>OY282476.1:21068970-22318970 GCA_958295575.1 Leucania comma | reverse complement strand
TGTAGCTGCAACATAAGCCAACACACAAACCAAGCTCCTACCAAGGTGAGCTTGATAGGAATGCGAGATTGCAACCTTCTGGTCTACCCTTAAAACTACGTTTTAACTCCGCAAATATTTTGCGGAGGCGAAAATACGATTGCTAACGGAACTTCCGCAGAAAGGCAAAGAGAATATAAGCAGAAAGGGCCGAAACACATAACCGCATAGCCGCGCCCCGCGCCGCGCCGCGCCGCTAAAATCGGCAGTGCTATCCGCCGCTCTTTTTCGCGTACCGGTGCACACCGCGAAATTCCGCGTTGCGAATACCATAGCTTTATTAAATGGATATAGCCAGTATCTTCTTTATCGTTTATTTAAAATAGAGTAATGTCTTCTTAATTACAAATAAGCATAAGTTTATTACGATTCATGGCAGAGAAACGTCTATCCACACTCAAAAATCTCAGGAAACTGGTTATCCCTGTAGGATACGAAAATAAACGCTGAAAGTTGCGTTGGCACGCGGTTATGTGTTTCAGCCTTTACGGAAGCGGGGGCGAAGCTCCGTTACAACCCTTTTTATTTTTATTTTTTGGGGTGCGTTTTTTTTAATTTTGTTTTTTTTTTTTTAATTTTGTAGTAATAATCTTTTTATATCTTAACATAATAATTTTATTAATGTCATACCTAATATAGTGTAAGCTGTGCATACCTGTAATAAGCATGCATACCAATGTATCTACATCTTAATATAATTTTCTCTAAATTTAATCCTGTATGTAATACTGTTGGTGTGCCAATAAATAAATAAATAACCCTAGTTTGTACCTAATCATAACAATAATCCTCCTGAACAAATTTTAGATCAAGATCGATGGCCAATCTATAAGTACCGACGTACTCAAGACACAAAACCAAGTATGCAGGAGAAATCAAGGCTTTACGTGTTTTCTGAGGTACGTGCGGGGTTGAAAATTCAATAGCACTAAGTTATTCTAATTAAATATTGCACAATGATTTAAGGCTCGGTTCTTCTAACAGGTTTAACCAATGGTAAAAAAATGAATCTAATTTCCAACCAGCCATAGCGCCTGCTGTGTCTATTTGGTATTTTATTTCAGTTCCTTGGTACCTATATTAAGATACAAAGAATGTTCTGTTTCATCATTATGGGCATCGTCCGTCCCATTCACTTCGTTCAGAATGTGAGGTTAAAGTAATTAGGCTTATAATAAACTAATGTGATCAGGTGGGATCGCAGTGAAGCACTAGTTTATGTCCAGCTAAGTCACTGGCAACATTAACTAACTAAGTACCTCATCATCATCATCAGCCTTTTAATGTTCCCACTGCTGGGGATCAGGCCTCCTCTCTAGGAGAAGGAATGGGTCGTAATTCACCACGCGGTCCCAGTGCTTATTGGTGGATGTTTGGTTCTAAGACATGCCGGTTTCCTCACTATATTTTCCTTCACCGTTTTGAGAGCAGTGGTGATAAATTAAATTACACAAAGTAACGCCTGGCTGGGTTTGAACCCGCGACCTACAACTCGAAAGTCGGGACCGTTACCACTCGGCCACCACTGCTCCCACACATTATCACTAAGTACCTACGACCTACATAGTTATTAGCTGTCCAGCCAATTTTGTCACTTCACGGCTCTATCTAGTCTGAGGACGTCTCCTCTCCCGCAGTTTCGGTCTAGTTTTTTTTTTAAATAGATGCTTGTGTGAACAACAGACAGATAGACAGACGGAAAGGAAATTTATACAATACCGAATTGATATTTTGTACACGAGACCTGAAATAACATCGAGTTTTAAACAATAACAGTCTTATTTTTATCGTATAACAGACATGGCGATATATTTTTTGTGTTATACCCAATTAACCCTAGAATGATAATCAGATTTTTTATGCGTTAAAAATATGACGCGCAAAAATACTGTTTACATGTACAAATTATACATACGTGTATATTGTAAACAGTAGTTTGGACCACCTAAACCCGTTTATTGGCCGTGTACAAGCTCCGTCTTGCCTGCGCAGTCCAGCGGGGTCATTGTGTAACACTGTTGACAGCTCAAGTGAAGATCACTTGCTAGAATGTACATCGTATAACTGTCAGACAGCTTTTCGTATTCTCTAACTTAGCTGTATAATAGTCGATAAAAACTAGAGCCGGGACAATAAGCACCGTTAATTTTTGTCAGTCACCACTTATTCACTGCAGTTTGTTAGCCACTTGATGTCATACGAAATACCAAAGTTATGAAACGAAGTTTAGTGTACATCAAATGCCAGTTGTCAACTGTTTTGAAAAAGTTAGCCAATAGCCCTGCAGGCCTGTGCAATTATGACTGTGCAGAAAGACGGAACATTGTGTAGTGGCTACACGTGCAGGTAAACTCGTGCAAACTGAACTGTGCAATCCTGGTTGTTTTTTGAACAATTTGTATTAAGTTCTATGAACTGAGTTAAAAAATCCTAGGAATATCTCTTGCAACGTATACCTACTTTGTCGAAAATAATTTCCCCAGATTGATTCGCGCCTTGAATGACCGGCCACACGTTCAAGTAAAGCCGTGATTAAGTTTGCACAGTCCAAATCTTCATCGAGTCAACGAATGCATAAGTCCCGCTTTCGGGACTGCGCGAGCTACCGTCTTGCCGTCCATACGCACGCGCTTACCTGCGCAAACTGTACAAAGTACTCTGTGGCAAACTGGTTTGTGCAGGCATCCTGCCAGGCATGCTCGCAGGCAAGACGGAGCGTCTAGCCGGGCCATACGACCTCTAATATCTATTAGAGTCTGTCTAACGAAAGCGCGACCTGAGAAAATGAGGTCAAATCAAAAAATATTGAATATGGTATTACTGTCATACTAGGAGAAAAAAATTTTGATACTTGAGTATTTTTTTGTATTTGCGACAATCGTATAATTCTTTTTGACGAACTATATTCCTAATATGAGGAACACAAAATGTTTAGAAATAAATATACTCAACCAATACGCTTTTAACAGCATCACACACTCAGAAATATTCAATTCCCTTACAAAACAAAAAATAGAATCCACACATACTTCTTCCAGCAAGTTAGAGAGATTAGATCCTATGTTTCAAACAGAATGAGTCAAACAGGGCGTCCCGTTGTCCCCAAAGATATTCTCCACTTCTTTCAGACATTCGCAGTCGAATGGGAAGAGAAGGGCATTGTCATCAGCGAAGCTAAGTTAAGTAATTTGCGTTTCTCTGATGATATTGTCCTGTTCTCTCCTACAGCCAAGCTTGAAGACCAAAATCATAACCAGCAGCTCCAAAGGAACGTACACGTAGGCGGACAGAATATACAATACGTCTTAAAATATATTATTGTCTACTTGGGCCAAGTAGTGTCTTTCTGGGCCAGATAAGACAAAGAAATAACGTGTCGAACAGAAAATACCTGAAAAAGTTACTGGTCCATCAAGGAACTATTTAAGGGCACTTTGCCCATATGGGCACGCTTTAGTGATATCACTAAAGCGTAAGCTTATGGACATGTGTAATCTCCTCATTTGACCTATGGTGTATACAGACTTGGTCTTTGACTAACATCCAAAAGTCTAAACTCAAGGTTTGCCAACCGACCTGGATGTCTTGTGAGTAAGGGACTGAGACCATTAGAAAGAGTGGACGGCTTTTGCACAGCAGTAGAACAATACTGGATAGCTATAATAACCAATACAATACAAAAACGAGTAAAGATTTATTTATTGGTATATTACTATTATATCAAGAAAGTCACGGGAAAGGTGAATAACACAAAATGTTGAATTTTATCATTCTCAAAGTATGCTATTTCATCACATCAATTCGACCGCTTTTGAACGTATAAAGTGCGGTAGTGAAGATATTTCTTCTTAAAGCTTAGTTTTAAGTGTAAAGGTTTTTTCTCCCAAATTCCTTAACGATTTAATGTTTTTTTTTATTTATTTCGCGCAGTCCTTGAATATCTTCAAGATTATCTATAAAAATAAGAAAAATTATTATCATATCGTAAAATATATCTAATAGTCAGTCAACAATGATCAAGATAATAATGTCATACTAACTTAAAAACCCGAGATCAAAAACAACTACTTTCTCTTCTTGTTTTTCTTTAAACTTACTGATCATAGTATTTCACAGCTTTCCTACATAACTTTTTATTGTTTTATCCATGATAAGTAATTATATTTTTTAAAATCAATCTTTGTTACAAAATACTGACAATCTTTGACGTGCTTTTGACGGAAACATTATGTTGCCAATTTAATTTAAAAAAAAAACTCCAAGTCGCGCTTTCGTTAGACAGACTTTATCCATAGATAATGCGCATGCATTTGTACTATTATTTGTACCGTTAGTTCTCATTTTGGAATTAAAAAATGTTCAATAATTAGGTATCCACGTAATTTTTTTTGTTGATAGATGTACTAGGAAAGAATCTTCGCCACTATAATGACTTATACGAGGCTAACGACAGAGCTGTGTGTGTGCTAAGAAAACGCAGCGTTGCCTCAACGACGAACACCCAAATAGGATATGTCGGCGCATGATGGCCATCGGTGTCGACGTCACACAAAATTCACAGTCACAGTAATATAGAATAGCAGGAAATGTTATAGTGATAATAAAGAAATACCTTACTTCAGTTCAAGGTGTTTATTCCATGGGCGGCGAAAGAGTGCCTAAACGTAGTGCTTACATACTCTTTGAGAGTGCCTTTCTAATCACATTACATCGGTTTTTATATACAGAAATTGACAAGCATCAAAATTCACTATGAAGGTAGAAAACTATTTAAAATAAATAGAACGGAAATCGTCACAGTAAATTCTTATTTAAATATGGCCGGATGCTCTGATATTTTAAAGAAATAAAAAGGATCTGGTCAAGTTAAATCCTCACAAGTATAACCGGATACTGTAATATTTTTTTAAATTATAAAGGAAGTCGTCATTTAATTCGTTACAAATTGAACAGGATGTTGTAATATTTTAAATAAATCGAAAGGAAGTTATCAAATTAAATCCTTACATAAATTCAACAGGATATTGCAATATTTTAAAAGAAATAAGCAGGAAGTGACCAAATTAAATCCATATCAAAATGATCAAATAATGGTTTTGCGCCCATAGACACATTGCATTGTCAACCTAATGTACTTACACATTGAATTGTTAATTTAATGTATCCTATTTGGATGTTCGTCGTTGCGGCAGCGCTGGATTTATTAGAGAATAGCTCCACTGGTAGCTAAATATTGGTCGGACATAATATGGGTCAGTTCGGCACGAAAAGAGGAATATTTTTTTGTCAGGTGAAATATCCCTGGGGTACCGTTTGTTTTATTATAAAGACACTGCTGCACAAGTAGTAGCAATGTCTCAGAATCAGAATCAGAATAGTTTATTTCAAATAGACCAATTACAGGCACTTTCGAATAGTCAAAATGTCGGTCAATCCATAAAAAAAGTGAAGCTGAATTGCACGTTCCAAAGCGTAGATCTCTATGGAGAAGAACGTGCAAGAAACTCCATGGACGCTCTTTTAAAATCATACTTATTATGAGTTACATATTTTCTTCTCATCTTGGTTACATTTTTCTTGTCGCTTCTATTATGTGAGCACAATGTAGAAATTAATGAAAAAAAAAAAAAACTAATTCTAAATCTCAAAGTTGGTTAGACGTATCTTAGTGACAAGCACATCTGGGAGCTCTAGGTCACCATCCTGGACGCACCATATGTGATTTGCTGTATTTAGACAGATGGAGGATATTAAGTGGCAGTAGACAGGGCACATTGCTCGCAGAACAGATGGTTTATAGGTCAGACCAGTCAGGGCTCCCACAAGGTGGACCGATGGCCTGGTGAGAGTCGCGGGAATGGACACGAGAGCCATAGGAGCGGTCGTTGTGGCGACACTTGCAGGGAGACACACTTCCACTAGTGTAAGTTTTTCGGCTGAAACGATGATGATAAGAGAGATGGAATCACTCCACCTACAATAAAACCAAATCTTCAAAACATAAATCTTTATTTAATATAAAAATATTTTATTTTTATTTGTACTTCATCTTTTTGATACTTTTGTTCCTGTTATTTGATACAGTATCATTTAAAATAGGTAGGTACTTCAGAATAAACTGTTTCCCTGTTACATATTTTCTTATTATTATAACAATCTTTTGAAACTTAATCTTAATCACAAAGCCTGTTTTTCCTAAAAAACTATTTCAAAATAAAATTCCTAGATACATCCTACAGGTATATAATAATTCGGTCTGATATTCAAACAACTTAATATGTACCGAAATAAAACTGTTAGTCTACTAACGTAAGTTATATTGACATGTAGCATAGTAGTTAACAAATGGAATATACAAACTCGACCCAAAGGTTCCATCGGCTGCTGTATTCGAAACGCGTTGCCCTAGTAGGCGATCCAACGCGATCACAAAACCCGAAGCGACGCGGCGCGATACGACTAACCGCACGTGTGTGCGGGCCGCGAAGTGCGAGGCGGACGTTTATAGTCGGTTTGATATTTTCGCGTGAACTCTTGCGGTAAGGTGGCTTGTTTTAATTAAATTGTGGCTATTCGCGCGCATCTTGAAAAATGCCGTCGCGTCGCGTTGAATACGCTTATCCCGCATCAGATCGCTTCGCAATCGCATCCGCGTTGAATTGCCCGCGTGGCATGCCACGTTACACCTTAGGCGATTATCTAAACACATGATAGTATTCAAGTAATCACAACGTGGCAATACATTTGTGAAAATATATTATTTCGCTTTTCACTTCACTCTTGTGTGTAAATTTCGTCGTCGATGGAAAGTCGATGGAACCTCCAAGCCGGGTCATACTAAACCGAACAGTTCTAAAGTTAATGAAAGTTAAAACTTAACGGGGTTGTTAGCGTCCCGTGGCTGTACGTGGATCATGACCTTGATGCCCAAGCCCTGGCGAGCCACCTCATACGCCTCCAGGGTTTGCTCCATGCTGAAGTGATGCGTCACCAGGGGCTTCACGTTGATCTTACCGCTTGCTACCATGTTCAGCGCGATCGGGTACCTGGGGACATCAAGGATGGATATAATCTATTTATAGTACGAGGGAAATAAGTTGAACCATTTGATAAGTTTACGTGCGTCACTTCGATTGAGACCCAAAAATCGGTTACTGCGCATTCAAGGTCGACCTTCAAGATGGTTCAACTTGTGAGACGAGGATTATAACTGATTTTCGGGTTTCAATCGAAGTAGAGGGCTGTGCGTAATAATAGCAAATGGTTCAACTTATTTGCCGCATACTGTACTATTATAGTACATTTCATTTAGCCATATATTTATAGATTAACAAATGAATGAAGCATCTGTAACCGAACAAGTCGAGGCATGGCGGACAGAGCTCCGGCGGGATCTCATGGCGAAATGGCGTCAGCGACTATCGCAACCTCGTTCGGGGCGCGCCACAATCGAGGCGATAAGGCCCATCCTTGAGGCGTGGCTGGAAAGACCTCACGGCACTCTTAACTTCCGCACGACGCAGGTCCTAACGGAACACGGAAAGTTTGCCAAGTTCCTGTTCCGGATTCGTGCGGAGGATTCGCCCGGGTGTCGCCACTGTGCGGAACACCCGGAGGACACGGTGGAGCATACTGTAGAGGTGTGCCCCGCCTGGGCGGAGCATCGCCGTGTCCTCGTGGGGGCAATCGGCGGCAGCGATCTCTCTCGCCGGGCCTTGGTTCAGGCCATGGTCCGGAGTGAGGAGGGATGGCAGGCGGTCGCCTCCTTCTGCGAAGCAGTAATGCTAGCAAAGGAGGAGGCAGACCGCATCAGGCAAAGGCAACGGGGCGCTCGCCCCAGCCGCCGCCGGGATTCCGATCCCGATTTCCGGCCACCGTAGGCGCGGGCTTGCGGACGGCGTGCAATGGGTAGCACGCTGTCCGATCGTCCGGTAACATACCGGATCGAGCCCAAGTCGTCGACGGCGCGTTCTGTTCCCGCGCGCCTCAAGGAGCTGTCAGCAAACCGTAGAGGCCCAGCCTGCTAGCTGCAGGCAGGCAGGGTCGAAGCCTGCTGGGGTTAAGGGCCGTTTTCTGAGAGGAAGGCTCAGCCCCGGCATGATAGGCATGAAGGAACGGGGTAGGTTTTTAGTCAGTAAGAGTCTGACACTACTTCCCGCTCCACCCAAGGGCGGGACTTGTCATTGGATGATTTTACCTACCATAAAAAAAAAAAAAAAAAAAAAAAAAAAATCTGTAACCGAACAAAGAAAAAAAAAAAACTAGTCAAAGCCTGTATTTCAGTTTTCAGCTCGAAATCCCCTCTTCTTAAACTAAACTTCGATTTCTTACATGACTACCAAGAAAAAAGAAATTTAGGAACCCTAAAAAACGGATTTTTGGCGCCTTTATTTTTTTGTTGTTCTAATGCAAGCTAAAATGCAACAAGCCGTTTCGTTACTAAATTAGTTACTATATGAAAATATTTGGCGGTTGGCAGTGTGGATACATACTCGTTGACGTAACGGAAGATGCCGCGGATGTCGACCTCGCGAGCGAGCGCGCCGGCCAGCGGCACGGTCTGCTCCACCGCGCCCATCCCCACTAGCACGGCCACGCCGCCGGACTTCGTCGCCTGCACACACATACAATTTTCTCTAATACATACTTTGTTTTTGTCCTTTTTTTTATTATAATATTTCACAACTGTCACACAACGCCGTCTAGTCCCAAGCTAAGCAGAGCTTGTGTTATGAGTACTAGACAACTGATTAACATACTTATATATTTCTAAATACATACATATTATAGATAAATTACACCCAGACACAGAACAAATGATCGTGCTCATCACACAAACATTTGTCCTGGGTGGGAATCGAAACCACGACCTCCGGCATAGCAGTCAGGGTTACTAACCACTAGACCAACAGGCCAGTCAATTATCTTACAAAAGGTCTAAAAATCAGAGCATCACACGAGGATAAAGCTGTCTTTGTCTTGGGCGGCTTGAACTCCTCAATTCACACAGGTTATTATATGAACTCCCTCGCAGTACTCGGGAGTTAAATATTTAGGTCCCTCACTGCGTTCAGGATTAAAACTTAGTAAACTTTGTATCGTTCGGAATTTAATTTGCCGTCCGCGACTTTAAGACACTTCTTCATCCCCTAGTTACATAATCTATCCTTATTTCCTGTTATCTCACTCACCAACATGGCTACTCTGACGGTAGCCTGCGCTCCGCTAGCATCAAACGACACGTCGGGCTGGCAGCCGAGCAGCTCGTGTATCTTCGCTACCACTTCGTTCTCGTTGGACTCGCGCGTCACCAGGAGTGTGTGGTCGGCGCCCAGCTGCTTCGCGAAGTCGAGTCGGGACTGCAGCACGTCTGTGGAAGAAATGAGCTTTCAGCCTTCTTAACAACCTTCGGTAATATTAGTTTAAACACTGATTAGCGAGTTCTAAATTCAAATACTTCATGGAAAATTTTGAATTAAGAATCAGTTAATCAATAGTACATTTTGATACAAGTGTAGAAAGTTTGTCATTGAGTTATTATGGAGCCGAGGGCTGCAGTGACTTTGCACGTGTGTCAAACGACGTTTTTTAATACACGCGCAACTCGTGGAGTTCGACGCAAGCCTGATACGATAAACTATCATATCATATCTTTCAGAGTTCACGATTGTTGCTTAAGACTTACCTGTGATGAGCACGGAGCTGGCGCCCATGGCCTTAGCGGAGAGCATTGAGAGCAGGCCGATGGGCCCGGCGCCCAGCACCAGCACCACGTGGCCGCCCGTGAGCCCGGCGCGCCGGCACGCGTGGATGCCCACCGATAGCGGCTCCAGCAGAGCGCCCTCCTCCATCGACACGTGGTCAGGTAATCTGGGGACAGACGGATAAAGAGTTACCATGCAGGTTTCAGACCGTTTTCTTCAAAGGTATACGAGTATATCGTTTTGGAAAAGCTGAGCAGGTTCCAACTTTTGAGTACCGAGGTATCTGATGGACTGGAGATAGCGGGAATTCGTAGTTTAGTTTTGCTCGTAGTATATGTGTCGTTGCCAGTTCATAGAAATTGATAACTTCATGATATGGCCAAGTTAATCTGGCCAGATCATTTTAAACGTTAAACTTTGATGATATTGGTATGTCAAACCTTGTTTGGTCTACTTTCTTTAGACTTTTCATTATGATAGAAATCCGGCATCAATGATATAGCCAAACGAGGATTGTCATATCATCAAAGTAAACGTTTAAACGATCTGGCCAGTTTTACTTGGCCATATCATGAACAGATCAATTTCTATGATCAGGGGGCTTACTCTCGAGTTTAATTCCGATCGGTTGACATTGGAATTGTGACGTTTCGTACTCTTGAATTCAATGCTGGCGCCAAATTGGTTGAAAATTGCGTGACCACACGCCAAGCCCAATCCCGGTTTTACTTAGTTTCCCAAAAAGGTCACGCAATTTGGCCCGAGCATCGAATTCAAGAGTACCTAACATCAATATTCCACTGTCGACCGATCGGAATTAAACTGGAGAGTAAGCACCCAGGCACGACATATTTACCCTTGTAGGCGTTGAATTATAACCGTAGTAAGAAAGAAACACAAAAGAAAGGTTCGCGTGGTATAGTTGAGATTCAATTTAACTCTAAATAAAATATCTTTTTCTAATGTCTCTAGAGTTTCTTTCAGTTTCTTTAATGTCAGCTTATTTCTCATGAACCTCTCAACCATTTTTTGATAGAGTAGACTATCATGTATACCATGATTTTTAATTAGATGAACTAAAGTGACAGCAGTGGACAATGCCCAACTGTCAAATAACAATGCTCAACTGTCAAACAACCATTGTTATAGCTGTCACTTTAATCAGTGCGCAAACTTTTTGTCCCGCAAGAACTCTTTGGGTCGGTTTTCTACATTCACGCGGGCGAAGTAGCTAGTATCCCCATAAAATATCGACGAGGTCATACTAACTTGAAGCAGAAGTCAGCAGCGTGCTTGTAGTATCTGACGAGGTTGCCGTGCACGGGCGGCGTGGCGCAGAAGCTCATGTCAGGGCACAGGTGGTAGCGGCCGGTCTTGCAGAACTCGCAGTAGCGGCACGGCACGCCCGGCTCGATGGCCACGCGGTCGCCCACCTTCAGGTTCTTCACTTTGGCACCGAGCTGTGGACGTAACGATATGATATTAGTCGTGGTCATCATCATTCAGTCTGGTGAAGGCCACAGGAATCCGCGACCTTTACCAGCTCATCGATCAGGTTTAACCGGTATACTTTCTGGAGGCTCGGTCATTCATTCTGCGACCAATAAATTCCGATTTTACCATCTTTTTCATTTTAGTTTTTTTATTGTTATTATTTGTTAACGGGTCTGCCTTTTATAGCAGAACTTTTTATGTCATAATATTATTTTGCAAGATTATGTTATTTTGAAGATATCCGCAAGAGAACCAGGGTTGCCGACATACTCGTAGCACGTAGAATTGCCAAACTTAAGTGGCAATGGGCTGGGCACATTGCACGCAGAACAGGTGGCCGTTGGGGCCGAAAGGTTCTAGAGTGGCGGCCGCGTACCGGAATTGGAAGGCCTCCCACAAGGTGGAACGATGACTTGGTCAGGGTCGCTGGAGTCCGATGGATGCGAGACGCACAGGGCCGGCTATTGTGGCGACGCTTGGGGGAGGCTTATGTCCAACAGTGGACGTCTTTTGGCTGAAATGATGATGATAATGATGATTATTTTGCATAACAACGGATAGCATAACCTTCATTTCGCAGAAAATCGATTATACTCATTTGTCATACATTCAAAACTCATAATTGTATTAGTCAGAATCATCTTTAGGCATAAATTTCATATCCATAATAATTAAAAAGCAGAACCATTACATTGCAGAAAATTCACAGTCAGAATCGTCTTTTAGCAAATTATTTTTCAATACACTTACTCGAAAACTGCCTCTTAACGCACTACGATTAGGTTTGATACGGCACGTATATCACCCGCGTGCTTTTTTTGAATTTATCAGAACAAGGGCTTTTTTCATTCCTATATCGTCACGGGTGATTATTTTTTTTTACCTGCAAAGGTTGTTCGCGGGAAATATGTAACTAACTTGTTCGTTTGTGATAGTCGTGAAAAAGAAGATTTAAAGAGAATCCTTTAGATTCTACGCCGCCAGATTATGTGATTGAGGTAAAAAATACTTGCGACAGCCTCAAATCAAAACTAAATTTTAAGGCAACTTTGGAAAATTTTCTTCAGTACAAAATGAACAAAAAAGCGTAGTAATTTTCCGATAGAAGATAGATTATTGGTGGATTTTAAATTGCCGCCCTACTCCTCCGCGCCTACGCGGGTTTAAATTACACTCTAGGGGTAGGGCAGACAAGACTGTGTGAAGTCGGTTTTGCAGCGATTCGTTTCTGTCACAAAATTTTGTAGCACAACATATTGACTTTTTATGACACTATTTTAATTTAATATTAAAAATGCTATCTAGTAACTGTCTTTATATTTGTGTCAAAATTCCGTAAAATTTTGTTTCGGTGTGGTAAAAATACAGCAAATATAAAAAAAGGCAAATGAAAAAAGTTCAAAAGATGCTTCGGCGAAATATAGTAAAATAATACCTATGACACACATGATATTTCGATGATCTAAAAATTGACATATTTTTAGATCATCGAAATATCATGTGTGTGTATAATGCATAGGTATATCAAAAAAGACGTCGATCAATAGTTATCGGTAAAATGAAATTCGAACAGAAAATCTTCGGAAAAGTGATCGGTTTCACAAATAATAATAATCTCTCTAAATATCATTATGCTAAACGAAATTATGCGTTAACTATGGCAAAGCTAATTATGCCAAATAAAATTCTGCCATGTTAAAAGTATGCCGTTGTAAATTCGAATGCGTAAACATTCTGTCAAACAATGGTTATGCTAAATAATTTTTCTGCCTTAAAAATATTCCATTAAAGAAGACTATGCCAAGTGTGTTATGCCAAATAAATTTCGAAGCATCAAGACTCTGCCAAATAGAGGGAACCTTTGTTAACACTTATCACTCATATTGTTTTAATATTGTCAAATGATATCTCAGTTTTATTATTTGTTTTAAAAGGGCACTTAAATCATTTTTGGAATGTTTTATAAAAAAATCGCAACATTTACTTATAGTTGGTTTCTGCACAGAACCTTTTTGAGTTTTTGATAAATATTTTCTGTTAAGGTTTGTGTTACCATTTGGCATTATGCAGAGTTGAGGCCCTTTTGAGAGCAGTGGTACGAGGAAGTAACGGCCCCGACTTACGAGTTGCGGGTTCAGACCCGGCCAGGCCCATTACTTTGTGTCATTTATTTCATCAACACTGCTCTCAAAACGGTGAAGGAAAACATCGTGAGGAATCCGGCATGTCCTAGAACCAAAAATTCGAAGACATGTGATATTCACCAACCCGCACTGGGCCCACGTGGTGGATTACGGCCCATTCCCTGTCTTAGAGAGGAGGCCTGTGTCCCAGCAGTGGGAACATTAAAGGGCTGATGATGATGATGAGGCCTTTTGGCATTACTCAGTGTACGTTTTGTTAATTTTAAGGTTAATTACCGTTTTTTGTAATGCAATTAAATAAACGCAATTTTCTTTCTTTTCTTTTCCTTTCAACTTAACTTTCCAGTAGTTCGTCCGCTGACATTCCATTCGGAACAAATATTTGTATGGCCTACAGACTGTGGTTTCCGAAGAGGTTTTTGTCGGTTAAAAAAGTAAAAGTAAGTAGTTTATTCTTTTCTAAAATGGCAATGGTAATGGCATTACAATAAATTGACCTTGTCCACTGTTAGTGCATTATGATCGGATGTACTCGGTTATTCTTGGCATTCAATTTAGTGCGCTTGTGCACATCTTAATTCTACTCATCTTATGTCTCGCTCTAGTGATGCGTGTAGGTCAGTTTGTAATAATTAAATTCAGAATCTATCGAAGAGCAGTGGTGGCGCAGTGATAACGGCCCCGACTTACGAGTGGTAGGTCGCCGGTTCAAAATCAGGCAGGTGCATTACCTTGGGTAATTTATTTCAACAGCACTGTCCTCAAAATGATGAAGGAAAACATCATGAGGAAACTGGCATGTCCAAGAGCCAAAAACTCGGAGAGCCAAACATCCGCCAACGGCCCGCGTGGTGGAATACGGCCTATTTCCTCTTCAAAAGAGGAGGCCTGAGTCCCAGCAGTGGGAACATTATAAGGCTGATTTATGTTATGTCGTGTACTGAATTTATTGGTTGCACAGAGCACGCCCACTTTTAGTAAGGGTTACATACTCGTATTTAGGAACAACATTGAAAGATGTTTATTTTTGTTTGGTGGGAAATCATCAAATAAATTCTCTTATTCTGGGTGGAGCGAAAAGGAGTGTCGAACTCTAAAGCGAGAACTACATTAGACACTGCAGCATTGAGGGATCAGGTCCAGGTACCTGTCATAACGTTTATGTAAATGACATTAGTTTGAAGTCAACGCCAAACGTTTGACGTCAAACGTCATATATAACATTATTTTTAGTACCTATAATATATGCGAAACCCGAAACCCAAGGATTTTATATATCCTAGGGACAGCGAAACCTGAATACAGTTCAAACTGTATTCCAATGATTTGTCTTTGCATTAAAACTACTAGACACGTGTTCTGGGTTTCGCATATTATACTAAAATTAATGTTGTATACGTTTTTAATGGAAAAGACCCAGTGGCTAAATGGCGCCAACTGGTGGTGTGAATTTTCGTGAACACCCTTATCGAGGCATATTTAAAATTTTTAGTTTCTAGGTAAGTTACATAAGCAGTTCGTTGTTTACGAGTATCGCAATCTTAGAAAGCTAGATAGCTACTCGTTAGATGTTATCGTCTTATCTTGTAATATTTACCTACACCGTATGTTATTATGTTTATCATATCAGTCTATTAAACCGTTAAGTACGTTATAATGATTTTATCACCATGAGCCGCTGTAATGCAAATAAACAAGGCATGGTCCGTAGTTCGTACCAACTGCTTTTGATAGGCGTCAGTCTACCATACATGCAGCATTGTTTATATATATCATCTACATGTTTGTAGGTACATAACTGCTACATTAATGTAAAAAAAATTGAAGTGTCTGTTTTCGTTAACAAAATATTTTTTTTTTACCAAATGCATATCTATTATTATATTTTTCTTTTTTTTTTAGTTTGAATATGAGAACACTGTAGGCTCAAAGGATTCATAGATTATTTTATATTTTGATCCACTTTTCTTATTATTATTTTTGTTATATTTTTGGGTAAAATAATGATTGGTCTCCACTGTCGTCATATCGATGGTCATAGGTTGACAGCACGTAACTGCAATACATCAAATTTTACAGGAGAGGAAAAAAGTGTATGATTTCAAAAAAATAAAGGAGTAGATGGTAGATGGTCAAATTATTTATTGATATCGTTTAAAATAATAAAATGCTCCCATAAGTTTTTAATTAAATAATCAATAAATACACAGTACAAGTAACTTCAACTTCAACTTTTGATTAATGGCCTTTGTGGAAGAGTCACCACAATTTTGCCAATAACAATTACAAGTAAACAATATTAAAAAAAAACCTCACTATTAACGTGTTACGAGCAGTCAACAGTCATTTACGAGTTATCAATTTAAAAAAAAAAAAAATTGAAAAAATGACATGTTTGGTAAATTATCGTAAAAAGAGTGATAATCAGAAGGTATAAGAGTTATTAGAGCTTGCAATTTATTATTGCATGAATCCAGATTTGCCCGAGTAGTAGCACGAGTGATGATCGCAAATATGATCCGGATCAAACGTCCTGCTCTTCTGAAGGTGATGATAATTGTATAAATAAAGGGAATGGTATTGGATGGAAGAAAAAGAAAAGGCTTAGGCAGCTGAAGCAGAGATAGGAAAGCCCGTATGAATAAAAAGTTTCGAGAACAAGGAAAAAGACTACATAGGGTGTAGAAGAAATGAAAATTCATGTAATATGCATTATGCATAATGCACAACGAGCAGCATTATCATACGGGCTTTCCAAATCTCTGCTTCAGCTAAGCGTTTTCTTTTCTTTGTCTTACTTCCAGTTCTATTTACATTACATTGCAGACATTATAATAACTACACAAGTTATAATAATGTTTTTCTTACACTTTATGAATAGAATTGCAGAAACAAAAACCCAAATTACTTACTGTAGTTTGCATCTGTAATTTTTGCGATTAAATAATTTCCTTTGAAATTACGTGCCTAGGTGCGGTAGCTGTAATTTGTATTGTTGTAATACAAATTATTTTTGCTAAACAACATCCCGTTATCAAACGGAATGCGATTTATATAGGTATTAGATATTATTTAACTTTAACATTGTTGAAGGTACTGTAGCAGGATGAATGGTTGAGGGAAGATTTTCAAGGTTTTCGGTTGCAGGGAGTGGACTTTTAAAAAAGTATTTTTTTATTGATATAACCTAGTGCTTGACTGCGATCCCACCTGATGGTAAGCAGCGATGCAATCGTTGATGGTGAGGCGCACTAGTTTACTCGTATTAAGAGCTTACAACTCACTCTAGCCTTGAAGACACCTAAATTATAATCGGACGGGAAGAAAACGCAGTAAAAACAATTAGGCGAAACGCTTAGTCCGGATTGTAGAGGTTTCAACAACGTAAGAACGGAAACTAGCCTGCCTCGGTTTGTTCAATGGTAGAAATAAGATGGCGGAATCAAGTCATGCATTTCCCGCGCACACGGCACACTCCCCAAAATGCATCAAGTAATACACCGAAAGGCTGGCTACCCTACTACTCCTGAATCTGGAAACCAAATTAGTTAATTTGGTTATTATCAGTATTTGGAACGAGTATTATCTATATATGATTATATTGTTACTGTGCCACACGCTCGAGGCTGAAGTAATCGATGGAATTTTACCTCATTAATTTTGCTTACCAGAAACTGAGGGTTAGCCATTTTAATGGGTTAACATCAACAAACAAAATATTTATTTATTTATGTACGCACAAACACTTAAAAACGAAAAGAACAACCACAGATAAAAGAGTACAAAGATGCTGCATAGTTTAAAATGTTAATGGGTATACAGTACACCCACGCTAAATGACAGTTTAGTATTAGACTCTTTTATAGAAAGCTGTCTGCTGTAGCTGAGACTCATGTTCACGCCAAGCCGCGGACCAACGACGGATGAACAGATAGACAGCCGACATGGTGTAACCTTTCTGTTCCTTGTGGACTGTCATCATCATCATTATCATTACAGCTCAAAGACGTCCATTTTTGGACATAGGCCTCTCCCAGGTGTCACCATATTGACCGGTCCTGTGCGTCTCGCACCCATCGGATTCCTGCGAATCTCACCAAGACATCGGTCTACTTTGTGGGAGGCCTTCCAACGTGATCACATCAGAAATGAAGATATCCACAGGAAAACCAAGGTTACTGACAAGCTCGAAAAATCGCCAAATTTAAGTGGCAGTGAGCAGGGCACATTGCTCGTAGAACAGATGATGAAGAAAGGTTCTGGAATAGCGACTACGAACTAGAAGATGCAGCGTGGTAGATTATAGAGCCATAAAAACTAAAGATAAAAAAATGAAATGCAACACAGCGTCTTTCAGCGTGCGGTTGGCACCCCTGAAACTTGCCATCCCATCGGCCATCCGTTTAAAAAATAATAAATGTTTAATTGAATATCAGAGTAAACCTATTTTTCTCGCTATTTCTCTAGTTTTTATCGCTCCATGGACCAAACAACACAGATGAAGGTCAAACAACAGGCTTATGTATTGATAAGCCTAAGGGTGATAGAGCACTGACGTTCGTAGGTATTATTTACATATTTATTTATCGTATGATAATATAATAATCATTGTTATTGACCTGTTACCAAACGGGATCCCGTCACAATGCAAGCTTGCTCCAGTTCCGTTAGATAGTTCTGTAGATTTCTTGTCAAATTATTCAACTATCTTCAAATGTATTTAAGATTTCAGACACGGTTTCAGTGGCTGTACCATCTCGCTAATTGGCTTCGTTTCCAGAACCCGTAAAGCGTATGAAAAATGAACCAACTAGGTTTTTTTTTTATGGTAGGTAAAATCATCCAATGACAAATTCCGCCCTTGGGTGGGGCGGGAGATAGTGTCAGACTCTTACTGACTAAAAACCTACCCTGCTCCATGCCTTGCCTTTGTCGCAGGGCCCTTGGTAACATTTTCACATAACCTTTGGTTCCAGTAGGCTTCGGCCCTGCTGGGCCCCTACAAAACCAACTAGGTAGGAACTGATAGGAAGCTGCCCATCTCAGAATAAGGCTTCCCATGGTCCTCTTAAGTAAACAAGCAAGACTTAAAATCCGTCAGATATTTACGGACAAAGTAAAAATTCATAGTTTGATATTGAACTTTGTCGACTAGTAAGAAGCTGAAATGACTGATCTTGATTTCTATCCATTACATCAAAACATGGTACCTACAGTAAGGACCTACTGAATTGTTCATATGCTAAGACTCAACAGAAAACTTATTAAACGAATGTAGACATTACGTAAACATACAGCTTAATTTCCTGCAGTAGTATTGCAGCCGTGTTAGTGAGGATCAATAACTTCACTTCCAGCGACACACCTCTTCTATTGAGGTCGTAAGGGAGAAATCTACTTAAAGGTAAGAGAAAGGAATCGAATCGAGTCGAACACAAAACTATTGTGCGAATCTTGGTCGAGTGTAAGGAAACCAGACGTCCTACCACGAGCTTATAGCGCAATTCATTTTATGACCTAAACTGAATGAAAGATATAGAGCTACGAGCAGGTAGCTCCATCCCACTTTCTCGTCTGATATCTCAATATGTCATGGTAAGGCCCCAGACGGCCAGAACTTCATAAGTACCCTTAATGTACAGTAAAAAACACAGCAGTAAAACAAACTAAATTAGTTTTCAATAGCATGGCAACACAGTGAAGTTCACGGCCATTACCATCGCCTACAGAATATAAATAGCCGGCAACGACACACCTGTGAGCTTGTGGGTGTGTCTGTGTGTAATACTACGTCTTAAAGAACACACCTCCGACATAAATTATAGAGTTACTAAACACTTGTACTACTACTTGTCTTATTCTGTGACTAAACCAGTATTTTATTTAGAATGCTAACCGGACCTATGAAAAATGAAGTCGGCCTTGAATACATTTTTGGTCCATATGTGACAATGTTTGCAGATTAAAATTAATAATTCTATTATCGTCGCCATAAGTGTGCTGGCCGATAACGATGTAAGTTAACGCAATATACGTCAAACTGATAATTATATAACAGTTTGACGTTTAGTTAATATAGGAAGACCTTGACTCTATATTTCTTTATGGTTAAATTATATATTTTTCAACACACTTGCTCAGAAAGTGGCTCTTATTGCAATACACTTAGGTATATAATGACACCTGTTACCAAACTGTGACATTTTGATTACCATTACGCACTAGTGCTGTAATGTAGCTATAACCTTTTTGTTCAACCTCTTTGTTCGCAAAACTTTTGAATACGAAAAAATAAAAATTGTTTGTGATCTATGGCCGTATTCTATTGTCACTACGTAAAAACTTTTCACACAAGAAAACAAACGACGACTAGGCAATATGATCAAAAGACCATATAGCCATAGCCTAGAGCGTGCCTATGAAAACAGATTTAATTTTTTACCGCCATGTTATGAAAAAAATTCTAGTTTTACTGTTGCTATATTAGTTAGCTGAATTATTTTTCTTCACAAGTGTATTGAAAAACGTCGTATGATACACGAGAGTAATGAATGGTTACCGTTCTTGGCTCTCTTAAGACCCTCGCCACGGCTCGGGTCTTAATACCACCTCGACGGTAACCTCCTACATTACGCACTTTGATTATGCACTTATATCATAATGTACTATTAACTAGCTTTTGCCCGCGGCTTCACTCCCACTCTACCCTACTCTCTCCTACTCTACCCTATACCAATAAATGAGCAGGTTTTGAGTTTTTTAATTTAACGGTTTTTTTTATGGTAGGTAAAATCATCCAATGACAAATCCCGCCCTTGGGCGGAGCGGGAAGTAGTGTCAGACTCTTACTGACTAAAAACCGTTCCTTCGCCTATCGTGCCAAGGCCGGGTATTCCTTTCGGAAGTTAAACCATGACCCCAGTAGGCTTCGACCCTGCCTGCCTGCAGCTAGCAGGCTGGGCCTCTTCGGTGTGCTGACAGCTCCTTGAGGCGCGCGGGAACAGAACGTGCCGTCGACGACTTGGGCTCGGTCCGGTCGGTTACCGGACGATCGGACAGCGTGCTACCCAGTGCACGCCGTCCGCAAGCCCGCACCTACGGTGGTCGGAAATCGGGATCGGAATCCCGGCGGCGGCTGGGGCGAGCGCCCCGTTGCCTCTGCCTGATGCGGTCGGCCTCCTCCTTTGCTAGCATTACTGCTTCGCAGAAGGAGGCGACCGCCTACCATCCCTCCTCACTACGGACCATGGCCTGAACCAAGGCCAGGCGAGAGAGATCGTTGCCGCCGATCGCTCCCACGAGGACACGGCGATGCTTCGCCCAGGAAGAATTTAACGGGATAAAAATTTTATGTCCGTCTCCTGATTCCAAGTTTACCTTGCCACGAATTTTCAGCCGAATCGGTTCAGCCGTTCTTGAGTTATAAATAGTGTTATATTAAATTATTTGGCTTCATACACATTGACGCTCTCCATTTTTGACATACCGATGCATGAATGTGCTTGTGGCGTCATATTCGGACATAGTTCGGTGATGTTCGCGACGATAGGTAAATTTTTAAGACTTCAGAAGTTTCCGGAACAGAGTCTAAACTCCCGTAAACCTCCATTGAAAAGGGAGGTTCCAGACGGGTGTTATGTCCGGTCCGGGCTTGTTGATTTCGGACTCTTGTAATTATGTTCTATTTTGTGTGTGGCCACGGCATTATACTGAGTGTTCGGCCGTTGTACGCGGCCGTGGCGCCATATCTTTTCTATAGAATGTTTATAATTTACAAATTAGTTAGTCCTAAGATTGAGTCTTTTCCGCCAAATATAATATTTTTCTTTCTTTTCTTTCGCGCAAAGAACTCTAATACCGCGATTCAAGAAATATATAATTATGAGAAACAAAAGCGGGACTAACAAAATGCAGTTAACACAATCATGTTATTACTACAACAGGAGGTGTTTTATAGTTTTTTCAATACACTTACTCGAAAACTGCCTCTTATCGCACTACAATTAGGTTCGACTGGCATGTATATCACCCGCGTGCTTTTTTTAAATTTATCGCACCAATGGCTTTTTTCATTCCTCTTCGTCACGGTCAAGGGTGATTACTTTTTTTTAAAGCAAAGGGGCGGATATTTTTAAGGTTTTAATACCTATTTAATGAAAATTTTAATTGTGTTTTTGAACAGAATATAATAAATAACATGATTAGATACTTATTCAATAATTTGTTATTACCAACAAATTAACATTTATCGGCATTCTAAATTTAAAAAAAAACTATTTTTATTAATATTAGGATGAATAAAGTTTGATACGTTTGCCTCTTTTTGAACCTGCAAAGATAAACGCGGGAAAAAAGTCTGCGAGTATTAAATACTAATATCTAACCTATTTATTTGTGTTATTTGTGAAAAAAATATTGAATTTAAAATTTGAAGAGAATTCTTTAGATAGAATTCTACACCGCCGCCGCCAGATTTTTGTGACTAAGGAAAAAAATACTTGTGACAGCTTGCTGCCATCTAAACCAAAACTAAAATGTATGGCAACTTTGAAAAATTTTCTTCAGTACAAAATGAACAAAAATATGTTTTAATTTTCAGACAAATTATTTTTTCGTAAGTGTATTGTTTCTTCAGTCGTCGGGCTGCAGTGACAAATCTGCACGTGTATCACGTCCATAACAGACTCGCGTTCGGCTCGTGAGAATTCCGCCTCGGTCGCAATGACAAACTTTCTGCACTTGTATCAAAATGCCAACGTACATAGGAAAGGACATCAGTGGGCTACCTATTGTTTTAGAGGATAATAAAATTGAAAAAGAAGAAGTTCCTTACCTTAGCGACGACTCCAGAGGCTTCGTGGCCCATGATCATAGGCTCCTTGAGCATGAAGTGGCCGCACGCGCCGCTCTGCCAGTAGTGCACGTCCGAGCCGCAGATCCCGACGCAGTCCATCCGAAGAAGCACCTCTGTACAGACAAATAATAAGATTGGGGGCAAGTGGCTCTTTTTGAGGGGGGCCTTTATAAAGGACGAGGTCAGAAATCAGAAACGTTTTTTTCAAATAGACATTTTACAGTAGGCAGCAAATAACTTGACTAGAGATTTTCGTGATGGGGGTAGCTTGAGCATGTCAAAATGTATGGAATTAACCGTGGTGGGAGCTTCCCCACCACTAAATCTCCAGTCAAGTTATTTTCCGCCTTCTGTACATGCTTTTGTATTGTCAAAATGTCGGTCAGTCAAAAAAAGTGAAGCTAAATTGCACGTTCCAAAGTACATCTCTATGAAGAATAAAATTAATTGTGCAAGAAACTCCATGGACACTCTTTTGAAATTCGAGGACTATTATTTTTTGTAGTCGTGTGTGGTGCGGGTGCCGACTCGACATTTGGAGACCTTCATCAAAGAGAGTTTTTGGCTGAAGGGTGTCGTGTATCGACAATTTCGTGGAAGATACCGTTCCTACATCGAAACACGACGCCGACTCTTCATAATTGTTAGTATAGTTTTTTTTATGTATTGTTATATGTCTGTTATTTTGTAACGTATTTGTGTATTTTGTATACGAGCCTTTGTTGCTACATAATAAAGAACTATTAAAAATGGTTAATGGTGGTAGTTAAATTATTTATAGCTTCTGCCAGCGCCTTCGCTCGCGTGAAACTCGGTTTACCCCCTTAGGGGTGGAGTTTCGTAAAATCCGTTCTTAGGGGACGTCTACACCCTATAAGGAACCTACCTGCCAAAATTTAAGTTTATATGTGTTATAGTTTCTGAGATTTCGTGATTAATCATTGAGTGGTATTTCGCTTATTTTTTATAGCCTAATTTTGATCGTTTTAATCCAGTGGAGGGTCGGTCCAGTACATAAAACACTATCGATTTGTAAAGATAAAATTAAAAAGTATTTTTTTCTAAAACTTGAATTAATATACACATGCACGAAATTAATCTCTTTAAGTAAACACTAGCTGAGCGAATCCAATGACCTGTAGGTAGTTATCGGACGTTGTGTACTAACTACCTACAGGTCATTGGACTCGGATCCTTGCCTTGGACTTGGATCCTGCATGTTACGTTATTTACATGAATACGATTACGTGACTTCTATCCTGTGTGCTGAGTGCGAGTTGTTTTTACATTAACGCGATCGAAACGTTTACCGCGTTTGGCTCTCTGATTGGCTAAGAGCTTCGAGTAGGCCAATCGGTGCGCCGAACGTCATAAACGTGTCGATCGCGTTTACGTAAAACAAACTCACACTAGGCACTCTGATCCTGATTGCTAAAAGTTCGTTAATGCGATGCAGTGTTTATAACCCAATCTGTAGATCTATGCGAGCTAATATGTCCTTCTTGGGGTTACCCAAGTAGGACATATTAGCTTGCATAGATCTAGATGAAATACACAATGAGAATGCATCTTAATGTTAATTAAAATGCATTCTGCATTGTGTATTTCATTTTCTCCGAGACTATTAAAATCTGATTTAAGTTTAATATTATTATCAGTCTTAGTGTTAGCATTACCAGATTCGCAAGTGAAATGAATTTATTCTTCGCTCTTTATTATCTCATTAACTTTTATGTGAATACGTACACTTACCTTAGTATTTTTTTATCGGAATATAAATTCTATCTCTTATGGTTTTACTGATAAGTATTATGAAGAAACGTAGAATGTAACTTAGCTAAATTATCAGCTTATGTTATAAAATTACCAAATATTTGTATATTTTTTTCACTAATTTATGTGCGTCTCCAGTGAAATATAAAACATGGGACGGCTAAATTTTGGTCGTTTTAATGCCGTGGAGGGTCGATTCGGTACATGTTTCATGTAGCGAAACGACCCTCCCTCCTCATTATCGATTTGTAAAGCTTAAATTAGAAAAAAAGTACTTTTTTTCTCAAAGTCGAGTTAATATCTGAAATTTATTTATTTAAGTAAACGAGTCAATGACCTTGTAGGTAGTTGTCAGTCGTTGCGTACTAACTTTCTACAGTTCATTGGCCTCGCTCAGCTGACGTTTACTTAAAGAAATCAATTTCATATAAGCGTAAATAAATTCGAGTTAAAAAAAAAGTACTATGTTTTTTAATTTTCTCTTTACAACTCCATAGTGTTTCATGTACTTTCTCGAATCGACCCTCTATGGTATTAAAACGATCAAAATTTAACGGTGTATATGTTACCAGCCAAACCCGATTTTAGCCGCTCCTTTGCCTTCTAACCTAACCTGTCCGTGTTGGGGTGCCTTCAAAATTCTAAGTTCGCTTCGTTCGCTCTTGGACTAATATCACGGGTTTGGCCTAGACAAAACTAGTTCATCCTAAAATCGGATTTGTTATAGAGGACATGATCTGCCCTAAATGTCACAAAAATTTGGAATCGTAAAAAAATTCTTTACGAACAATAGTAGACAACTTTCAAATGGATGCGTAAAGCGATATAGACGCGTGACCGAACGAGGTTTTTTTTTTAGGTACGTAAAATCATCCAATGACATCCCCCGCCCTTAGGCGGAGCGGGAGATAGTGTCAAACTCTTACTGACTAAAAACCTACCCGGGCATTTCGAGAAGAACTGTGTATTTATTTGTTGTGTAAGTAGATGTACAAAATAATAATGTTTCATATACAAAATTATTCTAAGTATATTGCATTCGTTTTTGTAGTACAAAATACAAAATGGTTTAATGCTCCAACTAGAACATATTAGTTTATAGCTATGATTTTTCAATTTGTAACAGACTATAATATAGCCGTACTATGGTAAATTGTTTACAACTAAAAGTTTAATGAAGTAGGAAGTCGACTAAAGTAATTGCAATAGCTAGGGTGGCGTTCAGTGATATTGATTTAACGATAATGGACGCAAACAACCATATCGACACAAACATGCAGATAACTAAGTAAATTTAGGGAAACTTGTAGCTTTCCAATACTTTGTTACCTTCACACCATAACATCAGAGCAGCAGAGTAGTGGTGGCTCAGTGGTAACGATATGGACTTACGAGTTGTAGGTCGCAGGTAGCCAGGAGCATTACTTTGTGTAACTTATTTCATCACTAAGTTGTGAAGGAAAACATCGTGAGAAAACCGGCACGTCATAGAACCAGAAATACGAAGACATATGACATTCACCAACCCGCACTGGGCCCGCGTGGTGGATTTTCCCTTTCCTAGAGAGGAGGCTTCAAGCTTAGGAGACCCCTCTAAAAGTCAAATCCTGATAACCAATCCTTTTTCGAACTAGCGGAAAATTCTCCCACCTTCGAAATCTAAATAAAGTAGGTTGCAACACTATTTTAATCACGGCAACTCATTTTAGTCAGTCTGGTAAAAGTCTGACACTTCCTCCTGCACAACCCATAGACTGCGTTTTAGGGTGTTTTTTTGACACTTAAAAAAGAGGTTCGAGATTTTATTGACCCAGGGCCAACTAGTGACGACACAGGTGTCAAGTGATCAACTCGTATTTAATTTATTTACAAAATTGTAATCATCAATACATTTCTTTTTCTCTGTCAAATTCAACCTCTGTAAAAATTGCTTTTAGCGAAAAGACCGCCCATTGTTATACCTCAATAATTTTAAGCTCCTACTGTAATTTTTTATGGTGTACAATAAAGTGAATAGATATTCATCTATATGACCCTCTCAGTTCGACGCAATGATATCAATGACAACTTTAAATTACATAATATCTATTAATACTGTACTAAGGAAATGTAAATGTAAGATCAACCTTTTTTTTATAAGAGTAACCATGGAGTGTCTTGCCGATTCTTCTCCATAGGAACCGTACACTAGCTTCTGATGTTTTATAAGTGCCCAATGGCCAAAATATTTAAATTTTGTTTTTTTTTTTTGGTCCGTTAACATGGTGATACCTCTGAAACAGAAGTGAGAACACGGGCTTAGAAGCCGTAGGCTACTGCTGCCTGACCCTAGACAAGGAGGGAATCAAAAAACAAATCTTTATTTAACTTACCATCATCAGCTATTTGTGGTATCGGCGTTTGTACCTGAGAACGTGAAACACATTGGTTAGGATGTCATCATCTTGCAGACCGAAGACGTCCACTGCAGCTGGACATCTATGAGCTGGACCATAGAATTCTTCACCTAGTATCGCTATATCGATCGGTGCAGTGCATTTTCTTTTTGCGATGTACGAGGACACAGGTGGATTTTAATCGTAAAAGTCCTCACCCTCTCGCTCCACCCTAGAGCGAGAGAAGTCACTTCCCACCTCAAAGTCCTACTTCAAAAAAATAAACTGTTCTTATAATTTCTGGACTGGTAGCGGGACTTTATCTATGAGAATAAGCGAAACACTTCAAAAACTGGTCGATATTCTTGGACAGGGAAAACAAGCAGCATATTCATAAAGAAAAACAACCATTAAAAAACAACATTTATCAATCGTTTTGAACAGGGTGACTTAAATTTTTCCTATTTAGTTTTGCTTTGCTAAATGGAAATAAAATAAAAACATATCCACTATTTGTCGAGAAATAGATAAGCAATTAATCTACCTATTGAATAATAATTACTAGTAGCATACCTATATATATGATAACGTTAAGTATAAACACTGGTACTATCTTAACTATTAATCCAATAATATTAATAGTAAGCAAGAAATATTCCATTGTCAGAGATGATAATGTGTCTTTGGCAGGAATATCGATCGCCAAACTAAACATCACTTTAAAACCGTATTAAGATTAAATTAAATTTATTTTCACACTTCGCGTACTTTTGAACTTCCAGACGACTCAAAGTTATTTAAATATTCAATCGATTATGTAAGATTACCAATTCTAATTCCCATAATAATTTAATTATTTAGTTTTATTTTTATGAAGTCTAGTTATTTATTATTATTGACTTACCAGAACCAAATCCTTGGGTTTGTTAAGAAGAGCGGTTAGGTTATCTGTGGCCATTTTGGACGTGCGTTTGGCTTGGCTATCACTGAACGACTGGTGAGGAATGGAATGAGGGACCGGACCTATTAATGAAGCAAGTTGAATGGGGCAGTGTGCCAAATACATACATGTGAGTGAGCGGGAGGTGTGTCCGTTTGTGTGTAGACTTTAGTAGTAAATTACTTGTACAATGAGGATAAGGACAAGCGAATGATGAATGAGTTCAATGACTGGCCGTAAATCGAGAAGGTCGTGTCAATGACGCGATGGTCCTACCAATTTTATTTTTATCACTTTCATTTACAAATTCTCTGCCTGACTGACATTTAAATGTATACTGATATATCATTATAAATCACCACGTTTTACTGGTTGTCAGTCATTTAAAGGTAAACTAGTTTAAATAATATAAAATATTATACTTTTAAAGAGTTTGTTTTTAGAGTTCCGTGAGTTCCGTACCTCAAAGGGAAAAACGGAACCCTAAGGGATCACTTTGTTGTCCGTCTGTCTGTCTGTCAAGCCCCTTTATCTCGGGAACGCGTGGAGGTATCGAGTTGAAATTTAAACCATGTACTCAAGTTTACGGTCCCATAAAGCTGTGAAAAAATCAAACTTTGACGTTTACGAAAAAGAAGGTTAAGTACCGGTGTTTATGTCGCAAAAAGCGTATATTTCGACACTCTCAAAGGAATCAAAATTCATAGGGCACTTCACGTTGACCTAGAATCCTGAAATTTGGCATGTAGCAAGGTCTCGTAGCGGAAATATAGGAAAAAAAAAACTGAAAATTGGTAGTTACGTCACAAAAAAAACTTATTTGCGATTCGGTAAAATCTTCGAAACTCGATTCGGGAATTGAACTGTTTTTCATCGGTAAGCTTGTACGGAACCCTGAGTGTGCGACACCGACTCGCACTTGCCCGGTTTTTTGTTTGATCGTGCTAATCTTAGGAACTTTGGTTCGAATTGAAAAATTGTTTTAGCGTTGAATAGCCATTTATCAAGGAAGGCTGTATGCTATATTAGCTATCAACAGAAGCAGAGCAGTAACCAAAGACGCGGTTGAAACCGCGGGAAACAGCTAGTTTTCTAAATAAAACAACCACTTTTCCGATTTTGTTTTACATAAATTGTATAAGAATTAGTATTTTACAGATGTACTTATTGTGTTATTATGTCAGTTGTTTACTTTGCAAAACACTTAGGTAAATCTAGAATTTTATTATTATATTTAATAGGTGTAGAAATCAACGCTGCGCGTAACAATAACAAATGGTTCAACTTATTTGCCGCGTACTATACCTACTTAAAGTTGTTTTAACCGCCCAGGCACAAGTGTACCGAATTCGGTACACCTCGGTACAAGCTAACTTAAACTTTATGTTTACGTAATAAGGTTTAAACTTGCTGGTATGAGGTGTACTATATAATATAGTACACTGGTGCCGGAGAGGTTAATAGATAAAATATTTCGCTATCTCCATTTTGTTATGAACAACGTTATAAAGTTTACTACATTATTTGTTTTACCGACGTTAGATACTTTATTGTCGTATAAATTATTACGTCATAGTTTTTATTTGACTTATTACCTATATAATATAATTCAATTAGTGACTTTGCCTTTTGTTATAAATAAAAATAAATCGCAAAAATGTATGTGCGTACATAATTTTCGAACGACTGCACCAAATTTTGAGGAGAACTGGGGGTTTACTCTCGAGTTTAATTCCGATCGGTCAACATTAGGTACTCTTGAATTCGATGCTAGGGCCAAATTGCGTGACCTTTTTGGGAAACTAAGTAAAAAAGAGGATTGGGCTTGGGGATGGCGTATGGTCACGCAATTTTAATCCAATTTGGCGCTAGCATCGAATTCACGTCACAATTCCAATGTCGACCGATCGAAATTAAACTCGAGAGTAAGCCCCCTGTTGGGCATTATAGCGATCCGAGGATCCCACGGAAAAACCTTATTGTTACGTAATAAGGTTTAAATTAGCTGGTATGAGGTGTACTATATTTTGTAGGTACGATGGTGCCTGAGAGGTTAAGAAAAATCATGTAATACCTACCCCTTTTAAAAAATGATGGAATATTATGATTTATTAGGGTGAACTCGTAATACCGCTATTTGTATACGAGTATGTAGCCTTGTTGTTCTTCGTCTCATGGTGCTTGATTTCCGATAATCTGATTTCCCACTTAAAAATAAAAAAATGTATAATCACTCTGTTGGATTATGGAGCAGGTTTTGTTTGATAAGGCCTAAAAACTTTAAACAAGGTTTTGTTTAGGCCGTGTTTACGGAGAGGCGGCGCGTTGCGCGGCGCGTTGGGCGTTTCATCGTACATTGCAGCAGCGGGCCGCATCGCTCGCGCAAACACAAACATAATATGGCAATGTACGACGGACCGCCCGACGTGCCGCGCAACGCGCCGCGTTTCCGTAATCGAGCACATAAGGATATTACCTACAATTTGTGTTGTGCAAAGTACATTATTAGGTTCTCATTATAGTATCATTAGAAAATAATTATCCATAACACTAAATACTTCGCTTTATGAAAAGCGAAATCAGACTTTATTACTTGTAAATAAAGTTCAGAACCGCAAGAAGGATCAATCAATGGAATAATATTTTATTTATTGTTGTTACAGATACGTTTGTCAATACATAAAATAGACCAGGCAAATTATTTCCGTATGTAACGGATACGGATATAGAAATAATATTAGGTACACCGGTTTCGAATAGGTAATACGATGGATATAATAATTTGAAAATTAAAATACAAATATTTAATAAACTTTAATACCTTTATTTCGTCTAGATTATAGTTTGTTTGACCAGGAGAAGCAATCAAAATGCTGTCGAAACCTCTTCTTAAGGCTATCTGTCCACCTGAGCGGAGAAACAGAAAAATATTAATCAATAGAAAAAAATAATAATTAAAAAATTCATACAATACTGGGAAGCGGAGTGGGGAAGCAGAGAGAAAGAGGCAGAGAGGAGGAATGAGTGCGAGCGCTATAACAAAACTATAGCTAAAACAGTCTGAAACTCCACTCCACATTACTTTCTCACTCCGCTCCTCAGCCTCGCTCCGCTCTGGTAGACAGACACAGTCTGCAACTCCACTCCGCATTACTTTCTCACTCCGCTCCGCAACCTCGCTCCGCTCTGGTAGCCTGCAACTCCGCTCCGCATTACTTTCTCACTCCGCTCAGCAACCTCACTCCGCTCTGGTAGACAGACACAGCCTGCAACTCCGCTCCGCATTACTTTCTCACTCCGCTCCGCAGCCGCAGCTCCATTCTGGCAAACAGAAAAAGTCTGCAACTCCGCTCCGCGGACTTGCTCCGTTCTGGTAGACAGACACAGTCTGAAACTCCACTCCGCATTACTCCTTTATTCCGCTCCGCTGCCTCGCTTCGCTCCTGTGGATATGCAGTCTTAGGCTGCCTGTCCACAGAAGCGGAGCGAGGCTGCGGAGTGGCGAAACGTAGAAATATTAACCAATAGGAATGCAATGTGAACGAAATGCGGATATTTTTTGCAATCCTATTGGTTAATATTTGTCCGTTTCTCCGCTCCGCAGCCTCGCTCCGCTTCTGTGGACAGGCAGCCTTAGGCTCCGCTTTATCCGAAACTATCTTAAAGTTTTATATTGGTTTCAGTTTTGAATATCTTTTTATTTCGGCTATCCGATAATTTCGGTTATGGTTACGGAGCTCCAAAACATCACTGGTAGGTGCCATAACTACATAATCATGTGCATACAATTTAGAAAGCTGATTGAGTTATAATAACGTACCAAAACGTTTTAAATACGTCATGATTTAGTAGCAAGGTGGAGAGGTACTAGGCATTCATAAATGTTATGTGCTATCAAATAGCTCCTCTGCTAATCTACGTATCGTTGGCCGCTTGTGCCATGGCACCGACTCACTTGTTGGTGACGAGAGCCGGCCCCTGCTATGGTACTGGAAAGACCCCCGTCACCGTTTCTGAGTTGAGTTTGTCCACACAAGTATACAATTCGTTACTCAGCGGAGAGTTCAACATATCTCAAGATATTGAAAACGGCTGGAAAGTGAAGGTGAATGTTTTTTTTTAAAGACGTTTGTATTTTGAAATGTATAACCGGTACCACAGGGAAGTATCCACTAATTCCACTCGGGCGAAGCCGCTGAAAGATGCTAGTTTTATATAGTTTAGAGCATGTTTAGAGAGAGGTGTGCGACGGATGCGAGCGAGGAATGAGTGTGCATAATGTTGGAATGAATCAGCTACGCATGCTCGCTCCACCTCGCCACCTCGCACATCATATCATCTCTATCATATCATCATCTTTATTTATTTATTTATTAAATCTTTATGAACTAATAAAAAACGATGTACAGTCAGGGGTCACAAGTGCAGTTGCATTCTACCGATAATAAAGTGTCTAGATTTTTTTTATAGAACAGGATTAATGGATCATCATTAAGTTTGTTTGTACCATAGAACCTAAAGAATTAAATAAACCAGTTGTGGCCCAGTGGCCCTCTTTTACAAATAAATTTTTAAACTTTAGCATTAGTAGAGTGCAACTGCACTTTTGACCCCTGACCGTACAAAGGCGGACTTAATACTTCAAATAGATACCTATTATTACTTAATATAAACTACTTATTTAAGGCGAGCCTTTTAAGACTTCTTTGTTGTGAATTGTGATTGTCCTCATCTGAACTGATAGTGGTGTGATATATTGACATATAGGTAGGTAGTTTTTTTAAGTAAGGTTTCCGAGGGTTATGCTGGCATGCCCCAAGGGGTCCGCGGGAGAACAGCTTTACATACACCGTTAGATGGTCGTTTTAAACCTGCGGAGGGGCGATTCAGTACATGAAATACTATCTCAATAGATTTGTAAAGAGAAAATTAAAAATAAAGTTCTTTTTTTCAAAAACTCGTATTAATATACGTATGTACGAAATTAATTTCTTTAAGTAAACGAGTCAATGACCTTGTAGGTAGTTGTCGGTCGTTGCGTACTAACTACCTGCAGTCGATTGGCCTCGCTCAGCTGACGTTAACTTAAAGAAATTAATTGCGTAAATGCGTAAATTAATTCGAGTTTTAAAAAAAGGTACTTTATTTTTAAATTTTCTCTTTACAAATCGATAGTATTTCATGTACCGAATCGACCCTCCGCGGGATTAAAACGATCAAAATTTAAAGGTGTATAAAAACATTTGTTTTTGGAACTGTAGGTCTTGTCTTTTCTATAAAAATCTGATTTTTCTTGTCAACGGGTCTATGCCTCCACGGTTCGGTCTCTGGACTAAGCGTTTCGCCTCGTCGTTTAGACTGCGCAAATAGTAGAAGTACTGGAAAAAATTGCCTCAAGCAGCCTTCCTGTCCGATTATAATTTAGGTATATCAAGGTTAGAGTGCGATTCACCATCATCGATTGCATCACTGCTTACCATCAGGATATCGCCGTATAATTTTAAACCGTTAAAAAAAAAAATTGAGTTGTGTCAGAGCAACACAACTCAATTTTTTTTTTTAACGGTACTGGTACTAAAAGACAAAGAAATTGTATCTCGTTGGTATTTTGGCTGGTAAGATCCCATGTTCCAGGCCACGATGCAGAAATGCGTGGACATCCGCAACATGGAGTCGTGCGATTTCTTCCGCTCCTTCTACTTGGTGAAGAACGGCTGCAGCGGCGAGGACGAGGAAGAGCAGGAGACGTACAGCAATATGGTGTACCACTATGCGCACCCAAGGTAACGGCTAAAACAATAGGTTCAATGGGGTTCGGGTACACAATACAAGAAAAAAATTCTAATGTCTCGAATAAAAAGATAGAGATATTATGATTTATTACTTTTTGTATTTTTCTTGTATCGTGTGGAAATCCAATATATTGATATTTCGTTTGGGGCTCTGGGGAGGTATGGAAATGCATACCAGGGCCCTGGAATCAAGGCAGGGAAGGAACAGGTTATGTTTTTAGTCAGTAAGAGTCTGACATTATTTCCCGCTCTGCCCAAGGGCGGGATTTGTCATTGGATTATTTTACCTATTATAAAAAAAGTGTATTGATATTTCGATCGAATGATTATGCGATGCGCAAGCGAACAGTCGATATTGTGAACATTGAGTGTCTGATATTGAACGTTCCATTTATTTATTAACCATTCGATATGGCATAGTTTTTTTTTATGGTAGGTAAAATCATCCAATGACAAATCCCGCCCTTGGGTGGGGCGGGAAATAATGTCAGACTCTTGACTAAAAGCCTACCCTTCCATTCATTGCCTTTGTCCCGGGGCCCGTGGTGACATTCTCACATAACCTTTGGCCCCAGTAGGCTTCGGCCCTGCTGGACCCCTACAGTTTGCTGACAACTCCTTGAGGCGCGCGAGAACAGTGCGCGCCGTAGACGACTTGAGCTCGGACCGGTCTGTTACCGGACGGACGGACAGCGAGCTACCCATTGCCCACCGTCCGCGAGCCCGCGCCTACGGTGGCTGGAAATCGGGATCGGAATCCCGGCGGCGGCGGCGGCGTGTGCGCCTTTGTCTAATACGGTCGGCCTCCTTTGCTAGCATTACTGCTTCGCAAAAGGAGGCGACCGCCTGCTGCCACTCCTCCTCGCTCCGGAGCATGGCTTTAACCAAGCCCCGGCGATATGGCATAGTTAGATAGCGGTCGAACAATTGACATTCGATTGTGTACTGTCATCTATCACCCCACAAGGGGTGTCAAAGTTTTTTCGAAAAAAGGCGAACAAAGTCGGGCGAAAAGTACTAGTTAATAAATAAAAATACGACCTTTTCATATATCACCAATCATAATTTTAATAAACAAAACTTACGTAGGTGCTTATTGATTTCTGTGACCCAATGTTATCAGGGTATCATTATTGTGCAAACATTATATACCTATGTAGTACGTATATACATAGCTAATTTGGTAGTTTATCTTCGTATTCAAGTTATGGTTTAATGAGGGGCTTGAAACATTTCTTATTTATTTTGTTTCTGTGGTTTAAACCATACATGCCTAAACTCAATTTCTTTAGGTACCTACTTAAATAATGTAAGCAATCTTCACATAACCATTATTAAAAAAAAAAAAAATCTAAAAATGTTTACAATTAGTTATTTACCTAAACCGATTTTAGGTAATTAAATTTATTAATATTTGTATGTCTTTTATACGATTTTACATAGAACCTCCTCCTTTTCGAAGTCGGTTAAAAATAAAAAGATATAATCAAGATTAGAGATGAGATGTTTAGTTAAGTACCTAAACAGATGGAGTATGCTCCGGGATTTGTCATTGGATGATTTTACCTACCATAAAAAAAACCCACTGTTTTTTATATTTCTATGGTCACCCACTTTGATCTTCAATTTACCGCGCTCAATGATATTGTCATTGTCTGGATTCTGCTGAGTAAATACCTATATAGGTTTGCATTGTCCTCCTTCTGTAAAGCAGTAATACGAGTGAAGGAGGAGGCATGGAGTAAGGGAGAGGTCATAATATGCTCATGCCCCAGAACAACAACAAAAATCTACTACCGAGTCTAAAATTGATTTTCATGCAGTTTTTTACCAATAGGCGTAAAAATTATAAGGAGAGAAAAGCCGAAAAATTCAAAGATTTGTGACATTTGTACGACACTGGGGCGGGTCGCTAGTATACCTACTATTACCTATCGCCATAAAAATAGGGCTTTCTAAAACCAGATTTTTTCAATATCGGTGTAGCAACATCTACGAAATCCTGCATCGCATAACTAATTGCTGTTCTATATTTTCAAATCGTGACCAGAACTTTAGAATTCACAAAATTTCGAAATCATCTATCAGGCAGTTGCCCACCAGACATTAAGACATAACACCTGTCTGGTCGGAGGATCCTCCCTTTTCAACGCAGGTTTGCGGGACTTCACACTCTCGTTCAGGCTGAACGGTTCAGCATACCTACCTCTAAACTGGTATTGAAAGTTTTAGAAAAAAGTCGCTAATTTAAATACGTATTCAGGTGTATTTTTTGTGTTTTACAGATTGGAATGTCCAATAAAAGCGGGCCGCTACAAGTTGATAGACTACCCGTTCTTCACTGAAGACAACTACCTGGTGGTGCCCGAGTCGAAGATCTCGAGCAGCGTGTTCGGATACACTTTCAGATTAGATGGAATAACTAAAAAACGTCGCCAGGTTAGAAATTTATATTCTGTTTTGAACGATGTTTAACTTAGTGACCATGACCACTAAACAGACAGTTTATAGTTTACCAACTATAACTGTAGTGGCGCCATCTATTACGCCACATATGAACTACAAAAATAAACATGACTTTACGCAAGTTGTACATAGAGCAATCAAAATAAATAAATAAAAATATTTTAATAAATCTTCGCATAATCAATCTTCTTGTGTTAATGACTGCCGCGCCTCGCTCGCCCCGCAGTGCTGCCAGCTGCCAGTGTGGCCGAGCACTTTGTGTCAGCGGCTTGGCCTACGAGAGAGTAGAAAATTACCGCTGATGCATAGGTACTGCTTTTACTTAAGATATTTGTCCGGTACCGCATATCGCAGCGTTCTGCGTTCTAATCAAAAGACCGAAGCTTAATATTTCTCTTGCGAGGATACCCAGAGCCTCTCATCTTTGAAACAAAGAGGGCCATAATCATCATAGAGCGGAGGGAGGTTGATTGTGTGGGCTTTGTCTATCCTTGTATAGTATAGCCCACCTTAAGATATTGTGCCGTTTGGATTTACCATCGTGGTGAAAGGATTGGTCGGATAGACTCTGTGTTACCGAGTGATATTTTTTTTAGATTTTGATTAAAAACCTTGCAGATATTCTGTGTAGAAGCACTGTTGCAGCTGATGTACACGCGGCGACACAACTGGGTGGAGGACACCCACATCAGAAACTTCAAAGAGACAACGGTTACTACTCCCAGTACACCCGTCACTGTCAGTGGGAAAGAAGAGGAGTAACACACAGACACAGGCAGACCTTCCGTATGACGCAGATCCTCACCGGACATGGTAAGTTCGGGAGGTTCTTGCACCTCGTGTGGAAGAAACGTCCAGGTGTCACTATTGCAGGGACCGCCCGGAGGACACGGTGGAGCATACATTGGAGGTGTGGAAAACCGTAGCGGTCTAGCCTATTTCAGCCATGGATTGTCTTCCGTAAGGGGAACCTGGGGTTCTGGAAAGCGGGGCAAAAAAGGAACAGGTGTGGTTTTAGTCAGTAAGTCTGACACGCCCACCGCTCCGCAAATCATCTAAATCTTCGCTCCATAAATCCGCTCTAGGGAGCTGGAGAAGTCATTAGATGATTTTCCACCTTAAAAAAAAAATGTCGGCCACATCATCGCTTCCCGTCAGGTAAGATAGTGGTCAAACGCGAGCCTATGATGAAATCGCCGAGTTGCCCTTTGGCGCCGAGAGCACGCTTTTTTGACGTGGTGTTCATATAATCATGGGTTTTACTTGATCTTGATGAATAAAACAATAAAACCACGCTAATTGAATAAGTTATTTTAATTCATATTCATTCATAGGACTGTTTACATCACTCAAAGCTGAAACGCGCCCGCTTGACAGCAGGTCCGTCGCACACCTCGGCTGCGCCCGCGCCCGCGCCGCCCGGGCCCGCGTCGCCCGTGCTCGCGCCGGCTGCGCCCGAGCCACCCGCGCCCGCGCCGCTCGCCCCCGCACCGGCCGCGTCCTCGTCGTCGGCCACCGCACCCTGCACCCTCACAGCAAACAAGAACAACCGAGGCTATGATAAAGACGGAAACAGATTATTGGAACGCAATGCGACCCACGTATCGGCACCCGATATGCACCTTGCACATTACCAACACGCGATTCCAGAACAAACAAGCAATTTTCGAATACAGTCGTCTGACTGTAGTGTATTTACGGTCGTGTGCTATGGATTTAATAAAATAACGAGTCAGATGAACAGTCAGATTTAAAAAATAATAATTTGATACTAATGTATTCTGCGAAAATTCACGAACGATTGACACGTAGCGTCGCATCGGCTGGCGCATTTCCCTCACACCGACACGTCGATCTGGATAGATTGGATCGGGTGGCGTGTGTGCGAATCGCGTCGCGACGGATGTTCATAAAGTGATTCTGGTCATAGAAAATAGTAGATTTGATTTGACTCAACACGCGGCGCGTTGCTTCCAGTCGCGTCGCGTTTTCAATAAACTGTTTCCGCCTTTAATCACTTGTGCCACTCTAAAACAACTAGCACCATCTCTGATATATTTTAAAAACTAATTAAAAAAAATAAAGCACCGTCAAAAATGCACTTTGCTATTAATTTTTTGGAGGCGCTTCTAATCGAGATTTAGACTTTTATTTTATTTTTATTTATTTATTTCCAACTTACAACTATCATTACATGTTAACCTAATGCGATAGAGTATTTTTGTTTTTTTGCCTACTTATTCATACTTTTACCTATAAATTATTTAAATCAGTTTATAACTTATTACAAATAAGGCATTTATTGTAAATGCACTCAGAGAACAACAGAATATGTCCGTGTTACTAGCTATAAGGTTGAGAGCGCGGAGTGCCCGCGTCAGCGGCGTCTCCCGTAAGATTGGTTCGAGCGCGCGGCTCTGCCAGCAGCCGTGGCTGTCATCGTCGCCACACGTACCGGTCCGGAACACATAAACCTACCAGTCCTAATATGTGCGCATTGTGTACCTTTCCTCTTAGTACTTTGAATATGTACGAGATGAGTGCGACATCTCTCCTGACCCTCAATTCGTGAAATCCAACCATACCCAAAATAAATAAAGTTGGGTACATCAATGGGTAAAATGGATAAACACCGTACAAGCGCAAATAGAAATACCTGACAAACTCGTTTTGTACTCTCTCCAGCATGAGCCTATATTTAGATTCATGTGGAGCCCAAATGACTGCGTTAGATTCTAACTGACTTCTAACCAAAGCGTTATATAAAGCAAAGACAGCTACTCAGTGGTGAAATTAACTCCTAAATCCTTAACTTCCGTAGGCATAGCAATTGGCAGCCCGTCCATGTTGTAACTATACAGGATAGGAGAACGCCCGCGAGAAAAAAATATCGTTACACATTTGGAGACGTTGAACTGTAAGAGGTTCTCTTTGCTCCAGGCTACTACTGCGTCTATATCTCGTTTCACAGTCAGACAATTCATTTATCTCGAGCGACAGCTTCAGGTCATCAGCAAACAGTAAGCATTTGGCGTTCTTGACCACTTTTGGCAAGTCATTTATCATAAGAATGAACTCCAAAGGCCCAAGGTTACTGCCTTGACTCACTCCCGCCCTGGTAAAATATGCCTCTTTCCTCATATTCTACATATTGCTGTCTATTACCCAAGTAACTTGCAAAAAACCTTAGTAGATGTGGGGTGAAACCAACTGTTGCTAACTTTTTGAGCAAGACATCATTATTTACAAGATCGAATGCTTTTTAAAATCGAAGTAAACAATATCAATTCGCCCCCCCCCCCCACTACTACCACTGATGGCATAAGATTAGCCATATGGCTAATAAGGTTGCTAATAGTGCTTCTTGCTGGTCGGAATCCGTGCTGAGCGTCCAAACGCTGCCTACTGACCTGCTAAAATATGCTCTTATGAATAGCAGCTTCAAAAACCCTTGCCGGCGTCGACAGCACTGCTACAGGCCTGTAGCCATCCACCGTCGTCCCTGAACCTCCCTTTGGTACCGGAACGACGCGTATAACCTTCCACATTTCCGGAAACACCGCTTCCTCCAAACATTTGTTATAAATGTATTGCAGTGGTTTGGCTAGCGCCGACCGGCAATCCTTTAGGATGTAGGGTGGAATGCCGTCCGGGCCAGAAGTCTTTCGGTTTGACCTAATGAAGCGTGAACAACACGTCAGGCAGCTATAAATGATCGAGATGAACCCGCGCTGCCCCTTTCTCTCCCCCTGCTTCAATGATAGCTGCACTCACATTCAACAAATAAACGTTTTAAGTAGCTGTAGCTAGCAAACCCAGTGGAATAAATATAAGAGTACAATTTTTATCAACCACTTGTTTACCTAATAATTAATTTGTAGGTAAAATATATTCGAATTTTATTTGGACTGGCTGGGAAATGCTCTACAGCAACCCATAATTCAATTGAAAATTATCAAATGACAGATCCCACCCTTGGGCGGAGCGGGAAGTAGTGTCAGACTCTTACTGACTAAAAACCTACCCCGTTCCTTCGTTGCCTATCATACCGGGGAGCCTTGCTCTCAGAAAACGGCTCTTGACCCCATCCAGCAGGCTTCGACCGTGCCTGCAGCTAGCAGGCTGGGCCTCTACGGTTCGCCGACAGCTCCTTGAGGCGCGCGGGAACAGTACGCGCCGTCGACGACTTGGGCTCGGTCCGGTCGGTTACCGGACGATCGGACAGCATGCTACCCATTGCGCGCCGTCCGCAAGCCTGCACCTACGGTGGCCGGAAATCGGGATCGGCGAGCGCCCCGGTAGCCTCCTCCTTTGCTAGCATTACTGCTTCGCAGAAGGAGGCGACCGCCTGCCATCCCTCCTCACTCCGGACCATGGCCTGGACCAAGGCCCGGCGAGAGAGATCGCTGCCGCCTATCGCCCCCACGAGGGCATGGCGATGCTCTGCCCAGGCGGGACACACCTCTAAAGTGTGCTCCACCGTGTCCTCCGGGTGTTCCGCACAGTGGCGACACCCAGGCGAATCCTTCGCACGAATCCGGAACAGAAACTTACCGAACTTGCCGTGTCCGGTAAGGACCTGCGTCGTGCGGTAGTTGAGAACGTCGTGAGGTCTTTCTTATCGCCTCAATTGTGGCGCGCCCAGAACCTGGTTGCGATAGTCGCTGACGCCATTTCGCCATTAGATCCCGCCGGAGCTCTGTCCGCCACATAGATATCCGGAAATATGCCTTCATTGCAAAGTAATAAGAAATCCTTGCGCAACCGCTTATCTCCCACCAAAATAATTACAACATTCACAAATAGTGTATTTACGACACACACTCAAAATTTGTACACGCACACTAAGAAGAAAGCAGCTACACTAAATCAATTTCTAATAGCACACATAAATAGAATGGGTGGGGCATTCGCTTGTAAGCACAGAAACATTCAATGCACACGCATGCAATTAGAGCATCGAACCGATTGTCGATAATTGTTATCGATATTTAATTTCAGCATATTCTTGTAATATAATTACTTCGTCTAATTTTCTTTAAATAATTTCTTTTTTATATACTTATCCGAAAAGTGAGTAATGATTATAAAATAAAATAGGAATTAGTTTTTTTATATCGTATTACCGGTTCAAGGGAACGTTCTCTGTTAAATATCATGCTGTTATTATTAAACAATATATTACTTAATCTTAACTATATGTTGAAGTTAACAACACCTTTCACGTGAAGAGCCTGATATTTAGTGATAGCAACGAGCGACGATGCATCCTATTTTTGTTTAGTTTTATAAGTAGGCTAATTAGCTATAAGAAATGTCTTGTCATTCTTGTTAGCACCCTTGTCCTGTACACGCTAATATACAGTGCGCAGTAATCTCGTATTTTCTCCTGTTTTATTTTACACAAATCCCGGTCAGTCCCGCACATGGTCCTTTATCGAGCCGGATTGTCGTGTTCAGCAAGTAATTTGAAGAAATATAATTAAAAGACGGAAATAATTGATCTGGATTTGAGAGGTTATACGCCGACAGCGTGTCTTTATGGATTGAGTACACATTATTTCTCACGGTGTTAAGTATATTGGATAATAATTATCATCACCCAACACTCGTACAGGTTGTATCTAGCTTTATTTAAATTTACAAAAGGTTAGTGCATTTATTTTGTTAATTATGTTAATTGAGTACCGGTTTTCTTTTTGAATAGTTTCGGTATTTTGTATGTTACATGTACAATTAGCGACAGTCGTTATTATATAATACTTTTAAAAGTATAGTAGGAATTATAACTACATTTATATAATTTGTATTGTTGCATTTGAGCGATAACTATTCAGTTAAGTATCATAGTTAATGTGTAGGTATTCGTTAATCATAGTTTATTCTGGAAAGTGTTAGATATTATTTCAAACTATTGACTGTTAATCTCAGTTTAACTTGCCCGTAGTGTACTTCAGTTTTGTGGTGTTTTGTGTAATAACTTATTAGATAAGTTATTGATGAATTCATTTATAATAAAAGTTGTATCGTTACATTTGCAATCAGATTTATTTTATACAGAAAGATTACCTACCTATTGACATTGTTAGACCTTATTAAATTCTACCTTACAACTCTGTACCTAAATTAATTTCGGATTAAGTATATTAAGATATTTATTTTGCGATTATATACATTCCAGGTCGACAACACTCGATTCCCAGCATGTCCGAGGAAAGGGAATTAGTAAAGAAGCGAGGAAGTTTTAAGGGTCGCTTAACTACATTTGTCAATTACTTGGACGCATTGGATGACGTAACATTAAGCGAATGCGATGTCATGGAATTACAGTTGCGCATGGGAAAACTGGAGTCGTTGTACGAACAATATGATGAGGTACAGTTGCGGTTAGAATGTATGGTTGACGATACGAAGGCCCAGTTGTCTGAACGTTCCGAGTTCGAGACATTATACTATAAGGCATTGTCGAGGGCTCAACAGTTAGTGAGTAAGAGTAACAAGCAAAATGGTTCAGTTAGTGGTAAGGGTAGTCGTGGTAGTGTTTATAAACCTATTAAGTTGCCTACTATACAATTGCCCAAGTTTAATGGTTCATATAGCAATTGGTTAGAGTTCCGTGACACCTTCACTAGCCTCATCCATCATAATGACGAGATCGACGAAATCAACAAGTTCCACTATTTACGTGCTTCTCTGGAGGGATCTGCTGCCGTGGTAATCCAATCTATTGAGTTTTCAGCGAACAATTATGATGTGGCTTGGAATTTAATTTGCGATCGATTTGACAATAAACGCTTATTAGTGCAGAATCATGTGTCAGCATTATTTAACATTGAACTTATCACGAAAGAGTCTTCTATCGCTTTGAAAGGGTTAATTGATCTGTTAAATAAAAACTTGCGAGCGTTAGAATCTTTAGGCGAACCAGTCAAGCAGTGGGACACGTTGTTGATATATTTAGTTACACGTAAGTTGGATCAGAAGTCCTACCGTGAATGGGAGGAGTTCAAAGGTCACACTGATAAGAATAGCAAGATTACGTTCGATACTTTCCTCCAATTCATTCGCGCACGCGCTGATCTAATTGAAACTTTAGAATTATCTAAACACAACATGTCAGGTAACCCTAAATCAAGTTCTACGAGTAAAATCAAATCCATGGTGACGACACAAAATTCTAATATGGTGAGCACTGAACCTGCTTCGAAATCTTGTCCTAATTGCAAAGGTGACCATAGTTTAGTTAATTGTTCACAGTTCCTTGCATTGAGCAATGAAGCTCGACGCAAATTGATTCTTACTTTTAAATTATGTTATAACTGTTTTCGTACGGGTCACTTTTCTAACAATTGCAAAAAACCGGGTTGTAAGTTATGTAAGCGCAGGCATAACACTTTGATTCATACTTCGGAAACAAAAGGTAACGATAACACATCTGATAATGCAACTTTGTCTCCGTCAACGTCTGCAGCGCCCGCGCAGTCCGCTGACACTGACGCGACGAATAACGTGTCCTTGTCTGCGAACATTTCCTCTACTCATGGCGAGAGTAAGGAGCGCGGCGTGTTATTGTCAACCGCGTTAATTAAATTATATGATTACAAAAATCATGAGCATATTGTGCGAGCGACACTCGACAGCGGTAGTACATCGTGCTTCATGACGGAGCGACTATGTAAACGACTTAAGTTAAATACGAGTTCGATTGATAGTTCAATCTATGGCATAAATAACGCGTCCAGTCGCGTAGGCAATATGTGTCAGGTAAAAATGACGTCACTTAACAATAGTTATAATGCTAAGTTGTTATGTTTTGTATTGCCATTGATTACTAATGAGATGCCATGTCGTGAATTAGATTTATCTAACCTGAACATTCCAACTGATATTTGTCTGGCAGACCCTACTTTTTACAAGCCCTCAGACGTAGATCTTTTAATTGGTGCTGATCTGTTCTGGGACCTGTTAAGTTCGCAAAGAATTAAGTTAGGAGTCGGAAAGCCGGTGTTATGTGAAACCAGGTTAGGATGGATCGTCTCTGGTCCCGTTATCTATAGTAATCACAGTAAATCAATAAATAACATTAGATGTAATTTTACTCAAACTAGTTCCTGTAATGATGCCGACTTGGATTTAATTCGTAATGATATTACGCGATTTTGGAATCTCGAAGAGATTAATTCGCAAAATTCTGATTATTTGCCTGAAGAAAGGTTGTGTGAGGAGCATTTTTGTAAAACTACGACTCGTTTGGAAGACGGTCGTTTTTGTGTGCGTCTACCTATGAAGCAGAATCCATCTGTTTTGGGTGAGTCATTTCATAGGGCTACAAAATGTTTCTATTCCTTGGAACGCAGACATAAGGCTAAATCTGATTTTAGTAAATTATTTCATAAGTCATGGCGGAATATATGTACCTAAGTCATTAAGTCAGTTTGCATTCTACTTCGAAAGTGGAAGTCGAATGAACCTATTTTAGTGTCAGGAACTCGAGTCATCTTTAGATTTAGGTGTAGGATCTAATAATCCCAATAAATTATTAGGTCTTTACTGGTTCGCTGAATCTGATGAAATAGGTTTCTTAATTAGTTTTAAGTCACCTTCTAGAAGTTGCACTAAACGTGATTTGCTTTCAGCAATTGCACGTATTTTTGACCCTTTAGGTCTTTTATCTCCTTTTGTAGTCACCATGAAAATGCTATTACAAAAAATGTGGTTAGACAAACTTTCATGGGACGAACCGTTGACTCTGGAACTTAGCACAACTTGGAACGCTATTGTTAAAGCTCTCCCTCTTTTAACTACGTTACGTATCCCACGGTATGTTATGACGGACGGTTACCAGACGTTAGAACTGCACGTATTCACAGATGCATCTGAGCGCGCGTACGGTGCGTGTGCCTACATCCGTAGTGTTAATGCAAATGGTGAATGCATGGTTCGTTTACTTATCGGTAAAAGTCGTGTGGCGCCGATTAAACCTACCACTATTCCGAGGTTGGAACTGTGTGGTGCCGTCGTGGGAGCTCGCGTTTATGAGAAGGTGGTCAAATCACTTCGAGTAAAGTTTGATCGGGTTTACTGTTGGACAGACTCGACTATTGTATTGGGATGGTTGCAGATGTTGCCTTCTAAACTTCAGCCATTTGTGCGCAATCGCGTTGCTGAAGTTCTAGATAAGGCGGGTAACTGCACTTGGCGTCATGTCCCAACTGACAAGAACCCAGCAGACCTAATATCTCGTGGCGTGGATATTAGTGTTCTGCAAGGGCTGCAGTTGTGGTGGTGTGGCCCCGACTTCTTAAAGGAAGATCAGTCGAACTGGCCATCTCAGGTTAAAGGTTTAGAACTCGAGACTTTACCCGAAACTCGACCTCAAGTTTCATTGAGCGCTATTGTAACAAATAATGCTTGCAATACTTTAATAGATTTTAACCGTTTCTCAAACTACTTAAGACTTGTTCGTTCTATAGCGTATGTGTTAAGATTTGTTAGAACCTGTAGGAAACTTCCTGTCATTAATAAATTTATATCTGAAGATGAACTACAGGAAGCATTGAATGTTATTATTTTAAATTGTCAAATCGAGTCGTTTCCGGAGTACAAATTACTATTAAATAAACAAAACATACCTTCGAAAAGTGTCCTCTTTAAAAATGTTTATTTAGATAAAAATAAAATCATGCGTTTCGGAGGGCGCTTAGAAAATTCTGATTTCCATATAATAAAAAACATTCTATAATTTTACAGTCCACTCACATTTTTACAAAATTATTATTTAATTTTGAGCATAAAAGATTGATGCATGCAGGCCCTCAGTTATTGTTAGCTTCAATTCGGGAATCGTACTGGCCTATAGGTGGCCGTAATCTAGCTAGGGCTTGCTATCGAAACTGTGTGCGCTGTTGTCGCATGAAGGGTAACGTAATTACCCCATTGATGGGAAATTTGCCGCAGCAGCGTGTCCAGCCAGGAGGTTATCCCTTCGACAATGTTGGTGTCGATTATGCTGGCCCTATCATGTGTGCCAGTCGGCAAGGTCGTGGCTGCAGGTTAGTGAAGGTGTACGTAGCCATATTTATTTGTTTTGCCACTAAAGCTGTACACCTGGAGCTAGTAGGCGATCTAACCAGTAATACCTACTTACTTGCCTTATATAGGTTTATCTCGCGACGGGGTAAGCCAACTAACATTTATTCCGATAACGGTACCTCATTCGTTGGCGCGTACAACGATTTATCGAAATTTCTAAAAACTTATTGCGATTCCTTAGGTGCAAGTTTGGCAAATGATGGTATTAAAATGCATTTTATTCCCGCATATACTCCTCATTTCGGCGGACTCTGGGAAGCGGGTGTTAAATCGACAAAGTATCATTTGAAACGAGTGTTGGGAAACTGTAACTTAACGTTCGAAGAACTTAACACCACGCTTATTCAAACCGAGGCCATCTTGAACTCTCGTCCATTGACGCCGCTATCTTCGGATCCTGCTGACCTTGCACCTCTGACGCCGGGACACTTCCTTGTGGGTCGACCGCTCACATCATTACCCCAACGGGACTATTTGGAACACTCCGTTCATCACTTGGCTCGATTTCAACGGGTTGAGCAACTCCGCCAACATTTCTGGGCCCGGTGGAGTAAGGAGTTTGTTTCTGAATTGCAGCAGAGAACGAAATGGCGTTCCTGCAAGGATGCACTGAAGCTGGACTCACTCGTGGTAATAAAGGAGGATCACTTACCCCCTCTTAAATGGAAGTTGGGAAGAATTGTTGCCGTCCACCCAGGATCAGACGGTATCGTTCGGGTGGCTGATATCCGGACTCCTGCTGGAGTAATTCGGCGCGCCTTCAATAGGATTTGCCCACTACCCGTCACTTGCTGATTTTGTTGAAAGACAATCTTTCAATGTCCGGGGGTATGTTGAAGTTAACAACACCTTTCACGTGAAGAGCCTGATATTTAGTGATAGCAACGAGCGACGATGCATCCTATTTTTGTTTAGTTTTATAAGTAGGCTAATTAGCTATAAGAAATGTCTTGTCATTCTTGTTAGCACCCTTGTCCTGTACACGCTAATATACAGTGCGCAGTAATCTCGTATTTTCTCCTGTTTTATTTTACACAAATCCCGGTCAGTCCCGCACACTATATGATTTTAATCTTATGTGACTACCTACATTCAGAGTTGGTTTAAATATTTAGGTAAATTTTATACACGTATTCAAACTCGCTAGCGTTAACATAAATTTCTATGGAATCAAAATAGCGTCATCTAGCAAACTCGTTTTCATTTTAAACAAATTGTAGGTAGTTGATGCTGACAGGATCGAATTCTTTATGATGACATAACTCACACTAACTACTCAAAATAAATACATCTAACAAAAAAATACTGGTCAATTGTGAATCCGACTCGCGCACCAAGGATTCCGTATAAAACCTATGTAAATGGTTCAATTCCAAAATTTCTCAAAGACTTTTCCGAATCGCAAAAAAAGATATTTTATTCATCACAAATCTTTGCTGGAAGTGAGTTACACAGTCGTACTGCATGAAAACAGAAGGAGTTGGAATAGAAATTATATTATTATAAGTTGGAGAATTATATTCAAGATAAAAATGCTTGGATCAATGCTGGTCCAGCTCCACTACAACTAGGGCGTACGAAAACACCAAAAACCCAGATTTAAAAAAATAATGATTTAATAGTTTTGCATAGCGAACATAAAATATTGTAACTTTTGACCAAAAATAAATAACTGTATAAAATTATACTTGTTTATCGTGCTACTTATCATATTGTACTATAATTTTTGATCATCTCAATCTTTAGATATAATGTCAATTTAAGTTCACGGGTATTGAAATAACAATACCTTAATTTCGTTCAAACAACATTCATTCAATAACTAATTTAACTCTTACTATACATGTAATACGACAATATTCATAGAAATGTAAAAAAATATATTGAACTGTGAATAATACGCATATCGATAAAATCAGCCTCACGCACTCGATTGCACCTCTCTAAATCTTGAACGGTCATTGCGGTCATTGCGTTCGGGAATATTCGGGCTAGTTCGGTCTAGTTCGTGTCGTTCCGAACTTGAGTTCGTGAAATATTTAAAAATTGATTTAAAATATAAAACAGTGACTTAATTGTTTAATTACCGGTGGCAGGATACGCCATTTGTCTTCAGGTTGATGATATGTGACCTATTTTTGCATATAATTACTGCACAACTCGGCATTTTGGTTTTTTACGCATCAGTAGTACCCTGTACGCAATTGCAAAGCGAATGAATGAAGCGTACAGCCGTTGTTCGATTATAAGGGTCGTTTGCCCAGATCGAGGCGCCACGTGCCACGCCCCCAAGGCATATCCCTCGATATCCGTGGTCCGCCATACCTCGACTTATTACGGCAGCGGAATTTCATCCCGGCGTTGCATCTCCATGCGCTTATCGGGCATGTGTGCAACGACTGTTGCCTCCAGATCCCATGGCGGTTGGCCCGCAAGGAGGATCGCCGCCTCGCGGGAAGTCGTCGATACCCTCGCACCATGCGTATTGTCATGACCCTCTGGCACCCAATCATTCAGCTGGGCCCTCGGTTGCTGTTGCAAACCTGTTAAGGTACTTAATTTGTACTAATTCGGTACAGATTGTGTACAATTATTATATGAATTTAGAAGCAGCAAAATAGATGATGGGTTTGCTGGGGAGCACGTCGTCATAATTCTCCCATGGACCAGTATAATAGGTTTTCTTTTATTTACGGTGATATTCAGAATGAGATTTTAGAGAACTCGACATTTCTGAAGTATTGATAAAAGATGTGGACGCATCCTTACGGCTGCATGACTCGAGGGTCATATTCCCCAAGATTTAAAATAATTACACATTAAATTTTTCAAACATATATTTTGTAAATAAATAAACAATACCGAATAAATTTTATAAAACAACAAATTTTGCAGTCACTTTTTTAGAAAAATAATAATAAATCACTTTGATTAAAAATACGGCAATCGATATCAAATATTATTTATGATACTTTTACAAAAACATTAGGAACGTACATACTACCTATAAACTAACATGAGAATAAAACATGTAACAGTATTTAAAATAAAAAGCATATGAACGAAAAACTAAAGGAAGGCTATTGAAATGTTTTGATGCAAGGCGCAATACTAGTCGTCCATTACGGACTTTCAAATGCGATACAACATTTCGGGAAAAGATAAAGCCGCGAACACAGTAAACACCAAAATTGAATAAACTGTAACTAAGACATCTCTTTTCATTTTCATAATCGGATCAAAGTCTGTTTTGAAACGAAATTTGTCGTTATCTGCTTTTCTCATAGTTTTAATCCTCACTTTTTCAAAGGATTCTCTTATCTTTTTACGCGACTTAGTTTCGTTTGACGATTCGATGATTTGATTATTAGAATCATAAAATTCTAGAGATTTTTTAGTTTCTGTTGTAATTAAAATATGTGGAATATTTATAACGTTTTTATGATCTGGCGGTGCAGCTTTTATTGCGAGTATCGAATCTACTGAAGAGCATTCTGCAAAGAGCATCGATTGTATGGATGGCTTGCTGAGCACTCTGATCAGAGGTTGCGTCGCGTCTATACTATGACTTATGCCTGGTGGTAGCAGCTGTGAAGGAACATCCGTCAATTTATTGACAGCCTCTCTGACGTCCGCACCAACTTCTTTGTCAACATAAATCCGTTTGGGACACCACAATTCGTTAGTGTAATTTGGTATTATTTCCGTTGGGAAATTCAATTGGCTAGGACGCCTTTCGGAGCCTTCACTATCGGATAAATAGAACGAGTACAGACTTGGGTTGGACTCCAGCTGCCGGAGTCTGTCTAGAGACGTTAAAGAAACTACATTGCAATGGCTGCTTTTCAAGGAATGTTCTTCCAGTGTAGCGGCTTCATTTATTAGAATAGTTTCTAATACCTTGGTTTGCTGATTCTTCGATGGGATTTTATCATCTTTAGTCATTTGTGTTTGACATGTTGAAATATTTTGAATTTCGTTTAAGAGTCCGACTAAGATGTCTAACGACGTTGTATATTCGATATCTTCAGGTTTATTTGTAACAGACTTTTGTTTGTTCCCTACGATATTGCAGGTTTGTGTCTGTTCGTCACTTAATGTATCTTCCACTCTTTTATTTTGATTGCAATCTATGGAAACTTGCGTTGGGAGTGCATTGGTAGCATTAGCCTGTTTTATTTGTTGCTTTCTAACTGATTCCTTGACAAGAGTAGAACTTGTACTTATCCCTATAGTGACTAATGTAGCACCGGCTAGAATGTCAACCTGAGCAGCTTGCTCGAAGCGAAGAGTAGACTGTGCGCTTTTGGAAGTGTGATTATCTTTATCGCTTTTGTGATTAGCGAGTAAAGGCTTGTCCTCCTTAGTTTTTATTGGAACCTCATCAACTAATTGCATAAGAGAATGAGAACTGCGCTTTACTGATTTATAGTCTGGAAATGCATATCCTACCGTTGCAATTTTCATAGGGAAATTGGTAAAATTCCAATTTAAATGAGATTTAGATAGTATAGGCAAAACGGTTAAGTCAGAAAAGTTTTCAGAAGATTTATTTTTCGTGTTCTGTGTGATTGGAGTTTGAACAACGACAGAGCTTGCATCTCCAGATTGTAAAACGAATATATTTTTCTTTGATTGTTTCGGGGTCACGATCAAGTTTTTGATGCGTAACCGTTTTTGAAAGCTACCCACTGGAATATGGCTACATAAAGCGTTTTCTAACTTTTCCAATTCTACGACTGATCTAATAGTTTGTAACTCGTTTTGGAAAGCGTCCGTCTTGGTTTGCTTCTGTTCTTTTTCAGTGTTTTCAACTGACGTTTTTACATTATTATCATTCAATATATCGAAGACGTAATCAGAACAGGATGACGGTATTTCGGCAATCGACAAATTTTCAACGACTGAAGTGCTTTCGTGAGCTTCAGGCAGTACCTCCAAACCTTGTGAAATAGTAGTCTTCATAATGGAGTTTATAATATTGTGTAACCTGCTTCCTAGCTCGGTAGACTCTTGAAATGAGGTCAGAGCAGATGAGGTTGATGACGCTATAAAAAGACCACAAGTTGTAGCAATTACATATCTTATTAAATATTACAAGTAAAATAAAAATAAACCTAGCAATGAAGTTATGGCACGCACCTAGTTCGATGTCATTCGGCAGAAGAGGAACACGCGACTTCAAGACACTTTGAGAGTCGCCGATGACGGGCGACATAGTCCGTACGCGTCCATAATGACTTTTCACATACGATTCAACTGCCACCATTTTTTTCTTTCTGCGTAAATATTTAAATACGAGTTATCTTAACAGACCGTACTAAACTAAAACCCTATCTGTTATAGAGAACCGGAACGGTTTTTCCTTATGACGTTACACACTTACAAGGCAATACCTTCCATTTCGCCAATGACCGAATGATTACCGATTATGAGTATTGTCAAATTGGCAAAAGGGAACAACTTCAAGCAAATAATTTTTTAACATTCCCTTCAAAATTCTCCGGTTTATCGTTACAGGTCATTGACTCTTTTACATTAGGTTACTCGTATATCTATACGATATTTATTATCGTCGTCTACACAATTGTCATCGTCATCGACATAATTGTCATCGTCATCGACACAATTGATGACATGAGTGGATGAAGGGGATATGTAACGTTTTTAAAAAAAATTTTTTGCATCGAATGATGATGTACTTACAAACTATTTTAAACCTTAAAACAACGCTGTTTAAGCTTAGTTTTAGAAAAAGCAACTGATGAAGATAACTCCTTCATCAGTTTGCTTTTTCTAAAACTAAGCTCGTAAGTTTTTTTTAAAATAAATACATATTCTTACACTTTTATCTTATTTTTTCACTCCATATTAGTAGATTTGTATAATTACTATAATTTGATATGAATAGATATTAAATAAACAAAAAGAAAACCGATTTATCTCAATAACAAGCAACAAAACTTTGATGCCTGTTTTCTCAACATTTACAAATTGTATTATATCCCCTTCATCCACTCATGCCTTCAATTGTTATCGTCACCGACACAATTTTTATCGTCATCGACACAATTGTTATCGTCATCGACATAATTTTTATCGTCATCGACACAATTGGCATGGTAATCGACACAATTGTTATCGACACAATAGGCTATTTAGTAGTAGTAGTATTTTTTTTTAAATAGCATAAAGTTGTATTATTCAAATAAGCCGCCAAAACGCCATATAAAGAATGGAAACGTCACACGCCAGTAAATAACAAAATTGAATCATAGGCACGTCAATGACACATAGAGGGTGTCTCAGTAAGAGTGCACTTTTTCATTTTAAAATAAATACAAGTATTTTATGACAGAGTTGTGATATTTTTGTTGTATTGTAAAGAAGACATGTTCCGATTACGTATGGAATAAAATATCCGGCAAATGACCCCCACGGCATCTTTTCATGAAATTTTCCATGACTTTTGCACAGAGATGTGGCTGTATCTCACCGATAACGCGTTGGATTTCCGATTTGAGCTCAGGAATTGTTTCGGGTTTATTCTCATGAACCCGAGATCTCACAAAACCCCAAAGAAAAAAATCGCACGGCGTTAAATCACACGATCTTGGTGGCCAGTTGACATCAGAGATTATGTGTTCTGGAAATGGTTGCTTCTATAAGTCGATTGTTTCATGCGTGGTGTAGCAGGTTGCGCCGTCCTGCTGAAACCACATGTTGTCCAGATTCATGCCATCCAGTTGAGGCCACAAGAAGACCGTTATCACATTCCTGTAACGAATGCCGTTTGTTGGGAATCCAACCCAACAGATCCATGACGCGGTGTGCACGCGCTGGCGGCGTGCACCTACGTCATCGGCAGCGGGGGAGAGGAGACGCGGGCGCGGACGCAAGCGGTCCGGCGCACCGCGGACACTCGCTTCCACGGACAGCTGCGCGACGGACGACCTCTCGAATTCCCTTTTTTATTGTTTGTCCGGGATCGTTGTAATTTGGAATATTGAAGTAACGGCAATATACCAACGATTATTGAAATACAGTCCATTTATTTCCACCCCACTCTTTACACCGTTCACAGTTACTGCAATTTCGGCCTCATTTTCAAAAAAGTAAGATCCAATCACGCCGCCTGACCAAAATTCGCACCAGACAGTTACTCGTTGTGGGTGCATTTGTTTCTCATGGATTACGTGAGGATTTTCTGAGTCCCAAATTCGACAATTTTGTGTATTCACGAAGCCATTCATATGGAAATGCGCTTCATCGGAGAAAATTACTTTTTCCGAAAAATTGGTATCGACTTCACTTTGCTCCATTACCCATTGAACGAATTGTCGGCGCTTTCCGTGGTCTGCTGGTTTGAGCTCCTGAGTTAACTGAATCTTGAGGCCACCTTCATACGCATGAAGGTGGAGGTCTTTAGTCAAAATTCGCTGCGCAGTGCTTCGTGAAATTTGAAGTTGTTGAGAACGATGTCGAATTGATGTTTTCGGGTTTTCGGCAACACTCTCGTTTTCAGCAGCAATGATTTCAAGAGACCGACCCGTACGTTGACACAAAGGATTCTTATTATCCATAATTGACCCAGTTTCTTCAAATTTTTTGACCACTCTTCGAATGGTTGACACATTAGGTGCATTTTCTCGGCTGAAAATTTGGCAGTTTGCGAGCGGTTTCAGCGTAACTTTCCCCATTTTTGTAATGAGTTTTCACAATTGTAACGCTTTGTACTTTCGAAAAGCGCTCTATTTTTAATAACCGAAATAAACAGAGGTGCCAGCTGTCAAATTTCAGAGTTGCCACTTGCATGAAAAAAAAATCCAATTTTAAAAAGTGCACTCTTACTGAGACACCCTATATTTACAGACTTGTGACGTTCAAATATATTTAGCCAATAGCTACAGCTTTCAAAAACATGGCGCTAGGTAAAATAAAATGTTTCGTATTTTTTATTTATAAATAGTCCATTATATTGAAATATACAGGTACAAATCGCAAAGCCATAATCCATGCGGATTGCAATAAATATGGCCTTATTTTGTAATGTTTATATTGAAACACTTGATATAGTGAATACTAGATTTATTAGACTTAGAACAAGTACATAATATTAAGATTAATCAGACACTGCTTAGGCCGCCACGCCTATACCGACAATGAAGAATATGACTCACTAGGGTTGTGACCATTAGTTTTACTAACTAGTGATGTGATATTACAACATCCCCCTTGTTAAGTTCAAATTAACCTTTAACAAACAATGTAACATAGGCTGTGGACGGACTTGACTTAAATTCAATTGACAATACAAAGTATCTGACAAGTACTTATTTAGTTTTACAATACAAAACATCTTGGCTTAAATATGACTTAATCTAAAATACACTTTAGTACATTTAATTGATTTCATCAATTAGCCTTCTAGTTGGCTTTACAATTCTACCATAACGGGTTGACTTTTGACCTATGGATTGAGATGAGGATTCTTGAGGTGCTGACTCCTGACTATCACCTTCCTCTCTCCCCTGCGACGAGTTGGATAACATAGGAGAATATTTGTGCCTTAGGTGAATTCTGTTTCTCCTATACCTAACTCCATTGACGTCCTCAATGATATATGACCTATTACCTGACAACCTTTGTTTGACAATGGCCTGTTCCCAATTATAATTTGGTTTTCTTTTGAAGTAGACATGATCATTGGGATTTAATATTGACAATGACTTGGTATTCTTGTTATAATACTTTGACTTATTTTCATTATTCTTATTGACACACTCTTTATAATTTTTAAATGTTACAACTTTTGGTTTTAATTTTTTGTATGACATTGGAATGTTATCTCTTAAATTCCTAGACATTAACAATTGTGCTGGAGATGGTAAGTTATTCTTAGGTGTATTTCTATATTGTAATAAGGCTATATATGGGTCAGACGAATTTTCTCTACATTTTTTTAACATATTTTTGACTATTTTGACTGAACTTTCTGCTTGACCATTTGACTGTGAATGATATGGACTAGTTACATTATGTTCTATGTCCCATTCATGTAGGAAATTTTTAAATTCTAATGACTGGAAAGGAGGTCCACCATCTGACACTAATGACAAAGGTATTCCATGACGGGCAATAATAGACTTTAAATGTGTAATTACATTTTTGGCTGTACTGTTTTTATTCAACGAAGCTATTTCTATGTATTTAGAATAATAATCTGTGACAATTAAATATGTAAGGTTATCAAAATACATTAAATCAATTCCAACTTGTTGCCATGGATACTTATTTATTTCAAAATTTTGTAGTGGTTCCTTTTGATTACAAGGTTTATATTTTGCACATATGAGACACTGTTCTACCACATTTTTAATATCTGCTGACATGCTTGGCCAATACAAAGAATCTCTTGCTACTTTTAAACATTTATTTATACCTTGGTGACCTTCGTGAATTTTAGCCAACATTTCTTTATACATAGACTGAGGTACTATTAATTTTGAACCTTTAAACAACAAATCTTTGACTACATGAATTTCAGCTTGTGTACTCCAAAATGGTTTTGCCAATGGACTGACTTTATTTTTATTTTTTGGCCAACCTTCATAATAATATTTCTTTAACAATTGCAAAGTTTCATCTTTATTTGTATGTTGCAACAGTTTTGTACTGTATTCCTTTGTGACAGCTAAATTTGAATACATTAAATTGACATGACAAGACATTTCAGATTCATTCTCTGGTATATAATGATCTTTTAAGGCTGCTCTAGACAATGTATCTGATATATACATCTGCTTTCCTGGGACATGTATAACTTTCAAATCATATTTTTGTAAAGTTAACATCATTCGCTGTAATCTAGCTGGTACATCATGTAACGGTTTATCAAATAAGTAGACTAAGGGTTTATGATCAGTATGGACAGTTACTCTATGACCATATACATACTGGTGAAACTTTTCACAACCAAATTGTATTGCTAACAATTCTTTCTCAATTTGAGCATACCTAGACTGAGTTTCTGTTAATGTTTTTGAACTATAAGCAATGGGTTTATTGTTTTGTAAAATGACTGCTCCCAATGCTGACTTAGACGAATCTACTGACAAGACTAATGGAATATTGGGGTTATAATGAGCTAAGACTGGTGACTTTGTGATTTCATCTATTAAACTCTTAAGACATTTACTGTGATTTTCATCCCAAGTCCAGACTGAAGCTTTTTTCAAAAGATTTCTTAAAATTTGAGTTTTTTCTGACAAATTGCTAATAAAGGGACCTAGATAGTTGATCATACCTAATATTCTTTGCAATTCTTTGACATTTTGTGGTGTAGGCATATTGACAATTGCTTTTACTTTTTCTTGATCGACCCTAGCACCATGTTTACTAAAAACATAACCTAAAAAACAGACTTCAGAAACTAGAAATTTACATTTTGACTTATTGAACTTTAAATTGACTTGACGTGCTCTTTGCATGACTTTATGTAATCTCTCATTATGTATGGCTTCATTCGGTCCATAGACAAGAATGTCATCGATGAATATTAAGACTCCTTCTAAATCACCAAACAAATTCATCATAACTCTCTGAAATATTTCTGATGATGCATTTATACCAAAAGGCAATCTTAAATATTTATATCTACCAAAGGGTGTTTGAAAGGTACATAAATCAGAACTATATTCATCTAATCTTAACATCCAGAATCCTGAAAAAGCATCTAAATGAGAGAAACATTCAGCTCCAACTAACTGAGATCTTATCTCATCAATTGACTTAAGTGGATAGATTTCCCTTATAATATTCTTATTTAAATTTCTAGGATCTAAACAAATTCTCAACTGACCTGAACTCTTGACAGTAATTACTATGCTATTCACCCATTCTGTAGGCTTAGTGACTTTCTCAATCACCTGCATTCTTTCCATGCGATCCAACTCTTCGCGAAGTTTATCGAGCAACGCAAACGGTACTCTCCTGGGAGGATCCACACATGGCACTGCATCAGGTTTGAGTTTCAGGTGACAGACAGGAGGCAGACATCCAAGACCCTGGAATACATCATTGTATTGTGTAAGAATTTGTTGACAAAAATTTTGTTTTGACACTGAAAAAACTCTTTTGATTATACCTAATTTCTCACAAGTGGGAAGACCTAGGACATTTGGACAAACTAAATCTGCGACTATAAATACTATATTTTCTATAATAGTACTGTTATTCAAGGTTAAGCTGCATCTGACATTGACTTTACCAATTATGGGTATTGACTTGCCACCAAATCCAGTGACATTTATCTGACATTTGACAAGTGTCATTTGAGAATGACGTTTTAAACAAAGAAAAGTTTGTTTTGACATTATGTTAAGATCAGCTCCTGAATCAATGATACAACTAATTTGTGTATGACCTACTAAAATGTTTATGTTCCATGACTGATTAGAATAGTATTTGTTTTGTGTTGTATCTACTGTGTTGACTTGTTGACTTTGTGGTGATGTAATTGACGTACTTGTTTTAAGTGTAACAAATGACTTTTGATGAAATGGTTTTGTTGTGATAGTGAGTGATTCCTCAGACATGTGTCTGTGTTCATCATCGAGATATGAACTTTGACTTTGACTATATTTATTTGACTTCTTTGACTTGACACTGAATCTCTCAGACTGGTGATTGCTTTCATCACCGAGGCTATATCTAGACCTCTCAGATATTACATTTTCACCACTTTCATCATTGAGACATGACTTATAATATTTTTTATGACAATGTGAGTCTACATGAGATCTCTCAGATATGACACCAATCTCATCATCGGAATCATTCCTAGACTGTGACTGGCCATTATATGACCACCCTGACTGTGATTGTCGGTGTAGTTGTATAGTGTGTGACGGTGTGCCTATTGACTTGACATGTTTATTTGACTTTAAATGACTGTTGGATTGACTTGACTTATGACTTATAATTCCAACAAAATTATCTTGACTATTATTATGACTAAATGACACCAAGCGACTGACTTTTTTATTTGTAAAACAATACTTAGCAAAATGACCAAAAGATTTACATGACCTGCATTTTACTCCTTGCGCTGGGCACTTGTAGCGGTGAGACTGCCCACAGCGGCTACACGTCCTCGAGCGCTTTTCAGGGTTGGGAGACTGTTTTCCCTTGTTGGGTGACTTCCCTGCGCCAGATCCCTGCTGACCGACTGGTGAAGCTCGCTGTCGACGTTCCCCTCGACTACGGCTCCTCCGACGTAGATGCATGACATTTTCCGTATTTTCATTTGTAGAACCATTGAGCATCTTTTCTGCATCCTGCTGAGCAACGATGAGTGTCCTTGCTAGTTCTCTCATCCTCTGGTATGTCAGATCAGGTTCCTGCAGCAATCTCTGACGGACATGTGCTAAATCTAAATTTAGATTTGCGATAAAAATATCCCTGATGAGAGATTCCCTGAGCGTTCCAAATTCACATTCTTGACTTTTGTTTTCCAAATCTGCCAGGAATCCCTCGATGGACTCGGATTTCTGTTGTCTCCTTGTGAAGAAACTATAACGGCACATGGTCAAGTTTCTCCTAGGCTCAAAAAAATGGTCGAATTTTTCTTTGACATCCACTAGCGTGGTCTCTTCTATTTTGAGGTTAAAAGTGTTAAATATATTTATACTTTTCTCACCAATGAGATGGAGTAAAATGGCGATCTTGCGTTTTTCACCTGCCCTGTCCAGACCTGTGGCTAACAAATACAGCTCAAATTGCTGCCACCAGCGTTTCCATGCTTCCGCATTGTTGTTTGTGGAGTCTGTGGTGATTTGCAAGGCTTTAATTGCATTGTTCAGACTATCGACACGTTCAAAATCATGGCTGCCGGCCGTCGACGCTGACTTTGAATGTTGCATTTTCGCGACTTTTTTCGTGTTTCTTGGATTCCTTAACTTCTGACACCATGTAATGTTTATATTGAAACACTTGATATAGTGAATACTAGATTTATTAGACTTAGAACAAGTACATAATATTAAGATTAATCAGACACTGCTTAGGCCGCCACGCCTATACCGACAATGAAGAATATGACTCACTAGGGTTGTGACCATTAGTTTTACTAACTAGTGATGTGATATTACAACAATTTTTCATACTGCCAAATAGCCTATTGTCATCGTCATCGACACAATTAACAGGGCCAAAGACATCCGTGGCCACGGCGATATTGGCGGAAGCGCGCGGCCGTTTGTAAGACGCTAGTGGATTGTGGACTAGGTACTCGAGTCTGCTCAATGGCATATCGCATACAAAACTATTGATTAATATCAACTCGACATCATCTGATAAATGAAACTATCAACACCCCACGATATCGTGTCGTTATCGACTAATATGAAAACAGTTTTTGCAAAGCAAAAGCGATTACTATTTTTATTTTTAATAATTTACTTACAGCGCTTGTGGCGTTTCCGGCACGTTGACTAGTTTGAAGGACGAGCCTGTCACTTGGTTCAGCCTGTCCTTAGCTTCAGGGCTGCTGCTGCGAGACTGGCGCGTTCTAAAGACTCGCTCTAAAAAATAATAGACAGCTGATGAGTCAAATTACTCGTAAAAAAAAAAAACTTCTATAGATCTTGACTGGGTAGTAACTTAAAATACCATTAAAAAAGAAATATTAATATTGGATAAATCGTGCTCAGATATCTGCTGATAGCTGCAGAATATCGATCGAATTTATGAATATGTGAGCGAGTAATAGAATTGTCAAATAGCAACAGAGCGTTCAGGCGTTCTCTTTTTTCACATTGCTCCCAAACATTGCATTGGTTTGTGTTGGATGAAACAACCAGCTTTTAATTAATAATATAATAATAAAAATCTTTATTTCCAGCTTTACAATTTTACAAGTAAAATGACTGCGTACTTTAACTTAAGCATAAATGTGGTAAATTGTATATTATCACAGAGTATACGCCTCTGACACCCAAGCTAAGATTGAACTTGTGTTATGGGTGTCAGAGCTCTCTAAAATTTGACAAAGGCAGATACATCGAGAATTCGGAATCATAGTTATTTTAAAAGAAAACAAAGATTCTATGTATATACTGACAAAATAATTTCAAACGTAAAAACTAAAAAAGCCAGAGTATAATACAAATTATTAAATAATTGTTTGTGTAATTGTGTATGTGTGTGTGTGTGTATTAAGGTATGTGAGACTGGGGAAAAATTTGGGAAGGGGGTGGGGTATAAAGTTACGTTTTTATTAAAGCATGATTATATTGAAAGACGTATCAAGGAAAGGTCCTCTTAAAAGAGGTACTTTGCCGCACTTGGTAAATAAAAAACACAAAACTTAATTGTCATTTCAAGAAATCAAATAAAATTCACCTTTACACACCTGAGGGTGGCACAGGCGAAGATGACTTCACTGCGCCTGCAGCTGGCACTGGCTCGGCTCCACTTCGCTTCGCTTTGGTTCTAGTGTTCCCGGACCCTGCTGGTCTATCCAGGGAGTGTGGAGTTGCTGCTAATCTTTGCAACCTATCTGCCATTAAATTTCTGCCATATTTAGTTTGGTACTCCTCACTGTGAGCCTGGACGTACGATTTCTTGGGCTGTGCGAGTGAATTCAATCTAGAACTATATAATTTGGAAGGTCCTCGAACAGCTTCGCCTCTGGCTTCTTTGTCTTCGTCTAATATGTCTATTATTTTCTTTCTTGGTGGTTTCTCTGTGTGCTTATCTTCAATAGGAGTTTGCTGGTGCGGAATTTTTGGTGAATCAAGCTCTTTATGATGTCTAGGTTTCTTTTCTTTTGGTGTTGATAATCGCACGCACCTGTCCCCCTCAGAATCATTGTGTTGATCAAAACGTGAGCGCCGTTTAAGTGGACTTTTTCGCGCCGCACTCTTTCCACTTTTCCCATCAGATGTGGATACAATGTCAGTTTTCTTAGCAAGCTTTTGTTCAGCATTTGGCTTTTGTCTATTTTTTTGTACATTTTCAAATTCATGTAAAAGTTGTGAGATGGCTTTTAAAGGATTTTCTGATATTTTTTTTGTAGGGCTGGCGCCAGATTTCCTACGATTTTTTCGATTATTTTCTATATCAGTCATAGGGGTCGGAGATTTTGAGCTGATAATAACTTTAGGTACTACGGGGGACAAAGTCCCTGGTTTTTTATTATGAGTAATATTAGGTTTTTCGGTGTTACTTTTATCGAAACTAAAAGAGCTGGGATTAGATGACGGTGTTTGATGCTTCAGGCTTGTTCCACTTTCACTACCCTGGCACGCAGAGCTCATTCGGCCTTCTTTCACATCGACTTTTTTGGGAATACTTACAACAAGCTTGCTTTTTGTCGACTTATGTTCAGTCTCTTGTGCTTTTTTCAATGTATTCATCAAGGTATATATTTTGTCTATACTTTTTTTACATTCGACCGAACAGTTAAGTTTCTTTGTGTCAGTATTGTTATGCTCATTCGGAATTTTCGGGGAATTTTCCGGAACTTTAGGTACATTTTCACATGTTACCAACTCCTTTGAAGCACTCTCATTCTTAGTATCATCAACTATCGTAGTACTCAACCTGTCAAAATAAATAGGTTATTAGTCTAGGAAGATCAAATAAGACCTGATGCTCAAGATATCAAATAAATTAGTTAAGCAGTTCAATGTGAGGAACCATTGTAGGTATGTTACCACCTAATATATATATTAGGGTGGAGGAATTTTTTTTTCATCTTTTTATAATCTAATTGTGCGGAAAGGGTGTTTTTAGGGATCAAGTTAATTCATGCAAAATATTATTTGGATTGATTTAGAGTAACAGTCTCCGCCAGGTCATTGAACTTGAACTTAAAAATGATGGTTTTCGACCCAGGTTTGGCGTAATGTAAATATGTTATTATTGAATAAATTGTTACATTTTATTTCATTTTTGGATGAAAAGTAAGATTTTATTTTCATTATGAATTAATAAAAAAGCAAGTTTTCACGTAAAATTACTTTATATCAAAATCAAGATGGCGCACGTGGTAAGTAATTTTGGCGCACTCGCGATACGTAATTATCGGGCACTGGGTCGTGTCACTGCCAGGATAATAAAATGTCGCGCTATTATCTATTAGACAATATGTATTGTTTGCTTGAAGCATGGAGAGAGCTCGCAGTGCATACGAGTGTCCCTTGTTGGTATTTGTTTTTGATTTCAGAGATATTAAAGAGAACGCTTTACTTTCGCATGAAGATGTGATGAAATACTACGAGTGGCCGAGAGACCAACTAATATTACAACTAGAAAGAGCCAACATTTTCATAAATAGCAGATATAGCGGCATCAACTGTTGAAAAATCTGGTAAGCTGCATCAATTCCACAGTGTGTACACCTTTTATTTAAATGCCTACTCGTACCACTTAAAATGTAAAAACTTTACTAAAGTACTTTAGAAGCCCTCTTTAAGTAAATTAATATTACTGAACAGAACAATGATCGTTGAAAAGCATATTTCCGTAATTCGGGAGCCTGGTTCTATTACCTAACACCGGTTCGGCGAAAGCAGTAGAATCAGCAATCACAAGGTTCTTGGCAAAGGAAAATATTTCCTTAGGATATCTTATGGCAATTCTCATCTTTGGTTGTGATGAGACTAATGTAAATTTTGGAAAGTAATATGGTATTATACGAATCTTTGAAAAAAGGCTACAAAAGCCCCTCCAACAAATTATTTTCATATAAATTAGCTACTATTAAGGTATTTGTTTTCACATATTGATGGAAGCACTTTGGGTCCTAAGTCTTACGCTGGGAAAGACAATAGAAACTTGTGGACGAATGCCGTTTAAAAAATTCTAACCCATTCAATCAAAACTACTCCCCGAAATGTCCCCAGATTTCAGCACAGATCAAAAATACTTGCAAAAGTAAGATTTTATGGAAAATAACATGATTGTTCCGAAGAGGTACCTAATCCTCTTCGGAACAATCAGGTTATTTTCCATAAAATCTACCTAACATGTTCCAAGTAAACCATCTTATGCTCGCTGGCTCACACGTGCTAACTGAATACTACTTTTATATGTAGCAACAGAGGAATCATCAGTAAATTAGATTGATCTGGCTGGAATTTGTTGTAAAAATTTACTCCCCCCACCTTGGTCACCCGCCCCAGCTTGGTTCTCGATTGATTTAAAATTATATCAGCCTCCAGGTATCTACCAGCATCCTTAAAAAAAGTGATCGAGCCCATCATACAGCGCAATATCTACTTAGCTCATCATGTTAATTTACTACTTGCCATGATCTCAGATAATAAAAAGCACATTCGTGAATTGGCTGTCGGCATACATTACAAGCACGCAGTATATTACAATCCTCCTTACCAAAGCTAATCGAGATGGCTGATATTAATTTCAGCGCAACAACCTACTTTAATATGATAAATTAGCAACAAACTACTACTGAACCGCCGATCTTGTAACATTTAAGTGATCTTAAAAATCAACAAATAGTTTAGTCTGGTAGGGCGGGTAAACTTTTGTTTTTACATGTTCCATTTATCACCCAAGCTGTGTGTGTTGACAATCGAAGCGGCCATTTCACAACGTGAGGATTCATCACGTCTAAGTGACCAAAATTCGAGACGAAGAGAGATTTTAAGTCAAATTAACGATTTGTTTTTAATAAGCTATGATTGTGTTTTCTTTTTAATTCTTTATTTAATTGCATCAAAAGTATTCTAATTATATTATTGAGTATCATTCATAACCTTCAGTTAACTTTTATTTATTATTTATCTGAGCCCAAACATACTCATACTTTTCAGTAAAACATTAAACTTTGAAGCCCCAGCGGAGGCAGATGTTATTCGATTGAGCTGAAAAAAAAACCCACCTAAACTGACTTTAAGCAATGGCACTAATCCCGCAGTATTGAAATTCGAAATAAGAAAAAAAAAATTTTTTTTCGTACAACCTCGCTCCACCCTAATGTATATACAGAAAGCACTTACGGTTTATCTTTATCCGGAAATATTTCATCGTCGTCAATATTAAGGTCGCTTGTAGAAGGACCAATAAGCTGAGAAAGATAATTTAAGTTATTTCGGAAAACATTGGAAATAACTGAAGTGGATGTGGAACACAAATCTTTTGCATCGTTTTCATTTCGTTTCATATTGATATACATCATTTCCGTATCGGCGTCATCTAAGTAATAGCTCCTGTTGATATATTTCTTGCTGTTGTTATCTGGTGTTGACGCCACCGACACTTCGTGCTCGCCCTCGTTATCATCTATATCTATATCTAAAGCATCTCGTTTGCCTCCCTTTCGGTTTTTTCCTTTCGCTTGTTTACTAGGATCCCCGTTTGCTTGTCCGTAGATAGAATTATAGAAAGATTTATTGGATATTGATAGCTTTGTAACGGAACTAGCCGACTGAGGCAGTGAATTGCCTTTTGCGTACTTATGCTTAGTAATCTTGCAGTTTTCGGCTAACGCCATTTTCTTCTTTTCTCGTTTCTCTCTTATTTCTAATAGTTTTCTTCGTTTCTTTTCTTCCATAATAAAAGATTGGTTCTCATATGGTGACTTTATTCTGACTCGCGTTGGCGATTTCCTCTTCTTAGATATTGACAGTGATATCTCTTCTCCGCTTTCTTCTGTAAGAGCACTCTGCATGGTCAATTTCCGCATAGTCATACGCAAATCATCAGGAAACAGCTCACCAGATGCTTCCCTTTTTGCACTCTTAAATTTGCTGTGTAGAATGTCTTTTAGTGCATCATTCGAGTCACTCGAATCCTGAAAGCTGCTGTTCTTCAACGACGTGGCATTTTCACTATCGCTGCATGCATAGTCAAGGCCATCCAGATAAGAACTTTCAATTGGATTGTCAATGGAGTGTGTGCTGCCCTCTGAAACTACGGACACTTCATGTACCGTTTCATTGAATGTTGTCGGTTCCAATTCTATTATCTTAATCTTGCTTTCTGGAAGGTATTCGTTATTACTTTCTTCTACATAAGGCATATTAGCTTCTTCTATATAAGGCGTATTAGCTTGTTCTAAACAAGGCAAGGGCTGGACATCTGATCCTAGTGTATCTGAAAAATTGAAATATATAGACAGTCATTTCTTCTTCATTCAGGCTAACCACTTAATCCTTATCATCATCATCATAATCATCTGCCCTTTTCCCATGTTATTTGGGGTCGGGGTAAAACAGTATTTTTTCTTTCATTCTGCCCTGTCATCCGTCATGTTACCACTAACTTCCCTTTCTTTCATATCACTCTCCATCCATCCACATGTATACTCATAACCCTTTTAGTAGCATGTATTTCATCCCTCCTCTTTACATGAACATACCAATACAAACGATTCCCCTTCAACTTTTCAGTCACTGGCGCCACTTTCTATCTTCCTGTAATATATATATATTCAGTCCTCATTTTATCCTTTTTTGTCACACTACTCATCCTTAATGCTTTAAAAGTAATTACCGCTTTCAACAGGTGCAGATTGTAGAATCATGATTGAGTTGATGTTGCTTATAACTTGTCCAGTCTCAGAACGTTGTAAATGGAGAACCACATCCACTCTTTCTTCAACGGTTCGCTTATCATTTTTGCAACTAATGATAAGATTTTCAGCACAACATTTACTCAGAAGTTTATAAGGTCCACATAGAATTTTCGGTACTTCCACAACAATTTTCTTTTCGAGAATTTTTGATAATGATCTTACATCGACTGCTGAGTGAACTATGTCATCCCATGTAGAGCTTCCCCCACTAATCTTTCGTTCCACATGTAATGGTATGCTGGTAGACGTCGCTAGGACTTTAGTATTCGCCGGGAGATCTTCGCTAGCTCGAACAACTTCGCGCCATTTCTCTTTAGCTTTATCAGTTAAATAATCGCCGTTGCTGATACGTTTTAGTTGGTCTATCGTATTCTTAACGTAACGTATTATATTGTCCATATAAAAGTTGTAATTATCTTCCAAACGTTTACAACAAATGTAGTCAAGCAGTGAAGCTGGGAGTATGGCGCCCTCGAAGTCAGAATTTTTGTTCAATTGTTTTAAGGTTTTGAGCTGTTCATTTATATATGGATCTTTGAATAGGAAGTGTTTGTCGTAGTCTGTGGCGAGGTTGGAGGTTTGCATCTTGAGGTTGCCTAGTTTGTGACAGAGGGTGTTCTCTGCTGAAGACGCGGTGAGGAGGTTAAGGCGCTCGTCGTTGATGAGGTCGAGGCGCTCATCGTTGATGCGGAACACACTGCGCAACTCCTCGCTACTGAAGCGCTCACTCAAGTCAGAATCCGACTCGTCGTTGTACACGATGTTCTCTACGCGCTGGTTTGGCTTTTTCCGCTTCAGTTCGTTAGCATTTGACATTAGTTTTGTACCCAGATCAATGTTCTTGTATAGAAGCACTAAATCTCTGGTGGTTAGCTCGTCAACATCTGATTAAACGTGTCAATAATTAATTAACTACAAATGGCTTGATACCTAAGTATAATAACTATGAACATTTCTGTTCTAGTCATTCCTCCAACCAGCAGTTTATATGGAGTGATAAGTCGAGTATTAGCCACCTTTTACCAGCTAAGATTAGGAGAACCGTCGGAGAGTATATACCACAGATATAGATATACCTAGATAACGCAAGAGCAACTATTTCGCGTGCCTAGCTTACGTACAAAAATCGTAAGTGGTCACTTTCGCGCTCAGTCTGCATCGGAGTACAGCGCTAGTCGGGTGCAGTTAAAAATATAAAAATGGTTAATTGTGCTGTTGGTGTGGGGGTGGAGCGAGGGGGACGCCGTACGCGGCGGCGTCTTCACTAAATAGTGCTTGTGACGTCATAATAGGTAGTCAAAAAATGGCACGCTTGGTTTTCTTACAGATCGTGATGCTTGCGTTATCTATGTCTATCTATATCTGTGGTATATACCCTTCTGATCTCAGTAGAACTTCATCCACCCTATTATCTCGTTACATTGCACTTTGGCCATCGAGTATTATGTGACAGACACAGACAATAACTGATGCAAATTACTTCTCTCCAGAATTAATTTATCAACTAGTCGAGGTATGAGTAAACCAGATAACTACCGATTTGCCCTGACGTTAGAGAAATACCTAGTTATCAGATAAGGAAATATATCTATTTGTATCTCTGTCTGGAATCAGCTAGAAAAGTGAAAATTGTAAACAGAAAACTACTCTGCGTCTGTCTTTAATTGATGACGTAGATAACGTCATAATTTTAGTTGATCTGTGTCGATAGAAGTGTATTGATGGTAACGCAAAGTTTATTCATGGTCGACAGCTCCAGCCCACAGTAACTTTACGTTTGTGACGTAACAACTAAATTAGTACTTACCAGTGGTGTCAAAGTTCTGATTTTTTGCCATGAGTTCGAAGAGTTCATTAGCTGTCTGGTATTCATGGGAATCCTGTCCATCCTGTTCGGAAACTGCGACACTCTCCCCTTTAGCCCCGTCATTGTCAGGTATCTTACTTATTAACATGTCTGCTATCACAAAGATTTTGATCCTAACGCTTTTACTAACAAAACTAACAACTGCTTCAAAAGATATACAGTATACAACACAATAAAGCTTTTAAAAACACAATTGACAAAACCGTTTCTATTGTTGTAAATTTTTGGTATCATTTTAAAAATATACACATTGAAAAAGAATTTGTGTCATTGTTTTGAATTTCGAAACGACACCCCTTTTTTATTGGCCAGTGTCAAATTGACAGTTGCTGATGACCAAAAAGTTAATTAACATGAACAAGTCTACAACGCGCGGTACTTCTTGATTTATTTGTTTGCCTTCTTTATATTTTTATTATGATACATTAAAATAAACTTTTCGGAGGGCCTAAAGCGAGTTCGTATAACGTTATCGCGGTAGACATGTTTATGACGTTCAGCGCTTCAATTGGCCCACTTCAAGAGAGCCAAACGCGGTAACCGTTTCGAAAACATTAAGGCGTATAATCCCTTGAACATCTGGCCGGAATTAAATGCTCGCAAACTTATACTGCCTAGGCGGCGTACGAGTATTTGTGCATTTAATTCCGGCCAGTAGCGCCCGGATTGAACCCCGCTGACCTGTAAATCCATGTTCATTGCGAAATATTGATTGATTTACTTATGCTGTGTAATTTCTGAAGAACACTTAACCAGCAATTTTTTTTGTATAAACATACCTATTTCTAAAGATCAAAGCCGTTTGAAAGGAATATGGAAAACAAGCGAAAAGTTTTTTGCCAAAAGTGTGAATCTATTATAAACATTTTTTTTTTTACATTTTGACCTAGCTGTTACCGAGGAGTAGGCTTCAGAAAGTTACTGTTTTATAGCACTGCTCGGGAGTTAGGGCCTTAATGTAAAATTAACTCGCACGATTTGACAATGAAATCGGATGGTAGACACGAGAACTGCACACAAGTTGAACCATTTCCGGACATTACGATTTAATTTTTTTAGAAAAACGTTTTTCTATGACATAAAATGCCTTGAATTTTGTTGTGGGAAACACCTGTTTTACTAAAATGTTCCACACGATACGATCAACAGATAATAACTGAGCTGAGATTTGCAATTAAAAAACCATATTAACATATTAATAACATTTATTAAAATATAACAATTAAGTACATTCATTATGCAAAATAAAATACTGTAATAGAAATTGGAATGTTAACTTGATTAACGATTACATTTCATTAGTTTAATGCATTATATCAGTCTTAATAAATAAATAGTTCTAAAATACGTGAAATATTGATGTATTGATCTAGTTATTCGAGTGTCATAGTTCTCTAAAGTACCTTATTTTAAAAATATACATATTTTTATACACTTTGGCGATTTTTCGGGCTATGTCGGCAACCTTTGTTCTCTTGCGGATATCCTCATTCCTGATGCGATCACGCAAGGAAACTCCGAGCATAGCCGAACCAGCACGGTCAAAATTATTGCCAGGTGAAGTGAGATAGCACGGACAAATTAATTTTTCAAGCATTCATGGATGACTAAATACGAAACTATGTGGAATAATGAAAATTGTCAAAGTAGTTTTGAGCCCAATTTTGATACAAATCTCATAGTTCCATGATGTGATGATGTACCGCCAATTACGACGATACACTCTGTAATAATAAAGAATCGGAGCTATTTCGAAGCTATTGTGATTTTTTTTATCTATTTATTTGACATACATTGTGTTACCTATTTTCCTATTAAAATAACGTCGCTGTATTATGATAACCTCGTATGTCCAGAAATCCAAACTTCAAAGAAACAAAAAAAGCGGTTAATTTTATCAATGTTTAAAATATTTGTATGTGCTTTTGCCTCATGTTTTGAATGATAAAAAGGACCTATTTATGTTATTAACCAATGCCGTACTTAACTATATTATGCCAGAGAAATGACATAAGACGTTTTCTATCCCTACATAAAAATAAAATTTTCGACATACGAGGTATTCGTTCTACAGCGACGATAAGTCTATTGAGTTATTGCCGTGTTTTATTTTATTTTTTTCATCAACATCATTTATTTGATGTTGACGAAAAAAATTAAACAAAATAAGAATTAAGAATTACCGATTAATGCCACCGATGCTGCAGTTAACGTAGCCACCTAACATGCCCAAACAATTTGACGAGTTTACCATCGATTCGAACAGATGAAGAAGAATTAAGAATAAAAAAAAGCCTATGAAGATTTTAAAATCTCTATAGTCGAGCTAAATTTTAATCAAATAAAGGTATTTTAGAGCATTATTTTATTAACGTGTTGTTAGCTATAAGATTTCTTTTATTTTATTAGGGTTGGCTGTGGATAAAGCGTGTCAATGAGATATTACTTTTGATTTCATAATTTTCCAGTTATGACCTTACTATAAATGAGTAAATAAATTATTTTATTAGAACTTCCATACAGACTAAAGTTTTTATCTAATAAAAACGTTAGCTGTATTCCAAATACGCATAGGATGGTAAAATAAGTACCGCCTCATTACAAAACGAGTTCTAAATTTCGAACGAATGTTTATGCCTAGAACTATATTTCGACTTTATAAAGTTTATAAAATAAAAACTACAAGGAGTTTAATTAAATTAGCTAGCGAAACTTCATATCGACTGTGAGCGGTCAACCGGTCCTATCTTAACTTTTTTGAAGATTTCACTTTTTAATACCATTTTATACTATTTCATACCGGCGCTAGACGCAACTTGATTCAACTTGAACTAACTTCAACTGGTTTTGTTAATTTATATGTTGTCCTATCTCGTTTTTATATTAGAAGGAGGCATACTATGCAAATTTTGTGTTTTAATAAGTTGTGTAATAAAAATATTTAAGAACACGTAATTTTTTACAATATAAAAGATGCTATATTAATGACGCAAACAATTCTTTTCTCCATCTTGTAAAGTTGATAACTTTAAACAGTACAAACAGAGATAGTATCGGTTGCCAGCTCACAGTCGTGTGAAATAAATAATAATAAAAGGGTTAGTTACTTAAAATAAGTTACAGTTAAGTACAAAATGAATTCTAGCTTTGGTCCAAGCTTAAATTAGGGATTGGTTTAGCAATATGGGTTTTTAGTCGAAATCAAGTTCAAATACACGAATCTGTATTTGCTCTGAGCCTCTGTTCTTAAGAAGGCCCACTGACAACGGACGCGTAGCTTCATAGACGCGTATTCCTCATTTTACGCTTAGTGTACGCCTGCGTGAAGCGACCATACAAAACTATGAAACTCTGTTGACGAAGCGGTAGCGTCGTGCCTTCGTGTCGTTGCAGCTTCGTCAACAGTTCGCAACCTTCACGCCGGCGTATAATGACGAATACGCGTCTATGATGCTACGCGACCGTAGACAGTAGGCCGAAGAGATCACTAGATATGTTGTTTCTACGCCGGCGTCCTGAACAGCGACTCCAGCAGTTCGGGCTCCGTCAAGTCTTTCTTGTACTGCTGCGCTAACTCCTGGATGAGATGGCGACGGCGAACGTGCGGCGGTTGATACCTGAAACATCGAATTCATTACCGTGTGTAACGAAGTTTTCTCTCATACTGGGTCTGTAAGGGAGCGGTGGTGGCCTATAGTGGTGACTGGCCCGACTAACGTCTTATTTCACAGGTTTAAATCTAGGTGCTTTATTTCATACAATACTAGCTTACCTGTCGAACTTCGTACCGCTTAATAGTCGACGAAATATAATGATTGACTGAACGATGGAATGACTGTTGCTGTAATTTTAGCTGTATTTACATATACATAGACTGGCCTCTTGGTCTAGTGGTTAGTGACCCTGACTGCTATGACGGAGGTCGTGGGTTCGATTCCCACCCGGGACAAATGTTTGTGTGATGAGCACGATCATTTGTTCTGTGTCTGGGTGTGATTTATCTATAATATGTATGTATGTAGAAATATATAAGTATGTTTATCAGTTGTCTAGTACCCATAACACAAGCTCTCTTTAGCTTGGGATTAGAAGGCGTTGTGTGATAGTTGTGGAATATTATATTACATTATATAATATATTTATCTTTTTTTGTCTAAAGAAATTCATTCATTCATTTATTTATTCATAACAATAAACATTGTGTTGAATATTACATAATTTTATAATAATGTTAAAATTGAATTGGCACATGCTTGCAAAAAAGAAAATAATAGAAATAAAATTGAAATAATATAAAATATTGAGAAAGTGTTTAAAAATATGTCCATAAATAAATCTAATGTCAAAATTTCAGATATAATGTCAAAAGTAATGTCAAATGATTAACCAAAGTCAAAGTATTATCAATGTCAAAATTTAATACAGTTAAAAACGTCTCCAATATGTACTAATTTATGAGTATTTATTTTATATCATTTGACATGAAATCTGATACTGAGTATAAACATTTTTCCAACAAGAAGGTTTTTAATTTATGTTTAAATAAGTGAGGGCTATATATTAATAATTTTAAATCAGTTGGTAACCGATTAAACAACTCAACTGCTTGGTACCCGGAGCAATGCCTAGCTACGTTAAAATTGGGAGTCGTCTTGTGTTTAAACTCCTTCCTTCTGGTGCTTTCTCTTACCTTACGTTCCTCTTGAGATTCATATTGATGAATGTACTTGGCAAAGTGACTAAGGATAACTAATATATATAAACTTGGTACTGTTAAAATTTTTAGTTCTTTAAAATGCTCTCTGCATGAGTCTCTTTGTGAGATTCTTACTATAGTTCTAATGGCACGTTTCTGTAAGATAAAAGCTTTCTGCCAGTTATAACTGTAGCTGTTACCCCAAAGCATGATGCTGTACCTTAACTTAGATTCTACTAGCGCATAATATATAGCCTTTAGTTGCTCTAGATTTAAAATATCTCTAAGGCTCCTGAGTGCATAGCATGCTGATGAAACAGAAGAGTCAATAGCAGCTAGCTCCTGTTTCCAATTTAAATTCACATCTATGTGAACACCTAAGAATTTAACTTTGTCTACTAAGTCAATCTTGTCTCCTTTGAGCTGTACGTCTAAATTATCATTATTGCGAGTCGTAGTCTTAAATAAAATAATGTTGGTCTTACTTGTATTTAACAAAAGGTCATTAGCTGTAAACCAATCACAGAGATTTTTCAGGCTTTCATTTACAATTTTAGTCAATTCCTTTAAGTCATTTGCCCCAATAATTATATTAGTGTCATCTGCAAAGACAACAAGTTTTACGTCAGGTTGAATGTGATGCATAAAGTTTAGCAAGTCATTTGTAAATATGATAAATAGTATTGGCCCTAAAATTGAGCCTTGAGGTACACCACGTTGTATATTTGTAATCTTCGACGTGTATACAACTTCCTGATTATTTTCATCAATACTTTTTATTTCGACAAACATTCTTCTATTTTGTAAGTATGATCTTAAAAGAAGTAAGGACTTGCCTCTGATACCGTAAAATTCAAGTTTAGCTAGAAGTAACTCATAATCAATAGTGTCAAAAGCTGAGCTGAGGTCGACAAACAGCCCAGCCACTTTCATTCTGTCATTTAATTTATTAATTATGTCATTTACAAGAGTGTTTATTGCATCTGAGCATCCAACACCTTTCTGGTAGCCAAATTGTCTCAAATTGATGATTTTATTAACATTTAAATGAGTCATCAGTCTATGTTTTATAATTTTTTCAAATATTTTTGACAACGTCGGCAAAAGGGATATGGGCCGGTAATTTTTTGGGTCAGTCTTGATGCCCTTTTTGAATATAGGAATGACTTTAGCCAATTTGAATTGGTCGGGAAAGATCGACTCTTTGATACATTTATTAAAAAATTCAGAAAGAGGGAAAGCCAAAGATTTTAAATTCTCTTTCAGAATCGTGATTGGTAAGTCATTAAAACCGCAAGACATTTTATTTGCCATCTTACTAATAATCTTTGCGATTTCAGACGGTGTTGTCGGAAAAAGAGTTAAATCATTTTCTACTCTTTTTGTAGTCTCCGATAGGAAGGCCATTGCCCTTTTTTTTTCAATGTTACCCAATGAAGATTTGAACACAAAACTGTCAACGAATTGATTAGCGACCTGCTGGGGATCAGTTATCACTTTATTGTTCATTTTTAGGATTAAAGTTTTGTATAGCCTATTCGTAGTATTCTTAGTACTTTCATTTACCAGTTTCCATGTCTGTTTTGTAATATTTTTAGCACCATTTAATTTATTTATTATAGCCTCTTTTTTGGCTTGCTGAATTACTTTCCTGTAAATCCGTATATAATTGTTTTTATATTTTATAAGGCTGGCATTTTTTAGCGTACCCGAGCATAGTACTCTTTTCATCTTACTAGAGACTTTAAGCCCCTTAGTAATCCACTTAATTGTCGTGTTTTTAAATGGCTTTATTCGAATTGTCTTCTTTCGGTAACACTCCTGGAATGCCTTACTAAGACAATTTATAAAACCATTTATTCCTAAATTAGCCCAATTTTTATTAGTGATATAATTCTTGAAGGCAAGATTATTTTTATCATTAAAAATTCTTTTTTTAATTGTAATTGCCCTTTCAGAGTAATTAGATTTCTTGTCGATTTTGTCAAGAACTATGTCGCAAAATAGTCCAGCGTGACCATCTGCCAAGCCATTGTGATCAACCCAACACTGTTTTATGTCATCGTCAGCAATATTTGTAATTATGTTGTCTAAACACGAATGTGCGTTATTCCTAATAAATGTAGGAGTATTTATAAGATACCGAAAATTATAACAAGTCAAAATACTAGAAAATTCAGCAGATTTCTTACTCTCAACAAGCACGTCAATATTAAAATCACCAAATATGATACACTTCTTGTTAATAAAATGTTCGAACAGTTTTTCTAGACTGGATATAAAATTTTCAAAATTTTTATCGTAAGGACTTCTGTAGCAACAACAGATATATAACCCTGTTTCAATATCTTTAACCCCACATATTTCAAAACTATCCGATTTATACAATTTTCTAACAAAGTCAATATTTTCACAATCTTTATTTATATGTGCTAAAATAAGAGTACCTCCCCTTTTTTTGTTCGTCCTTGTGTTGTATGAAGCTAAATTGTAATTAGAAATATTAAATACTTCAGCAGACAGTGGATTTAAGAAATGTTCTGATAGGCACAGGTAGTCTATATGAAAACCCGTGGTTTCCATGTACAATTCTAGCTCAGTTTTTTTATTACTTATTCCACATACATTTTGATGGAACATTTTTAAACTGCTGTTTTTTTGTGTCAGGCTATTATTACAGACTGCATTTGGCACTACATTAGGCACGAAAAAAATCACTGTCGTTAGTTGCTGTGTTACAATTAGATAAATTAAGTTTTGATAAAAGTGGTTTTGCGTACGTTTTATTAAAGTAATACGGAATAGTGCCTCGTTTAAATTGATATTTTACAATGTCTTCATTAGCTTGCGTCAAAATAAAATTATTATAATTACTGATATTTTTATGTGTTGACTGATTAAACAGGTCCAAATAGTTTTTCAAGTTCTCAAAGACATTAATCATTGCTGTAGAGTTAACTTTACCGGTATACTTAGAAAACATTTCATGTGAATATTTTAGTTGTTTGTTACTGTCAAAAGTGTACGCATATTTGAAAACTTGATTACTCTGGTATAAAAGTCGATTGAAAGCTTCTATTCTGGTATTAAACAAGCTAGTATTCCATCTTAATTTAAAAGTAGGACAGCATAGAATGATATTCGTATGCAGTATTTTTTCAAGTTTACGTTTTATGTAATTAACTAATTTTGCATAATTCTTAGATGCTAAAAAGTCCTTTTCACCAAGAAAAATTATGCAATAGTCATCAAGAGTGTAATTTACCAATTTTTTATCCAAAGTAGCAAAAAGCTCCATAATACCTGCGTTTGGCATACAATAGTGGCAGATTTTTTTATTTGGAAAGGTGTTTTCGGCAATCCGTAATATACTAATAACATTGTTATCACTTAATATACATAATTTATTCTTCGGCGGAGTATTTTTAAATGTTATATTACGTCGTGTCGTCGCAGCCGTTACGTTCAAGGTGGAGTTGTCTGAGGTCAATCGGAAAGGTATATTATCATCAGTAATTACGTTAGGTTCTAAAATTGTGTCTTCCAACGGCAACGGCAATAAAATAAATAAATATATTTTTTACATATGTTTCCGATATTTTAATAGTTTATCTGCTATTCGGAACGGAGATGAATTCAATAAAGCAAAAGTTGTTGAGTTATAAATGGTGTGACTAACACAACTTTGTTTCATGTAACTATGTAACTGTTACCAGTGGCTCCACCCGCGCGATACCTGTTGTGTGATGGTACTAAATTCTATCTTCAGCACAGTAGAAAATTGTTCCAAGTGAACATTCTCCCAGGATAAAAAGGATCCTATGTGTTATTTTAGGACATGGTCTACCCACTCCACATTTCATCTAAATCCGTTCAGCCGTTCGGCATAGCGTGACGAAGTAATAAACATACACACTCGCAAACTTTCACTTTGCACTTTATAATATGAGTGTAAAAAATCTGCTCACTACCACTCTCAAAATAATAAAGAGAAACACCATGAGAAAACCAGCGTGTTCTAGAATCAAAAATTCGAAGACAAGTGACATCTACTGAACCCGCGCTGGGCCCGCGTGGTGGGTTACGGCCCATACCCTCTCCTAAAGAGGAGGTTTGAGTCCTATTATTATGAATATCCTATTATTATGTGTGTATATTGGGGCTATTAAATGAGTCTGAGTACGTTGACTGAAGTAAAATTGTATAACGGATATAAAACACAGCAAGAAAATTACATATTATATAGGCAAAACAATGAAAATTCAAGCGTATCGCGAAATCTTGGTTTGCGCTTTCGTGGTCATGCGTCCACTAAAAATTGGCAAGTGTTAGGTACTCACTGCACTTAAATGCACATTGCTACATGGGCTGGCTAACGCCATGTTACGTGTGCTTAAAACTCAACTTTATAGGTCAGTTTTAAAGTTGAGTTTTCGTTTTGTATAGAAATATACCAGCTTGAGGCGTGGCTCACACAATTAAGTCTCAGGCATAGCCAACACATGAAATATACCAGCTTGAGGCGTGGCCCACACTATTAATATGTATGCTGGCCTGAAGCGTAGCCAACACATGAAATATATCAGCTTGAGGCGTGGCTCACACATGTGATATACTGGTCTATCGCTTAGCCCATATTTGTGTATAAATTATGAGAGTTACAGATCAGTGTTGAGGCGGGTGCGCCGGGCGGCGTCGAGCGCGGCGCGGCGCAGGCAGTCGGGCAGCAGGCGCGGCGCCAGCAGCGCGCCGTCCGCCAGCACGCCGGCCGCGGGCGTGGCGCGCACGCGCACCAGCCCGCAGCGCCGCGCCGACACGCACAGCGTCGCCACCTCGTGGCGCCGCCACGGCAGCCCTGTCTCGCAGTATGGGAGGAGCTCATCTGCAGAACAGGTTAATATCTCATTTTATCATCCTATTTCTAAAACTCGATGTGTCACATTAACTCCAGGGTAGTGTTCCTAGTAATGCGATTAAATCTTGATATAACGTATTTGTTCGGACCAAACGACCGAACACCTGCTAACGCAGCAATTTACTACAATCATACTTAAACATCAGTGCATTACGACACACCGAACGGGCCGGAAGCATTCATCTAACATAACATTGTAACGTAACATTTGAAGAACTTTTAATAAACTATCCAAAAACCTATCAGTGCTTTTATATCTACTACAAACTCGCATCCCGAGATTGAAAAACAATTCCAGAACTAGGAAGTTTAACCACCTTTACGGTCGAGACTAAGCAATTCGCGAGTACCAACACTTAAAACCAAAAAAATAAAACACCTACTACAAAAAAAAAATATACTTCCAGAAAAGAAATACTAAAAAGTACAAAATAACTTCTGTAGCGCGAGAAATTTTGGTTATTTGTATGTATTTATATAAGTATTTATTATTATATTACTTACTATTTGTTTTTTTTTTGCTTACCATTAAGTTGCACCTACGTATCTGCACCACCCTAAGGTCGACTCGTAGAAAATGCATATGGCGCATTAAGTCCGCCTTTGTACACTAGTGCACAAAGTTTTAATTAATAAAATCATTTCGAGTAGTGTGGCTTTGTTTTACTAAGGTTACAACGCGTCGCTGTCTAATATGCACGCGCAGCCCCCACCGCCGCATGGCCGCGCGCCAGTGCAGGTTGAGGCGGTGAAAGCGCCCAGATCAAAAAGTACAGTAAATAAGAGGGGCCAGCCCCCCTAGCCAAGTTACAATCGTTTCGTTTTGCGTTAACGCTTGGCGTTGGCCACGCCCCCAATTCGATTGTTCGAACAAAGGAGTTGGGGGCGTGGCTTATTACAAGCGTTGACGCAAAACGAAACGATTGTAACTTGGCTAGGGGGGCAGATCATTATCGGAAGCGGACGTATCGCGCGAACCTCCACGCCTCTGTGCCGTAACGCCACTTTTTATTTTTTACCAAATTACGAATATGTTTATTTTGTTAAAAAAATGTATGTAAAGCCAAAAATAAACGAAAGTCTTACAGTAGAGTCTTTAAAGTTTGGATTTTTTTTAAAGACAGTGTTGAAGAATTCCAACGTTCATTGGAAGTCGGTCGTACTTTTTTTGTAAAAACATTTTTATGGATCGGTTTTGTGATTTTTTCCTTTCGCGTTTTCTATAATAGCATAAAGCACTCACCAATAGGTACATTCAAGTGATCTTCAAAGTCTTCTAGCCAAATGATGAGGATTTTCGTCGTGTAATCCCTATTACGCCTTCCACTGCCTGGATTAAAATAAAGTACATATTTTATACCATTAACAGTCAAACATTAGTCGCTTACGACGTCGATTATTCTGGGAGTACCAAACAATTAGATACATAGTCGATTTAATTTTTTCTTTATGATTTATATCAAAAATTAACTGTATTTAAAATCACCAAGAGATAGAATTTTTCAAATTCATTCTAATTAAGTAAGAAACCTTTAAAATCAAGTGGAAGGGAAAACTGTCAAGTAACAGGAAAAGGATACACAAACTAAAATTTGACGTCATCGTCAACGCGCACAGAAAAAAGACAGAATTTTTTTCCCATTATGATTGACCACTCTTCCTGATAGCACTACTTGAAATGTTACCGGTGAGCTGCGCGGCGGGCTGCTTGTCGAGGTCGAGCGAGAGCGCGCGCAGCTTGTCGTGCAGCTTGCCGGCCGCCGCGCCGCCCCCCCCGCCCCCCGCCGCCGCGCGCTCCGACTCGCTCACACTGCGCGAGTACGTGCCTGTTGCACTGCTGCCTCCGGACACGTCCCAGCAAGAGCCCGCACCCTTATCAGATCTAGTATAAAGAAAAAAATTCAACTGCTGAAGAGTTGTTCCAATCCAGCTTGTGCGGTGGGCATCGCCACGAATAAGGAAGTGCCCAAAACCGACTTAAAACCGTATCCATGAAGGGGTGCCTACTTAGCATAGTCGCTTTGTTTTGCTGTGCTGGTAGGAGAGACCATCAGCAAATGACAACCTTTTCCAATTACGAAAGGCCAACTATCAATTATTATTTAGTTTGGTTTTAATGCTTCGGAATAGGACAAAAAAATACGTTAAGAAAATAGTGAGTCATCAATGGACCGACAAAGTAAACGCGGATACATACTAGAATAAAAATTAAACCATTAATACTCGTATTAAAGAAAACTTTTTATCACACAGTATTATCAAATATCCTTATTGAGTAATTATTTTAAAATTTTATCTCAATCGTCAGAATTTTCACTTTTAATTTGAAGAATAAAGGTGACGTGTTCATATCTAGGGCTTGCGGACGGTGTGCAATGGATAGCACGCTGTTCGATCGTCCGGTAACCGACCGGACCGAGCTCAAGTCGTCGACGCCTCAAGGCGCTGTCAGCAAACCGTAGAGGCCCAGCCTGCTGGCTGCAGGCAGGCAGGGTCGAAGCCTGCTTGGGTCATGGGTCACTTCCGAAAGGAATACCCGGCCCCGGCACGATAGGCAACGAAGGAACGGGGTAGGTCTTTAGTCACTAAGAGTCTGAAACTACTTCCCGCTCCGCCCAAGGGCAGGATTTGTCATTGGATGATTTTACCTACCATAAAAAAAAGAAACGTGTTCATATCTAAAATTGACAAAAGATGCGTTTGTACTGTCTCAAGGGTAAACTTCAACTGGTCAATGTGAACACGGGTTACTAATTTAGCATGGGACTCAGGTTTCCTTTCTAGGAGAGGGAATCGGCCTTTATCGCGTTGAGCTCCTTAGTAGTCCTAAGTTAAGCTATACGAATACAGACAAATGCTTGCACTGACTGGACAGGTCCACTCAAATCTGTGTGGTTCTTTCCTCAAAAGACCATCTCAGACACAAGTCTGCATAGTTCTCATATGATTTGACCATTACATGTTTGCTGTATGAACTTTTAAAAGAGACTTTCACCCCTGAGTTTGTTTCGGTGTTTCTTCTCAGGGTAATTAGCGAGGAAACACCGGCCTTATCTAGTTTAAACTGACGACAAAATTAAAGTGTAAAAGTGATTTTAAAAAACCTATTTGGAAAATAAATATCATTTATACATTTTTGGGCCGGGGCGACGTAGGTTTGAATCCCTCGCTACGTTCAGGATTCTACTAAAGAACCCCTCACTTCGCTCTAGATTAAAAAAAGCGCCCTCGCCGTAAAAATATTATTTTGCTCCCTTATAATACAATCTACTAATACAAAATAGTTTTGCTACCTGTTTAGATTTGACAGCTATGACGTCACAACATGGCGCCAAGTCGATCCTATTCTTATTTGGCTTATAAAAGCGGCGCGTATTCTCCATCAAGGAAAACATAAATCAACTGATACACTTACCGATTGTACAAGCGAGATCCATCGACGTCGAAATTGATGTTACCAATAAAAACACACTATTGTCTTGTAAAGTTCATTTTGCATACTTTTTTTTTATTTATGTTTAACATTTCAGTATTACATCAATTTTTTTTTTTTCTAAAAACCACAAAACTTCATCACTAGCCATATATGTAGGCCAGGAAAGGCTGGCTTACATATATGGCTAGTGAGTTCCGATAAATTGAAATTATAAGATTACACAGAAATATTTTTTTATGTTTTTAAAGTGTTTTAGTGAACATCAACTTACCGATTGGACAAGCAAGAGCCGTCGACGTCAGACTTGATGCTGTCGTTCCTATCCTCACTATCCGTGGGTTCGCGTCCGGAAGGTACTACGAAGGCTATCTCGTTCGTCGAGTCCGACCAGTAAAGTACCTGAGAATGATAAAAAAAAACGATAGGATACTTTTTTTAGTGTCAGTTGAGACTGGCCATCATTAACTGTCAGTGGCTCGCGCTTGCGATCCCACATGATGATACGCAGTGATGCAATGGTTGCTGGTAAAGCGCACTTGTTTACTAAGACCCCATTCACTCTACCCTTGAAGACACCAAAATTATATTCAGACAGGAAGCCCGCATAATGTTCTCAGATAATAGAAAATAGGAAACAAATAATATATAACTAAGATATTTGTCATATACATAATCGAGTTTCTTAAACATTCTTCTCCATAGAGATTTTATTTTAATTTTATTTTATTTTATTTATTGGCCTATCAACAATTGTTACACTATACTTTCAGAATAATACAGCTTTTATATAAACCAAGTGTACAATATAAAACGATAGACACAGCATGCATAAACAACAGAGAGAAAAAAAATTATAATAATGGTGCAGATAAAACACTTAATATATAGAGTTATGTAATTACAGATTTGGTGTTAGTAGTTAGTCATTTTAAGTGGACTTGGCGCTTGAAATTTTGAATAGATGTGGAAAAAAATATATCTAAACTTACATCGCAATTATTAAGAAGTCTGCAAAGTCTGGGGATTGGGGAGTTCGACCCTGAGACAGTTTTTCGGAATGGGGGACGTAGTAGTTTGATTGGATGGCGCGGATAGTTGTGAGGTAGGTTAAAATTAAATTTACACAACAACTGGGGACAGTCTACGCTTTGGTATTTGCAATTAGCATCATTTTACTGACTGACTGACTCAAGAAGTTAATTTAAAAGAGCCTGTAAAATAGTTCATTTGAAATAAATGCTTTGATTTCATTTTGAGCACACTGTGTTTTTTAAAAGATTGTACTAGCATTCGCATTGAAGAATATGAATAAAGAATATTTCAGTTTCTATCTTGGGTCAAAATGATACAGCAGACGTAGTCTGTATTAACGGAATGGTTCGAAAGAGGTGGACTTTTGACAATAAGTCTGACATTCCCCCTCGCTCTACCCACACCGGGAGGAGATGTTATGATTTCTCAGCTCAAAATGATGAGAGTACCTGTTCTCTGGCGTCGTATATAGCGGGCGCGTGTTCGCCGTGCGGCACAGTGGGCTGGACGCGCGCGTCGTAGCTGGTGTCCACGTGCCCCGCCCAGCCCGGGTGCCCGCGCACTAGCACTGGCGTACCCAACCTGGATCAATAAAAGTTTGTCATTGCAACTGAGGCAGAATTCGCCCGAGTCACAGGCGAGGGTGCTATAGAACCGAGTGCTGCAGTGACAGTTTCCACGTGTATCTTACGGAAAAATAAATAAAGGGTAATAGACGCACGACTCGTGGGAGTTACTTAGCGCCCAGCCAGATATGGTAAATACAATCGTGGCGGAGGCGAGCTCGTAAACTTATCCACAATTGTGCGGTAAACAGTTAATTGCATGCCTAAAGCGGTAGTGTGGCGGTTTTTCCCTTCTTTTTGAATTGACCAGTCTGTCAATTTTTTTTTTTGTGGTTATAGTAAACTAATAAATTGTTTTTCAACAAAGTTTTTAGTTTTGATTTTGACTTTATTGAATGCAGCACAATTAGTGTTCTTGATCTTTTATATTATTTTTAACAACGTTGTGAAACCCATTAATAATTATTCAATGCGATTTTTTGCTAATAGTTAGTTTATATAAATGATTATTACTACAAGCTACTACTTTTACTTTATTTTTAATAAGGCATTCCTGTTAGACTAATTTTGAGATCGGCGCCAATGTACAATAAACACTTACCCTCTAAGCATACGCACGAAGGCAGGCGGCACTGTGCTGAGGCTCCTTGCGTTGTGCACGATGTCCTGTGCGCTGAGCTGTCCGGCGCGCGCACAGAAGACGTGCACGGTGACGCAGGCGCGCGCGCCGCACGCGTCCACGCGCCGCAGCGCCGCCGCGAAGCCGGGAGCGCTGTCGTCCAGAGCTACCAGGCGAGGCAACGCGCCCTGGGAACGTTCAAATGTTCCCTATGATTAAGGGCGCTTTCAATTTATGCGTTTTTTGACGGCCTGCTGCGGTGCGTTAGTCATACCGCGAACGGTCGACAACAGTCGACGGTGTTGAATAGCGCTTTATAATTTGTTCTAACTTGTTATAGCTATATTTAATTATGTTTTAGATTTTTAATTATAAAAAACCATCCTATACATAAATAAATAGCAAAAAATGTACATAAAACCAAATTTAAAGATAATTCTGTCTATTTTGAAGTTCAGTAGAATCCATTACTTCATTTATTTAATTTTAACTTCCCTAAGCCGGGTATTGGTATTCGAAGTAGCGCATACCTGAGAATTCTTAAAATCTTCAAATCCTCATAACTCGTAAATCATACGAAACACGATAAATATACGTGTATCGAGAACATAACACGTATAATATAGTCAAATATTACTAAAATCGGAAATATCGATTTTTATTAGTAAAGTTTTCTGTATTAAGAAAGAAAGAAAGAAAGAAAAACATTTATTCGTACCTCACACGTATTTACGAAATTAAAGAAATTAGTTTCGTACAATTCGGGTTTAAAAAAAAGTACTTTATTTTTTAATTTTATCTTTACAAATCGATAGTGTTTCATGTACCGAATCTACCCTCCACGGGATTAAAACGATCAAAATTTAGTCAGTTTACCATCGATTCGAAAAGAAGATTATTTTTTTATGCCTCTACAAAATTGTTTTTTTGCAACCTGTATTACCAGCAGATAAAACTTCACGTTCAAGACACAAAAAATAATTTTGTCATAAAATTCTATAGTTACCTTTTTATCGCCCCCTATGTTCAGATAACCGAAATGCGACAGGAATAATCTTGCTGTTTGAAATTCTGTCACCGGCTCGGGAGGGATGTACTCTTCGGGAACCTAAAGTTAAAATAATCGTAGGTAAACAGTAGTTGTGCCGAGTGTCAAATATCTTCTTTGATATAGTACGCGGCAAATAAGTTGAACCATTTGTTATGGATTACAAGCGGCTCCCACTTCAATTGAGATCTGAATGTCCACTCAGAACTGTGTGGTCCTTTCTTCAAAAGACCATCACAGACTCCAATCTGCATGGTTCTCATATGCTTTGACCATTACATGTTTGCTGTATGGACTTTAAAAGAGAGTTTGACCCCTGAGTTTGTTTCGGTGTTTCTTCTCAGAGTAGTCAGCTAGGAAACACCGGCCTCATCCAGTTAAAATTAACGAAAAAAAAAGACGTGTAAAAGTGTTTTTAAGAACCTATTTGCAAAATAAATATCATTTATCATTCAAGGTCGACTGATGTGCAGAAGGTGACCAATCGTCGCGCTAAAGATGCTCATATTGAAAAACTTGATGATGAAGATATACTTTGATTTTAATTTCGTTTTACTATAGTGTTCTTAGGTATAGTACGTACTCGATCGCCGGTAGTTTTGGATTGATCGGTGTTTTAAACTAAATCGGGTTGCCCACGAGCGCGTGGTTATTTGAGCTCTACGTCGCCGTTGCCTGTAACGCTGTCGCCTGAAGTGTCCGTTGGGTGGCGCTAGTTATTCGTGAACAACCGCCATGATGGTTTAACTTACGTTGGGTGGCGCTAGTTATTCGTGAACAACCGCCATGATGGTTTAACTTATGTGACGGGGATTATAACCGATTTTCGGGTCTCAATCGAAGCCTGGGGCTGCGCATAACCATAGCAAATGGTTCAACTTATTTTCCGCGTACTATATCAAAGTTTTTCACTCGATTATAGAACGGTCACAAGTCAACTATCGGGCCCGGCCCAGACACAACACTTCCTTTTAATGTCTAAAGTCCCACAGTTTGCCTACTGCGTTCTTCCCATCCGATTACAATTTGGGTATCTTCAAGGCTAGAGTGAATAGGCTCTTAATAAACTAGTGCGCCTCACCATCAAAAATTACATCACTGCTTACCATCAGGTGGGATTGCAGTTAAGCACTGGTTTAACACAAATAAAAAAAAACCGCAGCCTGTCAATTGGTGACCCTCGACAATGAACGTCCACGCAGCCTTACTGCTGCTAATACATCGTAACGTCTTCATCACTTCTTTAAGCTCCCAAGCAGCGACCCATAAAGTAAGTTAACAGATATCAATAAAAGGTAAGTCACACAAAAAAAAAATGCTGCCATTGTTTTTCTAGTGGAGTCTTCATATGCTAAGCCGGTTAGTACTTAGGTTACTCACAACGTTATCTTCGCTTTCCTTGACTTTTTTCTCGATAACGGCCTGTTGTTCCAGCAGTTTGAATAACGTCGGGGCTTCAGGGTCGTTCAGTTGCCTTAATACTGCTTCTAGGCTTGGGAATGCCGAGTCCCTGCAAAAAGAAAAACTTTGCTGACATGCTTGTAGGTACTGATGATACATTATAAGGGCCTTTTAAAATGCTATTTGGGCTTGAACAGTTGTAAAATTATCACAAACTGCGCGTCCTTTATTAACACGTTTCTCATGAAAGATTAGCTGGTTTTATATACTCGTCAGATATCCAATGTGTCTGCATTCAGACATCTGCCATACATTGGGATGCCCCAAGAGCCCATAGATCTGTGGTGCTATTCTCTAAGAAAACACAGCGCTACCGCAACGTTGAACATCAACCTAATGCACCTATACATTGGATTGTTAATTCAATGTATCTTATTTGTGAAGTGTGTGAGAATAGCACCACTGCACTTAATGAGTGCCACCGATGTGACTTTGAAAGTCGTTACAGGTAGTCAGACGCCAGAAAATCTGACCATCAGTCTACCAAGGGTGTATCGTGTTGCCAGTAACTGGGTTGTGGAGGTTTGAAAAGCCGTCGTACCATGTAACACACGGGTATTTAGCCGCATCCGATTAGCCTGAAAGTTTACCCCAAGTTAGTTGGGAAAAGGCTAGGGATATGCTGACTGAGCGCCACCGGTGCTGCAGTGAACGTATCCACCTACTGAGTCACACAATTTGAGAAGTTTACTATACAATATATAATAATAATACTATCGACTCGAAAAGAAAAAGCTTGTGTAATAGAGGAAAGACGTCGTTTTCTAATTCTTTTTTTTTTGCTTATTCTATGTCCCACTGCTGCTGGGCAAAGGCCTCCCCTTTTTCCTTCCAAACCTCTTTGTCTAGAGACAACACGATCAGATCGTCAGACCACCTTCGCCGTGGTCGACCTCCCTCAGGTGTACAGTGCGAGACGTGGCCAGCCCACTCTCACTTCAGCCTGGCTGTTTTTTCTCCGAAATCTGCTGCTTGATTTTTGGAGCGCAGCGTGGTGTGTCTGAAGCGATTTATTCGCTTAACACCTATTATGCTGCACTCCACTACCCTTTGGCAAATCTTGAGTTTGTTCAGTAAGTGACCAACTTTAAAAGCACCTTAGGTTAGGACGGGCAGAATATAAATGTTGGTATTTGTTTCTAGTCTACACAAAGTAAAACTTGGTGCACCACAATGGCATAGTAAAGATTCTCAGATTAGCTCTTCTAAATATCTATACACAAATGTATAACCCTTGGGTATCACTCCGTTTTTTCTTCCCACGAAGAGTTATTAGGGAAGGGTCGATGAACTTTATCGCAAATTTATCTCGCAAATACTATAGGAAAATAATCCTCCTTCTGGCGCAGTCGGGTAATAAGAATTTTAGCTCTTCCAAGGCGGAGTGCCAAAATTTTTTAAGTTCGTTTTTTTTTTCGTTCTTTAATACTTAGTTCTCGCCGTTACGTTTAAGTAAGTCAACAAAAATAAATTATGTTTGAAAAAAATCTAACGTATCAGAAACAAGTCATTAAATTGTACAAACCTACCGAATTCAATTTTTTTTATCGGATCCGGCAAGTGAAAAAATTGTACCCGATTCACCGGATTGCAATTCTTACTAGCAATTTTTACGAGGGCGTGAACAAAACTTTTTTTGTAGCCTGTATCTGTCCATGATACTCACAGTGCACACGGTGGCGCGTGCGGCAGCGGGCGGCACACGGGCGCCGCGGCGGGCCGCGAGTCGCGCATGTCCACCGGGCGCGCGCACGCGCCGCCGCAGCCGCGCCCGGCCGAGCGCGCCGCGCCGCGCGCGCTCAGCGACCACGCGTAGCGGCCCCAGCCGCAACGGATTATAACTGTGAGGATACACAATACCAATCAAAAACATTGAACCAAACCGAACGAACAACAACGAACGAACGAACGTAAACCGTCACAATAAATAAATACTAGTTCATACAAACATTATTACTCAACTACGCGAAACCACCGACTGACGACGAATGTCGTGTCAGTACCGGATGGCATCGTCTATATTTTACAAAGTCAAAGTCAAAGCCAAAATGTTTTTATTACATATAGGCCTACATGGGCACTTATAAAACGAAGAATACAATCAACATTGTGGATGTTATGTCCAGTGTGGGAATCACAAAAGTTTTGAGGATCACAATACTATTTGCATTACCTCATGTGTTACATGTGCTTTCATATAATGCTGTATCGTGGTCTCCATATCCTATATATCTAATGCCCATTTCTATAACTTTGAGAGGTCGAACCACGACCAGCTACCAGGACTTCATGACTTACCAATAAGTGTTGGCTGTGGTTCTTGGCTGTTACTAAGTGGCTCCTCCAACAGCGACAGCAGTATATTCCCGTCGGCCACAAAGTGCCGCAAGCGTCCGTGGCCCAGCGCGGCCAGCCAGCGCTCGTCGAGGCGGCACCACGATGACCCATTGCCGCCGTTGCCTATTTGCTGAATTGCAGAAGATAAATTGTTTTTACATAGTTGATTAAAAACCACTTTAAACGCATAGCAAGCAAAGCATGGGAAGTACAGAATATGATAAATTATTAAATTATTGCCACAAAATCCACCTAATTTACATTTCCATCTTATTTTCCTTTCCTATTTTGGAAACACAAATATCTTGTGGATGTGATCTAGGTTTCTATTATAATAAAAAAATAAAGTTGTGTAAAACTAATCCAATAAAGACCACTGAAAGTCTGCTATTATGCGTGAATTTTGGTTCTTTTTAAAGTACTCACAAATTTAAATGATTAAAAAAATGATATTACATGTAAAAATTGTATGAACTTTTATATGTTTTAAAAAACACCTATCACGGAACAAGTTTTGTGAAATATTTCAATAAATAATGGAATTACTGAGTTCCAGTTAACATAATACCTGAACAGAGCGTTCAGGCATTATGTCTTTTATTTGCGTTGCCTCTTTATCAAACATAGCATTGGATTGCGTTGAATGAACCCACCAGCTTTTAAACCATGCTCAGATTGACGATAGACAATTTGGGATGGGCCCTCTGAATTTAAGCATGTGAGTGTTCAACGGGTACACGTTCATATGACTCCCTGCGGGAAATAAAGATATGCTGGTATATTGTCTATTAAAAAATATTAGAACACAACTTTACCTGTTCCAGAATTAACATTAGTAGAGATTCGGCAGCATCTCGCACTCTCATGGATACAGGCTTCAATTCCTTCTCATCCTTCATTTTTGGCGGCTCACCAGGTTTTCCTGTAGACCATTTAGACACGGCTAAATTTTTATCGATTTAATCCTACGGAGGGTCCATCCGGTACATGAAAAACTATCGATTTTTAAAGATAAAATAAAAAAATTAAGTACTTTTTTTCTAAAACTCGATTTCTTTAAATAAACAAGTCAATGACCTTGTAGGTAGTTGTGCCCTCTCGGTCGGATTCAGTACCAGGCTGACAAAAATGTAAGGTAACCTTGACTCTTGCTGCCCGAGATGCCGAGCTCGACGACCTCCAGCAGCGTGGCGATGCAGTCCTGGTCGGCGAGCAGCGCGGGGCACAGCCAGGCGGCCAGGCACGTGTAGGCCGCCACCACGCACGAGTGCAGGTCGCGCGAGTGCGCCTGCGGCGGCCGGCTGCACTGCACCGTGATGTAGTCGCAGATCCAGCGCACGGCGCGCTTGCGTTCGATCGCCTCTGAGTTACAACCAGTATAACATACAATTCGATACCTCAATGGGGGGGATCAGACGGTTGCAATCCAGTTGCCCTATCAAGGCCACCATGGTTGGAGCTTGATTTGTGTTGCGACTACATGGATGTAACCACGTGCCAACACATTCGCAAATCAGTAACTGCAGTTTGGGAAAACGCGCCTCCCAACCAATGGCGTTGAAGGTCATGGTTTACAACTGCTATCTAAACTGATTGAAACTAGCAAAGTCACCTCTATTAGGGCGTTGATTTGCAACCATCTAATCTTGCCTTAACGGATAAAGTCGTAACTAAAATATTTTTTGAGTACACTCGTATTAAAAAATGTAAAGTAAATATTTTTGTTTCTTATTACATTTAGCATCTACTAAGTTACTGTACTGTCTTACTGTACTCTTAAACTGGTTATTGATTACATAATGCAAATACATTGGTTAAAAGATATTTCTCAAATTACTTAATTAATAAACAATTCTCCTGAAAAAAAATGCTCTATTTGCCTTACAACTTTGTGCGTATAAGTTCTTGTCAGTAAAAAAATAGGTATATAAAAGGAAGTTTGGAAGTGGTGCCATTGATTGAAACAGTTGAAAGAGTATCGTTTGTCTTGGTACGGCCATGTGAAAAGGAGAGATGAAACGCATGTTATTAAAAGAGTTATAAGTATACATGTGGATGGATGGAGAGGCAGATGGAAGACAAAGAAAAGATGTATGGATTGTGTGAGAAGTGATATAAATGAAGACGGAGTTAGCGTGACGAGTAACAGGAAAGAATGGAACAGAAAGTTCTAATAAGTTTCAATTTCACACTGAGGTCATGAGACATTTAAAATTATTAGACTGATACATAAAATTATTAAGTTCTCATGCTTTATTGGAGTTGGACTAGCTGTCAACTTTCACTTGTTCACGATTTGTTATCCGAAGGAAGCTTACGAGACATATCATCGAATGCTCTTACTACTTATTTCACATAAAGTAGTATATTTAGGTTTTTTCAGACTTACCGATTACAAATTCTAGATGGCATGCAAAATACAATACATAGATAATTAATTAAATACTCTCTCATACAAAATAATACGAATCTCAATCAGAATGAACATTTAACAAATTTTTAGTTTTACTAGATACAGTTCAAACTATAGTCTATTCGCGTTAAGGAAATAGTGATTCATCAGTATTACTGTAAAAGCGTATTTATACTGGGGTTTTTTATTATGTACACAGCATTTTCAAATATGAATACTAATTATTTTAAAATTTAATTATAACAGTCAGAATTTTCACGTTTATGCTTCTGAATATGTGAGGTTTTATCTTTAAGATTGACAAAAGCGGCTTGCATCTGAAGATCTTCCTTCAATTGGTCAATGTGAACTTGGCTTTCTAATTTACTATGATCCAATTTTCCATGGACCTGGATAAACTGAATGAAAACGATGAGTCACTATTTTCTTGACGCGAATATACTATAGTACAACGTGTCAATCTTTAAGGATGTTTCAAGTTATACGAACTTCATAATTTATTATACAAAATTTTTAACAAACCTGGCTTCGATGAGTGCAGCTTAGCGAGTCCTGAGAGCAGTTCCAAGGCAGCCAGTGAGACCTGCAGGTCGCCCTTCCATGAGGAGATGAGGCGGTGGCACACGAGGTACGTGGCGCGCACCACCAGCGCGGCACCTGGCGGCACTCGCACGTGACAATACATCGAACTACACTTGAACTTATAATTCAAGATTATTTCAATCCAACATTTCAAATGTAAAATTTTCTTATTACCTACTCAATAATAGACATATCTATTCCATACAGTACATCATAGCTAGTCAATTTTTGACAGTTCTAAAGCCTCATTTACACCACGTGTGGTTTTCTCCTCTAAAGATCATCTCTTAACTAAAGCAACTAGTCAACTTGGTCCTTAAATGATCTAATCAAGATGATTTGTTTACAAAAAGATTGGGACCTAAGAGTTTGTTTCAGTCATTTAGTCTAAAACTAGTCAGATAGGAAACGCCGACGTAACATTGTTTGTTCTAACTAATTTACTGGTTAAAAAAGTGTGAACACATAAATGCGATAAATCAACTGTCATTTCTCGCCAGCGAATCCAGATTATTGCTTTTATTTTAATTTAAAAACTTTATTTTTTAACGTATAATAGTTTGTTTATAACTAATTTACCGGATAAAAAAGTATGAACACATGTATAAATGCGTTAAAATGCTTGTCTATTCCATGGGGCTTTACATCATTCATTTGGATATACTTGTCTTTGTTGGTCGACAGTTTTCAGTTTCCTTCTCACACTTAACGTCAGCAAAAGTAAATTTATTCCCTTTACTCCAGGTATTGGTAGCCAACCACCAACATCGTTACAAATTAAAGCACACACGTGTCTCAACAAAAATTCTACTCCCTGTGACTGCATTCCCGTTGAACGATTAAACAACATACCTTGGCGTGTATATTGATAACCTCCTGAAATGGAAAATGCAGGTAGACTCAATTGTCACGCGTGTGAGAAGGTTAATATACATTTTCAAAAAGCTAAGATCGGTTGCGGATTTTGATTGCCTGATTAATATCTATTTTGCGCTGGCTCAATCAGTTCTCGGATATTGCATAACCTCATGGGGAGGTGCTTTGAAAACAACCATGTTGCGAGTAGAAAGGGCACAGAGAGCAGTGTTACAGGTTATTGCAAATAAACCCATTAGATTCCCAACTCGAGACCTCTTTCAACTCTGCAAAGTCCTTACTGTTAGACAGCTCTTCATACTGCAGACAGTTATCAGAAGACATGGACAGCTGTACTACGATCCAAAATGTGCCACTGTTTCTCGTCGCGCGGACAGAATCTGTCCTACGAAACGCTCCAGAACTGTAGCTGTGAGTTACAGTTTCAGACACATTGGCTCTAGGCTGTACAATAAAATAAATAAGGAAACAAATATATACCCTCTGACAAAGTTTGTGATTAAAAAGAAACTAACTAAATGGCTAACATCAAAAACTTACGATGAAACTGAAAAACTTGTCGAAATATAACATCACATACTCATATTACATACACTCCCCCTTCATACATGATACTCACTTGCACAACCTCACCCTCACTACATACACACTACACACCTTGCACTACTTTAGGCTAGGTTAAGTAGATATAATGTGTTTGCTAAAGATATGAAACTACTCCTGTTCTTATGTTTCTGGAGGTGGGCGTTGATAGCTGCGCCTCAGTTTCAAACTATTGCAGCTATCATCGTACTTAGATAAATTGTTTATAGATTTCTAGTTTCAAATAAAGATATTAGAGATATTAAAGTTTGTTTAAACCAATTTACAGGTTTTAAAAATGTGTATACACTAGAATGCAATAAATCACCTGCTTATTCTCTCCCACGAGTCCCTACATTTTTCATTTGGATATTCTTGGCTTACTCGGTCGAGTAACTCTCTACATGTAAACGAGGCTTTATAACAATTATTTAATTTTTATATATTACTGATTGCACTGTATGGATGTTAGGCAGACTTTCTTCATTCTAAACATTTATAAAACACACAATTCTATCAATTTGTACAATATAACTCAATACACTTACAAATTCATCAAAATCAACTTTTTAAAATAAAATTAGTCACCGAATGTGTCAGCTAAATTAAAATTCAACAAAAACTAAAATTATGTTCAAAAATGAAATGTGCTGTGAAATCACGAAATAAAGGCAAGCAAAACAGTAACACATAAAACAAGCGTTGATTTGCACACTGTAAACTTTAACCAGAATGTTTTAATTAAGTATTGAGAAAACATAGTTATGTCAATATTGTTAATTATTTAAAACTAGTTTTGTTGACTGGCTTCATTTAAAACTCTTAGTTTTAGTTATCTCTAGGTACCTAAAATTACCAAAAAAATGGTTTAAAAATTGCGACAAAAAACTAAGAACGTAATTTTTTTAAATCCGTGAACACATTTTTGAAAACAGTCAATAAATGATTGACAAATCAATTACTTATTAAAGTTTACATACAACAGCTGCACTCTCAATAATAAGTGTCTTCATTTGACCTAAATGAGAGATTTATTGGTAGTGTTTTTTTTTTATTTTACCATAATGGTAAAGGGGTGACGTCAAATACTGGAGCATCGCGTTAAATGAAATTATTCTTGCAAGCGTTACTTGGAAGTTCCATAACTCTTTGATTTATTGTGATATTTTAATTCCTCCTTCCATATTTTAGTAATATTTTACCTAAATGTTTCATATTTATTTAATTTAAAAAAAAAATGGAATCTTCTCCATTATTGCAGTTAAAGTGATTTAGACCAAATAACAATTTTGACTGTGACACATTTTATAAGCCTTACCTCTCTCTATCACAATAAGACGAAAATGACGTCAAGAGCAAACTCACCAGTAATAAAAAAAACTATTTATTTTAGTTGAGATTTTGTTTAAATTAACATGCTTAAGTTTACAGTGTGCTTGTAGAAAGGGCAATATATTGAAATCGTAATTAATATCGAAAAAAAAAGCCAGATAGATACATTAAAGCTCTGTATTCATTAATAATAAAAGTTGTGGCGTAATTTTTCATGTCCAGACGTTCAAACGGCCCTATCTTTAGTTTGCATATTTTTATTCGTGCTACAGTTGGGATGTTAACGAGGGTGAATTTTTTGAACGTCTATTATTAAGTTGTCAATATATTGCCCTTTATATCGCAAATAAAAAGGTGTGTAATTACCGAAAACAGGCGAGGATGGGTCTAGCTCCCTAACGTCAGCGGCGAAGTCGTCGAGAGAATGCCCCTCGGCGCTGCCAGCCGCGCTGCCGCTCTCCGAGCGCGCTACAACCCACCCGTCATCATTCAAGTGTACTTAACATTTTATTTATTTAAACTTTATATACAGTAGCGTCACATAGACGGGGATAGTGCAGGCAGTCTTTACCAGTCAACCTTTGGGTTAAAAGACTACATTGTGGTAGGTGTACATCAACCAATAAATAATGTTTCAAATCCCATTATTTCTTTCAAATTCAGACCTCTATTTGTGGAGGACACCAAAGATACCTAAACTTGAGCAAATGAAGTAACGTGTGAAGAAATACCTCATCTGATTTACCGGAATAACAATCGTGCAACAATAATCTCAGGATTTTGTAATAACGGTTTTTTATTAGACTCTGAATTAACTGTTAACTAATAATTATTGTTATGAAGTACAAAATGACAAAGAGAAAACATTTTTCTTTGACACAATTTTAGTACGAAGCATTTTGAAAGGAAATTGGTTACCAAATTATCCAAGATAAAAAATACGTCAGTATTACTGCGGCAGGAGCTCAGAATTTGGTCAGATACTCTGCCTATTCCGATCCTTAGTCATTATGTGTACAGTACGTCCAAAATAACTAATTAATTAGACGGCTCCGAACTTCGAACATTTGCCTGTGCAGTAATTCTTTTTAAGAATCATACTGCGCATGCGTGTTGCGTATTTTTTCGAGTATGCGCAATAGTTTGGGACGCCAACTTCAGAGTGATCAACATATTTTGACCATACTGTACCATTCTTTGATTGTGATCTTTATCAGTATCAATTTTTGGATATGTAAAATTTAACTCTTCATTTAATCATTGGTCCAAAGGAGGACCAAATGGACACTCAGTACCACTTTACTGGGCTGGGTCACTCGAGTCCAACACATCGGAACCATTATGAATTTGGCATCTCATAGTATGGCCTCTGTCGTCTCCCAAACCAGTAAAGGGGTCCTGAAAGCCTATTGATCTCCTTTGAAATGTTTAATCAAGTGATTTGATTAATTCTTTCTATTCTTTTAGTCAGATTTCATTGAGTAAAATTTGACAATTAAATGTTTTTTTTTTTTTAATTTTTATAAACTGATTTTTTCTGTATAGTGTGTCTTCGTGATGTTTTTTTTTTTTGGCAATAGTAATATAGCCTAAGTAAAATAATACTTAGGCTGGCAGCTTACAAATGAGTTCTTAGTTTTTGAAATATTTGTATCAAAATATTTTGGATTATATTGACGTTAGCTCGCAAAATAAATGTAGCGTGTATGTGTGTGCATCATCGTGATTATTGCACATGTGTGTGATAGCAGTGGTTTAAAAATAAAGAAAGATATTCAGCTTTTTTCTTTCTCTTTAGCATGAAACAGGTGATATTAATGTAGTAGTAGTACTCTCTTATGAAATAACTTTGAAAAATAACCGTTCGCAACCAATCGCCATCCACATATCGACAAGACAGTTCGTCTTTAAACAATAATGAAACCGTTTGTATAGTAATTGGAGTTTATGAACTACTTAAAATACGACTCATAAAGAAAAAAGATATAGAAAAAACTGATTTGTCAGTATGCGGATAGGGTTGGAACATGTGACAAAGCTCAATTTATTGGTGGTATTCATTTAAGCAATGGTGATTTAGAGATAAGTTTTTCAATATTTAAATAACTTTTATCTGAAGAAGAATAACTGCGCCTAGACGGCTTTTTTATTAAAAAAAAATATATGTGAAAAGAATGTTCCGGTGACCTCACACGGATGGATTTAATAAATAAGTTTTCATATTATGATTCATAATACTTGTGATAATTGATTTTTAATACAATTTATCTAGATATTTAAATCCGCTATAGATTTATTCTTCAGTCAAAAATTATCAAACAATTGAAAACTCGTTGCAAAATCTGAAAAATCATAAGTAGTTATAATTATAGTCTGCGTTCGTGTTAAGGAAATAGTGATACATCATTATAATATCAAAGCAAAGGCATATTCAGACTGGGTTACAAATTAAACCATTAATATTAAAGCAAACTTTTAGTATTTCGATCAAATATAATTGCCAAGTAATTATTTTAAAATTGAATCATAATCGTCAGAATATAACTTTTAAGTTTGCGAATTGATGAGGTATGTAATTTTTAAAATTGACAAAAGATGCGTCCGTACTGTCTGAAAGGCTTATATGAACTAGTCAATATGAACACGGCTTTCAATTTTTTTATGATCTAATTGGTCAAGGGGCATAGCTAAGCTGAGTGAGAACGATGAGTCACTATTTTCTCAACGCATTTAGACTATGTATAGTACCGTTCCAGTTACCTTTGTAATCCGTGCTGTGCGACATGGTGGAGCCGGGCGGCGCGCTGTGCGCCTTGCCGGGCGCGGCGTGCGCGTTGTGGCGCACGCACAGGTACAGCGCGCTCAGCAGCGGCACGGCCAGCGCGTCCGACGTCTCCACCTGCACCGCCGACACGCAGATCAGAGATATCTTGCCGCGAGTGAAGTCGCCTAATGTCATGCCGGCACTGAAATTTTATATAACGCTTAGACAAGAGATGATAAGGCTCTATATAGCTTGACAATTGATGCAACAGTAAGAACCCATTTATTGTATATTTATTTCAGAACAAAACGCATCACATTTGGTCTTAGGCAAGATTAGGTGGCAGTACAAATAAAGGACTTGTACTGCCACCTAATGTCATTTTGGCGCTGGAAAAGAATATAAATTTTATTATTTTGGCATAAGATTCAATTTTGGTCCGTAATCAATGTGATGTTAAGGATTCTTTTTATTTCGAAATGTTGTTAGGTGGAGTTTTTTCTTAAACTGCGGATGAAAAAATATCTTGCACTGACATATATGATGCTGATGTAGTGGTAATTAAGATTAAATTTGCTTTACAATCAGTGTGGTAAAACCAAAGTTTAAGTGCCTAAAACCATTGAGTTTGAACATCATAGACATTTCTTTGTAGAAGAAGGTCAATGGGTTATTTTCAAAGCCTTTTTAAGTTCAGGTGGTCTACTCGTATGAGGCTTAATTGACTCATAAACATCGAAACATACAGATTTTCTTACTTGTAATAAGAGTTACTTACTATTCATTGCATCCTGGGAACTCGGGCACAGGCAGCCCCTTGTAATGGTAAGGGAAGGCGACCAGAGACAGTAGAGCGCTGATAGCCGCCTTACGCAACTCTCTCTTGTCTATGGAACCGCACTCCAGCTTCGGCTCCCTCTCTGACAGAATCTGGTCTAAGGCGGTCACGAAGTCTGGAACTAGGACTAACACGCCATCTAAGTCCAGTCTGGAAGAGAGTCATTTTTTTATGAACCCTGGTGTTCTCTGTTCTGTCTTGGTGTTTTATCTCTCTCTCTCTCTGTTCTGTGTAGTGTTTTATATCATATACTTGTATCTGGTAAAACTGCGATCTCAAACATATTTCAGTGTGTCCACTGGAAATGTCTAAGTAAATTCCCTAACTTTCCCTGAATTCCTCAGACCATTTATTTTTAATTTTCCTGACCAATTATATACATACACGTATGTATTTATTTTAAAGAGGAACTAAATTTCGTAATCTCTGACTTTAAATTCAAGCCGATTTTAGTTTTAAAAACCATGAAAATGACGAGATTTATGACGAAATTTTCATAGATGCCATATTGCATTTCATATTAGCTCTTAGTTGTACCTAAATAATATAAAATACACACAGTCGTTCCCTCTCCTAGAGAGGAGGCCTGAGTCCCAGTAGTGGGAACATTATAAGGCTGATGCTATGCTATGCTATACACGCAGCCGAGTTACTGGGTTATTGAACAGAGAGGTGGAAGAAATAAAACTATACGGATTCTTTGCTGTTTTACTAAAGTACCCTAAAAAGAATTACTCTAATTATCACCAAACACCATTTTAATTTCCTCTCCAACACATTTGAGCGAAGTCAAGCAGGTAGGCGTTTACCTGAAGATGTCGGGCGCATTGTAGACGACACTAGCGGCCGTGGCAGGGTCCCTGAGGCCGCGGTGCAGCGCCGCGTAGCAGCGCGCCAGGTAGGGCGCCAGCACCTCCTCGCGGCACTGCTTGGAGCACAGCACGCGGCACAGCGTGCCCAGGGCTTCTGCGCGACCTGCACACGGATACAACCACCTCATCATCATCATTTCATTTTTTTTTTCATTATTTATATCACGGCTAAATTTTGATTGTTTTAATCTCGTGGAGGGTCTATTTATTTTTTTGTAAGACTCAAATTAATTAATTTATTCATGTACAAAATTAATTTATTTAAGTAAACATCAGCTGAGTGAGTCAATGACCTGTAGGTAGTTGTCAATCGTTGCGTACTAACTACCTACAGGTCATTGACTCGCTAGTGTTTTATGTACCAGATCGACACTCCGCAGGGTTAAAACGATCAACATTTAGCCGTGTATAGACGCCGAACTCCTCGGGACTGAATATATTACTTTCACCCCTAGGGTAACAATGTACTATAGTTATGTTGTGATTCCGTAAAAATGACTTATTGTTGCCCCAATATAGAATAGAAAATTAGAACAGGTACAATTAAAAAAAAAAAAAACCCTAAAAAAATAAATCTAAAATAATATGTAGACTCATAAGTGTAGCAAATTTTCTTATTAGAAGAATTTATTTTTTAAAAAATCCACTGCTGAAATATTTTCTACAAAGGCCAGGAATATAACGTAAAACGTACCTGGTTGATAGCTGAGCATGTTCAATTTATACGCAGCATCTGACAGTGACGGAGGAGGCGGTGTGCCCTCCGTACGCTCTGAAACAATTTGCAGTTATAGTGCGAAGATGGCAACGTAAAGATTCAACTCAAGAGTCAAGATGGAAGCATCTATTTAAATCCTTGTTTTTACATCTTTGGTTAAACGAAACACAACTTTACGTTTATAGAAGTTGATATTAGAATGACAAATTATATCTTGTAGATATAATGCATGCTGCATTTTATATGTCGGTAATCTAGCTGTTTATTCAATTAGTATCAGTCACGGACAGTTGCGGAAACCAAATAAATAATTTTGAACCAATTAAAGATGACAGATTTGTAAAAAAAAAACCAATTAAAACGATTTTTTTTTTTATTAAAGGTGTACCTAATCCATTCGTCAAATTTGACTTGTTTCTTATTGATCTAAAAACAGCATTGAAATCTTAGTTTATTACTTAGGTTAAAGTGAAAAACCCAACATTTTGAGATATTCACTACCGTTTCCCACCGACAAATGTCGTTTATGTTTATGTTAGATAGTATAGACAGTGCTGCATACTCACGTTGATTATTATAAGCTGGCGTTGTACCAATGAGTGCTGCCTCAAACAGCCACTCTCCAAACAAATGGAAGATTGAGTTGACTTTGGGACGAAGCGGCGTCAGAGGCGGCTTTTCAGATTCACCTACTAAAATATAAATCATTTTGAACTAGATAGACCGATAGCTATAATCTTTATTGTACATCATAAAAATACAGTAAGAGTTTAAAATTAAAGAATTGTAACAGTGGAGTATGACAATGAATCAATGAACTGACATTATACGTTTCGAGGCAGATTTATTATACTTCAATTAAAAGAAAAAGTACAAAAGAGATCTTCTCATTCAAAAGGAGTTTTCACTGGATCAAAAGGTAGAGAAATTGTGTTGGCGAAGCTGTGATGGGGAAGCTATGTTGGAAGAAGCAGTGTTGGGGAAGCTATATTGGGTAGCTGTGTTGGTAGAAAATGTGTTGGAAGAAACTGTGTTGGGGAAGCTGTGTTGGGTAGCTGTATTGGAGAAAGCTGTGTTGGAGGAAGCAGTGTTGGAAGAAGATGTGTTGGAAGAAACTGTGTTGGGGAAGCTGTGTTGGGTAGCTGTATTGGAGAAATCTGTGTTGGAGGAAGCAGTGTTAGAAGAAGATGTGTTGGAAGAAACTGTGTTGAGGAAGCTGTGTTGGGTAACTGTGTTGGAGAAGGCTGTGTTGGAGGAAGCAGTGTTGGGGAAGCTGTGTTGGGTAGCTGTGTTGGAGAAAGCTGTGTTGGAGGAAGCAGTGTTGGAAGAAGCTGTGTTGGTAGAAGCTGTATTGGGGAAGTTTTATTGGTAGAAGCAGTGTTGGGGAAGCTGTGTTGAGTAACTGTGTTGGAGAAAGCTGTGTTGGAGGAAGCAGTGTTGGGGAAGCTATGTTGGGTAGCTGTGTTGGAGAAAGCTGTTTTGGAGGATGCTGTGTTGGAGAAAGCTGTTTTGGAGGATGCAGTGTTGGAAAAAGCTGTGTTGGAAGAAAATGTGTTGGGGAAGCTGTGTTGGAGGAAACCATGTTGGGAATTTTTTTGATTTAAAATTCTGCATATTTACCTTGAGATGAGATAGAGTTGGGCGGTGTGGTGGGTATTACACTGGGCGGACGACTGCTCGTCAGACCAATGAGTGACGTGCGAGGAGTACCTGCGTATACGCACAATAATACTATAGAGACGCTTTTTTCGTTTATTATATTAGGGAGATAAATAATAACAGCTGAAATTTACTTAATAAGACTATTTTTTTAGGAAGGACATTGCACAGGGAAACTCATAATGAGTGATAAAAACAAACTCTAAATTAATGTATATGAATAATAATTTCATGATTAATCGATTTTATTTATAGAATTTGTAGCTGTATTTATTGTTTAAAAATGGACTAGTTACAACTATATATTTAACACTACTAATACGACAAACTTGAAAACTAAAAAAACCAAATCAGTTAAAACGAAAAAAGGCGACCCAAGAAATGAAAACACAAAAAGGGCACTCAAAAACTAAAGGAATTTGAAAAAGCGATAGATATCAAACAGAAGAAAATAAAACGCACCAGCAAAAGTGCTCGTATAAAACAAATGCAGAAAAAATCTAATAATACACCTACACTTGGGCTAAGAACTCGCGAAACGGTATTCAACCGCGCCCGCTGCGGTAGAGGAAACCCTTGCTTTATTTCTAAACTCAGGAGACCGCAGTTTTGTGCGGTGCAATTGCAAACTTGGCGGGTGATTATTGCAAGACATGCGGTTACAAGATAGTCCGCCGGTGTAACAGGAGCCGCGAAAAACCGCGTACACCGCGGGCGTAATACGCATTGTGAAATGTGCTTTAATTTTTAACGTATAATATATATCCGTTTTCTACAAAAGCTGCGGGCCTGCAACCGCGGCGGTCGCAGGTGTAAACCGCTTCGTGGGATATTAGCCTTACTTATACATATGAAAATAAATATAACCTTACAACCAAACACTCCATTTGAAAGAAGATTCATTATTACAAACCTTTTTATGGTCTGTTCAACCGATTTTGACCTTTACTGCGTTGGTAACATGACCAATGACGGCTACAGTAAGCAGTTGGTATTGTAACCACTTTTTTGCTTTTAATGTCATCCTTATGTCGACGGAATAGAAGTTAAAATCGGTTGGACGGACAGTAAAAAGAATTGTTTAAATGTTTAATTTTATTTTAAATGGAGTATAAATACTTACTCTACAACTGAATAGCTTTGACCATCGAAATTTTAGATTTTCTTTTTTACATTTTTTTTTTTTTCTATAACTAAGTTAAAATCTTGTACAGTACTTTGCAGATGGATATGGTAACCGTTTGGTTTGTAGTTAAATATTGAAACCGCCAACTCATGACGAAATGTGTGTTGACTTTGAAATAAAATTAATACTTTTTCAGTCTCAGACACCACTCACCAGACAGATGTTAAATGTTGCCACATGGTTCATTAGAGAAAAGCTCGAAATGTCAGCCGAACACCGCAGGTTTATAAGCAGTAGATTAGCGTTAGGTTTGCGTTCTAGGGCCATGGTAATTTTTTAAAACGTTCCAACAGCCCTAACAGGCATGGGCTTTACCGGACTACATAGACTTCAGTTTTCTTTACATATCTTCGAGGTGCGCATGGCTACTCGTTGCTCGTCGTCCATAAACCCTCGCCTACAGTGGCCGGGGATCGCCCTGCCCTGCCGACGCCCAGGGCGTCTTAATTGGCAGCGGCTGGGGCGTGAAGATGCTTCCTTCACTCGTATTACTGCTTCACAGAAGGCAGAGGGAATGGGAAACGGCTACCCGTTTCCCAGCCTGTGAACCAGGGCCGAACGTGAGTAGTCGCCAGAGAGACACTGCGATGCACCGCCTAAGCGGGGCAGAATGCCACAATATGCTCCATCGCCTGTTTCTTCCGCCTGAAATCGGAAACTCCCGAATCAGCCATGTCCGATGAGGACCTGCGTCAGGCAGAAAGTGAGGACGTCGTAGCGCTTCTCCAGCCACTCCTCAAAAGGGGAGTTACCGCCGCGATCGTGGCATGCCCAGTGCTAGGTTGCGGTTACTGTCTCCATATTACCATGAGATCTCGGCGGAACACTCCGCCATGCCCTGGTTTGTCGCGCAGTTTTGTCCCCGCGTTGCGACTCCGTGAAAATATCGTGCATGTGTGCAAGGACTGTTGCCTCCAGATCCCACGGCGGCCGACTGGCAGACTGACTGACCAGAATCCAGATGGCCCTCCAACAGAATGCGTCTGGATTCCGTAAGTTGGGCAGGAGCCGCCTCACTTCACCCAAGTTTTCACGGTGATTTTTTTATGTAAGCGGTAAACGCATAGCTTTTCCTACGTTTTCACAGGTAGTTTTTAACATAATAGCCTGGATTCAGCTAATAACCAAATGGGTATGAGTCCACAAGATCGGTCCATGTGGCAACATTTCAGAAAGGTCTGTCTAGCAGTCGGGACGTCTTTTGGCTGAAAAAAATGACGACCAACAAAACGGTTCCCACATCGTTGTGTTCTTACTTCGTTCCGGCAGCTTGTCTCTCGGCCTGGACGCCGACACGCTGAAGGACTTGGCGAGGCGGCGGTGCGCGGGCGGCGTGAGCTCGGCGTCGTCCAGCTCGGCGCCCCCCCCTGCCCCCGCGCCCGCCGCGCCCCCGCCCGCCCACCAGCGCTCCGAGCCGCGCCCTGAACCCCACGGTACACTACTTATGGTACACTACAGTGCTACACATGCCTTATATCTAGCGGGGCCCGTATTAGGATACTCTACTCGAATTCATGTTTACATGTCTTTTACATGTTTGTGTCTCTTAAGTTTTAATAATTTTCGATTATTACAGTCTTTGAACAAACATTTGATAAGTGTGGAATTATTAAGTGCTTTAAGAAAATCAATCCCCACCAAAATAGAAAAGAAAAAGTCCTGTTACCAAAAGACAACTTTGTCTATACACACATATTGAGACTCACCTTATTAAGTTTTCATCATATTTGCAGCAATAGATCGTCTACATTGTCTATAAGCTGGTTACTTGAAAAATGTGCTAATAAATTTACACTCTACAGTGCAACCCAAAATAACTATACTTAACCCGGTTTCTAAAAACCAAGTTATGAATTTCGAATACTCTATTCAGAAACCGAGGGTTAACTTCAAAGTCCACATTCTAGAACGAAGCGACTTACTGTACGTTTTCTCTTACTGTCGTTTTACTGTCCGTTCAACCGAATTTGACTTCTATTCCGTCATAAGGATGGCATTAAAAAAAAAGGTTACAATACCAACTATTTACTAAAATTGCCATATATCATGCCACCAACGCAATAAAAGTCAAAATTAACGCACAGCAAAAAAGATTTGTTAAAATGGCTAATCATATTGCGAATGGAGTCTATTTTTTTTAATACTAATTTAAAAAAAAATTGAATTATGAATGCTTTTGTTGAAACTGTGATACACGTTCTAGAATACGGATAATTTTCGGGAAATAGACATTAATTATAAATTAATTAAGCCAAAAGCGATATAGAAAGATTTGATCCCCGCCTAATTATGGCACAGACCAATAAGAAGGCATTAAAGCAGTTTCTGTTCCGTAGAGTTACTGTTCCTGTGACACTTCAAACAGACAAAGTGACGTAGTGTTTGCGATGACATCTGTCAAAAAACTCAGAACGTATGAAATAGGCAAGTTCGATGGGTCCCAGTAGAACGGACAATAAAAAAGGTTTGTCTAATCTATTTTTATTGTTTTTAAGAATAACGTGTAATCTTATTCCGAATCGTGTATAGTTTTTTCGCGAACTAAACAAGACTACTCGCATACTTCAACAGTTCGAACTGTTGCCTATCATTATTAAATATTGTGTGAATGGAATGGTAATGTAATGTGAAAAGGCGAGTAATTTTAAATTCGAACCGAGAAAAGAATCATGATGTAATTAGCCTAAACAAAATAGTTTCGCATTTTTAACGTTTTAATGGAACGTAATGTAACTTAATTCGATCGGTCTCTTAATAGTATTGCATGACGCAGCGGTATGCGATGCCAAAAACATAATCGCATTAAAAATGTCTAAAAATAATAGAATAGTATCGAGATACTATTCTATTCCGCTTATCCGCGGCATGGAATGCCGCAACGTTGAAAAAACCGAAGGGTCACTCTAGTTTGGTCTCTTAAGTAATCACAGGAAGAGAATCTCTATTCGAAATCTACATGCCATGCTGTGCAGTAGATCTACGAAAGCCCCCACACCCACACCAACGACATAAAAAGCCGCACGTACCGAGGAAGGCATCCACGTGCGCCGCGATGCCCTTCATGGCCTTGTGGAAGATGGAGGGCAGCGCCTGCAGGCACGGGTGCTGGCTCGGCTCGCGGCTGCCCTCGTCTTGAGTTATTGAGTACTGTGCGGACAAAGTTATGAAAATAGTACTATTCAAAGAAAAACAAGACAACATCATGCATGTTTTCTATGACAGAATTCGTAGAAATGTACAATCACGTTAAAGAAGCAAGCCAAAATAGGTTGATGTAATGTTTACTTTTCGGAACAGGTCATTCCTTTCTAGGTTTTTATGTAATTTTGCGTTTAAACTCTTGGAATTGAAATCTCTCTCAATGTAATAGTCAATCAATATTATAGCAATATTTGTTGGAGAGCAAACAAATCTAAACAAACTTGTAAATTACAGGGATTGTTTTTACTAATGTGCTACACAATAAGAGTAAAGGATTATAATTTAGATTACAGACAACCCAATTTTTCTAATAAACCATTTAAAGGCATTTTGGATTTGCCAAGAACACATTACAAAGCGTACATAGATCTCTATGGAGAAGAATATGCAATATTAGTTATAACCTATTATATTTTGTGAATGAAAACTAATAATAATTTAACTGTCTTTCAAAATAATTTAAAAAGTTTTATAAAGAATATTATTTTGGAAAAAGTGAGGTTTTTCGTAGCTCTGAGCTTTTTTATTGAAACTAATATTATAAAGAGGAACATTAGATTTTTTGTTTATTTGTATGTTACGATTCAACTTAAAAACTACTTGACCGATTTAAAAAATTCTTTCACTTTTAGAAAGCTACATTTTCACTGAGTAACATAGGCTAGTTATTTTCTACTCTTATGCGGGCGAAGCCGCTGGCAGAAACTAGTGTGGTGTACCTGCAGGAAGTCAGGCGTCTGGCTGATGACGTGCGGGCGGCACAGGTCCACGGGGTTGCCGATGGTGTGCAGCATGCGGTACCAGCTCTGCATCACGGCCTCCGCGCTCATGTCAGCCGGGATCAGGTTGGCGTCCTCTTCACCTAGACAGGTAAACGCCAGAATTCCATTTTTGTTTTTACACTGTGTAACTCACCCCTGACTTATGAATTAAAATTGAATATTTTACATACTTTAATTTTAGGAAAAAAGAAACTGTCAACCTTTTTCACTAAAGCAACGTTCTAAAATCCAAATGCTCATTCAGAAACTGGGATTGATTTTTTTTTTCACTAACAGTGTAAGGCGGTGGACGAGAGGTGGCGAGACGACCTGGACGACTACCGCAAGAACTGGTTTGAGGTGGCCCGAGAGAAAAATATCTGGAAGGAATTGAGGGAGGCCTTTGCCCAACAGTGGGAAAGTATAGGCTAATTAAAAAAAAAACAGTGTAAAGGCGGGTTTCGGAATTGAGTGTTTTAAATTAAAAACCCCACTTTGAAAGTCAAATTTTGACAGGTAAGTTAAAGTTTTAGAATACTCAATTTCAATTGCTTCAATTAGAAATCGAGGGTAAGACCAGTCAAATCAAATTATATTCATCATCCTTCGAAATCCTGCATCGAGCTATTAAAGTTCTCCGCGCGATCTTATCATAATAACAGGCCGAAATCGTCTATCGGGCAATTGCCCAGATCAGATGTAACTCCCGTTTAGTCGGAGGACCTTCTTTCCGACCGATTGCAACCGCTTAGCTTCGCTCATCACCGTATCGCACCCACTTTAGTTTGGTCACATAGGCAACCACAATAGAGTATCAATTGTTTACGTCGCGCCGCATCGCTTAGCGATCGCATTCGCTTTGAATCGCATACGAAGGACCCAGCGTAAGTGATGATTCTTTATGAAGCTGGTGTTACTTACTGATAGGCATGACGGGGAACAGCGGGCCATACATGTGCTTGAGCAGCCTCGCGGTCAGCGCCAGCGACGCGCGCGTCCACTGCTCCGTCAGCGGCGCGCGGTGGCGCCAGCGCACGCACTGCTCGCGCAGTGTACGCCACAGCGGCGGCACGGGGAAGCATCTGGTGGGGATTACGTACACATTAGCCGGTTTCATCGGTTCACCAGTAACGACATCTATGTGTCGTCATAGATATCGCTACTTACTCATTTTCAAGATACGGACTATAGTCTAATACGTGTCAGTGTGCCTGGCTTATTGCTATGTGCTATGAGTATGGTGTTATAGTAGTGCAATAATAGTGATTGAGAATATATTGTTTGAATCATTTCAATTTAATAGTAAGGCGAGTATCGATAAACTAGACTGGTACCTTGCTCAATATTTAGGTTTAATTGTGAAGTACTACAGATAAAAACGAAAAAAAAAATATTTATGCAAAGAAATGCAAATTTTTCCCTTATTTTATATATTCGTTTTTCGATAAACAGTGTCTTCGATGTTTCAATAATATCTGTGTATTAAAAAATTTGCTTTACCTGTGACACGCCAGTATCCAAACTTCAAACAGGACACATAACACTCTCTCACAAAGCTGCTCAGCAGCGGAATGATGTGGCGCCGGCGGCGACAGCAAGGCAGACGCGGCCGCCAGTAGCAGAAGCAGTAAGGATTTCCACTCCCGCGCCCCCAGGGCTCCACCATCAGCCAGTGCGCGGGCCAAGCGCAGCACCCGGTGGCAGAGCACGGCCTGCTTGCTGATCAGGTCGCCACCTGAGGAAATTAAACTAAGATTAGAGGTCCTACCACGAGCTCTTAACACGATCCATTTCACGACCTAAACTGAACTGTTATTGGGTGTATAGCTCCATCTCTCTTCCTCGCTCGCACGCTTGACATTTTAATACGTCATAATAAGGTTCGTTTTAACCCAAAGAGTCATATCCATTTTTTTTAAAGTGGGAAATCTTCAAACGACTTCTCCTGCTCTAGGTTGTAGCGAGAGGGCGTGTTAGACTTTTACCGACTAAAACTTACATTGAACTTTCGTTACCCTTTAAATAAATAAGTATTGCGAGTTATGGACTTGTGAAACCATTAATTTAATATCAAACTTTGACAAGCTTTCAGAGTTTAATAAATACTCAACTTGAAATTCTTAATTCAGTAACATCATCATTCAGCTGAAAGATGTCCACTGATGGTCACAGGCACTTAAGGGTGTTTTTAATGTCGTACGGATTTATTCACGCATGCGGGGCTGCTGCGTGATATCACACCCCGCATCCCGCATGCGTATTACACGCATTACAATAAATACTTGTATAAAAAGGACATTTGCGGGATTGCTGCGCATGCGTAATCACGATTGCTCCACACGATATTCCTAAGTGGACGCCAGTAATTGTATGGCTGACATGACGGGCCCCAAGGCTCCGCTGTCTGACAGCTTAGCTCAATATGCAGTGGTTTGGAGTTAGAGCAGAGTTCAATAATTAATCATCAGTCAGGCAACCTGAATAAACAATATTGCGTTTAAGTAAAATTGTTGCCAAACCTAAATATAGGTCTTTCTCAAACATTGCCATAACAACAAAACCTGGCAAATTAATTTCTATTTTTACTAAATCCTTTTCTGATAACTTACCCAGTTCCATTTGGTATATGAATGCGAGAGCTTGTAAAATAAATGTAATATTTATATTCTTTCTTTAATTACTTTCTTAACTGTTTTTTATCTATATACACCGTTAAATTTCTGTCGTTTTAATCCCACGGAAGGTCGATTCGGCACATGAAACCCTATCGATTTGTAGAGATAAAAATGAAAAATAAAGTATTTTTTTTTAAACTCGAATTAATTTACGCTTGTACGACATTGATTTCTTTAAGTAAACATCAGCTGATCAAGGTCAATGAACTGTAGGTAGTTTTTTTTTTTTTTTTTTTTATGGTAGGTAAAATCATCCAATGACAAATCCCGCCCTTGGGCGGAGCGGGAAGTAGTGTCAGACTCTTACTGACTAAAAACCTACCCCGTTCCTTCGTAGCCTATCGTGCCGGGGTCGAGCACTCCTTTCGGAACTAACCCATGACCCCAGTAGGCTTCGACCCTGCCTGCCTGCAGTTAGCAGGCTGGGCCTCTTCGGTGTGCTGACAGCTCCTTGAGGCGCGCGGGAACAGAACGCGCCGTCGACGACTTGGGCTCGGTCCGGTCGGTTACCGGACGATCGGACAGCGTGCTACCCATTGCACGCCGTCCGCAAGCCCGCGCCTACGGTGGCCGGAAATCGGGATCGGAATCCCGGCGGCGGCTGGGGCGAGCGCCCCGTTGCCTCTGCCTGATGCGGTCGGCCTCCTCCTTTGCTAGCATTACTGCTTCGCAGAAGGAGGCGACCGCCTGCCATCCCTCCTCACTACGGACCATGGCTTGAACCAAGGCCCGGCGAGAGAGATCGCTGCCGCCGATCACCCCCACGAGGACACGGCGATGCTCCGCCCAGGCGGGGCACACCTCTACAGTGTGCTCCACCGTGTCCTCCGGATGTTCCGCACAGTGGCGACACCCGGGCGAATCCTCCGCACGAATCCGGAACAGGTACTTAGCGAACTTTCCGTGTTCGGTAAGCACCTGCGTCGTGCGGAAGTTGAGAACGCCGTGAGGTCTTTCCAGCCACGCCCCAAGGATGGGCCTTATCGCCCCAAATGTGGCGCGCCCCGAACGAGGTTGCGATAGTCGTTGACGCCATTTCGCCATGAGATCCCGCCGGAGCTCTGTCCGCCATGCCTCGACTTGTCGTGGCAGCGGAATTTCGCCCCGGCGTTGCATCTCCATGCGCTTGTCGTGCATGTGTGCAAGGACTGTTGCCTCCAGATCCCACGGCGGTTGGCCAGCAAGGAGGGTCGCCGCCTCGCGGGAGATCGTTCGGTACCCTCGCACCATGCGTATTGCCATGACCCTCTGGCACGCATTCAGCTGGGTCCTCGGTTGCTGTTGCAACGTCGGTGCCCACACCGGAGCCCCGTAGAGAGCCATGGACCGAACGATTCCCGCGTAGAGCTTCCGGCAGGAGGCGTCTGGTCCCCTGAGGTTGGGCAGGAGCCGCCCGAGAGCAGCCCCAGTCCAACTGTAGGTAGTTAGTACGCAACAACCGATAACTACCTACAAGGTCATTGACTCGTTTCCTTAAAGAAATTAATTTCGTACATGCGTATATTAATTCGAGTTTAAGAAAAAAAAATCCTTTATTTTTTAATTTTATCTTAATAAATCGATAGTGTTTCATGTGCCGAAGCGATCCTCCACGGGATTTCTCCTTTTATATATACCTCTCATATATAAAAGGAGGAACTGACTGACTGTCATCAACGCACAGCCGAAATAGGGATTAAGAAGGTTCATGAAATGTTGAAGCTAGTACTATAGCTAAGAACAGGTTTTCGGAAATTAAGTTTTAAGGAGGTAAAAAGGGGGAATTTAGTTTTTATCAAAATCTCGTTCTGTTTACCAATATACATGTTCAATTTTCAATTATCGGCTTAATGTGGAGAGTTGAAAATTCAAGTGTGCAATTTTCGTAGCACATTGATGGTTGGTCATTAAATATTATGATTGGATAAATATTTAGCTACGGAAAAACATTCGCTGACGCAGTCATAAGGGCCTCACATGAACAGGTGATACGGAGCCAGATGAAAGGTGGGCCATGGTCTGCGGAGAGACGCCGCAACTGTGGAGATTGTCTTTACCGTGGCCGATCTGAGTACCAAGTCTATTTACAGTTTCCCAGATCAACCACGGTAACTAACGTATGTCCAATTGGAAGGCCCTCGGATGACTCGATGGAATAGTCAAAAATAAGCATAAATAATATTTAAGCGCTTTCCTCCAATTTCTGAATTAAGAATTTGAAGTTGAGCATTTCTCAAACACTACTTTCGCCTGAAGACCTAACAAAATTTAGCTTTAAAGTAGGGTTTAAGACATTCTTAACAAATAATGCTCAATTCAGAAGTCCCCCTAGGGCCCGTGTTTCACAGGGACGCCGTGACGGCGCTGCCAGTTCGCGCAGCCAAGAAAATGTGAGTCACGGCTTAGCGGTTGTCAAGTGTTCATGAAAAAGTGTATCAGTTAGTCAGCCATTTTCACTAGTTTATGGAAAGCAATATTTAATATAAAGATAAACTCACTCTCATTCGGTCTAGGTACGAACAAATTATGCAGGTGTCTGAGGATCTTTCTGGCGTATTTGTGGGGGGCGGCGGCCACGGGCGGCGGCAGCGCGGGCGGCGGCGGCATGGCGGGCGGCGCGGGCGGCAGCAGCGGGGCCAGCCACGCGCAGCACACGCGCACGCAGTCGCGCAGCGCCTCGTGCTCCACCAGAGGGAGGGACAGCCCGAAGCGGATCACTTCCAGTACCCATTCCACCTGCATACACAAGTATAATAGTGTAGTAAGTAGTGATGGAATCTAGTCACATGCTACAGCTAGATCAAAGAGGTGCTTAGGGTTCACGCATATGGGCCACACGCGAGAGTTACAAACGCCGCCAATAGAAGCTAGAAGCGGCCACAAAGGTAGCTGACAGCCACTTGTGGCCGGTAGTCAATACCTACTCTGACGAAGGAGGTTTTTTGCGCGAGTAATGTGTGTTGGTTTTTGTGCCAGTGTAGGCCACAAGAAGCGAGCAGCGACGATTTGTAGCGTGTGGCGACTACCTGTGACAAACATGTGCGGCGACTCCATATAAAATATATGATAACTATAGGAAAGAACTTCGTGAAATCGACAAGTGTTTTCATGTCCTATTCGCCAGGGTCGTGTGTTTGCTACTTAGTACTCCATCTCGTTTATACGGGCCGTAAAGGCGACAGAAGAGCTAACAAGATGGAGTATTTGGTCGTGTATGTGCGACTCTGGCGGGAGAAACGCGAGATTAATTGTCGGATATATCCGACGTAGACGGTTAAAAGGAAACACCTTGTTTGGCTAATAATGCTTTCACAAAGCCACAAAAAAACACCTTGATTGTATTTAACATCTGAAAAAACCAACATAATAAAATATTAGAATTTGTGTTGTTTTTCCTTGTAAGAACATGTACCTCAGAGTCAGTGGTGAGGGGACTGGGCTCATGCGAGGCTAGCTGCTTGACCACGGCCAGCACCACGTCCCGCCCGCCCACCGCGCCCAGCACGCCGCGCCCCCCGCCCTCCAGCGGCAGAGAGCTCCACTCGGAATACATGCCGCCGCTATCTTTATTCTGAGAAAAGTGAAATACAACTGGCTGATTAATCACGAAATCTCAAAAATTATAACACTTACACAGGTAAATTCCTTAGAGGGTATAGACATCTGCTAAGAAAGGATTTTACGATACTCCATCCCTAATGGGGTAAAACTGGGTTAGAGAGTTTGTATGGAGAAACCGCCTTTCACACGGGCAGAGCCACTGGCAGAAGCTAATTTTTTATAAATATAAAATATGTTTTTTTTTTTGTTTGCCAACAAAACCCATAACTAAGACCAGAGAGACAAAAAAAAATTATTGTAAAAAATATCCTATGCAAGTCAGGGGTAGCTTAGCTTTCTACAAGTTAAAGAATTTTCGAAATTGCCTCCTATTATCTTTATTACACAATTATATTTTCTACCTAGACATTTTCCAACTATGTTAAAGATTTTTTTTTTAAGAAATTGGTTTACAAGTCTGCAATAAGCATTGGCTATTCGCAGATAGGTTAATAAGTATGGCAGTTTAACCTTTTGAATAGCGTAATTAGAGACACAATAGAAAGACAATAGGTGTGCGGATGTCGGCATCCTCTTGGGAATTAATGAATTAAGAGGGTGTCTCCTCATCAGTATTTATTTGTCTAGGGTTGTCTTATAGCCAACAGATGCAGCTAAATACTAGTAGTAATACTAGTAACATAAAGCAGCCATTAGACCTGGATAGATAGGCTTTTGACTTGTATTCTAAATAAACAACTTTGTACAGACAACTTGGTACAACGACTTTTACAAATTACATTATTATAATTATTTTAACAGTATGCAGTAGATTATAGTGCTACACATACCACATACACTACTTCCCAAACCTCTAGATTATGTTGTGTGCCTGCCTGGTTACTTGATTAATACCACTGGACATATTCCTGCGTGTACTCTCCTACAAATAGTTGGTAAAAGATCTCGAAAACCCGTAGCCCGCAAACATGTTTCTGTCTTGTGAACGCTAGCACCTCGCGTGTCACCTCGGCTTACCTACTCGTAAGTTTCACGTTATGTACTGCTGTCCGTGTTGTACAATATACAGTCTACACAATAGCTTGGAGTTTTCTTTATATAAAGCACCTCAACTACAAAATACCAACACTAAGAATGTGTTTTATAATTTTACAAAATACGATGAACTTGATACTGTAGAATGTTAGGAAAAGTTGCAAGAAATTTAAATAAATAAATGAATATTTACTTATATTTGCAGATTATACTGAAAGCAAACTTTTAAGGAATGGAGCCAGATAGAGAAAATGTTGAATGGATAATGTTACACGCTAGGAATCTAAGCAGAATGTAAAAACATGCAAACTTACTTGGTTGTTGACTCTATTGAAGATGCTCACATTCATAAATAACACTTAACGGTACCCTTTATAACGGGTCACTAACTGCCACCAATAAAAAATCACAAAAGCATTATAGTTAGCAGACACTATTTGAATTCAATCTATATAATAATTATTATATTTTATTCACTACGAATTAATCAAAATCTCTAAATATTTTCCTCAGTTCTTCAACAACTGTGAAAACGTAATTTTGTGAAACAGATATATAAAATAACAATAGGTAAGAAAGAGAGAGTAAACCAAAAAATGAGAGGCGTATTTTACACAGTACGTCATCTGTCACTGTCAAATTACCGGATCTTTACTTTTGTTTTGTCTCTGTTTTCCAACAGTAGATCTGACAGAGAAAAGTCTATTAGTAGTGCTCAATATATGTATTTTAATTTTGTGCTGAAACGTTTTGTAAAACTTTAGACATTTGCCATTTCGTTTAGAAATAAAATGTTTAAAAAAAAAGGAACCCTTCTATCTAACAGCATACTGTTTTCCATGAGGCTGTAGCTGTACGTACGTTACGATCACACGCTATGGTCAAAATGAGTCCAGTAATTTCGGAGATGAACCGGCACAAACAAACAGACTAGCAATTTTTTTTTAAATTTGCAGTTCTGTACGAATCTCTACTTTCCTATCACAGAATACTTTTTCTACGAGGGGCATTCAATAAGTACCTAGCCTCATCGCCAGAGGGCGCTGTAGTTTCAAAAGAGTTTTACCACAGTGTAGCACATTCTTTTTTAATTCTTTTTTCAAATTTTCATTCCAATCCCTTCATTTGTTTTAATTTGACAACTTAAGGAAGCGAACGTGTCGATCGGTTTTACAAAAATGGAAAAAGAGCAATATCGTTCGGTAATTCGATTAGGGAAAACGCGCATCGAAATCAAAGAGCGCTTGGATGCTGTGTACGGTGACTCTTCTCCATCGATGGCCACCGTCAAGAATTGGTTCAACGAGTTTGCACGTGGCCGTACGTCGGTTTTTGATGAACCACGTCCAGGTGCACCGAAAACAGCTGCTACGGAGGAAAACATTAAAAAAATCCATGATCTCGTATTGGCAGATCGCCGATTGAAGGTTCGGGAGCTAGCTGAGACTGTAGGCATTTCAGAAGGAACAGTGCATCATATTCTTCACGAGGAACTCGGCATGAGAAAGCTGTCGGCGCGATGGGTGCCGCGTTTACTCACACCGGAAAACAAGCGCAACCGTGAGACCACATCGGAGACGTGTTTGGCTCTGTTTAAGCGGAATCCAGCGGAGTTTTTGCGTCGTTTTGTGACCGTCGATGAAACTTGGAACCACTGGTACACACCAGAGACCAAGGAGCAATCAAAACAATGGATCCAGACCGGGGAACGTGCTCCAAAGAAGGCGAAAACTGTAAAATCTGCCGGAAAAGTTATGGCCACCGTTTTCTGGGATTCACAAGGTGTGATCTACATCGATTACCTCGAGAAGGGTAAAACAATTACAGGGCTTTACTATGCCGATTTATTGGGCCGATTCGACGCCGAATTAAAGAAAAAACGACCCCATCTGGCGAAGAAAAAAGTGCTGTTTCACCACGACAACGCACCGGTTCACACGTCTGCCGTTGCCATGGCCAAATTGGTCGAATTACGCTACGAATTGCTGCCCCATCCACCGTATTCTCCAGATTTGGCCCCTTGTGACTTCTTTCTGTTTCCTAATCTGAAAAAATCACTCGCCGGGAATAGATATGGATCAAATGAGGAGGTCATCGCCGCCACGGAGGCCTATTTTGCAGAGTTTGACAAAAACTATTTTTCGGACGGGTTAAAAAAGTTGGAGCATCGCTGGGCTAAGTGTATCGAACTAAAAGGAGACTATGTTGAAAAATAAATTGCCACTTTTCCAAAATTTTCGTTTACTTTTTGTAGGCTAAGTATTTATTGAATGACCCTCGTATATAGGTATTTCTTAGAAATTTAATAACTACGACACATTTTGATACCATACAGACGCTTCAATCAGTGGCGTAGCTAGCCTCACAGGGGCCCAGTATTAAAAGTCCCACAGGGGCCCCTTAAAAAAAATATGGTGTTTTTTTACAAATGCCTATTTTACCCTACGAGGTGGTTACGGATAACATTTTGGGAATTTATGCCTGCGTCGGGGCCCCTGTAGCGTGGGGGCCCCATATAATTGATACGGCAGATAGGGTTACCAACTATAATGTTGAAAACAGTATTATACTGTTTTTCACTGAATTATACTTTTTACTGTTGAACAAAAATAAAGTATACAAAATACTGTTTTCAGCATCAAAATGCTATAAGTGTTAGACTCAAACACTCATAATTTTTTTTTCAATCACAGTAATGAAGTTTCAGAACGAATCAGACCGAACGAATGTGTGTTTTCTTGAAATGAATACTGGCTAAAAGTGGAGCCATTTATTACCTTATACGAATTTAAAAATATTACTGAAATTTCTCATATCAATTTTCTGTTCCTGCCACCCCAGCATTTACACTGAAAGAGTTTTTTTCAGTAATGAATGCATAGCGGCATGAGAATAGCTACAGAGCCAGATATTTTTATTTGCATTTTTAGTGCCATAATAATAAATAATATAGTGTAAAATAAATAAAATATTTTGATTTTTTCAAAACACTGTTTAAATTCTTCTCAGATAAAAAAATACTTTATTTCTTGTAAAAAAAAGTTGGCAACCCTAACGGCAGATACGGCGGTAGCTACGCCCCTGGCTTCAATATCATTTATATATAATTATGTGGAGGGAGAGTAGCTCTGTTTTGTTCACATTTTCTAGGGTTTTTTTTAGCAGAACCCGTAATACTTTTTCTAGAATAAAAGTAAGTTACTACTCTACAACCTAAGTAACTTTATAACTCACCAAAGCTATCTACCAGTGAAAATCCCCTCAAAATCGGTTTAGCCGTCGTCGCGTCGCGGAGATTAGCCGGAACAGACAAACAAAAACTTTATTAATTGTTATATTAATACAGGTATCAAATATACTTCCAAAATATTTGTAAATGCAAATATTGTTTTTTTTTTAAATATTATTTTGTAATAGTAGTAATTATAGTATTTTTTAAATAGAAAAAAAATATATAGGTATTACTAAGACTTAGCAATAGAACAGAATAGTTCGACACAGGCAATACAATAGGCAATAACACAAAATAATAAAAAAAAGAGTACAGAAATATTCAATAATACTTCATTTGTATGCAGGTATAAATTATTATTTGTACATACCTGATATGGTAGTGGAATGACTGAGGCCTTAAGCACGGGATTTAGATGAGCTTATGTTAATCTATTAACAAATGAAATAACAAATTGTTTTATGATTTTTTATTTAATTATGCAACATTACACCTTAGAACACCATATTTAAATTATTATAAAAAACCATATAAAAAAACTCAGTCATGTTGGTCACATCAACATGTTCAGTATATTAAATTATTTTATTACTTAATAATACAAAATTAATATCTCAATATAAACCCAAACCAGGCAACTAAATTATGATGTCTCTGAATACGAGAATTATATTCTAATTTATAAAGTGCATTTATGTCAATTTGGGTTATGGTACTTTATTAGACAGTCTTTATTAACATTAAAAAAAAAATTTCAAGCCTTAAACACTCCTAAATTCACTATTATAACACAAGCTCACAAAACATAATTTCATAATAATAGAAGTACACATAGAACATAATTTACAAAACAAGTAATAAAAATTTTGATACAACTTATTTGATATTTTTATTATTCTTATTTACAAGACTAGATAATTAATATAAACCAAAGAATTTTGGCACTGATGCTGGTATACCACAACTGAACCACAATGCAGTAAGAATTGTTATTTTTAACAAGATTACCCGGACAGACAAATATACTCTTTATTATAGACAGTGAAAGTGTTATATTTACATTTATACAATAATAATAATAATAGAAAAATACATATTCCTATTTCTTATTATTTTTTTAATATTTAAAGATGTGTTAAATAAGATAAAATTACAAATAAAGAAATACATATAATACAATTAATATATTTATGAGAGCAGAGAAATACATACTTGTTAAATATATGTACATATAACTCTGCTCTCATAAATACCGATACCATGTCTAAAATTGTAAAAGCACAACAGCCAAAGACAGTTCTTTTATCACATCGCCACACCTCTACCATGCATGCAACTGACTTACGCACTGTCCGTGTTAAGTGGTAGGCCTTAAATATCTCCTACTGTTCAAAACTGCTGCATTTAAAGATCACTACCAAACCTTTTGAACATCTAATGATGTTCAAAAGGTTTGATTTTCAAAAAATTCATGGAAGTATTCATTTTAACTAATTTTTTATGTGCCTTGACTACATTTGACAGATTTCCATAGGTCAACTGTAATTATTTTGATGTACGAAAAGCCATTATTACTACATTATAATCTCAAAAAAATACATTAGTTTTTAACTGAAAAAGATCTTTCTCTATAGTTTTAAGATCTTTCATTTTCGGTGTGATTTTTTTTAACAATTGGTTTTCAGCACCAATGTGAATTAATACACCAAATATGTAACTGATAGTAAGCAAAGTATATTAGATTATTGTGATTAAGGATTTTAGAAAGCCCAATCAACATTATAATTAAGTTTTTTTTTACATTTTTTTTGCTTTTAAAATCCCACTTATTTTAAAAATGTTAGTAAGGTAATACAACAATGTTATTAATAAGCTGTTCCAGATAAGCTAAACCTGTTTGATATGATGCAATTTTCTGATTTGTTTGATCATTCTTCTGCTAATTTATCCTCGCACTCCATTATCTTTAGCATCCCTAGCTTCAATATATCTTGTTCTCCACTTTCCACACTCTTCTTCCAGTTCGCTATATTTCTCATTATTCTCTTTTAGCAATCTTTCTGCCACCTCCAGTTTCTCTTTGTATTTTTGGGCTAGTGGGTTGTTCTCCAATTTGTCTGAAGAATGAGCCAAGACTGTAATCTTAGCCTGCTTCACAGTAGCTTCAGCCTCTTTTATTATCATCTCAGCTTTCTTGCTTAGTTCATCTTGAATAATAAGCATGCTAACTAGTCTGCGAATAACAAAAGCTAAGAAAATAGCAAAGCCAGTTATGTAGAAATTTCTCTGTGCTCGGAAAAGCTTCACACTCCCTTTCATTTCACTTGCCAAGTGGGTATGAGATCCTGGTTCCGTGCTTGAATACTTTCTCATTTCTCTTATGGCATCAATCAGGAATAGACTTAGAACACCTAACAATACATAGAAGTATGCTGCAGCGTGTGTTTGAAACATAGAAAATATCCGAGATTTGAAGAATAGGTTCCATCTCCTAGTACTAAATATGGGTAATATCATAATGATGACGATGGCTATCTCGACGTAGAGGTAGCCAGCAATAAATGTCCATTGAATAGACATTGTACTGTTGTCAGCCGGCCGGTATTATTAGAAGTTAAATAAGTACACTTATCTATCGAACGAAATAGTAGTCCTCCAGCTTTACAATGCACAAGAGTTTTTTTTTTACTGTTCTCTTTATACTACGCACTTGTTTTGAATCGCAAACATGTATGATTCCACAATTTTCTATTCCAGTTTACGAAAATAACTTTGACATTTGACTCGCTCATTGACATTGACAGTCCAAAGCAAAGAGAATATAAGCACTACGTTTAGTCCAAAGTTTTACAATACAAGTACAATACAAGTACAATACAAGTACATTTACATTCTAACTTCATATTTCTGTCTCATGTAATTCTAGAGGATAAAGAGAAATAGCAATAGAAAAAAAGAACTCTTGGCGTTCGTTCCGAATTGCGTCAAAAGTGATTATAAGCGCGAATTCAAGTATCCAACCAACACGCAACGTCACAATATTACTAAATTGCTCTTATATTTTGTGACTATTAAATTTGGTCAGATACGCGCTATAAATGCTTTTAACGCAATTCGGAATCGATCGGGAGAGATATGTTTTCTTTATCCCTTCTAAGATCGATGTCTATTGGCCATTTGGCCCACATCTGTACCAATTTCATTGTAAAGTCCGGACCATAAATAATCATTATACTGCAAAAATATTTTCGGCTCGTTTGCAGGTATTTTGAGACGACAATTTAATATTTAATCTACATCAATAAAAATCATATTTATAAATGCAAAATGCAAGGATCAATTAAATGTTGGGCGTCAAAACCGAAATATTTAGAATAATAGTGGCGTGGCTGGTAAAACATTGCCTGAACATTGAACTATGAACTGCTGTGTTCTACTATTTACGCGAAGGAGAGGATTGTTTTGGATAGAAGTTAGAAGACAAGTAGTCCATAGGATATACAAGATCCTTGGAGAGAAGTTAATAATTTAATTTAAACTCGACTAAAAGTTAAACATTTAATTAGTAAGTTCACTATACCAGTATTGCCAGGCTATGACTTGCTAACGTGAAAAAGAAAAGAAATAAGCATCTGTCAATTTGTCATGTCATTTGCAGTCATTTGATCAATGTTAAGAAAATTGATAGAAATTTTATTTTAATCGTAAATTCCACAACAAAATGGCTAGTATAGAACTAGATATATGGCGAGGCGAATGGGGACTGGCCTCGATTGATTTAGAATGTCTGAAAGTCTTAGTAAGTGCTTTTCTTCATAACCTAAAACCCAAAACTATGCCGGTATATTTTTCGGTATTTATTCTTTATCGCATTGTTCGCAGACTTATATGAAATTTATTGGAGTGCCCGTAAGAGTTCGAGAAGCGAATAACCCGTTTTTTACACCTAAAGGAAGGCTTCCTGTCATGAAGGATGGCCGCAAGCTACTTTCAAATTTCGAGGAAGTTGTGGAACATTTAAAATCTCTGGTAAATCTAGTTCTTATTTTTTTCTAAAAAGTCTTGCTTTTTGTCATTTTAAAATAATAGTTGAACTTGCTTCCTGTATGTTTTCTCTAATTTGGTCAGTTTATAGTAATATTACATCATATTTATCTAATAATGTAAGTAGCCTTTGGTTCATTATATGTAAATTGTTTACTAATTACAGCATTTCAGCACAGATGTACATCTAAACACAAAGCAGGCAGCAGAAGCCAGTGCGTTCACACAATACTTACGAGAGAAACTGTACCCAGCATACCAGTATGCATGGTGGGTTGATGAAAAGAACTACTGTGATTTAACCAGACCAACATATGCCAAAGCTCTTTGTATCCCGTTCAACTTTTACTACCCGTCACATTACCAGAATGCAGCTAAAGAAATGGTTGACGCTTTATATGGAGAACACACAGACTTAAGGGAAATTGAAAAAACAGTAAGTAAGAAAACAATGATTATTAAGTACTAGTAACCTGTCCCAGCTTCGCACAGGTGCAATGGTAACTTTAAATATATTATGTATATGTTCTACATACACCGTTAAATGTTAGTAGTTTTAATCGCGCGGAGGGTCGATTTGGTACTTGAAATACTATCGATTTTTAGAGAGAAAATTAAAAAATAGAGATTTTTTTTAACTCGGAATTAATTTACGTATGTACGAAATTAATTTCTTTAAGTAAACGTCAGCTGAGCGAGTCCAATGAACTGTAGGTAGTTAGTACGCAATGACCGACAACTACCTAGGTCATTGACTCGTTTACTTAAAGAATTAATTTCGTATATGCGTATATCAATTCGAGTTTTTGAAAAAAAGTACTTTAATTTTTAATTTTTTCTTTACAAATCGATTGTATTTCATGTACCGAATCGACCCTCCGCGGGATTAAAATGACTAAAATTTTACGGTGTATAAACCTTCCTCTTGAATCACTTTATCTATTGAAAAAAACCATATTAAAATTCACTGCGCTGTTTTAAAGATCTAAGCATACATAGGGACAGACAGTGGGAAGCGACTTTGTTTTATACTATGTTTGTATGTAAAAGGTAATCTCTGAAACTACTGGACTGATCAATATTTTTTTTACTACAGAATGCTACTTTATCATTTTTCGGTAAAGACATATATTTTCTATTATCATGCTGGTAAAGCCTTTGGCAGTAGCTAGTGTTTCGTAATGTTGTTAGTCTTTCTTGGATACAGTCTTTATAATAAAAAAAAACAATTGTACAATTTTGATAATGCATGTTGCATTGTTGTGCCTTGTTTTATTTTATTTTTATTTTATTTATTTAAGGAAAAACAAACAGTAGCGCAATAAAGATATACATAATAGTTTAAATTTTACATTGTAAGACAATCATGCTACCCACTACGTTCTCCACAGATTACCATTACAAATACTTAAAACTAGCTAGCAATACAGTATATGGATATAAATAAACATCCAATACGTGACCAATCAGCTTGTGATTTTAAATCTTATTTGTACAAATAAGTTGGTGGTGTGCGTACAACCGATAATAACGCAGTAAACATTACCTTAATATTCGTAAAATAATGCTACTTAGATTAAATCAAAACAGCAGAAGATAGGTGACTCACCTCTAGCACATAGACCGCTGAAATTGTGACAGTTGTCACGATACAGGTATTGTAGATGTGTGAGTGTCGAGTCCAGATTTTCTTATTGCGATGTTAACGGGTAACATATCTTCCTTTACAATATATCAATGGCTACATATTAAACTACTGCATATCATTAAGAGTTGCTTGAACCGGTTTCCTAAAAGCATTTTTACTAAGGAAAAGAATGTCGATTGAATTAAACTCATTATTATATGTCTCAACCAAACGATGGTGGTTGTTGCATTAAGTCTGCACTACTACTACTGACCATGAAGTTTAACACTTACAATCTTAAAATTTGGTAGGTAGGTTAGGTTCCTTATAGTGTGTAGACGTCCGCTAAGAACCGATTTTACGAAACTCCACCCCTACGGGGTCCTCGCGCCAGGCTTTGGTATCAGGCAACGGCGCTCACGCCGCAGCCGCCGCCGTAATTCCGATCCCGATTTCCGGCCACCTTAGGCGCGGACTTGCGGACGACGGGCAATGCGTAGCTCGCAGTCCTTCCGTCAGGTAACAAACCAGACTGAGCCAAAGTCGTTAACGGCGCACAATGATCCCACGCGCCTCAAGGAGTTGACAGCAAAATGTAGGGGCCCAGTAGGGTCGAAGCCTAATCTGGGGCTCTGGGGAGGTATGAAAATGCATACCAGGTCCCTGGAACCAAGGCAAAGAAGGAACAGGGTAGGTTTAGTCAGTAAGAGTCTGACACTTTCTCCCGCTCCGCCCAAGGGCGAGGGATGTCATTGGATGATTTTACCTACTTAAAAAAAAAACCCCTAAATAAACCGTTATTCTCGCGGGCGAAGCCGCTGGCAGAAGCTAGTATAATATAAACACAAGCAAACCTAATGTTTGTTGTTTTATCAAAAGCTATTTCAAATCAATGCATAAATTAGTTTATAGTAAGGATTTACTGCATAATATTAACAGTTATACTATGATTTTTTATTATATGAAGTAAAGTGACAGCAGTGGACAATGCCCAACTGTCAAATAACAATGCCCAACTGTGAAACAACCATTGTTATAGCTGTCACTTTACTTCATCTAATAAAAAATCATAGTACAGGAAAAGTTTGACTGTAATATTGTATTACTCCACATCCAAAGTGTGAATCATATAATTTTTTTTTTTATGATTTTTGATCAATTTTTCCAATTTTCTCTTCAGTAGGACTGCTTGATACTTCAATAAAATAGTTTCAATTAATAGTTTCAATAAAGTTTATTCAATTTTTTTTTGATTGGCTAGATGTTCTAGGTCTAGGTGCCTTTTGTATGTGAGTTGACATGTTTGTGAGCACACCCACAATATGTATAGGAGTAGTTCATAGTGAATTACGTTTGCTGCAATCCTAGCTATAATTTACTCTTGCGAGCCAGCCCGCGAGAATCCTACCGGCTGCGCCAATTACATTTGCTGCAAACGTAATTAGTGTGAGACAAAGTTTTTTTTTAATAATAAACTATAAGTAAATTGTTTCAATCAGTCTCGAGATTTGCATATAACAACACATTTAGCTATTATTTTTTTATTTATTTAGATTAAAATGAAATTAGATGTTAATTTATTTGATACTCAAATTATTTTTTCTTCTATTTCAGATATATAATGAAGCTGAGAAATGCCTTAAAACACTATCAGACAGGCTCGGCGAAAGTGAATACTTCTTTGGCAACCGTCCCTCTTCCTTTGATGCTACAGTATTTGCATACCTTGCACCGCTGATAAAGGCGCCATTCCCTAATCCTACTCTAGCCAATCATGTGAAAGGAATAGCAAACCTCTCCAGATTTGTTGCTAGGATCAACCAGAAGAATTTTAGACATGTAACAGATGGTAAGTTCTGTGAAAAGATATATTTTAAAGACCTGTATAAAATTCACAGATGACAGACAAGTGTTTGCCCCTTATGGATTGTGTCTCGTATTATTCTCCTGAGGTCTATAGCTTGTGGGTCATGTTTGTTCCTGTTTCCTGATTTCTGTATCTTATAGTATTAGTTAAATCATAAATAACTGCAGCATCAGTGGCACTCATTAAATCCTCCAAAGTGCAGGTGTAAGGGCACCTGGAACACTCGAACGTGTGGCTCATGTTTTGAACAGCACCACACTAACATTGAGTATCTAAATTTCCATTTCGCTAAATTGTGTTTGCAACAGCCTACCTGGGCCCTAAAGAATTTAACAAGTTTACCATCGATTCGAAAAAAGAAAAAGATCATATAAATAAAGTGTAGACTAAATCAATTAGCGTTTAAGAACACCTTCATGAATACGCGCGGGATTTACGCGTTCAATCAAATACTTTTAACAAATGAACAATGTCCATTTGAACCTTTAATTACATTTGACAGAATACAACAGACTGAACTCTAAGAAACAATCAACGGGCACGCAATCAGAGCGCGAAGCAGCCAACTTCCCGAACCAGACCCGCAACAAGATCCTCGCCGCGCTGTTCGCGGCCGTGGCCATGACGGGCTACGCCGTCGCCAACGGGATGTTCCAGGTCAGTCAGCAAGGTTTAGCGCAAGCACCCAAGCAACTTTATACATATGAATTTATCTAGATAATTGGGATGTTGAATATTCTCTCTCACACACTTTTGGAATCTTCTCTGCTTTTCTTGACTGGAAATTCGGAGCTCAGAGGCATTTATTGCGATTACGGTTCAAGATATCTCACTTCGAATTTACAGTCTTAGAAGACATTTTGCTAAATAAGTTGCATGTTGTATTTATGCCTTATTGGTTTGACTGTAAATGTAAACAACTCGAATAAATTACAATGTACTGAATAATTTGAAATTAAAATTGTAAAAAGAAGCCTTGTGCCGAGTATGTTTTTCTTGGTGACTGCCATTAAAAAATTCGTTACTTGTTTACATTATTGTAGACTTTGAAAAATGCATGTTTTATTTAATGTTTGCCTAAGTTGTGTTCTTATTCATTCTCACAACATATCATTTTGTTTGTTCAGGACTTCAAAGAGTTTGAAAATACGCGAGAGTACAACGACATGTTTGAGAATGATGAAGACGACAACTGACGCTGACTGCCGCCCGGGAGCGCCCCCCCGCCCCCGCCCCGCCCGTCGCCGACGTGGCCCACTCACGGCCAGCCGCCAACATTGTCCACACACTGGCCACTGTTACATCGCTTTGGTATTGCGTCCGATCTGAATACAAGAAAAGTACGTATGTATACACACGTCCTGACCACGTGTACGCACAGTGCGGTTGTTTTGGCCCGTGTTTTCTCTGCTTTGGATCGCACGCAATACACTGAAGTATACTATATTTGATTAATCCCTTTTTAAAATAGAATATATCCACAAAAGTTAAAGCTACAAGTTGTAGCGTCGTAGTATTCACACAATGTTGGCGGTTCAGATACAATTATCCTAATATTTCGGCTAGTCTAGTGATAGTCGTGGCTTTTAGTGACTGTTTGTAGAGACTGTTATGTTCCTGTTTTATTGACGAAACGTTGAATTATACATTGTTATTAAATGCTAATGAAATTTATTGAATGAAAGATTTTATGATTTTAGCTGCGGTCACAGAACATTTATAAGTCACTGGTAGTCTTAAATAACATGTGTATAGTAACATATCCATTGCATTTAGTACTTGGTTTTTAAGGTTTAAAATAAATATGTGTGTCTCGATGTTTGTTTGGTGCCTCAGACTCCTAATTTCAGGTTTTATGATGGTATAAAACAACATATTTTCAAGTCTATTTCTCTATGGATTTAATCAAATGTAACTTTACTTTCTTGGATATTATTGGTTGTCGAGTAATTTTACCACTTTAAGTGAAAGTGATAGGAGTCATCACAAAAAAAAAATAATCTGTAAATCTTTATCTTATTATTTTATCTTCGATTCAGTAGTTGCTATAAACACTATCCAGTATAGTATCTAGTTGATTATACTTAAGACTATTACTCAGTATTAGAGGTGGTTTTACTATATATCCCGCTAGCTCTATCTTATAAATCAGGGGTTCCTAACCTGCGGTCTGCAAGAGCCAAAATATAGTCTGCAAATTTCAAACTTTCCAATTGAAAAGTAACGTGTTTTCTATGATAATACTCGTTACTTTTGAATAATAGTTACGAATTTGTGAAAAATATTTTTGTTTAACGTACTTAAGTTTTCTTTGGAGTTCTGGTCCTTGATAAAAATAAAAAACCAAGCGGTCCGCGGTACAAAAAGGTTATCAACTTATAAACCAATATTTTGGTTGAGAAGCAGTCTGAGGCGCATCCAAGCATACGAGACATGTCTAAACTTGGGTTTTATTTTAACAGATAACAATACTTACCTACAGGTAAAGATTTTGGTTTTATGAATGAGAATTAATTTGTTGGTTGTTTAACTTATTCCGTTAAGCATGAATAAAATGTGGTTCGTTGATGTTGCATGTTTTATTTATTTAGTTTTACATAAAAATCTACGTCATTTTGGTAGTTGGTATCACATCAATATCATCACTACAGGGGTATAAATTGGAGTCTATCTACACTGTCAAATTATTTGTTTATTTATTTATTTAAACTTCTTGCCTTGGGCATTGTCTACTAGTCAAACTTTTTAGTGAGGCAAGAAAAATATTAGGTAAAAAAAAAAAAACAGAAAAAGGCTAGTGGGTACATGAAAACAAATATACCACAGATACAATTACACACGCACACACACAGATACTTGCGACCTGCCCCAGCTTCACACGGGTGCGACGGTAATATACATTATGATATAAGTGTGTAATGTAGGAGGTTACCGTCGAGGTGGTAGTAAGATCTTAAGAGAGCCAAGAACGGTAACCATTCATTACTCACGTGTATCATACGTTTTTCAATACACTTCTGAAGAAAAATAATTTAGTTAACTAATTATTACATCGGTAAAATAGTAAAATTTTTCATAATATGGTGGTAAAAAAATAAATCTGTTTTCATAGGCACACGCTAGCCATAGGGCTATAATGGTCTTTTGATCATATTGCCTAGTCGTTTGTTTTCTTGTGTTAAAAGTTTTTACGTTAATGTCATTCGTAGTGATAATAGAATATGGATGTAACATTTTTTGTTGTATTTCATTTTTATTTAATTAATACAGCCCATAAACTTCACTCGAAAAAATCACGCTTAAAACCGCGCGCAGCTTAAAATGGCAGCCATAGACCACAATTTTTTTTTTATTTTTTCGTATTTAAAATTAGTTTTGCTATCAAAGAGGTTAAACAAAAGGTTATAGCTACATTACAACACTAGTGCGTAATGGTAATCAAATTGTCACAGTTTGGTAACAGGTGCCATTATATACCTAAGTGTAGTGCAATAAGAGCCATTTTCTGAGCAAGTGTATTGAAAAATATATTATGCATGTATTATACATATACCTAAACCTTTCTCTTGAATCACTCTGTCTATTAAAAAAGACCGTATCAAAATCCGGTTTTAAAGATCTAAGCATACATAGGTAAGGACAGCGGGAAGCGACTTTGTTTTTACTATGTAGTAATCTTAACTAGTCGTACGAATAAACTAAATACACGAAATATAAATTCTCACAACATAAATTCTAAATCGACAATTGTGATGATACTATTACTAATTTCTTATCATTCCATTTTTTTTTTTTTTTTTTTTTATGGTAGGTAAAATCATCCAATGACAAATCCCGCCCTTGGGCGGAGCGGGAAGTAGTGTCAGACTCTTACTGACTAAAAACCTACCCCGTTCCTTCGTAGCCTATCGTGCCGGGGCCGAGCATTCCTTTCGGAACTAACCCATGACCCCAGTAGGCTTCGACCCTGCCTGCCTGCAGTTAGCAGGCTGGGCCTCTTCGGTGTGCTGACAGCTCCTTGAGGCGCGCGGGAACAGAATGCGCCGTCGACGACTTGGGCTCGGTCCGGTCGGTTACCGGACGATCGGACAGCGTGCTACCCATTGCAGATCGGACAGCGTGCTACATTATCATTCCATTTTGAGCTTATTTGAAAGAATGCGGTTTTCGCTTATTAATTTCTATTGGTATATTTTCTATTCTCCGGTAATTTAGACAATCATTGTATTTCTCTTTTCAAATATGCTTTTTGATGATATTTATTTAGAGAAGCTATTGCTATATCTTGCTAGTAAACTAAAGTACATACCTAATCTAATTAGTGATGAAACACTACAACTATGTCACGTGCGCTTCCATAATTATTCTGTAACGTGTATGGACTCTGAATGATCTGTGCGGCGTAGCTATCAGTGAAGGCAATAAAAATACGTAGACTTCCTGCCGCAGTAGTGGTGTGTCAAGATCTTTAAGGCAACGGAAATCATACAGTGTGTAAGTATGATCGATACTGCTCTACATAAGAACATGTCTCTTCCATGGGCGTCGCCAAGGGGGGCAGGGGGGGGCTACGCCTCCCCCCTAGAGGCTTGCTTTACAGCTTCAGAGCTTAGTTTAGGCACCAGTCTCCCATAATATAATGCCCCATCCTACATGTTACCGTAAATATAAGGCTAGCAATTAGGAGTTATATTATGGAGAAAAAAAAACTTTTATTATTATTTAAAAAAAACTTATTTTTCTCTATACTTCCAAAGCCCCCCCCCCCCTTGATCATCGGCTGGCGACGCCCTTGATCTCTGTAATTTCCACAATTAATTTGACCAAAACCGCTCCCTTAAATTTGAATTTTGGCTGAAATTTATTAGTAGCCGTGTATTGTCAACGACACCACAGTGGTGTTGTTGACAATACACGCTTGTAGCATTGTACAAAGTATGTATTGTAATATTATTATTTTTGTAAATCAAACAGCAGTGGGCGTCCTGGAGCTGGCAGAGAACGATGCTGATCAACCGGCTCCGCATCGCCAGGAAACACTTTGACAAAATTACTAAATTAAAAGCGGCTAAAGAGGCCGAAGGTTCTAAACCGGTTTAATATTTCAACGAGGGTTAAATTTTAGTTTCAGTTATATTTTATTGTACATGACGTACTGTTTGTGTGACCATGTGGGTAGATGAGACTATCTAACTCTCCCTGATACTCTTTGCTGTCTACAGGATTTAATAAATCACCTTTCCGATCTCGTTACAATTTTCCCATAAGTATCTATGTCCAGTATCTATACAGTACAATAAATCTACATCGTTTCGGCATAGAGGTTGCATTAGTTTGAATCTCTAGCCACTATGGAATTGTTAATGACGACAATGCGAACTCAACTTCTGAGTAGATAATTCGGAATGGAATCGAGTCTCAATTATCTTTTTGATCCCGTGAATTCCCATTCGGAAATAAATTCGAATTTTGACAGAATTTTTTTATGGGTCTTTCCAATCGTACAATCATTGAAGCTGTTGGTTCTATAAACTTAAATTTTCAAGTTAATTAGATACCCCTTTTGCGAGACTCCGACTCGGGTTTGTTTGCACTCCTGTCTTTTTGCCTTTTTAGAACAGTTGTTTTTTTTCCTGTTTTCATTTCCTTCTGATATCCTCTGCTCAAGTTACATTTCTTTCCTATTATCTATAGCCCATACACCTGCAATAAAATAGTTAACATTTATAAAATCCAGTTGTAGCTATTTATCTATCTACTCGATGTTATAATATTTATTTTGTGTCGTTTTAGGTACTTATCCAACTACTGTTTTGTCATTTCTCAGCATGATGATCAATGCTTTCGCTGCAAACACTGATCAATAGTTTAGATATTCTTAACTGTAAACCGACCATTGCCATCTCATAACTCGACATTGGCAAAATCATGGATCACTCACCGATGGAGATTTCCAAAAATTGAATTTAAAGCAATTTTGACGAATTATTTCTAAGTATTATGTGGTGCAATATTGTGTTCACGATGAACTTACTCATTTCAAGTTTGTTCTACTTGATAGATAATGTAATATTTTGTATGTTAATTATAATGACTGTTTTTTACTGAGTGAGATTTTAAAAAGACTTCCTAGAGTTATAAGATTTTAAAGACATTAATTTAAATAAATGTTGTGCTGTTGAAAATAAAGAATGGATGTACAAATAAAACAAAACATTTCTTGTAACTTCTTTATTCCTCACATTTGAACATTGTGTAACAGGTACACTTACAATTTGGTACGAATCATTTCAACATACGATTTGGACTGCACTGGGCTACATGATATCTATTACTACACTGATTATTTTTGATATACAATGATATTTTATTACACGGTTAGAAGACGAGATGGCACAAATTTCCGGGGTAGGCAGAGACGTGGCTTACATTAAAAATGACGTCAAAAAGTGATGAATCGTAAATGGAAGTAATTGCAGTCTTACATTAACTACGTGGCTACATTATCAAAGTCACTATTTCAATCTTGTTAAAAATCGACTAAACTAAAATGTACCATGCATCCCATCTCTTCTTTAGTACAAAACTACTCGCCCGTGCGACGATGAAAGTGAAATTACGTCGACGAAAGCGTCATCCATTAATCAGTTTTTAACAGCTCATAAACTTATAAATTACATAAATATTTGCTTCTAAACGATAAAGTTAATTTATTATACTTACAATGTTACAACAATACTGCTTGTTTATTCCAACTTGGTCAAGTTAGATAAGGCTGTGGTTCAACTGGAGAAATATGTTCGCGATTGACTTCGAGTGCTAACTTTTTTATTCGAGAGTTGTTTTAACGCGATCGAAACGTTTGGCCCCCTGATTGGTTAAGAGCTTGGAGCGGGCAAATCGGAGCGCCGAACATCATAAAGTATAGTTTACATGTGGGCCCAGGCTCGGCCAATCACCATTGTATAAACGGGGTTTCCCCGATTACATAATGGCTACACAATAGCGATTGGTCGAGGCTGGGCCCACATGTAAACTGGGCAATAGACGTGTCAATCGTATTAACGTTAAAACAAACTCGCATTAGTCACTCTGTACGCAAGATAATTCCCCGCGTGGCCACGGCATAACATGCAGTTAATATTTTAATAAGGTAACAAGAACAGAGGACGACTAACGCGTCAAAATATGTGATGTTGGACGTTTTGCAACATTCAGAAACTCCTATTGTTAAATATGTATGTACATAATACGTGCCATTTACAATGTTTGTTCGTAAACAAGTTATTTTTAACATTAATTATGTCTCCTGTTGGCCAGTCTTAGTAAAGTTTCTGACTTATCAAGGCCATTTTGGGCCCCTTTACTCAACGTCTCATCTCCCCTGTCGTTTCACAGGTTAGTTTAGTTATCAATGTTTCAATTGCCCCAATACATTATGCTCAAAAGTGGTAACTTTAGAAAATTATGTTTTATTTTGTGCAAAAATTATAAATTAAAGTTTGCCTTCATTTTCGGCATTTCAGTTTACCGGTTACCTTTAGCATTATAGAACAGAGATTTTTCAGTTATTATTATTTGAACTTTTAATGAAATCAGCCTCAAATTCTTCTAATTTATTTCTGTGCATTATTTGGCAACCTGTATGGCTCTGTTATTGGCTTCATATAGATCCTGAAAAGTTCGGGAGGTTCGGGAGGTTTTGCAGTATGGGCTGCATAGCAGGTGACGCATGTCCGGGCAGTCTCATATATTGGGGCTATTTGTAGTATTAAAACCTTTTTGTCTACCAGTCATTATAATCTCGCTAAGAAATAAACATCGAAAGACTTGTACTGTTAAAAAATATAAGTGAATACATTGTATTCAACAGATTAACTATACCACGACTATGTTAGTTACAATTGCTGGACATTTATAAGTATACATTAATATTAACATAATTATCAGTTCCATACTACAGCTGAACGAAGCTATTACATAAAATGATTGTGCTTTAATTGCTTGCGTCGGATTTGTCCCACAAGTATTTTCGTGTCCTATTCGCCAGGGTCGTGGGTTTTTTTTTTGTAGCACAATTATAATAATGTTCCTCAACTATCACACAGCGCCGTCTAGTCCCAAGCTAAGCAGAGCTTGTTTTATGAGTACTAGACAACTGATGAACATACTTATATAATTCCAAATACGTACATATTATAGATAAATTACATACACCCAGACACAGAACAAATGATCGTGCTCATCACACAACATTTGTCCTGGGTGGGAATCAAACCCACGACCTCCGGTATAGCAGTCAGGGCCACTAACACTCGACTAACAGGTCAGTCAAACCGAATGCATACTGCAACTGCATATTGCATCTGGGTACTCCATCTCGTCCAGCTTTTCGATCTTCATAGATGAGAGAAGAGCTGACGAGATGGAGTATCTGGTCGTAGATCTGCGACACTGGCGGAATAAACGCGAGTGCTTGTCGGATATATCCGACGAAGGCGATTAAAGAGTTAAAATTACAATTATAGGGAAATAAATATTAAAATAATAACAAAGTACTTAAGTAAGCGTTGAAGCTGCCATATTTACAACATAATCATTGAATTATTATTATTACTACTACATAAGTTAGATTTGGTTTTGTATACATCTCAGTTATTAGAATAGTTCATCGAACGTCTTGCACTCCATTCGCAATAACATTAGACATTATAACAAACCTTTTTCACTGTCCGTGAAATCGATTTTGATTTCTATTGCGTTGGTAGTATGACAAATGGCAGGCGCCGTGAAAAATTTGTATTGTAACCGCTTTTTTGCTTTGAATACCATTCTTATTCCTACGGAATAAAAATCAAGATCGGTTAAATAAATAGTGGAAAAAGTTTGTTCAAAAGTCTAAGTTTATTGTGAACGGAGTATAGATAAGTAATAGTTTACTATTGGCGCTGTGTCATCGGCTAATAATACGGTTTAGTAATGGTAACAAAGTACTTATTTATACATATTACGTCGAATGCTACAGGATAGCCCGTGAAATTCTAATTTTCTTAAGTACTTTGCAGGGCAGTATCTGATTCTATGTTTATTAAAATATGATGATAATCATTAAAATTACTTCTCAGTTCGTCTTACTCTTCATGAAATAGCCATTCTATAGGGTAACATGAACGGAAAGAGTTGTATTGATGATTTTGACGAGTATTATTCCGTAAATAAATACATATTACGTTCGCCAATCATATTTTAATCAACACACAATTTGACACTAACCAACTTGCAAAATACAAAAAACTTAATAAAATTTGAATTTCGCTGGTTACCTTTTGAGCATCCTTCAAAAGCGGCCTGTTCACTATCCTATATGTTACGACATATTTGTTGCGACATCTATGGCGCCATATATGAACTAGACTACGATGTCTTGCATCGCGCAGAGTTTTCCGCACGATTTGAACATATACAACAGCCCGAAATCATCTCTCGGGCAGTTGCCCAGAACAGACAAAACATCCATCTGGTCGAAGGATCATCCTCCCTTTTCAACGGAGGTATAGTAAGCGGCAAATAAGTTGAAACCGTTGCTATGGTTATGCGCACTTCAATTAAGACCCGTAAAATCGGTTACTGCGCATTCAATGTCGACCGCCATGATGGTTCAACTTGTGTGACGAGGGTTATATGAGAGACTTTACATTCTGTGTTCCGCATACCTCGACATCATTATTTTATTACAAGACGACTGTTAGGACAGTGAATAGTCCACTTGTTTGAATACTAATAACAACGATAAGCTCTGTTAGTAAAAAGCGGAAATAGAAAATAATTAATTTCTGTTACAATGGAATTATTTAGGAATGGCCCAATTGCGTCTGCGTTACCCAAACGCGTAGACGTAGTTAAATTTCGAATAATTTTAATGGTCACACCATAAAACGATTGATTATAAAAATATAACTATTATTTTAAAATGGAATATACATTTCTCAATCAATTCCTTGTTACAGGGAACTTATAAAAATATGTTTTAACACCTTAACCGCTTGCGTCGGATTTATACGACGAGTGTTTTCGTGTTCTATTCGCCGGGGTCGTGTTAGCGACTAGGTACTTTATCTCGTTTAGCTCTTCAATCCCTAAAGGTTTTTTTTTATGTTAGGTAAAATCATCCAATGACAGATCCCGCTTTCCAGGTGTTATGTCTCTTTTTTCGCTTTGCCTCTTTATCAAACATTGTATTGGATTGCGTTGGATTAAGCCACTAGCTTTTAATCTTTGTTCAGGTTTTTTTTTATGGTAGGTAAAATCATCCAATGACAGATCCCGCCCTTGGCCGGAGCGGGAAATAGTGTAAGACTCTTACTGACTAAAAACCTACCCCGTTCCTTCGTTGCCTATCGTGCTGGGGCCGGGCTTGCCTTTTGGAAACTGACCCATGACCCCAGCAGGCTTCGACCCTGCCTGCCTGCAGCTGGCAGGCAGGGCCTCTACGATTGATGACAGAAGAGCTGACGAGATGGAGTGTTTGGTCGTGAATGCGACCCTAACGGAATAAACGCGAACGTTTGTCGGATATACCCGACGAAAGCGATTAAAAGCTTAATATAGAAAACGACGTTACATCACGACTATATACAACTTAATTATTATGTACGTCTTACCAACATGAATATATTAACTTGTAATTTACCTAATACTCCTTACGATGGCTGCGGCGTTTACACTATGAGCCTTGTTCGATTTATTGACTTGTTCTAGATACACTGCTAGTGAACAATTTGTTGTTGAATATTTTCTGTTAAAGAAGTGCAACATTAGGAAGACAGCTTGTATACTACATTATTTTTAGTATATGCGAAACCTGAATTTAAGTTGTTCAGAATCGATTCAAATATTTTTTACACCATGTTATATTTTTTTCAAGGTTATAGTGTTTGCAGGTTATAGCCTGCATTAGGAGCCAGCGTACAGCTGGGTTCAGCAGCAAAACAACCCCTCAGTCATCCGGATGGCCCGGTGACCATGTATTTTTGCGGATAGCCAGGTAATATAACACGCTCATAACTTTGTGATTTTTCACGATACAGTTTTAAAAATTTTGTCAACAGATTCTTTACATAAAAATACTAGACACTTGTTTCACGTATATTACAACTAATGTTATATACGAGCGAAAAAATACAAGCAAAATTGAACGGTAAATTATTAACACTACCAGTTATTATTGAAAACCTTCAAACCATTTTTTTTCTATCTTTGATAGTTTCGCGTTTGACCACTATCTCACTTGACGATAAGCGATGCTGTGGTCGACGATGGAGCACGCTTGCCTAGACGTAACTTGACTTAAAGACGCCTAACTCGTATCTATCAGGAAACAAACTCTTTGTTTTAATTTAAGGAATAAACTTTTTTACAAATTCACTAATTAATCTACCATTTAACACAAAGAAAACATTCGGACAACAACAAACCGCTCACCAAAGGCAATATGTACACGTCACAAGCAAACAAATTACTATCTATTAAAAACAACTATTCAGCAGAAGCGACACTACATAGACATTTAAAATTCAACCTTAATACATGAAGATAAGTGTCAGGATCGCTTACGATGGTTGTTTTGTCTTAATCGGGGGCATTGAGAAGGGACTGTGATTCTACGAGTTGACTAGCGTCTATGAGGCTGACTTGCATGGAGTCTAGGCTGCCGGTGATGACGTCAGAACGGCCCACGCTGAAGGGATAGAACCTGGAGACTGGTGGTCGCTGCTGAGGGTCGGAAGGTTCCTCGCCGTTGGAGTGCCGCGACAGGATCGAGAGGGACGGCAGCTTCTCTTTGATTTGGTGGATCTGTTGGAGAATAAGCAGGTTTTTAAATCTTTTGCCATATTCGGGAATCCAATGGATGTGAGATGCACAAGACCTGTTACTATGGCGACACTTGGGGGTGGTCTATGGTCCAGCAGTGGACGTCTTTCGGCTGATGATTCTTGGTAAAAATGTTAGCTATCGAGAAAGATGCTGAGCAGATAGCTCAGGGTATGCCAGATAACACGAGATAAAGTGTGAGAATATTTCCGCTTGGCATAAAGTTACATAATATTTTAACCGTAAATACCAGGATAACATGCGCGTGCTGTAGTAGTTTATAATTAGATCAGTAAACAAACCACAAATCCATTATGAATTAAAACTGACGTCATTTTCCTTAATTTTGTATGGTAGGGAGCAGCTGTTAGTGACACTAGTAATACCAGGATCACATGAGCGCAATGTAGTACCAAGCTCCCTGAGTCAGTGTCAGTAGACATGGAGCAGATGGATCTACGCTATAGACAATAGCACCGCGTATTTTTTATTACAATACTCGTGTAACATAATTTATAAGGACATGCGCGGTACCAGGCTTACATGAGCGCGTTGTAGTTTAGAGTCGTATCTAAGGTGTTATGCGTCATAAACGGCACTAGTCTCCGATTTTTTTGATGTGAGGATATTATCCAGAAATTGTACTATGCAGTAAATTAAAAAAAAAATGATCCCATTGGGTTTCGATAAAAATGAAAAGCAAAAAGTACCGTCAGTGACATGAGACACTACCAAAGCACTTACGAGTATGACCTATGCTGAAATATCTGCCAAATAGAGCCTTTTGTGTTAGACATAAGGTACATATTTTCTGTTTATAATATTTTGCTTATATTTTAGCATTGTGGGTCATTTTAGTGATTGTGGTTATTATACAATTGATAGTTTTTCTGACATTAATGACATATAAGAACCAGGATAACATATCGATGCTTCCGACAACAAAGGTCGTAAACACCAAAATAGCACTTTTGGTAATCAACGAAAAACAAAAAATAATTTCGTTTTTGGCTTATATCTTTTTAACTTTAAAAGTTGTAAAATTGTGTTCTATACAAGAAATACGTAAAATACGATGGTGTTTCATAATATGTTATTGCTATTAATGTCAAAGCCTTATTTTAAAAGTTAGCTTGGACATACACCCCAGAAAATTCAAGAAGTTGGTATTTACGACCACTAACAAATCAATGGAGAACGATTTGTCTAACGGAAGTTAGAAGTATGCACCAGTTTTTAAATACAATAGTTCTGGGTTTGGTTTTAAAAACCATATACTGAAATAAAAATGAGTGTAAACACCACGATCTGATGCGATGGTATGTAACAAACATAGAAATATCTGAAGCAAATCAATGAATTTAAGACTGTAAGTTGAGTTTTCATTACTTGTAATAAAAACAATAAAATAAAACACAAATTGACATAATTAAAAAAGGTTTTTTATTCATTGACCGTCATCGTTTAATCAAAATAATGGTTAAGCAAGGCACTAATACAAATTCAAAGTAAAAAAATGTCTAAACCAATCACTTAAATTTCCATTAGAGGATCTTGTACATCAATCATCATTCATCATCATTGTTTGTGTCGCGGCTCGAAATTTTTATACCTTTAGGACCTGGCAGGTCCTAAAGGTATAAAAATACACTTAAGTAAGTATATTATAGGCATCGTCCCGTATAATTTAATCAAGCGTTTGTTACAAGATGCCTAACCTCCAACGGCGTACCTAACCAGCCCGACATAATTCAAAATGTTAAGTAATCATTTTGTTTCATTGATTTCAAGAAGATTTTATAATCACGACATTTTTTTAAAACGTATTGATAATAAATTACAAAAAAATATAAGTAAACATTCTACCAAGCTTACTGCTCTAATAATTTTAATGAACAATGCCCATTTTCACCAACGCCCTTAAAAATTTAGGTAGTTCATCTTTCTAGATCTTGTTTGTTCGGAAAGCTTCTGTACTATGGTCTACCTAACTTTTAGTGTCGTTGGTGAAAATGGGAAAGTGTTATCGACAAGATAGTAAAAAGTAGATGCAAAACATAATACGACGACGAGTTATAGAAAATCAGGTCTTCAAATTTCTGATTAATAATCTTCTGTCATTGGATAGAAGATTATTAACCAGAAATTTGAAGATCTGATTTTCTAATAGAAGATAATTAATCAGAAATTTCATCTTCTTCGTCAGTCTCAGGAAGAGTATCAATGACATTATGAGACTGACAAGGAAGCTGTTTGTATTCGGCATGAAACCGTTTGTGTATTGTCCCCTGATCACACAATCGTTGCAGATCTTTGTATTTAGCTGTGGTAATTGGTAGTTTATCCGTATATAGCTGTTTTGGAGTCAACTGCTTTACTCGATTATATTGTAATTCTAACATTTCTTCTGTATTTTCTCAGCAGAGCTTACGTTTTAAAAATGATTGTGGGGTGTAATTACAATTAATTATGTATTCATGTTTTTACGACCGACAGCTGTTTGTACGTTGTATTATACGACCTGCACGGTTATTCGGTTCTAAGCAATATGAGTTATACATACCCTCTTTTCTAAAAAATCTTGATTATACTAGTAAAAATTTTGGGTGTAAAAGTATTTTTTTTTGGCGAATATTTTTTTCACATTTTTAGATCGACGCAGCGCCAAAAATTAAGTAGGGCTGCATTCTTAACTCATTTTCGCCAAAATGGCGTTTACGACATTTGTTGCCGGAAGCATCGATATGGCTCTTGTAGTTTACAGGAGACGCATCCTCATGACGTAGTCACGACCTTTCATGTTCGTATTATGGTTATGTCATTGTCAACATTTTAGTAACAGGGCAATATAAATTCTCTGTGGTGTTGTCGCCTTAACGGTCTGTAGAAAGGAAGGTAGAGTTGATTTCTCATTAAGGCGAACTTGGTTTTATGCTATATGTATATACACCACAATTTTTTAATTATGGGCTATAATACTTAAAGGGCTTATTAGAAAAGGTCTTGTGGTTAAAGGTCCTGTTGAATACCGTAATTAGAGACACAATAGAAAGATAATAGGTGTGCGGACGCCGGCGTCCTCTTGGGAAATAATGAATTAAGTAGAGTCTCAATGCATAATATTCATAAACAGCAAAGTTATGAGTGTTTGTATAGATCCCAAAATCTCACTCAATTTCTGGAAACATTGTACAGGTTATTTATTGTTTATGAATGAAAGTATGACAATAAAAATGGAAAAACACTGCGCTTAGTATTTTCTAGTAGTAATTGTTATGAATAATGATTCAATTATGAATTTACCAATAATGACAAATTTTCGTGGACAATTTTGGAATTTCGTTTTTTGTACTTTTGACTGGTACTGATTGAGCCCCATTTTTTTGTGCACTAATTAAAAAATAGGGGAGTATAGGTTCATGTACCTACGCTTTTGTTTCTGTGTAAGTAAACTACGAGCACAGTATCATAAAACATAGATTACACCACAGAAAGAATGTGCACGTGAAACTACTTACTTCCAAGAACTACCTGCCTTCGTGAATTAGTAATCTTCAAACTGATGACTGACGCACGGCCCTACCTATCATACCGTATTACAGTTATGTCACTGCCAGAGTCATAGTACTAGGGAAACATAAATCTTCGATATTATTATGTAATAGTCCGTTGAAGGCAAGTAAGTATACTAACGGTCCATTCACGACTTCGGGCTTAGCGGCGAGCGGGGACGTATCGGTAGGTGATTGGTCGACGCCGCTCATAGCGGCCATAGTGGAGCGCGCTCGACCAATCGCCTACCGATACTGCCGCTAAGACCGAAGTCGTGAATGCGCTGTGTGACATATTGATTAACCTATCAGCCGTATTGGTTATGTCATTGCCAATATTATAGTACCAGGGTAATATAAATCTCTTGTATTATTTTCTAATGGTCTGGGGAAGGCAAATAAGTATTAGGTTCTTGTCACTGACGCACTCATTAACTAACAGCATCATGGTTATGTAATTGCCAGGATAATAGCACCAGGGCAACATAAATCTTGTGCAGTATTGTCTAACGAGCAAGTGAAGGGAAAGTATACTTGAACCTGACAATGCAATACGACCTACCTTGTCATTGCCAGTCATTGTTATAAACGACATTTATGTACTAGGGCTATATAAACCTAAAGTATTATACTAAGTTCTTGCACATAGTACTGTATGGTACCAAACGGGGAGGAATCCAATTAGATCCTAAGGGGCTATTATAAAACTACAAAAAAAAAAAAACAATAAATTTTTATTCAATCGACAAGTGCCATAAAAAATTATTTCGCGTATAATTTGACGAAAATGCTGGACGCTATGTTGCAGTCAGTGGTCATGACGTCAGCTAATCATGTAAAAAAATACACTGACGTTAAAATTCAAGACACTTTTTTAGTTCACGTGACCCTATAACGTGTTTCATGGCAGCTACAGTTTCGCTTATTAAAAAATAGACTAAAAAAACGAAAACTGCTTAAGCTATCTCAATTTTAATTTTTTGATTTTTTTCCATACACAATAAAATACCTTATTCCGGTTTAAGTACTAGGGCTACATAAGTCTACAGCATTATACTGACCTTCTGAAGCGCGGCGTAGTTGTGCACATGGTACTGTATGGTCCCTGAGAGCGGGGAGTCCAGCGGCGCCAGCCATCGCTCGTAGCATTGTGACCACAGTTCCATGCCAGCTACTGACGTGCAAGGTTGTAGTCGACTCAGTTCGGTTGCCGACTTGCTTGGAAATGACGATTGTGCTGTGGAAGGATTAAGGACTTATAAATTAATTACATTCACTGGAATCGTTTAAATTAAAAGGACTTTAAATACTTGTACCAGATACCTACAGGTAGCATAAAAGAGCACAGGCAAAGCGCGCTCATCAATCACTAAGTGCTTGTTTACGGAGACGCGGCGCGTTGGGCGTTCGTTGTACATTGCAGCAGCGGGCCGCGTCATCGCACGCGCAAACACAAACATATGGCTATGAACGACAACCGCGCAACGCGCCGCTTCTCCGTAAACAAGCACTAAGACGCGCGAGCCGGCTGCATAATTTTTATATTTACGTGCTGCGGTCGAAGAGGCGACATGAATGACACTTCTTCATAGGACGGCGGATCCGCGCACTAGTTCTTTGTGATTAGTCAGGTATTAATTTCGGAGACTGCAATCCTACCTGATAGTAAGCAGTGATGCAATCGTTGATGGCGAAGCGCACTAGTTTATTAAGAGCCTATTCACTATAGCCTTGAAGACACCTAAATTATAATCGGACGGGAAGACCGCAGCAGGCAAATTGTTCCAGTCAAAACGCTTTGTCCGGACCGTGGAAATTTCAACAACGTAAGGGTAAGGGCGTAAGGGTATTCGCCGTACCGGGTTGTTCGATAATAGAAATGAAATGGCGGTATCAAGTCATGCAATTCCCACGCACACTCTGCAAAATGCATCCTGTAAAATAACGAAAGGCTGGCTACTCTACGCCTGTGCTCAAGGCTTTGTAGATTGGACTTAACCAAATCTAGATCACCAATAAAATTAGCCTTTTAATTTAGGATTTTAACTTGGTATAGTATGCTGCAAATAAGTTGAACCGTTTGCTATGGTTACGCGCAGCCCCCCACTTCGATTGAGACCCGAAAATTGGTACTATTAGCCCGTTTAGCCCACGGTGGATATACTCACATAACCTCTGCGAGTGCAACGTGTTGGGCTTGACGCCGTACAGCGGGTTGTAGAACAACGCCTTGTCTTGCTCCGAGAACTGCTCGCCCCAGTCCCACACCGGCCTTTGTACAAAGTTCTGCAAAACAGTACGAAAATATTTAATTTTTAGAAAAATAAAGTATTCAAAGTCCCTACCAACAACTCTTAACGCGATCCATTTGACAACCTAAACTGAATCGTTAAAGGGATGGAGCTATATAGTTCCATCTCTCCTATTCGCACGCACCAGTGACATTCTAACACATCTTGGTAAAGCTCCAGTATGTTAAAAAACGAATCGAGATTTCTCGTGTTATTATTGAATAAATTTTATAAATGGGCTTCATCAGAAGGCTTAAATTCACTCAAACAGTAGAAAGGGCTATGCTCGGAGTTTCTTCGCTTGATCTGATCAGAAATGAAGATATCTGCAAGAGAACCAAGGTTACCGACATAGCTCGAAGAATAGCCAAACGTTTCTGGAGTGGCGACCGCGTACCAGACGGCGCAGCGTTGGATGGCAGTTTCCACAAGGTGGGCTGATGACCTGGTGAAGGCCGCCGGAGTCCAGGATGGATGCGAGATGCACAAGATCAGTCGTTACGGCGACATTTGGGGGTGGTCTTTGTCCGACACTGGACATCTTTCGACTGAAATGGCGATGATGATGATGAAATTCCAAATCTTACCTTAGAAACAGCCAGCTCACGATCCCTCGCACAATTAAACAGAAACGTGTCGAAGATGTGGTTATGTGCGCAGTCCCATAGCGTCGTCAGATACGTCTCGGTGAACTGGAAGTCGGCCGGGAACTGCTGCAGCAGCTGCCACACGCAGTCCAGGTACAGGAGCAGCACGGGGGCAGTCTGAGCCGAGCTCGTGTCTTTGGAGATCGTATCTTTTGGGTTTCCTGGACGGGGGAGACCGAATCTGGAGAGAATAGATTGATAAGTCAAAGAACGTTGGAGGATGATTATCTCTTTCAACTGCTTGTGTCGGGTTGGTTGGACCAACCCGACACACGACTGTTTTCATGTTCTATATGCTAGGGTCGTAATATAAATAACTAGCCTACTCTACCCTGCTCTACACCACTCTTCGATCATACTCTACCCTACACAAATAAATGAGCAGGTATTGGAATTGTTTTTGTTTTTTAAATAACGAAATAAAACCTATATCCTTCTCCTGGTTTCAAGCTACCGTTCTTGAGTTATAAATAGTGTAACTAACACGACTTTCTTTTAAACACTTATGAATAACTACAAATGCTATGTTATGTCCTTTTACTAAAATAAACCTGTATCACAGGCGGTAACGTGTTTCACTATAGTTTTGTAGGACAATAAAATTCGTAATAATATTTAACATCAAAATCTCGTAGTAAAAAATATAATGAAATTGTTTATAATAAAGTAAATTGTATACCTAGCAGTGGCGTAGCTAGACCCTCAGGGGCCCCGTACCAAAATTCAAAAATGGTGTTTTTTTTCAAATGCTTGGTTTACTTTACGAGACGGTTGTGGATGAAATGTCGCGAATTTTTGTATATTTCGGGGCCCCTGTAGAGTGGGAGCCCCGTATAATTGATACGGCAGATACGGCGGTAGCTACGCCCCTGATACCTAGTTTACTTAATCTGTCCTAGCTCAGAGGACACCGGTGTCCTCTCACATCCACGCCACTATAGGCCTTAATTCCGATGTTTAAAGTCTACTTTTGTATGAACAAGTTGGGTAGTTGTGGATCGAAGTGTTAAACACTAACAGTCACAATATGTTACTTCGTTGTTTTGTTTGCGACTAAGTACTCCATCTCGTTTAGCTCTTCAATCCCCATAGGAAGAGCTGACGAGATGGAGTGTTTGATCGTAGATGTGCGACCCTGACGGAATAAACGCGAGTGTTTGTTAGATATATGTAACGCATGTGGTTGAAAAGTTAACTTTATTATCAGGGAAATAAAGCGCAAAGTTGTACATAATAAATATTTCACCGTGGCTAGCACAACAATTACACTAATAGTTTTAAATATTTTTAAAGGTGAAAATTTGCGAGCGTGTTTATGTGCTTGTTATTACTTTACGCTCGAACGGCTGAACAAATTTTGATGAAACCTGATACACGGGTAGACCATGTCCCGAAATAGTACATAGGATACTTTTTATCCTCTAATTTCCTACTATCATGCGGGCGAAACCGCTGGCAGCAGCTAATGTAATATTTGTTTATGGTCCAAAGCTATGCCATTTTTACGGTATCGACAGTGGCAGTGCAGAAGTCACTCGTAGAGCAGGTTTTAAGACAGAAGGCCGGATAAGTGGCGTGGTATAGTTTGCAGCTCGGCTCCACACCGTCTCGCCATGCTCTTTGTTTGTACCCTAATCAGGGGAGAGCGGGAGGATTTTCACACAAACAACTCCCGTTCTAGGAAGCGAGAGGGATTGTCAGACTTCTACTAACTAAAACCCACACGTGTTCTTTCAATTGCCCTTTGGAATAATCTAGTAGAAGCCGTAGCTCTTCGTTTAAAATAATCACGAAATCTCAGAAACTATAACACCTACAAACTTAAAATTATACTGTGATTTTTTATTAGATGGACTAAAGTGACAGCTATAACAATGGTTGTTTGACAGTTGAGCATTGTTATTTGACAGTTGGGCATTGTCCACTGCTGTCACTTTGGTTCGTCTAATTAAAAATCATGGTATAGGCAGGTAGGTTCCTTATAGAGTGTAGACATCCGCTAATAGAATGTATTTTACGAAACCCACCCCTAAGGGGGTCCAAGTCGTTTACGGCGCGCACTGTTCCCGTGCGTCTCAAGGAGTTGTCAGCAAACCGTAGGGGCCCAGTAGGGTCGAGGCCTAGTCTGGGGCTCTGGGAAGGTATGAAAAATGCATACCAGGGCCCTGGAACCAAGGCAGGGAAGGAACAGGGTAGGTTTTTAATCAGTAAGAGTCTGACACTATTTCCCGCCCCACCCAAGGGCGGGATTTGTCATTGGATGATTTTACCTACCAAAAAAAAAAACCCCCTAAGGGGGTAAAATGGGAGTTGGGTGTTTGTATGGAGAAATAAACTTTCACGCGAGCGAAGCCGCTGACAAAAGCTAGTAAATAGTAATAATAAATCAATTTATAACAGATAAACAGTACCCATATCATAAATACCTTATAGACTAACTTAAATAACCATATTAGATTATTTTGATAGGCAATATGGTTTAAAACTGTTAGCAACACTTACGCTATATTATACCCTAAACAAGTAACAATAAGGTTAAATATTGATTATCATAAAAACCACGGCTCTTACATGTTTCCTATAACATGTCACTTCATAACCTATTATTAAATCACATACTATTATTAGACGCGTAATGATTTTGACATTTCCTGGTAACAAATTTTACTATATTTAAAAATCGAAATATATAGGCAAATTAATTTGACCATAAGGAAACCACACAATAGACAGTGGTTCTATATAACACAACTCATTACCAAAGGATTTTTTTGCCCATTACCTATATGTGGTCATAATGTGGTCAAGTATCGTCATGGCCCAGAGATTATGGCACCTACCTAAACAAGAGAGTTCGAAACAGTGGTGCTATTCTCGAAGAAAACGCAGCGCTGCCGCAACGACGAACATCCAAATAGGATACATTGAATTAACAATCTAATGTAGAGGTACATTAGGTTGACAACCCAATGTATCCTATTTGGGTGTTCGTCGTTGAGGCAGCGCTGCGTTTTCTTAGAGAATAGCACCAAAGGACAGGTACCAATGTGATTTTTTCTATTCACATGTACTACTTCTCTCTCAGAGCCTCGAAAAGCACGTAATGCCATTGGTCTGGATTATCATTCGCAGTTCTTTGACAGTCGTTACAGGTAAAGCCCGGACGCGGAGCAGGAAGAATTTCGTACGTTGACCTATTATTACCTGTCTCTGTTACTCCCGCGTAAATATAACGCGTCTCGCTCGCACAGATGCAATGGTCTTCGTCGTCAGGGATTGTAAACCCTTTACTGTAAACTTTTTACTGTTATTTTAAGTTTAGTTCTTTTTTGAATATGGTTTTTTTTGGTTAGCATTTAGTCTCTACAAAAAATCCTTAACGAAATTCATAAATTTAAATAATGAATAACAAAGATAATTTTTATTTTATTATCATATTTCTACCGAATTCGTAATTTTAACTTGATTTTTAAATTGTTATAATATAGAATGTAAATAAATAATTGATATATTTAATAACAATAATTTATTTAATAAATTAGTCATTTTTTTCTCCTTCAAATATTTAATGTAAAACGCACTTAATATAAACATGTTTGTGACCACTGTCAGTAGGTCCAAAGGTCATTGTACGAAATTCTTCCTGCTCCGCGACCGGGCTTTAGTCAGGCGCCAGAAAATCTGACCATCACTCTAGCAAAGTAGTATCGTGTTGCCCCATAACTAGGTTGTGGAGGCCTGATAGGCAGTCGCTCCATGTTAAACACGATGATCTGCTATGTGGAGGGCATTGTAAAGGATGAGCATAGAATACGTAAGTTACTAGGCTCGCATACAATTATGGTAGTGTTCAAATATTGCGGAACGGTAGGGTAGCGTATTTACTATGTAATAATGGTTGACCTGACCGATTTCGGACGTTGCGGCTAATCACAAAGAAAATTAGCCATAGGTGCGGGAGATATTATAGTGCACAAGTGCATTATTGCACGCGCTTGGACAATATGTTCCCGTGTCTCTCTTACTCTTGCAGATTATTATCAAATTTGTGACAATGACAGAAATAACGTCAAATTAAACTACATGTTTACTATAGATTTAAATATTTTTGACCTGATGAATTATTTATTCATTTTAAATGATGATTATTTGTGCCAAGTTTCAAGTTTATTTACACAAGAAATAAAAATTTTCCATACAGTCTTTAAACAAATAGTTATATTGATATGAATAGTTCTGAAAATAAATAATGATAACATCGATACTTTTTTTGTAGTTAGGTTCTATCTGTTAACTTTCAAGTATACTGAATAAAATTGTGTACACAAACAAAATGTCCCTTTTCACTCCCATAATAGTAAATTTCCTAAAAACCCCTTTTTAGTGCTCACTTACGACATAAAAGTCTTGTGCAAAATTTCATGTACCTAGTACCCAGTAGTTTCGGGTCCTTTTATTTATATAGATAACAGGTAAAATTATTCCACACAAAGAAAAAACATAAATATTTAAAGTGAGGTAAATGAAATGGGAACTATTTTGGGCTGTTGGAAACGACAAAATAACACAATAGGGTAACTTTTTCCTGTGTATTATTTTGTAAGACCACAGACAGATACATAAACTACCAGGGACACATAAATGTAAGGTAGTGCTCGAATATTGTGGAATAGTAAGACGGTATAGTACATTTGAATAGTTTTGTGCAAAAGAATGAGACTGACAGACGTAACACGAAAAACATACATAATCTATATATATAAAAGAAAGTCTTATTAGTTACATTCGGTTTGCTGGTAGAAAACCCAATTATGGGTTAAGCTCGCCTATGTACATCCACTAACCTTTTATTGTTTTGTTGAAACTGTATGTATGTACAATAAAGAATAAAGTTACACTACTTATAACTCGAGAACGGCTTAACCGATTTGGCTGAAAATTGGTGGGAAGGAAGCTTGGAACCAGGAGAAGGACAAAGGACATAGGATTTAGAATTTTTATCCCGTTAAATAAATTAATGAAAAGAAAAAAACAAAACCTGCTCATTTATTGGTATAATGTAGAGTATGGTAGAGTAGGGTAGGGTAGATTAGGGTAGAGTAGGGCAGAGTAGGGTAGAGTAGGGTAGAGTAGGGTAGAGTAGAGTAGAGCAGGGTAGAGTAGGATAGAGTAGGGAAGAGTACAGTAAAGTTGGGTAAGAGCAAGAGCGAAGCCGCAGGCAAAAGATAGTTATAGTATAAATTTAAGTATTTAATTGTTAGTAAACGATGTAATGTAATAATTATGTAACGAGTTCATACAACGTACCAGGAGCATACAAATATGAAGGAATACTCACCTATCACAGAACGGGTGTCCGAGCGCGATCCATTCCTTTTGAATGAGGGATTGGAAGCCTGATATCGTTCTGAAGTATGGGTCGACTAGCAATTGAGTGAGGCATGATACTACGGCACAATAGTCTACGCCGTCACCTGAAATATTAACAAAAATAAATATGTTTATTAATTGAAAATAAAAATTATTGTTAGTCAGAATTATTTACAAACAGCTGTTTGAAACAATTATGTACTAGGAAAATAGTACATTCAAAGAGTTAGTTTTATTTAAGTACATATTTGAAGACCTTCTATGGTGTGCGATTTTACGGGCACGTACGACCATTTCACAAGCGAATTTAGCCCTTATTCATAACTTTGTAAATATCTAATAGGTGCATGTGGCAGCTCAAATCATTAACTGAACAACTGACCTTTAATTTTGATCTTTATGACTAAAATAATATAGTCTAAAGTTGTCTGTTGAAATTACATTCTCTCTCGAACTTTATGTTGGGGCCAGATTCCAGTCTGAGGCAAATTTTTGCGTACAGTGATGTTATTAGAGATATTTTGCGCGGCCTCGTCGATGAACGCCATGTAGTTGAAGCCACCGGCTCTCGTTTGGGATTGAGTAGTACTAGCGAGTCAAACATCTATGTGGAGGTGACACCTACCTTCTTGTAAGATTACAGTGACATTACTGGACAGATGTTGTGCAGTGTCGTCGATCAACGCGATGTAGTTGGCAACATAGCGGAACCACCGGCTCGTGTCTAGAATTGAGTAGTACTAGGAGTCGAGCATATATGTGGAGGTGTCAGTTACCTTCTTGTAAGACAACAGTGACGTTATTAGACAGATGTCGCGCGACATCGTCGGTGATGTAGTTGGCAACATAGCGGAACGATGTAGTTGGCAACATAGCAGAACCACCGGCTCAGGTCTAGGATTGAGTAGTACTAGGAGTCGAGCATCTATGTGGAAGTGACAGTTACCTTCTTGTAAAACAGCAGTGTCGTTATTAGACAGGTATCGCGCGGCATCGTTGGTGAACACGATGTCGTTGGCAACATAGCAGAACCACCGGCTCAGGTCTAGGATTAAGTGGTACTAGGAGTCGAGCATCTATGTGGAAGTGACAGTTACCTTCTTGTAAAACAGCAGTGTCGTTATTAGATAGGTATCGCGCGGCATCGTTGGTGAACACGATGTCGTAGGCAACATAGCAGAACCACCGGCTCAGGTCTAGGATTAAGTAGTACTAGGAGTCGAGCATCTATGTGGAGGTGTCAGTTACCTTCTTGTAAGACAACAGTGACGTTATTAGACAGATGTTTCGCAGCGTCGTCGGCGAACGCGATACAGTAGGCGACGTAGCGGAGCCACCGGCTCGCGTCCAGGATCGAGTAGTACTGGGAGTCTTGCATCTATAATGAAAACAAAGAAATGTGAATAGAGATAGAGATAGACAGGCGATAAGGAGCACAGTTTGGTCAAAACATTTTTTTTTTTAATCTAATCATGACCCAGAAGTTGATGTAACTTAAGTCCTATTTATTATGTAGAGCCAAAATATTAGTAAGTCAGCTAGGCTGGCTACTCAAGACGGACATACATTTCAGTACCCCCAAGTTCTGGTGAAGTATGGTGTGACTCAAATGAACCACCACAACAGGAAACCACATTAAAAACTTTTATATCCAACTAATATTAAAAGTGTGACAGTCTAAAAGTCAACTGGTAAACCAAGACTTAAATTAGGATATTGAATAATTTTTATTCAATACCTATAATACGCTCCCTTGGGAAGTCAGTAAAAAATTAATATACCTTAGTAGCTTAACAAGACAAAAAACAAATAAACCGCATTTAATTCTTAAATAAGGTTAAAATGAAACCATGAAGCGTTTCATTCATAAAACTATTAATTACAAAATAACAGGAAAATTATTAAACCCTTATCTATTAGTGGAGTAACCGCAACGTTTTTCAAAATGTGTGGTTTTAATAGTGAGTAATTAATAATTTAATCATTAAGACTATTAATTCCTAGAATGGTCTACAAAAACATTGCCAATAAAATATTTGCTATTTTTGTTTATTTACTCCAGGCTTGGGGGATTTTTTATAACACCGCGTATACGTCACCGCAGCCATAGAACACAATGGGCATCGGAAGGTGCGCGAGCGTGTATCAAGTGTAGCTCTACAAGTATAGTTTCCATATAAAATGAATGGAGACCGACGCGCCCAGATCGTCGTATGGCACCCGTGTTAATAGTGTAGTTCTACGTTAACTCTCGTTCCACCCAGAGCGGGAGAAGTTATTTAGTGGTTTCCTATCCTACCCTCAACAATATGTTTTTTTTTTTTGTTAATAGGCTCGTGCTTGAGCATTATCTCACCTGAAGGAAAGTACGAAGTGATCGACGTTAGAGCACGCTAGCCTAGAAGCAACCTATTTACTCTTGACTTAAAGATCCCCAGATTGTAGGTATTAGACATAGTAATAAAAAACAGACTAAAGTAGGGAATTCCTATTTTTATATATTATTCCTAATTCATGTTCATTGTTCGTATAGCGTTGTCTCTGTCACTCATACCTATGTATGTGTGTGTCAGTCTGTTTCATACATTTCAGCACCTACCATACATTTATGAATTCCTTGTTCGAGTAGCTTATGTATCTCTAACTTATCCCACAAAATATTAGTCATGCAAAATAATAATACACAGGAAAAGGTCAATTTATAATTATTTTTTTATTTCAGTCAATTAAAAGTAATTACAATGTGAACATAGGTACTCAAATAAAACCAATTGTTTGTTAGTTACAGTTAAACAAAAGCAGGTAGATGATGGAACCAGCACACTAAATTATATAATAACTATTATGGGTAGTGGTACACGCCCATATATGTATAATAGATAAAAATAAAACATTTAATACATTGTCACACTGAACTAAGTTTGTTAAGATACCTAACACTAATATAGGCCTTATTCTCAAATTATTCAGATTAGAAATTGCAAATGATTAATTAGTCTTTATGAGACAACAAAACTATATCAGGACACACTAGGGTTTCCTCCAATATTTATATAGGATATATTGGAGATACATAAGCTACCAGGAACACATAAATGTTTGGTAGGTGCTGAAATGTATTACAACAGACTGACACACAGGTATGAGTGACAGAGACAACGCTATACAAACTTGAACCTTTTCCGCCTTATTCCAAAACGCGATTAAAATAGTTCCGGGACTATTACTAGGTTTGATCCCGATTAAACGCTATCTAAATGTAGTTTTCGGGATTATTACTAAATTTAATACCAATTAAAAACGATCTAAATGTATTTCCGGGACTATTTAATTTAGCTAAAAAGTTTAGGTTTAATGCCAATTAAAACTAGTAATAGTCCCGGAACAACTTTAGATCGCGTTTTGGAATAACGCGGTTTGTAACTAGATTTGTCCTTTATACTATCCTGGTGCCTAAAGACGAGGAATGGGCGCGCCACAATTGGGGCGATAAGGCCCATCCTTGAGGCGTGGCTGGAAAGACCTCACGGCGTTCTCAACTTCCGCACGACGCAGGTGCTTACCGAACACGGAAAGTTCGCTAAGTACCTGTTCCGGATTCGTGCGGAGGATTCGCCCGGCTGTCGCCACTGTGCGGAACATCCGGAGGACACGGTGGAGCACACTGTAGAGGTGTGCCCCGCCTGGGCGGAGCATCGCCGTGTCCTCGTGGGGGCGATCGGCGGCAGCGATCTCTCTCGCCGGGCCTTGGTTCAGGCCATGGTCCGTAGTGAGGAGGGATGGCAGGCGGTCGCCTCCTTCTGCGAAGCAGTAATGCTAGCAAAGGAGGAGGCCGACCGCATCAGGCAGAGGCAACGGGGCGCTCGCCCCAGCCGCCGCCGGGATTCCGATCCCGATTTCCGGCCACCGTAGGCGCGGGCTTGCGGACGGCGTGCAATGGGTAGCACGCTGTCCGATCGTCCGGTAACCGACCGGACCGAGCCCAATGCGTCGACGGCGCGTTCTGTTCCCGCGAGCCTCAAGGAGCTGTCAGCACACCGAAGAGGCCCAGCCTGCTAACTGCAGGCAGGCAGGGTCGAAGCCTACTGGGGTCATGGGTTAGTTCCGAAAGGAATGCTCGGCCCCGGCACGATAGGCTACGAAGGAACGGGGTAGGTTTTTAGTCAGTAAGAGTCTGACACTACTTCCCGCTCCGCCCAAGGGCGGGATTTGTCATTGGATGATTTTACCTACCATAAAAAAAAAAAAGACGAGGAATGCCGACCCCGAATGAAGGGACAAGGCAAGGAAGAAGAAGAAGAATCAGTCTAGCCTCATTGCAACTGCTTTGGTATTGGCTTTTAATCTAACCAGATGGAGCAGAACACCAGTACTTTACAAGGAACGACTGCCTGACTTCCAGAACTCGGCAACTAAGCAACCATCAGGTATTGTGTAGTCAAGAGATACCTTACGAAGACTGGTGTCAGATGTTCTGGCTTTTAACTATGTGAAACAACTGTCAAACATCTGAAAAGGCATAATGTGGTTTTTGGGGCACGAAGAGGTCTCGGTTTGTAACGGATGGTCACCCATCCACGAACCGACCACGGCTAGCGTGGCTTAACCTCGTGCATCAGTTATAATTTAGTTTGGATAATATAAATTTCATGTGACTTACCCAAAACTGTCCAAGTGTGGTCGGTGTACACAGTTCAACAAGCTTCTTGTATGAAGTCTGTAGGGTTGCTAACGGTGGCAGGATGTCGGGGCCGCCGGCGTTCGTGAACGTGTTGCCGCAGAGGTACAGCACGTGCGGCGGCGTCAGCTTCGGGTGGGAGCGACGCACCTGCCAATGTAGACACAATGTTAGTGGGATACTATGATTGCTCACCGTCCGCCCGTCCGGTCAGGCGCGTAGTGTATCACGCGCTCCTCAAAGGCCACGGGGAATTTTTTAAAAAGAAACCCGCTGTCGTAGGCTGCAAAGGGTCACTGAAGGAAACCAGTGTGGTTTTAGTCAGGGTTAATACGCCCTGCTCTACCTTAGAGCGGGATAAGTAATTTCCTCCTAAAAAAAAATGTTTTAGCGTTTTTTGCCGGTGAAGACGTGCTGATTCGTTTCTTTTTGTTTATTGAGTCTGCTGTTTTTTGCATAAATCGTATGTTTATTGTCTGGAAAATGATTGGACGACGATAAAAAAAATGCAGTAGATATCGCACATAGCGCCACTCAACAAATCCTAGATGAGACATATGAGTTCAATAACTTGTGTACAACTTTATGTTTATTTTCCGCATTTGATGACAAATGTTTACATGGATTGTGTGAGTAGTGATATCAATGAACAGGGGCCTTGCTATGACGTGTCAAAATAACAAGCGTGCGAGCGAGAAAGAGGAATGGGGAGATACACCCGCTCAATAGGGTTTTTTTTATGGTAGGTAAAATCATCATATGACAAATCCCGCCCTTGGGTGGGGCGGGAGATAGTGTCAGACTCTTACTGACTAAAAACGTACCCTGCTCCTTTCATTGCCTTCATTCCAGGGCCCCAGTGTTCATTTTCACATAACCCTTGGCCCAAGTAGGCTTCGGCCCTGCTGGGCCCCTACAGTTTGCTGACAACTCCTTGAGTCGCGCGGGAACAGTGCGCGCCGTAAACGACTTGGGCTTGGACTGGTCTGCTACCGGACGGACGGACAGCGAGCTACCCATTGCCCGCCGTCCGCGAGCCCGCGCCTACGGTGGCCGGAAATCGGGATCGGAATCCCGGCGGCCGGCGGCCGGCGGCGGCGTGTGCGCCGTTGCCTGATACGGTCGGCCTCCTCCTTTGCTAGCATTACTGCTTCGCAGAAGGAGGCGACCGCCAGCCACTCCTCCTCGCTCCGGAGCATGGCCTGAACCAAGCCCCGGCGCGAGAGATCGCCGCCGCCGATAGCCCCTACAAGGCCGCTAAATAGGGTGGTAATGTAAACGCAGTTAGCATTTTAATCCCGTTAATGTAAAATACAGGACATAACATAATAACGTAAGAGCTATAATAGAAGAAAAAACATGTTACGGAGTGTGTACCCGAAGAAAAAGGGACAAACGAAACATGAAACATGATGGTGATAAATTCTTACGTATTTTATGTTAACTTTTACGATGCATCACTAAATCGATCTCACTCCTCTACGGTGGTGCCCAACTAATGTAAAAAGAAAATAAGCTTGAACACGATTCAATGAATTTGGATTAACTTTTGACTGTTTCGCAGATTAGATACACTTTTTTGTAGTCGCTTGTCAACTTGCTTTCTAATGCGCTAAGTGACTTGCATAAAGAGTCCATCCTACAGTCTGTAAGTTTAAGGGGCAGTCCTATATATTTCCCCAGAGTTAAATTCTATCAAGTGTTATCAATTTTAGGAATATTGAATTACAGGTACCTATATTGTGAAGTTGTTTATGTTTTGAGCTGGTTGTAGTCACAGAGTATTTTATATGAACTCCGTTCGGGTCTATGTCGAATTCGCGGCCCCGAAACAGTTTGATTTCTTTAAGTAAAGGTCAGGTGATCGAGGCCCATGAACTCTAGGTAGTTACGAGTAGTACGCAACGACCGACAACTTCCTACAAGGTCATTGACTCGTTTACCTAAAGAAATTAATTTCTTATATGCGTATATTTAATTCGAGTTTAGAAAAAAAGGACTTTATTTTTTTATTTTATCTTTATAAATCGATAGTGTTCCATGCACCGAATCGATCCTCCACGGGATGAAAACGACCAAAATTTAAAGGTGTATTTAAGCAATATTCCAATTTACTGGGTTTTTTTTTTGTCATAAAAGGTATACAATCAATTTCCTTCTCTTCACTAGTTACAAACATGAATTTGGTTCAACATACCTGTTCCAACAACACACTTTCCGCCGTCGCCGACTGCTCAGTACTCAACAGCTCGCCACTCCTCAGCAAGGCTGCACCTTCCGGCCTCCCCCACACCCATATAGGCACCCTCCCCGACCGGAAATGTCGCGCTGATTCCATCAGATTATAGTCAAGAACAGAACTGGGTACTATTAATGTCTCTCCAGCCGTCAGCATGAAGGCATCAGATGTTCCATTTATACAAGTTATCCTCCAATGAGGGCATTCACATCGTTCCAGTTCCCTCTTCCAGTCTCCTGGCCGCTGGAACATGTTCATGTCGGAGGGGAGAGTGGGGTAGTACGGTTCTCGGTATTCGAATGCGAAGAGGAGGTCGTGCCTCTTCGGAAAGGCGTGGTGCATTAGTGCGAGCGCTATCTTGCGGCCGTTGTCGATTGGGGAGTTCGCGAAACTGAATGTTAGCACCTTCATATTCTGGAATAGAAATTGTAGGGATATTAGTTTTTTTATTCGTATTTAATCGGACATTATTAAATTAATATTTTTTAGTTTATACTTTCCCACTGCTGGGCAATAATTTAACTAAAATCAATAAAGTGGGAATGTCTGATTTCAGCCTTTTCCTTGACTTAATAATTCTGCCATACACTATTAGCCCAGTGCTTATGAAAACTGTCTCTCATACATAAGGTTTGAAACTGGGCAAGTACCAATGTTAATTTTTGCCGCCCAAGGGCGGGATTTGTCATTGGATGATTTTACCTACCATAAAAAAAGTCACATGTAGGATTCTAGGACATTACAGACACCCCATGCCTCGGAAAGCACTGGTATCACCGGGACCAATGGGTTCCGATTGTCATTCGTAGATCTTTGATAGTCGTTTTAGGTAGTCAGATGCCAGAAAGTCTGACCATCAGTCTATTGTGTTGCCCAGTAAATGGATTCGGGGAAACCAGGAAGACCGCTCTTAAATTCCGTGAATTCGTCATGTTTATTATTAATTTTAGAGGAAGTATTATCAGCTCTATGCTACTACTTCATACTTTTGGTCTACGTCCGGTTCTACGGTCCGGACTAAGAGTTTCGCCTAGTCGTTTATACCGCGCATATCGAAGGACTGGAACAGTTTGCCTACTGCGGTGTTCCCGTCCGATTATAATTTAGGTGTCTTCAAGGCTAGAGTGAATACGCTCTTAATGAACTAGTGCGCCTCACCATCAGCGATTGCATCACTGCTTACCATCAGGTGGGATCTCAGTCAAGCTCTAGTTTATATTGATTAAAAATAATAATGGAAATTTGAATATCATTTTTAATTTATCCGGCCATAGCATAATTGTAATACTTTCCTCGCAACAGTGGACGTATTTAACTAAACCATTTAACACCTATTGATCATAATATTCGTCACTTATCCATTGGCGACATTGAGTCACGCGCTAATCTGATTAGATAGTGACCCGAACAGATTGCTGTAACGCATCTGCACGAAATATGCGTATTATCTGTGTACCTACCACGTATCTATGTTACATGTAAATATAGGTAACGGTGTGTTTGTGTATAACATTCTTTTGCATGTTTAGGCTTTATGAGAACGGGTAAAACACAGATGTTTTTGGTAATGTCGGAATACAGTCTTTATAAAAGTGGTTAATACCGTACAGTGATGCTACAGCAGCGGCAAGAAACATATAACCGAGATATTTGTTATACATAAAATGATTGAAAAGAGTGTCCATGGAGGTTCTTGCACATTCTTCTCCATAGAAATCTACGCTTTGGAATGTGACTGACTCCTTGACCTTTCAAAAGTGCTAGTAAATGGTTTATTTGAAATAAATGCTTTTGAATCTTTGAATCTTTCTATAAGCAAACGCAGCGCTGCCGCAACGACAAACATCCAAATAGGATACATTGAATTAACAATCCAATGTATAGGATCATTAGGTTGACAATCCAATGTATCCTATTTGGGTGTTCGACGTTGAGGCAGCGCTGCGTTTTCTTGGAGAATAGCACCACTGGGCCTACATAGGGGTTATAGCACTTCCTCTCACGGAGAAGAAGTCTACTTCTCTCCCTCACGCCCCAGCCGCCGTCGGGATTCCGATCTCGATTTCTAGCCACCGTAGGCGCAATAGGTAGCTCGCAGTCTAACCGTCCGGTAACCGTTCGGACCGATACCAAGTCGTCGACGACGCGTGCTGTTTCACGCGCGCCTTAAGGAGTTGTCAGCAAACCTTAGGGGTCCAGCAGGGCCGAAGCCTACTGGGGGGTTCAACCGGAATTCAGGTACTAAAGACTGAAGATTATTTATTTATAATTCTCCTTAAGATGAAAGAGAGGGAAGGTTTAATTGATAGATTATTATAAACGTGTTTGTTGATATCGTTCAGTAGTTTGACACTAAAGTTACTTGGCTGTTTATTCAGCTGCAAAGTGACAGAAAAACAAGATAAATGTACAGACGCCAGCACGTCAATCTACCCCAATCTGTCAAATTTTACAAATCGAATATTAACCTTACGCTATTGTGATAAGGTTGAAAATCTATTAAAGAAATTTGACAGTTTGAGGTAGGTTGATGTGCTGGCAACTGTACCTAACATGTACCACGTTTTGGTTATATTTATAATTTACTAGCTGACTCGACAAACGTTGTTCTCCCATACAAATTATAAAAAAACGGGGGAGTAAATAGCCCACGACCTACCAAATATACACAAAAAAAATCATAAAAATAGGTCAAGCCGTTTCAGAGTAGTTCGATAAGAATTCGATAAAACGCTGTGGCACGAGATTGGTGCACAATCCATCCATTGTTTATTTGATCTCCCCCTAAAGTATAAGCATAATAGACTTTGTAACTTTTCCTCTGCTGGGACTCAGACTATAGGAGAGGGAATGGGCCATAATCCACCTCGCTGGACCAGTACAGTTTGGTGGATGTCACATGTCTTTGAGTTTTTGGTTTTAGGACGTACCAGTTCCCTCACGATGTTTTCATTCACCGTTTGGAGAGCAGTGGTGATGAAATAAATTACGACTAAGTTGGGTCACTTACCACTAGGACACCACACAAGTAACAAAATTTGGTACTAAGTCGTCTATAGTACTAAATAGTACCATAATCGCTTTTTTCATATCTATTACAATGCAACACTTTAAAGATGCTTTTGTATGGTCCTATAAGCATTTTTTTTTAATTAGCCTATACTTTCCCACTGCTGGGCAAAGGCTTCCCCCAATTCCTTCCAGCATAAGCATTATAAGAGCTAAAGTATAGAACTTAAATGCTCTTTGATTTTAAAGAACCAAAACGCTCTCTTGTAAACCTTTACAGTACAAGCAGTCACAATGGTTACCGTTATATGCCTACTATATCACTGTTTGGTGATAAAACACCTTGGTTATAGAAGCTTTTGTTACTTGGGCAGCCACCACTGTTCTCTTTCTTCCTTACTCTAATAAATAAATACATTCTATAAATATAAAATGACAGACTTTACTATTGAATGTTTTCAGAAATCTGCCCAAATAGCATATAATAATTGTTAATATTTAACTTAGATCTGACTAACAGTTCTACGGAAGTCACAAGTTACATGGTAATATTAATACTAAGGGAACTGAAGACGCCACTTCTAAAGAATTGTAGGATCAATACAAATAGTATTTACAAATCTATACACTGGTTTTAGTTGTTTTATTTTTGTTTTACTCCTGTCGTTTCTATCTTTTTATTTTATTTTAAAAGAGTTTTTTTTTCTTATTGATTTAAACAAGTGCTTGACTGGGATCCCACCTGATGGTAAGCAGTGATGCAATCGTTGATGGTGAGGCGCACTATTTTATTAATTCATTAATTCCCAAGAGGACGTTGGCGTCCGCACACCTATTGTCTTTCTATTGTGTCTCTAATTACGGAATTCAAAAGGTGAGGCTATTCATTCGTTAGCTCTATCTATCCGTTTAACAGGTCAGTTTAGGTCGTCAAATAGATCGCGTAAGTGCTCGTGGTAAGGCTTCTGTTTTCAGCCTTCAAAATAAGTGTCGCGAGGCTGCAGCGCGACTGATAGCGCGGCAGGTCGTACGATTTTATTTATATGGAACAAAGCGGCGCGGCGGCCGCGCTGCAACCGCGCTGTTATCGTGCGGCACGTTACGGCTAATTTGAAGGCGCCCTAAACTGATGCAGCTGAATATCAGTGTTTCAATCGGTGACATGATTCCTCAGACATTTTCCTTACCGGTAAGGATTGTCAAAGACCTACAAATTGCTTATTTTAAAGCTTCATATTGATTAATGCCTAGCGTAGCTACCAACTAAATATTTACAGCAAACCAAATTCTTAGGATAGCCAACATGAGTACGTCGCCCCTTTTGTTGGAGTGCCCCAAGCGTCCGTACATCTTGGAGGACTTAATGAACGCCACCGATGCTGCATTTACTGGGCTCCAAAAAGCACGAGCCGAGCTCAAATTCGTGTAGGTCATGCTCGGTTCCTCTAGTTTTGGTTCACACTACACGCATTTGAGCTCGGCTCCTCTAGCGAAGACTGACCTCTAAGATTTACCCATCGCCTTGAAAAGTTCATAATAAACGTAATATGTACCCACCTTACATATAACCTGTAGCCCTTTCACCTTCCCGGGCGTGTCGCCGTACGGCATGAGCCGCCGGCGCCGCTGCGGCCCGCCGTCCGTCAGCCACACGGCGCCGACGCCCGTCAACGGCACGTCGTACGCGCCGAGCAGGTAGTTCCGTTGGCAGTACTCCTGAATTAACAGAATTAGATTTATTTATATAGATTGAAATACTAAAGTTATGAGCTTCGGTTAACTTCGTGTTTTTACGCCAAAACAATTTTGGAGAATTCCCATTCGCAATAAGATTAGACATTTAAACAAACAATTTTACTGTCCGTTCAACCGATTTTGACTTCTATTCCGTAGAGATAAGGATGGCATTACAAGCAAAAAAGTGGTTACAATACCAACGATTTACTGCAGCCACCATTTATCTTGCTACCAACGCAATAAAAGTGAAAATCCGATGAACAGACAGTAAAAAAGGTTTGTTCAAATGGCTAAGCTTATTGAGGCGCGCGGAAACAGTACGCGCCGCCGATGACTTGGGCTCGGTCCGGTCGGTTACCGGACGGTCGGACAACGAGCTCATTGCTCGCCGTCCGCAAGCCTGCGCCTATGGTGGTTGGCAGCCCAGCGGCTGCTGGGGCGTTAGCACCGTTGCCTTTGCCTGATGCGGTTGGCCTCTTTTGCTAGCATTACTGACTATAATGAGATATTTTTTTAGCTTGTTCTCAATGATTTCCTTCAAATAAAATCGTCAGCAAAGTAATTAAACAGAAGCAGGAACTAATTACTACAATACGGTAAATACGATCACTCGGTTTTTAGACCAATATAAGGAAGTTCAGTACCAAGGCCGCATAAGCCGCGAGAGCAAAGAAATAGTTTCTATTGTTGACCTATGAACGTCAGTAATCACAAAAGGAGATTTCAAAGTAAGCAATTTAATCTACCGGCTGACAACCAAGAGCATTCTTTAAAACTTTTTATTCCATTTTTTTTATAGACAGATAGGCTCGCGTTTGACAACTATCTCACCTGACGGTAAGCGATGATGTGGTTGACGATGGAGCACACTTGCCAAGAAGTAACTATTCACTCTTGACTTGACTTAAAGAGTAAGTTTGTAGCTATCAGCAAACACAGACTCCGGAATTCTACTCCTTAGCTGTACGCACAATAAATACGTTCCCAAAATGTTTTGTACGTATAGGTGGGATGTCCACTATAATATACGATGGAACGGGCTTGGCGGAATTAAATTGTGCAATTCCAATGCACACTCCCCGAAATGTAAACGATAGAAAACCGACAGACTAGCAACTCGGCTTTTGTATATCATCAGTTTTTTTATTAGTGAACGATGCTTTTGTAGCTTAATCTTTAGTTTTACTTTTATGTACAAGTATACCTTCCTACCGTTTTGCCTTAACTCTTTCGGGCCTCACTCATATAATCCATTACCTTTTACGAAAAATATTAAGTAGCAATGTCTAAAGTTTTTTCGCACGTTTGGGGAACTTCCTCAAGGGAAGAACCCAGCCCAGATAAATGCCGTCGTAGAGGTTCATTCCTAAGACGTGAGTAAGGGTTAGGTTCAATAATTTATTGTCAGAATTTCCTTGATCAACTGTTATTGCTTACTTCGTCATAATGTCTACTGTTACCATTAATATGTGGTTTTTTTATACGTCAATGACTGTAACCGATACAATGATTTACAGATGTTATTGGCGTGTGTAAATATTGAAACCCTTGAGGTTACTTTTCTATGGTTTTGGAGAAAGGTATGCAGTATTCACAGGCGATGGCGCCGAAAGACATGTGAATAGAGAACCGAGCAGCAAGACCACGAGTAGATGAAGATTCAGAGCAGAGAATATTTGGCTCCAATCCTTATCCAGAAGCTAATACTCACATCATTACTTGAGTTCTCCAAGGGCACGAAGGAGAGTTTGTAGTTGGTGATAAAGAGCGAGCCGAAGCGGCCGCGGTCCCACTCGCTGAGTGGTGTCAGCATCACCACGCTGTGAGCCGCGCCTGTCACCAGCTCGCCTGAGAACAAACAAGATTATAGTTTAATAATATGCCAATATAATTCCAGCAGACGGAAGACCCAGCGTTGGAAAGCCTTCCAGAAGGTAGATCAATGACATGGTAAAGGGTCCGATGGAAGACGGACAGGACCGCTCGAAGTGGCGACACTTAAGGCAGCGAGAATCTTTGGCTAAAATTATGGTAATAGGGCCTTGTCTCTGAGGCTATTTAATCTTTTGAATACCGTAATTAGGGAGACAATAGAAAGACAATAGGTGTGCGGACACCGGAGTCCTCTTGGGGCTTGACTATTTTTTTTCTTATCCAGTTCAGGGCCTAACCATGCGACCTTCTTATGAATACGTTTGGTTGTAGTTGATTACAACCTTGGTGTGCAAGCAAGGCCCCTTATTTCCGAGTCGTATGTAGAATTTCAGCTCGTAGTTTCAGTTAATTCTGTTTAAACGGAGTGTACTAGAAGGCCTATTTGGCTGTAAAGTGTTCTCCATTTAAGCTTTCTCAGTGTTTCGTAGTATTTTATCTAAAAATTTGGATTTAATCTGCATATCGTGAGCTATAAATGTATTAAAAATATGGTTAAAATCTCTTTTCTTTGAAATGAAGTTCAACTGAATAAGGTTCGACAAAAAGAGTCATTGTTTGGTTAACTGAAACGATAGTCGTGAAGGTCAAGGCGAATAAAATTTAAATTGAAAGGTTGCGGATTAAATTCTACCCTGCGCCATGAAAACTAGACTACTGACCGAGGAATAAATCCATGAAGAAAGATTAGTTTGAATACATTTATTCTCTTGATCTTTTTCACCCTTCACAGTTCCGCTTTTGCGAATTGTTCCGGTAGAAAAGTAGCTTTATAGTAGGTACAAGACAATATTTATGAAAAGATTTATCTTTTTTAGAGAGAAGAGAAGAGGGTGTAAAGTCCCGTATACTTCCATTGAAAAGGTAGGAGTCTCCAGACGAGTGTTGTGTCTGAATCGGACAACAGGCGGCTACACTAGTGATTTCGAGTTGTTGTATACACCGTTAAATTTTGGTCGCTTTAATCCCGTGGAGAGTCGATTCGGTACATGAAACCTTATCGATTTGTTTTTGTTTTACTTAAAGAAATTAATTTCGTACATGCGTGAAATAATTCGAGTTTGAAAAAATAGTACTTTATTTTTCATTTTTATCTTTACAAAACGATAGTTTCTTGTACCGTATCGACCCTCCGCGGGTTTAAAACGACCAAAATTTAACGGTGTATATAAGGTCTAATCGCACAGATTTGAATATAATTATAATAGGTCCTTTAATAAAAACAGTGATGATGCATCGGCGTTGCATATCTGTGCTTTTTTGCGTGTAAAAAAAAAACTTAATCACAATAATAACAAAAGAAGAAAACCCAGAACCCGGTTGCCGATGACAAAACTAGAATTAGGACGTTTACGATCGAGGATAGAAACTAGAATCTGTTTACCAGTTATCTGGTTAGAACACTCATTTATTCTTTCTTAGTTTTCTATTGGTTATGTAAATAGATGTTGAAACCGCGAGCAAGTGAGTCAAAGGGGATTTTTCTAACGATGAAAGATCTCTTTACGGCTTTTTTGTTACGTCGCCATCGCCGTCATCATGCGTGTTCTCAAGGTAACGAGCGCTGACGTCAAACTTGCACAAGAATGACCTAACCGCAATGTTCCTCTGTTTCGTGCAGTAAAGTGTATCTTCAGCAAACTAGGTACTATGACGTGTTACCTAAAATGTCAAGCGTGTGAGCGAGAAAATGTGATAGCGCTATAAGGCCTATAAGCTTCATCTCTTTAATAGTTTTTTTTTTTTTAGGTGGGAAAATTCATCCAATGACCGCCCTTGGGCGGAGCGGGAGATAGCGACAGACTTTTACTGACTAAAAAGCCCACCCCGTTCCTTCGTTGCCTTTCATACCAGGGCTGAGCTTTCTTTTCAGAAACAGACCCTTGGCCAAAGTAGGCTTCGACCCTGCTGGGTCCCTACGTTTGCTGACAACTCCTTGAGCGGCGCGCAAAACATTACGCGCTTTCGGCGACTTGGGCTTGGTCCGGACGGTTACCGGACGGTCGGACTGCGAGCTATTCAATGCTCGCCGTCCGCAAGCCCGCGCCTCAGTTCAGGTCGTCAAACGTTAAGAGCTCTTGGTAGAGCCACCGGGGACTGATTAAGTTTTCAAATTGAACGACCTATGCAAGTTTTCCTGTTTTTGGACAACTCTCTGGCAGTGTGGTTTGTTTATGACGGAGATCTGATTACATTAGTAAGCGCCAGACAATTGCAAATGACTAAAGGTCGTTCTTTTACATCTTTTGTTTTAAATATAAACAAACACTTTATCTATAAAAAAGCGGCAACGACCTACTCACCATGAAATGAGTCATGCGTTAATTTGAATGTTTATATATTGCGTTACGTAAATCGCGTTCTGGCTTGTTAACAACTTATAATGGAATATGTATTGTTTTTATGGAACCCGTCACGCTATCATTATCTCCCTTTTCTTTCATATTACTTCTCACATAATCCATCCATCTTTTCTTTGGCACCCCTTACTTCATACATTACTAAAAATTAAAATACTAATATAAATGGTAGTAAATTGAATAGAAACCTGAAAATGGAATTTAGAAAACTTATTTCAAAATATGGTAAGCAAAAATTATTGGACTGAAGGAAACTCGTTATTTGGGGCACTTGTTAAAAATTTGCTGCAAACCTGTTACCACAAAATAATGGTCTTAATACGTAACCAGGTATCGTAGTGTCATTTCAAAGGAATACACATATTTTAGTCCGTTCCTATTGGAATTTCTTCTATATCCTGTGGGATTGTATTTCATGAAGAGGGTATTAAAATTTGGACAGGTGTAGTTTTACACTACCAACTTACATCTTGACTAGAGGATGTTTTTGTGAAAACAAATAAACGCTGGCCTATTGGATATCCACACTTTTCTTAATTTCCATCATTTCCTTGAAGTTAACAGTCGATGGAAGAGTAGGTAGGCTAAAAGAAGATTCCAAGTAATAAACATGAATTGGCAAGGCACTCGTAGATCGGAGATGAACCAAGTACCAGGATGTTAAAGTATCGAAGAGGTTGAACAAATCGAACAACAACAAGGGACCTTGCAAGGAGAAACATATTGGCCGTCAAAACAAAACTGGTACTAGGGTGTCATAACAACTAAGGAAGTTAGTGAATCGTGTGCAAGACAATACAGCGAAATGTTTTCATATTGGTATCAGTTAAGATTGAGTTTTCTAGTGGCCTTCACACTCCGCGATCTGGACCATACTTTTTTATCGCGATTTGTCGAAGGAAATAAGAACGATTTGCGCAATAAGCGCTGACCGTGAACGTTGTCTTTGACTCATGCGGTATCGTGGAACGAAAATATTTGCAGTTGTATGTATTTTGGCGGTTTACTTTTTATCATTGGTCATTTTGGTATTTCAAAGAAACCTATACGTAAGCGAATCATCGCCGGTTTTAGTCTTTGGGAAAGAAATCTTAAGATCCAATTTATCTGCTGTTTTAACGCTACAATTCAACATTATTTCAGCTGAAAGATGTCCACTGTTGGACGTAGGCCTCCGCCAAGTGTTGCCACAACGACCGGTCCTGTGAGTCTCGCATCTATCGTATTCTCGTGACGCAGAGGCCTACCAGCGCTGCATCTGCAGTATGTGATCGCCACTCAAGTACCTGACGGCCTCCGGCGGGATCTCATGGCGAAATGGCGTCAGCGATTATCCCAACCTCGTTCGGGGCGCGCCACAATCGAGGCGATAAGGCCCATCCTTGAGGAGTGGCTGGAAAGACCTCACGGCGTTCTAAACTTCCGCACGACGCAGGTCCTTACCGAACACGGTAAGTTCGCTAAGTTCCTGTTCCGGATTCGTGCGGAGGATTCGCCCGGGTTTCGCCACTGTGAGGAACATCCGAAGGACACGGTGGAGCACACTGTAGAGGTGTGCCCCGCCTGGGCGGAGCATCGCCGTGTCCTTGTGGGGGCGATCGGCGTCAGCGATCTCTCTCGCCGGGCCTTGGTTCAGGCCATGGTCCGTAGTGAGGAGGGATGGCAGGCGGTCGCCTCCTTCTGCGAAGCAGTAATGCTAGCAAAGGAGGAGGCCGACCGCATCAGGCAGAGGCTACGGGGCGCTCGCCCCCGCCGCCGCCGGGATTCCGATCCTGATTTCCGGCCACCGTAGGCGCAGGCTTGCGAACGGCGTGCAATGGGTAGCACGCTGTCCGATCGTCCGGTAACCGACCGAACCGAGCCCAAGTCGTCGACGGCGCGTTCTGTTCCCGCGCGCCTCAAGGACCTGTCAGCACACCGAAGAGGTCCAGCCTGCTAGCTGCAGGCAGGCAGGGTCGAAGCCTACTGGGGGTCGTGGGTTAACTTCCGAAAGGAATACCCAGCCCCGGCACGATAGGCTACGAAGGAACGGGGTAGGTTTTTAGTCAGTAAGAGTCTGACACTACTTCCCGCTCCGCCCAAGGGCAGGATTTGTCATTGGATGATTTTACATACCATAAAAAAAAGTACCTGACGGCCCCAACGAGCATTAGATTCTAAGAGTAATGTCCTCTGCCCTTCAGTTTTCCTGGGGATATCTTTAATCTTGATTCGATCACAAAAGGTGCGTTACCACTGCAGTCACCGACATACCTGCTAGCTATTATTTTGACCGCCTAGCTATGACCTTCGAAATCTTGTCACCTTATAAGAATTTCGGGTTTTACGACTTCCGTAAGATTCGATGTGTGGCTCCAATTTAATGTTTGGGTTTTGAAATATTGCTTAGGTAACTTCAAAATGGTTTAGTATATGTAAATGAAAGCACAGTACAATAAGCGGCATAGAAGTTGAACCAAAATGGCGTTCGAACTTCAATTTTCAATTTTTCAATTAAAATTCAATTGCTGCGCATAACCATAGCAACGGGTTCCACTAAATTGGCGCGTAGGTACCTGCTATATGTACAGTTCATAGGCAAAATTGTGGGTAGGTAGGTACTAAGATTCCTTGAAGTTGCACTGTGTGCCGTGTGCAATGTGCATACCTACTTAAACCACAAGTATGCAAACCCTACATTTATCACATTGTTTACAAATAAAATGGAAATTGTAAATAAAATATTGTGACATATTTTTACACTGTCAAGTGTCAGAACGATAAATTATACTTTCGATAAGCATACTGGACAAGGTCACAGTTATCACATGCATCAAATTAATTAGATAGGTACCAGGACAGCATAACAGCCCTGTAATTATGGAATCAATTAGAAATATTAAACGTACCTTTCCTCAGAACACCCATTGCGAATCACAATACGCCATCAACTGGAGTATAGGACACCACTTCCTATCACTACTGTGGCTCGCGTTACCAGGCATTCATAAAAGGCGATACAGTTACGCGTACGCTACGCATACATAATGATTATTATTGTTATTTGCATTATGGCCCTACTTGAGTGAAATGAAACGATGGGCATAAACACAGGTTAAATTGTTTCGTCCTTGGATGGGTAATTAAGACAAAATGTTATGTGTCATTAACCTGTGTCGGACTTTGTAGAATATCGCGCAGTGATGTTTTTTTTAGGTGAGAAATCATCCAATGACATTTCCCGTCCTTGGGCGGAGCGGGAGGTTGTGTCAGACAGACCCACCCTGCTCCTACTTTGACTTTGTTCCAGGGCCCCAGTAGGCTTCGACCTAGTTGGGTCCCTATAGTTTCCTGAGATCTCCTTGAGGCGAGCGTGGAACACTACGCGCCGTCGACGACTATTGGGCTCGGTGCGTACGGTTACCGGACGGTGAGCTACGCATTGCTCACCGTCCGCAATAGCGCAGTAATGTTCCTACATTACCTATCTAAACAATGTATTTTTTTTAAAGGAAAATCTATGTTGGTTAATCAAAAATGATATTATACAAAAAATAATTGTTTCCTTAATGTTCACTTCTATTATATTATTCTACATTACATAATACATTTGACTAAACTACTAGGAAATTCGGTCGGTCAGTTTTTTTTCCTTCAACATATGTAAAGGATGATCAATCTCAGGCTTTGTTATCAGCCAGTTTAAAAAAAGAAAATAATCAAATAAACTTACAGATTCTGCTATCTTTAAAATCGAGTGTATGACTGAGATCATTCTTAGGTGAGTCATCTCAGTCATAGACTTGAATAAAAGAAAAAAAAAATAAGTCATAGATTATTTTTTAAACTGGTGCTAGACTGCAATCCCACATGATGGTAAAAAAAAAAAAAAAAAAAAAAACCTGATGGTAAGCAGCTGATAACAACTTTATATGGAAAGAACGTATTGTTTTTTAAGCTGTTCATTCCTGAAGCAATTTTTGAATATTATGATGAATAGTGTATCTATTACACCCTGTATAGCCGAGCAGGCATGTAAGAAAGCGGTCAAGTACGGCAGCCAAACAAACCGGTGAATACCCTTTGTTATCTTGATTTCAAATCAGTCAATATCGTTTTTATTGTTACTCAAACATAGAACTGCATTACAGACTTAGAAGTGACCCATATTTTCAGACCTATTAATTAATAATTATTATAATACTAGCTTTCGCTCGCGATTTCGCTCCCGCTCTACTCTGCATACTTCACCCTACTCTACTCTACCCTAGTCTACCCTGCTCTACCCTACTCTACCCCGCACCCACTCTTACTTACTCTATTCTACCCTAATCACCCTACTCTCCCCTACTCTACTCTACTTTACTCTACTCTTCCCTATACCAATGATGATGAAAAATGAAAAATGAGATGGGATTATTTTTTTTACTTAACAGGATAAAAAATATCCTGTCCTTCGCCTGGTTCTAAGCTACCTTTCCACCATTTTTCAGCCAAATCGGTTCAGCAGTTCTTGAGTTATTAATAGTGTAACTAACATGACTATCTTTTATATATATAGATGGAGTTCATTCTCTGGACTGTCTCCTGACCGCCGGTAGCTTAGATTTGGTTTCTGATTCTGATGGGTATTATTTAAATCAGTTTTGTATATGAAGATATTAGAAATATGAATGGAGCCCTTACAGTGAATGCATTCTTTAGTTGAGTTATTTATGCCATTTTTACTGTAGTCTATTATACTCAAGTAATACTATAAGTTAATTGTAAGACTCCAATTTTTTATTTGAACTCCTTAGTTAGGTTTATAATCTGGGCAATTAATTTATCTAATAATAAGAAATATTAAAAAATGTATACATAATGATAAGAAAATTAAAATGAACATAATACTTATTATTAATCATTTATGGCTTGCTTGTTTTCCAGTAAGCTAAATATTACAATTTTATATAAACATGACTTGTAAGATAACACAAGATTATTTTCGATATAAGAATAATGGAGTTCCATAGGACATTTAGCACTCGTCATCAAAAAAGTATTGAAACTACTAACAGAAATTGTTACAGATTGGTGTTACTTTACTAAATTGAGTAGCATTCAATTGTGTTAAGTAATATTAAATCATAACATGACATAACCATATATTTCTTTTATTGATTACTTAATAAGTAATTAGTAAAATAAATATTTAGTTATATAACTATTTATGTAACAATTATATAATAATATTTATTTAATATATTATACATTACTGTAAACTATGATGCTTACTAAAACAAAAAAAAAATACAGTTATTTTACCCAGAATTGTCATGTAACCATGCTAAGAGTTACTTTGATGAAATGTTTGGATAATATTATGATGTCAATTTTTTTTATTTTTCACTTTTAACTAAAATAATTCAACTCACCATTTAGAAGCTTAGGTTTCACTTCTTGTAGTGATCCATTTTTTTCTTCTTTACCCTGAAACAAAGTTGAACAACACTGATAATTTTTTATTGTCAATTAATTCATTGAAGTGTTGTTTACTTAGCATAATGTTGCAGGCTTATCTGAATTCATGTGATAGTGAGCTTTAGAATGGCATTAAATTAAAATTATATATGAATATGGTTTTTTAACTCGCCAAGTTATGAATTGGTATGCTTCAATATTTCTGAAAGGGAGAACTTTCTAACCTCAATCAAAAATAAATAACAACACAGCAAAATTGAAATGGTGGTAGCAGTAGGACTTCGATTATAAATATAAAATATATAGAAACTATAGCTACTTACCGGAGGAGAAACATTGATGTAACTCCTGAAGTTTTGAACCAACTTTTTCTCATTCATTGTAATCAAATAATACCAACACTGCGTTGACCCACTTTGATCGATTTCAACTATGTTTTTTAACCTATATATAAATAGATTCTTATATTAAGTTGAACAGAAGGTGATAATTGATAAAATTAACAGTTATCCACATGATTCTAGTTATTTAACATATTTTTGATAACAATCATCCGCGCAAACACTGTACTATCTGGTTACAAATTATTCATTAACACATTGGTCTATATAAGGCAAAATCATTCGGCAATAAAAACTAAACATAATTAACACGAAAATTAGCTCGTGACGATGTTTTAGTCATGTTGAAAGTAAAAATTTTATTATTTTAAACTATATGACCCACAGCAACACGCAAACGACCAACGACGGATAAATTGGTATTGCAAGAATTTAAAATTTATAATTTTATTTACAAAAAATAATTACAGTGTATTCAGGGGATATGCAACAAAAATAATAGAAGTATACCAACTAAAGTCGCAAAAAAGTGGAAATAATTCTAAAGGGTTTGAACTCAAACTAGGTACGTATTATATGGGTAATCAGTTCATGTTGTCCTGTAAAAGCCTTATAACTGTGATGTTGTCTATAATAATCTCTAGAATGTTAGTGAGAGCAATCTTGGTTTAGCTAGGTATCTCAAGAAATCCGTTTTTGCAATAAATTAAAATAACAGTTCTGCGCTGCAAATATTTTTTTTTCTGCAAAGATAAGGAAGATGAACAAGTTCACATAAAAAACTTTACTAAAAAAAGCCAGCCATCTTTGTATGATCGATATTCATTAACATAGACAAGAAATGGCACAAAATTTTTGCATCTGTGTCGTTGCATCATCTGTGATTTTTTATTGAAAAAAAAAAACCCGTACCATAGACTGTGCATGTCTTATAAAAAAATGGCGATTGTTAAATTTTTGTTAAGAGTTTGAAAGCACAATCCTCAAGCACGTATTTAAAACTTTAAATATCTGTTGGTGAAACTGTGAACATATATTCTGAAAATGGCGGACGCTTTGGTAGAGCGGAGGCCCACCGCTCGGTTTTTCTGCCACAGGTGTAACATAGAATTCGAAGATGTTTTGCAGGTAAAAATCAATAGCTTTGGTTATATTTCCCATTATATGGCCTATCCTTAAGTGTATTACGTACAAAGATGATAAATCCTTCAACTCGTTAACATTAGGAGTTGGTTTTATAAATATGTACATAGAGGGGCGAGATTTCCGTGGCCAATTTCCATTGAGGCTATTGGTGCAGCCGGTTCACAATACTGCGTGACATTTCTTTGAGAAAATTGTTCAGGGGTCAGGATTGACGGAAATTGTCAATTTCACGCAGTTACATCATTTGCATTATGTGGCGCTTTGAATTGTGAACCCTGCCCTGTGCATATTTTTATGTATTCAGATATCTACATGCATACATCCCACAATAGTCCCTGGAATGTCATCTATTTTAATAGAATCTAGTTAGCCAAAACAGACCACCAAGGATAAAGTTTATTGATAGGTTCATCATACATGCATCATATTAATGAATAATTATAAAGTTTATTTAAACAATTTGTCAATATCCATTTTTTCTTTTATAATTAAAATATATGAGTACTCCGTCGTGGGTGTCTCTCATACAAAGGCAATGGACGAAATTCTTATTTGATTTATGAAAAAATAAAATACTATGTCCATACTATTTCAGGATTATACATGCCCATACTGCGCAAGTGGTTTCATTGAACAGCTTGAGAACGAGACCGAGGGGCTGGCGCTGTCAGGTGATGACTTCAGTGATGCAGACATGAGCAATATTGATGACATGAGCAATATCGATGACATGAGCAACCTGGATGACTCGGATGATGTCCACCACTTGTCACAAGTATGTTATCTAGTACTTACAGTATAAAAATAATGACAATGTACCTCGTGAAGAGTGTGTTCTATTACGTTGTTAAACACAAGTAAAGAATTGATACGTGAACCAATCCCTATTGTTCAACCACAAGTTATTTTTATAAATCATAGGTGTAAAAACATTATCGTAGTGGTATAGATTACAAAAATAAATGCTGTATATGAAATCTTGCCACTAGCACTGAGTTTTATATAAACAAAGCACCCACATACATTTTCTAGAGCCCATCAGTTAGAGCTCAGACGGAATTTAATAGAAATGCAGTAAGTTAGTCTTATAAGAAAGCTGATGCTCAAAATGTGCCAAGATTATTAATTTAACCCATCACTTAGTGTACACAATTAACATTTTGCAAGTCTAGTCTCAGCCATCGCTGATAGCCTCGCAGTGCCTTGATATTTTCGTGACGCAACTTTTTCTTGCGTATTCACCCAATCTCCTCTCAAAACAGACACAAACATTTCAAAAGTCTTTGTTAATACTGTTCTCACAATAAATTTAAAAAGCCACTTAAAACCCGCGAGGACGCCGGCGTCCGCTTAGAATTTAGGGGGTTAATGGGTACCAAGTCAAAAAAAATATTTATTTATTAAACATTTTATGCACAAAAGTACAGAGGTGGACTTATTGTGAAGTTTGCGATTTTCCCATTACCATGGTTTTACTAAACATAATGAATATTATAAATAATTGTCATTATTTTTTGCACTTTTAACTTGTGAAAGTGTCTTACTATGTTGTGAAATATAATATTTTTAATTATTTACTGCAATTATCAGAAAATCACAAAATTACATACATAACTACTTTATATTTTGCACCCATAGAATTGTTATAATCTACTGGACATGTCAATTCTCCATAAAAAATATTGACCCTCTACCTTCCTACATTTCTGAGGGATTTTCTGAAAAAGAAACCCCTTGCCTTAAAACTTAAAACACAAAGGGTACCTGTAGCCTTAGAACGCAAGGGGCAACTGAAGGATACAGGTGTGGTTTTAGTCAGTAAAAGTCTGACATACCCAGAACAGGAGAAGTCATTGGATGATTACCTACTTTAAAAAAAGACCTTCCTACATTTATGTTGCTGAATACTGTTTATGGTCAGAGCATAATGAATATGGATTTTAAACTGTCATAGAGCATGTTGTTGCCTGCCCAATGAACTGTGAACAAGTAGGTAATAAATAATCAGTTATCGGCATGAGTCATGTGGAAATGTTTACGATCTACCATCACAGCTTGTAGTGCAATTTTGCAGGAGTACCTGATTAAGATACAGTTTTTCTTGATTATGTTATATAAGATAAGATAAGCTTCAAATTGGAATTTGTTAAATCATCATTAATATGCTTCGATTTCCTTCAATTCTTCAAACAAGCAGGAAAGTGCTTACCAGGCATTCATAGCATTTGCGCATGAAACATGATTGTTAGTGGTTAGTTCCACTAATTTAATTTGTAAAATGGTTTTTCTTATCCACTCTGGGGTGGAGCGGGAGGGTGTGTCAGACTTTTACTGAATAAAACCACACTTGTATAGCACAATGGTCCTTTAGGAACTAAGTGCGGCAACCAGATCACCACACTTGTGTTTTTTAGTTACCCCTTTGCATTCTAGGACTGTAGATTTCCTTTTCGGAAATTATCCGTGGCCCTAGCGCCTACGGTTTTGTTGACATCTCACTGACGCACTCGTGGAACACTACGCGCCTTCGATGACTCGGGTTGGTTCGGACGGCGAGCTACTCATTGCCCGTCGTCCGAAAACTAACGATTACGGTGTCCAGTAGTCGTTCTGCGACTTCCAACTTGTAAAATGAGTGGGGTTGTAAATAGCCTGTTGATTCTCAAACCACCCGCTACCCACATTCTTATTGGAAACATAAGAGTTAAATCTCAATTTCTCAAATGAGCCTGCACAGGTTTTCAATTGTTTAATTTAAGGGTAAGCGTGTTTCATACAGTGTTTACATGTAAACAGTAGTGTGTTTGGGTTTCTTATCATCATAATTTTCTGATAGCTACCTAATTTTAATGTTTCAACCTAATGCAGTTTTGTTTGGTTTTTATGGACATTTCAGTCTCTGTATAAATACAACATAGCACAATTGAACAACACCTTATTTTTGAGCATAGAATGTAACGGTTGAAATTTAAATATAGTTACATATTCCAATTTGAATTGTTTCGGACGATTCACACGTGTTTTTCGACCACGCAAATAAGTATGTCAAGACTCCCGCGGGATGTGGCCGTGCTAAATTGACGTCGGGGTACGTTATCGCGTGCGGTCGTGTCACGCGTCATGCGAAGTTTCAGCGTGCACGTGACAAGGCACCGACATTTCGTGATAACAAATGTTTTGAACGTCCCACTGTCTGTTTGCCACCACGCTGCCGCTTGGCGACCCACGTGTCTACGTATTAATAGATCAGATCGATTATGCGCATTTGTTACAGGCAATGTTTATCAATGTCTTCTTATTGCCCTCGCTGAAACACTGATAAGAATCTTGTTAGAATTTTCGCGAAATTTCTAGTCGTTTGTTTATTTTTTTGTTATCAAAGTAACGTGAAAAATGTCTTTATTTTTATTAACTTGGATAATTTTTTTATTTCCCCATTCTACGAATAAATTCTGTATCGTGGGTGCGTTCACAGAAATGTAAACTCACTCACACAAGACCGAATATATCTATCTGTAGGCCATATTGGTTATGTATGAGTATCGAACCCGTGACTTGCAGCGCAGCAGCCAATCGCTCGACCACTGCGCCAACCGTGCCGTCCACTTTAGAGAAAATTTGATTCCACTTATTTTACATCTAATAGATAATTGTGTCGTTTTTAGGCCCAACTACCTAATTTAATGATTGAACCTCTCAGGCACAAATGTACCGAATGCGGTACACCTCGGTACAAGCTAACTTAATCCTTATCTATATAAATTAAGGTTTAAATTAGCTGGTATGAGGTGTACTATATTTAGTACACTGGTGCCTACTATTTATGTAGACATTCCGTGCCAATGTATTATTTAGCGACCTAAAATTATGACATGTTAATTAAACTGTAAGTAATGTTTGGTTCAAACAATCTAAAAAAATATTTACTATGATTTTATTATTTCATCATTTTTTTTTTAACTTAATAGTTAACTTTAGGAATAGGAAATACTGCTTAAACGAATAAAGCAGAAAAAATATTAAAGAAAAAAATAGAAAAAAGTTCTGGACCGCAACTACTTACAACTGTTTGTACATTGAGTCGTGATGTATATCGACCTAAATTTAGGTAAGGCCTTACGAGGTTAAGTGCTATGAAATTACGAAATAATCCACAATTATTTCTAAGGAGAAGGAAGGTTCTGTGAATTTTTCTCTACGCAATATACATATATTGGTATAAGAATTGCAAATACGTACGTAAATGGTAGGTTACGTGCCTTTGATGACGTCATTTCATTGTTAAACTCAATGTGCACCGTCTTGATCAGTAAGACGAAACGGTCCGAATATCCGCCAAGTTAATGCGAAGGCCGAGTGCCTGTTTTTGTTGGGTAGTGATGGAAAAATAATTATGAGAGTCTAGTTACTGAGTTGTAGGTACTTTAAGAAAAGGGAAAACCAATGATAAATGCCTAGGTATCAAGCTAAAACCAGAAAGTACATTGTCAAAGAGAGACTAAACTGAAAAAAGAGGTTTAATACAATTTCGATTTTTTCCTAATTTCAGGGCACCCCTCCAATGTTGAACGATCTAGCATTCCTAATGTCGGGCGGCCGGTTACGGTAAGTCTCAATAATTTCTACCAATCATAATTCAAATGAAAGTAAGAAATCTTATCTACTCATCAGTGTACTGTGCTCTACAAGCAAACCATATTTGCTGATGTTAGACCTTGACAGTAATCACTATAAAGACCCAAATACCTTGGTCAATTTAAAAGTACTGCCATGACCTTGTAGCGTACGCACCTTCGTGCAAGTACGCTCTGGGGTGCAAGAGGGCTTGATCGTGTGTTTAGTGACTATTACGGGTAAAGTAATAACAACCAAGTTGTTTAAATCAACTTCAAATGGCCGATTCTACCGAAATGGCAGCGACGCGGTGAGCACTTTCAGAGTGAAATAAATTTAAACTTTACATCTACATCAATAAAAGACCAGTATAGAAAAATTCAAGGCAAGAAAAAGTTCGTAAAGGGTGCAATCATGCAGCCAGGCGCGTCTTGTCAGCGGATTTGCCAGAGGCCGACCGCAGCCGGTTCTACTGTCCTCTTCGGCGTTACGTTGCTATTCCGGTATGAATCGGCACTAAAAGCACACTCTTGGCTCAGTCGTCCCCTAAAATAACGTGTGGCAGAGAGATTCCTCAATTGATTATTGCAGTGTGTTATTTGCCTAGCTATCTGCCTAGAAAGAGAGAGAAATAAAATAAAAACCTTCAAGAAGCTTTTGTCCAGCAATGCCACAAGAAAGAGATCAATGATGGCAAATAGTACGTGGCAAATAAGTTGAACTATTTGGTTATACGCAGCCCCCACTTTGATTGAGTTATTATCCTCGTCACACAAGTTGAATCATCATGGTGGTCGACCTTGAAAGCGTAGTAACCGATTTTCTGGTCTAGATCGTAGTGGGGGGGCTGCGTGTAGCAAATGGTTCAACTATTTCTCGCTTTCTCATGCATGCAAGCTACCTGTGGCATTGTGCTAGTGTGGCACTGATCAGAGACTTGCTCAGGGGTCCACTCGTGCTCCTGTAAGTGTATGACCCCCTGGTACCTGTCAGCAGAGGGGCAGGCCGCCGCGAGACGCTGATGGAGCAGCTGGTGTGGATGATAGGGGGCGCGCGCCCCGCCACCGGTGCTGTCACTGCGGGCGCGCCCTTCGTGCTCGTCGGAGCGCCCGGGGACTACGTGTTTGGCGGTGAAGGTAATCGACATTTTTGTAATTGTGATATGTTGTCTGAATGTAATTAGTTTCAGGGTTGTTTATAAAAACTTCTTTTCAACGTCATTATGACAAATAATAACCAGATATAAGACTTGATATTGTATGCTGCAAATAAGTAGAACTAAAATGGCCGTCGTTACTATGGTTACGCGCAGCCCTCGGCTGTGCCACACTTACAATGAGACCTGAAAATCTGTTATTGCGCATTGAAGGTCTATCGCTATTTTAGTTCAACTTATATGTCGCGTACAATACAGTGGACCCCCGATAATCCGGCCCCTGTCTAATCCGGCGCCCCCTGTAATCCGACATGACTTAGAATTACATGTATGTTTGACAATCTTTGCTAATACATATAGATCACGCAGGTTTGAACAGGTCACAACTCGTAATTTGTCGGATTACAAGGTACTCTTTCGTAAAAAAATCCGGACTATAGGGGTCTTAGGCAGTGCTCTATAATCCGACAAATTCGATAGTCCGACACTGCCCTGCATAATGTTTGCCGGATTACCGGGGGTCCACTGTACTCAGACACACTTTCAGTAATTTTAAATTATTTTAATATTCTTAGTTCAAGCATGTAAGGCTCAGAGTTAAGATTTATATTTAAGAATGGATTAATTTATCCTGTAGAGAATTTTATTTAAAAATTATTATTATACAGTAGTGTTCTTTTCAGCAATTTGTTATGTTTTAATTTCAGGTCTAGATGCAGTAGTAACACAGCTGTTAGGTCAACTAGAAAACGCGGGTCCTCCGCCCTTACCACGAGACCAGATAGCGGCCCTGCCGTCAGTACAGGTCACTGAGGAACAGGCTGCGGCCAACACATCATGTTCAGTCTGCTGGGAGAACTTCAACACTGGTAAGCTACACCTCTTGCTTATCATAGTCGCCTGGTACTTGTGGTTTCCTAAGGACAACCTTACTGCCTGGGTTATGTTATGGTTCCTTAATTTTTTGTGTTTTTGGCTTGAATACCAAGTCTTTTAATCCATGTCTCCATCTGAATACTTCATTAGTTTACCATTAGAATATGGATGCACACATTGAACTCGTGCAACTACCTGTTAATAATTACTACGGCAAAAGAACCAGCAAGTATTTGATCCCTAAACTTTACAATAATTACGATTGGCTAAGAAAGAATAATAAAATGTGTAAACGAACATTGAAAAATAAACTAAACACGGTCCTCCCTAAGGCTAGATGTGAAAATACCCACCAATTTATTTATTTTTTAATCAACTTCTTTGAAAACTTCTTTGAAAGCATGTTAGCCTGGTATTAACACCACAAAATCTGGTTTCGGTTTGTTCACTAAACAAGCAGCAGCAATCTGTGGAACTCCCCAATCTTAGGTCAACTAATATTAAATAATAGCAAAAATAGCATAGCATAGCATCAGCCATATAATGTTCCCACTGCTGGGATTCAGGCCTCTCTGGGAGAGGGAATGGGTCGTATTCCACCACGCGGGGATTGGTGGATGTCATATTTCAGGATATGCTGGTTTCCTCACGATGTTTTCCTTCACCGTTTTGTGAACAGTGATAGCCGAGTGGTAACGGTCTCGACTTACGAGTTGTCAGGTCGCGGGTTCAAACCCAGTCAGATGCATAGTAAAAAATGATATGTTCTAAATATGTGTCCGATACAAATTTCAGGCGAGTCGGTATCTCGGTTAGAGTGCGATCACATTTTCCACGCCAACTGCATCACGCCGTGGCTGCAGCTGCACGCGACGTGTCCCATCTGCCGGCGCTCGCTGCTGCCCGAGGAGGCCCCGGAGGCCCCCGCGGCCGCGCCGGGCCCCGCGGACCCAGCGGCCCCTACCACCGGCACCAGCACGCCCGCCCCCAACACCGATACCTCCGCCAGCCAGTACCGTGAGTCCTTATGTAAGACTGCACTGCACCTTCATGCGATCCTAGTAAGGATATGAATCACCTAACGCTTTCCATCCACTAACAAGCTAACAAATAATATGAAAAATTTAACATGTATTTATCACATAAACTGAGATATGAGATATTGGAAGTTACACAAAGATCTGAGTTCAAATTATATATTAGACTTTACTAAGCAGTAGTTCTATCGGTGATGCTCAATTGTCAAATTAAAAGTGCGAGATGATGGGATGGGAAACAATTTCTGAGCCAAATAATGTACCAAGTAATGTTTATTTACTTTTGGTCTCTGAAAATAGAAAACAGTACCTATGTGTATTATTTAACACTCGCTATAACTATCGGTTATTTCTATTCTTATTTTGATCGCATGCTACCTGTAAATAAGACACCCTCACGACTAGGTACATAATTTTTGATACACTGCAACATCATTGCACCATGCACAATGTTAAACAATCATATTTATTATTTGCTCAAACATTTTTTCATCTGTTCAAACTACTGTTCTAAAAGTATAGCTTGTGCTGCGTCATTTACTTGGATCTGAGGTAGAATTTAAGCCTTTTTGGTTGTCTCATTGATGAATATGTTGATGGTATGTATCGAAAATTATGTAAAAAACAAAAACGATTCTATGAGTAAATATAATGAAGTCTATATTTTTGTATTGATATATAACAGTACGCTTGATGGGCACTGCGCAATAGTTTGGACGGTCAGGTGATCTCATGTTGGTGCATATCATGTGGCTTGCAGCATCCCTGACGCAGCTCCTCGTGCGGCGCCTGCCGCGGCGCGCGGGAGCCGCGGGCGCTGCGGGCGGCGCGGCGGGCGCGGCGGCCCCGGGGGCGGCGTGGGCGGCGCTGGGCTCGTCGGGCAGCTCGTCGGGCAGCATGTCGACGTCTTCGTCAGTGACGGCGGGCGGCGTGTGGGCGCCGCAGTCCCGCTCCAACACCAACTCCACGAGCTCCAACTCCACTTCGTCGCTGAACTCGACGGAGCGCGAGCGCCAGTACAACATGGACATAGACTTCGACTAGGCGCGTACTGCCCGCCGCGGTGCGCTGCCGCCCTGGTACTCTGCTCGACAGTGACGTTCGCCTCGGCAATGGTTGTGTTGGTGAAGTGTTATGTTGTGATGTGCTCGTGATACGACGTTGGATAGTAAGTTGAATCGTTTATTTTTTTATTTATGACAAATTGATTATATTTTTTCATAATGTATCACATGAATACGACCATTGTACGAGATCTATGTATAAAATATATCGTTGATACCATTACTTAACATTCTTACTTTAGATAAAAGATCATGTGAATGATCAGTTGAAGTTGTGTGCCTTTGATTTGTATTTGCAGTGTATTTATAATATTTTCAAATGAGATGACACAGTCATAATGTATTCTAATGTTGCATGCTATGGTAAAAAACACTGTGACCTATGATAGACAAGCATGGACATTTAAAACACATTGTAACTTGGGAGTAAATTATTTTGCTACTGTGAAGATAATTCAATTAGTTATTGTTTGCAAAATATTTAGTTTTTCAACTGTGTACAAAATTTTCCGAGTGGGTATCAACTTCATGTTTGCTACGCGCAATTTTCTTATTGCATCATTTTTTTTTCTATTGTAAATTTTGTAAATATGCATGTAAGTTTAAGAAATTTGCTATAAGCTGTAGTATATCTAATACTCAGGTAAATAGCCGAAATATATTTCGCCAAATGAAGTGAATTAAATTGGGTTTTATTGAAATAAGGGGATCCTTTTACTACATATTCTATAATCGTCTAGTAATCCAAATACTTTAGACTTATAGGAATATTCCATCTATATGTTGTCAATGCAAGAATCTTTGAATTGAGTAAGCACATATTTTTTTTGTATATAATGTATGAGTTTTAAAGAATAATACGTTTTATTTTCTGCTTTTGGAAAAGAGTTTTTTTTTTAGTGGTGACCTTTTTATATAAACCGCTTTTTATTGTGGGGAAATACTCGCTACAGAGGATTTAGAGAGTGTATATGCAAATATTAGAATAGATGTATAGGTAGTCAAATATATTGAATGGTATGATTTGGAGTGTTGATGTGAAGAGGCTTGCAGTCGGCACGCTGCGTGGCGTGCGTGCTGGTGCGGCCCGGTCCTAGACTTTGTATCAGATATAGCGGGGCTTGTAAGTGTATGACTACATTAAATTATTTTACTATTAAAATCTCTTTTTTTTTTCGACTGAGTGCTGTATAATTACTGTTCTGTTTGTGGTTTGCTCAAGTGTACAATGATAAACAATGGGATTGAAGATATCATTAAACTACTTATGCATAAGTTTACGTCCTGACTAAAATGATATAGTGTTATTCATGTGTATTCTACAATATGATAATATTTGGAGTAAAAATGTGTGATCTAATCAATATCTAGATATCGTGTTATCTTCTTAATTTTGTAATATACGCAAGGGTTTTCAGTTTTCATTTATTCCAAACTGAGAGTGGCAGTTATCACATTAGATGATAATGAAACAATATTGTGGTACAGTTAAATAGGGTGAATAGGAATGTTGGGGTGAATAGATAAAAATTTGAAGGGAATTTTTACGTTGTCTACCCCTGCGTTCCTATTCACCCCGTTTACGGTACTAGTAGTTTCATAAATTTGCTAACGAACGATGTATATGGCTGGTACGCCTGGGTACTCGAGACTAGCGGTTGGCATTTTACCAAAGAACAGTTTTCAAAGACTACGGTTTATGGTCTGCAACGGAACAACTGTTTTCCGTCTTGCGACCAAACTTATCGTTGCATAAACCAGACTTCGAGTTACTGTGTGCGAATTGTTATCTTACTTTTAAGGAAATAAAGTCGAGAATCCATTGATTCAACTATCACATACGTCGCTTCATTGTTTCAAAACTAGTTCTTTCAAAAATGAACTTTATGGCTATGAAATTCATCACAAATTTTATTACCACTCTTAAACCGTCCTTAAAATTGTTGCGACAATGAACGTTTTCTGCAACTACTGCACTAGTTTCGTCATCAAAACAGTCGCGACGATAACTTTTTCAACAACCGTTTCTGTCGACGCAAGACCAGTAGCGTTTCGTTGGTCAAAAATTCGTAAACGGCCTGCTTGGCGGCATAACGCATAAAAGTTGTTGGTCAATATCTGGTCAGAACATGAAACTACTAGCCCCACGATATTGTGTCCTTATCGTTGTCGCCCAATGAAAACACGGCCAATAGATTTTTCGTGAGAATATTTTTTTTAGTAGTGAACCGGCTATATTGTCTATGACTTTGATCGAGTTTATTTGTAACTAGCAGAGCACGGACTCGAGTGCGGCGTCGCCGGCACGCTCGAGGCCGCGGCGCGCGGGATCACGAATATAATGGGCCTATCATACACAAGCTTCACCACAGTTTTAATAATAATAATCATTTTGTTTCAGGTAACAGTACCACAAAGTAGATAGGTACAGAAGTAAATCCCATGTATGTACTTCACTTTTCATACCTACGCCCGGCTGTCGCGCCGGCGCCGTTCTTTGATGCCTGGTTTACGCGTGAGCCCAGCCTCGCCCAATGGCCATTGTATAAACGGGGTTTTCCCGATTACACAATGGCTACACAAAAGCGATTGGCCGACGCTGGGCCAACGTGTAAACCAGGCATCAAAGTGCGCTGGGGTGCGGCGATAAATACCTAATATAAATTGTAAAGATACAAAGTAATGTTCTTTTTCTCGGCGCGTGGCTGGGGGCCACTGAGGTACTTACCTAACTGTTCTACGTTGCATTAAACAAACCATCAAAATACAAGCAAAAACTTACCTATCTGAAACTACAGGTAGATAGCTTAAAAAATGATAATTTACCATTTAATGTTGAATTGAAACAAGTGTCCACTGAACGGTTATAATAACAATTTTTTTGTTGCTCTATTGCACAAAAACTTCACAGACGCGTCTCAAGCGGATGGCACTCGCGCTCGCACTGGTCTCAACCGTTTTGAGATATCGTGTCTGTGAGCGGTGTCTATGTGTGCGTTGACTTTCATTGACTTCTGTGCCTATTTATTTTGTGACAGTACCCTCATAATCACCTTTTAGACTAACATACCTTACTATATAATTTGTTAGTCTGATTTAATTAAAATTATATTAGTAACACTTGACTTGGCACTATGTTGTCTTGGTGCTATCCTGTGGTAGTTATCCGCGGAATCGATGGAACATCACCCCTGTGACCAAGTCTTCTTCCATAAGGTGTGTTAGCCTCGCACGGAGCATCTTGCGTCATCATCATCATCATCATGATCATAATTTCAGTTGAAGACTTCCATTGTAGGACATAGGCCTTTCCAAAGTGTCGCCACTACGACTGGTCCAGTGCATCTCGCATCCATCTAATTCCCGCGACCCCCACCAGATCATCGGTCCGTCTTGTGGGAGGCCTACCAATGCTGTGTTTTCCGGTATGTGGTTGCCACGAGGCCGTGCGTGTTAGTAAAAATCGTACAGTTTTACTTGGTGTTCCGTGTATAAACCGGTCTGCGCAGGCAAAATTGTGGTGAAGCTTGCGTTTGTCGTAGGCCCATATGTAAAGAGCTAACGACACAAACATTGCCTATAGCTGGTGCACGATACTCGATGTTCCTATCCAACTTAGGTTACTGACTAGCGTTGATTGGACAGATGTGTCACCATTCCTAACTTACCTAACTGGCGCTTCAATCGAACTAGATACGTGAGTTCTATAACATAATATTCTAAATTATATCTCGCCTAATTACTCTATTAAATAAAGTAGACATCATTAACATATTTCTAGGCTCTTGGTGATTCATGTGTCTCAAAATATGCATTTCAAATTTTAGATCCAGTTAATCTGGATCTTAAGACTGATCTCTTAAGTGATAATACTTAAGTTAATAAAATTTGAAATTGTATTTTTGTATAATCATCACTTATTCGTAGATTAGGCCTAAACTCAGAGGTTACATTGACAGAGGGTTTATATGTGATGCAAAATCTTTACCCAAAAATGGTTCTTCTTTTTCTTCTTTTTACTTTTTTATATACAACATGTAACTGGAATAATGCACATAAAACACCTCAATTTGAAAATTATGTTAGAATTACAACTAAAAAACTGAAATTTTACTTAACCTCACAAGTGTACCGTATTAGGTACACCTCAGTACAAGCTAACTTAAACCTTATTTTTACGTAATAAGGTTTAAATTAGCTGGTGTACTAAATTTAGTACACTGGTGCCTGAGAGGTATGCACTTGGTACTGTTTTTTTAATATTAGTCTTGTAGTGTGTAATAACACATACTACACTGGTAAATATCGGTATTGGATATTATTATATTGAGTATTCATCAAGATTATTCAATAGAGGTAATTTTTTATCATAAAATCATCAAGAATATTTTAGGATAAAAAATTTACCTACTTTAAACTTATGTGGGCCTACCATGACGTGTTAAAAATGTCAGTCGTGCGAGTAAAAAAGAGGGATGGAGCTATACACCCTATATAGCTCCATCCCAACAATTCAGTTTAGGTCGTCAAATGGATCGCAGAGCTCTCTGAACATACTGCGTCCAGGATGTGCATTTTTATGTTACATGTTGTAGTTCTTTTGTTGAAAAGAAAGGCACATGTTTATAAAGTATTTGTACCGGTTGATATTTATTAATGGTTAGGTCGGAACACGCCAGTTTCAAGTAAATTACGGTTGGAAACAATTAATTTGATATGGAACTTTGTGTAGGCGCGCTATCTGGGTCGATGTCACAGGCAGGTGTTTGAAGTGAAAACACATTAGGGTTGTTGATCGTTTTTATCGATAAGTGCATTGCTGTACTTACAAGCATCGATTCGAATAAATAATAAATGCGTATGTTATCAAAATAGACGTGAGTCGTGTTTGGCTAAGTGTTATTAAAAATAACGGACATTTTTTTGTTGTTTTTTAATATTTTTGTGTATATGAGCAAATTTTATTTTTGAAAAAAGAAAGAAAAAGAGTTTATCTGCGTCAAACATGGCGCATACCTTAAAAAAATAACATTAACAACTGTATAGATATTGGTATGATACGCTATATGATATATATTTTCCTTTCAATCAAGATATATCGATATTGCAATCCACTGCCGGTCACGCTTATTGAGTAGTATCATAATCATAATATTCTCATAGCTAATAGAAATAAATACCCTCACTCTACCTTAGTATACTACATAAAATAGTTCAAATACACCTAATGTAATCATTGTCTTAAACAATTCAATAAAAAATACAGTATACTACATTTACCTGTCTTTTATTGCTATTATTTTGCCTAACTGTATGTAATCTTGCCCCATAAGCTACTTGCACATATCCTGTAGGAGGATTTGTAGCTATTGTTAAGGTTATTGTTGTCAAGGTGTAATTGAAATAATTGAAAATCTGAAAAGGGATCACGTATGGACAATCTTTTACTATTGGACCACTCCTGAAATTACTAATGAATGCTTCAAAAATGTTTGCAGAAAATTTGAAAAACAGCGGATTCAATTATTTCGATTAAACATGTGGTTTATGTATGAATGAAGAGTGGTATTACCTGTCTATAGTCATGTGCTGAACTCTGATGGCCGTTGCAATTAGCTTCAGTTTGTCTGTCTTAGGCACCATTACAAGATTTTTACTCTTTGTATAATAGAACTTTTGTAAAAATATTTCTAAGTTGGTGTTGTCTATTCCATAACAGTAAATCGTAGCCATTACAATGTAAGTTTTGCAAAGTTCTATATCAAATTAGGAACTTGTTACATAATGTATAAAGGCAGTCTTAGAGGTTTATATAAACGATAAAACAAATAAGGAATGTAAAATAACATTAAATTTTAATGTAAAGTTTGAAAATAAATGCAAGTATATTGAATTCAGTGTTGTTATTATACTTTGGCATTATTATACTATTGCTTATTCAGGTTTGTTTATGATTTTAAATTTTGAAAGAATTACACTTCTATCCGGTCATCTATGGGTGATACCATAGATATCAAGATGATACTATAAAGTCTATAAAAAGATGTTGGTTAGTGGATACCCGGTGCAATTACAGTAAAAATAGAAATAAATTTGGTTTACTTTTGTTGGAAAAAAAAGGAATTCGAACATATTTTTTAATGCAATAGAAACCTTTGTTTTATACACCGTTAAATTTTGGTCGTTTTAATCCCTCGGAGGGTCGATTTGGTACATGAAACACTATCGATTTGTAAAGATAAAATTAAAAAATAAAGCACTTTTTTTTCTAAAACTCGAGTTAATATACGCATGTACGAAATTAATTTATATAAGTAAACAAGTCAATGACCTTGTAGGTAGTTGTCCGTCGTTGCGTACTAACTACCTACAGTTCATTGGCCTCGCTCAGCTGACGTTTATTTGAAGAAATTAATTTCGTATATGCGTAAATTAATTCAGAGTTTAAAAAAAAGTACTTTATTTTTTAATTTTCTCTTCACAAATCGATTGTCTTTCATCTACCAAATCGACCCTCCGCGGGATTAAAACGACTAAAGTTTAACGGTATATAGATCATACTAGTTGTACCTGGCAGTTTTACCCGCGTCTTTGGTTGCTGCTCCGCTCCCATGGGTTGTAGTGTGATGTCCTATGTCCTTCCTCGATTAATGCCCTATCCACCACTAAAATATTTTTAATACTATTATCATATTCAAACCAGAAGTTCCTGAGATTAGCGCGATCAAACAAACAAATTCTTCGCCTTTATAATATAATATTAATTATAAAATTATAATTAGATAGATTTTAAGGTCGTGATTTTGAACTAACTAATAGTATTCCACAACTATCACACATCGCTATCTAGTCTCAAACTAAGCAGAGCTTGTGCTATGAGTACTAGACAGCTGATAAACATTCTACTAATATTATAAACGCAAAAGTTTGTATTTTTGGATGTTTGTTACTCTTTAACGTAAAAACTATTAAACAGATTTCGATGAAACTTGGTCCATAAATAGATCATGTCCTAGAATGACACATTTTATCATAGGATTGTGTTCCCTTGGGTTAATTTTGTATTATCACGCAGGTGAAGCCGTGGCAGCAGCTAGTACTTATATACGAGTATTATAGATAAATTACATCCAGACATGGTATCTAAATGATCGTGCTCATCATAAATAAACATTTGTTGGAGGTGGGAATCGAACCTACGACCTCTGGCATAGCAGTTAAGGCCACTAATCATTAGACCAACAGGATAGTCGAATAAAACATTCATGTAAATGGCATCTATTATTACAAAAATCTGTAGTTAATTTGCTTTATTTTATATCTCATCATTAGTGGCGTAGCTGGTCCCATAGGGGCCCCGTATCAAAAGTCCCGCAGGGCCCCCGTTTGAGAAAAAAAATGATGCTTTCTTACAAATGCTTGGTTTACCCTATGAGACGGTTGTGGAAAACAAGTTGCGAATTTTTTGCTACCTTGCGGCCCCTCTAGCGCGGGGGCCCCGTAACATTGATACGGCGGTAGCTACGCTCTGCTCATCATCACAACGAATTTGAAGACCTAAATACTTAATAGAAACCGTTTAAGGTTTCCTTATTATTTGCCCACAAACACTAGTAACGACTAAACCGGTTTCAGTTAGGTACTCAGAAGTTTTTGTTGAAATGTGGACAATAAAGTTCTTTATGTAACAATATGATTTCTAGGAAGATCATGATTCACTATTTGGTACTTCACTTCCCCTTGAAATTATATCAATAGCGCTATTTTGATTGATCTGGTGTGTGTGGATAACAATTACGTAACATTATAGAGTTTGGAAGACATCACAATTATTGAGAGTACCACTTTATCGTTTTATTCAAACTTTTTGTGTATAACATACCAAGATATTACGAAGTATTAAGACATTCCTACATAGTACGGAAATAAAAAGGTCTGTTATTCAATAAAATAACTCCTTTTAATCCAAAATAATGCATATTAAGTGATGCGAAGGAGGTCTTGAGCAGGTAACCCAGGTCAATTAATTATGATGTACCAGGAGAGCAGATGCGCAGACACGTGCGCCGGAGCGCGGGCGCCAATCGGCCGGTCACTAATAGAGCCCGTATGATTTATGTGTATTGTGTAAGTATGAACATGGTTCTTTTGAGGGGATCATAACTAGAAAGGGAATTGCAGGTGCATATTTATGTATAAACATAAATGTCGTGACCAGTGCTTAAATCTTAAGTCCATGGAGTTTCTTGCACATTCTTCTCCATATCTACGCTTTGGAATGTGCAATTAGCATCATTTTTTTTCTGACAGACTGACTCCTTTGACCTTTCAAAAGTGCCTGTAAATGGTTTATTTGAAATAAATGCTTTTGAATCTTGAATCTTAAAAATTCATCACTTCACGATATGGCCGTAAAACTGGCCAGATCATATTAAACGTTAAAGTTTTGTGATATTTCAATCTTCCTACTTTCTTTAGACCTTTTATTAAGGGTCAGTACTTGAAATCCTATATCAATGATATGGCCAAACGAGGTTTGACAGATCAGATGTTAATGTTTTAACGATCTGGCCAGTTTTAGTTGGCCCTATCATGAATTAAGTCTTCGATCAAACATGTACAGACGCCAGCACATCAACTTACCTAAATCTGTCAAATTTCTTTAATAGATTTTCAACCTTATCACAATTTCGGAAGGTTAATTTTCGATTGGTAAAATGTGACAGATTAGGGTAGATTTACGTGCTGGCATCTGTACTAGATTACAGATCACTGTTTCGAAAACGGACCGACAAATATCACAACAAATAATTGTGGGGTGATATTTGAAGTCAGCGTACATGTTTCATCGAAGCATGAAGTGATCAATTCAAACACCCGTATTTTAAAGAAGTAAATACTTGTTGCTAAGTAATTTCTTATTAAGCCATTACTTGAAGTTAGGAATCGTTATTAAAAATTTGAATTTTTCTTAACTAGGTATAGAATACAAACTTTTATTAGCTTTACTTGTTTATAAATACTGATGTAAGATCTGGCCACGACATATTTATAAGGACAAACCTACGGGCTACGGACTGACATATCAATATACAGACGCCAGCACGTCAATCTACCCCAAGCTGTCAAATTTTACCAATCGAACAGTAACCTTCCGTTGTTGTGATAAGGTTGAAAATCTATAAAAGAAATTTGACAGATTGAGGTAGGTCGATGTGCTGGCGTCTGTACAACCGAAACTACGGGGCATAGGAACATGAAATTATACTCAATGCTTCCTTTTGTGATATAGGCGAGCCACAAGAGAGGATTTTACAAAAAGTCACCCTCTAAAGGGATGAAACGGAAGGCCAAAGTTTGTATGGAGAAGCCTACTTACACGCGGGCGTAACCGCTCACAGAAGCTAGTTTAGAAATATTCGATTTTCAGGATATGTGGCAGTCTGAAAACTTGTTTCTAAATACTTACCTACATTGTCTTCAAAGCACGTGGTTCTAATGGTGAAAGTATCTACGCCTATCCGAACCGAACGCGCCGAACGATTCGAAATAATATTTCTTCATGGTGGAATCCTTCCAGATTCGGACGATACGACGCGGTTAGGTGTGCGGGGTTTCACAGGATTTCATATAAAGAATTCTAAAATTCTGAATTCTAAAATTCTGAATTCTTTTGTTTTTCTATTCGGTCGGCGCGTTCGGTTCGGTTAAGTGTGCGTTTAATAACCAACGCCATGCCAACGCCTGCAAAAACTGGTGAGCTATTTTTCATCAATTCGCGTGTCGCACTTCACAACGTAAGGCAGTATCTTATAAAACATAAAAGTTGACGTTTTCCAGCTTTAAGCTTGCCTAGAAGTAATAAAGAATACTATTTCATCAATGCATCCACCTAGCAGCTTTGGACTCGGTGGCAAGGCATGTAAAGAGGCTGATTGGTTATCTAGATTTTGTTAAGCCCAACCTATAAAGGACTGCGGGCTTGCGGACGGCGGGCAATGGTTAGCTCGCTGTCTGTTTGTCCGGTAAAAACCGGACCGAGCCTAAGTCGTTTATATGGCGCGCACTGTTCCCGTGCGCTTCAAGGAGTTTTCAGCAAACCGTAGGGGCCCAGTAGGATCGAGGCCTAGTCTGGGGCTCTGGGGAGCTATGAAAATGCATACCAGGGCCCTGGATCCAAGGCAAGGAAGGAATAGGGTAGGTTTTTAGTCAGTAAGAGTCTGGCACTATATCCCGCTCCGCCCAAGGGCGGGATTTGTCACTGGATGATTTTACCTACCATAAAAAAAAACCTATAAAGGACAGGCGTAGAGTACCTAGCCAGCCTTTCGGTATTTTACAGGATGAATTTTGGAGAGAGTGTGCGCGGGAAATCATGACTTGATTCTGCTATCTCCTTTGATGCATCCGCACGATATTAAACACAACCTTAACCACTGAGTCATAACGACGAAAGTGATATATAATAACTAAAAAGACCGCATCGTAAGTATTGTACACCGTTAAATGTTGATCGTTTTATCCCGTGGAGGGTCGATTCGGTAAATGAAACACTATCGATTTGTAAAGATAAAATTAAAGTACTTTTTTTAAACTCGAACTAATTTACGGATGTTCGAAATGCATTTCTGTATGTAATAGTCAGCTGGGCGAGTCCAATGATCTGTAGGTTGGTACTTAGTACGCAACGACCGACAACTATCTACAAGGACATTGACTCGTTTACTTAAGAAATTTATTTCGTACATGTGTACATTAATTCGAGTTTTAGAAAAAAAAGTACATTACGTTTTTATTTTGACTGACCTGTTGGTCTAGTGGTTAGTGGCCCTGACTGCTATGCCGGAGGTCGTGGGTTCGATTCCCACCCAAGACAAATGTTTGTGTGATGAGCACAATCATTTGTTCTGTGTTTGGGTGTAATTTATCTATAATATGTATGTATTTAGAAATATATAAGTATGTTTATCAGCTGCCTAGTACTCATAATACAAGCTCTGCTAAGCTTGGGGCTAGACGGCGTTGTGTGATAGTTGTGGAATATATTATTATATATTATTTTATGTTTACAAATCGATAGTGTTTCATGTACCGAATCGGCCCTCCACGGGATTAAAACGATAAAAATTTAATGATGTATAAGTATACACTTTGTTATAAAAGCGAAAAAAAAGAAAGACTATTCGTTGGTGCCTGATTCAGAATGTGTTATGTTGTTAAACATGGTACCTTCTTGATGTTTATTAGGTTGGCATTCTTTACTCCACAGGGAGTGCAATAATGGGATTTATTAGTGTAAACATCTTTATAGTAACCAGCCGCCATATATTGTTCCAGGAACAAGTATTTTGTTTGTAAGTACTACGAGTAACTATATTGCTTGCTTGACAGGTCAAGGACCTTTTGACGGCCCTTTGCAAAAGCAGCTGCGGACTGAATAGTCCCAAGAATGATTAACAGGTGGGAAAAATTATAAAATGCATAAAAATCGAGTTATTTTGGTATTTTTTAAGAATACTGGTATGTTTTGTCAGTTTTAACATATAGGCTTCTTGCCAATGTTCGAGTATGATTAGATTTGTGTTTGGAACAAAACTGTTGACGTAACCAAAGGCAACTCCTTTGTGTATGACTTCTCTCGCTCTGGGCAGACCGAGAGGGATTGTCTTAATTTGCGTGGGCCACGGTAACACGTTCTAACAATCCGCAGCCCTGGCAAGCATAATTTGCATAATTTGTTGGTCCTTAATTTGCGCTTTTTTTCCGCCAAATAAAATGTTTTCTTTTCTTTCCTTCATTGTGCTGACACCTCTTTTAGGCGCGCGTGGAATACAGCGCACCAGACGGCGAGCTAACCATTGCTCGCCATCCGCAAGCCCACGCCTACAGTGACCGAGAATCGCCCTGCGACTGCCGTTGCCCTGGGCGTTTTGTCATGATGGCCAGATATTTCGGAATATATATTTGTACATTTTTTGAAATAAATCATTAAAAATTATGCTCAAACTACCCTGTCAAAAATGCCACCAGTGCATGGGGTGTAAATATCGTATTCAATAATATGTAAGTACCTACACCCCTGCCGAGCACTTTAGTGGTTACTGCCGTGACGGTAGCATAATGTAACAAATGGTATTATGGTTCATTTAACTCTCTTTACATACAGCATACGGTGCGACAGACATTTGGGGAAACCGGTGATGCATCTGAACAGTCTAATGATAGTGAGACTTGTAAGATGGATGCTAGACTTGGCAGCCGAAATAATCTTTAGACGGAGGTATGGAAAACCTCATTTTTAAAGAAATCTGTTGAAATGTTGTGCAATATGAATCCGAGATGTCACGGAGGTTCGATTCCAGTTCGGAACTTCTTATTGATTTTCTACCTTCGATTCCGATTTTTGATCGGAACTTATATCAGTACCTCTACCATGAGTTTTAAGCAATAGTATTCGTCGCTACTCGATATCGACGCCGTAAATATTTTGTATGGCAAATTTTGCAGCGCCTCTAGCGGTCACTTGCAGAACCAAAATTTGCCATACAAAATATTTACGGCGTCGATATCGAGTAGCGACGAATACTATTGCTTAAAACTCATGGTAGAGGTACTGAGGTCCCTTCCCTATGCCTTCTATCGATTACTTTAACACAGCTTTATGCTGAGCGTTCGGCCGTTTTGCGTGGATGTGATGTGACGCATATCTTTTTTATATTAATGATCATGTTTGTTAGCTAGTTTTAAGTGTGCGTCATTTCGCATAAATAAAATGCTTTCTTTTTTTTGTTGATTTGTTTCGTATTTGGAATGTTGTGGATTCGCCCTTCATTTATATTAATCCGAGTTTTCGGTAGTAGAAATACTACTGGTATTTCATTTGACGCTTCTGCCTTCACCTACGCTTCCAATTTCGGTTCCGATACCGACAAACCAAAAAAAAAACTCTGATTTTGGATTTGTCCCGATATAACCACTTTTGTTACATCCCTAGTATGAATCTACTGTTCAATTAGTATTAGACTAGATATATCGGCGACTAGAGTAACTATTACACCATATTAGTCGCAATCATCGCATAGTACAATAAATTCTAACAGCTGTTTCTTATCGTCTAATGTAAACGAACGTTTAACGTGGCCATAAGTTAACACAGTCATAACTTATAAAACATCATACACCTATATTTTATCGCTGCTTATATTTAATTTAAAAGCGAGTGGCCGGCACGCCAGTCCGCCACAAAACGATACAAAACTGATCGGTGCAGCGGCGGGCGTCGGGCGGCGAGGACGGGGTAAACAAAACGAGCGCGGGCGCAATGCAATTATTACAAAGGTGCGTGCGCGCAGCTGACACCGCACCTGCCGCCATCTTTAACATTTCTTTAAGTTTTTTTTCGCCATCGGAGTTATTGGCCTATTTTTTATGGCGCAAGCTGTCCCGGCAGCTGACGCCGCATGTGTGGATAAAGGCTTTGTTGCCGTTGACTGGCAGGACAAGGATTCCTTAAGGCGGTATCTAGGATAATAAGGGCGATGCCAGCTGCTCAGATTGAAAGGTTTGAATCTTCGCCAGCTGTGGGTGACTCTCCGCGTCACACGTGGATAACTTTACTTTTTTTTCGACGCCTATTGTTGTCTTGTCGTTTTATTTGGGTTTCAAAAAAAGTTGATTGTGGCTTTTTGTTGATTTTGGCTTCCCGTGCGACCATGGGAATATGTTTTCGAAGTAAGATAACACTCTGGACTGGGTAAATCCATGCACTATTTTTAAAAGAATTACTTAAACTTATTAAAATATGACATTCCATGATAATGTAATCCTAATGGATGGCCTCATATGAAGGCAGGAACTTGAACACTTGGAAATCCTTGATTATTATGTACCAGTAGATGGAATACTTTATATTTTACCTACTGATTGTATACCATATCATCTTGATGTTATAGGTACCTATATAGGTATCGATAGACAGGTGTAGGTCAATTTCTTATGTTGGGAACTCTGGAGAGAATTGTTTGTCTGGACTTTGCTGACATTACTTCCTAAACCTTTGTTCCTTCAGTTCCCCTTTGTGCTCCAGGGTTGCGATAACTCTTACGAACATTCCCACAGCTTCTTATGGTACTTTAAGCTAAATATTTCATCGCTAACATTAAGTTCGTTTAGTTGAAAAGGTTCCAAGGTATTTACACCTAGGTAATTATTTTGTTTAACCAAAACGCCCAAAGAAACGATTAGCAATACGTGAAATTCCTCATATTGTGTCCATGATGATTGTAGAAGCTCGTCGTTGAATGTGACTCAGTAAGGTCTACGACCTAGCACCACGCAATAAGTCTGACAAGAGCGATATACGTGTTTGTGTTCAACTTGTCCAGCCACATTATTATGTGGCTGTTGCACTAACTTTTGTTCGACCACCTGCTGCACTTTTCTGTAATTAACTAAAGAATATCGAGAACAATGGAAAGGGGAAAGGTCGCTGTGGTCTAATTACGATCAACTTATCATTATTAATATCGATAATGTGTGTTTAGTGTTTAAATGCTGGCTTTTTTAGTGACAATGCCTTTCGTTTTATTTTGAATTATCTATTTTTAGGGTGTACCTAACAATAGATACGACAAGCATCAAATAAATACCATAAAGTATTTTCGACGACCTTTTTTCTTCCAATAAACTATAACAGTATTTACCTACTTTTGATTCCAAGCTTTACCTACATAGAATCTTTCCCATAGCATTACCGTATCAGCAGGTCTCCCATGGATCGATGGTGCACACCGTTAGAGAAGCACCCTTCATGAAACTAGGTTTTTTTTTTTTTTTTTTTTTTTTTGTGGTAGGTAAAATCATCCAATGACAAATCCCGCCCTTGGGTGGAGCGGGAAGTAGTGTCAGACTCTTACTGACTAAAAACCTACCCCGTTCCTTCGTTGCCTATAGTGCCGGGGCTGAGCCTTCCTCTCAGAAAACGGCCCTTGACCCCAGCAGGCTTCGACCCTGCCTGCCTGCAGTAGCAGGCTGGGTCTCTTCGGTGTGCTGACAGCTCCTTGAGGCGCGCGGGAACAGAACGCGCCGTCGACGACTTGGGCTCGGTCCGGTCGGTTACCGGACGATCGGACAGCGTGCTACCCATTGCACGCCGTCCGCAAGCCCGCGCCTACGGTGGCCGGAAATCGGGATCGGAATCCCGGCGGCGGCTGGGGCGAGCGCCCCGTTGCCTCTGCCTGATGCGGTCGGCCTCCTCCTTTGCTAGCATTACTGCTTCGCAGAAGGAGGCGACCGCCTGCCATCCCTCCTCACTACGGACCATGGCCTGAACCAAGGCCCGGCGAGAGAGATCGCTGCCGCCGATCGCCCCCACGAGGACACGGCGATGCTCCGCCCAGGTGGGGCACACCTCTACAGTGTGCTCCACCGTGTCCTCCGGGTGTTCAACACAGTGGCGACACCCGGGCGAATCTTCCGCACGAATCCGGAACAGGTACTTAGCGAACTTTCCGTGTTCGGTAAGCACCTGCGTCGTGCGGAAGTTGAGAGCGCCGTGAGGTCTTTCCAGCCACGCCTCAAGGATGGGCCTTATCGCCCCAATTGTGGCGCGCCCCGAACGAGGTTGCGATAGTCGCTGACGCCATTTCGCCATGAGATCCCGCCGGAGCTCTGTCCGCCATGCCTCGACTTGTCGCGGCAGCGGAATTTCGCCCCGGCGTTGCATCTCCATGCGCTTATCGTGCATGTGTGCAAGGACTGTTGCCTCCAGATCCCATGGCGGTTGGCCAGCAAGGAGGGTCGCCGCCTCGCGGGAAATCGTTCGGTACCCTCGCACCATGCGTATTGCCATGACCCTCTGGCACGCATTCATCTGGGCCCTCGGTTGCTGTTGCAACGTCGGTGCCCACACCGGAGCCCCGTAGAGGGCCATGGACCGAACGATTCCCGCGTAGAGCTTCCGGCAGGAGGCGTCTGGTCCCCTGAGGTTGGGCAGGAGCCGCCCGAGAGCAGCCCCAGTCCGATTCAGTTTGGGAGCCAGACGTCGGAAGTGCTCCTTGAAGTTCCACCAGCTGTCGAGGACGAGTCCCAGGTACTTCATCGTCGACCCGACGCTGATGTGAACCCCTCCTACCGTTAGCTGGGATCCCGGTGGTGGCGCACCCCGAGGGCCGTGAAAGCACATGGCCTCGGACTTGTGCAGTGCCACCTCGAGCCCCAACTGCTGGATCCTTTCAACGACTATCGCAACCCCGCGTGTCGCTAGTTCGACCGCCGTCCGGTACGACTCTCCCCGCGCTAGGATCAACGTGTCGTCCGCGTAGCAGACCACGCTGACCCCGTCGGGGAAGTCGCCGCGCAGCACGTAGTCGTACCCGATGTTCCACAAGGGTGGTCCTAGTACCGATCCCTGCGGAACACCGCACGACATCTCTCGACGTTTCCACTCTCCCTGGTGACCGGGGTAGATAATATACCTCTCCGAAAGGTAGGCCTCGATCACACGACAGAGGTAGTCGGGCACCCGGTGGTACCGGAGTGCCGTTCCAATACTACTCCAGGGCAGGGAATTAAAGGCGTTGGCAATGTCCAAGGACACTGCCACGACACACCTGCCCTGGGACACCGCATCCCCCGTCGTGAGGGCTCGTACGCGCATGATGGCGTCCACCGTGGAGCGCATCCTGCGAAAGCCGAACTGTCCGTCCGAAAGGTCCGGCCCCACCCGTGCTAGGCGCGCGACGAGGCGGTTTGCAATGACTCTTTCAAAGAGCTTGCCTACCTCGTCGAGCAGCACAATGGGCCGGTATGCGGACGGAGAGTCCGCAGGGCGCCCCGGCTTCGCTATGAGGACCAGTTTTCCCGTCTTCCAGCGAAGTGGGAACTGGCCCCTCTCCAAGCACGCGCTAAAGAGCCCCCTCAATCGAGGCCCGAGAGCCTCCATGGCCAGGACCCAGGCTTTTCCAGGCAAGCCGTCGGGTCCTGGGGCGGTATTTTTGGCACTCAGCCTTCGTACCGCCACTCTCATCTCTACCTCGGTCACCTCTGGAATATCGTCGTCGTCGTGGTCCGCGTCAGGTACTGCTGGTGGTGGTGGAGCCATGGGCGGGGGGGAGTGTACCCCCCGCGTAGGGAACAGAGTGCCGACTACACCCTCCACGAGCTCGGGCCGGAGACTCTGAGTCAGCGGGGGAGCCCATGGGCGGAGTTTCTCCCGCACCATCTTGTATGGGCGTCCCCACGGGTCTGCATTCAGAGACCCCAGCCAGACGTTGCGGGCCACCAGTTTGGCCCGCTTAATCTCCGCTCGGAGGGTGCGCTTCGCCACCCTGTAACCCTCGTATAGCTCCGCCTCTATAGCCTCCGCATCCGACGGGCGGTTGCGGCGCTTGCAGTACCTGGCGTACCGGCGCCGCGCGTGATTGCATGCATTGCGTAATGCCGCAATCTCCGGCGACCACCAGTACACCTGGCGCTTGGCACGTCCTGGACGGACTCGGGGCATAGCCGCGTCGCAAATTTGCGACATGCCCTCCCGGAACCACTCTGCCTCGACGTCTATGTCGACAGGCCTGTCCGGTGCTTGCACCCAGGCCTGTACCGTCGCGGCTTCCAGGAGGAACTCCCGGTCCATCTGCCTCAGCGCCCACCGCGGACCACAAGGGCTCTGCTGGACCGGCGCGGTCGAGGTTTGGGCGGAGACGTCAAACCGGATATACCGGTGGTCTGAGAACGTCTCCACCCCCTCCATAACGCGCCAGTCAACGACACGTGGTGCCAGATCGGGGCTGGCGAACGATAGGTCCACGACTGATTCGCCCCGCATCCGCACACACGTGGAGACAGAGCCCTGGTTTAGGATGACCAGGCCGGACTCCTCAGCCCAGGCCTCTACCGACCGACCCCGCCCGTTCGTGTACCGGGAACCCCAAGCCTCGTTCCAGGCATTGAAGTCCCCGCAAACGACTACGGGGAGGTCCCTAAACCCGACGACGACGTTTTTCAGCTCCATCAGGGAGATGTGGAGATCGCCGAGAGATCTGTTCGGGGACAGGTAGACGCCTACCACTGCAATGTCCCCGAACCGTGCTGCCACGCAACCCCGGCCCCTCGTGACGCGCTCGAGGGGCGGGGTACCGGCGGCGGTCGATCTAATTAAAGTCACCGAGCCGTCCAAGTCCTGAACCCAGTCTCCACTGGGCAGGACGTAATACGGCTCGGAGACTACGGCGATGTTGATCGACCACTGCGCCATGCTCTGGAGCAACAGATCCTGAGCAGGGGCGCAGTGGTTGATGTTCGCCTGGAGGAGACGTAATGAAGCCGTTATTGACAGTCCATTACAGTCTCCTCCGGAGCCCTCCTTGAGGGCAATGCTGCGGCGGTTGAGGCGGCGATAGCGGCGGCGGCCACAGAGGTGGCTGCGGCGGTGAGGACGTTCCCGGGGATGGGCCGGACCCTGGCCTTGATCTTGGTGGGGGGGTCGCAGGACCTGCTCCCAGCCTGATGGTCAGCCGACTTGCCGGCCGCCGCACATGCGTAGCAATGCGGCTTTTCGCGGCATTCGACGGCCCTGTGCCCAGGCTGACCGCACTGGAAGCAGCGGTCACTGCGGTCCACCTCCGCGGTGCAACATGCCCCGGCGTGGTGTCCCACGCGGCAGCGGTAGCACCGCAGAGGTCTGGGCTCCAGCAGTTTTACCTGCGCGGATACCCAGCCCACCAAAAGCCTTCGGCCCTCCCCCGTTATAGTTTTGGCCGCCGACACGGGGCAGCTAACCGTAACGGCTTGCATGCCCGTGCCGTCAGTGCGGATGGTGCCCGCCCGGACCTGGTCGGTCGTGCACCCTCCCGCCCCGACGATGGCGGCCACTACTTCGTCCACCCCAACGGAGTCGTCCAAGCCCATGATGCGCATGTCTATGCACTTCGTGGGCCTGGACACTCGGGCGTCTTCCGCGTCCAGGGACTCCCTGAGTCTCTTGGCCAGGGCGTCTGCCGCTGGGCCACTGGACGCGCCAGGGACCTCCAGCATTTGGGCACCGGTAACGGTGCGCCTCATGCGGAAGCCCTCTGTGGCTCCGAGCTCCTCGAGGTGGGGCAACACCGCCCGCCTCGCCTTGTCCATGACGGACTTATAGGTCACGCCCCTCTTTTCCGCTTCAGGCTGCAGTGTGATCACTACAGCCTCGGATTTAGGGGCGCGAAGCCTGGCCGCCATGGTCATGAAACTAGGTCATGTTCCCCCATAGCGGGCACCCTTGTTACCAGGAGACTAGGACAACACAAGAGATCGAGTTTTGAATCTACTGGAAAAGATAATCTTTTTTTTTTTAATAACGCAGTTTATTACCTACATTATATCCTTATTGGTCAGTGAAGAGCTATAAAATAATAATAAGTTTATTGACTTATAGTCAATTAATTTAATAATCATGCTCTACTTCGCGTCTTGAAAGTGGAAAGGGACTGTATTGTGTTTTGCACGTCCTTACTCTGTATTTAGCAACGATTTTAAATCTGTTTCCAGTTATTACCTTTATGTCAATTACTTTTGTTTTCTGACGCACAATCTCAATAATTAACCGACTTCAGAGGTCGATGACATTCACTGAATTGAATAATATTCAGATGCATTTTTTGATCATTTAGATTGAACTCTGCTAAATTCATCCCAATTAGATTGAACCCGTCGTAGATCCAGAACTAGTTACCTAACCTTAGACTTAGTTAAGTCGTTGGTCAAAGCAGAAGTATAACTTTTCATACTTGTATGTAAGCCGCAAACTAGACTATGTAGTCAACGGCAGTGTGACAAATTAGGTAGGGTTCACGGTCTGCAACCAGGGGACAGGGTTAGTGTATTGAGTGTGGTAGAGGCAATAATAAGTGCAGCATATTTAGAATACCATTTCGTTTTAGGGAATAATTTTGAGATCAAACGGGTTAGCATAAAAAGTGCTATAATTCATTGAAAGATTATTAAACTTTAATTAATAAAAACTCAAAAGCAGGTAATTTGGAATACGCAGAAGTCAAAATCTCTATGATCAAGGATATGGCTATGTTTTTTCACCATGAACAGAGACATATGATAAGATTCCAAATATTACTAACATATAGGCTAAACCGCTTACTGCCTAAAGTTTTGGACTAAGGAAAGAGTCTGACACTTATGATACTACTATAGAATAATATACTACAAAACATATACATAAATCAGCCATAAAAATGTAAGTTAAGTAACTCTTAAGTTCCCTTTCTCACCTGGTACCTGCCCAGGGCCCCCAAGGGGGAGCCCCACAAGCACACATGTATTCAAAGCACATGAGACGCTACTAAGAACCTAAGATTTCATCCATGTGAAAATAAGTTATGTCAGACAGCAGCTCTAAAGGTACGTTTAGACTAAGACACTTTATATGGTACACTGAGATACATCGAGAGTCTCTGTATGAACACGAGTGTGCAATTAGAGACACTTATGTTCATACAAAGACACTCGCTTAGCATTATAGACTAAAGAGTATATAATGCTAAGCGTGAGTCTATGGATTGAATTAATCTATTCTTGTACCGTTTCTAGTTGTAAAACACAAACATCGAACAACAAAACAAGGCTTGCTGTGCCATCATTTTGCTGATATTTTGTCTTCTCTCGTTTTATATGTTATTCCATTTAGGTTAATATCCCCGTTAATATGCGTCCTTTTATCCCTTTTATGACGAATTGTTGGAGACAAAATTGTTTTCGGCTTTCGGATTTTATCGATCAATAAGCTAATGGGTATTTTATTACGTTGTTAATTGATTTTGATTTGTTAGGGGGAGGGATGCTTGTACTTTATGAAATAAATGACTTGGAAACTACCATTTAGTGCCAGGAAAACTGGAACTTGAAGACTGTTTTTTTTATGGTAGGTAAAATCATCCAATAACAAATCCCGCCCTTGGGCGGAGCGGGAAATAGTGTCAGACTCTTACCGACTAAAAACCTACCCCGTTCCTTCGTAGCCTATTATGCCTGGGCAGAGCCTTCCTCTCAGAAAACGGCCCTTGACCCCAGCAGGCTTCGACCCTGCCTGCGATCGAACAGCGTGCTACCCATTGCACGCCGTCCGCAAGCCCGCGCCTACGGTGGCCGGAAATCGGGATCGGAATCCCGGCGGCGGCTGGGGCGAGCGCCCCGTTGCCTTTGCCTGATGCGGTCAGCCTCCTCTGCTTTATTATTGCGACCGCCTGCCATTCCTCCTCACTCCAGACCATGGCCTGAACCAAGGCCCGGCTAGAGAGATCGCTGTCGCCGATCGCCCCCATGAGGACACGGCGATGCTCCGCCTAGGCGGGGCACACCTCTACAGTATGCTCCACCGTGTCCTCCAGGTGTTCTGCACAGCTTGAAGACTGGTTACGTTTTACTGTAATGAAAGACGAACTAAACGATTTAGGTCTATGTGTGTGCAGGGAATAATTTATAGGGAATAAATGTCTACTTCTCTATCTAATACACAATCACTATCATGTTTTAGTTAAATGACTGAAAGATCGCCTGGTTAGCCCGGTGACCGTGTGTTTGTGTGAACAACCGGGTAACATAACAGCTTGTAACTTTGTGATTTTACTAGATATAGTTATGAAAATTTGTATACAGATTCTTTACATAAAAATACTAGACACGTGTTTCGGATTTCGCATTATATACTAAAATTAAGGATGTAAAATGTATTTGTTGATTTTTGTGCATCTACAAAAGTGAATTATTTAAGAGGCACTCTGTACAACCCTGGGTCTGCAGTTGGGGTGGATCCGAAATTGTTTATACTCCATCAAAGATTCAAAAGCATTTATTTCAAATAAACCATTTACAGTCACTTTTAAAAGGTCAAGGTGTCAGTCTGTCAGAAAAAAAAATGATGCTAATTGCACATTCCAAAGCGTCTGCATCTGTTTAGGTACTTAACTAAACGTAAACAATCTTGCTGTATTTTTTTTTAATCATGTAGAAGACATACAAAGATTATTTCAATTTAGTTAATTACCTAACATCGGTTTAGGTAAATAACTAATTGTAAAAAGTTTTTAGACAATTTTTAGATAAAAGACATGTGAAGATTGTTTACATCTAGTTAAGTACCTAAACAGATGGGGTAGGTATAGATAAGTGGTGTTTATGCTCAATTATTGTTATTGGTTGCGCGAATTTGCTTGATGTTTTAATGGACTGTATGTTTGAAAAGCGATCTAAGGTTTGTTAACAATATGCAGGTACTGCGTCTAGCGTTTATTAATGGGATAAATGTATTGGGAAGGAACACTGACCTTTAGACTTCGTGAGTGGTTACACGTGGCATCGGCCGATCCTCGTCTTCGCACATTTAAATCACTGCCAGGTCCTGTTTTGCACTACACTGCACCACTGTTGAGTTCTGAATGGTTGGAACACGAAATAGCCAATTTTCTTGTAATTTCGAGCGGGCGTGTTAGCGGTGCGGTCACATTCACAATGCACAAAACGTCAATGTCAAATCATTTCTCTCGAGGTCGTGCGGGAAGCGGATACGGTAGGGATAGGATTGCTAGGCCAAAAAAATAAATTACAAAAAACAAAGTCGCGGATCATAGCAAATTGGCGCAACCATTCCCCCCGGGTTTGAAGGGTTACCTTCAAAGAAAAGAAAAAAAACAAAAGCGAAACTAAACCCTATTACTAATCTAAACTATCAATACTAGGTAGCGAAACAACTTATAACTAACTATGCCACTACTACTGATTAGGCAGAGGGCAGAGGCGAATAACCGGACGCAGGTACGATCCAGTTGCGGTTTTAACTTTTACGACTCGCGTTATTCCGTTCGAACCCGGAAAAACTTCTTCCACTACACCAAGAGGCCAGTGCAGAGGAGGCGCACTCTCAGTCTTCAGTATCACCACAGTACCGACTGTGACTGGATCTGAAGGAGTGTTCCACTTTGGACGCGACTGCAGCGTATGCAGATAATCTGTCCTCCATCGCTTCCAAAAGGACTGAACTAAGCTATCTAGCAGAGCGTGACGCGGGTGAAGCTGCAGTTTGTCAGTCTCGACATCTAAAGCGGGCAAATATTTAAGAGGAGTCGTCGTCAAGAAGTGAGCCGGCGTCAACGCTAGTGGCTCCGATGGATCACTAGACAAAGTCCGACACAACGGACGCGTATTCATCAACGCCTCTACCTGAGCGAGTACAGTGCTCAACTCCTCGTACGAGAGAATCTGTTCGCCTATGACCCGAAACAGGTGCGACTTAAGGCTTTTAATATTCGCCTCCCAATTGCCACCAAAATGACTAGCTGCTGGCGTATTAAAACACCAATCAATGCGATTCTCAGCTAAGACATGGGCGAATTCACTTTGGTAGTACTTGGAGCGTAAGAATGTATGTAATTCCGAAATATTGCGTCGCGCTCCAACATAATTTGTGCCGTTGTCAGAGTATAAGCGCTTAACGGGACCACGGCGAGATAAAAATCGTTTAAATGCAGACATAAAACCCTGCGTACTCAAATCACTGGTTAACTCTATGTGAACCGCACGAGTTGTCATACAAACGAATAGGCAAATGTATGCCTTTGTGGAACGTATACCACGACCACGGGCAATAGTGACTTTAAACGGTCCAGCATAGTCCGTCCCAGTATGTATGAAAGGTTTCACCGTCTGTACAACACGACAAGAACGATGGTCGGCCATTTCCGGCGCGTTGAAACGCGGGCGGAGCTTAAAGCAGGGCACACATCTGTGCACTCTAGCGCGTATCAAATTGCGAGCGGAAAGTATCCAGTACTTCTGTCGAAGAATGGACATTAATAAATCGGGACCAGCGTGACAATTCACCTTATGGTGATAGTCCACCAACAAATCCAAAACGTGATCCCTGCGTGGTAGAACTACTGGAGCATTTGTTCAAACTCTAACTTAGCATTTCGCAGACGGCCACCGACACGAATGAGTCCGTCTTGCAAAAATGGTTTCAAATGTTGAAGTGCGGGACTACAAGGTTTATGTGATTCTAAACTACGAAATTCTTTTGAAAAATAAAATTTCTGCAACTCTCGAAGTACAACTGATTCAGCTCTATCCAAATCAGCTGCGATTATAGAACCACGCGATGGTAATAATCTCAAAAATCTTAGGACGTAAACTACACAGCGTAATAGTCTCGACCAAGACGAGACTCGATTAGACAACAACAAAACAACTGACTCTTCACGCGGAACTGATACTACAAGCGTATGTTTCTTCTCCTCGGGTGGTTCTGAAACAGTAGCGGGGTTAAACGGAGCATTTGGCCACTCGTTAGGAGTGGTATGCAGCCAGGGAGGGCCACAAAACCAAAGCGGATGATTTAAAATTTGCGCGGGAAGCAAACCACGTGAGAGACAATCAGCTGGGTTTTCTGTTCCAGCGACATGGAACATATTTTCCGGTGACAATTCAGCTTGAATCTTAGCCACCCTATTTGCGACAAACGTGCCCCATCGATGGGGTGAAGAGTGGGCCCAACATAGAGCAACGGTTGAGTCTGAAAACGCTACAATTCTCTCTATATTAATGCGAGGACGACAAGGTTTGACTATAGATGTAATCAATTGAACCAACATAAGAATAGCGCAGAGTTCGAGACGAGCAAGAGAGACAACCTTACGAGGAGATACCTTTGATTTTGCGCTAATGAGGAAAACTGAAATGTTATCGCCATTTTGGACCTGAAAGTAAACCACTCCCCCGTAAGCCCTCTCACTGGCGTCTGCGAAACCTACCACATTAACAACAGTGTCTGGTACTATACCAACATGGCGAGGAATCTGTATCTGATCGAGCATTGGAAGCTCTTTCCTATAGCGAGCCCACAACTTGGCAACACTGTCAGGAGCGGTGTCGTCCCAATCACAGTTGGAAAGCCAAAGCTCTTTTATAAGCAGCTTTGCATATAAAACGACAGGAGCTACAAAACCCATTATATCCCATATCCGAGCTACACATGCTAGGATAACGCGTTTGGTACAAGTTGGCGGAGTCGAGCTAATTTTAAGACTGAACATATCAGTTGCGGGTGACCAACTTAAACCGAGGATCTTATGCGAATCACTATCATCGAATTCCTTTACCGAAGTCAACCGGTGTGACGGTGGAATCGACTCTAATGTAGCTTGCGAGTTGCTTGTCCATTTCACCAGATCAAATTGACCGGACTTCATGAGGCTGATTACTTGAGCAGCGGTCTCTATAGCCTCTGCTTCACTAGGTACACTGTACACAAAATCGTCCATGTACAATCCGGTTTCAATAGTGGCCCTTGCTTTCGGGTATGTATCACCCTCGTCAGCGGCCAACTGCTTGATAGTGCGAAGAGCGTGAAAGGGACTAGACTTAAGCCCAAAACAAACACGATTGAATTCGTAAACCTTCAAAGGTTCCTGCGGAGAAAATCTATACAAGAAGCGTTGGAATCTACGGTCACATTCTCTGATTCCAATACTAAGAAACATTTGCCGAATATCGGCAGAGAGCGCAATAGCAAACAAGCGAAAATTTACTATTATTTCAAATAAGTTACCCTGGAGGTTCTGACCACAATACAAGATATCGTTAAGCGATATGCCAGTACTAGTCTTAGCGCTACCATCCATAACCACACGCAGTTTAGTTGTAAGTTTGTCTTCTCTAACAACTCCATGGTGCGGGATGATGTAAAACGGGTAATCACGTGTCTCCTCAGTCTCGGCAGGCGCTGATGAGATATAACCTTTATCTAAATATTCGATCAGCACATCATCATAGGCTTGCTTCAACTTAGGAGACGCCTGCATCTTACGTTCCAAGCATAGAAAGCGTTTTTCTGCGGAGGCACGGGAGCCACCGAGCGAAAAAATATCACCCTTGAAAGGGAGCGCGACAACATAACGACCATCTTTATCACGAGTAGTCGTGCGGGTATAAATCTCCTCAGTGACCTGATCCTCAGGGCTGAGAATAGGTGGGACATTGACCTCTTCAATCTCCCAGAACTTGCGGATGGTAGACTCAAGCGGCGGCTCGACGGTGCAACAGTGCGACACAGTCGAGTAACTATTTAAATAAGCGGGTGCGGAGCCAACTATAACAAACCCGAGAACTGTTTCCAGTGCGTGCGGAGCGGGGTACATCGGAAGACCTTGAATTTTACGTGATAACTGGAGATGCGGGAGAATCGAAGCACCGATCAATAGATCGATATCTCCAGGGAAAGCGTAATTTCCGTCGGCTAACTGCAAGTTCTTAAACTCCGTCAGCATGGACGTGTCAACCGGTACCGTGGGCAACCGTTCCGTAATCTTATCTGCGACTAGCGAATCCATTTCAAACGAAATATTACGATTAAAACGTGAACTAAATATTATTTTAATGGAACCGTGAATGGTTGCCTTTAAACCTCCAAAACCTTTCACTTCTGAGCGGGATGACCAATTATTAAAACTAAAACCAAGGCGTTGACAACAATCCCGAGTAATAAAATTACTCTGGGAAGCGCCATCTAGTAGCGCTCGAACGGTGTGCGGTTTGCCAAAGGCATCTACAATGACAACTTGCGCGGTCGCAAGTAAAACGGTAGTGATTTGAGTACCAGCGGCGGAAAGCGAACACAATGTTACGTCGTTTGCACTCGCAGCAGGCCGCGCGTCACAAGCGTCGCGCGTCTGCGCAGGCTGCTGCTGCGATGGCAGCTTACTTCTCTCAAAATGTAAGAAGGTATGATGTCTAGCTGGACATTTACGACAGCTAACACCACTTTTACATGACGTAACCAGATGTTTGTCACTTAGACAATTAAAACACAAATTATTAGTGCGGACAAACTTGTAACGATCACTAGGCGATAATCTCTGAAATCCCGAACACTTGTACAGCTGTGCATGGCTACCCTTACACAGAGAACAGTCAGGTGTTGAGGCGGTATTAACTAGCGTTTGTGCAGTCTTGACTGACTTCGATGACGCGTCTAGACGGCGATCGGAACCTGTCCTATTCGTGACTTCATGACGTGCCGACGTGCGCTGCAATACCTTAATATGGTCGCGAATAAAAGATTCTAAATCTTCGAACTTAGGTATTTCTTTGCCGCGCTGAGTCGTTTCAAACAGACGAACAGTTTCAGGATCTAATTTATTTAAACCGATATACAAAAACAAAAAGTCACAGAGGTCATTGACCTTTAGGTTCTTTACTGCACGAACAGATGATGCGAAAATATTTAAAAACTTCTCTAAATTATGATCGTTACAAACGGAAAAACTTTTCAAATCGAATAATTGATCTAAATATGCGGTGGCTACTAATCGCTTATCTTCGTATTTTGTTTTTAAAGTGTTCAAAACTAAATTGTAATTTTCAGCGCTAAACGTAATTCCAGCACAGACAGCCTTTGCCTTACCGGTCAATTTTTCTACGAGATAATGCAATCTCTCGTGATCTGTCAGCGATGTGTTCCTATGTATTATATTTTCGAAACTATCTATAAATAAATTCCAATTTCGAATGTCACCATTAAATTCAGGTATTTGAATTGGCGGCAATCGTGGGCGTTCGCGAGGAGGGTTGGATAAACTACTCGCGGGGGGGGGAGTCTCTAAACTCCTAGCAATACGTTTGATACGACAATACAAGTCATCAAAGGACGACAATGCCTGATAACTCACACAGTAATCAGGATTTAACTCCAACTCTAAAATGTTTATATTCTTAATTGTAGATTTAAAATCCTCGCGCAAACTATCTAAAGTTTCCAACGAACACAAGAAAGCATCTCTAATCATCAGATCCGAGATTTGCAAAGATTTATCACAAATTGATTGAACACGTGAAAACTGTGAGTCCCTTTCGGCGTATAAAAGCTTTAACTGAACCTTTAAATCAGTACTAACCTTGGTTCCCTTAAGAGACATCTTGTTTTGATATATTCACACTATACACTCAAACAAACACTTAACGAATTATTAAGTAAGCGATAATTATCAGATAACAATATGGTAATATTGTAAACAACAAAGTGAACGGCGAACGAACGGAACAACATATGCGTATATAATCTATGGTTTATCCGTTTCCTACAAATATTCACTCAACAATGAACGGGTATTTTTGAAATGCGTCTACCTACATGCAATTTGTAGGATGGTCGAATGAATTTTGTCAAGAAAAAGAATGCGATCGATTTATATCTACGCTGATATTTACGTAGCTAACTATAATTATGCGGTGCGGTTGACGGCGTAGGTACCGTAATTATCAATGACACTTTAACTATACGAGCGAAATAACGTATAGTTGCCTAAATGCCTAGATGCGGGTTTTCTACTATTATATCTAGGTAAACAGGCGCGTTGCGTTTATTCCCTATGGAACAAATACTATATTGCGAAATTACAAGAAAATGATTCACGATCCTGCTCGTATGGACCAAAAAGTAATGGTTGCGCGAATTTGCTTGATGTTTTAATGGACTGTATGTTTGAAAAGCGATCTAAGGTTTGTTAACAATATGCAGGTACTGCGTCTAGCGTTTATTAATGGGATAAATGTATTGGGAAGGAACACTGACCTTTAGACTTCGTGAGTGGTTACACGTGGCATCGGCCGATCCTCGTCTTCGCACATTTAAATCACTGCCAGGTCCTGTTTTGCACTACACTGCACCACTGTTGAGTTCTGAATGGTTGGAACACGAAATAGCCAATTTTCTTGTAATTTCGAGCGGGCGTGTTAGCGGTGCGGTCACATTCACAATGCACAAAACGTCAATGTCAAATCATTTCTCTCGAGGTCGTGCGGGAAGCGGATACGGTAGGGATAGGATTGCTAGGCCAAAAAAATAAATTACAAAAAACAAAGTCGCGGATCATAGCAAATTGGCGCAACCAGTTATATTAGAGTCTATTATGAGTATGTTTGAAACTAAGTTTTTAAATTACTAAGACATCCTGTTCGCTGGCGAAATAAACTTAAAACCAACTTCCTTAGCTATAAACATGTCGCATATTCGGGTGCAGATACAAAAACGATCAAATATATTTTGGCTTTAGTCCAGAGAATACTATACAAATGCAGTGCAAGATACTTAATTGTACATATAGATGTATATTTAACGGGATTGCGATAGTTTATGTACTGAACTAAATCGGAATGTTGCAGTTGTGATCTCTCAAAGATTTGCTGGTAGAAAACTCACTCATTTGACTGGCCTGTTGGTGTAGTGGTTGGTGGCTCTGACTGCTATGCCGAAGGTCGTGGGTTCGATTCTCACCCAAGACAAATGTTTGTGTGATGTGATGAGCACGATCATTAATTTTTTCTGTGTTTGGGTGTAATTTATCTATAACTAGCGAACCTCCCCAGTTTCGCACGGGTGCAATGGTGATATTAAATATGTTATGCTTGTATTATGTATATAATCACTCTATCTATTAAAAAAAAACCGCAGCGGGAAGCGACTTTGTTTTATACTATGTAGTGATATGTATGTATTTAGAAATATATAGACAAGTATCAGTTGTCTAGTACTCATAACACAAGCTCTGCTTAGCTTGGGACTCAACGGCGTTGTGTGATAGTTGTGGAATATTATAATATTAATTTTGTGGAATATTATTAACTCACTGTCGAGTAACACAATATTTGCACGAAGTTATCGGCGTACAATATACAAATTACTATTTCAACCGCACGGATTTTTATATTTGAGAGATATTTGACTCCCAGCAGTGGGAACATTAAAAGGCTGATGATGATGATTTTTATATAAAAAAAAACGCTCACTAAACGCCACGACCCAAACAATCGGTTCCGAGAAACCAACACTAAGGCCGTTTTTACGGAGACGCGGCGCGTTGAACGTTTCGTCGTACATTGCAGCAGCGGGCCGCGTCATCGCACGCGCAAATACAAACATATGGCAATGTACGACGGACCGCCCGACGCGCCGCGCAACACGCCGCGTCTCCTTAATCGAGCACTTACTTACATCGTTACCTGCGTATGTTGACTTTAAAATTGAAATTGACATATTTGTCTCATATAACAGATTCTGGCGGCGCTGGCACGATATTGATTTGTCACATAGGTATGTCAGACTATGGCACTGAAAGTGTGAAGAAGGGTTCTACTTTTCGTACATTCTACTATGCTCTGTCTGTCTTCCTTTGTATTTTTCTGATTCGTTCTCATATCACTACATAGTATAAAACAAAGTCGTTTCCCGCTGTCTGTCCCTATGTATACTTAGATCTTTAAAACTAAGCAACGGATTTTGACGCGGTTTTTTTAGTTGATAGAGGGATTCATGGGGAAGGTTTATACATGCATAATATATTTAATATCACCATTGCACCCGTGCGAAGCTGGGGCGGGCCGCTAGTTTTCCATAGATGAGAATAAGTCTGTAGGCATGATCGGCTATCGGCTATTTATAACACATAGTAGGTGTAAGTACTATCGAAAGATACAGGTAGTGCCATAGTACTATTGGTGTTTAATTGTATTACTCTCGTTTCATGGTGCCCTGGTCGTTGTATGGGGTCACGGAGGGTTGTATCGGGGTCGAGGACTCCGGCACACCCCTGCTTTCACCACAGCGTTACTATGGAAGTGTATATTAATGATTTTAGACCCCGTTCGTTTGGCAGTCACGGTGAATTAGAACAATAAATAGGTTGGCACAATTATCACAATACTGTATCGGTTACACTGAATTTTGGTGAAAGGAATCGATCAATCATGTAAATTAATTCGTTAATTTAAGTTCTGTGCTATTCAATGTTTTATTTATTAATTTATGGATGCCTGGTAGTCTTTCTCTTGTTAGGGTTTGGTAATAATACCCTTCAAAGCAGTTGAGATGAGAACTACAACGCAGACCAAATGAAAATGTCTATCACAAGTTTGATTCTTATCATAATTTAGTATTATATGGTGTTTGCAATATTTTCTTTTAGTATTATTGTGTTTTTTTCATCTTCTTGCTCTTGTCCCATACTAGTCTCGGTAGAACATGTATTTTCTTCAATTTTGTCCTGTCTTTCACCCGTCACTGCCTTAGACAGCGGAAGTTCGGACTCGCCTCTAGCACGTGGATCGTTAATATTGTGCCTATATGGCACGATTTCACATCGGTCGCGACGATTACACCCATTCGGTGGTTAATGCTATTTCGCTTGCACGACAGCGCCGGCTCTTATCTCTGTCCTTGTCTATCAGTGACTACAGATAGTGTAGATGTGTGAGTTTCGAGACCAGGTTTTCTTATTGCGATGTTAGCGCGTAACTTAAGATATGTCTTCGTAATAACAAATAAGCAATAAGTTTATTACGGTCCATGGCAGAGAGACGTCTATCCACAATCAAAAATCACGAAGAACTGGTCATCTCTGTAGGATAGGACAATAAATGCTAAAAATTGCGTTGTGGTGATGCGAACAAGAGCGGCGGGCGCCACCGCCGATTTTAGCGGCGCGGCGCCGCAACGCGGTTATGTGTTTCGGCGGGTGACGTCATGTTTCTGGTCACAGAACACAGAAAGACACTAGAAGTAGCTTGAGAAAATGTTTGTACCAGAACCGGTGTCGCCAAACTCACACATTTACGATTTACTCTTACTGCAAACCGGAAGATACGATTGGCTAAAACAAAAATTGGGCGTAAACAAATTTCAAAAAAAAATGTTATACGAAATGCAACTTTAATGTCAACGATCTATAAATCAAATTAACAAAAACAAGAAAGAAATACATCTTGGACTACCAAGTACCGCCACTCGTCGCTAGATGGCGTTGTTCAGTATGAACTGTAACATTATAAAAATAAGGGTGGTATTTGAATGGCGTATCACTGACACAAATGCAGGTCGCTACTCAAATAGTGACGTATCCTAATTCGATCGCAAAAATATCGATAGTATGAAAACAAACATAAAATATAATGCGAAATAATACCGTATGCGATAGTATTAAAATAATGAAATTAATATGTAGTAGGGTAATTTCTAAACGTAGTAAAAAGGGTATTTATTTGCATGTAAATCAAATACCTTTTTGTTTGTATTTGTTCATTTTATACTGGGGAAATGAAAAAAAAAAATGCTGAATACCTTGCAATGTTTTATTATTACATTGCTATTTGAGTTTAAGACAATATAAAACAGTGAAAAGATTATTTGTATAATAATCTTTTCACTGTTTTATATTGTTTGATTTTGATCAAAGAATTTAGTTAAAATATTAACGGGCACTTTTAAACGATCAAGTCAGTTGCCCGTTCTAAGAAGTTGACACTTTTAAAATTTGGGTTATGTTATTTATGTTGAGTACTACGGATATATAGGTGTAACAATGTAACAAGTATTACAATTTCACAAATAAGAACTTATTATAAATACGTAGTGAAAAAGGTAATTTATTTTCATTGTATGTTTAATATTGAAAATACAAAAAAAAAAAATCTTTTCCAAAAAATACTACTGACTTCAAAAAAACTAAATAATGTAAAATAACTTTGATTGCGGAAGTCGGTGTTTACGGTTTGGTTTCTTCATTTTTTGACATTGACTTCCGAAATTAAAGTTATTATGCATTCGTTACGAAAAGTGTGATCGGCGATGACTAAACATAAGGTATAATTCAAACGCCCTATGTTGTTCCAAGCTCTTTAGCTAGATTTATTTAAAATTGCATCACGAATATCATCCTACAATATTTATTTTATTAACTTTATTAATTTAATTATTATCTGTATTTTAATACTCATACTCTCAAGTATAAATACTTTTATTTTAAAAAGGCAATGCAATACATGTCGATTGATTTTATCGATAAAGTCACGCACTATTTGGATAGCGTCAAAAGTATAGGTAGAGATGTGAATATTCCAGAAAGGCTAATAACCGGGAAAAGAAAATCAACTTTGTCTGCATCAAGTTAAGGACAATTTTTGTTTGTATATCTTGTGCAATGTTTGACGAAATTTTATTTTTTCATTTTATTAAAATAAATTCGAAAATAATACTTACCGGTGGTATGATATACCTCCATGAGTTAGATTTTTAGTGCGACTATGGTTTTTACAGTCCAGAATGGCACAATAAGGCATTTTAATATTATTTTATGTAAATTGTATCTTGACGTAGTCTAGTTGGCGAATGAGAGCGCTTGAACAGCAAGTGCGTATTGCAGTACTCACTAGCGGCGACAGTGCCACGCCTACTTACTATTTCCAGGTTCTTTCTGTGTTCCGTGTTTCTGGTATATGTATCTGCATGCTGTTTCTAGACAGTTTCCTTTCCAACAGATTTAGAAGGTTTCTAAGTTACTTAATGTTAAACGGATTTAAAAAACTCTTTCTATTAACCACAAAATTAAATAACATACTTTTAAATTATAATATAATTCCAAAAAAATTAGTTCCAATTTGGCATAAGTAACAACAAAAAAATAATGCCACAGAGTGGAGTAGAGATAAAAAGTTAAAAATATAAATAAATAAATAATATAATAGTAATAGAGTTAATAATGTTATTTACCTGTAAAATAATTATGGATCGGACTTTGTTAAATTAATTCTTAATTTATTATTGAGACCGTGAGTATCTCGATATCTACATCTTATTTACTTAAATCGAGTAAGCAACTCGTCGAGACGATGTCCTCGCTGACTTACCTGCCTTACACAAAAAACTAGCCCATTACTCATTACAAACCTAAAGATTTCAACATGAATGGCGGGAACTTGAATTAACCCTTTCATAATTATAAAACAGGCCTAAATAACAGTAAATACTGTGTTTATTAATAGTCCGAGGCCTAAAGAGGATAATAATAGGGATGTAATTAACGGGTAGGGTCACCGGCCGCACGAATCCTTGGACGGCAGGTACCGTGGTCGGTGCGGAGCGCCGCGGTGTCAACGTGCGTCCTCCAACTGCACTCGATACAAATACTTTTACTTCGACGTATGTGGGCTGTGTTTGTTGGATTCGTTGTCACTAGTACCACAGTTCCATGATGGAACTACTGATGCTTTTTTGAAATTACTATGTAGTTACATTTTAAAATAATCTAGAAAATAATAGAACTAAAGTTGATTTTTGGTGTGAAATCGGTTCATGATACCGAAAGTAGTATAGTATATCATAACAGTTGAGTACGTAGGTAACTGATTCTGGTTTAACTCTTTAAGATACGGTGTCTCCTTGTTTGGAGGTCAGTGATCAAATTTATAGGGAATAGCCACTCCCGTATTTGAAGTTTCATCACTGATATTACTGATGTAAATCAAATAATACTTCGAGCCAAGATCGCAAGCTAGAGATCTTGCTAGACTATACTTTAATTTTATTTGGACACTGCAAGATTTCGAAATTTTCTAATAATTTCAGGATGTTTTTGTTAGGAAAATTTAAAACGCAATGGAAACTTTTTACATTTGTGAGACTTACTTTGTATACAGCGGTATTATAGTTCCTTATACCGCCTATTTTTTTTTGAGGTGAAAAATCATAACATGACTTCTCCCGCTCGGGGGTGGAGCACGGAGAGGGAGTGCCAGACGTTTAGTGACTAAAATCCACCTGTGTCCTTTCGTTGCCCTTTCAAAGTTTCCGCGGTACTAGCCAGGCCTAATTCATAATTAGTCCTATTACTTGGAGGTACCTATCTAATTAATAGGTAGGCATTTAATGATCATAATGAGTTAGAATTTGTAGCAGCCAGTGTGACTAGTTCACTAATAATGCGTCATTTAGGGCCTCTGTACTTTTTTATTGTAAATGCTATTTAGTCAATACAGGTTAGTTACCAGTTACCTTCCATTGGCAAATGGATGGTAACACGTAATTGGTTCCATGATGGTTTCTTTTTTAGTTCTGGGAATCGGACCCGGCCTTCTAGCTTAGGTTCAAATATGCTAATTTCTAAACCTCTGCGCAAATATACAACATTATTTTTAGTATAAGCGAATCATGAATATAGTTGCTCAGAATCAGTAACTGATCTATACCAATATTTTTTACACCATGTTATATTTTTACCCAAAAATATTTAAAAAAGGTTACAAGTTGGATACGACCAAAACTAAGCACAACACAAGTCACAGCAGGTCATAGCTGGCATTAGTGGCCAGGGAACAGCTGGATGCGAGAGCAAAACAACCCCTCAGTCACCCGGATGGTCCGGTGACCGTGTATTTATGTCACCAACCAGGTACCATGACTGGCTTATAACTTTGTGATTTTTCATAATACAGTTATGAAATTTTGTACATATTTTTATGTAAAGAACATAAAAATACTAGACAGGTGTTTCAGGTTTTGCATATACTAAAATATGGTTGTATAAGTAAGCAATAATAACTTAAAACCTCACCTGTACTCCTCTGATGAGTTTAGCAGATTTGAACCAATAGATGGTACTTATACAGGATTTGATAAAAAAAACATAGTAAGTGAAATCTACCAGGGAACTATGAAAGCGAAAAGTTAATTTTATACCAGTACCCCAATGCTTCCTCTCACCCCTCGATCAAATAATGGGCGCGTAAGATAAGCCCAGAATCTCTTCGGGATGTTTGTCCACTTTATGATATACAATCCTATTTAGGATAGGCTCGCCCCTTATACTAATATGGCATTACGATTATAGTCAGTTTCAAAGAAGTGAGGGATATATAAAGTCGGCAACCGTTTTTAAACGGGTTCCATAAAGTAAGATCAGTTTGGTTGAAATGGATGGTGCACTGTGAGACCTAACGCTATGGTCTTGTGTGACTCTCCTCCTCTTCTATTGAAAAGGGAGGATCCTCCGACCAGTCGGGTGTGTAGGTATGTCTAGTGGGCTACTGCCTGTCCGATAGATGATTTCGGGCGGCTGTATCTATTCAAATCGCGCGAAGAACTTTAGTTGCGCCATGCAGGATAGTTTCTTTGTGACGAGATAGATGTCGCTACTACAGTATAATTGAAAATCAAAATCCTGGACACAGTATTGTTCGGAGATCCTCTCTTGAGAACCCTGACCACCGGTAGCTTGGACCCTGATCCCGATGCCGGTGGTTTACTATATTATATATTTTTAAATGTTTTTTTTTTTAATATTTAAAAATTTAATAATATGTATGTATAGAAAATAAATGGAATTATAATAGTTTATCCCTTTTGACAAGTAAAGACAAGCAAATTAAGTAGGTGCTTAATACCATTTATATTTTTATTGATAAATACAAAAGCTACAGTAAAACTAGCATATAAGTATCATAATATTATATTTTACCCTAAATCATCCAAGTATGTTACATTCTCAGAAAAGGGACTAAAATAGATTATTATGCCAGATCAAGAAATAATAAAAAGGTGCTAAGATAGCATATTTGGCCAACTAACTACCCGTTACACACCTGGCTGACAATTTTTATTACGATTAGACCGACACACAAAGAGGTTGTAAAACCCACCAGGTGCACCTCCTTCAGCCGCATGTGTCCCTGGTACTAGGCGAACAGATACAATGATTGCGCACACACATGTCCTAGGACAGGTGGCTCTACTTGCATGTTAATGATTAATTAAAAAATGACTTTTAAAATAGATATTAAATATTACCATATCATGTTGTAATTATAATTACTTAACTGCTGGGACAAGGCATCTCCTTGTACAGAGAAGGAATGAGCAGCTTTTCTAATATAAACACCGTAAAATTTTGAACGTTTTAATCCCGTGGAGGGCCGATCCGGTACAAGAAACACTATCAATTTATATAGATAAAATAAAAAAAATAAAGTATTTTTTTTCTAAAACTCGAATTAATATACGCATGTACGAAATTAATTTCTTTAAGTAAATGAGTCAATGACCTTGTAGGTAGTTATCAGTCGTTGCGTACTAACTACCTACAGGTCATTAAACTCGCCCAGCTGACGTTTACTTAATTTATTAATTTCGTACATGCGTAAATTAATTTAAGTTTAAAAAAAGTACTTTATTTTTTAATTTTATCTTTACAAATCGATAGTGTTTCATGTACCGAAATGACCCTCCACGGGATTAAAACGATCAAAATTTTACGGTGTTTATATTAGAAAAGCTGCTCATTCCTTCTCTGTCTTACTTGTGTGTATTTACTTGGTCACAACTATGGTGTCAGTTTTTAATTAATTCAATTAAGTACCACATTCACTAATTCACGCAGTGAGTAGGTAATGTGAGTAAGCCAAGTATAAATAAATCTGGATCAAGTTTTGAATCCGAAATTAAAGGTCTTTGTAGGACCGTTACAATCCTCCAGGACAAATTAAAAGATAAAATTCATAACCTACTCTTTTTAATTCGTGATATAGAAAAGCTTCGAAATAGTTATATAGCGACTATAGCGACATCTATGACGCCACATTGGAACTAAAATCCAAAATCTTGCATCGCATCGTTTTTTTTTTTTATATGGTAGGTAAAATCATCCAATGACAAATCCCGCCCTTGGGCGGAGCGGGAAGTAGTGTCAGACTCTTACTGACTAAAAACCTACCCCGTTCCTTCGTAGCCTATCGTGCCGGGGCCGGATATTCCTTTCGGAAGTTAACCCATGACCCCGGTAGGCTTCGACCCTGCCTGCCTGCAGTTAGCAGGCTGGGCCTCTTCGGTGTGCTGACAGCTCCTTGAGGCGCGCGGGAACAGAACACGCCATCGACGACTTGGGCTCGGTCCGGTCGGTTACCGGACGATCGGTCAGCGTGCTACCCATTGCACGCCGTCCGCAAGCCCGCGCCTACGGTGGCCGGAAATCGGGATCGGAATCCCGGCGGCGGCTGGGGCGAACGCCCCGTTGCCTCTGCCTGATGCGGTCGGCCTCCTCCTTTGCTAGCATTACTGCTTCGCAGAAGGAGGCGACCGCCTGCCATCCCTCCTCACTCCGGACCATGGCCTGAACCAAGGCCCGGCGAGAGAGATCGCTGCCGCCGATTGCCCCCACGAGGACACGGCCAGAGAGCTCTCCGCGTGATTAGAACATATAACAGCCTGAAATCAACTATCGGGGAGTTGTCCGGAACAGATATAACATCCCTGCCCCCCTAGTCAAGTTACATTCGTTTCGTTTTGCGTTAACGTTTGGAGTTGACCACGCCCCCAACTCCTTTGTTCGAACAAACGAATTAGGGGCGTGGCCATCTCCAAGCGTTAACGCAAAACGAAACTATTGTAACTTGGCTAGTGGGGCAGATCTGAGGATCCTTCCTTTTTAATGGAGGTTTGCAAGACTACACTCTGTTGTATAGACCTCGAAATAAGTTATAGTAAGTTCCGCAGGCGTGGGCTTGCGGACGACGAGCATTGGATAGCTCGCCGTTCAGCCGTCCGGTACCCATCTGGATCGAGCCCGAGTCGTCAACGCACAGGCACGTGCGCCTCAAAGAGATGTCAGCAAAACCGTAAGAGCGATGCAGAGCCGAAACCTACTAGGGCCATGGTTCGAATTCTGAAAAGGCTCTCCGTGGTCCTGGAACACGTAGGGCAACTGAAGACTCTCCCGCATCGCCCTAGAGCGGGATAAGTCATTAGATGATTTTGCACCTTAAAAAAAGTCTAAATTGTTATGAACTCCTTAGTTAAAAAAAAAAATCCTTAGTAATAATTTGTCCCGAATTTTTGGTTCTAAGACATGCCAGTTTCCTCACGATATTTTCGTTCACCGTTTTGAGAGCAGTGGTGATGAAATAAATTACACATAGTAATGCGCCTGGCTGGGTTTGAATCCGCGACCTACCGTTGTTACCACTCGGCCACTACTGGACATGTGACATTCACCAACTCGCACTGGGCCCGCGTGGTGGATTACGGCCCATTTCCTCTCTTAGATATGAAGCCTGAGTCCCAGCAGTGGAAACATTAAAAGGCTGATTATGGATATTCTTATGCTAATTTATCCCGCCGTCATTATAAACAAAATACAGTAGCATAAAAATAGCCACAATATGGATAACCTGTACCTTATCAGTTTAATCCTGGCTCGTATAATTAACTGAACAGAAAAGTTTTAAAGTTCATCACAGTTATTTGCTCTCTGCTGACAATTAATATTCATTTTTAATTAATAACCCGTGCATTCCTGAATCGTAATGAGAGCATTGGTTGCTATTGCACGAGTGTGGTTGGAGCGATCAATATCGGCTCGATCGAATGATAAACTTGTATTTTGACATTATAGAAACACTAGGTTTTGCCAGCAGTTTTGCTCGTGTGAAAGTAAATTTCTCCATACGAACTTTGGACGCCCGCTTTATGCCTTTATGGGGTGAATTTCGAAAATTCTCCCGTAGTGCTCGCTTAAGTTTAGGGTTGCCAACATTTCGTCTATGAAATATAGTATTTTTCAAACTATGCTATAAAAAAATATAGTATTATACGTATTTTTGCAGTATTTATTTATTTTTTTAAAAACTATATTTGTCACACCTTGCATTTTTTATCTAAAATAAAAGTGTCTATTTTTGTTAAACCTTTATATTTTCTGGACTTTTTTTTGTAGTTTTTATTTTTTATCAGTGGTAGCGACACACTATCGTTATCACTACTATTTTCTATAACTAATTTATTTAGGACTTTAACTTCCTAAAGGTAAGAACAATATTTAATTGAAAATAGTCACTAAAATCAAGGAACGGATACGTTCGGGTGCTCACTACCGCATCAGTCAAATGTTGGAAATATAGTATTTTTGCGTATTATATATTTCTTCAACAGTATATAAGACAGAGAAGTGTCTAATCAGACGGCCGGGCGGCGTATTTACAAAGTCTATACCATTAGAGTGAAAGTGCAAACTGAACTGGCTTAGCTTTTGTTTGACAAAAACTTGACCAAACCCTAATCTATTATAGTACAGAAATTAACTGAAATCGCGTAGACTTTGTTAGAAAAATTAATTCTAAAATTGCACCAACAAATGCTATTCAATTTGATACCGATCGTTAGCTTCAATATAATAGGTTGATAGTTACGTGGCAATTGTTATTATTTTAATATTAAAATCATTTAATTATTCTTTTCTATTCTTTATTTGATTGACACAAAAAAAAAAACGAATTAACAAACGTACTTTTATTAGGTAAGAAACAGGTACACACTACACACTTGTTGCGAGTACAAATAATAATAAAACTAAAATAGTTTTTCTTGCGTACCTCTAATGTCAAATACAAAACGCAAATAATTATTTTTATCAAATTTACGATTAGCTTAGTATTTTTACAATTTAGACGTAGTAACAGTCACTTATTTAAGTATGGCACTTAAGCATAACACAACAAAACACATGATATGAAACATACTATACTCGTAAGTAAAAGCATTGCTGGAGGAAAAAGAGCCCTAAAATAGAGTAACACAAGTAGACACTTTTATGAAATTTATGGGTACGTGTTTGAATATCGAATTTTAAAGTTGACAATGATCATTATGACATCAAACGTATGGCTAGTAAAGTTAGGATTACAAAAATGTTATCGGAAGACAGAGAGCCATGGCGCAGTTATACCTAATCCTAAATAATGTTTAGGTTACGTTAATGTTTTTTAGCATTTGCTTGATTTTTTTCTATACGGATTTCTTCGATGATCATAACAGAAGTGAACGAACGGCGACCAATCGCGTTCACGATAAACAAATGTGGCGGTGAGCCTCTACTCGACTAGGTTTTGTTCGTAAGTAATGTTTGAAAATATCTCTACAAAAGCTTATCTATTTGAGTGCATATGAATAATACCGTACTAGGTTTTGTCCGTGTATTTTCTTTGAAAATATCAAGGCAAAAAGCTAATCCATTTGAGTCAATTTTTTTACTGAAATAGATTAGGTATTGTCGAGTAATATGCATAAACAAAAGCTCTTCTATTAGAGTCTGACTCGTGACTGAAATAGTATAGTCTTTGTAAATATGCGGCCGGGCGGTGCAAGCAGTCGCGCACCCCGCACCCCGCTGACTTCTCCCCGCGTCTCTTCTCACGCAGCTTACATCTTTGCTACACAATGCTCACATCTCCTCTCCGCTACACTTCTCCTCTTCGCTTTGGTGGAAATAACCTGCCAGCTTCGTAATACATCTCCTCGAAGATTAGGCATAAACCATTGGGTGTCTTTTAAGAAACTTTCTCAAACTAAAAGATAATAATTTACTTACCAATCTTTTGATATACGGTTTTTATTCATATTGTGTTTAATAAATGAAGATAATATTATTATTCGAATAATCTTGATGCGCGGGGAGCGACTGTAGTTCCACTTTTGTTCGCTAAAAGTCACTGGCATTTAGTGTCGCCATAAGGCCGCAAATTATATCTATTAAGAAACAGAACAGACTAAAGTTCACGTAGAGCAAATCAGCAGAATAAACGGGCATAAAACCTGCCTATAATGCTTTTCTCAGCCGAAAAAAGGTCAAATTGATAACCACGCTTAAGCTCAACGCGTATTGGCAATTTCAGGCCATTTATTGTATTATATGTACAGAAACTCCGCGTTTCTCATGAAAGTTTTCCACCACCAGCTGTCATGTCCAATAATACTCGTAAATAGATGCTTAGTTCCTTCTGTGTGTGCCTATGTAGGTACCTACCGACACATAGTGAGTGTGTGTCTTCATTGTCTATTGGCTATTGATCAATCAGGCCCTTCGTACATAAATTATAGGCGAACGGTACGGTCGGCTAGAAAACTGTTTGTACTTTGATTTATTTGTTTTCCTACTTTGCAGCCATTTATTATGCGTTGAGGGGGTAGTTAGAACTGAGGGAACAAGGAAGAATGTTTAGGAGACATATTTCGGCTGGCCGATGTTGAGCTGGGTTCTTAAGCTATGATGTCTAGGCACAGCAAAGGGTTATTGACATGGATGCATGAATCTTCAACACTCGGTAGAATGGCGCGCGAAGTAGCTAATTAATTAGTGATCCAGATTTGGTAGTTTAAGTCCAATCTTTAAAGCCTTGAGCACAGGCATAGGTTAGTCAGCCTTTCGGTATTTTACAGGTTGCATTTTGGAGAGTGTGCGCGGGAATTGCATGACTTGATTCCACAATCTCAATTCTACCAACGGATAACCCGACGTACGGCGAGTATCCACCCTTATATTGTTGAAACCTCTACGGTCCGGACTAGGCGTTTTGCCTCGTCGTTTATACAGCGTACATCGAAGGACTGGAACAATTTGCCTGCTGTGGTCGTCCCACCCGATTATAAGTTGGGTGTCTTCAAGGCTAGAGTGAATAGGCACTTAATAAACTAGTGCGCCTCACGATCAACTATTGCATCACTGCTTACCATCAGTGGAACACTAGTTTATATTTAATAAAAAAAAACTTTTTCTCGAATATGTTTAAGGGTATGCGTAAAGGGAGGATCCTCCGACCAGACATATTATGTTTAAAAATCATTTCTGGCTGTTGTATCTGTTTAAATCGCGCGGAGAACTTGCAGGATTTCGTATTTTTTGTAACTCTTATGTGGCGCCATAGATATCGCTACAATAGGTTTTCTTTTGCTCCTAGACACCGTTAAATTTTGGTGCTTTTAATCCCTTGGAGGGTCGATTCGGCCCATGAAACACTAGCGATTTGTAAAGAGAAAATTAAAAAATAAAGTACTTTTTTTTTAACTCGAATTAATTTACTCATGTACGAAATGAGCAAGGTCAATGAACTGTAGGTATTTAGTACGCAACGACCGACAACTAGACACAAGGTCATTGACTCGATTACTTACTTACTCGAAAAATTTAACGGTATATACTCGAATCGGAATGGCTAAAATTTAACGGTGTATACTGTGAATGAGACTGACTGACTGAATGTTTTGTACTTTTTGATGTAAGCCAGGGAGGCAAGTGCACTCCCTTGTTCCCTCTCAGCTCCTACGGCTCTCCGTACCAGCTTCAAAGTGATCGATCTGTGTCCGATGTACTTCATCTGCACTGTGCACATTTAAATTTTTAGATGTGTACAAGGTGGACCTTGTGAGGATCGTGGGACTCCGATGGATACGAGACGCACTTGAGCGATCGTATGGCGACACTTGAGGGAGGACTATGTCCAATAGTGAACGTCATGATTATGTAGGCATTGTCTCAAAGATTTTCGTTTTCAAAGCTAGTTGACTTGTTGCTTAATAAAGGGGTTCGAACAATGCTCTAAGGGCTTGTTTACGAAGACGCGGCGCGTTGGGCGGTCTTTGTACATTGCCATAATATGTTTGTGTTCACGCTCGCGATGATGCGGCCCACTGCTGCAACACAGCTGCAATGTACGACGAATGCGCAACGCGTCGCGTCTCTGTAAACACGGCCTAAGAGCCAATACAATAATGCGTTCTGGGTAATGCTAGGGTTGCCGCGTTTATGAAGCGCGTCGGAGACGTTCGCGGACCGGCGCGTTCCGGAATTCGGCTCACTGCTGCGTTTGCGAATGGCATCACTGTGCGTCGGGTGCGCAACAGCCCCAACAGCCTCGTGGCTCTTGTGAGCAGCAGGATGGCCTAATAATTTCTTACTGGATGGCGGTACTCAGAATGTCATTCAGATATCTAAAGTAAAGTAGGTGTATTTAGTATTTATCTGTTATGGATCTTAATGGTCTAAAAATAAAGTTTATTATTATTAAAATTCCCCATTTTCTTCAGAACCCCCACTAACGAGTTGTAGGTCGCGGGTCGATTATTTTATCACCACTGCTCTCAAAACGGTGAAGGAAAACATCGTGAGGAAACCGGCATGTCCTGGAACCAAAAATTCGAAGATATGTTTATCTACCAACCCGCACTGAGCCCGCGTGGTGGATTACGGCCCTTTCCCTTTCCAAGAGAGGAGGCTTAAGTCCCAGCAGTGGGAACATTATAAGGCTGATGCTAAGCTATGCTATGATATTTTCTTCAGAAACACTGCTTTACTAACACATAAAGGTATCAATAAACCAATAAACTAATCTCGATTCGTTCAAACAAAACGCAGTTTGAGCGACTAATCGAGATTATAGCTTCATTTTGCGTTTCACCGCGATGAATTTTTTTTTTTAATTTTTTATAAACTTGCACTTGACTGCAATCCTACCCGATGGTAAGCAGTGATGCAATCGTTGATGGTAAAGCGCACTAGTTTATTAAGAGCCTATTCACTCTAGCCTTGAAGACGCCAAAATTATAATTGGACGGGAAAACCGCAGCAGGCAAATTGTTCCAGTCCCTCGATGTACGCGGTATAAACGACGAGGCAAAACGCTTAGTCCGGACCGTGGAAGTTTCAACAACGTAAGGGTGAATATTCGCCGTACGGGTTGTCCGGTGAACCTAGTTTACGCTAAACTCAGTTTCAATACTTTTGTTGTCGCCCATGTTTACGACACGGGTCTTTAAACTAGATTACGCTGAGCTCAGTTTAGTTGAACTAAGTTTTAATATTGAATGATGAAATCAGCCCTTAGTTTCAAAGTCCCCGTACTCGCCAGTACAATATAGTCGAATTAATTGTTGGGGAGCCCGCTATTTATCTTCTTCCTATCTATTAGGTATCCGACGTATCTAGACACCTCGAGATGAGACCTAAGATGTATCTAGGAGACGGGTATTGAGTGATATTGATGGATGTTTGGATCCTAATTTTACGGTGCTACTAAGCAATGATAAGGGACATTTCAACATTTTGACAAGTGACGTGTTTATATTTTTATGGAGTTCTTGAAAAGATTTTCAGGTGAGATATCAATTTTGATTTAGACATGAGAAATGACTTTCGTATTGATGACCACTTTGAAGGTGAATGCTTCGTACTAACTAACTAACTAACTAAACTACCAAACATCAGAAAATGGCCACCCATGAGTCCGTACTCAAGCATGGCCATTTTCTCACTAGATGCCGTTGAGGGCAATATTTTTAGTAATGTAAGTGGCAAATAAGTTGAACAAAAATGGCCCGATAGTAGTTGGACACGCCTCCGATTCCTTGGTTCTAACCACGTGACTGAGCGTTGAGATGACGTCAGAACAAGGGAAATGGAGGCGTGACCAACTCGAGGCGTTCGACGCAAGAGAATCGAAACGAAACGGTCATAGATTGGCTAGGCTTGCAGGCGTGTTACACGTGTGCGTCGGTCTAATGTAGTTTTAGCTTTACTATAATTTAGTCGCTATATTTAAGGTAATGGAGGGTAATGGCCTCTCCTGTATGGGCTTTCCCACTGTACGGTTCTATGGTTTATCCTCAAGCTGGTTTCCTCATCGAGTTAGTCCTTTATATATTAAGCCATAATTTTATTCTCACACTAGCTGGTGCTCGCAACTTCACTTGTGACGGACTCGTAAATCAGCACAACGCCATTTTAAGTCACAATTTCAAGAAGTTTGATTTTTGTTTTTTTTCTTTTTTTTTTAAAGTAGCTTACGTTATTCTTCATAACATTAGCCATCTATAGACGAAAGTTGTGTCAAAATTGGTCAAGCCGTTTCAGACATTAGCCGGCACAAACAGACAGACGAACAAAACTTTTAAAAATTGCTTTTTTGCTATAGACCGAATATAGTTTCATGATACGCATTTAGTAAAAAAGATTATTTTGTTTTAAGAAACAGGCATTTATTTTATTTATAGATATGTAGGTATGTACCAGCAGATTCGCCCGAGTGAAAGTAGAGAATTGTCCCTAGGAATATACACCAGAAATCATTGATATATATGTACTACGCACTAGATGACGCGTGCCGTACATTCACTTTTCTCTAATTAGTTGTTCGGCAGACAGTACAATCCGCGCTCAGCTGACTTTAGTGCAATTTTGACGTTCATGCAGTGTAGGAGAGCCGCTAATAAATTCGAATCAAAGTAAACCAGGACGTAAACAATAATTCTGTAGCTAAAGAAATAAAACTACTGGTTATCCAAGCGATGTAATAGCTTCTAATATCGTAATAATATAATAGAAAAGATAATATTCCAAAAAAGCGCCCTCCATTTTACAATCATAGACTAAAACATACAGATGCTCCCCCCTATGAAAACGAATTGTAGGTTTTTACCTACAACTGTTTTACAGAACACAGACTTTATGCGGTGTTTTATAACCAGTTCGATATTTTTGAATATCTTTTAGGGTTCCGTACCTCAAAACGAAAAATCGGAACCTTTATAAGATCACTTTATAGTCCGTCTGTCCGTCTGTCAAGACCCTTTATCTCGAGAACGCGTGGAGGTATCGAATTGAAGTTAAATACTCGAATCAATTTTTTTCATCACCACCATTTTGCTCTCAAAAACGGTGAAGGAAAACATCGTGAGGAAACCGATATCTCTTAGAACCAAAAATTCGAAGACATGGGACATCCATCAATCCGCACCGGGCCCGCGTGGTGGATTATGGCCCATTCCTTCTCCTAGAGAGGAGAAGAGGAGGAGGATTTTTATCAAAGTTGAAAAATTACGACGATATTTTTTGATACCCAATAAAAACTCATCAAGAAATGTCAGCGAAGAGAATTTATATCAACGAAGACTATTAATACATTTTGAAATAGAGTATTATTGTAATGAAGTATTGTAGGCAAGAAACTGTGTCACGTCTGCGGTATAAAAATCTATATGGATGACATGTCATGACACTAAGTTGAAAGCAACGCGTAAGTACTATGAAATTCATGGCGCTTTAGACCTTTTGGTCGCGAAAAAGTATCCTCTATAAGCTATCTTAGCGCTGTAAGTTTTAAAAGTTTTGTTAGACGACATAATGGCAATCTAGCGATGCAGCGATTTATTGTTTGAACTTTTCAGTATTTTGACAAAGAGTCTATTATGAACGTGCTTGTCTATCGCAAGAATATAGGTCGATGCCAGAAATAGAAAAGTTTATCAACATAAAAATTTTAATTTCACCTTATAAACAAAAGACCTGTTACTTCTTAACGTAGCAAGTACCAGGGCAAGAGACGGGGCAAGAGGTATCGTCGTTCACAAGGGAACGGCCCGGAGGCGCATCTGGCAAAGTTTGCACAGCTAACGTTCACTTGGTGGCCCTTTGGTAACCGATAGATTGCAACTTGGCTGCCGTACTACAAAAACCTGTTGTCCTGTGCAAGACAAACAATTACCACGTATTTTTAAGTGTATTTAAAAAACTTTGTCAGTTCGCAAATTCTCAATTATTACCCGACTACGGTAAAGCCAAAAAGAAAGGTTTTGATTTGTAGTAAATTATGTTTTTGGGTAAGTTCCACCATAACACCTAAACTATTGATATTGTTGCCTGAGTAAAACAACAAATGTTTCTTTTAAACAAGTCTCTCATTATTTTATTTGTTACTATTTTTTCCAGTTGGTTAGTATCGCAGTAATGAGAAGATAACTCGTATTTTGTACTTGATATCTTTCGTATAGCAAATCCATAATGTAATAAACTCGAACTCAGTGTTACAGACACCCATCTAAATTATTGTATAAGGAAAACCTTTTAGAATCAGCCGTCGGTTGTCAACAGGGTGACCCTCTTGGGCCAGTCATTTTCAGTCTGGCAATAAATCCAATCATTCGGCAGCTAAATTCTAAATTTAATGTTTGGTATTTGGATGACGGTACTTTAGGAGGTGATGTAGAAACCGTATTGAAAGATTTAACTTTTTTGAAAAATGAACTAAGTTCTATTGGGTTACAACTTAACCTTTCCAAATCCGAAATTTACCTTCCCCAATCGACTGACAGACGGACGACTTTAGCAAAATTTAACGAAATAGCACCAAATATTCAAATTACCGACAGAAATTCTCTTCACCTCCTGGGCTCCCCAATTTTTGATGAATCCTTTCCAACATTTATTGAACAGAAAATACAAAATTTTAATGATGTCTCGGAAAGACTTTTCAAAATTAACATTCATTCGGCTTTTACACTTATTCGATATTGTTGTTTTGGGCCAAAATTTACATATAGCCTTCGCTCCTCCCATCTTTGGAAACACCCACAACTTTTGGAGAAAGTCGATCAAATCATTAGGAACACACTGTCTTCGATCATAAATGTGGCCTTGGACGACCGAGCTTGGCAGCAAGCCACTCTTCCCATCCGGCTGGGCGGCCTCGGCGTCCGCAAAATTTCAAGTATAAGTTTACCAGCTTTCCTCTCCTCGGTGCACAGTACTGAAATATTAACCAGGAATATTTTATCTTCGTCACTGGTTGATGTTGAGGTACCGTGTTTGTCCGATGCGTTGATCGCTTGGAAAATGGCTTGTCCCAACACAGATTTGCCCGACAACCTGTCCTCACAGAGACAGTGGGATGTACCGCTCTGCAGTATTATACGTAACAAGCTCATAAACACGTCTTCAAGTACTGCTGAGCGTGCGCGTCTACTGGCTGTGGGGGAATGGGAGTCAGGTTTGTGGCTTCAGGCACTTCCGTCATCCACCCTAGGCACTATGATGGATGACGCCTCGTTTCGGCTCGCAACTTGTTTACGCTTAGGCGCACCTTGTGTTGCTCCACATCGGTGTCACTGTGGCGAAGCTGTCGGTAGCCTCGGACACCATGGCCTGTCCTGCTGCAGGAGCGCAGGCCGCATAGCACGGCACGCTAGTATCAATGACATTATTCGTCGAGCTCTTGTCACCGCCGGCGTACCTGCCGTATTAGAACCTAATGGGTTGGTGCGTGACGATGGGAAGAGACCAGATGGTATGACGTTGGTGCCGTGGAAGGTGGGTAGGCCTTTGGTGTGGGACGCAACCTGTGTCGACACCCTTGCGCCATCCCATGTTCCTAGTTCGGCAGGATGTGCCGGCGCTGCCGCTGCGGCTGCTGAGACCCTCAAACGGCGCAAATACTGTAACCTTATTGGTAATTACAGTTTTGAGCCGTTTGGGGTCGAAACGCTTGGTTCATGGGGTCCGAGTGCGCGTATCCTTTTCAAGGAAATTTCACGTCGCTTGATCGACACTTTGCGTGACCAGAGGGCTGGCTCATTTTTTGCCCAAAGAATCAGCATTGCCATTCAACGTGGCAATGCTGCCAGTCTTCTGGGTACGTTTCCGGATGACAGCGATGTGGAGGAGTACTTCGACGCCTGAGTGTATTTGGTGTTTTTGTATTATATTTGTACATAGTTATGTCTAGTTTACATTCTTAGTTTAGTTTTTGTGTACATAGGTTTAGTATAAATTTTGAATTAGATTTAATAATATGTTTTAATGAAATAAACTCGAATGTTCAAAAATCGAACAGACACGTTAGTATCTTACACTAAGAAATTAAGATATTAAATATTCATTTCGATAGTACGCAACATTTGTAACATATTTGTTGAGTAAAATTATTATTAAAAACAAATGTATTATTATTTCTTATTACATATTTTACGCCTGATAAGTATTGTGATCTTTTTATTGTTAATAATGTTTCAAAAATTACAAAAACGGCTGTCCTGAAAAAAAAAATGCACTTTTGTCTTATGACCTTATGAGTAAGAGGTATCGATTTCTAGAAAAATGAATTACCTTTTTATATTACGACATATCCTACAGTATCATATCTTGTAGTGTGGTGCAAGTCGGTACCGGTGTGCAGTACAAATATTGGCGGAGCGTCTGCCGCGCGCCGCCGCCGCCGCCCGGCTCTGACTCACGACCATATAATGGGAAACTCGAGACAACGCACTAATCGATGCGCTTTTTAATACAGCACAAAATGATCTCAGCTGGAAACATTCAGACGAGGATTCGGTGAAAAGTTTAATTATTGAGAAATATTTTTAGTTGTTGATGGCTTTGAACGAAGTGTCAAATTGTAGCACATCAGCATAGCATCAGCCATATAATGTTCCCACTGCTGGCACTCAGGCTTCCTATCTAGGAGAGGGAATGGGCCGTAATCCACCACGCGGGCCCAGTTCGAGTTGGTGGATGTAACATGTCTTCGAATTTTTGGTTCTAGGACATGCCGATTTCCTAACGATGTTTTTCTTTACCGTTTTTATTTTTTGATAATCAATATTATTGTCAAATTCTAAAGACGTCCACTGCTGGACATAGGCCTGAAGACGTCCGCAGGAGAACCTAAGATGTCCTAAGTATCGCCAGACTTAAGTGGCAGTGAGCAGCCCCACATTACTCGCAGAACAGATGCTCTATAGTCACCCCTAAGTTCCTTCTTTGCCTTGCGTTTTAGAACCCTGGGTTTCCCTTTCGGAGGCCGACCCGTGGTCCCAGTAAGCTGCTTCCCTGCTGGGTCCCTACATTTTTGCTGACATCTCTTTGAGGTGGAACACTATACGCCGTTGACTAGTCGGGCTCGGTCCGGATGGCGAGCTACCCATTACTAGTCGACCGCAAGCCCATACCTACGGTGTCTCGAATACGAGGTCGGGATCCCGGCAGCTGGGGCGTGAGGATGTCGGTTCCCTCACGCGGGCGGCCGCCTCCTTCGCTAGCATCACTGCTTCGCAGAAGGAGGAGACCGCCGTGATTGTCGTCCGCAAGTGCTGCAACGCTAGTCAATTCTAAAAATAACGTTTACATATACCAGTGGTTGTATAATAACGTAGTCGATCCTTATCAATAAATAAATTATTCAGTAATCGACGAAAAATGTCTTAATGGGGATAACATGACGAATGGACGTCATTACGTTCACATAAACACGCATATTAACATGGTAAACAACAACTTTTTTCCACCAGTACATCCTAACATTATTATAAAACAAAACCCCCAACCGGGTGTGTATGTTTGTATGAATGCGACAAACTTAGAAACTACTGACCGCTTTTTTATGTGATTTTTATTTATAGATAGACTGATTCATGAGGATGGTTACACACACATGCATATGTTACATTACAAAAGAATCCGTACAAATTTGAAGTAAAAATAAATATATAATATATAAGTTGACTGGTACAAAGAAAATGCCTTTTTTTAAAGTCTATTGTGTGACCCACAGCTGGGCAAAGGCTCCGGCATTGATTTTGATTTGATTTGCGGAGCAAACATGATCAGATCGTCACAACACCTTCGTCGTGGTTGACCTCGAAGGCGCCCAGTGAGTGACAAACTTCTCCCATCTGTCCGGGTGCATTCATGCGACGTGACCTGCCCACTCCCACTTCAGCCTGGCTGTTTTTTCTCCGAAATCTGCTAATTGGGTTATGGAGCGCAGCGTGGTGTTTTTAACACGATCTGTTCGCTTGATACCTATTATGCAGCGCTCCATTGCCCTTTAGTAAATCTTGAGTTTAGACTTTTGTTGTTCAGTAAGTGACCAACTTTGAGGAACGTAGGCTAGGACAGATAGGATACACATTTCAATGAGTTTTCTTTTAAGTGTCGCGTGTCCTCGGAAAATGCCTAAAGGCATTATAATCCGTCTCTGTACTTTAGTGTGCATAAAGAATAAAATAAATATTATCAGGGGTGGTAAGTTAGTTGTTTGTAAAAGAAACATCTCCATTCTTTCTCCATTCATTCATTCTTCAATGTCGAAACATTGAAATCAAACGTCCATATTTAACGATCATTCCAGATCAAATTGTGGCTATAGGTACGAATCGTTAGCTAGATCTGTGGACAGACAGGCAGACTGATCCATTTGCGGGGTTGGCAGACTAGTGAAAAAGCAAATTAAATATTTAATACTCGCAGTGAGGGAGTGTCGGGAGGCGACAGGAGTCTTTTTTTAAAACCCGCTACGTTTGTTTTGTCACGGACTTTTTGAAAAGGCAGACCTAACGTGGTGAATTTGTAATTTCGATTGATCAGCCCAATGAATTTTTGAAGCACCGATTTTTTGTTCCCCTCTGCTTGCTATGTTGCCCTGGTACTTTTTGGAATAATACAATTGTTTTTATCTTTGAATCATCTAAATTATTACGATGCAACATTTTTAGTTTTTGTAACTTTAAAACAAAAAGCCAATACTTTCCTTTTTCCCAAAAGTGGGAAAGTATAGGCTAAAGAAAAAAAAAAAAACTTTAAAACATGTCCCTTTATTTTTACGTAGTTTCCCCTTTCTATGTCGGTAATTTTCATATAGCCATATTTATGACAGCCTGTGTGCTGTGATTAAAATATTGCACTGCATTTTTCATCTCACGCATGTTGTAAAACAGAAAATTTAGGTCGTGGTGAGGCTTACACGCGATGAGCTTGCAACCTGACGTAAATTGCACTCTCATATGGGACTTATTTTAAAAAGTTTTTTAAATCATAGACTGTGTTCTGTAGGTTAAAATAGGTAAATGGTTTTCATGGTTAAGTGGCTTAAAGAAAACTTTTTCAAAAGAGGCAAGGGAGGGTTGATAGAGTTTAATCTAGCCGGCTAACAAAATTCTGGCGCCGAAACACCTCTCCTCAGTTCTATGAGCCTGGTAACGCGACCATTACGGCCAATAAGAATAAAGGTAGCGAAATCCAATTTCGCGATTATATTTCCCAGAGTTGTTTAAAAAAGAGTTGGCTGGGGAACAAAGAGTAAACAAAACATAACAAAAGTTTGAAATACGCGAGTCAGGTGCGGTGCGGAATGATATTGCGAAGCGAGGGAGGTCCCACTTTGTCGCAAATAAAATCTACGTACTTGCTACCGCCTCTGCTTGCCTGGTACTTTTTGAATGCAGTTGTGGATTCTGTATGATATTTGAATTCTTTCGTGCTACTGTGAAAGGGCTAAAATATTGTTGAAGTCGCAATAGTACGCGGCAAATAAGTTGAACCCGTTGCTATAGTTACGCGCAGCCCCCACTTCGATTTATACCCAAAAATCGGTTACTGCACATCCAAGGTCAATATTCAATACTCAATTATTTATTGCAAGTATTATATTATATGTCGCCATGATAGTTCAACTTGTATGTCAAGGATTTAGTTACTATACATTTATATTTGTTCCTAATGAGAGTATCTTGTTCCCGCTTATTTGATACATCTCACTGCTGCATTGCAGTGTCGTTATTTCACCATGAAATGTAGTGAATTGAATTTACCAAAATACAACTGAAGCTCTTCATCTTGCGGTGAACTGTTGCGAGCTTGCGATGTTTAGCGTAATACAACTGCTACTGAAAATGGCGGGAATGTTCACAGTTTACTTCTCTGAAACTTGAAGGGTGTAAAGAAACAAAATAATCATCGGCCGCAGTATTAGGGCTGTAAGAATTGGATCCTACTCGTATTTTGTACTAAACAGCAAATAAAATTTGAAAATAAATCTTTTTGGAAAACCGTATCAAAATTGGGTATTAAATTAAGCAGCAATTAGCGTTTCCAATATAGGTACAAGAAAGAGTGAGGGACCTGATGGAGACAGCTCGCTATCTCTTTTGTACGCACTTAACCTTATAAGGTTATCGGTATACCGATGACGTCACGTTTCAGTTTGTGCATCCTTTTTCTTTTATTTGTCGATTTCCCCCTCCATTTTAGCTTACTTAATATTGAACGGATAGGTTATTTTTTCTACTTATGCTTTTGGATGAAATTACTTTTTGATACAAATCATTTAAAACATATAGTCTCGTGCCAAATTGGTATAAATAATGGTTTTCTCTCAAACAGAGAGAACTCTGTTTTTGCTAAATATTTTTTGTTTCATGACTAAACTCTTGTATCTTCGGTAAACCTAGGACCCATCATTACACTATTGAGAAAAGTCTATAGAATGTGGATCAGATCCTTGCTTACTGCCTGTGTCCTTTTGAGTTAATTTTTATGTCACAGTGGAAATTTATCATTACTTATGCTTGATAAAACCGGAAGATAAAAGATAAATTTGGTCTCCTAAGAGATTGAGAATTAATGTTTAAGTCTTAGTTAATAGACCAGGCAACGCAAGTTGTACGAATGTTGTATTTATTAAAAGCTTCGCTACCCCAGTTACAACAGAAATTAGAATGAAAACTAAAATTTACGGTGCGTAATAAAAATGGGACCTACTTTTCTCTTGATTATTATTTTTTGTTTTTATATTGATCAATCAATGTAATAGGTATTTGTAAGCAAATGAGTTGGAAACGTCACAATAACACGCAAACCTTCAAACGGAGGAACATAAATCAGGCTGGGGCCGTTGTACCCGAGCAGGAAGCAGAGTCGATGCACCCCACGCACACAGGCGCACGCCGCCGTCAATACGGTTAGCTCACCGAGCCTGCAAGCGTGTGCGTGACACGAATACACGAAAACGCGGAAGTACCACATTAACATATATTTTCCACGCCCACATACACACCCGACACAGCGTAGCTACATGTCTTCTACGCACACTTATACTGGTTTTCCTTTGATTCTGTGCGTGTGTGAGTGCCGCCCTGTAGCTACACGGCCGGGGGTGTGGTTCTCACAGAGACGCTCTGACGAGAACTGGGCGAGTGTGTATGTGTGTGTACTAGGTAGGGCTGTGTGCGTGACTGAGCTGAGTAAAGTCGATACAGCGTGTATTTATTTAGTTCATAAGTTATTACTGTGATTTTCGGTGAGTTATTTCAATTCATTTGTAATGCGAATTACGTCGTTATTCAAAGAAATTTTTTTTTTGGCTATACTGCATTGAAATTGATTATTTGTAGTAATTTTTGCGATAGCATACTATAGATTTTAAAGTTACTTTCCCATATAAAATAAATAAAGTTACAAAAATAAAGTAAACTTGCACAACATTACGTTAACACACCCCCAACACTCAAGCATCATAACTCACCACAAAACCTAACCCAACCAGAAATGCAGCACTGCACAAAACCTAACTACGTCATTTATAGCACCCTGTGTAGTATACAGGGTGCGGCGGACACGTGTCTACGGCGGCGGGCTGTGGCAGTGTGCAGGGGCGTGGGGCGCGCGGCGCGGGGCGCGGGGCGCGGGGCGAGCGCACGGTGCGGCGCGAGCCCGGCGCGCCCCCGTTCACGGCCAGGGGTCGGCGACCGCACCCCGGCTACGGTGTAACCCCGCTACGAAGCTACGGCACTGCTACGGTGCTACGGGCCGTAGCTTCCTCTTTTGTTTTAATTTCTATTTTCGATCTCTCTTTGTAATTTGATTGTATTTTTTCTTTGGGTTATTTTTTGGTTTTGTTGTTAATCTTTTTGGTTATATTGGAATTTATTTCACTAGTTTATGGATGCTGAAATTGTAGTTTTTTTTCAATGATTTATCTATTACCAAGGCTCTATACAAATTATACTAAATAACTTTTTTTTTGTTAATCTGCATTTGCTATGTCTGATTTTCAATTCATTATCCTCGGTATCGACAGCGTGTCTACACAGAATAGGAAGGGAATTTTCATGGGATTCCCTATTACAAACCCGCCCTGGGGGTGTGTCGGCTAATTAGTTAGCCCTTAAATAACCTACATACTTTTCAAACAATGTGAAAGTAGCTTTTTGTATGTTTATTATTATTGATTAATAAAATAATTCGTAGTTTTCATTTGTTAATTTTGAAGTTAACTTAAAAATGAGGCTTTTATTTTAAAATGGGTCAAAATTTTGCAAACTCTCCTTTAATTATTATAATATTCATAATCAAAAGTAAAGAACTTTAAATATGTACATATAATAAACTTAATTATTAACCAACTATTTATGAATACCAAATCTAACTACGCACCTAAATAGCAATAATAAAATTTAGAAATAAAGATTTATTTTCGAATTAATTAGTTAAACTACAGCCTACAAACAAACAGACACACCCCCATCGGAGAAAGAAGAACTACCCTCCTTTTGCTTTGTAAAAAAAAAAACTGAAATCTACGGCCTTTTCCTGGTCATAAAGAACTTGGCTGTAAAATTGGCCACGATTCGCTGACTAGCCTTAATGAATGTCCTGAAATATATCACGCCACGCTTTCAGCAGGGTGGGCAGGAGCGTATGAATTGTAGGTTAAATATAACTAGCGGTGAAACGTTGAGGGGAGGGGGAAGGATTTTTTGTGGGAAAGATCGGACAGCTCATAAATTTGTCCTTTGTGTCAAAGTTTGTTGGCCTACAGGCCGGTTAGGCGGGAAAGTTCAGCGCAAGAATAAGTATCGTATCATTCTAACTTCATTTATTTAAAAAAGTACCGCTAAGTTGATAACAAAGTGATTTGAATAAACATTATTGTCATCTGAAAGTACCTAATTAAAATAAACTTCCGCCAACTGCACTCAGCTCAGTTCTCCCGCCACCAGCCCGCCGCGCTGAACCCAACGCATCATTATTCCCTCGCCCATCCTTATTTATACGAGGACTGCATAATTACTGCAATCGGGATGCAGCAGAAAAATCAGGAAACGATCACGCAAACCGCGTCACTGTTACATAAGCGCGGGAGGGGGGCGGTTACGCAAGCGGCGGGGCGGGGGGGCGGCGGTGGAAGGGGGCGGCAGAGCGAGGGTCGTCGATCGATGCGCGGCCGTTCACCCGCCTGCAATGCGCCTGGCCGCCTGCACACATCCGCCTCGGTTCCATGCTGCCCTGGTACCTCGGCCAGCGCCCGGTCGTTCGCTTTTGGGGAAAAATGAGGAAATGACGTTTGATATACGGGTCTCGATTTCAGGTTACCTTTGTAACTTCAATTTTTAATTAAAGTTCGAGTCCAATTTCATATATTTCACTTTTTTTGTTCAAGCTTATTTTAATCACTAATAACACTGTTTTATTAATCAAATTAGACAAAAGTAAGTAAGCGAATTAGATCACAAGAACTTTGAAGTCATCATGATGATCATGCCAAAAAAATCGCAAAACAAAGAACAATGGAAGTTCCGTCAGGAAAAACAGTATCATTAATCAGTCAATTTAAAGTACGATACTAAAAGGAAAACTAAAGAATTTTCTTCTGCGGTGTAAATGTTAGGAACAGCTACACTCTGTATCGGGCGTAGACATGGCTACGTGACGCTACGCGGCGACGTAGCGGGTCTACGCGCGTGCTACGAGTACTTAGACTTGCACGGGATTGATTTTTCCCTATTTCGTATTCTCGCCGTGTTTTTAGATATTTCGTATAATGGCGTACTCTATGGGGCACGGAAGTTTTCTTACAGAAATTGAATCATAGGCCTTTGTTTACTTTGCACTTTTAAAATGAAAACGGAACGACTTTTGTGTTTTCGTAGTACTTTTATTAACCATGCATGTTTCAAAATTCACCGGTAGTCCGAGAACAATACTCGATGTTCTAATAGAAGTGAGCTGGAATGCAATAGGGATTCCATTTTTAACAAAGGCATTTGGAGCTTATGAACGTACGTACGCGTTATGTGTGCCTGATATCATAGAAAAATGGATGTTGGAATGCAATTGAGATTTGTTGTCCGGGCAACAACTAATTGGAGGGTTTTGCAGGATACAAGAATTATGTATACAAAAGAAACCAGCTGCAGTTTTTTGTATTTTATTTATATATGAGTACACTTGGCTATTGGTGTGTTTAATTATGCTTCTGTCAGTAATTAAGAACCTAATTAATGATGTCAATATTTATTAGTCGTAAGTTCCAAATACGATTTTCAGCCGAAACCGCAACCGTCACCAAATGTACGGCACCTCTACAAGTTTCGGTAACAGAAAAACAGTGGCTTCTAAAAATAAGGCTCGGCCTCGGTATTAAAGGCAACGAAGGAATGGGGTGGGTTTTTTATTCAGTAAGATTCTGACACTATCTCCCGCTCCGTCCAAGGGCGGGTTATGTAATTGGATGATTTCTACCCACCGAAAAAAAAAAGCTTAACAAAACGTAACGTATAATATTTCGATATTATTATTCTTAATAATGTTTCGATATAATTTTGTAGTTATAACTTTTATAATATAGTAATTAAACAAATTTATTGACGAATACACAAAATATAACACGTAGACATATGAAGCAGTCAGCTTTTAGGCTTCAAACACAATCTCCAGATTAACCGAATATTCGTATTGTTTATCCAAAATCTCTGTCGAAACCAGTTTTTTTTTGGCCGAAACTGCAAATCGAAGCCGTTTTTGGTTGAGACAGTGTCATTATTTATTTCTTTATGCACACAAAAGAATTGAGGCGGACTTAATGCCTTAATGCCTTAAGGCATTTTCTACCAGTCAACCTTTGGGTGATGCAGAGATAATGCAACTTTGCTTATTTTCAATGCAATTATTTTTTTATTGCAATTTTATCGCTGTTGTTAATACATAATATTATATATTCCAAAACTATCACAGAACGCCGTCTAGTCCTAAGCTAAGCAAAGCTTGTGTTATGAGTACTAGACAACTGATAAACATACTTATATTTTTCTAAATACATACACATTATGATAAATTACACCCAGACATAGAACAAATGATCGTGCACATTACACAAACATTTGTTCTGGGTGGGAATAGAACCCGCGACCTCTGGTATAGCAGTCAGGGCCACTAACCACTAGACCAAGGTCAGTCAAACTGTTGTTGACGAAAGTACACTCTCAAGATGAGATATGTTTTTGTGTACGGGATTATCGAAAAAGTTACCGCGGCTCAGGAACGCAAAGGACAAATGAAGGAAAACAGGTTTGTTTTTTATAAGTAAGCGTAAGCTCGTATCAAAGTATATTCGTAACACCAAGATAATAATTATGGTGTACAATCAGTACAAGTAATATACTATTAAATTTTGATGGTTTTAATCCCGTGTAGGGTCGATTCCGTACATGAAACACTATCGATTTGTTAAGATAAATTTAAAAAATAAAGTACTTTTTTTTTAAACTCGAATTAATTTACGCATATACGGAATGAATTCTTTAAGTAAACGTCAGCTGGGCGAGTCTAATAAATGACAAGGTCATTGACTCGTTTATATCAATTAAAAAAAAATATTACAGTCAAGCACTATTATATCAATTAAAAAAAATAACTGAGAGATCTCTGATCTGATTTTAGTCACTCAAAGTCTCCCTCTCGCTTCACCCACAACGAGAGGAGTTATTTAATCACTCCTCCTCAAAAAAGTAATACATACCTTCAGATACGGATCATACTGATTTGTTAAAGACAAATCGGGAAAACAGACATTGAATTTTCCATTAAAAATTATTAGTAACCACAATTCATAACAAGTATACACTTTATATGTACAACCGTACCCAACTATTCAATAAAATTCAACAATCCGTAAGAGCTGATTTCATCATTCAATGTAAAAACTTAGTTCAGCTAAACTGAGCTCAGCGTAATCTAGTTTAAAGACCCGTGTCGTAAACATTGGCGACAACAAAAGAATTAAACTGAGTTTAGCGTAAACTAGGTTCAATTCATCGCGGTGAAACGCAAAATGAAGCTATAATCTCGATTAGGCGCGCAAACTGCGTTTTGTTTGAACGAATCGCGATTAGTTTATTGGTGAATTTGGCTCTTAATAATGTAGCCTTACAAAATATCCGCATAACCGCGCGGTATCCGCGACCTTTGAACGAGGTTTTCTGACTAATATCGTACATACTCGGTAGTGCATTGACCCCTTATTTATTACCCCACTTAATTTTGAGGCTGGGGTTGTCAGGACAACCATTTGAAAGATAAAAAGCATGCAAAGAAACTTGCTGAATAGGTTTTTTTTAACATGATTTATTTATTCGGAAACCTACTTAGCTATCTACCGCTTTTAGGCTCGAAATTGAATGTAGTGGATTTCGCACCAGTGCGGATAAATGTGGTGTCCAGGCCCCGACACATCTATATTATACACCGTTAAGTTTTGGTCGTTTTAATCCTGTGGAGGGTTGATTCGGTACATGAAACACTATCGATTTGTAAAGATAAAATTAAAAAATAAAGTGCTTTTTTTTTCTAAAAGTCGATGTAATTTACGCATGTACGAAATTATTTTTTTAAGTAAACGAGTCAATGATCTTATAGGTAGTTGTCGGTCGTTGCGTACTAGCTACCTACAATTCATGAGCCTCGCTCAGCTGACGTTTACTTAAAGAAATTATTTTCGTACATGCGAAAATTTATTCGAGTTTAAAAAAAAAGTACATTATTTTTTAATTTTCTCTTTACAAATCGATAGCGTTTCATGTACCTAATCGACCCTCCGCGGAATTAAAATGACTAATATTTACCGGTGTATATAAAAACAAAATACCACTTACTGATTAATCACGAAATCTCAGAAACTATAACTCTTACAAACTTAAAATTTGGCAGGTAGGTTCCTAATAGGGTGTTAATATCCGTTAAGAACCTGCTAAGATCCGCGGATTTTACGAAACTCCAAACTGAGGTTGGAAGTTTGTATGGAGAAACCGACTTTCAGGAGAGCGAAGCCGCTAGCAGAAGCTAGTTTAATATATTTATAACCTCACCCTGGTCACCGGACAGCCTCCAGTAGTTGCCGAACAGCCCACACCGAATGAAATTATGTTTATGAATTTTTACAGTTGTACTTTTTGTTCTTAAGAAAGTATAATATGTTAAAAAATGTCGTTAATTTAATTAATGTGACGTGGTCACTGGTGGTATACACTGCCAGGTCCGCAAGTGGTCCGTTCACCATCGGTGGTGTACGTGTTGAATACAGTCTAATTGCAAATGGAAACAGACTTCGACCATGCTTAAGAACAATTTGACTGGTTTATTGGTCTAGTGGTTAGTGACCCTGACTGCTATGCCGAAGGTCGTGGGTTCGATTCCCACCCAGGACAAATGTTTGTGTGATGAGCACGATCATTTGTTCTGTATCTGGGTGTAATTTATCTATAATATGTATGTATTTAGAAAAATATAAGTATGTTAATCAGTTGTCTAGTACTCATAACACAAGCTTTGCTTAGCTTGGGACTAGACGGCGTTGTGTGATAGTTGTGCGAAAAAAATAATTATGGCGTCGTCCCATCAAAATGTTGATTTCTCCCTCTTATCCTTAATAAGTTTTAAAGATGTGTAAGGCAGCTTAAAGAGTCGTCGCTACGTCTGTCAGACTCCGCAGGAAACCAGACCGAGTGTTTATTCACTCGGTGCACAGGCACATGTTCATGGAATTAAATCATACCTATTTTGTGTCTGCATCTGGTTTATTTAAAAAGTGGTCTATTTGGCATGCTTGAAAAAATTCTTTTCAGCGTTATAGGACATGTTGGAGTACATTTTGTCCCTTAATTTATTTGAGACTTTAGTGTATCTTTTACTCCGAGGCAATCATCATCATCTTCTTGCTCTTGTCCCGTTTTATTTGGGGTCAGCGCAACATGTTCTCTTTCATATCACTTCTCATACGATCCATTAATCTTTTTTTTAACCTCCCTCTCCCTCCTCATCCATCCACATATATATCATAACTGTTTTAGTAACATGTGGATTTTTTACCCCGGGGCAATGAAGATTTTTTACCCCGAGGCAATGAATTCTTTTTACCATGGTGCAATGAAAATTGATTTAAATTAAAATATCGATTGTTTCTTTCAACAAACGTATATATTAATATATATATATATATATATATATATACAAATATATAATCTGTGCACCATCCATAAAAAATAATAACAGTTACTAAAAGTTTAATCTAATGAATGGAACCAGTAAACCAGTCACGTAAACTCATGTCTGACTCTCAAGGTCATAGTTGAATCTATATTGTGCATTGAAATTCTGTCTTTGAATTGAATTTGAAAACAATATCGCAACGAAAAATGTTTCTTATACTGGAAAAAACATAATTGTGTTTATGTTATGTTTAAAATTGTTTTTAATAAATATACAAAATCCAATATGCTCTGTATCTAATGGAGGCGCTGCAGGGTCCACAAGAGAATGAATAGGGTCGAGAGGAGAGCGCAGTTTCGTTATCAGTTAGTAAACAATACCCCCGGAATTTCAGTCCCGATTTCCGGCTATCGTAGGCACGGGATTGCGGACGGCGAGCAATAGGCCGTCCAGACCGAGCCCAAGTCGTCGACGGCGCGAATTGTTCCACGCGCGCCTCAAGGAGTTGTCAGCGAACCGTAGGGGCCCAGCAGGGTCGATGCTTACTGGGGCCAAGGTCGGTCTCTGAAAGGAAGATTCGGCCAAGGTATGAAAGGCAACGAAGGAACCGGAGTGAGTTTTTCACGCTCCGCCCAAGGCTCGATGTCATTTGATGATTTTTCCACCGAAAAAAAAACCAGTTAATAAAAATTCGCCTCCAACTGCATGATAGATTGATATACTCGTTATTGTACACCATAAAAAATTCGGGTGATAAAAGGCGGAGTTATCGAAAAAGCTTTTTTTAAATTATTTGTTAAAAAAAAATCTGGGGTCGATTAAATATGATTCGAATTTTCATTTACAGATTATTTATTTACAGATTAATATTCATGTCAATTTATAAATTCATATTTATAGATTCGATTCTTTTATCGATTAGAGGGAGGGCGGTAAGAGCCGGAAGCTGAGCCGCCTAAAATCGTTGTCAAAATACATGGAACAATATAGTTATCCATACCATAGTGAAAAGAACATGGAACTTAATTATGAAGTTTTTTTTAGGTCGGATCATCCAATGACTTCTCCCGCTCTGCCCTAGAACTGTCAGACTTATACTGACTAAAAGTCAGTCATTCACGTATACCTAAACACAACATCAAGAGCAATTATCAAGATAATTTCATTGGTGTTAAAAATTCAGGCGCACGTACAAAAGTAAATCAGTCAATAACATTAATACACTGTATTTAATCCGAGCAAAAACTCTTAGTAGAAGTATAGTACTATGTATTTCGTCTTAAGAAGAAATACATAGAGTGGCGACCGCGCACCGGAAAACGTAGTATTGGAAGCTGTCGCTGGAATGCAATGGATGCGAAACGAACAGGACCGTTCGTTGTGGCGGCACTTGGGAAAGGCCTACGAGTATGTCCACGCTGAACGTCTTTCGGCTAAAATGATGTTGATGATGATGATAAAGACAACGAAAAAAATCATAAAACCAATACAAAATCTATCCATCAACATAATTTATTTAACACTACAAACACGAGCAAAAATCTTAAAAAAAAACACAAACGACAGCTTCCTACAAAGCATCAAAACATCGAATCACGTGTCGACCACCCCAAACGTCAAATAAAACGCATTAGTACAGTACAAACATAACGCATAAAATTGCACCACGTACCTGACCTACCCCTACAGGCGGCGCAATGCGGCGTGCATATACACCGAGCATAGCCCACGTAGCCCCGCATAGCTCGCTATAGCCACGTATAGCCCGCCAGACTTACAGCAGCACTAAATTATACAGCACTAGGTTTATTGTGGGGGCAGACAACACTGAGACTGTAGACTTAGGGAATTTGGCCGATGATCGATGGGGTGTATCGATTTGTTATCTTCTTTAGGAATACGTCATCAGAGTGTATTTGTTTATTCCGTCGTGCGTTTGTCTTTTGTTTTTGACTGGCCTGTTGGTCTAGTTGTTAGTGACCCTGACTGCTATGACCGGAGGTCGTGGGTTTGATTCCCACCCAGGACAAATGTTTGTGTGATGAGCACGATCATTTGTTCTGTGTCTGGGTGTAATTTATCTATAATATGTTATGTATTTAGAAATATATAAGTATGTTTATCAGTTGTCTAGTACTCATAACATAAGCTCTGCTTAGCTTGGGACTAGACGACGTTGTGTGATAGTTGTGGAATACTGTATTTGTATTTGATTCTGCACTCGATCGTGAGATCGTGATGTCGGTACTTACTATTGTTACTGTTGAAACACAGATTTTTGACGAAACATTTCTAATAATAAATTGGGATGTGAGCTTCGATTATGACTTGCTGGTACGACGTTGTAAGTTGCTGGTAAAAAAACACAAGCAACTCGACATCATCAGATAAAAAACTTTTTACAAAAAAATACTTTTACTACTTCCGAAATTAAAGTTATTTTGCACTTTTTTGTGTTCTATTTTTACATTGAAGTCGGTTGTATTTTTTTGTAAAAAGTTTTTTATTTCACACTTTTTAGTTGTAGTAGGTACCCCTCAGCCAAACTTAAATAGATACCTTACGCCATTCGTTTTCATCATCAAATCATCATAACAATTCAAATACCTAATACCAAACACAGCTTGGATACACGGATTTATTACAGAATTCCGGCTCTTACCTACCTTCTGGCTTCATCATCAGATCAGTTCTATGTATCATCTCCCCTTCTTCCTTCAATCAGTCATCGACTACATGACATGTATTAACTTGTTACGACAGTTCTACTATGATTTTTGAGTTCCGTTCTCTATCTTCGAAGTTCATCATCAGATCAAAACAATATTTCTACAGGACCAATCCGGGAGTATAATCTTTGAACCAAAACAAAAGTGTTCAAAATCGGTCCACAATTGACCGAGATATCGGCGAAAAAACATATACAAACGACAATTCTGCAATGAGTTTTTGAAGAATTTCGTCCTATATCTTCGAAGTTCATCATCAGATCTAAAATATATTTTTATCGGACCAATTTGGAAGAACCTTTCAATCAAAACAAAAAATTTCGAAATCGGTCCACAATTGACCGAGATATCGGTGAACATACATAAAAAAAAGCATACAGCCGAACATAGAACCTCCTCCTTTTCGAAATCTGTTAATGAAACTACCAGCTCTACGATATCGTGTCGTTTTAATTCTTACCTAATGTGAAAACGCCCATCACCAACTTTTACCATCTTCGTTATTCTAAGTCTAACAACATAAAATAATTGCAGCAGTAGAATATGTTACTGAAAATTAACAAGCCGGCCATATCTTTGTAATAAACTTTCCAGTCAAATTCAGATTTTAAGCCTTAATAAATTCAAATCATTCGTGAAGCGAAAACTTTGCTAGAAGGCTTTTTATACTGTGCACTGACTGGATAGGTCTATTTAAATCTGGGTGCCTCTTTCCTCGAGAGATACTAATCTCTGACACTAATCTACATGGTTCTCATATATGATTTGGCCATTACATGTTTGCTGTAACATGCACTTTAAAAGAGACATTGACACCTGAAAACAACGGCCTTATCTGGCTTAAATCTACGAACAAAAAAATAAACAATTCACAAAAGAAATATAGGACGACTTCTGATCCAACCAAACAAGAGATAAATGATCTCTTGTTTGTTTTACAGTCTTTATGGATCAGAAGTTGACCTCAAGCATTGTCGTTGCTAATTCATCAATAGAATTCATCACTTGAATCGTTTCAGATTCCCACGGAATCGCCCTCAGACCAAAACAAGTTCTTTTTTCAAGGAGACTGCTTGGAAACTCCACATGGGTCCACATACCGGTCGTTGGTTCGTCCTTGAGCGGAGTACCCAAGTCGCCAGTCGCCGCGGTCGCTCGCCAGACAGCCTCTAGTCTAGACGAGGGGTTCCAAGTGCATTTTTCTGTCTGGACCCCTCTTTCAATGTAAAGCAAACCCCATCGTTTATGCGTGTGCGTTATTTAATTTTAAGCACAAAACTTTTGACGAAACGATTCTTATTGTATACGCTAAGGGTCCATAATTGTGTGATCTCAATTTATTGGAGACTTCGGCGTAGGCAGTGATTGCCTTTGATGTATTTTGCACGTCTGTGCTTTCTATTTTGCGAGTAGCAATTATTTGTGTGGTCGCTAACAGACTGATTTGTTCAAAGGGTCTGTTTGATAAATTTTGCTGGTTTCATTAGTGAGACTTACGTGTTTGTATGAGCTTTGTTTTGATTTGTATTTACTAGGTTTGTGTACTAAGTCATTTTCTAAAGGTGTTCTAGAGTGAATACGCTCTTAATAAACTATAGCGGTTCACCATTAACGATTGCATTACTGCTTACCATCAGGTGTGATTGCTGTCAATTACTAGTTTATATTACTAAAAAAATGAGAAATATCCCTGTATATCTTACTTGTTACTAGTTTTAAGTTTGGTTTGTCATATCATCTGTAACTTCTTGATCAATAAACAATTCTTATTGTTAGTTATCATATTAGTATTTTAAAAGCGTTTGTTAGCGCGAGTATGTTTTGTTACTCTTTCTCGTTGAAACTGTTGAATTTGGTGAACAGGTAGACCATGTCTTGGAATATCACATAGGATACTTTTGATCCTTGGAGTATGTTCCTTTGGGATAACTTTCGACTTTCACGAGGGCCAAGTCACTGGCAGCGGCTAGTTAAGCTACATGGATTTTTAATAAAAGGTACCTGTACGTATCTTCTATTAAAACTAGTACAAGTAAGGATATACATTTCGTACCATCTGTCGGTATTTTCCCACTATGTACAGTACGGTCGACGGATCTTGGCGCGTCTGAAGTTAGGCTCTGCGAACTTTAGCGCTTAAAATAAGAGCGCCAAATAAATGTTAAATATAAAAATGAATAGCTGTTCGTTAGTCTCGCTAAAACTCGAGAATGGCTGGACCGATTTGGCCGATTTTGGTCTTGAAATATTTGTGATACTCCAGGAAAGGTGATAAAATATGGAAAGATTCACGAAAAAAATCTGAAAATTAAGCGGTACGAAGATTGCCGGATCAGCTAGTAATTTATAAAAATAAATGCCAATAACAGTTGTTAACAGCAATAACAACTGCTATTGGCATTATTTTTTTTAAACCATTTTTTTTTTACGGTTGCACAAGCGCTAAAGTTTGCAGAGCCTAACTTCAGACGCGCCAAGATCCGTCGGCCGTACTGTTTGTATATCTAAAATCTACTAAACTAGACTATATCCAGGGAACTAACGTTAACAAAATAGAATACACAAAGTCTTAACCTTATGCAAGAAGATCAAAATTACAAGGAGATAAAACCATATGAGTTGTGAAGTGCTTCGTGGTTCATAGCTATTCTCTTGATGCACAAAACTCAGCCATGGACCATCAGATTCATTAAACATTTCACAAAGTCCAGTCACAACAGACATTATAATAATAGCTATAAAGGATGCTACATTTCATTCTGTCTAAATGCGATTCACTGTCTAGACTAAATCTCGTCTTAAACACTAGGAATTTATAACCCCCTTGAAGTCTACGCCGGTGCCGCGGGCAAAAGTTAGGGGCACACCACGAGGAGGCAAGTTAAGATGGTGACAATGTTTCTCATTGTTGTGGTCTGGAAGGAAGCTTGTATTTAGCTGGAGGTGTAGTTGGGCTTAGTACAACCTTATTTAAACTTTAACGTGGGAGTTAGTTAGGGTTCCGTACCCAAAGGGTAAAAACGGCACCCTATTACTAAGACTTCGCTGTCTGTTCGTCTGTCTGTCACCAGGCTGTATCTCAAGAACCGCGATAGCTAGACAGTTATGAAATTTTCACAAACTATGTATTTCTGTTGCCGCTATAACAACAAATACTAAAAAAAATATTTAAGGGGGGCTCATATAAAAAAGTTTGCCTATTTTTGCTGGAATCAATAAATCGTAACAGGTAGACACTTGAAATATTCACAAAATACTTTATTGTATATTTAACCTTTTGAATACCGTAATTAGGGACACAATAGAAAGACAATGGGTGTGCGGACACCGGTGCCCTCTTAGTTCTTAGTAGTTGAATTTAATAATAAAATAAAAATAAAAACATATCATACAACAAAAGTGATTTTTTCTAGACAATGTTACGGAACCCTTCGTGCGCGAGTCCGACTCGCACTTGGCCGGTTTTTCTTCCTTTTTATAGAAAAGTTTGTTGTTTGTAAGTAGCCAGACTTTAGGTAGCGCCTACTCGCCAGACTTTAGGTGGGAGTAGGCGCGGGTTTGTGAATGGCGAGTGATAAACTAGTGCGCCTCACCATTATAGATTGCGTCACGTCTTACCATCAGGTGGGATCGCAGTTAGGCACTAATTTGTATCAAATTAAAAAAAATGCACAGTTGGTAAAATGTGTTATTTAACATGTTAAATGTGAACGTAATGACGTTTATTTGTCACGTTATCGCCATTAAGACATTTTTCCTCGATTACTGAATGATTTATTTATTCATTGATGAGGATCCTCAACATTATTATACAAAAAGTGGTCTGTGTAAATGTTAGTTTTAAAAATGGACTAGCGTCGCAGCCTCCTTCTGCGAAGCAGTGATGCTAGCGAAGGAGGCGGCTGCAAGTGTGAGAGAACGGGATACCTCACGCCTCAGCCGCCGGGGTCCACCAAACTGCACTGGTCCAGCGAAGTCCTATAGTCTGAGTCCCAACAGTGGGAAGTTACAAGGTTGATTATGCTTGTAACTATTACTTATGCTGTGCTTTAGGGGAAGATAAAAGACACAATGGATGTATTGTGTCAAGGGCCTATTTTCAACTACAAAATATGCTTTTGTTACATCAATGGTAAATAATAAGTTAGTGCGCCACCCATCAATGATTGCATCACTGCTTACCATCAGGTGGGATCGCAACCAAGCACGCAGCCGACATTGACTGTACATCGTGTTTGACGTGCGATTCCAAGAAACTTCAGCAAACGAACTGCACCCACAGAGGCTGAAGCCCGCATTGTCTGCTAGGACTACAGGATTGTTCGGAAATGTCACCACGGCCCTGGAATGCAAAAGGCAACTGAAGGAACATAAGTGGGTTTTGGTCAGTAAACGTCTGACACTATCTTTCGCCCCACCCACAGCGGGTTGTTTGAGAATTTCATACCGAATAAACGTAGGTTTTATTTATATTTCATTTTTCAATTTATATGTTAATTTTTCGTTCATTCGCTATCACGCTGTCGTACGTGCAAGATCAGTGTCAAAGTTGTAGTAATTTGTGTGCTAAGTACCTCTACTTCAACTAAAATGACCAAGTGTGACATCTGCAACAAAGGAATAACCAACAGGTCTCCTGGACTGGAATGCAGGAGCTGTGTGAAGACTGTGCATGAAAGCAAAACCTTCTCTGGTCCATACCGGACCGAGCCCAAGTCGTCGAAGCCTGATGGGGTTAAGGGCCGTTTTCTGAGAGGAAGGCTCAGCCCTGGCAAGATAGGCAACGAAGGAACGGGGTAGGTTTTTAGTCAGTAAGAGTCTGACAGTACTTCCCGCTCCACCCAAGGGCGGGACTTGTTATTGTATGATTTTACCTACCATAAAAAAAAACCTTCTCTGATCTGATTGCGAAATAACTTTCTGCACTTCGTAACGCGGACAGCTTCGACTTTTTTTTTTTTTTTTTACGGTAGGTAAAATCATCCAATGACAAATCCCGCCCTTGGGCGGAGCGGGAAATAGTGTCAGACTTTTACTGACTAAAATCCTACCCTGTTCCTTCCCTGCCTTGGTTCCAGGGCCCTGGTATGCATTTTCATACCTTCCCAGAGCCCCAGACTAGGCCTCGACCCTACTGGGCCCCTACGGTTTGCTGACAACTCCTTGAGGCGCACGGGAACAGTGCGCGCCGTAAACGACTTGGGCTCGGTCCGGTCTGTTACCGGACAAACGGACAGCGAGCTACCCATTGCCCGCCGTCCGCAAGCCCGCGTCTACGGTGGCCGGAAATTTGGATCGGAGTTACGGCGGCGGCTGCGGCGTGAGCGCCGTTGCCTGATACGGTCAGCCTCCTCCTTTGCTAGCATTACTGCTTCGCAGAAGGAGGCGACCGCCTGCCACTCCTCCTCGCTCCGGAGCATGGCTTGAACCAAGCCCCGGCGCGAGAGATCGCCTCCGATTGCCCCCACGAGGACACGGCGATGCTCTTCCCAAGCGGGGCACACCTCTACCGTGTGCTCCACCGTGTCCACCGGGCGTTCCGCACAGTGACGACACCCGGGCGTCACCTCCGCACGGATCTTGTACAGGTACCGCCCGAACTTGCCATGTTCGGTTAGTACCTGCGCCATGCGGAAGGTTATGACGCCGTGAGGCCTTTCCAGCCACGCCTCAAAGAGGGGCCTTACCGCCTCAATCGTGGCGTGCCCAGCACAGGGTTGCGACAGTCGTTCTCGCCATTTCACCATGAGATCTCGCCGGAACTCTGTCCGCCAAGCCGCGACTTGTCGCGGCAGCGGGGATTCGCCCCGGCGTTGCATCTCCACGCGCAGATCGTGCATGCGTGCAAGGACTGTTGCCTCCAGATCCCATGGTGGCAGGCCAGCAAGGAGGCTCGCCGCTTCGCGGGATACCGTGCGGTATCCCCGGATCATCCGTATGGCCATGACCCTCTGGCAGGCGTTCAGCAGGGCCGCCGGTCGCCTTCGCAGCGTCGGCGCCCACACAGGCGCCCCGTAAAGGGCCATGGACCGAACGATGCCAGCGTAGAGCCTCCGGCAGGAGGCGTCTGGACCCCCCAGGTTCGGCAGGAGCCGCTTGAGTGCAGCCGAAGTCCGATTAAGTTGGGGAGCCAAACGTCGGAAGTGCGCCTCGAAGTTCCACCGGCTGTCGAGGACGAGTCCCAGGTACTTCATCGTCGACCCGACGCCGATGTGAACTCCTCCTACCGTTAATTGGGAACCCGGTGGTGGCGCGTACCGAGGGCCGTGAAAGCACATGGCCTCGGACTTGTGCAATGCCACCTCGAGTCCCAACTGCTGGATCCTCTCCACGACTGTCGCAACCCCGCGCGTCGCTAGTTCGACCGCCGCCTGGTACGACCGTCCCCGCGCCAGGACCAGCGTGTCGTCCGCGTAGCAGACCACGCTGACCCCGTCGGGGAGGTCGGCGCGCAGCACGTAGTCGTACCCGATGTTCCACAAGGGCGGCCCTAGTACCGATCCCTGTGGGACACCGCACGACATCTCTCGCCGATTCAATTCTCCCTGATGACCGGGGTAGATAATGTACCTGCTCGACAGGTAGGCCTCGATCACACGACAGAGGTAGTCGGGCACCCGGTGGTACCGGAGTGCGCTCCTAATGCTACTCCAGGGCAGGGAGTTGAAGGCGTTGGCGATATCCAAAGACACTGCCAAGACACACCTGCCCCGGGACACTGCGTTCCCCGTCGTGAGGGCTCGCACGCGCATGATGGCGTCCACCGTTGAGCGCATCCTGCGGAAGCCGAACTGGTCATCCGACAGGTTCGGCCCGACCCGTGCTAGGTGCGCGACGAGGCGGTTTGCAACTACTCTTTCAAAGAGCTTGCCCACCTCGTCGAGCAGCACAATGGGCCGATACGCGGACGGAGAGTCCGCAGGTCGCCCTGGCTTCGCGATTAGGACCAGTTTCCCCGTCTTCCAACGAAGCGGGAACTGGCCCCTCTCCATACATGCGCTGAGGAGCCCTCTGAGTCGAGGCCCGAGAGCCTCCATGGCCAGGACCCAGGCTTTTCCAGGCAAGCCGTCGGGTCCCGGGGCGGTATTTTTGGCATTCAGCCTTTGTACCGCCACTCTCATCTCTACCTCGGTCACCTCTGGAGCAATATGGTCACCGTCGTCGCCATTGTGGTCCGCGTCGGACACCGCAGGTGGCGGAGCCATGGGCGGGGGGGTGTGTTCCCCCCGCGCAGGGAACAGAGAGTTCACTACACCCTCCACAAGCTGGGGCCGGAGACTCTGCGTCAGCGGGGGAGCCCAGGGGCGGAGTTTATCCCGCACCGCCTTGTACGGGCGACCCCACGGGTCCACGTTGAGAGTCCCCAGCCACACGTTGCGGGCCTCGAGTTTGGCCCGCTTTATCTCCGCTCGGAGGGTGCGCTTTGCTGCTCTGTATCCCTCATACAGCTCCGCCTCTATGGCCTCTGCATCCGGTGGACGGATGCGGCGTCTGCGGTGTCTGGAGTACCGGCGTCGCGCGGCAGTGCATGCGTCACGCAGTGCCGCAATCTCCGGCGACCACCAGTGCACCTGGCGCTGGGCACGTCCTGGTCGGACTCGGGGCATAGCCGCGTCGCAAATTTGCGACAAGGCCTCCCCGAACCAGTCCGCCTCGGCGTCAATGTCGACAGGCCTGTCCGGTGCTTGCGGACAGCTTCGACTGGATATGTGACGAATGTATTCAAAACTTACCTAATAGAAAATCATCTTTCTTTATTCCGGACGAAGAGGAGGAAGAAGAGGAAGGCGCCACCTCCAGCAGAAACATCATGTTTAATTGCAACATAGATAGTGACCAATGTCTATATTTCTATATTTTTCTTTAGAATATTACGGCTGAGTTGAAAAAGGTCCTAAAAAAGAATAGCAACCCATCGAGCTATCCATAAGCATATGCGGATGCGGAAGTGGTCCCTGACCAGACAACGTCTTCTAGGTTGCAAGTTGCACTATACACACATTCAAAGATTCGGAAATTGAAAAATCCGAGTGTTGTAATACAAGCTGGGCTTTGTTTCTTGAGATGTCGAAAGCGAACATGCATTATTGTTCGCGATGTATCAGAAAATAAAACAATAAAATTGAAATAATCTTTTGTTGGCGGATCTCTAACTGCTAATAAAATCTACGGATTAAAATGATTACAACATACTTAAGTAGATCCAATCAAGAGATTAGTTTTAATGAGTATTAACTGCTTAGATTAAGATTGCCTTCAAAAACAATGCCGCAAAGAGGTGGGTTTATATTTTTTTATAACATTTTTAAGTATAGAACAACAGCTTTCACAAGGAATAAAATTTTCCTCTTTTGTGCGGCGTTCCCTTGAGATCCCTCACAGAAGGGGAACTCTAAATAATCCTACCGTGTTAAAACATTGTATCAGATAATTAACACTCGGATAATTGTTATTACTTTGTACAAGTTTTACCCAAGAATCTTCTTACTGACGGGCAACTAAAGTACTCGTTGTTGTCTCCAATAACCTGTGAAATTGAAGGTATATAATGAGGGCTGGTACCAGGCAATCACGACTCACGAAGAAGTCGTAGCTCGCAGGTCTAATAATCGTTTCGATACTGTACATACATACATAAAGCGTTATAGGAAGCAGCTACTAGGTATGTGCGATGCGTACATAGCTAGCTCGGAAGTGGCTGCAGGTCGTTGCACATCCCGGCCGACGTAACAGGGGTTTGGGGGCAGAAGCCTCGCCCCCCCTGCCCGGGCAATTGCCCCTCGGTTCATTATCAAAGTTCACTAGTACGGTGCACACATATAGCTCGTTGTATCGACGATGTCGCGGTGCATACACGCCTGCGTGCTGGACCACACTATCGAGAGCTCGCTGACTCTAGCCGCGGAAAGGAAGCAAAGCTGTTCAAGTAAATATTGCAGCTCCATGTAAACTGGCCTCCATGTCAGGGGTGTCGAACCGTGCCGACGTTTCACGGAAACAGTCGAACCCCGGGCGGGAGTTTTGACAGCTCGCCCGGAAAATCTGCAGCGAGGAAATGCGCTCGCCAACTTAGTTAGGTATTTAATTGGTTAGTTTTAAACCTACTGATTATTAGAATAAGGGTTATATTTTATTTTCGTTTGCTTCTAAGAATTCTCGGCTTCTGTACAGGGCATATGCTTACTAATACGTGTCAATGATAAATGATATTTATTTTGCAAGTAGGTTTTAAAAACACTTTTACATGTCATTTCAGAATTAGTTTTTAGTTACATAATTTAGGCAAAAAAATGAAGGATTCCGCAATTAAATTTACTATGCAAAGGTTAGGTAACATACGTTAGTGCTTATTTTTTGCCAAAAAAAATACAAATATTTTATTCAGTAATCCTTGGTATTGACATAACAGTTACAATAAACAGGCAAAAAGAAACTGTCTGGGCACAAAAATAGTCCATTATAACCTGGTTGTCATAACGACCGCCGCCGGTAAGCAGTCGCGCGCGCCGTATTACTGAGCTATACATATTATATACCAGGCTCACATAGTTATGTAGGCGATTTTAATTAGTTCGATGGGAAGTTAAAGAGAATAAAACCTACGCACCCAAAAACCTATTTCAAAGATATGAGACAGGTTTATCTCGCGAGAACAGAAACAAAGACAGCGGCATTTCTAGGCAAGCGTGCTCCATCGTCGGCCACATCTTCGCTTACCATTAGGGGAGATAGTGATCGAATGCGAGCCTATACGTAATAATAAAAAAATGGTAATCATTATTTATTATCTGTATTACCGGGACCGTCGCCAGCATGTGTTAGAACTTAAAATTCGAAGATAAGTGACATCCACCAACCCGCACTGGGCCGGCATGGTGGATGATGGGCCATTCCCTCTCCTAGAGAGGAGGCCTGAGTCTCAGCAGTGAGAATACTAAAAGGTTTTTATTTCTGGCTTTACAATTTTACAAGAAGTAGTTGCGTACTTTAACTTAAGCATAAATGTGGTAAGTTACCACAGAGTTATACACCTCTGACACATAAGCTAAGATCGAACTTGTGATATGGGTGTCAGCGCTTTCTAAAATTTGACGACAAAAAATTCGGAGGTTGTTAAAGTTAAGTTGTTAGAAGCTATTAAGCTAGTGATACAATATATTTGCTACGTTTACATGTGGGCCCAGCCTCGTCCAATTGCCACTGTGTTAACGGGGTTTCCCCGTTTGTACAATGGCTACACAATAACGATTGGCCGAGGCTGGGCCCACACGTAAACGTAGCATTTAATGTTTTAGTAAGTGGCAGTGGGCAGGACACATTGCTCGCAGTACAGATGGCCATTGGGCTGAAAGCTTCTGGAGTGGCGACCGCGCATCTGAAGACGCAGAGTTAGAAAGCCATCCACAAAGTGGACCGTGCGATGGATGACAGACAGACAGGCCCGTTCGTTGTAGCAACACTTCGGGGAGGCCTATATCCAACAGTGGACGTTTATCATACTCATCACATAAGCATTTGTCTTGGGTGGAAATTGAACCCACGACCTCCAGCATAGCAGTCAGGGTCACTCCAATTATGAGAGGTTTTTGGTTACTGAAAATGACAATAATATAGCAATTAAACCCTCACGTTAAATACTCTAACGGGATCTACTTAACTAATGACGGGTGGTGACTGAATTTATATCGTCTTAAATGGTCGCAAAGTGACTTTAATGGCCCTCGGGGATGTCTTGAAAGAATACTAATGTTCAAACTATTAAGGGTTCGGACTTCAGAGCCGTTAGATTACGTTCCAAGTAAGGAGGGTTGTGTTTATTGTTAGTTAATTCAGTTTTACTGATTGCTTCTTAAACAATTAGTGTTAGCGTTAACTGTTCTGCTGTGTTGATTAGTATTTATTTGAACTTCATGTACGGTAGTGGTACATAGGCGGAATTATTATGACGGAAATATTTTTACCAGTCAAAAAATAAAAAGTATTTTTTTAACACAAGTTAAAAAAAAAACACAAATAAGTGTAAAATAATAGTTTTGTCTCTTCGTTATTTAACACTGACTTCCGAAATTAAAGTTATTTTGCACGTTTTTTTTTGTGTTTTTCAACAACGACTTCAATGTAAAAATACAATAAAACAAAAACATCAGATCAAAACAATATTTCTATGGCTCCTTTTCGGAAGTATAATCTTTCAATCAAAACAACAATTTTCAAAATCGGTCCACAATTGATTACGATATCGGTGAACATACATAATTAAAAAAAGAATACATACAGCCGAACATAGAACCTCCTCCTTTTCGAATTCGGTTAAAAAAACAACACTGTGGTAAAAATTGAATGGCTAAACGAGTTTCATCGAAATTTAGCCATTCAATTTTGTTTTTAGGTGGGAAATCATCCAATGATTTCTTCCGCTCATCAATGTCAGACTTTTACTGACTAAAACCCTCTCCTGTTCCCTTTTTGCCTTCGTTCCAGGGCCCCGAGATTCACTTTCACATAACCTATGGCCCCGGTAGGCTTCGACCCTGCTGGTACCTACGATTTGATGTCCTTGAGGCGTGCGTGGAACACTTCTCGTCGTCGACGACTTGGAATCGGTCCGGACGGTTAGCAGACAGCTGGACGGTGAGCTACCTTATTCTTGCCGTCCGCAAGCCCGTTCCTACGGTGAGCCATTCAAGCTTGGAAAAGTAACAAACACTCGAAATCTTTTGCCATTAGTGTGATTGTTAATAATTTTGTAAACAAACAAAAAAACGGAAAACAATTTTGTCGATTTTTATTTACTGCCATGGATGAAGCGTTTCAATTAAATTACCTGGCGTACGCTCCAACCCCATGATTTTTAATATCGGGGCGGAAGCCATAGCAGTAAATAGTTTCCATCGAATACGAGCTCAGTTGAGCTGAAATTGCATCGTTTGTTATCACGAATATATTTTTTTACATCAAAATGAAATCATGATACAAGATTTTCTGAAAAGCGATATTATACCGAACTAGCTAGAGACCGCGACTTCGTCCGCGTCACAATGAATAATGAAATATTATTCCACAACTTTTACACATCGCCATCTAGTTCCATACTAAACAGTTTGTGTTATGAGTACTAGACAACTGATTAACATACTTATGTATTTCTAAATATGGACATGTAATAGGTATATTATTTTAGATAAACTAGCGTCGCCCCAGCTTCGCACGAATGCAATGGTGATATTAAATATATTATGCATGTATTATGCATATACTTTCCTCTTGAATCACCCTATCTATTAAAAAAACCGTATCAAAATTCGTTGCGTAGTTTTAAAAATCTAAGCATACATAGGGACAGACAGCGGGAAGCGACTTTATTTATACTATGCAGTAATTACAACCAGACACCGAATAAAAGCGCGCATAAGCACGCGCGCTTTTTTTGTACAAGTGTGGAAAAGTGCGCGTGCTTTTTATTACATTTATCGTATCAGACTGTACGATAAGCGAGTCTCACGAGACGCGCATCAACCCGGTTATATCTTCTAACTGTATTGAAAAACGTTGTTTGATACAAGTGGAAATTTCTTACCGTAGCACTCGGCTGCTTAACAACACCTTCGGGTGAATTCCGCATTGATCTCAATGAAAAACTGTCTTTACTTGTATCAAAATAAACTGCACTACTGTACACGTACGTAGGTATTGTGTGTCGACAGCTACCAGGACGACATAACACATAAACAAGTGATGCGTTGGCAGCCCCGTCTCGGGGCTATTAATTAATTACTGTAATTGCGAGTGAGGATCTGATCCTGTTCGCAGACAAGGGGTGGAACCAGACGCCTATTATAAGTATGACCATGTTTTGATATACTGTATGTACATGTTTATTATATACATATGTGTGTATTCGCCCAGACGGATGCCAGTCTGAAAGAGAAAATTAAATTATGCCTTTGTTAATTTTTTAAAAGCTTTTGATACGATATTGAAAGGGGTCTTTTGTGATCAACTGTGTTTTGACGGCGGCAGGTAGGAAGGTAAACATTGTTTACGTGTAAGCAATTTAATTTTGTAGACTGTCTCGGTCTCGGTCCATTCAGTTTGTAGTAGATCTTACGCCAGAGGGCATTTCTACATCTTCACAGTGTAAAACAAAGTCGCTTCCCGCTGTCTGTCTGTATGCTTAGATCTTTAAAACTACGCAACGGATTTTGATGCGGTTTTTTTAATAGATAGTTTCAAGAGGAAGGTTTATATGTATAATACATGCAACCTGTGCGAAGCTGGGGCGGGTCGCTAGTTATATATATAATAATAATTCTTCTGTACGTTTTTGTCACTTAACTCCTAAACGGTTGGACCGATTTGGGTGAAACTTTGTGTGTATATTTGAGAGGGTCCCTGAAGGGTTTTGAATTATTATATTTTGTTATTAGGTTTCTGCACAAAAAAAACCTTGAAATTGTGACCAATTGATATTGTACCTACTGTTTTACGATTCTGATGCGAACGAGGTCGCGGGCACCAGCTAGTATTTTATATAACCTCACGTGATGGAGTGGAGCATGTAACCAACAACAAGACACAGGTCAAACCGCGGGGGACAGTTAGTTTTACAATACAACCATACAATAGTTAGCCAACCTTGCTTCAAAAATGTGCAAGAAAAAGAAATCGTATAAACACACAATAAATGAAAATAGAAAAAATCTGTACCACTTTTCGTCCGAGTTGGGAATCAAACACAGTCCCTAGTTCACAAGACCAACGAGGCAATCTACAATATCAGATGCATAACGCTAATGGCGTTGGAATACGATCTCCTCCAATTATACTAAATACGCTTGTGCTGAGGCAAAACCGCAATAATGAGTATTGATCAGTGTTACAGTAACATCTGTGCACTATACAACATGCACCGTTACATAATAAATGCACATTCTGAAATTAATATGTTCAGAATCAGCTAGAGAATCGATTTCAGCTGTAAGATAGGTAAGTTTTCATTCTAGAGGCCCTGATCGACGGGCGAGTAAAACCGCGGGCGGATTTCTGGTTAAAAAATTACCTATTTTGATAAATTCTGCGTCACTAGAAGCGTCTTTGTATTTGCGTGTAATAAGTTACCGTTTCCCATATTATTTGCCTACCTACTCGTACAATTACGATAACTAATTTAATAGAATAAACACTACCAGTATTACAGTAATGATTAACCTAATTTACAAGACCAGAGTAACTCTTTTTCTTTCAAACACTCCCGCAGCCCTAGCAGGGTAAAGTCCTCCTCCAAAGGGCCCTGAGCGAAAGGTTGCTGCCGCCGATCGCTCCCACAAGGATACGGCGTAGCTCCGCCTAAGCAGGGCACATCTCCACCGTGTCCTCCAGATGGTTCACACAATGGTGACACCCGCCATAGAAACGAAATATAACGAAAGACAAAACTATTACAGAAATTTGAAACCCAGTCTGTACCTACCCCATCAATTCCACGCTATATTAATTGCAAATCCTCACACAAAAGCGTTCGACGTTCCCCGTCATATATCTAAGTAAATATGATTGGAGAACAGGAACACATAACATGGCAGCAACACAGATGCACCGGTACAAAAAGTAAATAGGTAGCGTTGCAGGTTCCTGTCTACACAGCCATACTGCACGGCAACGTCTATGCCAGATGCGGTGACCAATTTGTAGCGAAATGGGAAGACTTCCTGGTTTTTATGTGCTCCTAGTAAACTTATTTTTGAAATTTTTTGATGATAGCTTTTGCTATTGATATGATAAACTGAAATATAGTGAGGCTGTCGATTGATCTCAAAAACGATTTACAAGTGAGAAAAATCTAATAACAATATGTGGCTTGTGATTTCACCAGAACCGAAAGGTGGATCGAAGGAGTAGAGGGAAGCCTCAGACCAGTAGTAGGACAGGATTGGTAAACAAATAAGAAAATATTTTATTACAATGTACATAAGAAAGAGAAAGTGTTTATTCGTGCCTCACAAAAACGAAGTAGAAATCTAAAATTTTAATCTGTGCAAGGGAAAAAGGCGCCTAACTCTGCCATCAACTAACACAGTGGTTCCCAACCTATGGTCCGCGGACCACTGGCGATCCGCAAGAGCTGACATAGTGGTCCGCAAACGACCTATAATATTTCAAACTCTCCTTTCGAACAGAAAAGTAGGTGCTATTGACGCAGATTTTAAGTTTCTATCAGAAATGTAATTGCTGTAACAATAGACGTTGCATTTAATTTTAAAGAATGGGTGTGCTTGGAGAGTATCCATGGAGTTTCTTGCACATTCTTCTCCGTAAAGGTCTAAGCTTTGGAATGTGTAATTAGCATCATTTTTTTTTTCTGTCAGACAGACCGAACTCTTGAATTTTCAAAAGTGCCTGTAAATAGTTATTTGAAATAAATGCTTTGAATTTTGGAATCTTTGCTCATTTTTTATTTGTATTGACATAGATTTCTTATGCATTTCGGGCCCTGCTAATCACAAAGAAACTAAAGTGGTCCCCGGCAAAAAAAGTTGAAATTTTTATTGTAATGCAATGTAATCTTATGCTTATTTTAATTTTATTATAATGTAACTGGTTTGTATGTCATTGTCAACAAAACATAGCGCACCATGTATTTAATTATAAGGCCGTTTTATGTTATTATCTATGTTTAGCAAACAAATAAATGATTTGATTTTGATTTTAACCAGTGCGCTAACAGAAAGAGTAATAAATTGATTAAAATTTTGGCTAAAAACTAATTAATAAAATGGAACAATAATAACAATGTATTCAGGTTAGTTGTTAATTGTTTTAGTTACTGAAATTGTATTCAACTAACCGAAGACCCGTCATGAACAGTTATCAGTAAAAGTTAATTTGTTTGCCGTCGAATTTAAGTAATATTATGAAGAGGGTAGAAATTACTGGAATAGAAATGTCAGTTAGTAAAATTGTTAAAGTACCGTTTTACAAACGAATTTTATAAAAGTTACTAGCCGCTTCCAGCAGCTTGGTCTGCATGAAATAGAAAATTAAATTAATAATACTTATATCCTATCTATGACAAAAAGAAAGAAAAAAACATATTATCTTAATATTTTCTTATTAACTTTCTTTCTATGTGCTATTCCGGGACAGAATAACAGTGTTTTTCATCTTTTTATTATATTTCATCCGATTCCGTTCAGCCGTTCGAGTGTGAAGTAGTCGCACACATACACACACCATTACACACATACAGACATACACAAACACTCAAAAACTTTACTTAGTTAAATAGTGAAAGTCCCGCCAAAATCGGCCCAGCTGTTTCGGAGAATAGCGAGAACAAACAGACAAACCGACAGACAGATGAAAATTAATAAAAAAAACAGGGTAAGTCCGAGTCGGACTCGCGCACAAAGGATTCCGTACCGTCCGAGCCCCACTTAAATATTTATTTTATTTTGTATTTAATATTTTTTGTTATAATGGCAACAGAAATGCACCATCAGTGAAAACTTCAACTGTTTAGCTGTCACGGTTCATGTGATTCAGCCTGGTGACAGACAGACGGATAGTGAAGCGACAGTCATAGGATCCCGTTATTACCTTATGGGTACAGAATCCTAAAAAAAGAAAATATGTACAAGTACATCTACATGACGATATTTCTATGAAAATTGTTCAACGAAACCAACATCATTTTAATTACGGAAAAAACTTCATAAAATCTTTCACCGCTTGAATGCATTTCTGATCATAATTTTATCGCCGTAATTAGTCCATATTTTGCGATCTATCGAGCATCAATCGCAGCCACCCCAGTGCCCAGGGTTGCAAGCTGGCGGGCGCATCCGGCGGTCTCCATGACAACCGCCGCCCGCCGCCTGCCGCATCCTACACACCTATGCCACCCTAGTACCACGGTACGCAATACCAGCCTTTGACGACTCCTGGAGCGAATATTATTATCCCCCCTGTTAAGTCCCCGTTTATTGAGATTTCCGAGAAATGTTCACGTAATAATAAAGAGCGGATAAAATGTGTGTTGATATGAGTACCAGAGAGTGGTCATTGTCACGCATCGATTATTACTTTTAGTAATAATTAAATGGTCTAGTATACATTCTTAGTTTAGTTTTTATGTACATAGGTTTAGTATAAATACTTAGTAAATAATTAAGTTTATTACTTTTTCCAAGAAATTATAATTATTATTTCTCGTTTTAGTTTAGCGGTTACCGGCCAACCCGATGTACTTCATACAAACTCTCTTAAGTGATATGATAACACATCGTATGATGTTATTACACATCTTTCTTCAAATATTTTGGATACACAGATATCTTGTGGATAGTATCTAGGCTTCTATAGAAACTAAAACATTTAAAACGAATCCAGTAAAGACCTCTGAAATTTTTCTATTTTACGTGAACTTTGGTCTTCCATGATGTGCTCATACGAGTATATTCAAAATATAAAAAAAAACTTCTATAGAAGCCTTGCACATTTAATCGAGATTCTAAATGACATTTTTTCCCAAAAACTTTTTAAGGTTTTTAAAAAACACGTACTTCCTGGAACAAGTTTTGTGAAATATTCGAGTAAATCACGGAATTACCGAATGCTAACAGAATTTTCAGGCGTTATCTCTCTTTTTTCGCGTTGCCTCTTCATCAAACATCGCTTTGGATTGCTTTAGAACCAAGCTTTAAAACCATTTTCGACATTTAGACATATAAGACAGGCGAGTGGGTTAAGGCTTGCTAGGCTGGGTGGGAGTTTTGATAGCTACTAGACAGTTCTAAGTTACCCGATTTTCCTCTGTTCCAGGCAGGGACCGTTTTGGTTAAAGTATACGGCTACGCTACCGGTATTAAAATACGGTACTGCTTTATTTTAAAGGTAGACTGAAACCGGTTAAGATTTCCGGTTACGCTACCGGTATAAAATATCGATAGCGCTATTTTTTTTAAGTACCGCTGTACCTTTATTTAACCTTTACTCAACCAAAATAATTCCGGTACCGAAATTATTTCTCGTGCGAGTACCTACGATAAATGCGACGTTGCCAGCTATCGCGACAAGTGTATTGCGAGCGGCATGACGAAAAAGCGCGGGAGTAGGGGTTTCAAAGGATACCTTTAGATGTTTAGGTACAGTAAAAAATAACGGTACCGTTATTTTTCAGTAGTGAAAAATTTAGGTATCGTAATTTTTCGGTAGTGAAAAATAACGGTATCGTTATTTTGAGGTATTGAAATAAAAAGGTATGACGTCATACCGTTAACCCTTATAACCGATAACCCTTATAACCCTGGTTCCAGGTACTATTTTTTTTATTATGGATCTATAGGCTCTTTACCACTATCTCACCTGATAGTTTAAAGCGATGATGTGGCCGACCGACCATAGAGCACGCTTGCCTAATTTTTCCCTTGTGTCTGTCGCTGAAATAATATGTATTTTAATCAAATAGCTATCATTTTTATGCACCTGCCATATGTCTCTCCACCACCCTAGGTTGACTGGTAGAGAATGCCTAAGGCATTAAGTCCATCTTTGTACCTTTGGTTGCATGAAGATTAAATCAATAAATACATCATGAGTCCATAACCAATAAATTGGTTTCCATTTATTAAGACTGATGAAGATGATGTAGGTACCTGTATTGCTATTATTAAGAAAAACACCTAATATTAGACCAAATGGGATCCAGAAATCGGAAAATGCAGGAATGTGCATGCAATATTTCCATTCCTTACCACTATTACCTTTATTTCACCTAGATATGCAAAATCGTAGGGGCCTAGCTGGATCGAAGTCTACTGTGGCCATGAGATCACTTTTAAAAGGAAAACCTGGGGCAAAAAATAAACATAGACAGCAAAAGTCTGACAAGTCCTCACGCTCCGCCCTGGAGCGGGAGAAGCCATTGGATGATTTTACGCCTAAAAAAAGTCTTTATTACTTTCACCTTCTAACTTAAACAAAATCAAAGTCAAGAAAACCATTTCCAGGTACCCACTCAAGTTACCAACGTCGTACAATCCGAATATAAAATCTGTGATGGTTAGAGATAAGCTCTCGGTCCTCATCAATATTGAACAAGTTCCGTGAAAACCAACAGTCACCTTGCTAGCCAAACTTCGGCATATCCTTTGTTGCCACAATGCACCCGGTGCAGTGGTGGGGAAAGGGCAACGCGCTTTGCCTTGGGGTAGGTCTGGCACGCCAATATAAGGAGGCGTCGAGACGGATACCCTTACTAACGACACTCCAATTACCCCTAATATAAAGACGACCTTTATGTGTTCGCTGTCCATTGCCGCTAAACACGGAGATTTTTAAATTTTACGGGAACAAAACCTGCAATGGAAGCGAGTTAGGCAGTAGTCTCGGAGTTTAGAAAGGGGCCAGGTTTTCAAGTTGTAAGGGTAGTGCAGCCAAATTATCGGACTTCCCGAAGAAAACAAACCCAGGAGGCTAGTTACTCACGCGTTGCGACGCTCGATATACTTGTTTGCAGGCACTGCACGTTATACCTACTTGGATTTATGGCGTCCTAGTATTCAAAGTTGATTATGCAGCTTTTGCTGTTATAAGTTAGTGAACTAACTGAACTGCGTGCGTATTTTAGTTACAGTAATTATAAACTTTAAGAAAATATTTTAATTTTGATAAAACTACGTCAAATTTAAAAATCATTATGTTTAAAGGCTCGATGGAAACAACACAATACATATATTGGTATGATAACATTTCCACAAAATAGAATTTACTAAGTACAGATTTAGCAAATAAAATGTATGGGGTATATTTGAAAATTATTTACTGTTTCTTATAAACTAGATGAAAAGTTTATGAACGTGATCTGAAATCAATCTTATTACGTTAGATTATAACTATACTATGATTTTGTATTAGATGAAGTAAAGTGACAGCAGTGGACAATGCCCAACTGTCAAATAACAATGCCCAACTGTCAAACCACCATTGTTATAGCTGTCACTTTACTTCGTCTAATAAAATCATAGTATATAGGATTTAGTCAACTACCCCAAGGTTGTCTGGTAGATATCGCTGTTAGCGTTAAAACCGCCATTGTGCCCATAGATTTAAGTTTGTTTAAAAGTTTTTGTTACTATTTTGGTGTTCAATAAAGTTTATTCTATTCCATTCTACGAACTGCTTATGTAGATGCAATGCCTTAACAGGCATTCTTTAAGTAAACGTCATCTGAGCAAGGTCAATGAACTGTAGGTAGTTAGTACGCAACGACCGACAACTACCTACAAAGTCATTGACTCGTTTACTTAAGAAATTAATTTCGTACATGTGTATATTAATTCGAGTTTTACAAAAACAGTACATTATTTTTTAATTTTATTGATTGTGTCTCATGTACCTGATCGGCCCTCCACGGGATTAATTCGATCAAAATTTAACGAGGTATGTATGTGTGTCTAAACGTATATCAATTTCTATGAAGCTGTGACCATTACTGGAATCCATATACTATTAGGTAACTTATTCTAATCATATTTAAATAATTTATAATCTGTTCTGCGCAAGACAGTTGGTCGTTGGGGCCGAAAGGTTCTGGAGTGACGACCGCGTACCGGGAGACGCAGCGTTGGAAGGCCTTCCACAAGATGGGTCGATGACCTGGTGAGATTCACAGGAATCCAATGGATGTGAGACGCACAGGACCGTTCATTGTGGTGACACTTGAGGGAGGCCTATGCCCAACAATGGACCTCCTTCGGCTGAAATTATATTTTTTTTTATGGTAGGTAAAATCATCACATGACAAATCCCGCCCTTGGGTGGGGCGGGAGATAGTGTCAGACTCTTACTGACTAAAAACCTACCCTGTTCCATTCATTGCCATCGATCCAGGGCCCCGGGGTTCATTTTCACCTAACCCTTGACCCCAGTAGTCTTTGGCCCAACTGGGCCCCCAGTTTGCTGATGATGTAATACTCGTAAATATGAGTACATCTAAGAATTCATGTTCTTATATAATTGGAATAATTACGCAACCTAAGCTACCAAAAGCTCTGGTTACGTAAATATTTCATTAGTTTATTTGAATTCCATTAATTATTTTTCTCTGAATACTCTTCAAAGGTATTATTACAGTATTGAAACAGTACCGAGAAATCATATTACTCAGTAATATTGGTATAGTTATATAATATGTAAGTATGTCTTGTCTTGTGTATTGAAAACAGGTGCTCGCTTGTATAGAAAAGTTTTTTTTTTAAGTTTTTTATTTTCGATTCCGAGCTGATTTCCAGCTACCGTGGGCGTGGAATTACCGACGGCGAGCAACGGATAGCTCGCCCTCCGGCCGGCCAGTAACCGTCCGCCCTTAGCCCAGCAGTATCAAAGCCTACTGGAGCCATAGGTTGTGCAAAAGAGAATCACCGGGGCCTGGAACGAAGACAAAAAAGGAATAGGAGTGGGTTTGTCAGTAAAAGTCTGACACGCCGCTCCGCCCATGAGCTGGAGAAGTCATTGGATGATTCCCACCTAAAAACAGTATAACTGCGTTGTATCTGACAAAACATAATGAGATTCCTTTTTACCTCCGTAATATTCCTATTTGCCTAGTACCCTACTACGAATACTATTACTCTAAATTATTATAAAGGCAAAGAGTTTGTGTGTTTGTGTATTAGTTACTTTTCTTCACATTCGTAAGGATTTCGATGAAACTTGGTACACGGGTAGACGAGTAGTTGTTCTGGAATAGCACACAGGATATCCTTGGGATCATTTTTACACCCACGCTGCCTTTGGCAGCATCTAGAATACCATAATATTTATTGTATGGTTATTATTGTTTCAGAATTATTTATTTTTCAACAGCTAAAGAAGTTTTGCCTTTTCTTTTTATGAAGACCTTGAACAAAAATGTCTTCTAGGTAGATGAACCTCTTGGTTAGTCATGGACTCCTAATACCTGACCGGTATAAGTACTGCTTATCCTTTTCTTGTTTTCGTAGCAAACAACACCCGTTTTTCACCGACTTCGAAACGGAGGAGGTTCTTTTTCAAACTGTTAATTATAAAGCCAAGACAGAGTACATTTTTATACAAGTGGCGAAAGTTTGTCATTGCGTACGAGGTGGAATTCGCCCGAGCTGCAGTCGAGGATGTTATGGAGCCGAGCGCTGCATTGACAAACAAGGTGTTTCAAGTTTCACGGGCTGGGATGAGCACGCGCTTTTTTTATTAGCACAAGTGCGGAAAATAGTTCATTGCGTACCCAAAAGCGGTAGGAAAAACGCAGGTTTTCGAGTAAGTGTATTGAATTGAAAATTAATAAACGGGGTTTTGACGACGTCCAGCTCCATACGATAAATACCATAAATTGTGGTGTGGAAAACAGTCATTTGCGTGCCTAAAAGCGGTAGGGATGAGAGCAGGTTTTTAAGCAATTGTATTGAAAAGTATTTTGATTATTTTTTATTAAAACATTGTTAAGTAAAGTATAATAAATTAGGCTAAGTACTTTCCTATGCCTCATGAAAAATTCACGATCATGTCGGGGAGAAAATTGGAGCAGTAGGTATATTGACTTAAGTTGTATCTTTTAGAGTGAATTCACGTTGAAACGAGACGGTTGAGGTAAAAAGATAACATTGAAATGATTACATTATACATTTACGAGTACAATGAATAAAATTGATTGAACTGAATGAATTTGACTGGCCTGTTGGTCTAGTGGTTAGTAACCCTGACTGCTATGCCGAAGGTTGTGGGTTCGATTTCCACCCAGGACAAATGACGAAAGGTTATGGAGTCAGCAGCCTCCTACAAGGTGAGCCAACGACCTGATGAGGATCGCGGTAATCCAATGAATGCGAGGGTGGGAGGCATCTGTCCAGCAGTTGACGTCTTTCGACGATTGAGTGACAGTACTTTCTAAATGCTAAAAATAATAAAATGCGGTCTCCAAAAAGCTGATCCTTCATCGTCTTTCGATTGCTTTATCTGAGAAGAACTGAGCATTCAATATGGGATTAGGCAAATTACTTTGATTGATGGTCTGCAAGATGTAAAACAATGAAGAATTTATAGCTCTAATAGAAGGTTGGGGGACTAGCTGTCACCCTCGGCTCCACCTCTTGAAATTAGTACGACCCACCGATTCCACGACGACGTCACGACGCCGTGAGGCCTTTCCAGCCACGCCTCAAAGAGGGGCCTTACCGCCTCAATCGTGGATCCCGCCGGAACTCTGTCCGCCAAGCCGCGACTTGTCGCGGCAGCGGGGATTCGCCCCGGCATTGCATCTCCACGCGCAGATCGTGCATGCGTGCAAGGACTGTTGCCTCCAGATCCCATGGTGGCAGGCCAGCAAGGAGGCTCGCCGCTTTACGGGATACCGTGCGGTATCCCCGAATCATCCGTATGGCCATGACCCTCTGTCAGGCGTTCAGCAGGGCCGCCGGTCGCCTTCGCAGCGACGGCGCCCACACCGGCGCCCCGTAGAGGGCCATGGACCGAACGATACCAGCGTAGAGCCTCCGGTAGGAGGCGTCTGGACCCCCCAGGTTCGGCAGGAGCCGCTTGAGGGCAGCCGAAGTCCGATTAAGTTGGGGAGCCAAACGTCGGAAGTGCGTCTCGAAGTTCCACCGGCTGTCGAGGACGAGTCCCAGGTACTTCATCGTCGACCCGACGCCGATGTGTACTCCTCCTACCGTTAATTGGGAACCCGGAGGTGGCGTGTTCCGAGGGCCGTGAAAGCACATGGCCTCGGACTTGTGTAATGCCACCTCGAGTCCCAACTGCTCGATCCTCTCCACGACTGTCGCAACCCCACGCGTCGCTAGTTCGACCGCTGCCTGGTACGACCGTCCCCGCGCCAGGAACAGCGTGTCGTCTGCGTAACAGACCATACTCATTGCTGGTGGATCAGCATGTATTCTGTACAATCCCTAGGAAAAGTATGCATTACTTAGGTAAAGTATGTAATGGACAATGATATTCATAATATTTCATACATTGCCCAGACGCCTCAGATATTCTATACATTGCCTAGGTATTGTATAGAATTCCCGAATTATACTGATTGCCGGTAACATATACACCGTTAATTTTGATCGTTTTAAGTGGAGGGTCGATTCGGTACATTTTAAAATAAAGTATTTTATATTTAAACTCGAATTAATTTACGCATGTACGAAATTAATTTCTTTAAGTAAATGTCAGCTGGGCGAGTTTAATGACTTGTAGGTAGTTAGTACGCAAAGACCGACAACTACCTACCAGTCATTGACTCGTTTGCTTAAAGAAATTAATTTCGTACATGCTTATATTAATTCGAATTTTTGAAAAAAGTGCTTTATATTTGTACCGAATCGACTCTCCCGAGTATGAAAACGATCAAAATTTAACGTTTTATACAGATAACATAGAGTTTAAGTATCTATATATGTAAAAAATACCGTGAAGATAACACCGCATGTTTTACATAGGTACCAGGGTACCATAATATGTCAGTAACCATCCAGCCAGGGTCGGGACGAACCCAGTTAAATCCTCTCGTCAAAAGGTGGCTTGTGTTACAAAATTCTCATTAGACCGCAAATTAAAACGCGCTCAGCTTTTAATGACTTTGACACATTTGTTATTCAAATTCACGTGAATTTTTTTCTAACAGTATAATGATTACGGGAAAATTCTCGTGTTATGTATTTGTTTGATTTTCTGAGTCAGTGGAAAAATATTGTGAGTGAAAAAACAAGGGAAAATTGAAAAGCAGGTTGAAGTTGAGTACTAGGAATTTATAGTAGAGAGGATGTAAAAGTAAACAGCGTAAAGTCCCAAATTGGAGAAAAATTATTAAGGTAACGAGGTAATAGAATATAGCCACAGATAATAGCGGTCTATTTGCCGCATCGCGATAAAGTCCTCATGGCTGAAAAATAAACACACCTGACTTTTTTTAAGGGGTAAAATCATCTAATAACATCTCCCGCCCTTAGGCGGAGTGGGAGGGTGTGTCAGAATTTTACTGACTTAAAACCTACTCCTGTTCCTTCATTGATTTTCATACCAGGGCTGAATCTTCTTTTCAGAAGCAGACCCTTGGCTCCAGTAGGCTTCGACCCCTGGCTGGGCCCCTACGGTTTGCTGGCAACCAGTGCCGGATTAGCCACGTAGCAAGAGTAGTACATGCTACGGGCCCCGCGCTTCAGGGGCCCCCGGTCGGACGTACAAAAACAAGTCAGGATACCTCTTGTATTTATACGATATTTAATCAATTCTGGAATATTCATAAAATATAACACATTCATTGTGCGTACAGCAAAGGAGTGGAATTCCCTGCCGGAGTCTGTATTTCCTAATGGCTACAACCCGGGAATCATTAAGTCAAGAGTGAATAGGTTTCTTCTAGGTAAGCGCACTCCATCGTCGACCTTATCGTCGCTTTCCATCAGGTGAGATAGCGGTCAAGCGCGAACCTATCAACAATACAAAAAAAAATGTAAGCAAATATAATAGGGCTACAGTTACCTAAGGGTCCTGCGGCTTGTGAGAAAAATAAGCTGGATCCTTGGTAGATTTTGCTACAGGCCCCGCGCTGGCTTAATCCGGCATTGCTAACAACTCGGTATAGTTTGCGCCATCGACGATTTGGGCTCGGTCCGGATGGTTACCGGACGGTCGGACGGCATGCTACCTATTGCTCGCCGTCCGTAAGCCCGCAAATCCGCTTACCTACATCGACTGTATTAACCGACGAGATCGATCAGCAAATCACGATCGACGGGTTGGCCACCCCAGCAATATAACCAATTCCACTTCTAGGGATGTAACATCCCTATTCGAAAACATATTACTTAGAAACCTTTAATTTTGTGCAATACAAATACTGAGAAATAAGTTTTAAAATATTCGAAATGAACATGAACCATATTTTCTATCGACTTGCTGAGAAACAGATCGAGTTCAATATTTAAAAAGAAAACTCTTGATTGCTTTTGCACCACGAGGAAAAACAAGGAAAATAGAAGTCGCCACGTGGCAAAATACAGTATACTTTTATTCTCCGTATATTGTGTCACGTGGCTACCTCTGCAATAGCATCAGTATTTTGTAGACTACCTTAGCAAAAAAACTGGGCAAGGGAGAGTCGGACTGGCACACTCGAGGGTTTCGTACAAACTAAAAAAAGTTTTTTTTTTAATGATGTAACTACAAATTTTCAGTTTCCAGTTTTATTTCTGTAATAGTGCTTAAGACCTCACTTTATGCCAAATTTCAGGGTTCAAGGTCAACGGGAAGAGCCCTATGAATTTCGATTCTAGTGATAGCGATTTAAGGGTTGCGTTTTTTCTTTTTGAGGTACGGAATCATAAAACAGCATTATTTTAACCTAATTAACGATTAAAATATTTCTATAAATCGAATTAAAATAAAATTCGAAGATAATACACCCCTATTTTTTAATTAGTATCTAGACATAAGATGGAACTCAATCAGTAGTAGAAAAAATAGTCAAAAGGAAAAGAAACGAAATCCCAAAATTGTCCACGAAAATTTGTCATAATTGGTAAATTCATAAGCGAATCGTTCATAACAATTACTACTAAAAAATACTACGCACAGTGTTTTCCCATTTTTATTGCCATTCTTTCATTCATAATAATCATTAGGTTATTGATTTCAACAAGGGTGTACAATATTTCCATAAATTGAGTGAAATTTTGGGATATAAATAAGCGCTCATAACTTTGCTGTTTATGAATATTATTTATTGAGACTTTACATATATAATAACAAGACCTTTTCTAATAAGCCCTTTAAGTATGTGTACTAGTTAAAAATTAGTGGTGTATAACATAACGATTATGTTATGCTACTTTCGGCATAACAGTCAGGGCCACTAACCACAGACCAACAGGCCCGCCGAGTATATGTGCATCCTTATACTGTTATTTGGCAGGTTTTCCCTTCCACCAGAATCAAAAGGTTTCTAATTTGATTTTTGATAAATTTATTTTTTTAAACGAACCTTAATGTCACAGTACGACTGTGGAACTCACTGCCGCCTGACATTAGGGGATGCCAAAATCTTGCAGTTTTCAAGAAAGGAGTGAAAGAACACTATCTATTTCGTCGTAGTTGCTTATATGTTTGTAATATTATTCAGTATGTATATGTAGTGTGTGTGTATATTTATTCTAGTAGGTATATTTTTATATTGTATATTTCATTGATAACTGTTTTATTTGTATTCTTCTTTTTTCCTATCACGTTTACACACTGTATCTACATTTCTTTTTTTTTCCAATTCTCCCTTCGCAGGTATGCTGGAAGAGATTTCTATAAAAATAAGCATCACCTATGAACTTACTTTTCTGTTTCTGTATTATTTTCATCTATTATTGTGTGTACATGAACTGTTAAATAATAAAAAAAAAAATTTAGTCTAGTACTCATTTTTTAAACTGGGCACCCTACTGAGCGTCAGAACATTCAGAAGTAAATAAAACTATTCCAATCATCAAATGACGCAGTAACATTTCACAAAGCCTATTGGCCCACCGATATAATTATTGAAACCCTATAATGCGTAATCCCCTTTCCGAGAGGCAGCGAGGGTCGGTTATTAAAAACTCTTCGGCTTGCTCTAGGCGATAGGTATACCTAGGTTATACATATGTTGGGTCGTCTGGCGTGCAGTTTCGATCTGTTTCGGTCTGCTGCGGTAATACCGCAGCCTTTATGCTACCCTGGTGATGTCACACTGCATCGCTTGCACTCTAATAGATAAAATGTTCACAAACCACTTTTGTTAATGGTTTACTTGGTGTGTCATTGTCTGGGTCAGTTCTCTGGGTTTTTATTACTCATTTTATCGTTGAAGGGGTTTTCCGATGTGTTTTGATGAAGTAAGTTTCCTGTCGAGCAGGGAATTTGAAAGGAACAGTCTTGCTTTTTAAATTTTAATGAGGTAACAAAATAAATGTTTGTTCGTTTGTTTGTAACAGGTTTTTTTTTGTTTTCTATTTTACACCCTTAAATTTTAATCGTTTTAATCCCGTGGAGGGTCGATCCGGTACATGAAACACTATCGATTTGAAAAGATAAAATAAATAAAGTACTTTTTTTCTAAAACTCAAATTAATATACGCAATGACCTCGTAGGTAGTTGTCGGCCGTTGCGTACTAACTACCTACAGGTCATTAAACTCGCCCAGCTGACGTTTACTTAAATAAATTAATTTCGTACATCATCATCATCATCAGCCTTTTAATGTTCCCACTGCTGGGAAACAGGCCTCCTCTCTAAGAGAGGGAATGGGCCGTAATCCACCACGCGGGCAAAAAAATAGTACTTTATTTTTTAATTTGATCTTTACAAATCGATAGTGTTTCATGTACCGAAACGACCCTCCGCGGGATTAAAACGATCAAAATTTAACGGTGTATAAAGTTACACAGAAAATTCACGGTGACTCTTGGTACGTACGTGAGCGAAACAACTTGATACTTGATAGTCTGCGTCTAGTTTTAGTAGAAGTGTATTAGCTACCATCTTCATTTCTAATTAAAACTGATAGAAATCTGTTTACTTCATTCACCATCCATTTTGTTTACATCGTCTTGTAAAAAGATCATTGACGTGATTGTTCTGCGTAGGTATCTATAAGACTAGGAACGCATAATGCGCTAAAAGCATAGCCTTTGTGCACATAGCTAATCAACGTTACATCAGTGATCCTTCGAAACTTGATAGGCTTTGAAATGTAAAACTCTCAAATTCTTACATACTAAAAATGTATGCTTTCCTGGTAGCTAAAACGACAATCGTGTGAACAACTGATATTTTAGGTTATTTTATTTTTTTCTTACACAAAATAATTGGTTTACTAATTTTTATATAATTCATTGCGTACACTTTATGAAGTATCAAAATTACTTCTTAAAATGTTTTGAAAAGAGTTTTTTTTTTGTTATCCTCCAAATTAAAACAAAGCTTTTATTCAACACATGTAGATACTAATCAAGTTAATAGCAAAGTTTGTTTTCATAAATCTATTGTTGGATAGAAAACCTATCAAAAGGGATTAACATATTAATTCGACAGAGAAAACTTTAGAAACCAATTACTGAGCCCCAGACAGTCACATTCGAGCTGACATGTTGGAATTTATTCCTCTATGCTCTATGATATTGGACCATAGTTATTAAGGCCGTAAAACTTACAACCTCATTTTTAGTTCATGCGAAACTCCAAACGCGTGTGTAGTATATTTATGTAAAGAATCTATGTAAAAAATTTCATAACTGTATCATGAAAAATCACAAAGTTATAAGCTTGTTACGTTAGCTGGTTGTTCACACAAACACATGGTCAACGGGCCATCCGGGCGACTGAGGGGTAGTTTTGCTCCCGCACCCAGAAGTGCGCTGGCGCCTTCTACCCTCAATGACCTGCCGCGATCTGTGTTATACTTAGTGTTGGTGGTGTCCAACTTGTGACTTTCTTTAAACTATTTTGGGAAAAAATATAACATGGTGTAATATTGGAATCGATTCATTTACGGATTCTGAACAAACTATATTCAAGTTTCGCATATACTAATAATGTTTTATATTTTTTCCACAGCCTTGTTTTAAGTAGATTTGGCTAAATATTTTCGAGTAATATCTAAAATTGGCAATAGCTAATGGCAGCCTTCAGATAATATATTTTTAAATAGGTTTATGGTAAACAAAACGATTAGTGGGAATTATTTTGTTTACTCCGCCCACATTTGACTAAAATAAGAAATAAATTGGTAAGATAATTTATTAATATCTTGTTTTTTATTTCTGAATTTCGAGTTTTACGAAAAATCTAGTTGGTTTTGTGAATGTAGTAAGTGTGCAAAGTTCAGAACGTCCCTCCTGCCTACTTATTCAAACTACTAGCACTGCAGATTTCTAAGGTGCTTCTATTTTATCCAACTCTTGCGCTTACAAGCGGTAAGAAGACTTGCACGGAATACCTTACAAGGCCTTAGGCCGTGTTTATAGAGACGCGTCGCGTTGCGTGGCGCGTTGGGCGTTCGTCGAACATTGCAGCAGCAAGCCGCGTCATCGCACGCGTAAACGCAAAACATATGGCAATGTACGACGGACCGCCCAACGCGCCGCGTCTCCGTAAACAAGCCCTTAGATTAAATTAAAACAGCGGAGGATATGAGACTCGCCTCTAGCACGTGGACCGCTGAAATTGTGACAATTGGCACGATTTCACATCGGTTTCGACGATCACACACATTCGGCGGCTAACGCTATTTTGCTCGCATGACAGAGCTTGCTCTTATCTCTATCCTTCTCTATCAGTGACTACAGGACTACATGTGTGAGTTTCGAGTCCAGGTTTTCTGATTGCGATGTTAGTACGTAACGTATCTATCCTTATAATATATCAATGTATAAAGCTAGCAGTTTCGACAAAGTACTTATTCAACTTAGTTTTTGTAAATATTGCCGACACCCAGTATCTGTAACAAAACCAGACAGATCCAGCCAGTACAAAGCGGCACATAGCTAATCGGAATGCAGGCGGCAGTCGTTTTCACAGTTCTTTTGTGTCTGCCCGTCTGGCCAGTCTAATGGATACCGGATTCAGCCGCTTTTTACCTCGCACAGCCTTTTGATTACTAATCCCAGATGAAAGGATGCAGATTGTTTGGATGTTATGCTCTCCTGGTCTTTGAGGGGACAGAGCATTTAGTAATTAAGGCTTTGCGGTAATCAGTTTTCAATACACTTACTCAAAAACCTGCTTTTATCCCTCCGCTTTTAGGCTCGCATTTGTCTGTTTTCCGTACTAGTAAAGAAAAGTGCGCGTGCTGGGCCCCGCCACAATTTTATTACATTTATCATTTCAGGCTTGGCACGTGTCGAACCCCCATGAGGCGCGCGTCATCCATTACGAGCCGTTAGTGTATAGAAAAACGTCGTTTGATACACGTGGAGATTTGTCAGTGCAGCACTCGGCTCCATAATACCTGTGTACCTGTGCATTTCGCCTCGGTTGCAATGACAAACTTTGTCCACTTGTATCAAAATGTACTATTATGATAAATGTACTGCCATGTTCCGTAACAATCACGCTTTGTAGATGCGTCATCACGGTAAACCTTATTTGTTATAAATTGAAGAACACAGTAAAAATCAAATTCTGAGCCACAATGATTGTTTTTGACAGATCGAATTGATTTACCATCAAAACAAAACAGATATTTTAAATGAATATATGTAGGTATTTCTTAGTAAAGAAAGAAAGAAAACATGTTTACTTGGCGCACAAAAAGTAATTGCAAATTTAAATTAAACACAAAAAGAAAATATAAAGAAATAAAATTAACAACAATAATATGTCGCACGGCTGCGCCAAATAGGTTCAGTTCAGCGTATGTCAGACAACTCCGGCTACGCAGTTGTTGCCTGACGCTGGTTTTCAACGGAACCTCTTGAATGTATGTACGGATGAAAATCAGTTCTCATGTGAGAAATAAATAAATATGTAAGTATATATATAATGTTAATATGTACATACAGTAATACATACAGTACATACGAGGATGCTGCTGTAGTCATTTTAATATATGTAGGGCTAAAATTTAGTGGGTAAACATCACGCATCGACCAATGGGAGCGGGGTAGTATCCAAAGACGCGGCTGAAACGGAGGGGACAATTTTGGTCGTTTTAATCCCGTTTTAAACGAGTCAATAACCTTGTATGTAGTTGTCAGTCGTTGCGTACTAACTACCTACAGTTCATTGACCTCGCTCAGCTGACGTTTACTTAATCGATATATACATATATATATATCCTGTTTTCAAATCGATAGTGTTTCATGTACCGAACCTACCCACCGCGGGATAAAAACGACCAAAATTTAACGTTGTATAGGTATACTAGCTTCTGCCGGCGGCTTCGCCCGCATGAAAGTCGGTTTTTCGATACAAACTTCCAAACCCCGTTTTACCCCCTTCAGGGTTTTTTTTTTCGGTGGGTAAAAATCATCCGAAGACATGTCCCGCCTTTGGGCGCAGCAGGAGATAGTGTCAGACTCTTACTGACTAAAAACCCACCCCGTTCCATCGTTGCCTTCGTATCAGAGCCCTGGTATGCACTTTCACATTTATCCATAGACCCAGTAGGGTCGACCCTGCTGGGCCCCTACAGTTTGCTGACTCCTTGAGGCGCACGGGAACAGTGCGCGCCGTCGACGACTTGAGCTCGGTCCGGACGATTACCGGACGGTCGGACAGCGAGCCACCTATTGCTCGCCGTCCCCAAGCCCGCGCCTACGGTACCCTAGGGGTGGAGTTTCGTAAAAGCCTTCCTTAGTGGATGTCCACACACTATAAGGAACCTACCTGCCAAATTTTAAGTTTGTAGGTGTTATAGTTTCTAAGATTTCTTGATTAATCAGTGTGTGGTATTTCGCTTTTATATATATAGATATACGTATGTATAGGAATATACATACGTATATCTATATATAAATATACGTTAATAAACTTGTAGGAATTACAAGTTTTGAAGAATTAGTTCTTTAATCAGTGCAAAATTATTAATGCTAAGCCCGAGGTCGTGAGTTCGATTCCCACCCAAGAAAAATGTTTCATGGTGAAATGGCGAGAGCGACTGTCGCAACCCCGTGCTGGGCACGCCACGATCGAGGCGGTAAGGCCCCTCTTTGAAGCGTGGCTGGAAAGGCCCCACGGCGTCGTCACCTTCCGTTTGGCGCAGGTGCTGACCGAACACGGCAAGTTCGGTCCGTACCTTTACAAGATTCGTCCGGAGACGACGCCCGGATGTCGCCACTGTGCGGACCGCCCGGTGGACACGGTGGAGCACACAGTCGAGGTGTGCCCCGCTTGGGAAGAGCATCGCCGTCTCCTCGTGGGGGCGATCGGCGGCGATCTCTCGCGCCGGGGCTTGGTTCAAGCCATGCTCCGGAGCGAGGAGGAGTGGCAGGCGGTCGCCTCCTTTTGCGAAGCAGTAATGCTAGCAAAGGAGGAGGCCGACCGCATTAGGCAAAGGCGCACACGCCGCCGCCGCCGCCGGGTTTCTGATCCCGATTTCCGACCACCGTAGGCGCGGGCTCGCGGACGGTGGGCAATGGGTAGCTCGCTGTCCGTCCGTCCGGTAACAGACCGGTCCGAGCTCAGGTCGTCTACGGCGCGCACTGTTCCCGCGCACCTCAAGGAGTTGTCAGCAAACTGCAGGGGTCCAGCAGGGCCAAAGCCTACTGGGGCCAAAGGTTATGCGAGAGTGTCACCACGGGCCCCGGGACAAAGGCAAGGAAAGGAAAGGTAGGTGTTTAGTCAGTAAAAGTCTGACACTATTTCCCGCCCCACCCAAGGGCGGGATTTGTCATTGGATGATTTTACCTACCAAAAAAAAAAAAACCCGAGAAAAATGTTGGTGTGATGAACACGATCAGTTGTTTTGTGTCTGATTGTATTTTTTTGACGGCATGGTTAGCGCTCTGTTCTGTGGTTAGTGCTGTGGTTGAGCGATTGAAAGCTGCGCTGTGTGTCGCAGGTTCCATTCCCGCAAGGAACAATTATTTTTTATAGCCTACAGATAGAATAAATAAATAAATAAATAAATACAGGAGTAATTCCGTTGCCCACCACTAGGGCAACGTTTAAAAAAAACCTAAATGCATGTATTTAGAAATATATAAGTATGTTTATCAGTTGTTTAGTAGGTATTCATAGCACAAGCTCTGCTTAGTTTGGAACTAGATGGCGATGTGTAATAGTTGTTAAATATTATTATTCACATCTTAAAAAAAGTAGATCTTGTAACTAATGAATTCTTAGAATCCGCCACTGAAGTTGAAAAATACGCACTTATATTTGTATTTTCTGTGGAATTGTTTTTACACTGGAACTCCAATTAGCAAGGTATTAGGTATCTATTGCTTCAATAATAGGGCTACGCAGACGAGACACTTTTCTTACAATTTAGTTTGCGACGACATTCCAAGCAGTGATATTTCGTGCGACAAACGCATGTTCGGACGATAGACAGTTACTAGTGAAGACTGACTGACTGGCAAAATTCCGATCAAAAACCGGCCAAACATGATTCGAACTTGAACACTAAAGATTCTATAGATGGATTTGATATTCGAAAGAGTAAAGCCTACCAGGGGCGCTGGCTTTTAGATAAACTCATAGTGCTCATGCTAATTTGAAGCATCGAAAAATTTTGAAGAGAAATGCACACTGATCGAACGACAATTTTTTTTTTTTTGGCATCAAACATTCATAATACAAAAATATAATTCTTAAGCTATTTGCTTCCTTACAAAAGACCTATAGTGCCGACAAAACTAATATAAAGTACCATTTATAAACTCCTTACATGGAGGACGCGTTAGAAATAAGGTCATTGAAGCAGATATACGAGTAATAAGTTATGATGATTATCCATTTCAAAAACTAATTGTCTTTTTTCGCTTTGCTTAGTTCGTGCACCTCAGACTTGGCAGCACAGTCTACCGTCTGCCTAGCCCCCATAATGCGAGAATTAAAGTTTGTGTGGACGTTTCCCGGGATACCAGGGGATTTTATTTTTGTAGAGCAGAGGTTCCCAACCTGTGGACTGCGGACTACTGGTGGTCCTCAATAGCTAACATTGTTACAGGTCCGCTGATGATTTCTAATTTATAATACCTATTTATAAGTAGCCAAAACCAACCGAAATTTGTTAAAGCAGCTCAAATCATTATTGAAAAAGGTCTGGATTTACAATTATTATTCGCGTTAATTTAATAGTGCGGTCGCTAATCCAAAGCCTTTTGGTCCCATCGACTATCTGTTGTGCGGGCAAATGTGCCTACCCACTGTTTTCTATTTCAGATACATTTAATGTCTATGACACATGGATATTCAGCTCTTAAAATTATTTAACCGTAAATGAATCGTAAACATAAACCGTAAACAATTTCAAAAAGAAGAAAAAGAAACCGTGACTGTCTATGACAATGTTTTTGGGTTCCGTACTCAAAAGGAAAAAACGGAACCCTTATCACTTTGTTATCTATCTGTCTGTCTGTCAAAACCCTTTATATAGGGAATACGCGGAGGTATCGAGTTGAAATTATTATAATTACTCAGGTCTACGGTCCCTTGAAGCTGTGAAAAAATCATACTTCTAAGTTAACTAAAGAAAAAGCTCTGTATCTTTTTCTTTGTTTAACTTTGAAGTTTGATATTTTTCTTTACGTCGCAAAAAAACGTATATTTTGACACTATCAAGAGAATCATAATACATAGGGCACTTCCCGTTCACCCGGAATCCTGAAATTTGGCATAAAGCAAGAAAACACAGAAAAATAGCACAGATGTAGGTAAGCTGAAACCAGTAAAATTGTTGTTACGTCATAAAAAAAATCTACATAGGTAGGTTTGTACGGAACTCTCGGTGCACGAGTACGACTCGGACTTACCCAGTTATTTTTGTTGTTTAGCTTTACAGGTGCATATGCTACAACTTCTGAATAAAAATTTTCTTTCATACGTCTAGTCTGTGCAAAAATAAACCAAAGGGGTCCCCACTCAAAAAAAGTTTGAGAGCCGCTTTTGTAAAGTAAGGTCATTTCTTCGTTGCACTTCTTCTCAGTCGGTACACTCTTGTCTGAGTGGTCGTGGTCATCACTGTGAACCACGATGAGTTATCATCTTGGTCATACGGCGCCATTTATTGCGGATTGCACCTTTCCGGGTACATTCGTAGACCGAGCACTTAGTTACGGCCTTGATCTGGTTTGTCCATCTCATTGGTGAGATGGACAGACCAGATCAAGCCACGTGGCCTTGTGCCCTCAACTTTGCCCGGCACTACGAGATATAAAATCTTCTACGATGTCATACGAAATTAGAGACTTATCACAGGTTAAAGCAATTTTTTTCCATACCTCTGGTCCCTGCAAAAACCAAACCAAAGTGGTCCCTTCAAAAAAAGTTTGAGAACCACTTCTGTAAAGGAAGGTGATTTTCTCGTTGTACACAGTACGAAAAATAACACACAACACGTGGATACTTGACAATGACGTGAACGCTGTAATAGTCGCAGATTTATTTGAAAAACGTTTTTATTTGTTGTTAGATTTATTTCCGGGTACAAGAGGATTTTGAAAACAGACAGGACATATAGTACTGCTGAATACAGTAAGATTTTTTTACCTTTTTTGTGTTTTCTGTAAAGTTGGGTTTTTGACTGTTGTTTTTTTAGTGGGATCTCATCAAATAATCTCGGAAAGGGCGTGTTAAACTCTTAGGTTACCTTTAGGTTTTTTTCTCCTACTGACTAAAATCCACATGTGTTCCTTCAGTTGCCCTTTGAGTTCTAAGGCTAGGGTAACTCTTGCTATCGAACAAAAGGCTTACGATAACTTAGTATCATTCGCGGCTCGTAAGTTGATCCATGATCTTCAAATGCGCAGCAACAGATTTTCGGGTCTCAATCGAAGTGCGGGACCGCGGGGGGCTGCGTAACCATAGCAACGTTCGCCATTTTAGTTCAATTCATATGCCGTGTACAGTATTCCATCTATCTACATGGGGGCGATCGGCGGCGATCTCTCGCGCCGGGGCTTGGTTCAAGCCATGCTCCGGAGCGAGGAGAAGTGGCAGGCGGTCGCCTCCTTTTGCGAAGCAGTAATGCTAGTAAAGGAGGAGGCCGACCGCATTAGGCAAAGGCGGACACGCCGCCGCCGCCGGGTTTCCGATCCCAATTTCCGGCCACCGTAGGCGCGGGCTCGCGGACGGTGGGCAATGGGTAGCTCGCTGTCCGTCCGTCCGGTAACAGACCGGTCCGAGCTCAGGTCGTCTACGGCGCGCACCGTTCCCGCGCGCCTCAAGGAGTTGTCAGCAAACTGTAGGGGTCCAGCAGGGCCGAAGCCTACTGGGGCCAAAGGTTATGTGAGACTGTCACCAAAGGCCCCAGGATAAAGGCAAGGAATGGAAAGGTAGGTTTTTAGTCAGTAAAAGTCTGACACTGCTTCCCGCCCCACCCAAGGGCGGGATTCGTCATTGGATGATTTTACCTACGTTAAAAAAAAAAAAAAAATCTATCTACATGGTTGGCGTAGTTGTTGAGCGATTGACTGCTGCGCTGCGTGTTGTGGGTTCCATTCCCGCACGGAACAAATATTTGTATGGCCTACAGATGAGTGTTTTGGGTCTGGGTGTCTATTGTATGTGAGTTTATATGTTTGTGAATGCATCTACGATACAGGACTAATTTCTGACTGGGGTAATTTTTTTTTTAAATTTTCCATTGATCTGAGATCGGCTGTACCGATTTAACTGTGTTTTTTAATTGAATTCATAATTCTCAGGACAAGGTTTATATAAAAGACTTTTTTTTAAATCTGGTGAATACAAGCCGGGTTATTTTAAACTACATTTTTCTATGGCTGTTTAGGACTGACCTGGCAAACTATGTAATATAACTAAGACCTGGAAATATGTATGTATGTGTATATATTATGTATGTTTATAAATATGTATGAATGTGTATATATGAATGTGTATATATTATGAACTTAGTTGAATAGGGACGGACGTTGTGTCTGGTCAGCTATTGGGTAATAATAATACCAGACTAATATAAACAGACCTACTGCAAGGCCCATCCTCTTACAGTGAGGGCATGAGCAATCACTACCGAGGTTGCTGACACTAAAACCAAATAAGGTTTGCTTATGGTGTTTTCCTTCACCTATATCAGAAGGGTAAAATGAAAGCATTGTTATATTAAAATTACCACATTAGGACTTATCCGGTTTCGAAATCACAACTTCATGAATATATGAACTACTAGGACATCACGACTATCAAGATACAATCCTCTCTCGCTAGAAAACTTTATTCTAATGAACATTAATTCAGCACCGTCACCAGAAGAGTGCAAATCTCTTTAATTATTTGAAGTAGCAGTAACCCTTACCCGCTGCGCTCCCCGCTGTGCTGCCCGCTGCGGGAATCAAGGGCGAGACGAGAGCTCCTCGGATTTATGAAGCCCTGCTACTTTGAAAGCGGAGCGAGAGCGATGATGATGTGATGATGTAATTAGTTGTTTTTTTTTATATTTTATAAACTAGCACTTGACTGCAATCCTACCTGATGATAAGCAGTGATGCAATCGTCGATGGTAAAGCGCACTAGTTTATTAAGAGCCTATTCACTCTAGCCTTGAAGACGCCTAAATTATAATTGATGAAGAATTAGAATAGATGAATTATTTATTATTAGCTTTTCCCCGCGGCTTCACTCCCGTTCTACCCTACTCCACCCGACTCTGCCCTACTCTATCTACTCTATCCTATACCGATAAATAAGCAGGTTTTGATGACTTATTTTTTTTTATTTAAAGGGATAAAAATTCCTATATCCTAATCCTTTGTCCTTCTCCTGATTCTATGCTACCTTCCCACCAATTTTCAGCCAAATCGGTTCAGCCGTTCTTGAGTTATAAATAGTGTAACTTACACGACTTTCTTTAATATATAATTAATGAAATAGTACACAATAGTGATAAAAGTTACAGAAAAGATAGATAAAGAAAACATTACACGGGGTGACATAGTGGCGGCCTTATCACTATTATTATTATGAGCGCGTTGTGTCCCACTGCAGGGCAAAGGCTATCCTTCCATATTTCTCTGTCCTTAGCTACATCTGGATAATCATTTCGGTAGGAGTACAACACCTCACGTCTTCTTCTTCTGGGCCTACCGTGTTGCCGAGTCCTGCAGTCTTTGTTCGGTCCAATCATCATTAAAAGTGGTTTTTTAAAGACAACCTTTGGTTGGATTCAAAAGCGAGGACAGACAACGATTAAAAATACGATAAATATTTTATGAAGCTAATTCACGGCTTTATTCCGGATCAAAAACTATTGATGAACTAATGTTTCCCTCCCCGCTTTCAGTCCGACATGGCCTCGCTCACACAAATTACAATGACCGCTATTTTTCTCGCCACTCAAGGACTAGTCACCGTCCGTCTTCGGGGTGGCGACTGAATCACTGAACGCTTGTATGCAAGATCAAGTTTCGTCGCGCAATGTAACCTTATAGGTAGTACTAGGGCAACAAAATATTACTAGAGGTTATTTTAGTAGTCACGAAATGTGACTGGTTTTTGGAGTGACAATTCAGATCGGGTGTCATGAAAAAGTTGTTGCCGTATGTTAAAGATTACTTGAAAAAACCGGCCAAGTGCGAATCAGACGCTCGCACGCATGTTTCCGTACCAATATTAGTATTCCGAGATTCTGTGAACATTTCAGAGTGTATATTAATTGTCGAGCAAAAAACGGCAACAAATCACTTGTGTTGTATGGGAATTCTACTCAAATATATATTTTATTCTGTTTTTAGTGTTTGTTGTTATATCGGCAACAGAAACACACTATCTATGAAAATTTCAACTATCTAGCTATCACGGTTCATGAAATACAGCCTGGTGACAAACAGATAGATAGACGAACAAAGGAGTCTCAGTGATAGGGTTCCGTTTTTACCTTTTGCGTACGGAACCCTAAAAACAGAGACGGCAACTTGACTAGGTGGTCCTTACCCCCTTCTTTTGGTGGGAAATCAAATATCTTCTCTCGCTGTGAGTGGAGTAAGAGGAGTGTCAGACTATTGTTGACTGGAACCCACCCGTATCCATCAATTGTTCTTTCTTGTCCAAGGCCGCGGTATTTCTCTCAAATAATAAAACTGCCCTGGGGTCCTTATCTCCTAGTGGTACCTACTTCGAGTTAAAATGCACGTGGATGACTTCTCCCGCTCTAGAGCGGAGCGAGAGGGTGTGTCAGACTTTTACGGACTAAAACCACACCTGTGTTCCTTCTTTGCATAGGTTTTCCTTTCTTAAGTCAAGATATGTGGCAACTACGCGCCGTGACGGTCGACGGCGAGCTACCTATTGCTTGTTGTTCAAAAGGGGTGGGCGGTCTGTAACCGGCTATGCAAGGGACCTTACTCCCTAGTAGTTCTTCGTATGATAGATACTCAAAAACCCATAACAACAACTACTTTACAAGTACTACATATAAAACAATAGTATAATACACTTAAAACTCCATAGGATTAATTCAACCCTTACCTCTCCAAATTCACCCTAGCTATTGTGTTGGTCGGCTACCGACAAAATGATTACCTTAATTAGAGAGCACCCCTGCAAGACGAATAGGCATTAGAGGACTTCCATTAGATCTTGTATAATCAACTACAAATACACAGCGGCCATTTGTCAACAGTAAGAATGAACATGCAAAAGAAAGAAAGGGGTTTTTTTATGGTAGGTAAAATCATCCAATGACAAATCCCGTCCTTGGGCGGAGCGGGAAGTAGTGTCAGTCTTTTACTGACTAAAAACCTACCCCGTTCCTTCCTAGCCTATCGTGCCGGGGTCGGGCATTCCTTTCGGAAGTTAACCCATGACCCCAGTAGGCTTCGACCCTGCTTGCCTGCAGTCAGCAGGCTGGGCCTCTTCGGTGTGCTGACAGCTCCTTGAGGCGCGCGGGAACAGAACGCGGTCCGGTCGGTTTCCGGACGATCGGACAGCGTGCTACCCATTGCACGCCGTCCGCAAGCCCGCGCCTGCGGTGGCTGGAAATCGGGATCGGAATCCCGGCGGCGGAAGAAAGGAAGGGTTATGATTTTAGCAGTCTATGTACCGAAGTATGTCATGTAGGTATGTTTCTATATGTTCCACCGTCGTTATAAGAGATTTTGTCGATCGGGGTGACAATTGATTCGTTATTATGGTCCGGGAGACATAGACTATCTTTATACAACATTATTTTTAGTACTCGTATATGCAAAACCCGAAACATGCGTGTAGTATTTTTATGTAAAGAATCTATGTACAAAATTTCATAACTGTATCATGAAAAATCACAAAGTTATTATGCTACCTGGTTGTCTGCACAAATATATGGCCACCGGGTCATCCGGGCGACTGAGGGGTAGTTTTGCTCCCGCACCCAGTTGTGCGCTGGTGCCTAATGCCCGCTATAACCTGTCGTGACTTGTGCTGAACTTAGTGTCGGTGGTATCCAACTTGGGACCGTTTTTTAAATATACGAGTATTTAGGGGAAAATCTAACATGGTTTAAAAATGATTGGAATCGATTCAGTTGCTGATTCTGAACAAACTATGAATATTCAGAATATTCAAACTATAAAAATAATGTTGTATTTATAATTCTTCTGTAAGTTTGTTGGTCACCTAATTCCTCCTAGACGGCTTGACTGATTATGATGAAATCATTTTTATATATGTATTCGAGTGGAGCGCTGGATGGCTTGAAAATGCAATTGGACCCGGTAGGTGGTGCTGCTTATTTTTTTTTTTGACGTAAAGCCAATTTCCACACAGGAGAACTTCAAGGCACCACTAGTAGTTTATAAAATCAATGCAGTGTTGAAGACGTGCATCACTAAAGAAAGAAAGGTTCTAAGCGCTACTGCTTTGCTGAGTATGAGGTCCTAGTTTCCATTTTCAAATTGCGCAAAGAATATTTTTTTCTTTTTTACCTTGATCTTTTAAATCGATTTCTGGATTTACACTTGGTTGATAGGCAACATGTGCAGGTTCTATAGAATCCAGGCCACTTTTTTTGCTAGCTTATTTTGTCTCACACCTGGGGGTAAATGTGAGGAGGATCTCTCCTTTCATCTTTCGTGTACGAACTTGACCAATTTTTCCAGAACAGGAAGGAAAAAGATAGAGGAAAGATAAAAAATAAAATTGTTTTGTACATGTCAAAATTATAAAAATAAAAAGGACTCCATTGGAGTCTATGTTTTTACTGACTGCTTCAATCTTGGGGTCTTTAAGTGAAATGTGAGTAGGTTACTTCTAGGCAAGCATCGTCAATCACTTTATCGTTTACCAGCAGGTGAGATAGTGGTTAAACACAAGACTATTACCAATGAAAAAAAAAATCTCTGTTAGGTCTTCAGTATGAGCATTTCTCGTTCCATCAACTTTTTTTGTCAAAGAAAGTGACAAGAGGCCTAGCTCTCATTTCCTTTACCCTATCAAAAGACTTGTTTCTGCTCATGATCGCCTGGTAGGTAAAAAAAATGATTCAATGAAACCGTGGAATAAAGAAGATGTAGTTTAATTTAGAGAGAATTAATGTTCCAACCAACCATTTCAAATCGAGGGTTACGTTTTTATTTAGACGGTAAATAGTTAAATAACTTCTCTCGCTCCAGATGGGGGAGGGAGTGTCAGACATTTACTGATTAAACAGGTGAGCGAGTTCTTTTTTTATTGTTGATAGGTTCGCGCTCGACCGCTAGCTCACCTGATGGAAAGCGTTGACGCGGTCGCCGATGGAGCGCGCTTACCTAGCAGTAACTTATTCACTCTTGGCTTAAAGATTCCCGGGTTGTAACCAATTGCCTTTTGAGTTGCAAGACACGGTAACTCTTTGGAACGAACCCGTAGCTCTGGCAGACATCGACCCTCGAGCCTCGTCATTCATGCTGACATCTCTTTGAGGCTGCCGATTATCTTAGGGCTTTAATAAAAACCTCACGTTTACTTACAACCCAACTATGCTGAAAATAAGCCTTAAGCGCCCCGCTGGCGGTTGAATGGCAGATCCCTTTTACACGTTTTGCTTACGTGCAATAGGCCACACGGCAATTGTAACAAAATTTGTGTAAGATGGTCTCAAGTTTAGGGTGTAACTTTTGTATGCACCTAGAAATTTCATAGGTCTCAAGTAAAATTTAACCTAGTAGGTTTCCATACTGTATATTTACGCAGAATAACCAAATTAAAACAAAGTGGATTCATCTCTTCTATGAATTCAAAACAGACGCACTGCAGTATTACATCAGTGTGAGTACAGGACGAATGCAGGAAGTATCTGTGTACTGCCAACGTGAGATAGGACCAGGACAACAACAGTGCCAGAGCGGTGCAGCGGTAAACCATGCCCCGCCCTGAGCCCACGTGTCTGTTCCACCTTATGTCTGCCTCGTGATTTGTGTGTGGAACTGAAATCTCTGTTTGAGGCATGAAAGTCTGCACGAAAGACGGTATTGCAGATTAGCTTGTATTGTGACGTATACTTATTAGCTCTATAGATTTTTCCTGTATTTGAATATTGGACTTTAAAATTGATGCTACAATCCATTTTAAAAAGATATCTCATCCAAATCCCTCAGAAAACCGTCCCACTTACAAACTCACCACAGCAGAAATTATAAGCCGGGGGAAATTATGCCAACCTTCTGTTTTCGTTCCATCTTACGTACAAACTCATGTTGCCGTAAATCTTATATGAAATTATGTTACATGCTGCTATGTCGCGGAGAATGTGAGCGACATATAACGGCTCAATTTGACGCGCTTCGTTTGTCGCGAGCGACAGCGATGTTGCTTTGTGTCGTCGTCGCTTGACGCTTCCTCATCGAGAGCAGTAAGATTTATGTTAGTTCTCTAACTTAGTACAATGATATGATTGATCACCTTCTATACATGCTTGCCTAGTATAACATTATCTGATGTCGAGACTGTTTATTTAGGACATGCAATATTCTGACTTTTTCTGGTAATAAATATAAAAGTTAAGGGGAGGGAATGAATAATCACGTACCTAATAATCATCGAAAAGTATTTTTTTTGTTTAATAACAATTAAGACTCCATACATTACAGCGATAACATAGTGACGGATCTTAAAAAAAACTACTAACTAACATATTTATTTCATATTTTAATGGCATAGATCCTTGTAAGTTAGTAGTAGTCATGGCATGGGATGAAAAACAATTAATTTATTTGCGGTTTTCGTTTTACTATCCGAGATATTTCGTTTCCGTTTTTTTTTTAGGAGGGAAATCATCCAATGTCTTCTCCCGTTCTTGGGCGGAGCGGTAGGGTATGTCAGTCTTCTACTGGGTCACAGCACAACCCGCACAACCCATGACCCCAGTAGGCTTCGCCTCTACTGGGCCCGCACTGTTTTGCTGACATCTTATTTTTTATTTAAATCTCGTGACGAGTCCTGAAAGGCCTTTTTCATGAATTTTATAGGTATATCAATATCATAACATTTTATTTTTAGTTACCATATACATTCAACTGACATTTTTCCAAATAACTTGACTTTAACACAAAAATAAATTACAATCCGTGGATATCGGAATTTATTTTTATTCAATACGATTACAGGTGTAGAGAACCAGACCAACGTGAAGAAGGAAAATTTACGACACCATCTACTTTCAGTTACATGGCTACGTTTTTCAAATAGCCTCATAAAAAGTGGCGGGAAACGGCATCCCTTCAAACAGAGCGCCATTTACCGCCACGCATCGTCTTTTTGTTGAAAACTCTCATTACATAAGACAAATAAAAATCTAATAAACCGGTGTAGTAGGAAAGTTTCTAAATACGTAACGCAGGCGGGGTGCAGAGGTGGGCGGTCGCCATGGCAACGGCCGGTTGCAGGAAACTGCACAATCGATGTTGCCAGACGCTCTGCTGCCGCCTGTGGATCAATGTGTCTCTAGTACTACGCCCGGCTCCCGGGAAACCTACCTTACTGCGGCGGTGTGAGTGCGCTCAGCGATATAGCGCCGTCCTTGTCTAACACCCACCATTTTCCGATGAGCTCCGTAGCTAGGTTGCGGCTTCCCGAAAGCTAACTTGAGTCCTGGCTGGCGCGAGCTCAGCCCGGCCTGGTCGCTCGTCGCAGTGTGCGCCGCTTTTCCCCGGGCGTTTGGCGAGTGTGCGTGAGCTGTGTCAGTGTTACGTAGACCGCGTTCCATTTTCGAATGTTCACGTCGGGGAACTTGTGAATCGGTTATCTGTGTGGAGTTGTTTGTTGTTGTGGGTGCGTTCAGAAGCTCCGAGCCGCCGCCGCCGCGCGCCGCCCCGGCCATTGTTTGTTTTGTTGTTATTATCGTTCAGAAACTCTTTACTTACTGCATACACTCGAATGAAAATGCATTAAAAATTAATATTTTATAATGGTACGAGTATATTTTAATTTATTTACTTAGCATAACCTGAGTTACAGATGCTGAAATTCGTATTCTACCGTACATAGTACGCATACAGTATCGAAACTACGTGACTTAAAAGTTTCTAAGGATTTCAGAGTTTGGTAAACATAGGGCGGGAATTTCATCAAAAAACTATACGAGTCGCTGTAAAATCAACTTTATTTAAACGCAGTAAGGTCGCATTTATGTAGAAAAGGTTGCAAAGGGGATTTGCTATTGACGATATCTGATGACTGGCTAAACGGTAAAATATTTAGATGGGACTAATAATTAATAACGTTGTTTTAAGCGTAGGGGAACTGATTTTAAAAGATGAAGCTTGGGAATTTGAGATGAAGTGGCGGGTTTGCGGAAATAATTCGATAATTTCATACCTCATTAATTATCCTCAGGGTTTTTAAAAAAATAAATAAAAAAAATTAACCTCAAAATATTATTATTTTAGGCAGAGATTCTTTTACTGACTGTTACTGACTAAAACACATATGTCTCTTCTTTGCCTAGCGGTCCAGGAACCCAGGGTTCCCTTTCGGACAAATTGTTTATTGGTGCTTATTTTATTTAAGTATATAAGAAACTTTTGTGCTCTCTTCTGGATCAGAGATTTAGATGTTTTTTTTTTTATGGTAGGTAAAATCATCTAATGACAAAACCCACCCTTGGGCGGGGCGGGAGATAGTGTCAGACTCTTACTGACTAAAAACCTACCCTGCTCATTCCCTGCCTTGGTTGCAGGGCCCTGGTGTGCATTTTCATACCTCCCCAGAGACCCAGATTATATTTAGAGGGTGAGTGTTCGGTCACTGAATGAACTACATGGAATTAAAAGATTTAGTAAAGGCTACTTAAGGTTAGAACCTACTCTAGACCACCCATTATACACTTATTTTTTGCTAGATAATATTTATCCTGTCTACATCATGAGGTGTATAATAAAGTATATAATAATCTTCTTATAATATTAAAAGCCTTAAGTCGCACCTGTTTCGGGTCATAGGCGAACAGATTCTCTCGTACGAGGAGTTGAGCACTGTACTCGCTCAGGTAGAGGCGTTGATGAATACGCGTCCGTTGTGTCGGACTTTGTCTAGTGATCCATCGGAGCCACTAGCGTTGACGCCGGCTCACTTCTTGACGACGACTCCTCTTAAATATTTGCCCGCTTTAGATGTCGAGACTGACAAACTGCAGCTCCACCCGCGTCACGCTCTGCTAGATAGCTTAGTTCAGTCCTTTTGGAAGCGATGGAGGACAGATTATCTGCATACGCTGCAGTCGCGTCAAAAGTGGAACACTCCTTCAGATCCAGTCACAGTCGGTACTGTGGTGATACTGAAGACTGAGAGTGCGCCTCCTCTGCACTGGCCTCTTGGTGTAGTGGAAGAAGTTTTTCCGGGTTCGAACGGAATAACGCGAGTCGTAAAAGTTAAAACCGCAACTGGATCGTACCTGCGTCCGGTTATTCGCCTCTGCCCTCTGCCTAATCAGTAGTAGTGGCATAGTTAGTTATAAGTTGTTTCGCTACCTAGTATTGATAGTTTAGATTAGTAATAGGGTTTAGTTTCGCTTTTGTTTTTTTTCTTTTCTTTGAAGGTAACCCTTCAAACCCGGGGGGAATGGTTGCGCCAATTTGCTATGTTCCGCGACTTTGTTTTTTGTAATTTGTTTTTTTGGCCTAGCAATCCTATACCATCCGTTTTCCTTCCACCCGCACGACCTCGAGAAATGATTTGACATTGACGTTTTGTGCATCGAGTGAATGTGACCGCACCGCTAACACGCCCGCTCGAAATTACAAGAAAATTGGCTATTTCGTGTTCCAACCATTCAGAACTCAACAGTGGTGCAGTGTAGTGCAAAACAGGACCTGGCAGTGATTTAAATGTGCGAAGACGAGGATCGGCCGATGCCACGTGTAACCATTCACGAAGTCTAAAGGTCAGTGCTCTTTCCCAATACCTTTATCCCATGCCAGGCATAGTATCTGCATATTGTTAATAAACCTTAGATCGCTTTTAAAATCTACAGTCCACAGCTTATTTGCGCAACCATTATTTTTGGTCATATATATTATATCATGGTGGACGAATAATACCGATTGTTGACAGAATACAATCGTGATTAATTATTATTATAACTTGATTTTATTCCTAATATTTTTTTTAATTAATTATTAAATAAGAGGGAGCACAGAGGGATGGAGTTTTTTGTATTGAAACTTTGAAGTTCACTTTTATCATATTTATCAACATCATCACCATATCCAAGTGTCGCCACAATGAACGGTCCTTTGCATCCATCGGATTCCCGCGTCCCTTGCGAGGTCATCGGTCCACATTGAAGGAGGCCTTCCAACACTGCGCCTTCCGGTACGCGGCCGCCACTCCTGAACCTTTCGGCCGCAGCGGCCATCTGTTCTGCGAGCATTGCGACTTAAGTTTGGCTATTCTTTAACTGACGATTATTATATTTGTGAGATGTTAATAGGATTGCAGAAATGGATAGATGTATAGTACAGTACAGAGCAGTGGTGGCCGAATGGACCCTGACTTACTGACGCATTACTTTGTGTAATTTATTTCATCACGACTGCTCTCAAAACGGTAAAGGAAAACATCGTGAAGAAACCGGCATGTCCTAGAACCAAAAATTCGAAGACATGTGACATCCACCAACCCGCACTGGGCCCGCGTGGTGGATTACGGCCCATTCCCTCTCCTAGAGAGGAGGCCTGAGTCCCAGCAGTGGGGACTGCAGAGGTGTCAACAACGTAAGAGTGGATACTCGCCGTACGTCGAATTATCCGATGGTACAAAGGTGATGACGAAATCATGCAATTCTCCCACACACTCTTCAAAATGCTTCCTGTAAAATACCGAAAGGCTGGCCCCCTACGCCCTTGCTCCAAGCTTTGTAGATATACTTCTTTCAATTGTGAAGACTAAAGCAACATGCCACAAAAGTTCTCAGAAGTTTCATTTACACAGGTATCTCTTTACAATTGTAAAGTACAAAAATGTATTTTTAAATTAAGTGGCCATTGTGATTATAACAATAAGTTGAGAAGTGTCAAATCTCTGTGAGATGAACATTATTGCTTGGTTGTGAATGACCACGTTACTACAATACATAGTTACCTGCTTATTGTGGCATTGAGCGTGGAGTGACTTGTGTGTGGAGTTGTGAATCAATCATATAACCTATAGGAAGGTACGCACACATATTGTCTAAAGATTTATTCATGTAGTAGCTTCTGCCATCGACTTCGCCCGCGAGATAGTCGGTTTTTCCATAAAAACTTCCCCCCTTAAGACTGGAGTTTCGTAAAATCCGTTCTTAGCGGACGTCTACACCCTATAAGGAACCTACCTACCAAATTTTTAGTTTGTAGGTTTGTTTGTATAGTTTCTGAGATTTCGTGATTAATCAGTGAGTGGTATTTCGCTTTTGTAGATTAATTAAAAGGCGTTATAAAGCGCAATTTAGAAACTAAATTTATTTATGTATGTAAAAGGAAACATTGAATGACACTACAAGGAATAATGTCAAATGAAACCTTTCATTTATGACGTTGGTGAGAACTAAGAGAGGGTTTTTAAAATTCACCCCCTAAGAGGAGAAACTGGGGTCCAAAGTTTGTAAAGAGAAACCTATCTTCAAGCTAGTTGTATCATTTTTTTGTCTAATCTTATTGCGAATGGATTATAACCTCTTCGACAAAGATGGCTCATTTTCCATCAGTAACAACATCAAGAGAAGACCTGACATATTTTTTTCAATACACTTACTCGAAAACCCGCTCTTATCCCACCGATTTTAGACACCCAATGGACGGTTTTCCACACTAGTGCTAACGCGTGCTTGCTTCTGCCAGAATTTTATTACATTTTTCGTATCCGACTGGGCAAGCATCGACCCCCACGAGGCGCGCGTCTAGCCCCATGAGTCGTAACTGAATTGAAAAACGTCGCTTGATACACGAGGAAATTTTAAACTGCAGCCGAGTGGCTCCGTAACATAATTAGATACGGCTCGTGCAAATTCCGCCTCAGTTGCAATGAAAAACTTTCTCCACTTGTATCAAAATGTACTAACTGTAGCCAGTAACAGTAACGAAACTGAATGAATAAATAAGCATGTGTACCAGGACTGCATAATTTTAAGAAGACCCGACCTTCATACGCACGACACTCAAAATTAAAATTTCACGAAGGCCAAAGGTTGCAGGGTAGCTGGCTAGTACTTACTACGTAGTAAATCCTACGTTAACGTGTTGCGGTTAGTGTTACGTTGAGTTTGCGGCTAATTAGCACTTACGTGTAGGTTAACTTGATCCTCCACGGAATACAAGAGGTAGGAGTCGACTGGATGTGGCCCTGCATAGAGAGCGTAGTATAATCGAGAGGGCACTTGAAAAATAAAATTGTTCCATGTATTTTAAGTTGAGGTATAATTAGAGACTATATCGTAATAATGTTTTTGATTTGCAGAAAAAAAAAAGAAAAACACGTATATTTGGCAGTGCCTATATATAGAAAATTACCAATGTTGTTGTGCCAATTATATAGAAAATTTAATACACACATAGAATAGAATAGAAAGACTTTTATTCGAGACAGACACAGCACTACGGTTACAAACACAAACAACAATACAGAACAAAAGTACAAAATAGTCTTCGTGCCCGCACCGAAAGGGTGACCACCTCAGCATTTGCAGGGCGTGAGACACCCAGCGCTGGTTTTCAGTTGGCACCCCGCAGTGACGCACGGACGACATCAACATTGTGAACCTCACGGCTGTTCCAAATAGATCCAGTTCACCAAAATTTCAGGCCATTACGTATAGGTTGCCTGTCGCTGGTTTTCAACTGAACCTTACTATGAGTCTACGGACGGAACTTTTTTTAGATGTGAGGTAAACATACCTTGTTGCTTATTACCGTGTAAGAATTTTATTTAAAATTAATAATAAGTATATATAGGTTACTTTGTGTGTATTTTCTGTAATATCGCAGTACTTATAAATACCTAATTTCGAAAAAAGAATAACGTAATAAAATAACCTATTAATATAAAGTTTATTTGAACTTATAATTCCAAGTGAATCCAAAGATAAATAACACTTCAAAGTATAAATGTTGGTATGTATAGCAGAAAATATATAAAAATATACATTATGTATTATTTTTTTACTTATTTTTTTTTAGTTTTTGTATATAATTTACAGATAGTACGCTACCCCAGTCCGTTCCATTCGCGCTATGCTCGTGTGTTGCAGGGCGCGCCGCTCTGGGCGCGACCATGCGTCATATTACTGCGCCCACCGGCTAACTGCGGCCGCGTGGAGTCCACGTGCTAAGCCCATGGAACATGGTGGTTGAATTCACACCTTGATTGTTTAGAGCCCTATTTTAGGAAATCGATAAATAACTTTTTAGTTTTTATGCTCTGATTACAGCGAGGGGGAGTGTCAGACTAAACTGACTAAAACCCACCAGTCCCTATTTTATTTAATTATAGTAATTTAATTTTATTATTTTTATATGATTACTGTACGAGTACCACTGGTTCTATATACAAGTGCTGTGCGGCGTGCACAGCACTGGTAGTAAGTGACAAATTCCATCACAGTGGTTTTTATTTACAAATTTTTTCTTTATCATCATCATCATCATTTCAGCCGAAGGACGTCCACGGTTGAACGTAGGCCTCCCCCAAGTGTCGCCACAAAGAACGGTCCTGTGCGTCTCGCATTCCAATTCCCGCCAATCTCACCAGGCCAACACCTTGTGGGAGGCCTTCTAACACTGCGTTTTCCAGTGCGCGTAATTTTCTCTTATATTGTTAAACCCGTGAAAGAGTCGTTGGCGATATACATATGTATATAAATAAATAAAATAAATAAACCCTTGTTCTTTCAGTTGTCTTTTGCGTCTCAAGGTCGCGGACTCGCGGTGCTTTTGACTAATCTCGGAGCCTCTCTCATTTCAGGCCTAACTCTATAATAATAATTCATTATAATGAGTAAGTTCATATGACGCACTAGCTACTACTTCTCGTAGGGGGCCAGCAGGGCCGAAGTCTACTGGGGCCATAGGTTGACGTCCGCATCCGAAGGTCAACCCATGGTCCTGGAACGCAAAGGGCTTAGAAGAAACCTAGGTGTGGTTTTAATCAGTAAAAGTATGTCACGCCCTCTCGCTTCGCCCTAGAGTGGTTGAAGTTATTATATGATATCCCACCTTAGAAAGAAAAAACGGTGAATCAACGTGAACGAGAACGCAAAGCGATGCGGAGTTATACAAACAATTGATAGTCTATTGTAGTGGCCTATTTGACCAACAGCACGTGGGTACGGTATGGCGACGATTGAAGCGAAGAGGACTGAATTAGTTGGTTTGATATTATCACGCTCTTGTCGTACGATGACATTTGCTTTATATAAATGGCGGCTGAAAGTTAACTTCGCACGCCCGTAGGAATAAGCTGCTGCATTGCGTTCAGTCCATGTAGGATGCTGCGTAAGATAAGATGGTGCGTAAATCGCAAAGCTTGACAGGTTATTTGGTGATTTATATTTTAGACAAGAGATGTGCAACGTGCCTTTCCTCCGTAGGAAACACCAACCTGCACAATTACGACAAGATAGACGGATCGTGGAGTCTTACATATAGGGTTCCGATTTACTTTTTTACCCTTTGGGTACGGAACTCTATAACCCATATTTATAAAGAAGTAATTACTTGTTGCTAAGTACTGTCTTATTAATATATTACTTACTTAAGGCGTTACTTTAACTCAAGTAATTAGTTTTACTTGTTTATAAATACGGGTGTAAGAAGCACCAAAGCAAAGTATTGCTTGAGGGAATACTATAAGATTATTTTAATAAAAAAAATAAAGAATACTGCCCAGATTTGGTCCAGACGTTTAAATAAACAAAGTAATATAGGCTTGTAATAAATACTAACCGAAGACTTGCTGGAGTAATGCAATACCTGCAACAAATTACCTCGGAGAAATCCAAGCGAATCCTTTCAAATTCGCGCACCACTGCGAAATTAAATGAATTCGAGAAACTGAAGTCTGAGACTACAAAATCTAAGAAACTCCAATGCACTAGGAAACCAGGATATCATTTTACATAGGAAATAAGCAAATAAACAGTAAGTTGAGGAAATAAACAATGTACTTCATGTCTATTATGTATTTTCATTTTCTGTTTTTTTTTGTTTGTACATAAATTATATTTATTTTGCAAATAGATTTTTAAAAACAAACGTCATTTTTTTCGTCAGTTTAAACTAGATGAGGTCGATTTTTCCTAGATGACTACCCAAAATTAGTGGTCAAAGTCTCTTTTAAAGTCCGTACAGCATAAATGTAAGTGTCTGAGATGGTCTTTTGAGGAAAGAACCACGCAGATTTGAGTGGACCTGTCCAGTCAGTGCAAGCATTTGTCAACATTCGTATAGCTCAACTTAGGACTAATAAGGAGCTCAACGATTTGAGTAGACCAAATGAAAGGACATTTGGGTAGGCCGCAGAAATACCTAAATTGCCAAACACACTTCAAAATATCTGTTAACAAAAAAAAATAAAATAACGATCCACATAGTCCTCACACCCACGATTATAAAAAAAAAATATATAAAATAAAATGTAGAAAACTGTACTATTCAACAAAGTAAATATTTATGTCAAAAATGAATATAGAAAATAAATAAAATAGTAAAATAAAAACAATAATTAATTTCAAATTGTAAAAATAATGATGAATTTCAAATTGTAAAAGGAATATAATAAGAAGCATAATTGAAATATAAAAAATAACTCAAAATAGAAAAAAAAGAAAAGATTACAACAATTGCAATTCTGCTTCATTTTTTTTTTGACTGACCGACACTTTGACTATTTAAAAGTGTCTGTAAATTATCTATTTGAAATAATTGCGTTACAATTGTAAAGCATACTGGAAAAGGTCAATCCCAGGCCTTTTAAACCTCAATATTTACTTTACAGTGTAAAAAGCCTTTTGGAGCAGTTTTCGTTTTACAAATGATTTCAATTTATTAAGGCTTAGTTCTTGATATTTATACTTGGTAAACATGAAATAAATAGGTTGTCTGGTAGTCCTATGTAAGAATAGAATAGAATAGAATAAACTTTATTGTACACCAACAATAGTAAAAAAAATAGTAAAATTAGTAAGATATTTTCGCTGAAGAAGATTCTCTAAAGCACCGAAGCTTCACTTTTTTTAAATCATCGACGTATTTAGTTTACTAGTAGTTAGGTATTTGAATAACTGGAATAAATAGTCTATTAGCATCTTTTTCATTATCATATAAAATAGAAATACTTTTATAGTAGGCGAAAAAGTTTTTCGATAGTTTGAACCAATTTCTCGTAGATCAATCGTTACTAAATATTATCTAAACATTAAATAACCAAAGTATTAGGTTTAACTTTTTTCTGAAACAATTTCACACTACACTAGTTTAAATTCTGATAAAGCGATTCTAAATTCAACTTCGCTATAAAACGTATTGAACTAAGAACTTGTTAATTAGTTTTGAACTGATAATGTTTTTTTTTTAGGTGGAAAACATCCAATGAATTCTCACGCTCTAGGTCGGAGCGGTAAAGCAAGTCGGACTTTTTCTGACTAATATTGAAGCCTTCAGTTACCCTTTGCGTTCCAGAAGCATGGGGTTCTTTTTCAGAAATTCCTTATGGCTCTAGAGGGCATCGGATCTACGGTTTTGCTGATATCTCTCGAAGGCATACGTGGAATACTACTTTCCGTCTATGACCCAAACTCGGTCCAGAGAGCCGCCTACAGTGGCTGAGAATTTCCCTGCGACACCTGAAGCCCGGAGTGTTTCCTGTCGCGGTGGCTGGGGCTTGATGATGACCGTTTGATTCACGCGTGCTTCCATCTCCTACGCTAGCATAACTGCTTTACAAAAGGAGGTGCCCCATTCCTTCTCGTTCCAGACCATGGCCTCAACAAGGTCACGGCGCGAGAGGCCACCGCTACCAATCGACTCCACACCAAGCATATTACTTACTCTTCCAAAATCCCAACGATTCACCCCCAGTGTCATATTTATCGTGTGTCATCGGAATTAACGCCTTCTGATTCACCCTACGTCTCGCAGACGTAGTAATAGGCTACCGCGCCCCCTACTGGCCACAGTTGGCACTAATGCCATTATTTTAACGTTCAAATTACATTTTGTCAATGGCTTAGGAGATAGATGACCACTATGTTCGGCTACTATTTAGGTACAGTGAGTTGTAGGCACATTACACAAATTGGAATTTATTTTATTACTGGAATTTCGAAAAAAAAACTCGTGTGTAGGAATTTTCATTTCGATTGTCCTTAGGTAAACTATCGGAAGTGAAAATGCTTATTTTATTGGAGAGCGATTTCAAGATAGATAGATATGTAGATACATGTATGTTGATGTTGTGTGTTGTTGTCAAGTTTGTTTTATGGATACCCTTGTAATTAATGACTATTATTTGTACATTTTGGTTTCATATAAGAAAGGATTTAAAAATCATTAGACAAAAATATATTTTTGAATAGAATAGAATATAATTATAGAACAGAATATATTTAAAATATAATTTATTTGTTTAATATTTTATTAGGCTACTCATATCTAGTTTTTATTAAGCATAAAAGAGAAACAAAAAAAAAACTAATTTTCAGATTCGAGAGTTTACCTAGGGACCGTCGATTTGTAGATTTTAAAATGGTGAAAGAAAATTTTGCAAATCTGCAATTTCGATCAAATTATGCTGCGTACATCGAAGGGATAGAACAATTTGCCTGCTGCGATCTTCTCGTCAGATTATAATTTAGATTTTTTTAAGGCACTTAATAAACTACTGCGCTTCACCAACAACGATTGCATCCCTACTTACCATCAGGTGGGATCCCAGTCAAGCACTAGATTATATATTGTGTAAGAAGTGGTGTGCTATTTATTTCTTTCTAGATTAATGAATAACTCTTGGGCCGTGGGGACCGAGTGCTCATGCATGCGATCTCTTTTTTAAAGATCTCGCCAAACGCTTAGTTGACACTTCGCGTGACCCAAGGGCTGGCTTTTACCTCGGTCAGAGATTAAGCATTGCCATACAACGTGGCAATGTCGCCAGCTTTTTAGTTATGAGTAGGTTTTAGTGTATATATAGTTTTAATTAGTGTTTTATATAATGTATATAATTGTGCATAGACTAGAATGAAACAAATACATCCCATCTTAACCCTCAAAAAAATGAATAACCCAATAAGCAAAGCTATTTATCTTAATTTATTAATGCATAACAAATACATAGTTGAAATTTCTTTTTAAGTGATTAATATTCAGTTTTTTACTTACATCAATTTTTAGAGTTGCGTGGTTGCGATGGACACCCGTCTTTATTTATTACTTATCTCATTTTTTAAATGCAATATTTTTTTACTTTTTAATAAATATTTGTACAAAAAATATATTAATTATACGATATTTCGACTGTTGGAAACCAACCGCATAACCATTGCGTCAAAGAAGTATAATCATCATCATCATCATCAGCCTTTTAATGTTGCCGCTGCTGGGACACAGGCCTCCTCTCTCAGAGAGGGAATGGGTCGTAATCCACCACGCAGGCCCAGTGCGGGTTGGTGGATGTCACATGTCTTCGAATTTTTGGTTCTAAGACATGCCGGTTTCCATACGATGTTTTCCTTCACCGTTTCCTTCAAACTTAATCATTTAATGACTTCTCTCTCTCTAGGATGGAGCGAGAATGCGTTTCAGATTTCACTGACTAAAGCCACACCTGTTTCCTTCAGTAGCCTCTGTGTTTTAGGACCACAGTTTAACTTTTCCGCGATCCTAGTGGGCGTCAGCTCTGCTACCTAGGGGCCCACGGTCTTGCTGACATCTCTCTAAGGATCGCAAGCAACGCACCGCAGATAATTTGTTTAGGATCTTACCGGACGGCTGGCCGGCGAGCTACACACTGTTCCTCTTCAAGCCAGCGCCTTCGGCGGCCAAGATTCCTTACAAGTTACGATAGACTTGAGTTTGATCTCTATCTCACCCTAATATATATCGATGTGGGAATCAACAAACAGCTTCTCCCACTCTATGTGAACGGAGAGGGAGAGTCAAACTACTAATAAAACCCAACAATATTCACTTTTTGATATTATATGTCTTTTGCTGATAGCTTATTACTGTATTTTAATATTACTGTATATAATATTTACCCACAGCCAGACATTTCAAAGAGATTTACCCCTACAGACATCCAGACTTACAAATGCATTAATGCCCCATCCCTCTTCGATAAATTTGCTATATGAGAGAGACCCCTTCATCCCCTACTAATGTGTAGTCTAGTTCGTTAAAGCGTTAGGAATGCCTAGCCCCAGCCTGTAGCCAGTGGCGTAGCTACCGGAGAGCTAGGCGGGGAAGCGTCCCGGGGCCGCCAAGCTCGGGAGCCCCCAAAACCATCACTTCCTATTGAAGTAGTGAAAAATTCTACTGTCTTCGAAATCAAAATAAAATAGATTTCAACACTAATCATGGCAAGTGAGTAAAAGTCTGACATTTCCACCTAGTCCAGTAATCCCCTGAGCAAGAGAATTTAGTTCTATTGTAAAAAATAGGGGCCCCAGATTTTTTGGCCCAAGGCCATAAAATCTACCTACTTACGCCACTGGCCGTAGCCCTAGGGTTGGTGACCGCGCCGCGTGGGAGAGACAAACAGATTCATTGTCACGTGGCGAGAGCAAATAGGGATGGTGCTTAGATATGCCTGAAAAACTATACCTATTCGACTCAAAAATATTCAAAATATTTTTCTTCCCCGCGGAATGAGTATTTTTGCTCTTCAATATTTGAGTGCAAAAGCCGTTTGTCAATTGAATTTAGAACTTCGTGTGCACTAAGTTTGTGAATTCAAAACATCATTAAACCTATTTACTTCTACCTCCATGGTGCCAAATTTATCATACAACTTTTTTTTAATTTGTTAAAACTTAAACTCGGAACCTCCTTGGTGTACTTTTTTAATTTCCTTTGCGCGCGCCATTTTCTTTTCTGGTCACATTTTCAAAGATTATTCTATTATACTTACCTATCGTACTTAGTTAATACCTAAACCGAAATAAAAAGTGGGATGAAAAGTTACGTGTTGCACACGAATGCAATAATTTTTCACCTCGTGCTCTTTTGATTCTCTCGCTAACGCTCAGGGTTTAAAAAATTTCTAATTAAAATTTTAGAATCTTTCGCTGGCTCGGTCATCAAAATTGAGCACGCGGTTAAAAAGCAATTTTGCACTCTTCTTTAACAAATAACTATTGTTTCTCATGGGCCTGGCGATACTTGGGAGAGACCTATGTGTACAGCAATGGACTTCCTTCGGCAAAAATGATGATGATGATGAACCTCTTCTCAGATATAGGCCTCCTCTAGTTTATTTCAGCTTTCTCTATATGCGGCTTGTCTTATCCATTCTTTTTTGTAAAATAGAAGAAAAAAACTTATAATTTTTCAGTTCTGACTTCATCATCTGCTGTAATTCAGCAGCTTTTTGCAGTCGTGTTATTATTGTGAAAAAACAAAAATATAAAATAATACATATTAAAAAAAAAATATTATGAAGTTAACTCTAATGCTTACCTCCGACTAAGGCCTCAGAAAAGATAAAATCTCGATAAAATCGTTATCTATCGATATAAGAGTATCTCTCTCATATCGCTGGTAACATCCCTTGCGCCGATGGGGACTTTGTATCGCAAACATATCGATACCTGTCTGAAGATACAAACAGATTTGTTTTCGAATCAAACACGATAGATGTGTGTCTGCAAGATTCGTAGGGGGCCTGTAAAAATGCTAGTGACTTTGATTTTTAAGTAACATTTAGAGGACTACAAGAACTAATCTCGAGTTTTATAATGCGCAAAAGTATCCATGCAGTAAACAGAATCATAATAGTATATTTTGATACAAGTGCAGAAAGTTTGTCATTGCGACCGAGGCGGAATTCGCACGAGCCGTAGGGTAGTGTGTTATGGAGCCGAGGGCTGCAGTGACTTTGCACGTATAAACCGTAAGTTTATTGAAAAACGTCGTTTGACACTCGTGAGGGTTGACCCGCGCCTCGTGGCGGTCGACGTCGCCTGGTACGGTAAACAATTTATTACAATAAAATTGTGCCAGGAGGCGAGCACTCGCTATTTTCTGCACTAGTGCGGAAAACAGACCATTGCGTGCCCAAAAGCTGTGGGATAAGAGCGGCTTTTCAAGTAAGTGTACTGAAAAAATATATGTTATTCTTCAGAATAAATGCTAGATAGATAATTAAGTACGATAGAAAAAAATGCGAAGATGGCATAAAAAATGTCTTTAATCGATTATTAATCGGACTAATTATACATGTAATCATTCTAACTGTTTGTTAGACAATTCTACAAGCAACGTTTTCCCGTTATTGTTTTTTATAAAATTTATTAATTTATTTTATAAAAAAAAGTTTTAGATCGCTAAAATGCTTCATATTTGCAAGTATTGTATCTTTGCACATTTCTTTCTTTATTGTACAGTTATAGACCGCGCTTTAGGTCTTTTAAACCTTTATTTAATATACGGTACCAACCCTTCTTCACAAAGTTTTTATATGGTTTCAGATTTTCATTGTAGTCGGTTTTAAAGAAATCGTGGATAATCGCGCCTACGAAACACCTAAGAAATAGAAACAAAAATCGGCTTAACTTGAAGAATGGTTGTTTATGAATAAAAAAGTTAAGTAACAAAACTTCGAAACTTTGAGTAAAGTACTGATATCACGTAGAGGCGTGGCACGGATTATTTTAGAATAGCTATTTCAAACTTACAACTCCAATTATAATTATACCAACTCAACGTTGTTTCAATTAAGTAACCACTCAATTCATGGTTATGGTACCAAGGGATACCAACAATGTCTGGTGTTTTAAATAACTTGACCTCGAAAAGTATAACTTTTAATAAACCGTAAATAGGGAAAAATAAAAATCAAGGTCAAATTCAAAGTACCAGGGTATTATAAATCCTAAGATATACTATCTAAGTCTTTTATTGCAGAAGGCGTTGCAGGCGTGACAGGCCAGGCGCGCGCCATACTTCGCCTGTTTTGTCAATAAAGAGGGAAAGTAAAAGCAATTGTTTGCGCGTGGTAACACACGATTATATTATTTGTTTAGTACAAGGACGCCAGATTCTATGAAGAGGTTTCATAAGTCACTGAGGATAATTGGTTAAGTAAACACAATATTACGGAAACTTATTACTTTGGCTGTAGTCCTAATCTAACTTTTAGGATGATTAAATCTTTGTTGTTTGAAGTTGGAGGCGTTTTAGCCTTTCTGGTGAGATTCACTGCATAGCTGTGGACTGCGACATGCTGCGGAGAAAGAGCGTTCATATCTTAATATTATAAGTATACTTACATCCGTATTTATAAACAAGTAAAACTAATTACTTCAGTAAAAGTAACTCTTTTAGTTAAGAAAAATCTTGATTGAAAATGAACTCGTTTATACATTTAATCTAACAAATATTACAATTTAACATGTATTTGTATATATACAAAAAAATAATTTTTTTCTGAAGATTTCAAACCTCAAGTAATGACTTACTAAGCAATTACTTAGCAACAAGTATTTACTTCTTTATAAATACGGGTGTTAGTATTTTGATTATGAATACAATTCAGTTTTGATCTAGTACTTCCAGTAGTAATGATTTGGTTTAAAAAGTTACGATTACGAAAGCTAGAAACTGCCTTAATATCTACATACAATTGGACATTATAATATATGTCTATTATCCGCAATTCATGTTTTTTTTTTCTCATAGAAACATGATAAAAAGAAACAGATAAAAATTTATGTTAACGTGGGGTAACAACCTTCATGTATTTCGAATGTTTGGCCTATATATATCTATATATATCTCTATAAGCAAGATAAGTTTAGGATATTGGATGTAGCTTCTGTAACCGAGCTAGGCAGTGCCTGTATTAAAAGGTTATCAGTGCTATTTCCCTTAACTTTATACAGTAATACTCGTATATGCCAACAAAGTGAATGTTCCATATTGTATAATTTATGTACGTAACAATTATTTGCCCAACAGTGGGACAGTATAGGCTAGAAAAAAAATACAATTGTTAAACTATTTTCTAATTATTATTTTATTGGATTTTAATGTCTTTATATAGCAACACGCTACGACCAAAAGGAGTGAAGCAGTGACCAAAAATAAGGATGAGACCACAAGGTGGAGGTAGTAAAATTATAATAGTATGCTTACCTTGATACTAAGTTCAGCAAACCCCAGCCTATTGAACTCAAAAAGTATCATCAAACATAAAGGACTAATGACTAATTCCATGCAGTCTTTGCTAATGAAAATGACTAGGAACTCATAGTTTGAAACATGTCCATTAAAATCAAATAAAAAACATTATTAAAATACCTCTATCCCTTTCTTGGCACGTTATTAATATCGGAATGACAAAGAGGCAAGACGTGAGTTCATTTCCTTCGCATTATCGAAACGTCTCCATATTAAAGTTTTGATATCTATTTGAATAAACTTCATTAGAAAGTTCATTTTGTTCGGTATCGGAAAAACTGTAGGATGAAGTTTACAAGTGGTCTGTAATGGAAAACACGTCATGTCATTCATTATATCCATATACTAGCTTTTGCCAAAGGCTTCGCCTGCGTGAAAGCAAATTTATCTCTTTCTATCTTTGGACCCCTATTTCATCCCCTTAGGAAGTGAATTTTGGAATATCTTCTCTCATTGCTCACTTACGTCATAAAAGGAAACCTTATACAAAATTTCATACTCCCAGGCCCAATAGATTCGGCTATGCATTGATATGTCAGTCAGTTTGGCCTTTTATAATAGTAGTCTATATTTATATACACCGTTAAATTTTGATCGTTTTAATCCCGTGGAGGGTCGATCCAGTACATGAAACACTATCGATTTGTAAAAAATAAAATAAAAAATACAGTACTTTTTTTCTAAAACTTGAATTAATATACGCATGTACGAAATTAATTTCTTTAAGTAAACGAGTCGATGACCTTGTAGGTAGTTGTCGGTCGTTGCGTACTAACTACCTACAGGTCATTAGACTCGCCCAGCTGGCATTTGCTTAAAGAAATTAATTAATACCAGTTCTACCTCCAGGTCAGGAACCGAGGGCTTAAGTGCTGCGGAACACAGTACAATGTTGTTTTTGACTGCTACGCAATCAAACTCCCGGACACAACAAGTAAATACGTATATAGGTACCTGGTTACATTCCCACTATTATTTTGACTGTTTGTCATATTTCTAAAACCAGGTGGATATAGCTGACAATATCATTGTATATCTTATAACTGAGCCGTTAGAGTTTAATTTACGTTGTTGATAATGAGCGAGAAATTTATAAATACCTAGATGTAGCGTGTACTAGATGTGTCAATAAAATAAGCCAGCTTTTTATAGTAGCTCGTAAAGATCTTTAGCAGAATTTTGAGATAACACACGTTACACGAACGAGAGTAATAATTTACAAAGTTAGCTTCAAAGTTTGTTGTTCAACAACGCTAAGGACGTCTTCACCTGAATTTGCGTCAAAGTATCGTACAGAGCTAGGTTAACTTAAGAGGGCCTTTTTTTACTCGTCAATTGTCAACGTGATCATAGTTTAAAATCTTGTTTCTTCATCCAACGTAATCCAATGCAATGTTTTTTGAAGAGGCAACGCGAAGAAAGAGAGATACCGCCTAAAAACTCTGTTGGCATTCAGTAATTCCATCATTTATTCCAATATTTCACAAAACTTGTTCACGTGGCTGTTTGGACATACAAGTTTATTTTATTAAAACCATACCTCGTGTTTTTTTTTACCTTTTTATCTTAAACGTTTCTGGAAAATATATTCGTTATTGAGAATCTGGAGTAAATGTGCAAGGTTTCTATAGATATATTTTTTCGATGAGTGTACTATGAAGAGCTAAATTTTTACGCAAATTTGCAGATTTTTAGAGGTCTTCACTGAATTAGTTTTACACAAATATATTCGTATATTTTGATTTCAATAGAAACCTAGATATTATCCACAAGCTATCTATTTTTCAAAATATCTGGAGAAAGATGTGTAATAACGTCATAATAATCACGTAGGAGCGGTTCTAGGGAAATATATTTCGGGTTTAACAGACGCTGTGTCATAACTCGCGTATTCTTTTCAAATGATATTATTATATTAGTATTTTTCTATCGGCAAACATGTGTTAAAACGCTACTGCTAGCTAAGTTATTCCGTAACGTTGCTAGAATTCGTAAATTACATAGATTCAAGAATCGCAATTTTACAAATAAGGAACGAATACAGATTTTACCAGAATAATAAAATAATAGGTTCGTCTGTTAGATAAAAAATATATTCATTAATATAATTTGTTACTTTACAAAAACCCCAAAATCTGTTACGATTTCAAAGTTAAACTACTGAATCGATTTTCATGAAATTTGGCATTGAATAAAATTTAACCCCTATCAAGGACGGCAACCGTTTTATTAAGTTTTAACTTCGAATTCTTATGCACAATAACCGACATTCACGCGGAAGTCTTTGGCAGATGCTAAAATAGAATAGAGATTGGTTTACGTAGGTAAGAAAAGAAAAAACAGAGATTATTATATTTTTTTGATAATCTTAGATGAAACAGATTTTCATTAGGAACACACTTTATAGTAAACTCCCGGCAATGTCCTTCCTTTTTTTCCATTTTACTTTTACTAAGAAACCACATCCAGTCTCCAAACAGCCATGTTCCCAAACCCCAAGGTGGCAGTATCAGGAATCTCGGCACGCGATTTGTAAATTACCCTGAACAGTGGCACGACGGTGCGGCGTCCCACTTCGGAGGCTCACCTAGTTCTGACGGACAGCGGGCATGCACCTCGCCGCGTGGTGGAGCAGACCGGAACAACGGGGCATGTTTGTGGACTAAGAAAAAGTTCGAAAGTAGCGTAAGTGACATATTACACGTGGAGGAAAATTGTGTGGAATAACTTACTTATAAACTTGGGTACTCACTGCTAGGACTCAAGCCTCCTCTCTGGGAGAGGAAATGGGCCGCAATCTACCACGAGTCACGCGGGTGGTGAATGTCACATGTCTTTTAATTTTTAGTCCTAAGACATGCCGGTTTCCTCACGATGTTTTCCTTCACCGTTTTGAGAGCAGTTTTGTCTCTGTCTACCCCATTGGAAATATCATCATCATCATCAGCCTTTTAATTGCGAGGGTACCGAACGATTTCCCGCGAGGCGGCGACCCTCCTTGCTGGCCAACCGCCATGGGATCTGGAGGCAACAGTCCTTGCACACATGCACGACAAGCGCATGGAGGTGCAACGCCGGGGCGAAATTCCGCTGCCACGACAAGTCGAGGCATGGCGGACAGAGCTCCGGCGGGATCTCATGGCGAAATGGCGTCAGCGACTATCGCAACCTCGTTCGGGGCGCGCCACAATCGAGGCGATAAGGCCCATCCTTGAGGCGTGGCTGGAAAGACCTCACGGCAGTCTTAACTTCCGCACGACGCAGGTCCTAACGGAACACGGAAAGTTTGCCAAGTTCCTGTTCCGGATTCGTGCGGAGGATTCGCCCGGGTGTCGCCACTGTGCGGAACACCCGGAGGACACGGTGGAGCATACTGTAGAGGTGTGCCCCGCCTGGGTGGAGCATCGCCGTGTCCTCGTGGGGGCAATCGGCGGCAGCGATCTCTCTCGCCGGGCCTTGGTTCAGGCCATGGTCCGTAGTGAGGAGGGATGGCAGGCGGTCGCCTCCTTCTGCGAAGCAGTAATGCTAGCAAAGGAGGAGGTCGACCGCATCAGGCAGAGGCAACGGGGCGCTCGCCCCAGCCGCCGCCGGGATTCCGATCCCGATTTCCGGCCACCGTAGGCGCGGGCTTGCGGACGGCGTGCAATGGGTAGCACGCTGTCCGATCGTCCGGTAACCGGCCGGACCGAGCCCAAGTCGTCGACGGCGCGTTCTGTTCCCGCGCGCCTCAAGGAGCTGTCAGCAAACCGAAGAGGCCCAGCCTGCTAACCGCAGGCAGGCAGGGTTGAAGCCTGCTGGGGTCAAGGGCCGTTTTCTGAGAGGAAGGCTCAGCCCCGGCACTATAGGCAACGAAGGAACGGGGTAGGTTTTTAGTCAGTAAAAGTCTGACACTACTTCCCGCTCCGCCCAAGGGCGGGATTTGTCATTGGATGATTTTACCTACCATAAAAAAAAAAAAAAAAAAAATCAGCCTTTTAATGTTCCCACTGCTGGGACACAGGCCTCCTCTCTAAGAGAGGGAATAAGAAATATGCGTGAGTTTATTTATGTAGCTACATGATAGAATGATCAGGACCACAAGTTTTAAGAGAGCAATCTGGCTCCATACCTCCTTACTTATAATCACCTAGCTAGCTGAAAGAAACGGGTCAATGACCGGAATCAGTTCGCGATTCAGCCATGTAATCTACCTATGTAGACATCGGCATCTGGCTAGACGAAAAACTAACACTGATTCACGAGGGAAAAAAGGACTTGATGAATTAGGTACACAAAGAGTAAAGAATAGAATAGAATTTACAGTTTCTGTAGGACTAATTAAAATTGAAAGGTTACGAAAGTTCCTGATAACAAAGTACTAGGAAATCATAGGTAGCATTTTAAATGCAAGTTACATCGTATTGACAAAACTGAGTTTTCATCCTCATATAAGACTATTTGGTTAACGTGGTCTTGAAACGTCTTGTAAAGTGAAACCCTAAATTCGTGGTTTCTCTATATACTACTTCCCTGGTACCAAAGTTAGTGACAGAACCAATACAAAAATTGGAACCAATTGGAATGGAACAAAATCAAAACAAATAACTTTAATTTCGGAAGCCGGTGTTTCTCCTATGGCCAGTGTGATTCAGTAGTTTTGGACAAGTTCACGGACATAAAAACGTACATGCAAGCAAATACATGGGTCGAATACTGAACCTCATTCATTGGGTTCCGTGCCGAAAGAGTAAAAAAAAATATTCTTACAGCAAACCTTTACATACATTGTGAAATTTTAAACATGAGGATAACTCGTATGCACAACAGAACTTAACCTACTTAGAACATCCCAAGTCGTCGACGGCGCGTTCTGTTCCCGCGCGCCTCAAGGAACTGTCAGCGAACCGTAGAGGCCCAGCCTGCTAGCTGCAGGCAGGCAGGGTCGAAGCCTAGTGGGGTCAAAGGCCGTTTTCTGAGAGGAAGACTAAGCCTTTGATAGGCAACGAAGGAACAGGGTAGGTTTTTGTCAAGAGTCTAACACTATTTCCCGCTCCGCCCAAGGGCGGGATTTGTCATTGGATGATTTTACCTACCATAAAAAAAACCTACTTAAAACATAAATTGTATTATGTATACTTAAAACTAAAATAAACTACACAAATATGAGCAAGTACACTATACATAAACATACCATATACAATAAATAAATAAAACCTATACATACATATTTATGGGTCATGTCGTCAGAAAATGTTCCCTAATTCTTCCCCTGAAAACTAGGCTAGCCCGTAGTGTGTGAGGAAGAGAGTTCCACAGGCACACAGGTCGAACAGAGAAAGATCGACTTTTACGACTTGAGGAATGGGAAGGAGAAGAGAGGATGAAGAGCGATAAGGCTTTCCTCTCGAAACAAGATACTCTAAGACAATCTTTCCAGATTCCGAGTCGCACTTAGTGTTCGATTACGGAGACGCGGCGCGTTGCGCGGCGTGTCGGGCGATCCGTCGTACATTGCCTGCCATATGTTTGTGTTTGCGCGAGCGATGACGCGGCCCGCTGCTGCAATGTACCACGAAACGCCGAACGCGCTGCGCAACGCGCCGCGTCTCCGTAAACACGGCCTTAGTTAGTTTTTTAAGTCGGTAAACAACGAATACTGAAAACTGTAGGGCGGGTTAACGCATATTTTGAATTGATTAGTTGTTGGGGTGTTTTTAGATTAAAGATTGCAGCTAATCGGCCAGGTCAAGGGCGAGAGGGTCAATTAATGGTTAATTTATTTATATTACTGGTTTTAAAATCTGATAAAAGAATGTGTATGTGTAACATTTAAAAAGTTAGTAGTATGAAAAATTACCCATATATTAATTCGTTGTTTACATGACTAGGTCCTATATCAATAAACTGTACAGTTTACCCCTTTTCTTTAGTAATGATTGCTGGCTTGTTGGTCTAGTGGTAAGTTGCCCTGACTGCAGTGCTGGAAGTCGTAAGTTCGATTCCTGCCCAAGACAAATGTTTGTGTGATGAGCACGATCATTTGTTCTGTGTCTAGGTGTAATTTATCTAAAGTATGTACGTATTTAGTAGTATATAGCTGCATTAACCTAGGTATATTTAAGTCAAGAGTGAATATATTGCTTCTAGGCTAGCGTGCTCCATCGCCGGCCATACCATCGCTTACCATCCGGTAAGATAGTAGTCAAATGCGAGCCTATACGTAGTATATATATAATATTGTATGTTTATTAGGATAATAGGTGAAACTTGTGGAAAAAAAGAGCTACAATAATAATAATAATCGTTTATTTTCTCTCACAAGTTACTTAATGCTAGGGTTACAGTGGAGCACGAACAACGGAATTAACTATGTGAGAGACTGGTGCCTGTGATAGGTCTCTACGAAACCTGTGTTATAAGTCACCAGGGCCCTCTCGCAGCTATTAGCCTGCTATGTCCTGCTTTTATAGTAACAAATAATATTTAACTAGAAAGAAGGAAGTGATGAGAACTTAAACACTTGATATTAGTTTCAAATTGTAAATAAAAGTGTAGCCGTAACGAGCGGACAAACCCATGAGTCAGCCAGTGTTTCCCTGGTGGTTGACGCCATGTTAAAAATGACTTTTGTTAAAGCATGGCCAGTTAATTAATTAAGGGAATTTGGCGTTTTGTTGTCTATAAAATACATGATATTACTGAAATTGACCTAGTAAATTATTATTATGTAGCTTTGTCACTAAAACGGTATGTGTGTCACAAACTTATTTAAATTTTTAAACACCACGGCTTTGTATAAAAGATAAACGTTTCTGTGCCCTCCACGCCACGACTTTATAAGACGACAACATGTAATTTAACTTTTTTTAATCAAATACATTCAAATAATTCTATATTTTATTGTCTACGTACTTTTACTATTGCCTGAAAAAGAATAAAAAATCGAAAGTTAGAGTAACCTTAGTTTTTTTTTTTATAAATGATGCCCCATACTAAGAATAACTCCTGTATCGTAGGTGCGTTTACAAACATGTAAACTCATTTACACAAGATACCCAAACCGGTAGAAAAATCTACAGATAGGTATTCTGTGTCTGGGTGTCTAAACGAAAAAAATATTTGTGTGGGAATCGAACCAGCGACATGCAGCGCAGCAGTCAATCATTCAACCACTGCGCCAACCGTGTTATCCATTAGCCCAAGTCGTCAACGGCGCGTGTGTTCCACGCGTGCCTCAAGGAGTTGTCAGCAAACCGCAAGGTCCCAGCAGAGTCGAAGCCTCCTGGGGCCAAGGATCGTTTTCTGAAAGGAAGTTTCGGCCCCGGTATGAAAGGCAAAGAAGGAACAGAAGTGGATTTTTAGTCAGTAAAAGTCTGAAACTATCTCCCACCCTGCCTCAGGGTGCGGAGATGTCATTGGATGGTTTTCCCACCGAAATATAAAAAAAGCAGATACTATCGGTCAAAGTTCCGCGAGCTCACCTTAAGGACGATAATTATATCGGCCATTCTCCAATTCGGCGTTCTTTGCCTAATTACCGTAACCTTTTTTATTTTTCACTGATTTGACTTAAACACATTAAAATATGAAAGAAATCAAAGATACGAATTCAATAATTAATGTGGCATGTAACAATTAATAGTGGTTTTCTAGTTATTGAGACTAAAAAAAATTATGAGTACGGTAATTAGAAAAAGGAAAAATTTAATGTAACGGTAATTAGAAAATATCATCAAGTCTATTTAAAATATGATATAATAAAATGATAATAAAACACACTAATAATTTGTACACATATAATTATAATTAAAGCAATAGAATTAAAGATGTCCCTCATAACCATAATAAATAGTACAAAAAAGACACTTTATCATTACTATAATTTATGAAAAATTAGACACTTTCAATGAAAATCAGGTAAAAACGAACTAAATAAAACAAACATTGTTTTAGTTGGTATTTTTATTATATAAAAAAAGTTGAGTAGGATGGAACTTCAAAAAATAATATTCTAAATCTTCTTAGATAATAAAGATAGATCTATCTTTCGCTTAAAGCTACTCACAGCTCTTTTAAGATTTGCTTATATTAATATTACTAAGTACATATATACTCGATAAAGAATCATCATAATTATACACTCGACTAGTATGTCATAAATTTCAATCAGTCTTGTTTTATAGTAATTTTCTATTTAAAAATAACAAGCAAACAAAAAACAGTATAAAAACAGAAAATAAATATTAATGTTTTAAATATAGATTCTTCTTATCTTTAATACTATTATTTGGAACGTTTGTCATTGTTTTAAAGGAAAACGTTGGAATCAAGAGACACGGAGCCCAAAAACTGTCTGTGTTAGATCATCATCATTATCATTTCAGCCAAAAGATGTCCGCTGTTGGACATAGGCCTCCCCCAAGCGTCGCCACAATAGCCAGTCCTGTGCGTCTCGCATCCATCGGACTCCAGCGACCCTGACCAGGTCATCGGTCAACCTTGTCGGAGGCCTTCCAATGCTGCGTCTTCCGGTACGCGGCCGCCACTTCAGAACCTTTCAGCCCCAACGGCCATCTGTTCTGTGTGCAATGTGCCCAGCCCATTGCCACTTAAGTTTGATAATTCTACGTGCTATGTCGGCAACCCTGGTTCTCTTGCGGATATCTTCATTCCTGATTCGATCACGCAAGGAAACTCCAAGCATAGCCCTTTCCATTGCCCTTTGGGTGACATATAGTCTTCTTATGAGGCCCATTGTCAGCGACCACGTTTCAGAGCCATATGTCATCATTGGCAATATGCACTGGTTATATAAATCGCACTATGTTAGATAACTTTACGCTATTTCCCGCCTTTTCCAACCTCTCAACTCTCCTGGGCCGAGCATCGCCGTGTCCTCGTGAGGGCGATCGGCGGCAGCGATCTCTCTCGCCGGGTCTTGGTTCAGGCCATGGTCCGGAGTGAGCAGGGATGGCAGGCGGTCGCCTCCTTCTGCGAAGCAGTAATGCTAGCAAAGGAGGAGGCCGACCGCATCAGGCAGAGGCAATGGGGCGCTCGCCCCAGCTGACGCCGGAATTCCGATCCCGATTTCCGGCCACCGTAGGCGCGGGCTTGCGAACGGCGTGCAATGGGTAGCACGCTGTCCGATTGTCCGATAACCGACCGGACCGAGCCCAAGTCGTCGACGGCGCGTACTGTTCCCGCGCGCCTCAAGGAGCTGTCAGCAAACCGTAGAGGCCTGTCTGGGTCATGGGTCAGCTTCCGAAACCGGCCCCGGCACGATAGGCAACGAAGGAACGGGGTAGGTTTTTAGTCAGTAAGAGTCTAACACTTCTTCCCGCTCTACCCAAGGGCGTAAAAAGTATTAATTTTACATACAACGGTAATTATAAGCATATGGTAATTAGTATACGGAAATTAGAAAACGACAGATTTTCTAAAAAATTCCAAAAACCGACACAGTATGTAAATACTAGCTTATTACAACGTAAGGAGGCCAAAGTACTGTCTTCATTTACATGATTAACTTGGGTCTAACTTAAAAAATCAAGTGTTAAAATGAGTACAACGGTAATTAGAAAAGTTTTTAACCAAGGCCACGGTAATTATACACTCACGTGCTTCATTGGCGGTACACTAACGTTAGAGACGAGCAACTGCTGATGGGCTGCGGCACATGCTGAGCAGACGCGACACGTACGGTAGTGATGTGCAAAATATTGTTATTTAGGGGTGTGCACCCGAGAACAGAAAATGTCACGGCAATTATAACTTTCGACTGGACATGCGGTTACTTAGTGATAGTTAATTATAGACTGGTTCTATTGAGTCCACATTTTGATAAACGACACACGTTGCTTAATACCCTTTCAAACGTTGAATGGATCAAAGTAAATGATGTACGTTACAAAAATTACAAGCAATTTTTAACATTAAGTTGGTGTGCGGACACACCACGGTAATTAGAGAACAGAGGTTCTTTGAACATAGGTTCAATTAATTTAGTCTTAACTACTTAAAACAGAAGCCAATGTTTTTGTTTACAGCTAGATACGGATACTATCTAACATATAAAAAAAATCCATGATTGAATATGATAATATTACGGATTATGCAAGCCCGGACACGTAAAACTTGCTTATCGGAGAATGGCCGATATAGCAAAGCTCACAGCTCGACCTCTCGAATCGTGTTTTCTCACAAGCTGCGCCTGCATACGAATATTTTCTTAACTGAGCATGCGTAATTTTTGTGGACTTTACACATATAGCCTGACGCTGGAATACACATCGCGTTCGGCACAGGTTGGCGCTCAAAAGGTGAAAACGACACTATCTCTGTCATCAAATGATTGACAGATTATTTAGCGCTGAATGCTTTTAGTGATTCAGATTCAGATTTATTTACTTATTTGTAAACATAGGTTACAGACACACATGAGTGTGAGATGTTACATTTTTGAGCGTTCTCAATGCTTTGCCATTAGGCGTACAAATGTTAATGTTAATCTCGTACTAGGGGGCGGCAAGGTACCTACTGGTTGCACACTGGCGCTCCGAAAGCTAGAGTCACGTCTGCGTGTAATTAGAGAACTATTTACATTTATATAAAAAACACTTAAATATTGTAATTGCACTAAAAAACAAATGTAAAAAAAAAAACAATCTAAAATATGGCTTCTTCAACCTTCAGTACCATCATCAAGATTACCGATTCTTCGAGTATAACAGGTGCAGTACTGCCGACGTATCTTGGCGAGTCTGAAGTGAAGAAAAAATAAATGCCATTAGCAGTTATTACTGCTGTTAACAACTGTTATTGGCATTTTTTTTTAACCATTTATTTTTTTATTAGCCTCACTTCAGACTCGCCAAGTTACGTCGGCCGTACTGTAACCCGACCTTATCTCAACTTCCTTCCAAATTCAAAAGACAATCACTTAAAAATCGATTCTTCCCTCAGTTAACAACAAATATCCGTGATTGGTCGCCACCTGCGCACTTAAAAATAGAACACATCCTGTTCGGAATTATGAGAAAAACGTGTGATCGTACTCAAAAACCGAACCGATCCACACTACACCTACGACATCTGCGTGTGCTTATAAAGTAGCTATCAGCCTTTACCACACTCAATCTACACTTATAAAACTACCATCCACTTTGAAACTCACCTTTATGCTTTAAGCCTTAAGAGTGGTGAATGTCAGGGTTGTGTCCTTTCTAGCGGTAAAGTGAAGTTGGCAACAGTAGGGTGTCAAGTTGCAGGGGACATCCTGTTAATAGGTGCTGCGTTTATTTTATAGCAACAAGTAATTGATTTGATTTATCTGTTGTTCTTTCTCAAGATTAATGTTTAGTATGATTGATCGCCATTCGAATAATTTCTAGCAAATTCTCAAATTTGTGCAATGTCAAAATTAAAATTTTCTTTTTTTTTAAAGGCTCGCACTTGACCGCTATCTCATCCGATGAAAATCGAAGATGCGGTCGACAATGTAGTGCGCTTACCTAGAAGTAACCTATTCACTCTTGACATAATAATTCCAAGGTTGTAGCCATCAAGAAACAGACTCCAGCAAGGAATTCCACTCCTTAGCTGTAGGCACTATGAATGTATTCCCAAAACGTTTTGTGCGTATAGGTGTGTGTAAGTATAATCAGCTTTCAAGTTGTTGTTTTTTGTCAAGTTGTATGTTGCTTAAAATATGATTGGCGGCCGTAAAACTTCCAAAAATCCTAAAAATCATGAATACAACAACCCTTTTAGTTCAGCTCACCCTATTGAATAACTTTTTTTATGACACCGAACTGCAAAATGCAAAAAAACTAATGAAAATTTGAATTTCGCGGGCTCTTTTTTTAAGGTGGCAATTCATCCATGACTTCTCCTGCTCTGGGTAGAGTGGGAGGGGTGTCAGACTTTTACTGACTAAAACTACATCTGAGTCCTACAGTTGCCCTTTGCGTTTTAAGATCTCGGGTTCCCTTTTCAGAAAATGCCCTAGGCCCCAGAGATGATACCATTCACATCGACAAACATATACGTCACTTTCTTCCACACCCTCAAACGCTCATTATAACCGTGACAACTATCATCCACTCTTCATAAACTATCACACCGAGAACAACCTTGTTATCACTAGTTAAACTTAAACCAATTACGACCAACCCTTGCGTTGGCGCGCTAAACGCCGGCAGATTATCCGCTACCGGCCGGATCACAGGGTTAACTTTACACGGGTCACTTGTGGGCTAATAAATAATTTTATAACTGTTGTTACTTTGTGTGTTGTGTTCTAGGAAAACTGACATTCTGACAGCCTGGTCGTTCGATAACTACATATTACTTAAAAGGGCTTGTTAACGCCATTAATATTGAATATAATTAGTATAGAATATACATTCTAATTTACATCGTCATCATCATCATTAGCCTTTTAATGTAGTGGGAACATTAAAAGGACACAGGCCTCCTCTCTAAAAGAGGGAATGGACCGTAATCCACCACGCGGGCCCAGTGCGGGTTGATGGATGTCACATGTCTTCGAATTTTTGGTTCTAGGACATGCCGGTTTCCTCACGATGTTTTCCTTCTTTGTTTTGAGAGCAGTGGTGATGAAATAAATTACACAAAGTAATGCGCCTGGCCGGGTTTGTACCCGCGACCACTCGGCCACCACTGCTCTCAATTTACATAGAATTAACTATTTATAATTAAAATTAATCAATAGTGTGTAAATACTTTTAAATTTCTAAACAAATAAATATAACTTAAAAGGTATATAAGCTAAAAATAATACTATTTACAAACAGGTAAACTTATTGGCCACTAGCTTTTGCCCGCGGCTTCGCTCCCGCTCTACCCTACTCTACCCAAATCTACCCTACTCTACCCTACCCTACTCTACCCTACTCTACCCTACTCTACCCTACTCTACCCTACTCTACCCTACTCTACCCTACTCTACCCTACTCTACCCTACTCTACCCTACTCTACCCTACTCTACCCTACTCTACCCTACTCTACCCTACTCTACCCTACTCTACCCTACTCTACCCTACTCTACCCTACTCTACCCTACTCTACCCTACTCTACCCTACTCTACCCTACTCTACCCTACTCTACCCTACTCTACCCTACTCTACCCTACTCTACCCTACTCTACCCTACTCTACCCTACTCTACCCTACTCTACCCTACTCTACCCTACTCTACCCTACTCTACCCTACTCTACCCTACTCTACCCTACTCTACCCTACTCTACCCTACTCTACCCTACTCTACCCTACTCTACCCTACTCTACCCTACTCTACCCTACTCTACCCTACTCTACCCTACTCTGCCCTACTCTACCCTACTCTATTTTTCTCGCCGTAAAAACCATCCTTGAACTTCAACGAACATTTTAAAAAAAGATTTGGCCAAATTGGTCCAGGCGTTGTTGAGTTATGCGCTTACCAACACATTTTGCGATTCATTTTTATATTATAGATTAAACAATTTATCTACATCATGTCAATAGGAAAAATGGCCAGTATGCTGGCAGCATTGCCACGTTGGATGGCAATTCCGGCTACCGTAGGCGCGGGCTCGCGGACGGTGGGCAATGGGTAGCTCGCTGTCCGTCCGTCCGGTAACAGACCGGTCCGAGCTCAAGTCGTCTACGGCGCGCACTGTTCCCGCGGGCATCAAGGAGTTGTTAGCAAACTGTAGGGGTCCAGCAGGGCCGAAGCCTACTGGGGCCAAAGGTTATGTGAGAATGTCACCACGGGCCCCGGGACAAAGGCAATGAATGGAAGGGTAGGTTTTTAGTCAGTAAGAGTCTGACACTATTTCCCGCCCCACCCAAGGGCGGGATTTGTCATTGGATGATTTTGGGTTGGATGGCAATGCTGATTCAACTAGTCGACTCTTCGTGTGTCCAGAGGGTTGGCCGGGCTGGGCTTTACTTCAGTCTTGTAAAGGTAGTTTTTCTTCTTAACACATCAAGACCCAAGTCCTGCGCAGGCTTGTGAACGACGAGCAATGGTAAAGGTCGTCGTCCGCTCGTCCTGTTAGGACGGAGTCAGCAAAAGTCTGACATACCCTCCAGCTTCCCTATAGAGAAGTCAACGGATGACTGACCCACTTAAAAAAAAAAACCAAATTGTAACATAACTTTAAATGAACTTAAATCTACGGGTACAATGGAAGACCGCCAAGACAGCTTTCTGGTTGTTTTCTCGCTACAATTCACACTAGGAACCTCCCTAAATGTTTATTGTATTATCCCATATCAATTTTAGTCCACGTTTACCAGATTACGTCAATGATGTGGGAGTCTACCCTACCTGAAAAAAATAAAGGAAGTATTATAAAGCCGTGTTTACACTGGGAAGCATATCACAGGGACTTATAGCTAAACATTCAGGTACGTGTATATCTCTGCGACTTTGTGGGACATCTCAGCTTCGAACGGACTATGATTTGGAACTTGACGTCATGACATCTCCCGCCCTTGGGTGAAGCGGGAGATAGTGGCAGACGTTTACTGACTAAAAAATCCACCCTGTTCTTTCGTTGCCTTTCACACCAGGGCCGAGCCTTCCTTTTAGAAACAGACCCTTGGCCCCAGTAGGCTTCGACCCTGTTGGGCCCCTACGGTTGGCTGACAACTTCTTGAGGCGCGCGTGGAACAAACAGTACACGCCATTGACGTCTTGGGATCGGTCTAGACGGTTACCGGACCGTCGGACATCGAGCTACCTATTCCTCGCCATCCACAAGCCCGCGCCTAGGGTGGCCGGAAATCGGGATCGGAATCCCGGCTTCGGCTCGAGCATGAGCGCCGTTGCCTCACGCGTTCGGGCTCCTTCTTTGCTAGCATACTGCTTTGCAGAAAGAATTTTTATTCAGCTTAAAATTACCTATCCAACGGCTTTATTCCGGCTTTATGCCTATTATATAATAATAATAATAATATATAATCTTAAATATAAAAATGAATAGCTGTTCGTTAGTCTCGCTAAAACTCGAGAACGGCTGGATCGATTTAGCCAATTTTGGTTTTGAAATATTCGTGATATTCCAGGGAAGGTTGCAACGGTGAAAAAAAAATAGAAAAATTCACGAAAAAAATCCGACTCTCAGGCGGTACGAAGTTTGCCGGGCCAGTTAAGAATAAATAAATAAATCTTTCTTTCGTATCGTGTAACAGTCACGGGACAAATGTCCCTCAGTGAAAACGCAGCCTAAGATCTCTCAACAATCACCAAGGTACTCGTATTATAACTTGATACGACGCGGCGGAAATCATAACAACATTATTTTCCCAATTTATTTTGTATAATTGTTCGTATCTTGTTAGTACGTAACAATATCTGTGCGAATACAATAACATCATTAATTGACTAGGATTTTTTTTTCGCTATTTCGAGTTTGGTCCCATAGTAAAAGTTGTTTGTTATCATGACTACAATCACGTGTTTAAATATCGTTCACTAATTACCAGTCACCCTATACATCCCTACTTTTTAATTAGTGCACAAAAAAATGGGGCTCAATACTACTAGAAAATACTAAGCGCAGTGTTTTTCCATTTTTATTGACATTTTTTCATTCATAAACAATAACCTGTACAATGTTTCCATAAATTGAGTGAGATTTTGGGATATAAACAAACGCTCATAACTTTGCTGTTTATGAATATTATGCATTGAGACTTTACTTAAATAATAACAAGACCTTTTCTAATAAGCCCTTTAAGTATTTGCCATAGTTAAAAAATAGTGATGTATAAGTAACGCAGTTTGAGAATAAAACTTGTTAAATTAACCGCAAAACTGTATTTATTATAATAAACTGACCTCTTCTACCGTGACCGTAAAAAATCGCTTTATTTTTATGTGTATGGGCAAATAGGTTCTTAGATTCTAAGAATTATGATTAGGTTCAAGGCAGTTGAGACTGTGACCCTGACTATGCTGATATTAAGTAATGACCGGCAGAAGAAGAATATCTTTACCATGACGCATTGGCTTTTAAAACTGTGAAGGTCATGATGGAATGGTGATCTAGATGGTTTTAGAAACGGCTACTTACATAGCTGTGGGATACTTTCATGGTTGAAAAAAAAACTGCCCTAAACATACCAAGCCCAGAGGTTTTTTTTCTTTTTTTATACACCTGCCATGTTTTCTCTTCACCTCCCTTTGTTGAATAGTAGAGGATGCCAAAGGCATTTTTTTTAGGTAGAAAAATCCTATGACATCTCCCGCCCTTGGGTGGAGCAGGGGATAGAGACTTTTACTGACTAAAAATCCACTCCTTTTCCTTCTTTGCCTTCGTTCCAAGGCTCTCTGTTTCACTTTCATATTACCCAGCTCTAGTAGGCTTCGACACTGCTGGGCCCCTACGGTTCGCTGACATCTCCTTGAGTCGCGTGGAACAATACGCGCCGTCGACGACTTGGGCCCGGTCCGGACGATTACCGGGCACCAGACGGATGCCTATAGCATTGAGTCTACCTTTGTATCTTTACGTTGCATAAAGTTTTAATTAATAAATAAATAAAGACTGACCGCTGTTTTGGAATACAGGTGACTCCTAACTAACTGAACAAACCCAATTTCTCATGAAGCTAGGCTACTCATAAATCGAGGTATGTATCGAGGTGGGAAGATTCACACAGTCAACCATAGCAACCTCTGCTGAATAATCCTTCGCCATAACAAAAATCTACCCCATAATTTAACTGAACTAGTTAATTGAGTCTTCTTACGACTCAATCGAAAGAAATGACCCCTCTCGCTTACTTTAAACTCTTGGCTCTAGAAATATACATACATACACACAGACAATCGAAAAAACATGTTCCTCCTACTGGCATCAAGGAGCTGTCAGCAAACCGTAGAGGCCCAGCCTGCTAGCTGCAAGCAGGCATGGTCGAAGCCTGCTGGGGTTTTTTTTATGGTAGGTAAAATCATCCAATGACAAATCCCGCCCTTGGGCGGAGCGGGAAGTAGTGTCAGACTCTTACTGACTAAAAACCTACCCCGTTCCTTCATAGCCTATCGTGCCGGGGCCGGGCATTCCTTTTGGAAGTTAACCCATGACCCCAGTAGGCTTTGACCCTGCCTGCCTGCAGTTAGCAGGCTGGGCCTTTTCAGTGTTCTGACAGCTCCCTGAGGCGCGCGGGAACAGAACGCGCCGTCGACGACTTGGGCTCGGTCCGGTCGGTTACCGGACGATCGGACAGCGTGCTACCCATTGCACGCCATCCGCAAGCCCGCGTCTACGGTGGCCGGAAATCGGGATCGGAATTCCGGCGGCGGCTAGGGCGAGCGCCCCGTTGCCTCTGCCTGATGCGGTCGGCCTCCTCCTTTGCTAGCATTACTGCTTCGCAGAAGGAGGCGACCGCCTGCCATCCCTCCTCACTACGGACCATGGCCTGAACCAAGGCCCGGCGAGACACGCATTCAGCTGGGCTCTCGGTTGCTGTGTCAACGTCGGTGCCCACACCGGAGCCCCATAGAGGGCCATGGACCGAACGATTCCCGCGTAGAGCTTCCAGCAGGAGGCGTCTGGTCCCCTGAGGTTGGGCAGGAGCCGCCCGAGAGCAGCCCCAGTCCTATTCAGTTTGGGAGCCAGACGTCGAAAGTGCTCCTTGAAGTTCCACCAGCTGTCGAGGACGAGTCCCAGGTACTTCATCGTCGACCCGACGCCGATGTGAACCCCGCCTACCGTTAGCTGGGAACCCGGTGGTGGCGCACCCCGAGGGCCGTGGAAGCACATGGCCTCGGACTTGTGCAGTGCCACCTCGAGTCTCAACTGCTGGATCCTTTCAACGACCATCGCAACCCCGCGTGTCGCTAGTTCGACCGCCGTCCGGTACGACTCTCCCCGCGCTAGGACCAACGTGTCGTCCGCGCATGGGTCAGCTTCCGAAAGGAATACCCGGCCCCGGCACGATAGGCAACGAAGGAACGGGGTAGGTTTTTAGTCAGTAAGAGTCTGACACTACTTCCCGCTCCACCCAAGGGCGGGATTTGTAATTGGATGATTTTACCTACCATAAAAAACCCTCCTACTTTCACAGTAGGGTAAATAAAAATGATTAGTATGCCATTTTGTCAGCATGGTTACTAGAGAGCGCCAAGGATGGTTGCAGATGGGCGCTCCGAAGGCTAGAGCCACCTCTGAGTACCAACAAGCACAAAGGGCTGCGCTCAGTTTTACTGGTTTTATTTGTGGTTATGAGTCAGTCCTTTTTTTTATTTGATTGATTGAATTTGAATTGAATTGAATCCAACCTGAAGGTAATTAAAAAAAATATATATATAAATTATGTACTCGTCTGTTTACATTATTGTTTAATTTAGTCATGAATTTCTCTGGGATGGGTCTACTCTAGAGGAGCTAACCACGAGAGAAACACAAGCTGAGCTGAAATTCGTGTAGTGTCGCTCGTGTTCGGCTGCTCTAGAGTCGGTTCACACTGCACGAATTAGAGCATGGCTCGTTTCTTCTAGAGCAGACCCACCTTTAAAGACGTCATATTTATTCGCCAAGAGCCAGAAATACTCGGAACGGCACTGGTTTTAACTAAACACCCAGCAACTGTTTTCTGGCGAAGACAAGCCTCTCGCCGGAGACAACCCAAACGGTGGGAGTCGCAGAATGATTTCTAGTCAAAGAACACTAAAATAAGCTTGCGGACAGTGAGCCATGAGTAGCTTGCTGTCCTTTCGTCCGCTTTAGGCTAAGACTTGGTCGACAGCGCGCAAATTTGACGGTTGCAGTTAGGATCGACGCATACCAGGGCTGCAGATCGTTCGAAGAAGTTAATGCAGCTCTTGAAAAAAAGAGCAACTTATGGAACGCAGTGGGTTTTAGTCAGCAAAAGTCTGACACTCCCTCCCGCTCCCTAGAGTGGGAGAAGTTATATATTGACTCCCCACGTAACTTCTGACCAGGAGATCAGGATTCAGCAGCAAGTTTTATCATAATCGAGTTCAGTATCTATTGAAAAGCACAGACAAACGGGATGACATGTTCGCTATAGTAGCAAGATTCGGAGGTCGCGGCCTTGAAGTACACGTGTCGCGCTCACGGTTGCCTAGCAACGGCTGGCACTAGACGATACCGACCGTTTAGACGTCACGACTTCGCTTACGATCTTATTTATGGGTCTTTTGAAAGCACATTGTGACAGCTAATCCTTTTTAAATTGACTGCAAAGAGCGGATTAGTTTGCTTTTGTTTTTGTTGTCTCTTTGAGTAGAGTACCTAGATTTTATTAAATAAAATACATTTATTTCAGACTAAAATAATGTCCAAATAATGTTAGTAACAAAGGTCTTAAAATCTATGTTAGTATTGTTATAAAAATTGACTTAAAAGCTGTATTAGTATCGCATGATTTCGCATTACATGGTTCCATTTAAATTCAATAAAATAACAAACAACACAATGTTATACATAACAATGTTATAAATAAAATAACACAAAACACAAACAGAAATAAAAAACTTTTTACGAAAAAAAAACCTTTCTAAAAAAATTGTTTAATTATTATTTTTTTTGGAAAAGGTTTTTTATTTCACACTTTTTAGTTGCGATGCACTTATAACCAGAGTGCCTATTTCTCATGATAATTCCAATAAACCCAAACACTGCTAGGATACATTGTTTTATTATGAAGTTCTCTTGTCTACCTTCCACCTTCCGGCTCAATCATCAGATCAGTTTGATAGTATTTTATAGCCAAAGTGCATCCCATGACAATTGTAACAAGCCCAAACACGGCTAAGATACATTGATTCATTACGGAGTTCCGTTGCCCATCTTCCGGCTCCATCATCATCATCAGGTCACATAAAAACGTCATCTTACATGTAGTTGGGCAAGCCTCCCCATCACTGCAGACTCAGGCCTTTCTGATATCATCTTTAGGATTCCGTTGGCGCTCCCCCGAATCCTATGCACCAGAAATGCTACTTTTTTACGCACTATGGCATAAAAGTCGTCGACTCTTGCGTCAGCAAACATTCCCGAAGCACTGCAGAAACGCGGGAGCGCCACCAGAACACTAAAGGCGTTGTTATATTGAATGCGAAGCGCGTTGTGGGCCCATTGCGTGCAGTTTAGTTTAGTTAATAACTAATTAGAAACGAAATACATTCATAAGGCCTACAGATAAGTTTCGATTTGGGTATCTTGTGGTTTTACGTGTTTGTGAACGCATGAGTTATTCCTAGTGTGGGGCAACGTGTTTAATTTTTGAACATTATTCATGGTTTTCTTTCAAAGAGTGCTTAAAAAAGGAATCTAAGATATGAATTTATTCTTGAGGTCATTTTTGGCGACTAATTCAATTAAAAAAACTAGTAGTTCGTAACGAAGATATAGTACATTTTGATACAAGTGGGGAAAGTTTTTCATTGCAGCCGAGGCGAAATTCACCCGAGCCGCACAGGCGAGGGTGTTATGAAGCCGAGTGCTGCAGTGACAAATCTCCACGTGTATCAAACGACGTTTTTCAATACACTTTCGAAGAAATACGATGAAAAATCCACCAATAATCTATCTTCTATCGGAAAATTACGACGCATTTTTGTTCATTTTGTACTGAAGAAAATTTTCCAAAGTTACCTAATAATTTAGTTTTGATTTGATGGCAGCAGGCTTTTTTACCTCAATCACATAATCTGGTAGCGTAGCATCTAAAGGATTCTCTTCAAATCTTCTTTTTCACAACTATCACAAATGAATAAGTTAGTTAATATTAGGTGTAGTTTTTTCCCGCGCATAACCTTTGCAGGTTGAAGAAGAAGCAAAGGTATCAAACCGTATACATCCTAATATTAAAAATATTAAAATTCAAATATTTTTGAATTTAGAACACAGATAATTGTCAATTTGTTGGTATTAACAAATTATTGCTTACGTAATCATGACTAGGTATTTATTTTATTCTGTTCAAAAACACAATTTCAATTTTCATTAAATATAAAACCTTAAAAATATCCGCCTCTTTGCTTTAAAAAATAATAATAATCAGTCTTGACCATGATGAAATAGGAATGAAAAATGCTTTTTTTCAATTTATCAAAACAAGGGCTTTGTTTTGATAAATTGAAAAAAAGCACGCGGGTGATAAATATGCCATATCGAACCTAATAGTAGTGCGATAAAAGGCAGTTTTCGAGTAAGTGTATTGAAAATATAATTTTTTAAAAATTTTGCTGACATGGAACAGTCAATTGCATTTCGTGTGAACTAGAATTTATTTAGTAGATCACCGATATTATCTAGGCTTCTATAAAAATCAAAACATAAATTTGTGTAAAACTAATCCAGTAAAAACCTCTGAAAATCACTTTAAGGAGGACCAAAGTTCATGTAAAATAGTAATTTTCGTTATGTACTCATATATTAAAAATGGAAAAAATACGTCTATAGAAGCCTTGCACATTTTACCATCATCCCGAATGACGACAATTTTTCTCAAAAACGTTTAATGGTTTAAAAAAAAACAAGTATTTCCTGGATGAACGTTAGAAAAAAATTCGAGTAAATCACGCAGTTACCGAATGCCAACAAAGTTTTCAGGCGTTATCTCTCTTTATTGCTTTGGCTTTTCATCAAACATTGCGTTGGATTGCGTCAGATGAAGCAACAAGCATTAAAACCATAGTCGAGTGGAGAAAGGCCCTCTTAAGACTGCGATTTCTGAACTGGTCTTTTTTTGTTTTTTTTTCTTCTTCTTTATGAGCCGGTGTCAACTATTCTGTCAGTGTAATGTAGTGGTACTGCTCATTCTGTGGTCTGTGATTTTGACTGTAAATGTCATATTCAAATTTGAAACTTTTGGGAACGTAATCAAGCACAATATATCAATTAAAAAATAAAGCTGAGAAATATTTTAAAATGTTACATCATTCATTCATGTTGCTGGTTTGATATATTGTTTACTTCAGAAAATCGTACGGTGTGGACGGACCTTCTATCTCTTCACTGGAGGCTTAATGTTTTGTTACTCTGACCTCAATGTTTCACACGACTACCACCAGGTGGAGCCGCAGGCTCGTCTGGCGTGGGACGCATGACGTATGACAAGTATTCTCATTTTTGTTCAGGTGGGAAATCATCTAATGACTTCTCCCATTCGAGGATGGTGCAGGAAGGCATGTCAGACTTTTACCGACTAAAACAGACTTTGTCTTCGGTGCCCAGACGGGGTTCTCTTTCGAACAACCCATGGTCCCAGTAGGCTTCGACAATACGCTGATGCAATGATAACCGTAAGATTAGATTTATTAATTAGGCAATGATGCCAATGATACGGCTTATCAATAAAGATATTAGGTGAAGTTACTCTCCAATTAGGTAATTAAATTACCTACGTAGTTTGTAACTTGATAATCATTAAGAGTAAACTTGTTCGAGTTAGTGAGAAGGGTGATTCTGTTAGGTAGTGTAGATTACGACACACGAGTCTTGAATTTGATTTGTTGTAAAATTTGAGAGCAGTGGTGACTCAGTAGGTAGTAACGGCCACTGCTGGAACTCAGGCCTCCTCTCTAGGAGAGGGAATGGACCGTAATCCACCACGAGGCTCCAGTGCGGGTTGGTTGGATGTCACATATCTTCGAATTTTTGGTTCTAAGACATGCTGGGTCCCTGACGATGTTTTCCTTCACGATCTTTTTCCGCTTCCAGGTGCATTACTTTGTATTAAATATTTATCATTATTATTATTTAGTTTTAGGTAGAATAAACGTATTCTTTATTTATTTCATCACCACTGCTCTGAAAACTGTTTTAAGAAAATTGAAAATTGGTCGGTTACGATTACGGCTCACTCTCTCTTCTAAAGAGTCTGATTATGCTGTTATGCTATATTTTGGCCACAAAAATCCGGTTCGGTCGGTTTAATTTCAAAGACCACCTCATGACACTACAATAAGTCACTTTGACAATAGAAAGTAACCCTTGTTGAATATCAATAAATAATCAATTAATAAATAAGAAAAATAGTGGTAGGTGCAATAAAAGGGACAGAAAAAGGCGAATACAAGAATAGAATATACCAATAAACCACGTACTTACACTAATACCTATTGTCAAACAATTGGTCCAAATCGACAATTGGAAAACATTAATGCTGTGATGATACTACTGCCAACTTCTTACGAACTAGCTCACGAATTTTAGTTTTGAATATTAATCGATTTGTTGCATGAAGAAAAAAACCATTTATTGCCATCCTGATTGATTACTTGTCCTGTAGTGATTTTAATTTTGGATTTAATTTCAATTTTTAATTTGGATTTAGTCTAGAATAGAATACAAATACAGACACTGCACAACGGTTACAAACACTTAGCAAAAAAGAACAAATGTACAGAAAAGAAAGTGAAAGGTGCATTTGCTGGGTGTCAGACACCCAGTGCTTGTATTTAGTTGGCACCCTACAGTGACTGTGGAACACACAGTCGAGGTGTGCCCCGCTTGGGAAGAGCATCGCCGTGTCCTCGTGGGGGCGATCGGCGGCGATCTCTCGCGCCGGGGCTTGGTCCAAGCCATGCTCCGGAGCGAGGAGGAGTGGCAGGCGGTCGCCTCCTTTTGCGAAGCAGTAATGCTAGCAAAGGAGGAGGCCGACCGCATTAGGCAAAGGCGCACACGCCGCCGCCGCCGCCGGGTTTCTGATCCCGATTTCCGGCCACCGTAGGCGTGGGCTCGCGGACGGTGGGCAATGGGTAGCTCGCTGTCCGTCCGTCCGGTAACAGACCGGTCCGAGCTCAGGTCGTCTACGGCGCGCACTGTTCCCGTGCGCCTCAAGGAGTTGTCAGCAAACTGTAGGGGTCCAGCAGGGCCGAAGCCTACTGGGGCCAAAGGTTATGCGAGAGTGTCACCACGGGCCCCTGGACAAAGGCAAGGAACGGAAAGGTAGGTTTTTAGTCAGTAAAAGTCTGACACTATTTCCCACCCCACCCAAGGGCGGGATTTGTCATTGGATGATTTTACCTACAAAAAAAAAAAAAAAAAACCCTGCAGTGACTCACGGACGAGGGTAAAATTGAATTAAACATTGATAATAAGTATATATTGATTATTATTTTAATACATATGTATGAATGTTTTTTTTATTATATTTATTTTACTTATATTAAAGTAAGCAAATGTAGCCTAATATATAATTAGTACTTTCATGGGACATACGATGCTAACCTAAATGAAATTGAGACTAACCTAGATCTAGACAGTGTATGGGTACAATTGTTGGATGGTCCTGTGCGATAACACCGCCTATTGTACATTGTATTTTTGCAAATTTTTGTCCTGTACACACATCCGGTCTACAGCACAATAAAGTATATATATAGTAATATATAATATTCCACAACTATCACACAACGTCGTCTAGTCCCAAGCTAAGCAGAACTTGTGTTATGGGTAATAGACAACTGATAAACATACTTATATATTTCTAAATACATATATATTATAGATTAATTACACCCAGACACAGAACAAATGATCGTGCTGATCACACAAACATTTGTCCTGGGTGGGAATCGAACCCACGAACTCTGGCTTAGCAGTCAGAGCCACTAAATACTAGACCAACAGGCCAGTCAATATAATAAATAAATAAATAAGTTTTAACCCTAAGGTCGACTGGTCCAAAATGCCTAAGGCATTAAGTCCGCCTTTGCACAATGTTTCTTACTTGTGCATAAAGTTTTAATAAATAAATAAGTTACCTACCTGTTAAGTAGCCCAAGTTGCTACAGAGAAGGGATGGAGCAGCGCCATATGGTCAGTCAATCTGCGGGCGCCGGGAGGCTGTGGTGCCTCATCCGGTCCCCTTCCGCCCGCTCACGTTACAGACATGCCCTCACTTCCTGTTCCCATGACCCACTGCATGCGGTTTTAACCTGATGGTTTTTTATTAAAGTGTTTAATATCGATATTGAGATCGAGGTCCTTTTTTTGGGTTATGATGGAATTGTGTGGGAAGTTGGGAATCAATCTCGAGCTTGTTATTGGGAGTACAGGAGGGATAAGATTGTTTAATATAAGTCAGTAAATGAGAGAGTGCGAGTAATACCCCCGACTTCTGATTTACATAAGCATTTTTTTTTTTTGATTTGCATAACATACTAATTAATTTAATTAGTATGAATTATCCGCAAAATTTCTAGTTTCAGTCTACCGGCGTTCCTGTCTTCGGTCCACAGCACTCAACAGTTAATCAAAAGAATCTTAACTCCATCACTGGTTGACTGGGAGGTGCCGTGCTTGGCCGATGCCGTGAATGTCTGGAAAGTGGCTTGCCCGGACAAGGCGTTACCCGAAAATCCATCTTCCCAGAGACAGTGGGATGAGCCGCTCTGCAGGTTGGTACGGAATAATCTCATTAATACGTCCACCAATACTGCTGAGCGTGCCCGCCTACTGGCTGTGGGGGAATGGGAGTCGGGTCTCTGGCTACAGGCTCTACCGTCACCCAACATAGGTACCATGCTGAGTGACACCACCTTCCGGATCGCTACATGCTTGCGTTTGGGTGCTCCTAGTGGAGCTCCACATCGATGTCAATGCGGTGAAGCAGTCGACCGCCTCGGACACCATGGCCTGTCCTGCAGTAGAAGCGCTGGTCGGATAGCACGGCATGCCAGCATTAATGACATCATCCGCCGAGCTCTCGTCATCGCCGGGGTGCCAGCTGTTTTAGAACCTATCGGCTTGGCACGTGACGATGGAAAGAGGCCAGACGGGATGACCATAATGCCCTGGAAGTTGGGTAGGCCTCTGGTGTGGGATGCAACTTGTGTCGACACCCTTGCGCCATCCCATCTTCTGAGTACGGCAGGCTGTGCTGGGGCGGCTGCTGCAGGTGCAGAAAACCTCAAACGGCGTAAATACAATAACCTTATCGGTAGTTACATGTTTGAGCCGTTTGGGGTTGAAACACTAGGGCCATGGGGTCCGAGCGCTCATCGAGTTGTTCGTGACATCAGCAAACAGCTGGTCGACTCTTCGCGTGACCAGAGGGCTGGGCTTTTCTTCGGTCAACGAATCAGCATTGCCATCCAACGAGGCAATGCTGCCAGCGTTCTGGGCACTTTTCCCATTGATATCGATGTGGATGAATTTTTCGATGCCCAATAAGTTCTTTTTCTACCCGTTTGTACATATTATTATTTTTAACTACTACTAGATAATGATATAATTATTATTCGATTAGTATGAATTTATTTTTTTATATTATTATTATTATTTGAAGTTGAGTATTTCTCAAACCCTACTTTAGCCTGAAAACATGTAAAAATTTGGCATTTAAATAGAGTTTGACTCGTTCTTTACTCAAATAATCGATTCGTAAATAAGCCTATTGAGTCGCCGAAAGTTAATCATGAAGTCTTGATGAAGAAGATCGTATAACTGCTTAAAACATTGAATTGTAAATTATTTAAAATGCAATTGTACAAATGGCTCCACAACAATAATTAATTATTATATATTCAATGTTTTTATTAATTTTAATTTTATAATTTAAATGTAGTTAATAAGTTTGCATGCTTTAATTTTAAGCAAAACATGTTCGATCTATATATTTTCAATAACACCTTTTATACCAAATTTTATGCAAATAAAATATCTTTATCTTTATCTTTAACTATAAGCAATTAAAAGAAAACCATCTTTAAATTAATGATGGCCTAAAGCGAGCTCACGAAATTCAAATTATCTTACTTTTTTGTATTTTTCAGTTCAGTGTAAGTTCATATTATTGATTAAAATGTAAATGTAATACGTATTAAGCTTTAGTTTTATTAAGTCAAAGATAAATATACAGATACTTGCTTTAAAATAACTTGAAAATTGATCTCAAACGATTTAGATTAGTTTGTGTCAATTTTTTATTTTTATAATTGTTGATGTCATTTATTTGTACTAGGACCGCAGATCTGAATATAAGGTTTTAATTTCAATTAAGGTATTCCAATGACAAAAGCTTTACCAATAGTTAAGTGTGGTCATTTACCATTAGGTAAGGTGACTGGCCTGTTGGTCTAATGGTTAGCGCACCTGACTGTTATGCCAGAGTTCGTGGGTTCGATTCCCACCAAAGACAAATGTTTGTGTGATGAGCACGATCATTTGTTCTGTGTCATAATGTCTGTATTTAGAAATGTATAACTATAATAATAATTTTTATTCTCAAAGACTGTTTGTCAAGTCTTATGGTTGGTAAAAACTGTTTATCAGTTATCTAGTACGCATAGGAAAATCTCTGCGTAATTTTTCTCTACTTAATCCCAAAGATTAGATAACGTTGTGTGAAAGCTGAGAAATAAAAAAAATCTCCATACTTATATTTATTTTGCAAGTAACAAACACTTTTAACAACAATAAATCATTACGAATATGTTAGTATCCTATACCTAATTTCTCAACTAGGTACGTAAAACATTTAGTCTGCGAATCCCTGCTACAAGCCTAACACCAAGGTAGAAAGCTTGCAGTAATGATTCACGTACAAATAATCCAGCCTGCTTGCAATGCTGCGCTGAATACCTTGGGGCTGGTCTGCAACCAACACACCAGGGATGCGCATCTTTTTCGCATGGTGGTGAAAAGTAATCGACCCTTTATGCCTAGCATTATTTAGAAGAGTGTCTATGGAGTTTTTTTTGCCTATATTTTTCCATAGATATCTACGCTTTAGAATGTGCAATTAGCATCATTTTTCCTATTAAATTGTTGACAATTCGAAAGTGCCTGTAAATGGTTTATTTTTATTAATAACTATAAAATTAAAAATTTTGAAAGACCCCCGACAGTCCTTGTCATCAATATGAAATGTATAGAATTGGTCAAGACGAATCTAATGAGCCTAAACTCGATAGCTTTTCTAGTAGGCATTCCAAAGTTCCATCAGCCACCTCCCAGTTCTAGCATCAGATCCTTGTCATCATAAGAAACATATAGCACTGGTTAAGGCGCATCTAATAACCCCAAACTCGATAGATTTACTATGTTAATAAGCAATCCAGATATCTTTGAGCTCGATCATCAGACCAGCTCAATGACACCAGAATTTACACGAGTATTTCAAATATTAGGTCACACATAAGTTTAAAATAAAGTGAATACCCATAAATTTTATTCTAAAACCATCTCGATTAGGTCAGCTTTCAAACACCGCATCAAAATCGGTCCATTCATGTAGGAGCTACGGTGCTACGGACAGACACACAGACAGACAGAAAGATACGTCAAACTTATAACACCCCTCTTTTCCGTCGAACGTTAAAAATGCATAGATTCCTGATTATCGTTCGTTCGATCCTACCTCTTCTCGTCTGTTTGTTTATCCGCTAACATCTCAATAGATTCTGATTCTCTGGTACAGTTTTCATTAATAGGAAAAGCGATAAAAAAGGAAGGTTTGTGTGTACCCAAGCGAAGACGGGGCGGGTCGCTAGGGTAGATAAAGTAACATGTTTCTTGTACAACTCATATTATTAGAAAAGTGGCGCTAACTGAGTTTACTCAACTTTGTGAATTGATAAAACTTTGTTATCTACGTAAGATGTGTAACGAGGTCGTTCTTAACTGGGTATCGAATTTAGGTTTTGGTTTAATAATATTTTTTCAATACACTCACTCGAAAACCTGCCCTTATCCTATTGCGTTTAGGCACGTTATAGACTGTTTTCCTCACTAGTGCGGAAAAGTGCGTGTGCTCGCCCCCGCCTCAATTTTATTGTAATATAATGGTTTATCGTATCAGGCGCGGGTCAACCTCCACGAGTCGCAAGTGTGCTGAAAAACATAGTTTAACACACGTGCTTCGTCACTGCAGCCCTCGGCTCCATAACACACTCGCCTACGGCTCGTGCGAAATTCGCATCGGTCGCGATGACAAACTTTGTGCACTTGTATCAAAATGTACTATTTTTTTTTCATATTTCGAGATTTTTTTTAAACTAAGACCTAGTAACGAACGCACTTTGTTATTGAAAAAATCCAATATACTACGCGGCATATAAGTTGAACCCGTTGCTATGGCTACGCGCAGCCCCACCACTTCGATTGAGACCCAAAGATCGGTTCAACTTGCGTGCTGAGATATGGGTATAATTACGTTATGTACAGTCGGCCGCACATAAGGTTAGCCCCCGATAGGAAATAAAGGGATACATACGCCTTTATCACGTCTCAAGGGGGACAAAGTTATACCTTCCAACCCCTTGGTGCAGCTCGGCCACTACCTGATTGAATAATTATATTATATAGCTTGTTAGTTTTCGACAAGATTTGCTCGCAAATATGTGCTTACCTAATATATACACTAAGTATTTTCCAAACACATGAGAGATAGTATTAATTATCATAAATAAATGATATTTATTTTGGTACATAGGTTTAAAAAGAAACACTTTTATACGTCAATTTTTATGTCAATTTTAAACTAGATGAGGCCGGTGTTTCCTAGCAGACTACCCTGAGAAGAAACACCGAAACAAACTCATAGGTCAGTCTATCTTATAGTCCATATTGTTGGAATCTTATTGTTTGGATAAGGTTTTCAAAAGACAATGACACTTCTTGTCGTGTGTGACAGCTGATATTTTAAAGTTAGAAATAACTGTCGTTTAGATGGCGTTAGTTTTGATATGTATTTGTTTTGTCAAATGACGATTTTACATTGAAAGTGGTGCATTAAATAATTCTTGAACTTTATGTGACATTAGATCAAATGTTTCAGATATTTATATTTTTGTAAGGATTTTTCTGGTTGTCTTTATACATACACTGACTTTAATAAATAGTTAACTGTTTCTGCCAAGATGGCGGTATATCCGGTCCTCACTTTTATTAATAGCGGGTGCTCACACCCACTAGAGTATTCGGTTGTCAATTTTAGAACGGGCAAGTCAGGGAAATAATAGTGCTGTGTGGATAAAGTCAGTAATGTTGAATTAGTGATCCAACAATATAGTAATGTAATGGTGAAAATCATATAAGAACCGGGCAAATTGGTGTCTAAGATAGTCTTTGGAGGAAAGAACCACACAGATTTGAGTGGACCTGTCCAGTCAGTGCAAAAATTTGTCAGTATTCGCATATTTCAAATTCAGGACTAAGAAGCCCAAGCCAGCGACTTTACCCGTATGAAAGTCGAAAATAATCTCAAGGTTATACGTTCTCGGAATAAAAAGTCCTCCTATATCCTATTCCTGGACTTACGCTACATGTCTGCCAATTTTCATCAAAATCTGTTCAGCCGTTTGAGTGTAAAGGAGTGCCAAACACACAAACATATAGAACAATCCTTTACTTACAATATTACTGTAATAGTGGGATTAAATAACACTTTCGAGATTATAATAGCTGTCTCATTCCTGAATCTTTATAAAGACAAATAAAGTAATTCAGTTATTTATCCTGATCCTTACTTGAAGAACTTTCTAAGAGGCATTGACGACGAAACTAAACCATTATCCTCTATTATTTGTACGACTTATTTAATTATACAATATTATTTTTAGTTTATATGAAACCTGAATATATTTTGTTCAGAATCAGTAACTAAATCGATTCCAATCATTTTTACACCATGTTATATTTTTTCCAAAAATATTTAAAGAAGATTACACCACCAACACTAATTACAACACAAGCCATAGCGGGCATAAACAACCCCCCAGTCGCCCGAATGGCCCGGTGACTATGTGTTTGTGTGAACAACCGGTAACATAACAAGCTTATAACTTTGTAGCAAGCATTATAGCAAGCTTATAGCAAGCTTATAAATTTTTCATGATACAGTTTTGAAATTTTTTACATTGATTATTTACAGAAAAAAAAACTAGACACGTGTTTCGGGTTTAGTATATAATAAAACTAATTTTGTATAAGGCTGCATGAAGTTGTTTCAAACATAGTCTGATTACTCCGTATTCCTTTCAGAAAAATTAACCTTGGACTCAACGCACCCTTGATTCGAATGTCTAAAACCCACAATAGTCTGCAAGTTACCAGACACCGATTCACACGGTGTCTCACTCAACAAGTTTAGGAGAGCAGTCTCGGAGGTATGAGCTTGTACAAATTTGCTAATTAACTGCTAATTTTAGGTATACATATATACTATATTATGCTCGTTTTTTAATGATTTATTTTTCTATTTCAGTCTACTTTTTTATTTTACAATTGTGTATTTTTTTTTTCATTTCGAATGTAAATTTTTTCTGGTAATAATATTTTTTATCTCTTTTAATAATGAATGTGTAATATGGTGTAAGCTTTGCGTATCTATAATAGGCATGCATACCAGTGTCATGATTTTAATATTTTATTTTTCAAAAGTCCTGTATGCAATGCTGTTGGTGTGCCAATAAAATAAATAAAAAAATAAATAAACATATATTTAATAGTCCTGAGTTGAGCTATAGTAGTCCATTTAAATCTGTGCATGTTTCATGACTTGACCATTACATGTTTATTATATCGACTTTAAAAGAAACTTTGATCTTTACTTTGGTTTCGGTGTTTCTTTTCTTGGTAGTCAGTCAGGAAGCACCGGCCTCATCTAGTTTATATTGACATACAAAAGTGTTTTTTATAATTGCAATTTTAATATTTGTTAAATAAATCATCATTATCGTCATTTCAGCCGAAGTGTTGCTGAAAGGAGGCCTTCCCCAAGTGTCGCCACAAAGAAGGGTCCTGTGCGCCTCGCATCTTTCGGATTACCATGACCCTCACCTAGTTCCGTAGAGGCCCAGCCTACTAGCCCGTAGAGGCCCAGCCTGCTAGCTGCAGGCAGGCAGGGTCGAAGCCTGCTGGGGTAAAGGGCCGTTTTCCAACAGGAAGGCTCAGCCCCGGTATGATAGGCAACGAAGGAACGGGGTAGGTTTTTAGTCATTAAGAGTCTGAAACTAATTCCCGCTCCGCCCAAGGGCGGGATTTGTCATTGGATGATTTTACCGACCATAAAAAAAAACCGTCACCTAATTGTCGGTCCACCTTGTGGGAAAATAAATATCTTTTAGCATTTATTAAATTAAGCAATGGTTTATTTTCATAACGAGATACATAGTCCGTATTTCATGTATATGGATTAGGACATCATACGATGAAATAGTTCATATGACTACACAGTCAAACAGAGAGTACAAGTTGGTAGTGGAAGTGATCCACTTCCCCCAATAACCGGCTGCTACCCTGGTACTCGCGCGAAATTATAATCAGCTGATAGTGTTATTCTTCTTTGTTTTGTGCGAGTTTCGAACTAATAGGTACATGTATGAGTACTTGATTAACAAGGCTACTTTGTATTTTTTGTTTTGTATATGTGTAAATAGTACACCATAAACTACCTGAGTATCTTTTTCTCCTTCTCTGTGTAATCCATCCAAAGGTTGTCTGTAAGAGATCGTTTAGCGATAAGCCCGCCCATTGTGACACCCTATTAATTTTAATTTCTTTAAGTAATTTTATTTTTGGTGTACACTAAAGAATACATCTATCTATCTTTGCCATTAAAGGCCTAGCGCCCGCGCAATGCCATAAAACAGTGACTTTCTGAAGTGTACTCCCCGAAAACGGCTGGGTAAAAAGATTTAAAATATATATTTATATATAAATTTATATTTGAACACATAATTTTTTCGTATGACTATTATTTATGCCAAAAAAAATATTACAACATGATATTTTTCTGCTTGTTTTCTCTACTTCTTTCAAACGGATTTGATCTTTACAAATATGTTTACACAAAAAATTGCTGGTTAAATGTTCTTCAGAACCGCATCGTGCGGTATTCAAATTTCTTTATCTTTTTACAAATAATATGAACAAAATACTGTAATCCTATGAGCAATTCCTTTACTTATTCTAGCTTAAAGTAAATTGGAGTGCTAATAATTAAAGAATTTCAATTAACTCTTGAAGTTTAAATAAATTGCCGTCATCCGTTTAAATTATAAAAATGTAAGCCTTTTCTAGACATTGTTTAATAACTTATCATTTGGGAGTACTCTCTTGCTTTAAATATTTTTTGCTCGAAATTGTTCAAATATGAAAATGAGACTATTTAATTTGATCGAATCATCATTTCGGGTGAAATACGTCAGTGCTGGACACTAACACAGACAGTGCTGGGCGCTGGATGTTTAGAGGTTTTTTTTTTGTGGTGGCAAGAGTGGGAAATCCACCATGGACACCCAGACCGCCCATGAAGGCAGTCTGGGTAGTGTCGGACTCCTACCGGCTAAAACCACACTCCTGCCATGCGAAAGGCTCCCTGCCGTCAAGTTTCGCAGGGATTTTATAGGCTGTAGGTTTAATTACTTTTCTTTTGTTTTTGTTTTTTACCATGTTTTGTGCTATTTGTTTAAATTTGTTAAAATTGTATAAATAAGTTAAAATAAATATAATAAATAATTCATTAAAACTAGTTAAAATTTTCCAATAAATAATGTTTGATGAATGAATGATGAATGAATGATGTTTAGAGATTAAGCCCTATATTATTCAAGCGGTCACCTCCTTCTGCGAGCAGTAATGCTAGCAAAGGAGGAGGCTGAATATGCACGCTCGGGGGAGCGATTCTCATGCCCAATCCGCCGGGATCGCGATCCCGATTGCCGGCTACCGCAGGCGCGGGCTTTCGGACGGTAAGCAATGGGTAGCTCACCGTTCGGTGACCGTCCAGACCGAGCTCAAGTCGTCGACAGCGCGTATTGTTCCACGCGTGCCTCAAGATGTTAGCAAACCGTAAGGGCCCAGCAGGGTCGAAGCCTACTGGGGCCAAACGTCTGCTTCGGAAAGGAAGACTCGGCCCTGCCCCCTAGCCAAGTTTTGAGTTGCCCACGCCCCCAATTCGTTTGTTCGAACAAAGGAGTTGGGGGCGTGGGGGGCTGGCATGAAAGGCAACGAAGGAACAAGAGTGGGTTTTTAGTTAATAAAAGTCTGACACAGAAAGGCAGATGTTATTGGATGATTTTCCCATCTAAAAAAATTGCTCTATAAAACACTAATAACTCCGATATTTTGCCTTTCTTTAAGAATTGTTTTTACACCTCTCGGTCTGAATTTATGCCTGTCTTCACATAAAAATCACTTCTATTAACTCCTTTGTTATCTGTTGGTTTAATGGCCACGACCTTCGGCATTGTAGTCAGGGGACTACAATGCCGAAGGTCGTGGCTTCGATTCCTACTCTAGACAAATTTTTGAGTGATGAGCACGATGATTTGTTCGGTGTTTCGGTGCAATTTATTTATAAGTAGCTTTTGCCCGCAGCTTCGCTCTGCCATACTCTACCCTAATTTACCCTACTTTACCCAACTCTACACTATACCAATAAATGACCAGGTTTTGGATTTTTTATTTTTATTTAATGGGATAAAAATTATTCAATGTCCTTCTCCTGGTTATAAGCTACCTTCTCACCAATTTTCAGCCAAATCAGTTTAGCCGTTCTCGAGTTCGAAAGTCGTGTTAGAATAGAATAAACTTTATTGTACACCTAAATATATAGTAACAATCCACAGGATAATAATGTTTTTCAGTTGTCTAGTACTCATAGTTCAAGCTCTGCTTAATTTGGTACTGGATGATGTTGGGTGAAAGTTGTGGAATATTATTGGTCATATTAGAACACATTCTATTTTTACTTCCATCAAAGCAGAGCGTAAGGAAAGTCCTCAATAAAAAGTACAAGTAAGCGAATAATAAGGCCATATCGTGCACCGACTGCCGCTCGTCAGCTGTTCGTATTCCCAGGAGTAGTAAAACTCACCTGCCTCGGGTCGTCGCACGCTGCTACGGTTATCTGCTATCCTAGTACCTTCGATGGGTCAGCCATTGATTGAGAATACTATTTATATCGGTCATTGTGAAATATGAATTATGAAGACAGTGCCGGTTTCTAGGTTAACCGTAGTATTGTTTTTGTGCCTACTGCCATTTTGTTACAAGTGGGGTCCAAGTTTGTCTCAATGACAAACTTGGACAACAAACAAAACCAGTCCTATTCTGACACTAGGCAGAATGCGCCCGAGCCGCAGGCGACGGTGTTATGTAGCAGCATGCTGCAGCGGGTTTTCGAATAAGTGCATTGAAAAAAACTTACATGTATACAGTCATAGACATTTTAATACCCCTTATTTGCCTTCCGTTCCAGGACCCCGGATTTCTCTTTCAAAAGCGAACCCATGGCCCCAGTAGGCTTCGACCCTGCTGAGGCACCACGATTTTGTTGACATTTCTTAGAGGCGCGTGTGAAACACTACACACCGTCAACGATTCCGGCTCGATCCGGACGGCCAGCTGCACATTGCTCGGCGTCTGAAGGCTTAGTTAGTGTCCTTCTTAAGTTTTCAATTAATGAGCTTGTAAACTAAGGTTTAGTATTTTTTTTTATCTGTTTTATTTATGAGATTTTCGTACACTACCGTGAAGAGGTCAATCCCATCGTACCTACTATCACACTACAAGTTTAGTAAATTTGAGAGCAGAAACCCAAACAAGGTCATTAAAATAAACGAGTTACATTCAAATAGAAGTCTCCCATATTCCTTTTTGAAAGATAATCATGATATTATTTATGAAAAAAATATAAAAGTACATATAAAACCATATCTAATGATATATTCCGTATTGAAATCGTGTGGAGTGGGGTCATAAACACAAGCAATATGTAACTACGGCTACGAATCGCGTAGTTCTGCCTACGTGCTACGAATTCCGTAGCGCGTCTACGATGTCATGGTGTAGAATTTGAATTTACTGTGTTGACGGATGAAAGTTATTTTTTGTACCTATGTGTCTATGATTGCCTGGTATTTTTAATGTAGAAAGTATTGTTGCGCTATTAATTAACTAAATAGGGTGCAGATGGCCAATTCTCGTAAAGAACTGCTGTTCCCAAGTCTGAGGTGACAAACCATTAATATAAGTTGTTTTTTTATCTAGAATTTCCCTACGGAAATAAATACCTAAATTTTTCACAGATTGAAACAGAACGTCGATGTCTTGTTGAAGTGCAACTTTATGATTAAGAGTGGTCTGTTGATCTAGTGTTAGTCTAGTGGCCCTGATTGCTATACTGGAGGTCGTTAGGTCGATTCCCACTCAAAACAAATGTCTGTTTGATGAGCACGATCATTTGTTCTGTGTCTGGGTGTAATTTATCTATAAAAGTCATACTTTTTATTAGATTTGTTAACGTTTAAAACGCGTAGTGTCTGTCATGTAGACATGACATGAGCGTGCTAGACACAGCAATTGCTTTGCTTTGTCATGTACGTGTCGTTTTTATGATTACGTTTGTTAACTAGTTTTAAGATTGCATCGGATGCGCAAATAAATTGTTTTTCCTTAATTCTATAATGGTCATTAATATATTGTATTGGTATCTATCTCAAACATTCATAACTCAAGAGTATTGGAGATCTTCAACGGGCTCTCATGAACACTCTCGCTGAGTTCTCACGAATGGTTTCAATGAGACATCTTATGATTTGTGTTTGATATTGTTGAATTTATGATACAATTTCAGTGTGAAACAAACTTTCTATTGTAAGTGTTTACACTTACAGTACACAAACAATTTATGGAGGCCATGAACTGTAATCGTTTTCAGTATTGAATACTGATATCTGACTGAAATAACTGCTCTTTTTTTAAGAGAAGAATAATGACAGTTCGGCAACACTGGCGTTGAGACCATGAGAACCAGAGTAGGCCAACTGTATTTCTTTCAAACCGAGTTTGATTTGAAAAAAGAAAACTGCTCTTTTATTTCAAATAAAATCAGTGCCTATTGAAAATAAAAGTTAGGCTACTCGAGCTCTCATGGCTTCAATTCATGGGAAAAAATCGACCCGTATCGTTGTATATTCATCGAAAACACAGGTGTTGTGAACACAGTCAATGTATGTTAATGAATTGAGGACTAATAAATAAATATCATAGTACAATTACTATTATTATATCTAGCTTTTATTGTCCTACTGCTGGGCAAAGGCTTCCTTCTATTCCTTCCGTTATTTGCGCCTCTGACCCATTTCTTGCGAATTTCTGATGAAGATATCTAAGCCTATATCAGACATCTAAGCCGTACCTATATCATAAAAGAGACTGTGACCCCTGAGTTTGTTTCGGTGGTTCTTCTCAGGGTAGTCAGCTAGAAAATACCGGCCCCATCTAGTTTAAACTAACGGAAAAAAATTGACGTGTAAAAGTGTTTTTAAAACCTACTTGCAAAATAAATATAATTTATCATCATCATCAATTCAGCAGAAAGACATCCACTGTTAGGCCTCCGTTCACTTCCTCTTTGAGTTTCAGGGCTGCGGTGAGTCTTTCAAAAAACCCTCTAGCCTTAGCAAGATTTAATATTTAATATTAGATTAAATATTTTTAATATTCCCACTGCTGGGACTCAGGCCTCCTCTCTAGGAGAGAGAATGGGCCGTATTCCACCACGCGGGCCCAGTGCGGGTTGGTGGATGACACATGCTTTCGAATTTTTAGTTCTAGGACATTTTCTTCACGATGTTTTCCTTCACCGTTTTGAAAGCAGTGGTGATGAAATAAATTGTACAAAGTAATGAGCCTGGCTAGGTTTGGATTTACGACCTACAACTTGTAAATCGGGGCCGTTACCACTCGGCCACCACTGCTTTATTTTTCTTTGACTAATTAAATGTATTAAAATAAAGAGGATTTGCCTCATTAGTCAGAGTTCATTTATTTATTGATTTAATTTCCCAGAGGCTTACATAGAAACGTTTATGTGGACAGTGGGTACAGCTGAGTGGAATTCCTTGTCGGAGTTTGTGTTTCCTGATAGCTAGAACATGAGAGGTCTTTAAGTCAAGAGTGAATAAGTTACTTCTAGGAAAACGTGCTCCATCGTCGGTCACATCATTACTTACCATTAGATGAGATAGAGGTCAAACGCAAGGTAATCCATAAAAAAAATCTTTCCTTTCTTTGGTAGACTTGATTGGTGGGTAAGCGTTAAGAGTTTTAGACAGTTTAAACGGAAAAATAAGTTATTAGATAACTTTTTAACTCAACTGTGTTCCTTAGTTGCCCTTTGCGTTCCAGGACCATGGTTTTTTTTTATGGTTGGTAAAATCATCCAGTGACATCCCTCGCCCTTGGGCGGAGCGGGAGGTAGTGTCAGACTCTTACTGACTAAAAACCTACCCCGTTCCTTCATTGTCTTGGTTCCAGGACCCTGGTCACTATTTCAAACAAATCCACCAAGAAAAGTAGACTGCAAGGCATATATAATAAGCATAATCAATAATGTTCCCACAGCCAGGACTTATGCATCCTTCTCTATAGGAGAGAAAATGGGCCGTAATCAACCACGCGGGCCCACTGCGAATTGCTGGATGTCACATGTGTTCGAATTTTTTGTTCTAGGTCATGCTGGTTTACTCAACATATTTTCCTTTACTATTTTGAGAGCAGCGTGTGATTAAATAAATTACATAAAGTAATGGCTGGGTTTGAACTCGCGACCTACGACTTGACAGTTCACCACTGGGCCACCACAGTTGTCTGAATGGTACTGTTATGGCATTTGGATTGACTTACATTTTAATGTGATTTAGTTTTATTTTGTTGCAATTGTAATTATGCCAATGTATTTTTTATTTCTATTTATGGATTGACATTGAATTTTTGTATTGTAGTTTTTTTTTTCCAATAGTAATTTTGTTTATATCTGTCGTCTTTTTTATCACTACATAGTATAAAACAAAGTCGCTTCCCGTTGTCTGTCCCTATGTAAGCTAAGATCTTTAAAACTACGCATTGGATATAGATGCTTTTTTTTTAATAGATATAGTGATTCAAAAGGAAGGTTTATATGTATAATACATGCATAGTATATTTAATACCACCATTGCACCCGTGCGAAGCTAGGGTGGGTCGCTAGTTATTACTAAAATTGTTACTTCTGTATACTGATACTTTTGAATTCCTTCCTGCAACTTATCTGTATTTTGTACTGCCTCACACGGAACTTTTAATCAGCCTATACCTACAGCTAACTAGTCCTGGGCCACCAAGATACAGGTTGTGCCTAGTTTGGGGCCCAATGCCACCTCTGATGTGTTTTGTATTTTTTTTTCATATTTGTATACTTTTCTTTCAAACTTGAGTGTGTTAATAAATTATTATTATTATTGGAGAATCTGATGCTGTTATGAAACTAAGAGAAAGCTTTGCAGTTTATAGCTAAGTATATTAGCGCTGAAACTGAAACAACGCTGAAAACTTGCGCTGTGTGCTCAGCTTTATGCTGAGCGTTCGGCCGTTTTGCACGGATGTGGCACATATCTTTCCTATATAATGTTATGTTTGTCTAGTTTTTAGTTGCGTTATTCCGTGTAAATAAACTGTTTTTCTTTCTTTCTATATTGGTTAAATACCAGCTTTTCATGTATATAATAGTTGAAAACAATAGCTCTCACAAAATAGTTATTTATGTTGATCGCTAGCTCAGCATCTTTGATTTACGGCAGAATGCAGTGCGGCAGATCTGGCTGGTATTTAGGTAAGTCTAGTGGTTGTACTTTTACTGTGGTATTAAATGCGAACGCCTAATGTGAAATCGGTTGAAAGCAGCGAGCACTAGGTCCATTTTTCAGCCGTCCGGTAACAGTACCGGACCGAGCCCGAGTCGTCGACGGCACGTAGTGTTCCAGGCGTGCCTCAGAGTTGTCGACAACCGTAGAGGCTCAGCAGGGCTGAAGCCTACTGGGGTCAGGGGTCGAGTTCTGAAAGGGAAACCCGTGGCCATAGACCGCAAGGTACCTGATATAACATAGTTTTTTTAACACATTTTAGTCAGTAAAAGTCTGACACGCTCTTCCACGATTTCCCACCTAATGATTTGAGAAAAGTTGTTGAACACGAACCTCATATTCTGAGTTCGGTTTGCTCCAACTATTGAACCATGAGGACTATCGAAGTGAATGTAATGTTTCAAGGTATCTGTAACAGATTGTTCCGGTCTAGGGTAGAAGTTTAGTCTTCGATTAAGTATCGCAGACGCCAGTTATATATACTTACTTAGTTTTTACAATATGGCATCTTCAATAACTGTATCAAGTTAGGTATTTAGGAAACCAAATTTACCATTTTTATGAATATATGTTTATGCAGTTTTAGTATGTGGTATCAGTTTTGTTTCTCTTTATACAGATTTTTAGGCTCACTCTGCAGAGCCTGCTTGATGAGACTGCAGCACATCTGCTACTAAGCTGCCCAGTCGTCGCTGGATACAGGGCGAAGGACTTCGGAAACACAGGTACCCACCGAGGTCAGTAACACCAAGGCGCTGCTGGCCTTCTTTGAGGAGCTGGGGTGGACCGCATGACACATGTCCCACCCGTACGCTAAATAAGCGCTTTAGTCATGGAGTGTCGGACACCAGCTCGAAATATAATACAGGTTTTTAGTTTGCACGGGAATCGAACCCGGAGAATGGAGAGGTATTACCAGAACAGGTCTTACGCTTTCTTCTTCTCAATTTTTGGTCGAACCCTTAGGCCGATAGGGTCACCATCTTAGAATTTGCTTCGGTCAACACAGTTCTTTGTGTGAGCGTTTTGTCTACGCCATAGTCAGTGTCGTAGTAGTGTGGCTACGCCGTAGCATCGGCGTAGGCCGTGCTACGATGCGAGACATGTACAGTACGGCTGACGGATCATGGCACGTCTGAAGTTAGGCTCTGCGAACATTAGCGCTCAAAATAAGCGCGCCAAATAAATGATTTATAAAAATAAATGCCAATAACTGTTGTTCACAGCAATAACAACTGCTATTGGCATTTATTTTTTCAAATCATTTATTATTTTACGAGTACATAAGCGCTAAAGTTCGCAGAGCCTAACTTCAAACGCGCCAAGATCCGTCGGCCGTACTGTACAGACCGCGACATTAACTAGTTATCCCTTCACGAAAGATATTTTAATGTGAGAGAGCTACTCAATAGGGAATAAGCATTAAAATATTTGTTATCTAACCAGTTTAAAAAAAATATCTGAATCGATAGAAACCAAATGAGATACTCGTATAATAATTTTAAACTGATATACATATTGGTCTCTCTCGTCATAACGCCGTATTCTATGGCGGCCTACTCTTTCTTATTTTAAAACTTTGAAGTTTTATAACTTTGTAGTTGATGAAGATATTTAAAAAATTCTTTCGTTTTTATTTACTAGAGCTAAAAATGATTTAGTTTAGCTAATAAAAAAATTGCATGCATATTCCCTATTGATGCAGTTGTCAGTACCATGTTTTCACCAATCTCCGTCGTCTCGTGTGTAAGGGATAATAAAAGAAATCAAGTCGAAAGTTATAGTTTATATTAGATTTATAATAAGATATGTAGTCTACAAAATTTCACAAATTTTCACAACGTTATTTGAACCTAAAGCGTCTACCCATTTTATTATGAAAATAAAATTATCGAAATCACTGGATCTACGTACGGCGGGGGTTCATTTTACGTAACCATTATTTTTTAAAATATAATCTAATAGGCTGATATTTTATTCTCGCGTATTTTTACATGAGTAAGTGAAAAACTAATAACGGTAAAAAAATAAAAAAAATATCAATCCATAAAATGAGCCCCCGGTGAAGTCAACAACACAACGTCGCTCTCATACAATCATATTTGTTATTGTTATATTAACTAGAGTTATACAGAATAATGATCCTATGAAATATAATTATGCATTCTTTAAATTTATTCAATAATATAATAATACTTAATAAGTATCCATAGGTAATGGTTAGTCAATGTCGTGCTACAGACTACTATAGTTTATAATATAATGAATGAGTCGTATTATTCTTTATCATTTATTACTTTAAATTTATTATTCGATATCATAACCACTAAACGAACATACTGCAGCCTCGGCCCGCAGCGCGGGCGCACGTAATCACAAAAAAACATCGTCAACACATAAAATAATAATCAATAATAATAATCATACAGATAAAAATCATTCATAAAAACATTACAATAAAAATCTAAACATTAAAACACACTTAAAACAAACATTATATTAATATTATCATAATCATAGTGTGTACGTATGTATAATATCATTTAAGCGAATATTCGTATAGTCAAAAATAATGTGAGCATGGCGCGCGGGGAGCGGGCGGGGGCCATCCGACGCAGTCGGCCCGGGCCATAGTCAGCCGCGGCCCAGGCCATAACCCACTCATTACCTAACATTAGCTAGCGCCCGCGGGCGGGACACACTACATTACACTATCAACAAACAGGCCGCGGACCGCTCCCCAAGCCGCCCGTCCCTCGCCTATTATATTATTATTATAATATCTTAATACTTTACGCTATTACGTTAGTAAGCTTTATAAATTTTTCGATTTCTCATTACGCTATCAATAATAATTATACAACTTTTTTTAAATTTTATGTTTTTTTCGAAATTTCTATCATAACGTACTTTCGACTCTCTCTGCGGCGACGAGCGCAGCGCGCGCTCGGCGACCTAATAAAAAACGTTCATAATAAGAAAATATATCGTGAACAACTCTGCCGACTTACGATAGGTACGGCGCGGCGGACGAGCCGGCGAGGCGGACGGGCCGTGCCGGCGAGGCGCCGACTTTTGGCACCAGGATTTCGATTACGCGATTTTTACTTCTTTTAATATTTTTTATAACGATTCGAGTAAAAAAGATCCCTACTACGAGAACGTGCGACTCGTGGTTGCGGCGGCCGCGGCGGCTCGAGCGCCTTACGAGATGATGCGGATGGCTTGGTGCGCCGGCGCCGAGCACGCCGGGCACGGCGCGCCGCCGGCCGCCAGCCGCTGCGCGCACTCCAGGCAGAACAGGTTGTGTCCGCACGGCACCAGCGCCGCCGCCACGCCGCGCTCGCCGCACACGGCGCACGCGCGCGCCGGCGACGCCGCGGGCGATGGCCGCGTGGGGCCCCACGCCCACACGCCGGCCGCACCGCCGCTGGGCGACTCGAACGACGGTGACTCGCCCAGTCCCTCGTCGCGCTCCGTCGATGACCAGATGCCCAGCAAGTCGCCCAGCCGCGCCGAAGAGCCGCCCGATGAGCACGACCCGGCTGACGAGAACGCGGCCTCCTGCTCCGGCCGGATCAGCGACGCCAGCCCGGCGCGGTACAACGAGGCCAGCTGCTCGCTGTCCGTGGTGGCGGGCCCGGTGCCGGCCGCGCCCGCCGCTCCTGTGCGCAGCGCGATGTGCGCCTCGATCTCCTTGCGCGCCGCCTCCACGCTCTCGGGCAGACCCGTCACCTCGAACACGGGCTCGCGCTCGCGCGACGGCGTCACGATGTACGTGTGTGTAGTGTGTTGAATGCGCTTGATGGTGGCGCCCTTGGGCCCTACCACCAATCCTACGACGCGGTAGGGTACGCGAACCTGCGCGGTGACATGTCCTGGCGCGCCGGCGGGTGGCGGTGGCGCGGCGCCACACTTGCGCGACGCGCGTATCTGCGAGAAGTGCTCGGCCGCTGAGAGGATCTCGCGCTTGGCGCGCGCGACGTCCTCCTTGCGGCCGGTCACCACGAACACCGGCTCCTCCCCGCGGACCGGTGTCTTGATGTATGTGTTGGTTTTTGCGCGCAGCGCCTTGATCTTGCAACCTAGAACAAAGATAAATAATATTAGAAAGGGTTACATTAAACATTCTTATGTCATAGAATTGAGTTACAACAGCCAACGTGGGCTCGTCGTGTTCCAAGGTTGTTTAAATAAGCGCCATCATAGCGGTCGTGGCATTGTGGCGTAGTGAAGGCCGTTTAGACATTGTACATTTGGGGTATGACGGAGTGGCTGCGGGCATGTGCCCGTCAATACGCGCTCGAGACGGCGGTGAGGCGGCCGAGCACCAGACGGTACTTAACCGAATACGTAATGTAATTCGTCAGTCGGCGGCAAGCCGGCGCGAGGAGCGCACGCTTCTCTGTACCGCTTGCGGCGACAGAGGGCGCCGATGTGATGGTGAATGGACGAGTTGGTGACATAAACTCAAGTCGAATATACTTTAGCAATGCAAGTCTAACACAATAAACTTGATTAGTATAATTTGAAGCAGCCTACAATTGCGTCGTAGCACGTGTACATCGTAACGTATTGAGTAATGTTGGCGTCCCGCACTTGCACGTGTCGCGCGCATAGCGCCGTCCCGCTCGCGCATCTTACTCGAATGCGGCAAAAACATGGCAATGTTGCGCAGCATCCACTTCGTTAAGACATGACCCGACTACTTAACACAAGAACACGATGAATAACGAACAGGGGGAACCATCTTTAATTTAGGAAATCGAATTTTGCTAAAGTACGCGGCAAATAAGTTGAGCTCTGCTATGGTTACGCACAGCCCTTCGCTTCGATTGAGACCCGAAAATCTGTTATAGTACGCGGCAAATAAGTTGAACTAAAGTGGCCGTCGTTGCTATAGTTACACGCAGTCCCCCACTGTGTCACCTTTCGATGCAGACCCAAAAATCTGATAAAACTTTTTTTTTGATATACTTAAATAAGATCAATGAAGGTAAGTATTTACCAGTTCATTACGTAAGAAAATCTACAGTAACTAAATAAATAAAAAAGTTAAAAGTATGAACCTCAAAGCCTATAAGGTCAAATGCTTCATACTCAATACTAATCATCATACAAATAGTTAAGTAACAAATTAATGAAACAATACATAACGACCGGCCTGAAACTCGGTTCGCGTGAAAAGGAGGTATAATCCCCGTCGGTTACAAATGGGGAAGGCCTATATGTAGGGTAGTTTAATGAATCACAGGTTGACGACCCGGCCGGTAACCTCGCCAGACGGCGTCGTTCCAAATTGAACCCTACGGCTTTTGAAATAGAGATAATTGCTTTATTTATATACCGTGAATTCCGTAACGGTTTTAGCTATGGTATTTTGAGTTTTAAGTGTTTGCTAGTAAGGTTTTAAATGGTTTGTGTGGTGTTTCAGTTCGATATTTATGTTGGAAATATCAGTAAGTTGGAAGGCTTGCTTTTCGATTATTATGTTTTTTTTTTTTATGGTAGTTAAAATCATCTGATGACAAATCCCGCCCTTGGGTGGAGCGGGAAGTAATGTCAGACTCTTACTGACTAAAAACCTACCCCGTTCTTTCGTTGCCTATCGTGCCGGGGCCAGGTATTCCTTTCGGAAGCTGACCCATGACCCCAGCAGGCTTTGACCATGCCTGCCTGCAGCTAGGACGCTGGGCCTCTACGGTTTGCTGACAGCTCCTTGAGGTGCGCGGGAACAGAACGCGCCGTCGACGAATTGGGCTCGGTCCGGTCGGTTACTGGACGATCGGACAGCGTGCTACCCATTGCACGCCGTCCGCAAGCCCGCGCCTACGGTGGCCGGAAATCGGTATCGGAATCCCGGCTCGATTATTATGATTGAGATTTGTCCGTCTGTTCTCAGTGATCAGAGCGCTCAGCAGCAATTATACAATACCCTTAATTTATTACCATAATTGATTTGCCACGCCGCCTTTTTGTACGTTTAATTTCGCACTAACAAACTTAATTGGTGGCAATTAACTTCTATTTTGATATTTATTCAAACAATCCGATTAATTTTTTTTAAAGTAAAGTATAGCAATTATGTTTGTTTTTTATTTCCCACACGTTGTTTGAGTTACCACCTTTTTATTAAAGTGGGAAATAATCTAATGACTTCTTTGGATTTAGCGATAGGTAGTGTCAGACTTTCACTGACTAAAATCTACCTGTGGCAATTCTTTTGAATAACCACGAAAGCCTGGATCATCCCGCAAACCCCAGTCGAGTAATGACTCAGGAGGAGGATGTTGAGTTAGGCAATGGCCTAGGTCTAGTGATCGTCAGCGCTACTGCTGAGCATGCAGTCCATGAGTTCGATTCCCGGACCGAGCAAAATGTTATTGGATTTCTGGATTTACGATCTACAGGGTCCAATTGTATTTTCATGCCATCTAGGGACCCACTCAAATATACGCTAAGTTTTATCTATACCAAGTCCGTTTAGGAAGTTTTAGGGGACAAACATACGCACAAAAGAATTATATACAATAAAGATTTGTTGAACATTTTTATATGAGACTGGTTGTATATTACTTGTACTTACTATAGGTAAATATCTGCTTATCCCTTTAGAGAACACAAGCTCGATGTTATATTATTATTCTTTATTGTACGCGGCATAAAAGTAGAACCAAAATGGCGATTAACCTTCAATGCGCAGTAAGAGAATTCCAGGTCTCAATCGAAGTGCGGCACAGCGGGGGCTAGATATAAACGACGGCCATTTTAATTTAACTTATTTGCCGCGTACTATAAGTGTATGAAGTTAAAAAAAAACTAATATCAATGGCATTCTGTGTGCAGTGACGTAGGCTCGTAGCCGCGTAGCGCGGTGCTACGAACTCGTAGCCTCGTAGCGAGTTGGCTGCTAAGTAAACCTACTGCAGAGAGTGCGATTTATTTAGAATTTGTTGCAGTATATAAGAGAGTTGATTTTACTTGCGGAACTTGACTTAGCAGTACTATATATACTATTTGATAATTATCATTACAATTCTAATGCTTCAGTTAGACCAGTGCGTGTACGAATGAATTGGAGGAATGCATCGAAAGTAATCTTGCTATCCTTTTATCAGTATGACCTTTAAACTAGTTAGATTCACCATCAACGATGCATCACAGCTTTACCATCAGCTAAGATCGCAGTCAAGTACTGGTTAACATAATTTAAAAAAAATTACTGCATTTACGGTAGGACTTTTACTTCAGTTTACGTATAATTAAATATATTAACCTTTTGAATACCGTAATTAGATACACAATAGTAAGACAATACGTGTGCGGATACCGGTGTCCTCTTGGAGCTTCACAGTTTAAAAACCTGTCCACTCCTTTCCTGTATTATTGCTACATGTTTAATTAAGAATTCGTATACAAAGATCACCAGACCAGTCAGAAGAAATCTTGGAAGGAAAAGTGGCTGCGCAGGACGGGCGGCATAACAGGTGGCGCATGTCCTGTGCAACGGTTCCGCACTGGCACAGTTTTTAAGATGGATCGAGGACGCCCCATTTGGCCAGATGGTTTTTGCAGCGGCCAACCTAGGTCTACAGTCGGTTAAGAGATTTTATTAAGCATTGCAGTTCACGTTTTGTGTTGATTTTTACTTAAGTAGCCATTTATTTGCATTAATTAGGAGACCCAAGGTTATCAAAATAGACAAATGAATCGCTAAAATTGAGGAGCAGCGGACAGGGTATATTGCTCGAAGATCAAATGGTCGATGGGGCCGCAAGGACGGCGACCGCGAAGACATAGCGTTAGAAGGCCTCCCACAATGTGGATCTGGAGGGGGTCATGGGGAAGCGAGAGATGCGAGCTGCACAGGACCTGTCGTAGTACCGACACCTGGGGGGAAGCCTGTCCAACAGTTTAGTTCTACACGATAGTCAGTTCTGTTACAAGAAAGGAATTGGCACTTGAGATACCATTTATAACCTTCTAGATGATGTAATTAGCAAATTAAATGATAAATAAAAGGTAGCAGGGATTTTTCTAGATTTAGCTTTGGCATTTGATACAATTGATGATGATCCCATTGCTAAATTAGATTATTATGGAGCCCAACAATTATTTACATCTTATTTAAGAAACAGAAAAAAATATTTATAAACCAACACTATTGAACGGAATGGGCAATGGGAAACTTACCAATCATCCATGATTATTATTACCACTGGCGTATAGCAGGGTTCCTATTAGGTCCAATTCTATTTTTTATTTTAACAGTGGACGTCTTTCGGGTCAAATAATGATGTGAATTTAAAAAACATGGATTGAAAAAAAAAATGACACGATACGAAATGTCTTAATTGTTTCCAATTTAGCATTAAAATTATAGTAGGTCTTAACAAAACGCTTCACTAACGTTAAGCACCGCGAATTAGTAAAGCACAAGCACTTGGCCCTCCGCCAACCTCCTATCTGGACAATTTAGCATAGCTAACAATGCTAACGGCATGTACTGCCCGCTCCCGGACCGTGTCGGGGGATTAACATAACTTTGTTTTAGATTTTTCAGTTCATGAACGGGTAGCGACATCTGTGACGCAACAATCGAACTAAAATAGAGTCGTGGGTTCGATTTCCAAACAGGGCAAATGTTTGTGTAATGAGCACAATCATTTCGTTCTGTGTCTAGGTGTAATTTATCTATTATATGTATGTATTTAGAAATATACGCCGTCTAGTCCCAAGCTAAGCAGAGCTTGTGTTATGGATACTAGACAACTGATAAACATACTTATATATTTCTAAATACATACATATTATAGATAAATTACACCCAGACAAAGAAAAAATGATCGTACTCATCCACAAACATTTGTCCTGGGTGGGAATTGAACCCACGACCTGCATAGCAGTCAGGCCCACTAACTACTAGACCAACAGGCCAGTCAAAATGTAGTAAATAATGATCTTCTTAATGACATCTTTGGTTTCAATATGACGCAATAGTTTCCCACCAACCGGGAGTGATCCTTGGGTACATTAGCATAGCGCGTTCCAAGATAAAAGTCGGCTGGTACCACGTTCCATGAAAAGTAACTAAAGGGCCTCTGTGAGTTGGCTTCGACCCCATGTACACCTCGCAGAGGTCCTGGATCTCAGGGTTCTAAGATAAATATACTTAAAATAACTACATCTTCTTAAACCGTGTACAAAAGTAAACACAAATATAGTAGTCACTGAGATAAATCCATCTCCACAAAGACGGCTTACACCTGTGACCACGGCAATAGACTAGTGTTAGCGACAACTGTCTGCGGTCAGACTACAGACTACGGCCGTCTGTGGGCACCGACTACAGACTATTAGCCGCAGTATACGGCAATAATGTCAGTTGTCAGCTAAACGACGTGTCACAGACCGCAAGAACTAGGCTGGCGTTTATTAAGCATCTGGCCTGTTGGGCTAGTGGTTAGTAGCCCTGACTGCTATGCGGAAGGTTGTAGGTTCGATTCTCAACCAGGACAAATGTTTATGTGATGAGCACAATCATTTGTTCTCTGCCTGGGTGTAATTTACCTATAATATGGAAGTATTTAGAAATATATAAATCAGGTGTTTAATACTCATAGCGCAAGCTCTGCTTAGTTTGAGTCTAGACGGCGTTGTGTGATAGTTGTGGAATATAAAAAAATGTATATTGAAGAAAAGTTAAAGAGAAGTATAGTCTACAAATCTTAAAAAGGCGTTATTTTGCAACACCCACAGTACTTTAAACCTACAATACAATATACGATTCCTTAACCAACCTTCAATGAAGGCTTTTAATTAAAACTAAAACAATAATAAACAAATAAATCAACAATAACATTAAAATAAGTCCTTCCTCCCAAGGTAAATAATAAAATAATTAACTAACGAAAATATTTTCATGGAAAACCTTCAGAAATCGGTTTTCTAAACTATGCGCCGAATATTTGAGTAACAGGGCAGCATAAATACGCAGGAGTACTTTATAGCTGTATATGGGTCACAGTAATGTTCAACCAAGTTTTGTGTTCCTTCGATTTTCCATTCATTCAAGTCTTGACTGTAGTATTGTTGAAATAAAACGGACCCGGACGCGGTGCGTGTTGGAGGATGTCGCATGTCTTTGAATTTTTGGTTCTAGGACATGCCGGTTGCCTCACGATGTTTTCTTTCACCGTTTTGAGAGCAGTGGTGATGAAATAAATTACACAAAGTAATACGCCTGACTGGGTAAGTCGGGGCCATTACCACTCGGCCACCACTGCTCTCGTTCTTACATTCTTACATTACGATATAACATAATATATACATATTATAGATAAATTAAAACCAGGCACAACAAATGATCGCGCTCATCAAACAAACATTTGTCTTTAGTGGAAATCGAACCAAACTAAGCAAATTAAGCAGAGCTTGTCTTATGGGTACTAGATTACTAATAAACATACTTATATATTTCTAAATACATAAATATTATAGATAAATTACACACAGACACCGAACAGAATAATGATTGCGATCATCACACAAACTTGGGTTGGAATCGAACCTTTCAGTACAGCAGTCAGAGCTAGACCAATAGACCAACAGGCCAGTCAAATAATATTAACCATATTTGACCTACAACTTTTATGTTAAAGACAAATCCATGTAAAACTAGCCCAGCTTGCAATAAATACCATCCGTTTGCAAACGTCAGACCAAGTCAAAAGCCTCCTTCCATGCGCAGTACATACCATTCATAAGGGTGCTACGTGTCTACGAGAGTGCTACGCGGCCACTGCACTCTACGCGGCTACAGGCTACGCGGCTACGGCGTAGCAAACCGGGTCACCGACCCCCTTCCCGCTACCCCTCGTAGCCTTCTCATGACTAATATAAATGCGTATTTTACGTGAATTTCTTTTATTTTATGCTTATGGCTGTAAATATTGAGCATTAACAAGCGAATTACTAGTATTGCCGTTTTATGCCGTTTTTGGGGTGATCGTAAATTGATAATATTTATTTGGAAATTAAATTTATTTTATTAGGTAGTTGATCCTTTTCTTACTTTCTCAAAATATTAAACTTATAAAAAAAGTTCCAGAATAGAGAATGATTTTTTAACGGCCGCAATAATGGCAGAAAAAATATGAAAAGAAATTTCCTGAAAGCGTGATAGATTCGTTGCCAGGAATAACCACAAAGCCTGAAGGCTGTACGGCGAGGGTAGCGACCTCGGATTTATCACAATAGAAGGTCGAAGCAAACGAGATAAATGTTAGTATTATTTGGAGATAACAAATTTTCCTTTCGACACGTTCTTTTATTAACTTTTGATATTGAGAGCGAAAAACAAACTAATTTGATTTTCAGTTTGTTTGTCAAGATATAACATGTGGCTAACATTTGCCTTGCTCTAAAATATTGTTTAAAATTCGTTTACTATCAAGTGGTTATAGCACACCTATTTTAATCAGTGACTATTCAATATGAATCATAATTATTTTCATAAATAATAATTATACTTTTTTTTAATAATACTTTTTTTTAATATACGTCGGGATGAGAACTATTTTTATTTGTAATTTCTTTTTCAATATGTCTTAATAAACGGAGATTAAAAAAGTGTTAACAAAATTTTAAGTTTTATGATAAGTAGTAACTACAAAATAAAACAAACCTAAAAAAAATTCCTCCCCCTGTATATATCATTGCTACGAGGGGCTCTACAAGGCTACGAGATTGCTACGAGATCGCTACGAGGTGGCTACGGCGCGCCGGCCGCTACGGTTATGTTCCAAATTACGCATGGCTGCTTCGCTGTTTTATACGAACGTTTTTTACTTCACGAATGTTTTATTGTTTCAGAGACGTTTGGTTTGTATTTTTTTAGATATTTTTTAAGTTTAGTTTACCATTTATCTTTGTTTTCTCAACCTATTTTCCTTATCTATCCTTGAATTGGATATTTGTCTGTGATTATTTTTGTATATATTTTATACTGAGCAACAAAAATCACACTAAAAATATTATTTTTGTGAAAACAGGATTCAAATTGGTCATTAAATGGAGCAGTAATTAGCATTCCAAATATCGGTTTCAGGAAGAGTGGGGACTTGGTGGGAACATCTTCCTATCTCTTTTGAGTACACGTAACCTATTGGCAGTGACGTCACATTTACGTATGTGCCATGTATGTGCATCCTTATACTGTTTTTTGACAGTTTCCCCCTCCACGAGAGCTTTATTAATATTGAACGAATTTGTTTTTTTTTTCTATGTGCCATTTCAGTAACCAATTACTATGATACTAAATAACTTAAAAAAATGTTTTACATAACCTTCAAGTTAGACTATGAGCCAAAAGTTGGATAACTTAGCAAATACCTTAACTTCCGAAGCTTTCCGCCATGGAGTGATTAATTAACATGGCAACAAATATTTTTCCCTACAACCTGATTTCAACCCTATCTCAACCAAAAATAAGGTTCAAAATACAGTGTTAAAATTAAATACGGTTAAGACAATGACAGATTCGCAGACACACTATAACAATGAGTTCTGTATATTGATTAAATATGTTTGTGTATTAAGGAAACACATTTTGTTAATGACTTACACATATATACAATTAGTACAATTTACTATGAAACATATTTACGTGAGTGTTTTCATTAAGGCTCTGTAGATATATGGTATCCTGGTAGATCATATGTTATAATGCTATAGGTATACAGATAGTTTATTATATATGTAAAATGAAAGATTTAAAATGTGCTTTATGTCTATGGATATAGGGTTATTTTTTATAAATTCTTTGTGTAAAATAATAGAACGTAGATACAAGGAAATTCGTATATTTTTCTTGCACATCTTTTCTTTTCCTTATCATGCATCTGAATGATAATTTCCTGCGGAGTAATCAGGAAGCTGAAGTTTTTGTTCGCCCTTTTGGGGAAAGAAAATGTTCTTTTAAAGGGTCCGAATTATAAGTTAGTTTATTAAGTAACCCCTCTACCAACCTCTTATAATATGTTACAAGCTTAAAATATATTTATTTGTTATTTTTAAAAAAGTGTACAAAGTGTACTAATAACTTTGTACATAGGTAAAGAAAATTGCTAATAAAAAACATCCGCGTATATACATCTTGTTACACATATTGAAGGATAAAAATAAAAATCAATTAAAGAAATAAATTAAATGACGTTGGTACCCACACAAAAATTATGGTGAGTCGTTCAATAGCATAGATAATAAAAACCACTAACTAAGCGTGCCCCTAAACGTAATCATAAATAAAAATTACTAAATGACAAAAGTCTACCTAAAAAACAAAATTATTTTCGATTTTAAATGAGTTCATCAAATTATCTATATTATTTTGATACTGCTCTTAGCCCAACTCCTTACCGTTATGCCTCTCTGGTACTATTGTAACAAAATACTTCTAACACGACCGTTTCAAATGCAGTAATTTGGAATATCCAAACGTAAATATGTAGGTCAAATGTAGGTATAGCGTATAAATACATAAGCAAGAGAAGCACCGAAAAGCGTAGTCACACTGAATAATGGAGAAGACAAAGCCTGACTTTTGTCTCTCTCACACATTACTTCTCACTCTATCTCTATATCTGCACTTCTTGATATGGTATGAGGATTAACTGATATTGATACTTTAGCAGTTTCCGTTTCAGTTTAGTAACACTTTATGGAAGATTGGAATTTGTTTTGTCAATAACCAAAGGAGAATATACAACGGAGATGTATTACAAACTTATTTAACAAAGTAGATCCTCTTTTATCCCCCCGAAATTATTATTTTTCTTTCCTTAGGGGGATCGAGTTCGCATTGTATCGGCATTTATTGCGTAGAAATATTATTTATCCCGGATCCAAATACCAGGACCCTACGATGGGGAGGAGCTGATCAATAACTCACGGCGTCGGTATCACCCAGTCCTCGCGACGCTAACTTGAGACTCTTCACAAACGACTATGTTTTGTATCCAAACAACGAACGTTTAATTCAAATATGCAAATGGAGCCCAAATTTACTTAAACAATTTCGTACCTGTCATCTTTTATTTGCCAAATGTCGGTTACCGTTACTTATGTACTTTTTCACTTTACGAGCGCTGCGTTGTTCAGATAACTGACTTCACAACGTTAGTTATGATCTAACCACGGCATAAAATTTTATGGAGGCTTGGTTACGTGCCGCATATACAGTAGTACCAGGATGGATAAAGTAATCTTTACGATAATAAGACGGTAGAGCATCGACTAGTCATCAGGCAAACATAAATCATAGGACGTCGCCATAACAACGGCGGTAGGCCGTGCAGGGGTGGGCCAGCCCGGGGTACCCCATTCTAAGGCAAGCTATTTTCCCGCGCCGCCTCACTACAGCTGTTTCCCTATACAATGCTATAGACACTCTTCCTGTCTATAATGGATGCCCGGGAAGTCGGGAATGAGATTTCATTTATGCTGCCTTTTCTCTGTCCTGATTCGGAATATTTTTCCTGTCCATAAAATATTTTTACCAAGATAATGGTGGTTTTGATCGAGACGTTTGCCACATACGTATATTTAGTCACGAAGATATTTGAGCCCAAAAATAAACAGATCGATTGTTTGCATTATTAAGGCCAAGTCGTTTATGTTTACTGTAACGTTACCTAAAGACGGTTACAACAAAACCCGGACGGAACAGAAATAGTACGGAACAATGTTAAATTTTTAATTAAAAAAACGTCCGATATATCGTCGGATTTGTAAATAAAAGCGGGCGCAATAGGGAAACGTTGGCCAATGCTGTTTAACCAGAGACACGGTTTCGTCATAACGTTTGGCGTCCCGCCAGGTCGCGGGGCCTCATCAGATCAACATCCAGTGCTGAACTGCAGTGAACTCAAGAATGAGACGTCAAAACTGTCAACACCTTAACGAATTGGACAAACAATTGTACGAGATGTGTGCGATACTAACAGAATAAGGGCAAGACTAACTTTATTTGGAAAATGAAAATCTTCCAATTTTAGATATTTAGGGGCCGAAAATAAAAAATAAAAATGAAAGTTGTGACGACACGGAAAATTAAAAAATCAAAGGTTTGCCTAAATGTGTCAACTGCTGTCAAACTTTTCGCCAGCCTTAGCTCGTCAAACTTGAACCCGTGATATGACGCGAACTTTCTTCAGAAGTGTCGTCAAGTTGACCAGGGTGACGCATGCGGTAGCGACACGACCAGAAGAGCATGTGAGCGCGGGGTGAGGGGCGCGGCGCCGCAGGGGCGCGTGCCGTGTCGCACCCTCGCCACCCCCGATCGATACCGGTCAACGACCCCGGCAGCGGTCTGCGACCGGCGCCCGTTGCACCGGCGGCCCCGCGGATCTAACCCACATTCACGCTAGCGGCCCGGCCGCCCCGCTAATTACTACACGCAGATTACGCTGAAATATGCATTGTTTGTATTTGGGTCACGTCAAGGAGACGTATGCTTTGATTCTACGAGTGAGTGCCTTTTTTTAAACCTAAAGGAATTATTCAAGAGTCCTTGTGGTTTTTTTTCTAATTTTTTTAGGGGTCCCTAGAAAAATAATTAATTTAATAACATTTCTGCCGCATCCTGTATTAATAATGAGCGTTATTTGTTGATTTAATGTATAATTTATCACTAAATCTAATTTTACAAAGTGTTTTCAAGGTTTTTTTACATTAATAACATGTTTAATTTTCTGATCAAATAAATCAAGAATATTGAATTTGATCTAAAAATACTTAATAATAACATAAAGTTTGTTGCAAGAAATACAATCGAGCCGACGAATTCCTCAACAAAACAAAACATCCCCCGGCCTACTTAACGCAATTTTTATTAAATAAAAATGTCAGCCACATTGTAAAGACGAATCATCACCATTTTTCACTAAAATTGAGGTAACTTTAAGAAATTTTCTCAGGGGAGAAAATGGCAGTTTCCCTTGAGTTTTGGAGCGGCCATTGCACTCAGCTTATATAACACCAGGGGTACAGAGGTAACAAGAGGTAAGCAGACACTTCACTGATTCAGGCACAAGCAGACGTATTTGGCGGCTTCGCGGCAAGAAACAAGCGACTTTAAGTCCTCGAGGGTAAAATCTAAATTTAAATGATTCACGGTCAGGAGATGTGTGTACAGGAATGATTAATGATGCGTCTTAGCGCGTGCGGGTGACAGGGGGGGTGCGGCGCGGTGGCGGGGTGTTGGGGTTGATCGAACTGAAATTGGCAGCGTTCAACGTCCGGCCGACATTTGTTTTATTCAGTAATTTGTCATGGTACAATGGTTAACGAATAATTTATCACTTCTCTGTGGTCCCTGATCGGTCATCAATGAACAAATATTTAAAATATTTTAACTATTATAAATATATAATTTATGTGTAATCCTGATTGAATAAACAAAAAATATCAAAATTGTTTACACTTGTATAATTTAGTATTCGTTGCTTCAAATTTAGGAGCATTTGAAAATGGAACAGTGTATGTTTTGAAGACGAGGCCTTTAGCAAAGCAATGTGAATCTTAACATGTTACAATTAGGTTAGCTATTAAATGGGAGTAGTAGATATATGCCTTTCTTCATTCAGCGATACGGTTCATCTTTGAGTGTCTACTTGAGCAATTAGAGACCTTGTTCCTTAAGCAATAAATGTTAATCTCGTTTAATGTTTTGGCATGGAGTTGATACATTGCAGGACCGGGTTGACACGTGGCGTCTAGGGAATGTCGCGTGGGAGGGAGGGAGAGAGGTGTTCACCATTTCGCTCTGATTGCCCGAGATAGACATCTTCCGACGAAAGGGAAACGGTGGGACGAGACCATGTTATTTTCGTGATGGTGAGTTTTTTTCAATCTAAATATTGTTCGAGTTTGTGGTAAGAATAGATTATTTGTTTTTGAAGATTATTATTTTGGTATTTTGAGGTTTGTTGTGAACTTAATGAAGTTATTATAAGTAGTAAGCGAAAGTAGCTTTTTTACTTGGATTTTGGTGAAGTTTTTTTAAGAAAACAATGAATTTCAGGGCATAATACCTTACAGATCTTTCAGTTACCGACTGTAACTAAATTGTCGTAACTATATGCTAAGTATCTGCCACTTATGACCGCCATGAAATGTTACCTAATATGTAGTTTGTTGTTCGAGTCTTAAGATTAAAATACTTAGGGATTTCTGCTGTTGTAGGTACAGGAGTTGATGGCTTACCTGGAAAAAATAGCGTAGGTTAGTATGGTTATCGTAAGATCAAAATTTCGAGTAAATAAAGTGTTTAGATAATATTTGAGAAAAAGGCCTTTTAACAAAATTTAATTTTGAGACAAAAACAATATTTGAAAAACAACAAGTATCATTAGAAAAGAGGGAGAATTAGAAAATAATATGTTCTAACGATAAATTTTATATCTGCCCTTAGCATACGCAAGCAGCTCTTTTTTTACTTTAAGTTCGATAAAATACACCATTGTGTATTTTATAACGAACTTAAAGAGCTGCTTGCTTTAAACACAGAGAGTTTCAAAATACAATCAGTTTCAAAATACACAGTGAGTTTTAAAATACACAGTAAGTTTTAAAATACAGTGAGTTTCAAAATACACAATGAGTTTCAAAACGCACACTGAGTTTTAAAATACACAATGCGTTTCAAAACACACTGAATTTTAAAATACACATTGCGTTTCAAAACACACAGTGAGTTTTAAAATACACAGCAAGTTTTAAAATACACGGTGAATTTCAAAATAGGTACACAGTGAATTTTAAAATACACAGTATAAATAATTCTAATGTAAAGCTAAGATGTAAATGTAGAACTTAACTAACAAAGACAGAGACATATACGGATATAAGTATCCAATAAGTTGCAGACATTCATTGGCAATTAACAGGTTGTTGAAAACTTTACGATTCTCTTAAGTCAATCGACTCAATAGCAAATTACTCGGCAAAGTATAAGCTGTCTATACAATTACTTCCGAAAGGTTACAGCATATTTATAAATTATAATAAAGGCCAGAATACTTCATTAACCAAATAACGTGTTTAGTCAGACGATTAGTTAATCAAATCGAACTCGATACTCCAAATTAATTGTGATTAATAGTCCACTCAAGCAAATAATACGGGTATTTTTATATTAAACTTCGATGTAGGTAGGGAGAAGTCGTGGCAAGGTCAGACCAGGCAGAAACGCAAAAACTTGCCACCCAAACCCTCGGCCACAGTGAACGTGTTACCAGTAAATCAATTATTTCCAACATTTAATACAAGTGATTAGCATGTCGACATACCTAATATTTTTGCTGTGATATAGCCCAAAACGATTATACATATGACGTGATAGTTTATATGTTGCAGATATATGAGCGGATGTGGATTCGCATCGTTTGCGCAAGGTTGTATTACTGTTTTTCTATTGCTATGCCACAGGTCGGATTATGTCTGACACACTTGGCAGGCCTGTCATATAGCATTACTGTTCGCCGATTACAGCTTATTTATAAATGTTAAGAATATTTAGTTTCATAATAAAAAGTAAATCTTTGACTCGAATTCCCTGCTGACGGCTAAATCGGTGATCTTTTCAAGAAAATAAGATCGGTGGAAATATCAAGGTTTACCGGTAAATCTATAATTGTCTGTTGTAATATACTATAGGTTTCTGTAAAAGCAAGTTAAGTCGATTCTCGTTAAATCGAAATCAAAAAGACTTAAATTATTACGAATCATCAGACTTTGAAATATCAAATGGTTCGAAATTGGAACTACTTTGTGCAAAATATGAAAGTTTGATTCATAGATTAGTAATCAATTATTATTTATTTGATACAAACAAAAAGGAATCTACGTAATAAGTCTAGAATGTTAGTTTTCTTCAAAGCTTAGTTTACCTATGGAATCCGATAACTTTGAATCTTCAAGTCTTTGAGTTCGAATTAACGCATCGTTATGTTACGTTGCGATGACTTTTTTGTTCAAATTAAGTATCAAGTGTTTGAAAATGTACGTTCTAGGGTTGAGAGGTTCAAATTATCGCTGGTTTGAATAATCGAGAGGCTACTGTATAAGTAGACTACCATTTTATTTGCACTCGTTAAGTTTGTAGTATAATCAATCAACGTCTGCGGTATCTAAGAAAAGAAAGCCTAAAAAATTACGCTAATATTATATCGTTCAAAAACAGCATATTTAATTATATTTGTGTAAAAATGAAGGAATCACAGTCAAGGTTGCGCTTGCGTAGCTTTCAAATATAAAACGCAAATTATATAATGTATTGCGCTGAACAATAGAAGAGCGATTGCTACTGTAGTGTAGATCAAGGTAGTGATGAGCACCATACTACTTTACCCATTGAGTTTTACTGTTATTCAACAAATGCATTGTTAACATTCAGATTATTGACTGACATTTGATAGATCTCTGTATCCTTCAAGTCAAGGTAAAATGTTATTTTCCCTTCTTTTAATACAAATGAGAAAGTGAACGTCCTCATAGCTACTTAAACTAATGATGATGGCATTTGGTAGAAAATATAATCCAGAAAACTTTAGAAAAAGTTCTATTTCGAAGCATATCAATAGTATTTTCAATATCATTTAGTACCGAAAAGCAAAAAAACATAATTAATTATAACACTCATTAATTTATGCAAAAGGCGACATTTAATAAAGTACCAGGGAACTATCACAACACAAGAGGTGAGATACTACAAAACCATAAACATCACACTTTATTGATCCCCAGACCCGAAAACTAATTAATACTCTAAACATAAGGCGACGATCTTTTGTTTAATTAAGACATAATAAACATGAAAAATATATTAAGTAATTAATACCAAGATAATATATTGCACCGAAGACTAAAAAATTAAACGCTCGTATTTGCATTCAAATTTTTTATCGAATAACAATCAGGAATATTTTTGTGACATTAAGCCGAAGTCCCACGAGCGGGGGTCTTAAAACACGCGTTTTATTGAATGTAAAAGTAAATGAATTATTAATGCGCAAGCTGTCTGTGTAAACACTACATTATGACTGAATAACATTGAATTTGAATTTATCTTCTTTTTAATAAAGCGATAAGGTTAAGGGTGAACCACATTATTCTCTTGTTTATTAAAAAAAAATAAAGAAGACTATGGCCTGTTTGTAAGATTATGTTGGTTTTACATTTGAATTTGAAGCGAAAAAGTTGCAATCACTAAAGAATTTTCTCTGGCTTATATTTCGACTTTTACATTTGAAGTAAACTTCTAGTAAGTACAAGATTAAGTGAGAGGTGACACGCAGTAATCAGTGATTAAGCACATAACGTACAAATCTTCTAATAACAAATTGCCAGATGGTAATTTGTTATCTTAATCTGTTTAATATTAATACACAATATTTCGGTGGCTACACTGGCTACCTCGTTGTTAGTTATTAACTTATTACGCAGTGATGACAGTCCTATACGACACACGTGTAACTATGACATATCATGAGAATTTTACGAACGATAAGTTTTGTATCATCATTCTTGGAAGCAAAAAAGTTTGATACGTCGGTTTTTCTACTGTTAAAAAATCCCTTCACACTAATAAAATGAGTCAACTCAAAAACTGCGCATTTAGGAACTAGATATGACTAACACAAAGTGCATCGAACCTAATTTTGACCAGTCGACGCACTAGGTAGTTAGGTACCGCAGATCTTCAAGACAAACTTTTGCATTTGTCATAAAATAAACGAGAACAGGTTTAAGTTGTACCTACATCAACGTATGGACAGAGCGTTATTTATGTTAAAGATTGTTTAACGATACCAGATAAAGTGGCAGGAGAAAATAAATGGAACCCGCGAGTGTGTTCCCAGCCGAATCGTGCAGCGTTGCAGGCGCGTGTGACGTCACTACGTGAAAAATATCGCATTGTGGAGCGTTGTGTAACCTATATCTTAGAATAGACATCTATCTCCCGATTGGTCATAACTAGTGCATATTGTTAGAATGTTTCTGAACCGTCTGAATGTGTAACAGCTCAAATTCTTGCAAGTATTTCTTGTCTTAAACAAACAGTTGATGTCTATCTTCAGTGGCTATAAAGGCAGATTTTATTTGTCTCTCCACGTGATAACGACACATCGGTCGGTTACAAAACGTCGAGCGAGTGACGAACCAGCAAGCCACACGCGTCGTGCATTGAATCACGTACCTACGTCAAACGAACTTCCAACAATTAGTGTTCTCGCGAATTTCGGTCATAGCATTGACGGAATCTATTGCAACAGGGATTCAAAATATTCGGGATAGTAGTAGTAGTAGAAATAAAAACAATGGTAAGTAATTATCTTTACGGCGTGTGCCTGTGGGTGAACGCACCGGCGTGGCCTGGTTGGCCCGTCGCCAGCTCTCACGGTAAACGCTTCTAATCACTGAACTCTTAGCGAGTTAGTATGCTCCTGATAGCTTATAAACGCCTGGTACTTGCTAAGCCGATGCACCTAGCAGTCATGGGTCGGCCTGTGTCACTGGCCAGTTTTCCTGGACGATAATTATAAAGTTCATTAAACCTTATTACGCGTGTGACGTAATTAGTCATGTGTCGCCTACCAATTAACAGTGGCGGAACAAATAAACTTTGCTATGTTTATTATGATATCTATGCGTTCTGTGAAAGATTTAAAATATTTCTTCAACTCTTCAACAACAGTATAACTTTGTACAAAGTCAGGAGATCGTTAAATTGTGCAACTCGACCAACATTGGGTATTGCAGGAAGATTTACGTTCGGACGATAAGCGTTATCGGTTAATCAACCCGGGTATCTCGCGTGCAGTGACATAGACCTTACCGCACCTCACGTCGCGCTCCAAAAATTCGGTCAAGTGTGAAAACAAATGCAACCGCTAAGGACTTCTTATGACATTTCATTTTAATTTATTCAATTTTAATCATTCATTTTTGATTATGCACAAATGAGCCGGTGATAAATGGGCAAACGAGTTGATCACTTAATTAAAATACGAATCACAAATATTGCTTTTTCGAAGTCTTGGGTGGGCCGTGAACTTTAAGTCTAAACGGTCTTAAAACCCTTCGAACAATTTAATTGTTATATCAATTTAGTTAGCATTAAGCAACACGGATAACGCATGTATAATTAATTAGTTTTCGGTTAGACAAAACGATTAATCTGCGGATTTGTCTCACTAAACAACTGAACCCCAAAAAAAGCTTGGCCAAAACCACGTATGTTTTATTGGTCTGCCGGCGAAATATCAAAAGTAGTTTTAGGTATAGAGTTTGTATATACCAGGTCAGCATGACACGCGAGTCATGTTTAGATGTTGATAACTTCGTGGCTATGACCTCCTTCATTGCCGAACGCTAGAGCCCGTTTCCGGCTAGCAGCCACAGCCACATATTCGCGACTGAGGTCACTCTAAGCCTGCGGAGAACTTGAGAAACGTAACATTTGATACACCTTTTGTTTATAATGTCGTCGCATACATTAGCGAATGATCAAATACCTTGTGAATGTTGATGGTCTTGGATGTGCGGACGAGGTGACAGCGCGGTGCCGTGATGTGCCAAGCATGCACACACGGTTGAAAGAAATGTTACAAAATGGCATCCAGAAGCTTGCACTAACCTTGGTACATGCCATGACAAAGTTATAGATCGTGCACGGTTGCTAACAGACCACCCTCAAACACTTGAATAAGAAATCGTTAAAAATTACGCATTCAATGGAAGGTCTTCTAGGTAACAACCAACAACCAAAAAGACTCGACAAGAAAAGGGGAACACACGCTGACCCAAAATAAAACGTATTTGTAAAGAATCTATAGCGGAATCATGTTTCGATACAATTGGCTGAGGTACTAAGGCCCCAGGTGGTAAGTGGAGTGTGTTCAAATATTACAAAACATAAAAGCCGATAGTATCTCGGCCTTGAGTTTAGCTATTCGGTAATGACCCTGCGCAAGCGACGCTAACCGTCGTCGTAGTTGCGATTACGTGATAGACCTGAGACACAGCTGGAAGGCTAGGCGAAGCGATTAAAACAAGATTATTTCGTATATTTAATATTTGCTAGCAGTAGACCGCAGACTAACCCCTTTTTTAGTTTAATATATATTATATTTATAGTTCATCCTAAGGTTGTCTGGTAGATATCGCTGTCAGCGATAAGACTGCAATTGTACCCATATATTTAAGTTTCTGAAAATTGTTGTTAATTTGGTCAACAATTAAGTTTATTTTACTCTATTTTAACTCCCAAGAGGACACCGGTGTTCGCACACCTATTGTCTTTCTATTGTGTCTCTAATTACGCTATTCAAAAGGTTAAATAAGCATCACTTTATGTTGCGAAATAAAATACCCTTCAAAACATAAGTATTTCTGTTACTATGTACTGAGCAATTTTAAATTTAGCCAATCTAACAAAACCATTTACTACATTCAAAAGTAATCTCTATTTTCTAAATACTTTAGCATCGTTTCACAGCTTAGCTTTCGCGTTATCTAGTAGTGTACCACCAGCTTTACCTACACGATGTTTATTTTATATAGAAGGCGAAAAAGAATCTGATACAAATTATATAATATTATTAAACTTATTTTTATGAGAACCAAGAGCAACGAAGCTTATTTCCTGTGCCTATTTAGCTGAAATTTTGTAGTGAGTGTGTGAAAGGGCAATAAGACAAAAACTCAAAATATTATGATGATTTCAAAATGAATTTATGCATCTCTGCCTCATCCCTGCTCGCCGGATGTTCTCTGATTATTTACGAATGACACTTATGTGTGATAAAGGTTTGTGCATACTGCCTCTTGTTCCGTTTAAGTGGGTCATTTTTGTGTCTGGCAAAATGGTTGGTGTTGTTTTACTTTTCCTGGTGTATCATGGTCTGAAGTTGCTTAAGGAAGATTTTGGGTTTATTATAATTAAAATCCAAGATCACCCAATTAAATGGACTCCAAGAAAGAAAAACCGTACATTACGCTAATATAAGTTAATCCAAAATGGCGATCGACCTTGAGTACGCAGTAACAGATTTTCGGGTCTCAATCCAAGTTGAGGCTATGCGTAACCATAGCAACGACGGCCATTTTGGTTCAACTTATTCGCCGCGTACTATACTAATCTTTGACTTAATACTGCTCAAACGCGTCACATGTAACCAGGAATTCAGGAAAACCTGCAAGTCGACTTGTCAAAGTAAATGAACCTAATAATGATGAAGTAAAGTGTCATTCTGTCAATATGAACATAGCTTTGTTGTGTGGAAAGCCGCAAGAGCTCGTGGTTAATTTGCAAATATTATTAAACGCGAACAAAAGGCGAGACACCCACATGGTATGTTTGTGAGTATTATGAGCTTTTGGAAGAAAGTTCTCGAGGAATGAGGTGACAATTAATGTGCAATGAAAGACGGACACCAAGATCTAGTGAACGATTCTATAGTTTAAAGGTTGCTTAAAAAGAGCTTAGTTTTTAAACTTCTCATTGGTAATGAAATAATACATATTTAGTACCTACCTAATAATTCTTGCATCAAATACATATCAAAACTGAAGTGCCAAAAAAATCAACCAGCTTAATTAATAAGATTTTATATCAAGCCGTTTTTATGGCAATTAATAATGCATTGTTAATTTAAATTTGCCTGCAACGATGACATCATTATAAGGTAGTCAAGTGCAGAGAACTCTTAACATCTATATCACCGACGCCTCGCATTTGATTTATCGAATAAAGTAATTCATTCCATTGTGTTTTTTGCGAACATCGTAAAACATAACGCCAAAGGTCAACACTAGCAGTATAATGTTACAACTAAAAAGACAAGTAAAGCTCCCATTGTATAAAAAATAAGTTCTCTGGGCGAGCGAGCCGTGTGTCGAGAGCGGCACGGACGGCGGGTGAGGCGGTGCGGAGGTACCACACGCTGAGCGTTTACGACGTGCCGGCGAAACCCGAGCTTAAAAATCTTCATTATCGCAGCCATCAACTATACGTTACACCCAACTACCACATAAACAATCTCAAATTTAATAAAAACCTCATTAACTCTCCTGTCACAACTCCCATGCAAATAATCGTACTTACAATAAATTCAACAACGAATCGAGCACGCGGAATTATTTAGTCGATGTTTCGAGCATCCGTTCAGTGTCATCTCATCACTATGCCGTCCCTGAGGATATGAATGGAGGATAACATTATTAAGCTCCACAAATAACGGTTCTGAATGCAGATGAGCCCTGTAGCTAATCTAAAGTTGGCGCCTGCCGACGCTAGAAATAACAGAGCTCTGTAGAAATGTCGATGTCCAAATACTATGAGTGACGCACTGGCGGGTTATCCCACCACGTGGACATGGTACCTACAGCAGTACACCACGCCGAGGTGTGGCATTGCAAACCTTTGATTGGGATCAAGAGTAACGTGGACGCTCCAGTACCAATTATCAGTAAATGCAAGCGATGTTCAATGTTTAAAGCAACGGCTAGAGGCTAATCTTTAGTGTTATACGCGCAATAACTTGCAATACATCCGTCGCTTGCATGTTAGTCCATTTTAAACCGCGTCATGCTCCGTGACGTCCGCGAATCGACGCTTCCTAAATTCTAAATAGATGGCGTGGCAGTAATAAAGCCGTGATTGTGTAATAAAACTCAGCTGCTTGGAGTGGCGCCACGGAAAAAAGTGTAAATACCACGTTGTTTACTAACATTCAGTTGTAAGTTTCACGAACGACGCGTTTCGAGTTCAGCGTCTTTACCACATTATGGGACCTTTGACTTTGCTCTTCGGCGATTATGCGATCCTTGTACTTGGATAATGTAGTTGTTGTTGGAGCTTTCAACTCGGGCTTGTGAATTTATTTACCGAGACCGATATGGTTTGAAACGATATTAAATAATATCGATTGTTATTTTTTTCGTCTCGAAGGTGTCAAGTTTTTGCTGCACCGTCATTATGACGGGTCGAAAATTGCAGCTATCGTTGAGCTGCGGTCGGTGGTCGAGCTCCATACTAACGCTCAATTAATTTCGAATGCGATTTGACAGCATCAAATTACAAACAAATAATCGACTGTGGGGAATTTATTTAGCAATAGAAATTATCTGCAGCCTCGATGTGTCAAATGTCGAAAACTGAAAAATGTTCTTAGGTGGGTGTGCGAGTTGCTTTGTGTCATGTACATTACGGGGTTTGTTGGGATAGTGGAGGTGTTTGTCTACTGCGGCCGGCGATGTAAAAGGTCAGCGGTGGTCGGCGAGTGCTGATGACGAATGTAAGGGGTTGATGAACGCAAACGCGATCTATTTCGGAGCGACTAAAAGCGGCGGCGGCTCACCGAGTGACATTTAGTCGGGCTAGGTGCATCCGACTCGCCACTATCAGATACTATAGATAACTGTACTGTACTATGAATAGTTTTACTATAACTGGAGCTTTAGACGTTTTAAAGATTCAAGATTGAGACGGCGACGTCTCGTCTGAGAGTCGGAGACAAATATTTTTCAGATAAAACTGTAAACAATTTCAATGAATCATCTTGAAATAGATCTTTAAGTTCGCACGTGGAAAATGAATTCCGCAAAACTATAAAGTTTATTGTACACTCTGGGTTTTTTGGCTATCGTACAGATATTAATCAGACGGAGATCAAGTTTTTATGAATGGCCGTTTCTCGCTTTGGATTTCCTATATTGTGTGTTTGTGACTAGTAACCTGTTTTAAAGGCCTTTTAGTATTAGAATGCGTTGAAGGATGTTTAGCTATTGATCGTCGGACATTCCTCATATAACGAAACTTGCGATTCGCTGCGAGTGATCCGAGCGACGCGTGCCCAATCTGATTAAACTGTGAAAATATAAGTGCGATCATGTGCCGCATAGCGTGTACATAACGAGCACGCACGGATTTACGAGCTTTTGTACATATTTAAACATTTCAAACGAGTTTTGTCAGCAAAAACATTTATGGACTGTATATTTTTTTAAATATAATTTTGGTTAAAGAATGGAATTTTCCTTTGCATACTGAAAAATGAGACAACCGACATTTGCTACTTTTAAGTTAAAAGATAACACTTCTCTCAATGCAAAAGAATGGGAATCCATCCTACGGGCCCAGTGCAGATTGGTGAATGTCTTGGTCTTGTCAATTTTTGGTTCTAGAACATGCCGGTTTCCTCACGATGTTTCCCTTCAGTTTTCATTAGCTTGGGTTTAATCCCACCACATACAACTCGCTTTCTCATACAATAATATTTAATGACATAAAAAATATATTTATCCAATTAATGCTTTATTTAGAACACGGAAATACAAACGTTTTTATCCTATTATGGTAGGCTGATTGAAGAGACCATTTAGACATAATTTTAGAATGTTAGAATAAAATAGACATGACATAAACAACAGTAGGTGGGGTCAGTTATCAGTTGATCTTTTCCTTATTTTGCTACTTGAGAGGAATTTTAAAGGATATTATACAAACAGCTGATTTATCAAGTTTTTTATATCTCAGTTATCCGTAAATTAACAATACGACTGTTAATTTGGCAATACTGCAATAAAAGAGGGATCGTAGCACAGGAGTGAATCACTAGGAGTGCAGACATGATTGATGATGTGATTCGAAGAAGACGCGGCCATTTGATGCAGCTAATTTATTGTGAGAAACAGACACTTTTAAATGAACGTCTGTCATGAAAAACATGCTAATATTACTCTCGAAAAAAGTGTTTGTTTTGATTCTGCGCATAACTTAGATTAAGTTCACGATAAAACGATTTGTTTTTTCTTTATAGGCTACCGTCGTATAACCAGATTACAGATAACATCATTATTAGTGTTAGCGTTCGCGAAATAACTCATTAAACAAAAATGATAGGAATCGTAAACGCACATGTGCGCGTGAGTCGCGACAGATCCAATTCTGAACAATTTAATTAAGGCGCGAGTCGAAGTCGATACGTTGGAGACAAAGAGAGAGTAACAAGTATAAAATGAATCGACAGCGACCAGTCCTTGGCGACCAGACACAAACCCCGATCTGGGGCGTTACCATGACGTGTTAGGTAGCTATACACTCTACACCGTTAAATTTTGGTAGTTTTAATCCCGCGGAGGGCCGATTCGGTACATGAAATACTATCGATATCGAAAGAGAAAATAAAGTACTTTTTTTAAACTCAAATGAATTTCTTCATGTTCGAAATAAATTTCTTTAAGTAAACGTCAGCTGAGCGAGGCCAATGAACTGGTAGTTAGTACGCAAGGATCGACAACTACCTAACAAGTTCATTGACTCGTTTACTTAAAGAAATTAATTTCGTTAAAGCGTATATTAATTCGAGTTTTTGAAAAAAAGTACCTAATTTTTTAATTTTTTCTTTACTAATCGATAGTATTTCATGTACCAAATCGACCCTCCGCGGGATTAAAACGACTAAGATTTAACGATGTATATGTATAGCTGCACCAGCAGTTCAGTTCAGGTCGTCAAATAGATCACGATAACTCGTGTTAGGGATCCAGAAACAGTCAAGTTGGTTCACAAACATTTTTATTGTTAACTTCTTACTTTAGATACTTCGTCCCGTCGCTAACTTAATTCGACTCCTCGAAAAAAATTCGAGTATCAGTTTCGCATCGAAATAGGTTAATGGATATTTCGATTGCATTAGAGTTCGCTGACCGCTGCCGGTGACCGCGGCTATCTGCACGAATGAGATTATTTTCGCACGCATTCGTCAAAGTAAACGAACAAGTCATTACAATGATCGACTAATCGTCAATAATCGAAAATTGAATGTTTGATTTTTTATTTATTCGAAACAATATAACAGCGATAAGCAAGTCAAATAAAGAATGATATAATAAGCGCTGAACGTGTCCATAATGAAAGGGTTACCATCTCAGCATTTGCTGAGCGTCAGACACCCAACTCTGGTCAATTGGTCAAATTGAAAGTGGCATAGACGCACAAGATAAACAGTGCTTTCATTTTTATTCGTCCTCGCATTCTATTCAGGTTTGGGCTGTCACTTTTTGTTTCGTTCGCCGGTAGTACTGGGCGAGCAGCGAGTAGTAGGATCTCGATCGGGCGGGCAGCCTTGACCTTCGGCAGCGATCGGTCGCGCGGCCGAGCGTCGACCCGCGCCGCCCCGCCGCCTCCAGCCGGCTAGAGATGCACTACTGCTTATTGTAACACCGCGGATAAGTATCGATGTATCGAATACTTCACAACAAATTACTACCGTACGCGGAAAATAACTTGAACCATTTGTTATGGTTACTGCGCATTCAAGAGCGACCGTCATGATGGTTCAAATTGTGTGACGAGGTTTATAACCGAATTTCAGGTCTCAATCGAAGTGGGTAACAATACCAAATGGTTCAACTTATTTGCTGCGCACGTACTAGGGCTCGAGTTGCCTTATAGCCGACTAATTATGCAATCACCTAATAATTTAGACATAACACTACTCTGCTGACCGAACAAATTCGTTTCGTTATTGTGAAACAAGAACAGTGGGCTTTATTTCAGAGGCAACTGGCGGCCAGACACCACGTCTGGCTTACTTTGAAGTTTAAATCTCGAGTTTATTGTTCACAGGAATAAATCAATTTGTCAGTTCGCATTTTTGTGATTGGCTAAGATTTAAAAATATGTGATAATTTCTAATTAATCGATAGGAGCAACGTGTTCCCGTCTCTAAGCATGGATTGTAAGGAGCGGTGCCTCTGGACGCGTACGATCCGTACGATGCACCTCTGTTGCACTATGCGTTTGTCTTCCGCAAATTATGTATGTATGGGCTCACCCAATCACGTGATGCCAACCTCACATTTTAAATATCGAACGAAGCCTTTAAATCTGCTGCGTTTTTTTTTTGTGGCTTTAGTAGTTTTCCATTCAGCCTATTTGCATAAATAGAGGTTCTGCAATTTGCAAATAAGAGGAAATGGTTTGAAATGAGATGGAACCGTGTGTGTACTAGTGTCGGTAACACGTAGGTAAGGCTGTATTGTGCTTGTCTTGAGGGGCGCCTTGCCAGCCATGACAACGCTGCTTCCGCTGGCCACGGGACTCACGGACACGGCGACTGAACAGCAAACACGCCAACAAGAACACTATAGTAACAAAGCAACATTAAAACTATTTCTCAAGGACGCAACGGTTGGTCAATATTTTTTACCCAAACAAGTACCTACAAGAATCGATTTTAATAGCTAGAGGATCACGATAAATAAATTGATTTCCGCAGTAATATTTATACAAATCTTTATCTAGTTTTATCACGCACTACCGGAACTTTTCGCGAAACTAGGCGCTAGTGGCATCGCTGGTAGCACCGGACGGCGGATGCGGCGCAGCGGGACGTAATCTTGTTAGGCAAACACTTGAATTATCGTGCGTTAACGGCGCGCACACATGAATGAAGTACGAGTACATCGTACATACGGCATGTACGTGAGCGTACGCGATTCATTCAATTTGTTTACTCGGAGTCATCGCATGCCGCCGCGACGCCGGTCAAGGGCGGCGTCCATCGCGCGCCACGCACTCGCCCCAATTACCACGACACCCACTGGAGCCGCGATGTGAGCAGCACCGTTCGTTATCCTCGGATTATACGATACACTATCTAGCTTTGTTATTGTTTACACATGCCGAAGTTTCGTGTGAATACATGCAGTGTTTCATGTTGAGACTTGAATATCTAGATTTATTGGCGTTTCTGAAGGGAAGCGCGAATTCTTTGGGATTTGGGAAGTTTTGTAAGCAGTTGCTTGATAATAATTGTTCAGCAGGCAGCTAAGACGGCAGCAGCTGGCAGCCCCCCCAGCACGTGACGGGCACAGCCACGCCACGTGGCGCGAGACCTTCGTCCGGAGCAGCAACTCTTAGGTCATTTACTCCAATTACGTAACACCCGTGTAACAACTACGACTACGTATATAATCGGCGGAATTTTTATTGACTAATTATTCGCCATTTTTTATAAGCGGTGAAGTCAGCGGATATAGCTAAATATTCAAACAGTGTATCATTCGAGGCTAACAATAACGTATAAAAAAGCCTTCGGATCGAATTATCTCACGTCGATATCTTTTGGTGTGTGCACAGCGCGCTCCTGCCGATGCTGGGAGCCTGGGAGGCTGTCCCGCGGGGAGCACAGCGCCACATTCCTCTCCGATGAGTCGCCCGGCAGCCGGACCACCGTCGCGAGCTTTTCACACGTAAACAACATGTGGAAGACGTTCATTACTTAGATTTTACTACTTCGACGCAGACTTGTTTCAAAGATAAAGAGAACTACTCATCGCGCGAGCCCGCCAGCCCGCGAGCCCGCAACGAGTCAACGCCCAGACGGATTAAAGGGCCGATTAACGAGCACAGTTTAATTTATAACCGGAATAATAAAAGCTCACGGAAGGACCGCCGTGCACCGCGCGGCCCGGCCTCACCCATATCGCTCCAACTCATAACTCAAGTGTCAACAAAACTCACTGCGCTCAGCATTCTTCTACAAACGATTTTTTCACAAAGACGACCATGGCCGTCGTCGTCTCCCCGACTTGATATAGAGATGCTAATTCGTCGCATTGGATCTTATTAGCTAAGCGCGCCGACATAACTTTCGGTTTCGCACAAACGTTAACATTGATTTAGAGCAGAACGATAAAAAGTAAAAGAGTCGGGACACTGAAACCGGTTGAAGCTTCGTGCCGAAAACTCTGTAATTATGTTAACGAGACGCGCCAGACCCACGTGGTCGCCGCTTAGTTTATTAGTGCGATCGTAAACCCAACGATAGTGAAAGATACTTTCATAACTTTGAGCTACTTTTATAGATTGGTAACGCACGTGTCTCCCCGATAAGCCCCACATCTGCTCCGTGACTCCGATAGGATATCGGGACCGGAAAACGCGGTGAGATTTGCCGGTGAGCCGAGTGCTGGAGGTACCAGGGAAGCGTGACTGATAAGGAGGTTACACAACGGGCTGAAGGAGCCAAGGTCGCGGCAGATGTGGGGAGCACAGGCTCGCCGTTCACGGCTTATCTCGTCGAATGTTTGCCAAGCATAAATAAGCAGCGCCACAAAAGTACGAACGAAATAGTCGTCGATACGGCGCACACCATGTTTATAGGTGTGAACGCACTCGGCTATGGCGTCGTGAGAACTACACTAGCACACATTAGGAGCGATGATACGCGATAACGCGACACGTGGTAATCGAAGCTTAGCAACCACAATGTGTCAGTGTAACATTGCGTAACTACTCCAAAATATGTTTATCGGAACCAAATGCGTAAACTTTGTGGGTACGAGCTTCTCGTTAGGCAATTTAAATGATTTTTTCATTTATTTCAGTGCGGGTTCACGGAGGTATCCGACCGATAAAGAGTTCACTCGATCTCCGCGGGAGGGCGAGATGACGCGCCGCTAACATTCCAAAACCGATATTATTTATTTTTAATAATGCCAATGAACGCTTAGCACGTTTACCTTCGATTTGCATCTACTCCTTTATCGCAGCGCTTCCTGCTCGAGCCTCGCTTGTGTTGAGATCGTTTTGTGAACGATATTCATTCAAGTGGAGAGCGTCGCCGGCGCGGAACGGGCTCGGACGCTGACGAAGCGAAAACCATTCGCGGCGGAACCCGGCCAGCGTGCAGCGCACTGGGTCAGTGGACCCCGCCGGGAGCCCGTGCCCCCACAGGAATCCCGGCTGAAGGCCGCCATTCATAATAAAAATGACATCAACCGCGTGGGAACATATAAATGCCAAGCAAACGACCGGTCGGACCGGCGGATTTAATTACGGCACCGCTGATTAATATTGGCATAAACGACATTCGGCGGAACTGTTCCTCTTCGTCGTTAAGACAACGAAACTGAAAGCTGCGGGATAGCGTTCATAAAAAGACAAGAAAGCGTGTAGACGATCGTGATGCGTCAGCGCGATGCACTCCTGCGTCCCTGTCGGCGCGTGCACTTGTCGCAGTACGTGCGTCCCTGTCGCGCAGCCGGCCCCGCCGCCTCCAACATGTTGCGTCCCGCTCGCGCCTCATCACTTTGTTTGAGGAAGTGCGCCTCATGCTTACGGGATCGCTCCGGCCGGCAGCTGCTTTGCATCGCATACCGAGCGGATTAGGAGCCGAAGGTTTAGTCATTGAAGAAAATCAATGGAATAGCAGCGCGTGTGGCCGCGACAGCTCCCCCATAACAATGAGTGATAGCGTCCGTCTCTCTCCGACGCCGCTGAGCCCGCGCCAGGTTCAATATCCCAGACCTTGGCGATCGAGAGTACCGATGCCCAGTTGAAACTAGTTACTCATACCTACCTACTGCCACCTGCTATCAATGTATTTATAACCTCCTTACTCCGAAATGATCCGTTTATAATATTAATGTGATAGCAGCCATTGTCCAAAATGTCGTGAGGTTTCGTGAGGAAATGGATTTTTCCATCGCTTTGTCGGCAATGTTCGGGCGATTCGGTCGGGGTCACGTTCTGACATAAACGATTGAACATAAAAAATTGAGTAGTTTATGATTTCTGTACCAGGAAAACTAATGAAGCGTCGGTGGTCGGCGCCCCGCGAACCTACATCCAAATATACGAGCGCCCAATTAGATGTCGGCCGCATTGCGAAAATAATATAAATATTAGTAGAACCGACAAAGGTTTTTAATCACCGATCTCGATGCGTTTTGTTCCTTTTGCGGTCCGAAATTACAGGTTGCGAGTTCGCTCACCCCGGCAGGCACCCCGGCACGCCGCTTAGGGCAACTATGCTCTCGTGGATCGTGTGAAAAATTACCCGAGATTTTGCTCTTATTTCGCATTATAAGTGGCATTCGATATGTATAATTTCTGTATCCGGCCGAATGTAAAGCAGGTTGGATGCGCAGAGATCGAAAATCGCAATTTCGGTCCGATTTGAAGATCGATGAACTCTTTATCGGAAGGGCCGTTGTCGTTTGTAGTTAGGATTATAAATGATTTAAAAAAGAACAATGATGAAAACGAAAGCGTTCGACGGCGGGCTCGGCGAGCTGTGCAGGCGCTTGCGAGCGCATCTCACCGCTCGCGCGCTCCGCCAAGGTTACGTCTTGGGGCGGCGACCGGCGGCGGCGAGACGAGCGTGACGTCACGGGCGCCGGAAACGATTGTCCGCTCATAGTTACGGTTACATTTTGAGTTTAGAAGAAAGTGCTCTGACGCCGCGTGGGCTAGGTCAGTGCGATGTGCATGCACAACACTAGAGCTATCGTAAATCAGTATCGTAGCCCGCCTACTGAGCTTCGCCCACAGATATAAAGAAAATAAACAGTAATTTGATTATTTGTAGTAAGTAGGTACCAGGAGGTCATAAAGCAAAAGCGACAACAAAAGCCGGTGGGTTTTGTTCCGCAAACGGCAGATGTACAAGAAAGCGGGCGACCTCCGCTGATAGCCTGATAAACAAATTAATTGTGCGCAGGACGACAATGGACGCTGGTTATTTAGCATGCACAATACTAAAAATAAAAACAGCCGTATGTCAAGAAGATTTTTCAAAAGTTACGGTAAGTTACGCATTTTTTGTTTTATTTTAGGCGTAATACTTGCGTTTATGATCCGGTGTTTTACGTGTTAAAGATACCTACAACAAAATGTTTTAAGAAAATTACGTTTTCTTTACATTTTAGCTGTTTTATGTAAACCTTACATTACAATACGGCCAAAATATCTTGACCGCAACGAACTTCGAACGATTGCCTGCGCAGTAATAAAAAAATAAATAGACAGATTTTATAAAAACAATGCATTGTTACACTATGTTTACTAACCAGATATTACTGAAACTATTTTCTGATTATAATAATTTAAGGCGATATTTGTTTTAAAAACATTAAACATATAAATAATTTGTACTGAGGGGCCCAACAGGGCCGAAGCCTACTGGGGCCAAGGGTTAGGTGAAAATGATATATGTCCCGCCCCAAGGGCGGGATTTGTCATTTGATGATTTTAACTACCATAAAAAAAAGACATTATTTGTAGCGTTATAAAGGTCGGTAGTAACAAGTGGGTTAAATATAATACTACTGTAAATAATAATAAAAATAAAAATATTTAGAAATATAAAACAATATGTGATGAGAATAAATAAAGGAAATAATAATAATAATATTCCACAGCTATCACACAACACCGTCTAGTCCCAAGCTAAGCAGAGCTTGTGTTATGGGTACCAGACAGCTGATAAACATACTTATATATTTCTAAATACATACATATTATAGATAAATAACACGAATATGAATATTAAATAAATATTATTTATAATTGTGCAATATGTTTTTCCTGATAGCTACAACCTAGGGGTCTTAAAGTCAAAAGTGAATAGGTTACTTCTAGGCAAGCGTGCTCCATCGTCGGCCACATCGTCGCTGACCATCAGGCGAGATAGTCATCTAACACGAGCTTATCCACAAAAGAAAAAAATATGTGCAACTTAGCAACTAAGGTACATACTACGTGTTGGCTGAAATACTGCCGATGCTTACCTGGGGAAAGAAAATAGCACTTGTTAGTTTATTTATTCGTTAAAATCTAATAATAAAAAACAGGTGTCCTCCTCCTAAACGGGTGGACCGATTTTTTTGTGTGTAGGTCTGAGAATAGGCCGTAGGCTATTTTTTACCCTCCTACCCTTACGTCCTTTTTTTATTTGATAATCTATACATATATATAAAAACCTTTATAATAATATATATAAGTAATAACAACAGAATTTCACCGCTGGCAGAAGCTAGGCTGCATACACCGTTAAATTTTAGTCGTTTTAATCCCGCGCAGGGTCGATTAGGTACATGAAACCCTAACGATTTTACCGACCCTCCGCGGGATTACAACGACCAAAATTTAACGGTATATATAAAAAAGCGAAATACCACACGCTGATCAATCACGAAATCATAGAAACTATAACATCTACAAACTTAAAATTTGGCAGGTAGGTTCCTTATAGGGTGTAGATGTCCGCTAAGAACGGATTTTACGAAAGTCCACCCCTAAGGGGGTAAACCGACTTTCATGCGAGCGAAGCCGCTGGCAGGAACTACTTCTTTATATATCAAAACAATGTTTGTCGAATCAGCTGGCATAAAATAAAAAAAAATCTGGCCCCAACAAAATATTTAATAATTTATTTATAATAGCTTGGAGGACTTACAAATTAATAAAAAAAAAAACGAAAAAGAAAAACAATTGAAGGCGATTTGCAAGCCGATTACAAATTGTCAAGCCCTCATGTATACCTAGTGTCAGACCTGACCTGAAATTGACATGTGAACTATAAACAGCTCGTAACACATTGAATTAACTTATTACAAGGTTAACCCTAAGATTACTTTGACAAAGCGTATGTACCTAGTAAGTAGGCAAAATTCCTTTGATCATTCATAATTGTGCCTACGGGCTTAAATATATCCCTATACTTAAGCACTATAATAGTAAGAGACGTAAACCATAAAAAAACTTTTTACAAAAAAAAATCACCGACTTCACTAAAAAAAACACTATGAGCGGATCAAAATAACTTTAATTTCGGAATTCGGTGTTTCTCGGTATCGTTTCTTTCTTAGTTTAAGTCAGTTAAAAATTATGTGGATTTTGAGGCAGTAATTTGACTAAGTTCAATAAATCTGAATGTACGATGTTCGCAAATAGGTACTATTTTCTTGAATTAATATTGCTCCCAGACACTAAAAACAAAATAAATTTAAGATAATACAGCGCCATCTAGTGAGATCATAGACTCGCAGTCTTGGGTTTTAATAAATCTAAGTAAGTAGGTCTAGTTTCAAGAAATGCAATGGTAGATAAATAGTAGTTAGTATTCAGTCCTTTATTAAACTTATTGTTTGCAACTGCAGCCAGTCTGTTTGGAAAAGTTAGTTTACTTGTAGCATAACAAGACATCGTTTCTAAAGAACTATTGCCATAATTGGAATTCATCTCAACTCAATCTCTGTGTTAAGGAGAAGTAACAAATATTTCATAAACATCACAATGTAAACAGACAACACATTTTTGCGTAAATCGGTACAATGACGTGTGGCACACGAGCTTGTTTACAAACATGACAATATTGTCATTATTCCATAAAACAGCGGTTTCTACGTTCAGACAAAAAATTACTATGTAGGTAGACATACACAATTAATTTTTAAATTTTATGACTTACTCAGTCCGTCTCCGAAACCCTCAAACGTCTGTGAAGCTCAATAGCCCAAAAACAATTTACATATAAGTACGCAACGCGCCTACTTTCCTTATAAAAATATTTTGCTTAACATAGCATATCGCGAGTCAGGCGCGAGTCACAACCAGGCATTATTGTGCCACCGGTATACGAAGACCTGCCGTCTCACCTTCTGTTGGTTGTAATGGAAAGAATCGATATAAACTGAGAGGTCAGATGAGGTTGGTCAGGGTGTATTTAAATACGCGTCCCGGCCGTTAGCGTTTCCGATAGGCTTGTGACGCAGACGTACGAACAGAGAATATAAAGTGACTCATAGAGTAGGCAGCAGAGCAATGTGTGTCTCAACTGGACCCCAACACTCCATCAACTAATAATATTCCTCTAATTGACCCGCTGACGACCACATTCATACTCTCAGACGCCAATTAATAAGCACCAGTGACGTGACAAATAGCTTATGCGCATCACCATCTTAACCCAAAAATAACCATAACGGTAAACTTTCACTATTGTTTGTATTCTGTCCTAATTTCTAACGACACTGTTGCAGGTGACATCGACAATGGTAGCGAACAATGTCGATTAATAAAAAGATTCAAATAAAGCTCCATTAAGCAAATTATCGACGTTTAATAGGCCGATAACTTGAGAGGCGAATGTCAACGAACCACCTAGACGAATAAGAGTGGGCATTGCATGAGGTAGCCTCCAAAACAAGTCCTGCAGGGAGCCGGTAAATACAGTTGAGGACAGCGGTGATTATTTGCGTAGACTCGCCACTCTTATTACTAGAACATAAAGGTCGCAGCTTACTGCGGATTAAGTGGCGGTAAAAATAATTGTAGCGGCGGAGGCGCGAGCCAGACGCGCGACAACACCAACACCGCTAATTTCCAACAGAACCATTTAAACCTTTAATGTGATATAAAAAGTAATGAAGGAACTCACGCCGGCCGTCATTATAGTTCGCAGGGACATAATTCAGCGTTCTCCGGCAGTAAAATTAAAAACGCGTAAATGGCGCGGTGGGCTCACGGTACCTACCAACTTCAATTAGATTTCGCGAAAGGCGAACAATAAGAAATAAAATCTGATCTTTTACGATCGCTCTGTCAGGCGTCGGTCAGGGGAGATGATCGTAAAACTGGGAATGCAACGGGGCCGTGTTGCTAAAAAACCAAAAGTTAACCGAATCTCGACAACTTTCAACCCGAGAGTGCCGGGACCAAATTTGATGGGGCGGTTTACGGGCCAGAAGTGGGTCACTTGCGTACAAAGGCACGGCCACGAATTTCCACTTCAATTGACGCGCGCAATAAAAATGACGCCGAAGGTGAGATGAAGCATCGCCTCGAACAATAACTGCCTCGCCAGGGCCAAGCAGCCACGCTAAACCGCCAACTTTACAATTTTAAAACCAGCGTGGGAATCATTAAACGGATATATTAACTCGATTTACTGATGCGACTTTCTTAGTGATCGATTCAGTGCAAATTCGCATTTAAAAACATAAAATCCGAAGTCGTTCGTCGCACACGAATACCTACGGAATGCAAAACGGAATCTCGCTCGGTCTTTGTTGCGGATTCCCAGACGGCGGACTGGACGGCAGCCGAGGTAAAAAGCGGTCACATGTACCGCCTTATAAATTATGAACCCCATCGGGGGTTATTAGTTGTCGAAATGACAGCGCGGAGCGGCCAGTGCCGAATGTGACGCCCGCTTTACCGTTACAAGATCTAGACCACTAAAAAACTAAGGGCAATAGGGTCGCCCGGCCTGTTTGGTACGACTCTACTTTTATTTTTATCGATTTAAATTCGACTTCGCTCAGAAACAATGCCTCAGGGCAACAAAAACATTTTGAATATAGAACGCAAAGATAAACGAATAATCATTGTATAATTATTAATTAATCGTGATGTACGGGAATCTTGCGACATTAAATTACAATAACATTGTTATCTTGTCACATATGACCTGTCAGAGAAAGCAATAAGTCAACGACTTCAGTGAAATGAAAGAAATGCTCTGTTGATTGATGCGCCCACGTCAATGATAGACATTATTATAATATAACGTTAGTTATGAAACGTTACATAAGTGATTTAATGCGGAACATAGTTTTTATTTATTGTTCTATTCATCAGTGGTAATTGAAAGACAATTTATTAATAACTAATTGGTGTTGTATAGGCGCATATTATTATAAAAGCTATTTATAAGTGCATAAATCAGATAGAAGGCCGCAGCATCCCACGCAAACAACATCGAGGTAGGTCGGGATGAAAACAAATACTGAAAAACCGCTAAATATATAACAGTACCTATACAGTGACGACGCTACCCCAATCACTTATTAAAACTTCAGTGGATGATTGATGCAGAGTAATCACATAAGCTCCACTGTAACCTTGCTAACTCGATTAGTGTTTTCGCCCATTCGACCGTCTACTAGGTCATAGCAGCCTGGTACCTCCATTGTGTGTCTATTAATTTGCTAAACGTGATGTTTTTAAAAAAAGGAACTAACCTAAACATTATCGAAACAAATTAAAATTATTTCATTATCGTCTGCAGAAACACGCTTTAAGTTTGTTATACCTACCTGACTGTAATTACAGGTTTACAGCTAATCATATTAATAGTTACATAGTTTTTATGCTTAAATCACCGGGTATGTAATAGGTAGGTGTGTTTTGAATCGTCCTTTTAAATCAAATTCAAAACTTGAAGACCTCAGAAGTCATATTGTTTTATAGTTTTCATCAATTCAATCATAGCTTTATTTTATTTAAATTGAAAGACGGTACATTATGGCTCGTTAGCTCACGCCAATAACTGGCACTTACCAGGGCATCACGAGTGCAGAGGGAGTGCAGAGGTTGTGAAATTGCGTGTGACCGCAAGACATCCGGCGGACAATGGCGCATGCGCCCGGCGCGGCACGGCAGACGAAAGCCCAACGCCGGATGTATGTAATGTTCAGATATTGGTGTGCATGTACACATTTATTGAATAATGTTTTACTTGTAAAGATACGAGCACTGCGTAGTTTAAGAAGACGAGACGCGAGATTCACGCTGATGGCTGAGAAGGATAAAAATATAATAATATAAAGTTTTAAGTCTCGAAAGCAAATTTTCCTTGAACTTATGTTAAAGAATCACAGATTTTGAAGACGATTGCAAAGCTCAGCATTCTTTCTTTTCAGCTTTAAACATAAACTTCAAAATACTTAAAAGAAAATGCACAACTAAACAATGAAGTTATGTTCATTCGACAATATCCAAACGGTTGTGGACTTTCGCCACGTTCACATCGAAAGGAAACCGCAAGGAAGTGGGTTCAACGCCAAGGCCTCGTAATTATTTTATATCTCCGTGAAATTTATTTTTATGTATTACTATAAAAACACAATGGGGAAAATAATCACTTCACTTAAATGTGTACATTGACCAGAATTATGTGGTAAATGACAAGGACTACATAAAATAATATTGAAAGTGGTCATCAGAAGTATCAAATGAAGCGATCTATCAGACGGGTTGTTACCGCAGGGCTCGTTATAGGGAAGCCTTGTATGTGTGGGAGCTTCATAGTGCAGAACTGGTTTGTCTATGTGTACCGAGACGTTCGATACATCTTCTTGTTTTTTGTTGCCCTAGTCCATGAAAACAAGCGGTGGTGAAATATAAAAGGAAAATAAACACCGTGTTATTTACTTCGAAGTTATTACGCCGTTTCTTTTTGAGAGGACAATAGAGGCTTCGAAGTCAAAACTTTAAAAAAGTTCGTATTGAAATTTTCTTAAATTGCATCACGAATTTTGAACAACTCCGGAGTTCTTTTGTAAGTTAATCGTTTACACGTAATAATAATGTGGGACGAAATTACAAATAACCGTATATTGTTCAAAAGATTTCCAAAACATGACCTAACTCTTTTGTTCGGTGGTAATTTCAAAAAACGTGTGCATTCCTGCTTGTACTCAATCAGCAGCAAATATTCGAGCACGTAGGTATTTTCTGTTATTGTTTAATAAGACTGATATTTAAAACTAGATTGACAGCAGCGGTTATAGGAACTGTAGCACCCATTTATTACCCGCGACCTTCAACACTAAATACGCCTGATAGGTTAATTGCTGTGAACAGATTAGTTTTTAGCAGTTTTTTTGGAACTCGAAAAACCCGATGCTCTTTGTTTATGATTCATAATTACAATACGATGGAGAGGCAATCACCGAACCTGTCATTATACTGTACAAATAACTACTTATTTATACATTCTGAGTGTGGTGAGTTAATTCGATACCTGTAACGGCCATGTTATCCTAGTATCCTCATTTAGGTATTTATTTATCGATTGGCCAATTGACGTCTAAATAAAAAAGGGTTTCTTTATTATTATTATATCGCAATATTTCATCGGCCCGTTTCTCATAGTTTACGGTTAGCAAAAAACTTAATGTTATTTATGGTAACATAGAATTAAGATTAATATGCTTATTTTTTTTGGGTGTTATTCCCGCTAAGCTCGATGATTATGATTTGTGGCCATTAGACCTACATCACACGGCTCGCGTGCGACCCATGCATAGTGCAGCGCTGACGCAATGCATCGCGGAAAAAAAACAACTGTTAGATTAGACACTATCAACAAAAAATGTGTTATTTACCTTGGCTTTATTTGTAACACAAATTTTTTGTGCGATATTAATATTGGGGTACTTAATAATTTTATGCCATAAAACTTATACGATGCAGAAATAATTAAGTGGTCATAAATCTGAGCAAGAGGCATAAGTTTATAAAGAGTTCTCATAATGCGTAACAGATTTATCCTCCATTAAGATGTACCACATGACCCTGAGGAGGGACGTCCTCTCCCGCGGCGGTGTCAGCTCCTTCATCTCGCGTTCGATATAGGTAGATAGCATAACCAGCGAACAACACCGCGGCTCGAGATAATAGGATATTATAATAATAAGATAATAACACGTCTGCTCTAAGCGATACGCTGAAACGGCGTGCTTTTTTTCCGCCGCCCAGTGTTGCCATGTCTGTCTCGCAGATTCATTCCCGCGCGGTTTAACTAGTTCAAGGTTGTTTTAAGATGTCGTGCCCGTGAATGGATGTCTTTATTTTTTGGCAGTAATAGGTCGTCTTTAGGTTAGCGGAGTCACCCGCAGCCGGAACGGACGATGTCGTAAAGCAACACAAAGAATCCGTGTTGCCCTCCCGTACAAGCTGATCATAATATAATAACTTATCTACCTAGCTATTTAATATGCGCTCGCAATTTGTTTCGCAAACACAATAAATTACCCGGCGACTGTTACACATTTGGAACATTACAACAAAAACAAAACGTCGCTAAAAGAATCCGATTTAAAAATTAATTAACTACTTATGATAATAAGTTTGGGGTTCGGCCAAAAATGCATATTTAATTGTGGCAAAACATCACAAAAAGTTGTTTCGAATGACGAAGACATTATTTTGTAACCGAGTGCAACGCACTGGGAACTGACCGCGTTAGGTTGGCAACCCTGCGGAGGGCGCAACTGATACGAATGCATCCAATAAAACCGTAAACGATAATTCCATTTTCGAATGTGCCACGTGACCAGGCTGGGTTTGAATTTAAATTTGGAACGCGTCTTGGATGATTAGTTCGTTAATTAAATTAGGGTCTTCCGTTTATGAGGTCTTCAATTGACCGACACATTACGATCAGGAGTTACTTTAAATATAACAAGAAACCGCCCGCGAAATTATTGCTGTAAAGAATATAAAATTGACATTTTACTTTCCGGGTTCGTTCGCCAGGTGCTTGCAGACCACCGTGCTGTGGAACGCAACCGATACAAAGTCACTTACAAGTCACTCTGTTGACAAAAAAAACAGGCCACCAGCGCACAGTAAGTCATCCATGCATATATTAAAATAATCTGCGAAATATCAAAACATCTGTCAACTGGCGGCCACACTTTGATCTATGAGTTGGGGTCTGATCCGCGCCGAGTCGATGACGAAAATCGGTAAAAAAATCGAGTCACGATTTTTCACCATTTGAATCGAGATTACTTATGTGCCAAATTAGCGATGGGTGGTTCTAATGAGATTCTAATTTGATGTTTATTGTTCGTATTTCAATTAGGTTTTTGTATAAAAAGCTGTATCATTGCAAAAAGGTCAATTGTCTATTATATCTTCATGCTCTAGAGTTTGATGAGTTAATTACGAATAGTTTTTGGTCGGTTATATTTTCCTGGTTGATGAATTTTCAAAGATGGTCGGTAAATGGGTAGTGCATAGCTTTCCCAGAGGCACTTGGAAACGAAATGAGATGGAAATGTGGCCACAAGGAGGCGAGTGGCCTCCGTATTGACCTGGAAATAAAGGAAGTGGACACAGAGTCTTTCACTATCACTTTAAACTGATTACATTGAGGGAGAAACCAATTGTTTTCTTTGCTTTACTTTAAGTAAACCAGAGATGTGTTTTAAAGCTTCAAGTAAGTAAACGTAAGATGTGCTGTGAAGCTAATAAAAATTTTGCTCTTAATCTTGAAGTAAACATGAGATGGGCTTTGAAGCTTCAAGTAAAAGTGAGATGTTAAGTTTCAAATGCCGTCTTAAAATTAATTAGATTTGAATTAGTTTGCGCCACTAAACTTGATTAACGAGTTTTAAAAGCTAACTCTGTCCATTATAGTTAACACAATAACTCAGTAGGTCGTTAACAAGCTTCTATCACAAACTTCGCCTATTATTACACATAAGAACGTGACGTTATTAGTTTTTCGTCTTAAAGTGATAAACATCTGAATGAATTGTGATTCATTATGGCCGAGGCCGATCTTTATGTGAAATAAATCGCTCGATGAAACGCCGGCCACTTCAAACGATCCTCCGACCAGACTACCACTTAATATTGACCTTCCGAGATCCCCCGAATACCGTAACTTAGTCCATATTATTAACATGCACGGGACACGAGGAAGGTCACACAAAACTAGACGCAAATACTCAGATTTGACCAAAACCGTGAGATACTCACAGAATATAAAATTAGCCGAAACCAATAGATGCTGGTTTTCGTTTAAAATGTCGTCGGCATTCTAATGACTGTTCGGACATATCTGAAATATCGAATTGATAATTTATTGCCAACGTATTGTATTTAGGACAAAATATTCACGATTGCAAAATACAAACGTTGTTCTCAAAAATAATTAAAAACTTGATTTATTGAATACCTCTAATTGATTCTTTACGTAAAATAAGTAGTTGACTTTTAATAAAGTGATACGGTTTTGTTCGAAAAATAGTTTAATAGCGTAGGTTAGCCATTACGGCGCATATATTTTCTGTGTGAATGGTCCGGGTTCACGGTTGGTCGCCGTCAGCTGCTCGTTCCCTCGGGCTCCCACACTACTCGCTAGCTCGCCCTGTTACCCCTAATTACGGGGACTGTGTTTCTGTGTCAACACACCAGATAAATACAACACCTCTTTTTTTGAAGTCGGTTTTAAAGTACACAAATGACAATGACGTTTCATTCAAATAAGAAGTTCTATATTTGAAAATATAACGTTTGAATTCTTGTTGGATTAAAATTCTTGTAGGAATCAGACCGTTCTCTTGTCTATTTTGATTCCAACAGGCATTTGTGCAGAAAGCGATCCTTAAATTTCGTCAGCTAATCGTCGCACAATAGATCACACCGCAGACTTTCACTCACTTTCGTTGTTTCCTTGCCAACTGTTCGACATTAAAAACAATATGGCGGAGAACAAAGGTCCATTCGAGCGATTCCGGCGCAAAAACAAGATCGGTTCAATGTTGGAAGTAAAGGGACGAAAAAAGCCAATTTCCAAGAATCGTTGACCGCGTTGCCAATTATAATAAAATTGTTCAATACAGGCTGGAAAGGTTAGCGAGTTAGCATACTTACAATTTGTTACTAGGGTTGCAGAAATGGCGGGTGGTTCTACCACATGCGACACTATTGTCTAGCAAAACTCTTGCACATCTTAAAATCTTGTGTTTTCCTCTCGCGCTTATTAAAACGTGTGGTAAGCACTTTAATTAAAGGATGTCAACCAGACGAACAACAATCATCGCAAATGAGTAACCCATCTGCCCAGAAATTCCATATTAATGGTTGTAATGCTACTTTTCGCAGATTGTTTTAAAGTGGCAGCAATTTTCTTGTCAGAGGATACAGCAGTCGTCGCGTGAGCAGCTATCGTGTGCCATCTTGTAAAAACTAAGCGACCAGGGTCGCAGCCATCGCAGGAACGTCTCCAAAATCGATTGTCGCGAAAGGATGTCGGTCTGTCGGTGCATCGTCTCGATTCTAAGGACTATTACTAAGGAATGCCACCCCGCGGCTCTCGCTTTCCGAGCGAGCGAGCGCGTGATATAATCGGTTTATAGTTTATTTAATACGGTCATTATCCATACTTGAACTTGAAGCTTGATGTTTGAAACCGAATGTACCACTGACAGCTAATTAGAAGTGTCATTTTGAAGTGTGTAGGGATATATCTAAAAGATCCTTGGTGTGTAGTTATTGTTGCGCGCACGCATTATTAGCAATATGCTTTACTGAAGACATCTACTATATAAAAAATCTCATCTTTGTTTGGAGGATACACGAAATTTTTATATATATAATTAGAAATGAAATAATGTATTTACTATGAATGTAGTGTTAAGTAAGAGAAGGATTCAATACGTACTACCGTGAGGCATGCAATCTTTTCTTATAGTAGATTTAATTATGAACTAATCTTAAAAACTAAATATTTAACAAATGTCAAATGATATAGTTACATAGTTAGATTTTCTTCATATTTTCTGTAAAGAGATAAAGGAATACGAGTACTACGCGATGTAGTTTCATATTCCTGTAATAAGTTTGACTTTTGAAATTTTTTGTGTGTTTTAAGTAGTCCTGAAAAAAGGTCACAGGCTATTTTTACACCCCTAGGTTATAAGTCTACTACCACGCGAGCAAACTCGTTGGCAATAGCTAGTTTTTCAATAAGCCGCAAAAGTTGAAATTACAGGGCGGTGCGATCAGACGGTGCATGCGATTTTCGTCCCAATCGTGTAAAGCCTGGATCGTGCTTCAGGTGTCAATTGCCATGTAAATGTCAGTAAGCAGCCCCTGATCGTCGCAATTGGACAGTTTTAAATTATGTTATTGAAACCAGACTTTAATGTGTTATTTCGTTTGCCTCGAGACAAGCTGTTGTGAAGGAGTCGTGAATAAACGCATTCTTTTCGAGTTCATAAAAGAATTAAGTTAAGTATTTTGCATGTTGCGGTGCCCGAGTGATGCTTGTGTCCTGTCCAGCCCTAGGCTATGACACGCAATTTTAGGGTCCCACACGTGAAGGGTGCCAACGGGAACGTACAACTAAGTCCCCGCTGTCTGTCCGTCCGTCTGTCAGCAGGCTGTATCTCATCTATATCTATATGTATTCGCACTTAGCCAGTCCTTCTTGCATATCAACTCTTTTTAAAAATACCCTCTTTTAAAAAGAACAAAGACACGGGAAAGTTTCATTTCTAAGAAAGGATCAAAAGTTTTAGGAGCTAGTGAACCTATCTGAGTCCGCATCTCGAACACTCGTGAGTTGTGCGGCGGAGCAAAAACTGCGCAGGTGCACCCGGCAGATGTGGCCGCCACTGATTGACGGCTTTTCGTACGGAAATACCAAATTTTAAAATAACTATACGTTTTTGTTAATGTATTTCGGCAACATTATGTGTAATTTCGTGTTATCCGTTCCACCCTCGAAAGTGGAAACGTAAGTAAAGGTTGTGTATTATAGTTTTGACGCTTGAGTTATTTTCCTGCGGCGAACAACTGGCGGTGTTTTGACCCCTTAACTTTATTAGCATGAATAAATTAATAGTTCCTTTTTATATGAGTTTAAGGTTTATAATTTGGTATAGTTTAATTAATGTCAGAATTACGAGCGAGACGGGCACGCGACTGTGACCGCTGACGCTCGTGTCACGAATGACGCGGGCTCCTGCACTACATTGTGAGTACACCGAGTACCGAGTGGTACCAAGAATCGAACGAATTCGAATTCGAAAACAAAACAAAATTGCGTTTCCGGCCCCGCTCGGCAGATGGCGCCTTTCCGCCAGCTGCGTGCCTCCCGGGAACACAGCGCTCCAAGTTAATGCCGCCTCGCGAACAAGACCAAGACGACCACCGCGGACCGAAAGCACTAACAAAACCTAAGATTTCTCCCAGACATCATTAGCTTGATTAACCCCCGCCATCTACACAATACTGTCATTTTATTTAAATACATGACTATTGAAGGTGAACGTGTGCGGACCGGGGCGACCGGAGGAACTTCTTTTATCCAGTTGCGAGCAATCTTTAATTAAAAAACCTCCGATACCGACAGGTGGCTTATGTGAGCCTTTGGAGCACAAAAAAAAAAGCTGTACACAATAATTAACGACGCGAAATAATGTACCAGCATGCGAGACGAAAATCTAAAAGGCTCGACACGCATCGGACGCGGGAGCAACACGACACCGGCCATTGAACACATTTTCACGAGGGAAATATCGGCTTACACGCTGAGAGTTCGCCACCCACTACGCACACTATAGTCTTTCACAACTAGACCTCCACTCGACGTCTGCGCCCCTGGTAAACAGGTTGATGCTGTCAACAGGGTGGATCGTAAATGATGATCCTGTTATCCCCTAATCCCGTTACTTTATGGCTCCATATTTCAAATTAATATCAAAAGTTTTGATAGAAACCTCAATTTCAATAACTAAATCTTTTTTACTACGGATTACTGCTTCACACTCGCAGTCGCAGCTTTCCTTGGGACGTGCGCTACCCCACACATAACAGATAAGGAACATACGCAAATGCGACAATAATGAACTCCGCCGTCACCATAAATCCCTTTCTAAACGTTTAAACGTGCATTTAATTTATGGTATAAGTCTGATTAGTGCGCAGGTAGACCCAAAGGAGCAGGTAGACTCTTTCACGGGAATTTAAAGAACCCGTGATTTAATAGTGGTCCCGAGCTCACGGGCAAGGACCTTTTTTCTGTGGTCATTTTAAAAGATACAGTTAGATTTCTGACAAAACATCGGCCCTTTTGTTGCAAGTGTTAACTACTTGGCCATTTCGAAAAATTCGACAAAGCTTTAGATAAGAATTCCTTTTGCAGTTGCATCTTATTGTTTCGTTACAAAGATAAAATAACACAAGTATATGAAGTCAAGTATACGAAAAAGTCGTATGACACCCTGCGTGTCCTCTATAACAATGCCTTCAGGTCGCTGATGGGGCTGCCTCGTTATTGTAGTGCGTCGGGTATGTTTGCGGACGCAAACATAGATGGTTTTGCGGCGATTATGCGCAAGAGAGTTGAGTCCCTAATGCGTCGCATAAGAGGCAGTTCTAACAGCTTCCTTCAACTATTCGCCTGGAGAATGGATCTGGATCTGGATTGCCCGATGATGAGGTACTGGACCAGGTTGCACGTTGAGCACTCTGGATACAGACCCAAATTTAGGCTAAGATAAAAACATGATGTATATTTTACTTTATTTAATAATTTTGTGTATTTTTAATTTAATTTTTATCAATTTTGTAATTGTGACTAATTGTATTTTTTTTTTTTTTGTATTTTTTATTTTAATGACAAATTATTGTAGTTTTATGTTTTATAATGTGTTTAATTTATCTATTTTTAATTTAATGTGATGTCAATGTCAATGTCTAGAATGTTTGCATATGGACTGGTTTCCGAAATAAATGAATTATTATTATTATTATTATATTGTACTAAGCGTTAAAAACGTCAGCTCATTCAGGCAGAGCGGTCAGCGCTCGGTCCTTGAGCTTGGCGCGTTCGTTTTGTGTCGCTCCCGACTCCTTTCATCCGTCTTGTCCGTGTGTGTTCACATTAAGTTATAAATTTCCGTTTATTGTGATAGACGAGCGATAACCTCGCGTCCGCAGCCGGTAACAAATACGCAATAAGTCACTAATAAAATGAATCATAGGAAGAACTCTGAGTATGAAACGTGGACGCATGCATTTGTTACTATTGTTTGTCCCAGTTCACGAGGGGCGCTTCACTAAAGGGCTTGGGAGCTCGAAGGACGCCACAGTTAAAATCGGTTAAACCTGTCTACGTTTATGACGCCCTAGAACAACCAGGTAGAACTATTTTGAACACCGCGTTCTAGCTATTCTTGGTTAATAATGATGTACTTACAAATTATGGCAGCAAAAACATGTACAAGTCAAACAAAACTTTACATTTAAATGGTATCTTGTGAAAACCTTTCAGAACAACTTTTGTCTTGAAAGTTTCGAGATAATAATTATTTATAAGTTGAAGAAAACAGTAAAAAGAAACTATGAAAACTTCTGGGCCACCCATTGTATTTGTATTATTTTCGAACATTAAAAATAATAGTTACATTAGGAATAGTTTGTCTGCTCCTCCTACGCCTAACTTGGTGCGCCACTAACAGAGTCATTATAAGATTAACAAGGTAAACAGTTTTATTACGGACTAGTTAAGTAAAGGAGCAGCTACTAATTGTTTCAAGTGTGGTAACTGTTAGGTGTCAACGGCGGCGCGACCGTTGAGCCGGCCACCGCGCACGCACACCGTTTCGAAACGGAAAGCGCAGCTGCCAATGTTTGTCAGTTGAAGGCAGAATGGAGCTTTGTCATTGCCCTTTTTAATTTCGTTGAATAACTGGCGCGCGAGGCGGTTAAGGTGCAACTAGTGTTGCCCTAATAAAAATAGAACAATTCTTTTTTTAAATTCTTTGAAGATGTAAATGCGGCTTAAAATTCTTCTTTTTTTTTTTTTGTTACAGGCTTAATTAAATTCAGTATCGTTAACATATGAGAGCTATAGTGGTACATAATAATTTAGAACAGATTTCACAACAGTTAATAATAATAGTAACATGTGTTCTAACGTCCATAAACAAGAGGCGTAACGACTGTCAAATGTTCAAATCGAAAATAACAATCGAAGTTTTGAAATTATAAAAGAGTTAATTATGTTCACGAGATAGTCAAAGCTAGCATTTTAATGTAGTCTAAAGGCATTTATATTGAAACCCAGTCTTTATAAATAGGCGACATTTTGTAAGTTGTCGAGTACATAGGTATTTGCCACATGCAGCACCTGCCTCCGTTTTTATTTTTGTTATTTTAAAGCGGTCATACAACAGTCACCCGTTAAAACGATCGCTATTGAGCGGGAATCGAATAAATAGTTTCGGAAAACCTGTAATGAGAATGCGAAAAATACGAATGCGAATGCCATTCAGCGTTAATTCGATAAAATGAAAAGTTAAACAATAAATCGAGATGTGGTCTCAGGAATGCTGCTATTGTATTTCTTCTGTAGTTTGCAGTTCGATAGAAAAAAAGTGTAGATTATTTTGTATGCTACTTTGAATTTACCCTAAACATCCCCTAATGGTGTTTCGTTGTAAGCAGTTGATAAGTTAACAATAATTGTGAGACTATCAATAATCATGTGAATGTGAAGGCGGTTGAGGGTCGAGGGCAGGTGGCCGCACCGCCGCCGCCGGCCGCAAGACGGTTGGCAGATGGTAGGACCGGCGACAACTTGGAAGAATTTGTAAACGGCCAATTTATTATAACGTCCCTAACCGATACTACTGATGGAGGTTTTAATGTTTCTTGACAGCATTAACGAGAGTACCTCCAATTTAATGGCAATTTATATTGAAGGCAGGGATTTTAAGCCGCATTGAATTTTGTTAATTTAATATACATGTTAGGAAATTACGTCATATGAACCATGTCCTCGGACGAAGACCTTGGGAAGCCATTCTAAGGTTGTTAGCATTTATTTATACTATACTAGATTGTGTTTTTTGCCAAAAACCATAACTTTCATTGATTACTCTTGTAATCTATAAAAATGAATAGCTGTTCGTTAGTCTCGCTAAAACTCGAGATCGGCTGGATCGATTTCACCAATTTTAGTCTTGAAATATTAGTGATACTCAAGGGAAGGTTTAAACGGTGAGAAATTGTGGGAAAGAAATTACCGGGTCAAGTAGTAGTGAAGAAAAAATCTATCCACATACTTAGAAGTACTCATTGGCCAATAATAATAAGGCCTTAGAGCACAGAATGATTAGTGGTATTTGATTTATACTTTTAAATGCTTATCTATAGTGTTTGATTAATTTGTTAACAGTTCACTGCAGTCTGTCTTCTGTATTATTGTAAGTTCTTAGAATACATACTAAGGTTGTCTGGTAGATATTGCTATAAGCGATGAGACCGCCATTGTGAGTAGCCATACATTTAAGTTGTGTTATTTTTTGATGTACAATAAACTTTATTCTGTACTACACTCGTTGCTCAAACTCGTCAGTTGATTTACGAAAGCTTTACATGTTACTGAGTCAGTACACTAATCGTGTAGTAAGTTACATATTGGTACTAGTTGTACACATGTGGTGTTGTTAGGTAGAACGGAACAATTCTTCATGGCGACAACTTTTCGCACATCTGCGCTCTTCGGACTTTGACTCGAAGACATTAACATCATATCCTGTCATTAAACCTTCACAAGAAAAACGTACGCTCCATTTTTTCTCAACAATAATGTAGTCCGCGACTGATAAATTAATCTCGGACAGAAATTGCCATCGCATAGTTCTCTCAGAAAATAAGCGCGAACGTGTAAGGCGGAATAATGTAAGTCGGCCGCGGGATGGCCGCTTATTACTGGCCCTGGATGAAGAGTAAATCGAAATGGGAGTGAGTCTAATTCACGGCGCCGGCTGACAGCCCGAGATGGATTGTTGTCAACATTAGTGCGGGAGCATATCGACTTGTCGCTCTATAACATTGCCCCCGCCGACCACTAACCCGTGATGACATAATTTACAGCGCTATCAGTCTAAATTAGAACCAATAGCTCATATTATAAGAGTCCATTTCACTCTGCAACGTCACGTCATTGCGGCTTTACGATCCGATCACAGCCACTCTCGTCCAGGAGTACATGTCGCGAGACGTCTGACATTCGATTTCAAGCTCAGAAACAAAACGGCTCAAGGTCTACAATTAAACGCAGGAGCGGTTTTCGCGCCGGATTACGGGCTTATTCGTGCTGCCGCGGCAATTAGGAAGTCATTCATTAGGGTCCCTAAGTTTCGCAGACGTGGGGGTGCCGTCGCACCGTGACGTCACGCTGTTCTTTCGCAACGCGCTATGATTCCAAATGATTTCTAGTTCGCTGCGCCTCGCCGTTAGTGCTCCGCTTGGAAAACAAAAAGTAACCATGTTTAAGAATGCTGTTGGCGCGACGTGCGCAATACAAACAGGAGCGAGTTAGTTCGGGCTCGGCTCTTTCTTCCCGCGGCTGTGGCGCCACTTCGAGCGACAAGGACGGAGAAATGCACCTTAAAATAACCCTCAAATTCGACGTAGTAGATACAGAACTCATACAACCGTAGATTTCATTTCCGAATGCACGATAAGGATGCAAGATGCGGTTAGCGGCGGCCCAGAATGCATCTGTCAAGTCTCACAAAAAATGGGGCTCTGGAATTTCGGGACGTCTTGGCAACGGCGGGACACATGCTTGTTTATTTTTTTACCGCCAGAGTAGAGATTCATTCAAAAATTGTCAACGGATAGAGGATTTGTGTAATCTTGTTAAAGTAATATCAGTCAGCTCGTTAACAACCAATTTAGCGGCCATTCAAGGAAATTTATTTTAAATCGAAGCTGACTTATATTGCTTTCGAATAAATACGAAATCATTCGTGTTTGTCTATTATTGCGTGAGGTCATTTAACGTGAAGTTATCAATCGAAAGTAATTTTATTGTTGCAGACTGTTGCGGTGGACGACATAATTTCCAGCATTATGAGTGTAATTCGCTCAATACGACGACGACGTCGTGGGAATCGCATAAATTAAGTGGTACCTATCAGTTTCGCTTTTAGCGTCCGTCCCATTTCCGCTTGGTGTAGCGATAGTACAAGACAGCGGTGCGGCTCGCGTCCACCAGGCGGGCAGCAGTGTGCAGGAGCCGAAGCCTTGACCCTGACTGCGGTGGCGTCGACCGGAACGCACGTCGAGCCACATTGCGAATCTTGCCGATTGGCGTTCACTGCCTAGCCGGTGTTGCGATCTTAGTACATTCCGCTCGCACGTGTGCTGTACGAGATTGTTTTCTCTTTCGTTTATGTTCGAAAATTACATTGGTTAAGTTAAAAACAACTTGCATCTATTTTCAATAGCTTACATGGCTGGCTTTTGCAAGTTCTAAATTAAAGTACCTACCTAAGTAAAATATTGCTCTCTGTATCGTTATTAATTCCCTTACATAGCTACCTAGATGTAATCAAAACGCGGTTACTAAGCAAGACGAAACGGCCTAGTAACGTCAAAATCGAGAGTTATTGTTGAGAAAAAAGTCACAAGTATCTCGAGGAGTAAACAGACCGGGAGAGGGGTAGGCAGTCATTGATGTGGAACCGGTTGTAGCGACTCGTCATCTAGAACCGGCTTGTGACGGACAGGGATGAATTACTCACATAACGTTTGGGAACATTGGAACTAAACGTTACGAGCATAGCTCGCATGCCATGCCATCGAATACTGCGAGGTCAATTAAGAGATGGGCTCCGTTGACCATAACAAAGAAGATATCGTCTGGTAAATACCTACTCTAGATGGAAACATGATTATTTTTAAAAATGCTTAATAATACAATGCACTATCATAAAGCATCGTTCGTGTAAATACCGCTGTGACAGTCGGACAGTTCACCTTACAATACATCGGATTCACAGATGCAAAAACATTGTTCGGCGCGCCACTACAAATCAAAACAACAAACGCGCCGACAGGAGGTCCGATCGACATCGACATCGAGACAATCATCGACAATCGTATCGATAGTCGACGCGGGTCCGACACGAGTCGACAACCGGACGTGACGTCACGCCGTCCGTGCGTAAACGCGAGAATTTTAAACAACCTTTTAGTATATTGCGTTGTCTTGAACAGATGTCATTGCTACAAACAAAGATGTCTCATGTTTTGACATTTTATTACATTATGTTTAAGGTTCAATTTGTTATAAAAAGTTGTCGATCAAAGGACAGACTTATTTAATATTCACACCGTATGAAAAGTGTGATATTAAAAGGTCGTATTAGGTTTTGACACGAATTTACAATAGACAATAGTATATAGCCGGAGATCCAAGGAATTCTATTTTTACCTTCTTTTGTTCTACTACATTCGCGCTTGTTTGATGCCTCATATCAAGGCTATAGACGAATTAATAATAATGTTGGTCAAAGTCTGAATCTGAGGTACAAAGGAAGGACCAATAGCGGTTACGAGATTTAAAAAAAATTGAATAGACGTGCTCTGCCTAGACATTAAAAAAAAAATAGACGTGCTAAAAGTGTTTTTGAATTTGGAATGGCGTTCACTTGACTAAAAGATGGAAGAAGGAAGCGAACTGAAAAGCCTAATCCAGACGAAGCTAAGGAAAAAAAAATCGACACGACACATAAAGTACAGGTAAGTTGAAAAAAAGTTTTTAAAAGTTGTGTCCTAAATAAAGGACCTCGACATAAAAGTCTTCCACGCGAAATTATTTAGTGAGTCGAATGCGCAGTTTTGAATTACCGACTATTGTGCAATCAGGTTAATAAAAAATGTAAGGACCTTCTAAGAAATTGTTTAAAAACTTTTTTCGTATTTGCTCAGCTATTTATTTTTAACTAAGATAAATTTATGGTAATCTTAAGAATGGCTAACTTTGTTGTTCAAAGAAAAACGCGGTCACTAAGCAAAAAAAAAATATTGTAAAAAAAAAACTACTAAGTAAAAATATACAATTAAGTGATTAGGATTAATTATCGAAAGCTCTCATTTTCAGAAAACAACTTTATCGGGAATAATGCTGAAAATAACATCAGCCTTTTTTGTTTTACATTGGTATCAGCAGGTAAGAACAAGCTTATTGAGATCAAAGTAAAATAAAACCTTTTAACAATAAACATTAAGACTTTTGACATATTATTATAAACTCTAAATTGAATCCTAAACGTGTTTCAAAAGCTACTGCAAAGACTTAAGGACGCTTTTATATTCTTTTTATCGGCAACCGATCAGAATGTACTGGAGCCCCAGAGGAAACAGAACGTAACGCCCTAAATATAACAACAGTTTCGAAACCCACGGCCCACCTTATCGCGCTAAGTTTACGGTCCTCCTAATTATGTCTTTCGATTTAAATATGGGCCAACATTGTGTCCTGCCAGTGTTAAAGATATTTTTAATAAAAGTGAGAATATTATCCTTAGCAGTCTTAGGGTGACTGATAATTAGTGAACGATACTTAAACACGTGATTGTAGTCATGATAACAAACAAAATTTACTATGGGACCATACCTGAAATCACGAAAAAAAATCTGCTGTTCAGTACATTTGTGTTCGCCTAACTGGTCAAAATGTATTAAACATGGCTGATTTTTTTCCCGATTTCAGGTTTGTTCCCACCCACAGTAAAAGTTATTTGTTATCATGTCTACAATCACGTGTTTCAGTATCGTTCACTAATTACCAGTCACCTCAAATAAAGTTTGGCATAAATAAAGGACATGTTGAAGCTATCATGTTCTTTATAAATGACAGTAAGTTATATTTGTGTGACTTAGCTTTAGTATTGTCCTTTATTAATGACAAAATACTTTATCAAAGATTGAAAACGATAAAATGCTCACTTTTATTAAAAATATCTTTATCGCTGGCAGATTATGTCCTGTTGAACCATACTTAAATCGAAAGACATAATTAGGAGGACCGTGAACTTGACGCTATAAATTCTTCTGGCTCCGAAACGTTATTGCTCAGAATAAGCCTCATCAGAAAGGTTATAGTCACCCAAAGGACAACGGAAAGGGCTATGCTCGGAGTTTCCTTGCGTGATCGTATCAGATATGAAGATATCCACAGGAGAACCAAGGTTGCCGACATACCACGAAGAATCGCTAAACTTAAGAGGCAATGGGCAGGACACATTGCTCGCAGAACAAGTCGTAGGGCCCGAAAGGCTCTGGAGTGATGACCGCGTACCGGAAGACACAGTATTGGAAGGTCTCCTACAAGGTGGACCGATGATATAGCAAGGGTTGTGGGAATGCGATGGATGCGACATTCTTTCTTCTGAAATGATGATGATGATAATGAAAGGACATGTTGAAGCTAACATGTTAAACTTGTCACTAGGTCCCCAGCTATTGTCTATCTATAAAAAACAATTATTATCCTAGTCAAAAACTCAAAGTACCTCTGCTCATAATGTCCAAAGTTAGGTACAACAAAAGGGAGGCAGGCAGCAAGGTGAATAAGATGAGCATGTTTACTTTAAGTCTTCTACTATAAAATATTTTGTCATTATTATGGGACATGTCCTTTATAAATGACAGTAAGCTAAACTTGTTACTAATTCCAGTGCTAATCAAAAGCCTCATCCTAGTCAAAAACCCAAAGTTCTTGTCCTAACAATGTCCATAGTTACAACAAAAGAGAGGCAGGCAGCAAGGTGAATATGAACCGTGCGAAATTCTCCAACTCGTGTATAGGACGCGCGTAGTTCGACAGAGTTGTAAGTAAGGCAGCTGCGTTTTTTGCTCTCGTTTTACAAGTTCCTTAGTCTGGAAATGCAAGGGACCTCTATACACACTGCTACCTATAGCACAAGTATTATTGTTGCGCTCTACAGCTATGGGAAAGGTTTCCGAGCGAAACAGCCACTATTAAACGGGTCGGTTCGAAATAGGTACCAGTTTTTGTATAATTCTGATATTATTATTGTTTAGTTTTTTTTTTACTTCTATGTTTATCTTTTGATGTAAGCTGCAGGGCATGATTAAAGATACATTTTCAGATATCAGTGAATTTTAAATTTACTTTTACAATCTTAAGCTTTATAAATATGAATAAAAGGCCTAATTTGATAGATTGAAACCTCTCATTTAGTTCTTTTATTTGAGCTATACATTGATCTGGTATTTGCAGTAGACTTGAACAATAGAAAGCTAATTTTCATTCAGACTTTTCAATGATTTGTCTAATGGAGTAGCTCTTATAAATATTAAAATAAATGCCACAAAGGGGCGGCACTATTACTTGCTATGATCGTTATAATGAAACTGAAGTGTGTGCAATTACAAGTTATACAATCATAATGAAGACCTAGGTAACTAAAAAATAGAGGAGAAGCCGTCGACCCTCGTCTCCTTAATACCTCGATCAGTTCACAAATGCGAAAACTAAATAAACGATCAAGCGAAACGCTTTTCAAGAATGCGAAATTAAGTATCGCTGTGTCCCCACCCGTCACAGCGTGAAAATATATAACAACTAAAAGCCCAGAGGTACCAGGACCACATACCTGAAGACAGGATCATATGTTTGTCTTAAAAAGAGCAAGTATAATAATTATGTGCGGCGATCGAGCGACAATTAGCGAACTGTCAGTAGCAAAAGGTGAATTCGTATAAGTATCATGTTAATGAGTTAAAGAAAATGTTTATATTTTTAATTATGACAACTCAATTTCGGAAAGTGTTGTAAATATTGTTTTAATTATTTTAAAAGAGTTTCGTGGCTAATTGAGCCGTTTGTGGGTACGTTTACATAGGTATGCTTGTGACAGATCCTGTACGAACTTTTGTATTGTTTTATTTACCTGAGCTTTTCATAGTGGAGTGCTCATTTGCGGTATTATTCACGAGTCGACAGTTCAGAGATTTTATTTATTTATTTTCTAAAGGTGGGAAATCATCTAATGACTTTTCCTGCTCCAGGGCGGAGCGAAAACACTTTCAGACTTTTACTGACTAAAACTACATCTAGTTCCTTCAGCAGTTCATTATATTTGCGTTCTAGACCCTTTCAGAAGTCGACCCGTGGCCCTTGTAAGCTTCGGCCCTGCTGAGCCAGTACGGGAGAACTATACATAATATAAAGACTAATATTATACCACTGAAAAGTTTGTTTGTTTACGCGCTAATCTGAGAAACTCCTGGTTCGAATGCTTTTAGTGTTGTACTCATATAGCCCATTCATCAAAGAAGGCTATATATTAGGCGCTCTGTCCAATAGGTACAGATCAGTAACCAAAACGAGAGTGGAACTGCGGGGAACAACTAGTATACAGTAACAGCTACACAGTACAGCTGCTAGTGAACAGTGAAATTCTTCTTTCCCTGGATTTTCTTCCAGGATTGAATTACGGTGGGGATATTGCGTAACATATTAATTTGAATATGTAAGATTTTCTCAGATTTTATGATCTTTATCACCTATAGTCTTATTATCTATTTTATAGTAATCTACGACTTCTAATAATATTTGTACTGTTCATGCCTTTAGTCTATTTACTATATACGTACTCATCACATTTTGTTGACATGTTTTAATACTGTTTTTATTTAACTTACATGGGCTAGGGTTAAAAATGGTTCTTATATAATGTATAAATACTAGTCTTATTACATAAATACTATGATACTCATGATTAGTGTTACATGTTAACTAGTAACGTGTAAATGACTTTCATGAAAGTTTTAAAAAGATATATTTTGAAAGATCGAATACCTATTAGTATATCACGCGGCTAATAACTTGAACCTTTTGCTATGGTTACGTGCAGCCCCCCACTTTGATTGAGACCCGAAATCGGTTACTGCGCATTCAAGGTCGACCGTCATGATGATGATGGTTCAACTTATGTGACGAGGATCATAACCAATTTTCGGGTCTCAATCGAAGATAAGCAAATGGTTCAAGTTATTAGCCGCGTACTATAAGTGAATCAAATGTTTATCTAATAAATAAAATCTCTTGTTAGTGTTTGCAGTAATTGAACTTCTCTGAAATAGCTTAAAAGATTTTTATGATTTTTTTGTGTATATTTGGTAGGTTTGAGGTTCGTAAGCTAATTTTTACCCTCCTGCCATCACCCCCTATTTTTTTTGGACTATTTACCTATATGGCAGAATAAAGTTTACCGAATCAGATAGTTATGTATAAAACTTTATGCACAAGTAATAAAAAAACTAGTGCACCCACCGTAACGATTGCATCATTGCTTACCATCAGGTTTTTTTTTTGGTGGTAAAATCATCCAATGACATCTCCACGCCCTTGGATTTGGCGGGAGATAGTGTCAGACTTTTACTGACTAAAAACCTATTCCTGCTCTTTCTATGCCTTCACTCTAGGGTTCCGGATTTAATTTTTACATTCCCCATGGCCCCAGTAGAGTTTACCATCAGGTGGGATCGCAGTCAAGCACTAGTTTATATCAATTAAAAAAAAAAAAATACAGTACAAAGGAGGCATGTGTTTTCGGTAGCACCTACCTACTTTTTTTGAAATGATATTATGTAACTTAATGTAATATGTATGTACATATATCTATACATACATTTTAGTTTATAATTCTTTATATTTATACTTATTAGTACACCGCAGACTAACCCCTGTTTTATTTTAAGTTCTTACGGTCCATCCTAAGGTTGTCTGGTAGATATAGATATCGCTATCAGCGATAAGACCGCCATTGTACCCATAGATTTAAGATTAAGTACCTATAGATTGTGTTAGGTACTTCTTTGGTGTACAATAAAGTTTTATTCTATTCTATTCTACTTTTGTCCTAAACTTTAAGTCAACAAACGTCGCGAGGAAAGTTTCGCCAGACGGGCGCGGATGACGACGCCATCGTTCTCTGCTATCGCATCTATCGCTGCGGGCTATTATTACGCGTTGTCGTAGGTTATGTACCCACGAGTGATTAACGGAAGACAACCCGGGATTCTATTTCGTCATAAATATTAATTAACGACTCTTACTGATAGCATTTTAGCGAACAGCGTGAATGATAATGTGATAGGTATAATGTAAATGCTAATGAGAGTTGAATTGGCGATAATCTGGATGATTTAAGATGACAAAATACCTACTAATCATGTCTCATAGCTGTTGATGGTAAACAAAATAATTGACTTTTTTAAGCTCTAAATACAATAAGGCCATGCTAAGATAATGTAAATACCTACAATGCTACCTATTCTTTATTTATTTGACCTGTGAAAAAACTACGGGCTACGCTAAAGTACACATAAATTCTACCTACGAAGTGGTAGTTTAGTATAAAAAATAAGTAATGGTGAAACGAATTCCAACAATTTTTTTTAACATCTTTTGACCACTAACCTACCTGTTACCATAACAACGCGATCTGCTGAGGAATATATAATTGATTTCTTACACAGCAAGCGCATAGATTTGAAAAAATTGTGCTAGATAAGAACTCCCGCTCTTTGTCGGCAGTTTTTGCTCATCCCCAACAAAAAAAACCAACCCTTGGGTACCGATTTTTTGCCGAATTGTACCTTTTAATTAGAACCAACGAAATGTTTTTTTTTTTCAACTTCGAAACCCAATTCGGTTTGACTGATACCGAGAAATTAGATCGAGGCAGATGGATGGGAGATAATGACAGTTTGTGTGTAGCATTTCTACTTTTATGATGATGCGATCAAATGTTTTGTTTTAGATGAGAAATGACTGATAAAATAACAAATATTTTGATTGTAAAAATTTCGTCATATCTACTAACTTTTCAAGAAAGCCTACACGCACCGTAACTAAGTAAAGAAACTGAAACTACAGACCTAAATTGAAATAGAAAATGAAAGCTTCTATGTAATAATTAACGTGAAATGTCTACGCATGTTATAATCTACAGTGAACACGCAATATTCACAGCAATCCACGGAACAGATGATACGGACGTCGAGCGAAGTCAGCTCGAAGCTGAGCTTTTAGTCCGCGGAGATTCTGCCAGCTACGAGCACGTACCTACGTCCGACAGCTACAGAACAACATATTTACGCAGCTATCTACACAACACTACGACTCACTGCGGCCATCGGATAAGCGTAACAACAAATTTTACGAGGGTAAACAAACAAAAACATTGCAAATTTTTTCGCCGGCCTTCGGATTCGCACGGCTCCTGTCACTGGGTGTTGGTTGTGATCGAACATAACCTAAAAGCGGCCGGTGGCACGTGCGCCCTTACATAAGGGTGGCGCGGCACCCCGAGCCCGGCCCGACGTCTGACACCGGGTAACCTCTACAGCTGTTCGCGCGGCGGGCGACCAGGCAAGCAGCGACAACAAGCAGGTGAGCGACTGAGCGTGCAGCAGTACCTTGGCGGCCGACGATCTCCGCGACGTGCTCCGAGGAGGGCACCGGCACGCACTCCGTCATGTTCTGCGATTTCTTGGCTCGGTCCTCCGGCGGCGGAGCGAAGCCCAGAGGGCTGGCGAGTGACCCCGGCGTCGGCAGCGACTCGCCCAGGCTCAGCATGCTCAGCTCCAGCGCCAGCTGGAACGCTCGCTGCTCCTCCACCAACCCTCCGCCTCCTCCAAGATCCCCAAACAAGCTTGACGGCATTTCCACTTGAGAAGCAATTTTTTACGATTTACTGAGAGGTTGCCCTCTCTCACTGGTATGATAAAAATTGGGGTGCGTTCGATCGTTTCAAACGCCGCGTTTTGTCATGAGACGCACGTCTAGTTTGCACGCCGCGCGGTCCTGAACTGATGTGCCGGCCGGCGCCGCACGCGTTCATCGCGCCGGCGCGCGGGGCGCGGGGCGGGGGCGCGCGGGGCGCGGGCCGGGGCGCTGGGGGCGCAGGGGCGCGCGGGTGGGGGCCGGGCGCGGGCCCACTGCAGCCAGGGCGGGATGCGTCGCAGCTTCCGCCCGCCCCGGCTGGTGTCGACGGTACCTACTCTACGCTCTCCGTGCTTTAACACCTTGCCGCGCTGTGGCTAATTATTTCGAGATCACGTTTTATGTCGTAGGTGGACGGCGCTGATAACGGATGTAGAAATTGATTTATGGGAAAGTTTGGTTTTATAAAAGTTGCTTTAACTGAGACTAGAAAACTAAAACTAGACTATTTTTTTTTCATAAATTAAATATATCAGTTTCAAACTAAACTTCAATCCACTATCACTACCGGAACACTAGTCTCCTCTAGAGCTGGAGCAGTGATCTCTGCGATAACGTCGCCAGCTCGTTTGGCAGGCGTCGCCACGCTCACTAACTATTGTTTTACGGCTTCTCCACTACGACCCAATAAATATACGAATCAATATCACTCAGGTATACTGAAGTATTACGAGGTGGACTGTGATGCATTTCTGATGTCTGCATCTGAAAATAGTCAAAAAGAAAATACTACGTACCACAAGCTCCCAAACTATTTTTTGACCGGGAAATCACTTTGGTTATGTTTTTGTTAGCAGGTACCAGGATTCCAGAAAAAAAAACGAACTAATTAGAATAAAACTCCAAAATGAAATTAAGAACATAAAAAAAAGAAATAATTAGAATAAAACTTCAAAATCAAATTAAGAACATTTTCTATGGTCTATGGTCATTCAGAGGTTCTATGGAAACTGGAAATCTGTTTGCACATTGTTACCTTTAAATTGAAAAGTTTGAAAGTTTTAGACCCTTTTGAGGTCCAGGTTTTAAGCATCTATTACACCACTCGATATTCCGCACAAGTTACACAGACTTAAGACAAGTTTACTCCCGAGTAAGACAGTCTAAGCCTTATTACACTACGCGAATTCGACAAAACCAGTCGTTTTATCGAGTGGTTTAATAGATCCTTAAGTTCTTTCGGACCGCTACGTTCACAGATTGAAAACTACTAAAGCGTCTGTTACACCACTCGATATTCCGCACAAGTTACACAGACTGTCTTAAAGTTTACTTCCGAGTAAGACAGTCTGACCTACGCGACGTCGACAAAACCGGTGTAAATGTCGAGTAGTGTAATAGATCCTTAACTTAAGATAACTTTGAGTCAGTTAATTATTAAAGATATGACATAAAATAAAGTTTCTGACCTTTGTATTGTATCTATTTTGACACTTATAACTTCTTTTATAAAAAATAAAGTTATGAACCAAGAATAATAATGGTTTTGAATTTAGTCTATGTCAAAACTTTTCACATTTACATAACATTAAATTAGTTCCATTAAATATGCTTTCATAAGTTTTTTTTCTAATTGGAATCCTTAGGTTGTCAAAATGTTATATACAAAAAAAACTCTTATTAAATATTATTTATTCACAATAAATAATTTGAGGTGGTGTTCTATTTACCACAGAGGTTATGTGCCAAAAAAAAACCCATGGTTTCTATGAAAGTTAACCCCGTGGCCGGAATGAAGACAAAGCAGGAACAGGAGTGGGTTTTAGTCAATAAAAGTCTAACACGCCCTCCCGATTCGCCCAGAGCGGGAGAAGTCGTTGGATGATATCCCAACTAAAAAAAATGTGGTTATGACAAAAATCTATGACCAGTGCGTGTTACCAGTGATGACATGGCTCCGAAATGTATTTATTTATACATTTCGGAGCCATGTCACCCAGAGGGCAATGGAAAGGGCTAAGCTCGGATTTCCCATGCGTGATCGAATCAGGAATGAAGATATCAACAGGAGAAACAAAGTTACCGGCATAGCACGAAGAATTGCCAAACTTAAGTGGCAATGGGCGGGCACATTGCTCGCAAAACAATGTGGCCGTTGGGGCCGAATTGGTTCTGGAATGGCGACCGCGTACAGGAAGACGCAGCATTGGAAGGCCTCCTACAAGGTGAACCGATGGCCTGGTAAGGATTGTGGGAATCCAGTGGACTCGCACATTGAGAGTTTCGTACAAACTAACTTGTGTAAATAGAATCGAATCGAATCGAGTTTCGAAGATTTTTCCGAATCGAAAAAAGTTTTTTTTTTGTGTCGTGGATACACAAACACTCACACAAACAAATTCCCATTTTTTAAATTTATTCCTATACTAGCGACCCGCCCCAGCTTCGCACGGGTGCAATGGTGATATTAAATATATTATGCATGTATTATACATATAAACCTTCCTCTTGAATCACTCTTATCTATAAAAAAAAACCGCATCAAAATCCAGTGCGTTGTTTTAAAGATCTAAGCATACATAGAGACAGACAGCGGGAAGCGACATTGTTTTATACTATGTAGTGATGTATTGGTACTATCAGACCTTGCTTTCTGCCAAATTTTAGGGTGTTAGGTCAAAGGGAGTGAATTTTAATTCCCTTGAGAGTATCGAAATATGTATTCGTTTTTGCGACATAAATTTGCGATTTTTTCCGTTAACTTAGGCCTGATTTCATTATTCAATATAAAAATTTAGTTCAACTAAACTGAGTTCAGCGTAATCTTGTTTAAACACCCGTGTCGTAAACATCGGCGACAACAAAAGAATCGAAACTGAGTTTAGCGTAAACTAGGTTCAATTCATCGCGGTGAAACGCAAAATGAAGCTATAATCTCGATTAGTCGCTCAAACTGCGTTTTGTTTGAACGAATCGCGATTAGTTTATTGGTGAATTTGGCTCTTAGAAGTTTGATTTGTTCACAGCTTCATGCAGACCTGAGTACATGGTTTTAATTTCAACTCGATACCTCCATGCGTTCCCGAGACAGTCTTGACAGACAGACAGACGGACGGACAACAAAGTGATCCTATAAGGGTTCTGATTTTTCCTTTTGAGGATTCTTAATATTTTTTTCCTATTTTTTTTTTAATTGGACCCTGTGGTTCAATTGTATTTTCAAATCAATGGTAAGAAATACACGTACAGAAGAATAATTATGTATTTATATAGAGATTTTAAATGCTTATAAAAACACATTAACGGCCTGTATTTTAACAAGAAAACAAAGTTTTAAGACGTAATTAATAAGCAACTTCCTTTGTTAGCTGATTATGGCGAGTACCTACAATCAGTAATCGGCATTAAATGACATCAAAGTAACGTTCCCTTATCAAAGTCAGAAGTGGTTATCAGTGAAAATTCGAAGAACGTTGGTGACTCGCCATCTGACCTGACCGGCTTCATCGTGACCGCGTCCGGTGACTGTACATGTCTATGACACGGCACCGCAACCGTGCAACGTCACGACGCCACCACCGTGAGACGGCGTCATGCTGCAGCACGGTGCCGAGTACGGTGCATCGCGAGCACAAGACACCGTTCTGTTCCCGCGCGCCTCAAGGAGCTGTCAGCACACCGAAGAGGCCCAGCCTGCTAACTGCAGGCAGGCAGGGTCGAAGCCTACTGGGGTCATGGGTTAACTTCCGAAAGGAATGCTCGCCCCGGCACGATAGGCTACGAAGGGACGGGGTAGGTTTTTAGTCAGTAAGAGTCTGACACTACTTCCCGCTCCGCCCAAGGGCGATATTTGTCATTGGATGGTTTTACCTACCATAAAAAAAAACCACCGTCCAATTTTTGTCTTGATATGGACCGCGAAAGACGTATTATTCTGCTCCAGACAAAACTGGTTGTTGTCTTGTGTCCGTGATGCACTGTACTCGGCACCGTGCAGACGGTGACGACGTCGTGCCGATGAACGTGGCGGTACCGTGCCGTAGACATGTATCCACGCTCTTAGTCAGCATAAACTCACTGGTGCAGCTACAGGAGGTCTAGGTGAAACATTTTCCCGGGTATTCCAGGCTCAGGGGGCCCCCAAAAAATGGTTTTAAAAATAAAATAAAAAACAAAATCTTTTTTATTTTAGACGTATTTGGACCATACTATTTTTGGTTACATTTGCATTATTATTTTATATCATACATATCATAAAGCAATGATTAGTCTTTTTTTGAAGTAGTTTGGTTGAGTCCCCTTTTACACTATTCAACATTTCTAAAAATATACTGCACGAAGTTACACAAAAAAAAAAATGTAGAACCTAAATAGAAGTGCCAATAGTTTCACCGCGAGATATTTGCAGACCGAACCTTAATTTCGAGAAAAAAAAATGTGTTCAAATCTCTCAAAACTTTTTCACCATTTTTTTTAATTTTTCTTCTAAAGCCTTTTTAAGTTTCTGTAAAATTGTTGCTGTGTTGGCGTACCTACAATAAAGTTTATTCTATTCTAGCGAAAAATTCTCCCACCAGCCAAGTTATGAGCGTTTCGTTAAGCGTGAACGCTTGGAGATGGCCACGCCCCCAATTCCTTTTTTCTGACCATGATGTGACTAAGCGTTGAGATGACGTTAGGACAAAGGAATTGGGGGCGTGGCCAACTCCAAGCGTTAACGCTTAACGGAACGATCGTAACTTGGCTAGGAGGGCTGGTGAGGACTGGTATTTGTGGCAACGCTTCGGGGAGGGCCAATAGAGGTCGTCTTGCGGCTGAAATGATAATGACGTTTATACAACCTTATTTTTAGTATATGCAAAACCTGAACATGGTTTGTTCAGAATCAGTAACTGAATCGATTCTAATGATTTTTACAACGTTTTACATATACTTTTTTCCCAAAAATATTTAAAAAAAGCTCACAAGTTGGACACCACCGATACTAAGTACAACACAGGTCACGGCAGCGAAACAGCTGGGTGCAGGAGCAATACAACCCCTCAGTCGCCCTGATGGCCTGATGACCATGTGTTTGTGTGGATAACCAGGTAACACTACAAACTTATAACTTTGTGATTTGTCATGATACAGTTATGAAATTTTGTCTTTGCATAAAAATACTAGACTCGTGTTTCGGGTTTGGCATATTCTAAAAATAAGGTTGTATAGTGGGTGAGAGGCGTAGCTAGTCTTAGTTTTTATGACGTCCAATTTAAGTAGGCACTCAGTAGTTAGGATGACGCAATCTGAGAAGAATGCGTACTTAATTGATTTGAATAAAGCGTGAGATCCATTTCTTTAGCAACCCGCCCCTGCTTCGCGCGGGTGTTTCAAAAGCTTTGAATTTCTCGGTTTTTCTTTACATCAATATTATTATGCTCCGTTTTATTTTGAGGTGACTAAACCCATCTGTATCCTTGCCACGGGCTTGCGGACGGCGAGTAATGGGTAGCTGAAGTCCGACCGTCCGGCTACTGTCCTCACCAAGCTCAATTCGTCGACGGCGCGTACTGTTCCACGTCGCCCCTCAAGGAGTTGTCAGCAAACCGTAAGTGGCCAAGAGTTTGCTTCTGAAAGGAAAACTCGGCCCTGGTATTAAAGGCAACGAAGGAACAGGAGTGGGTATTTATTCAGTAAAATCTCTCCTCTCTTGGCCGGGCGGAAGAGGTCATTGGATAATTTTGCCACTTAAAAAAAATCTGTACCCTTCACTTACCTTTGGCGATCTAGGGTCATGGTCACTCTTATAAACGTTCCAACAGCCCTAATATGCTCTACTTAAAGCTTTCTCCTCTATCTATTTATAAAAACCGCATGAAAATCAGTTCAGCAGTTTCTAAGTTTATCGCTAACAAATAGGCAGACGCAATGCTGTAATTTATTTTATTTATTACTTGCTTTATTGTACACCTCATAATGTACATTTACAAAAACTAAGGCCATGTTTACGGAGACGCGGCGCGTTTGGCGTTTCGCCGTACATTGCAGCAGCGGGCCACGTCATTGCTCGCGCAAACACAAACATATGGCAATGTACGAGGGACCGACCTACGCGCCGCGTCTCCGTAATCGAGCACTAAGTGTACAATGGGCGGTCTTATCGCACCGAGAAACATCCTACAGACAACCTTAGGATGAACTGAACGAAAGGTGATAGTAAATAAGATGGATCTTGCATGCCAGCGACAAGACACATGTAACCGAGATATTTGTAATCATCGATATATATCGATGTTTGTAATACATAACTTGTTTAAAAAAGAGTGTCCATGGAGTTTCTTGCACATTCTTTTCCACAGAGATCTACGCTTTGGAATATGCAATTATCATCATTTTATTTTCTGACAGACCGACTTCTTGACTTTTCAAAAGTGCATGTAAATGGTTTATTTGAAATAAATGCGTTTGAATTTTGAATCTTGTTATAATCTTGAGTAATTTCTTTAATGATATTTACTTCATCCTTTCCGATAAATGCACACTTTCACTTGCAACAAAGGACCATTGGCAGAAATACGCCGTAAAATTTTGAACGTTTCAATCCCGTGGAGGGGTACATGAAACACTATCGATTTGTAAAGATGTTAAATAAAAGTTTTAAAATTAATTTCTTTAAAACTGTCGAGCCCCAAGAGTAACCTATATATTTTCGTCCTGCTGTCAATATTTTACCCATGCTATGTAAAATATCGGCCAAGTGCGAGTCGAACTCGCGCACGAAGTGTTCCGTACCATATCGAGAAAAAAGGGCAAAAAAAATTGCGTTTGTTGTATGGGAACCCCCTTAAATATTAATTTTATTTTGATTTTAGTATTTATTGTTATAGCGGCAACAGAAACACATAATTTGTGAAAATTTCAACTGGCAAACAACAAAAATGTAAAAAAAAATACAGGCTGGTGACAGACAGACGGACAGACAGCGAAGTCTTAGTAAAAGGGTCCCATTTTTACCCCTTGGATATTGAACCCTAAAAAGAACCTTAATTTTACAAGTCTGTTATGACAAAGTAGTTTTTAACCGACTTAAAAAAGAAAATTTTCAAAATTATATAAAACTGAACCTTAGCACGGATTTTTTTAATCAATGTAGGACTTTCTTCGCGAGAACTTTCACCCCTCGTCACTATCATCAGAACCAAGCCCAGGTCGTCGACGGCGCGCACTGGTCCTGCGTGCCTCAAGGAGTTATCAGCAATCTGTAGAGACCCAGCCTGCTAGCTGCAGGCAGGCCGTTTCGAAGCCTACTGGGGCCAAGGGTTTGCTTCCGAAAGGAAAGCCTGGCCCTGGTATCTAAGGCCACGAAGGAACGGGGTGGGTTTTTAGTCAGTAAGAGTCTGAAACTATCTCCCGCTCCGCCGAAGGGCGGGAGATGTCATTGGATGATTTTACCCACCACCAAAAAAAAAAACAAAAACCCCTCGTCACTATTTTCAATACATGTTCTAGGCAAAGGCCTAGTGAATGTTTGTACTTGTTACATAACAAAGTTTTGCGACAGTTTGTGAACAAAAAGTTGTGGTTTTTAGTTATTTCCGGTTCTACGACCTAGAGTGACTGACTGAGTGACGGAAGAGAGGTCAAGGAGGGACAACCGAGCGGTTTTTGTTAACGCCGCCAATTATTTTAGTATTGTTACTATTTGATCTTGTTATTTGGTTTTTAACTTTGACTTAGACATTGTGGAAACTTGATTTTAGTATAAATAAAAGAGCGTTCTTCGATAAACCTTTGGCTCACTACTTTTATTGCATCTACGAGTATATATATAAAAGAAAGTCGTGTTAGTTACACTATTTATAACTCAAGAACGGCTAAACCGATTTGGCTGAAAATTGTTGGGAAGATTTAGAACCAGGAGACGGAAATAGGATAATTTTTATCCCGTCAAAAAAAAAAAAACTTGCTCATTTATTGGTATAGGGTAGAGTAGGGTACAGCAGGGTAAAGTAGGTTAGAGTAGGGTAGAGTAGGGTAGAGTAGGGCTGAGTAGGGTAGAGTAGGGTAAAGTAGGGTAGAGTAGAGTAAAGCAGGGTAGAGTACGGTAGAGTGGGATAGAGTATGGTAGAGTAGGGTAGAGCGGGAGCGAAGCCGCGGGCAAAAGTTAGTTATTTATAAAACTGGAGCATTGGTGCGACTACGAGTGGTAGGTCGCGGATTCAAACTCAGCCAGGCGCATTACTTTGTGTGATTTATTTCATCACCACTGCTCTCATAACAGAGAAGTAAAACATCGTGTGGAAACCGGCATATCTTAGAATCAAAACTTCGAAGACATTTGACATCCACCAACCCGCACTGGACCCGCGTGGTGGATTACGGCTCATTCCCTCTCCTAGAGACGAGGTCTGAGTACTAGCATTGGGAACATGAGAATGCTGAATTCAGATGCTATGCTATGCAATTTATAAAACTGGCTACTGCTAATGTCTTCGCCCGTGGAATAATAGAAAAACATCCCAAGACAACATACTCCTGAGATAAAAAATATCATATGTACTACTTCAGGATATAGTCTTACCGTGTACCAAGTTTCATCGAATTCCGTTCAGCCGTTCGTGCTTGACGAAGTAACAAACATTCACACAGAATCACAAACTTATACCTTTATAACATTAGTATTATTAATAGCCGATAGGCGGCGGGCCTATCGGCTGTTCTGACTATTATTTTTTAATCTTTAAAACCTATTCTATATTTGTATAATCCTTTAAAAGTATTATTATTTAGATTTTTCATGTGATCTCCTTCGATATAACAATATCTCATTAATTGTGACTAACTTTTCTCCTACATCTTTACGGAATAAAGGCTACAAAATGAACTCGTAGCACTCTATGATATCAGAAATCAGAAATTAGAAGCGTTTATTTCAAATAGACCAATTACAGGCACTTTTGAATTGTCAAAATGTCGGTAAGTCCAAAAAAAAAGTGAAGCTAAATTGCACGTTCCAAAACGTAGATCTCTATGGAGAAGAACGTGCAAGAAACTCCATGGACACTCTTTTAAATCATATTATTAGTTACATAATTCTTGGTTACATAATTCATGTTGCTTCTACTATGTGAGCACAATGTAGATAAATAATGAAAGAAAATACTAAATGCAAATATTTTAACAGAAATTGAAATAAGCCACTGGCAGCTAAGAGATGACCAGTCTCAAATGACGGCGCCCGTTCACGAGCATGACGCGTGCACCAGCCCCACTCAGCTCAACCATAATGAAGGGAACTGAATGACCCAATTACACGTGCCACCATCAGCGAGACATTTAAGTGAGCATGACAAACTCTCAACTGCCATACTCGTAAATTCAAATATATTTGTAACCAATTAAAAATAAAAATGCTCCTGTACTGTAACTTTCTATGAGTGACAGAGCTTCATCGTCAGATTAGCGCTTTACTTTTACTAACAAACTAGCTTCTTCCAGCGGCTTCGCACGCGTGAGAGTCCGTTTAGGGTTATGTGAAAATGAACCCCGGGGCCCTGGGACGAAGGCAATGAAAGGAGCAGGGTAGGTTTTTAGTCAGTAAAAGTCTGACACTATCTCTCGCCCCACCCAAGGGCGGGATTTGTCATTTGATGATTTTACCTACTATAAAAAAAACCCCTCAGTTCTCAGTTTCACTTTTTAAGGCTAAAGTCAAAGAGCACTATCTTTCCTCTCTAGTCTGATAAATATATATTTTATATTTATATATTATCTATTTCTGACTGGCCTGTTGGTCTAGTGGTTAGTGGTCCTGACTGCTATGCCGGAGGTCGTGGGTTCGATTCCCACCCAGGACAAATGTTTGTGTGATGAGCACGATCATTTGTTCTTTGTCTGGGTGTTATTTATCTATAATATGTATGTATTTAGAAATATATAAGTATGTTTATCAGCTGTCTGGTACCCATAACACAAGCTCTGCTTAGCTTGGGACTAGACGGTGTTGTGTGATAGTTGTGGAATATTATTATTATTTTTATGAATTTATTTATCTCAGGACCCTGAGGTCCTTTGGAAGGCGTACGAGGAGCCGAAACCAACTCGCAGAAGCCCTTTAGGTACTTTTAATGGAACGTGATACCAACCGACAATTGTCCTTGTACGCACAATGCTAGTACATCCGAGGACAACCCCCGGTTGGTGAAAACTATTGTGACATATGGAAAATAAATTAAATAATAATAATAATTATTATTATTATTTCTATATTTATATATATTTACACATTATATTTATATTATTTTATGTAGTTATATATGTATTTATTAATTTGACTTAAGTTTTCACAATCTCTTCTTCTCTTATTTCAACACACTATTGTCTACATTTCTTCCAATGTCTCCTTTCGCGGGTCTGCTAGAAGAAATTTCTTTCAGAAATAAGCAGTACCTTTGTACATTTTTTATTGTTTAATGTATCTTCTGCTGTATTTGTGTGTACATAAATAATAAAATAAATAAATAAATTTATATCGTGTTTTCGTTTTTGCCAAGCGCTTGGCCATATAGTCAATTTTAATAAAATAAACTTTCAAGGTGTTCTCTTTTATATTTGTGGATTTCTATAGGTCAAAATGAGTAGAACCGGGCCTTAAAAATCTAAGCCGGTCTGTCCCTATGTATATAGGGACAGACAGCGGGAAGCTACTTTGTTTTATGCTATGTAATGATAGATTAGGTTATGCCCACGGTTACACTCCCCTTTAAAAAAAATCTGTACTTATTCCTCGCCTATACGTCTTAAAAATAACATACAAACGGAATAAACTTCCTTAAGTCCAAGGGTTTTCGCTGGGCGTTGATGAGGCGTTAAGTCCTGCATTGTCTTTCTATAGACACAAGGTACTTACCTAAATAAAACAAAAAATTGTTATTAAGTTTGTTATTTTCCGTCAACACAATCCTGCGTAGAATTCACAGTATTAAACAGATATTTGATCATTTGGATCCAATTATTTTGTTTACAAGTAAGAAGGACATGATTTCTTTCTTGTATAAAAGTGTAAATAAAAGAATGTTGCCCACTACTTGACCAATTAGATCAAAAAAATATCAGATTACCTGACTTATCACTAATGGGCTCAGGCGTAGGCGTGTCCGTTCTTAGGCATCATTTACACTGAAACGTACTGTCCGCTGCCGCCTGAGTGTAAGCTCACTGTCAGCTTCAATGTGAATGTGGACTCAGTCTGCAGCACGCGTTCTCACAAGCCAATAATACTTATAGTCAGCGACAACGCAATACGTAGTAGCGAATGTTTGATTGATTCGGTGTGAACCAGCGTTTGGTCTGAACACTGCCTTAAACTGTGTTTACACTGAACCGGGTGGAGTGGAGCGGAGAATAATAATAATAAAATTCCCCAACTATCACACAACGTCGTCTAGTCCCAAGCTAAGTAGAGCTTGTGTTACGGGTACTAGACAACTGATAAACATACGTATATATTACTAAATACATACATATTATACATAAATTACACCCAGACACAGAACAAATGATCGTGCTCATCACACAAACATTTGTTCTGGGTGGGAATCGAACCCACAACCTCCGGCTTAGCAGTCAGGGCCACTAATCACTAGACCAACAGGCCAGTCATGGAGAAGAATAGTGAAAACTAGATCAGGCGGCGGCGATTACACCTCGGAGAGTGTGCATTGGAATTGCACTATTAGACGTACAGCATTGAGCCATCGGTACATGGTGGTTATCCCACGCATCCGTACAAAGCGTGATCATTCATTGTGGGCACAGCTAAGGAGTGGAATTTCCGAGTCTGTGTTTCCTGATAGCTACAACCTGGGGATAACCTCTTTTAGTCAAAAGTGAATAGATTACTTCTAGGCAAGTGTGCTCCATCATCGGCCACATCATCGCTTACCATCATCAGGTGAGATAGTTGTCAAACGCGAGCCTATGCATAATGAAAAAATTCTCACACCGGGCCTTGGTTCAGGCCATGGGTCGGAGCGAAGGGGAGTAGGCGGCATACTCGAAAAAATATATAATCCGCAATCGCCCTAATCTTACTGTACTAATCCCCGCCGGTCCCTGGTTCAGGCTATGATCCACAGCGAGGAGGAGCGGCAGGCGGTCGCCTCCTTCTGCAAAGCAGTAATGCTAGCGAAGAGACCACACGCGTGAGGGAACCAACATCCTAATTGACGCGGGCTTGCAGACGGTGAACAATGGTTAGCCAACCGTCCGGCAGTCCAGTTATCGACCGCACCGAACCCCAGTCGTAAAAGAAAGAAATGTCATCATCAAAGAGATGTCAGCGAAACGTAGGAGCCCAGTAGGGCCGAAGCCCGCTAGGATGGCGGGGATTTTCTGACAAGAAAACCCGTAGAACTAGAACACAAAGGGCAACTCAAGGACACAGTTGTTGTTTTAGTCAGTAAAAGTCTGACACGCCCTCCCGTTCCACCCAGAGCGGGAGAAGTCATTGGATGATTTCCCAAATAAAAACAAAACAGTACTCCCTATATCTTTTCTACATTCTGTCCTGTCGACTGTGTCCATACGACGGTATCCATCGCTGTGAGTGAATGGATTACGTCCTCGTGTTCATTACTCAGGAAGGCTTTACCTTTGTGGCGGTTATTGGATGACGTCACTGTCGACTAATACTACGCGGCTACGAGTCTACGAGACGGTGCTACGGCGCGGCGGCGGCGTGCGGTTTACGTAGAACCTAGTGTGCTGGAATAGAAGTTCTTGTTTAGATATTAATATTTAAATGATCAGTTTCAGGAAAAAGACAAAAATAAACGTAATACGTCATTAAGTGAGCATAACATGACAAACTTTCATTTTCTTTGTGACGTTAATATACATAATGTTGTCGAATATCAATTGTATGGGTAATATATATTTAGAATATTATAAATGCAATTTAATTACGTATAACTTAAAATGTATAAATATAGTGAGCATTGATTTTGTAATAAGGTATGTTTGACTTGGTTTTTTTGTTGTGATCAAAACAGGAGTCTAGAAGAACTAATTGTATTTCATATCATCGACCTCTTTCCTGCCCTTGTCCTAATGTATTTGTAGTCGACGCAACATTTCATCTTTTTCCGTAAAATAAAAAAAACCTGACTACGTCAAAAAAACGTCGCTAAAAAATATGAAACAAGGTTTTCAGGATGCTAAAATAAACAAAGTTACTGGAGAAACAAGATCAGAACAAAAGTCGTAGTCCCATGTTATATAGGTAACAACCGCAACACTATAATAACGTGTTACTACGGCTTTTCTTTTTGTTTCACACACTTAAATACATCTTACATACATATATAGCCTGTCAAAATCATAACCCTCTTTTGGCTCCCCAGCCGCCGCCGGGATTCCGATCCCGATTTCCGGCCACCGTAGGCGCGGGCTTGCGGACGGCGTGCAATGGGTAGCACGCTGTCCGATCGTCCGGTAACCGACCGGACCGAGCCCAAGTCGTCGACGGCGCGTTCTGTTCCCGCGCGCCTCAAGGAGCTGTCAGCACACCGAAGAGGCCCAGCCTGCTAACTGCAGGCAGGCAGGGTCGAAGCCTACTGGGGTCATGGGTTAACTTCCGAAAGGAATGCTCGGCCCCGGCACGATAGGCTACGAAGGAACGGGGTAGGTTTTTAGTCAGTAAGAGTCTGACACTACTTCCCGCTCCGCCCAAGGGCGGGATTTGTCATTGGATGATTTTACCTACCATAAATAATAAAAAAAAACCCTCTTTTGGCTTTTTCGTAGTCGCGTAAAAACAGTCCAATGCTAGACGTAAACTTCTTTGCGACTCCCAGGGTGCACCATCACTTTCAGGCTTTCAACGCTGCGGGATGGTCTGAAAGAGTTACGTAAAAAGAAACTGAGGGAACACAGGTGAGTTTTAGCCAGCAAAACCCAGACACTCCCTCTTGCTCCACCCAAGGGTGGGATTTGTCATTGGATGATTTTACCTACCATAAAAAAAACCTCTGCATCAATTTATTGACCTTCTTGTCTTTTGTTGCTTGCGGCGCGTCCGTGAAGGGTATCCAATTAATGCAGCGAGTGTACATATAAATTGATTAAGCTGTAGGTACCTAATCTTGTCTAACTTAGATAAACCACTTTATGGAAGCGTAACTAAGAAAGTCCTAAAATGTCTGTGATTTTAACTCACAATATATTTGACAATGCATAATAGGTGTAGCATCATTGAAAAATGTGTCATTTATCGTCGTTAAGCACTCACAGAACAGGTATATAAACATAAAAAAAGCTTATTAAATTAGGTACATGTATTATTACTGATATATACATATAAATATCATCAGCTTTTTAATGTTCCCACTGCTGAGACTCAGGCCTCCTCTCTAAGAGAGGGAATGGACCGTAATCCACCACGCGGGCCCAGTGCGGGTTAGTGAATGTCACATGTCTTCGAATTTTTGGTTCTAGGACATACCGGTTTCCTCACGATGTTTTCCTTCACCGGTTTGAGAGCAGTGTTGATGAAATAAATTACACAAAGTAATACGCCTGGCTGGGTTTAAACCCGCGACCTACAACTCGTAAGTCGGGGCCGTTACCACACGGCCACCACTGCTCACATATAAATATATTCTTTACAGTAATATAATTCAAAGTATAAAATACACTGGAGTTGGATTTTGTAATAGAAGCACCACATGAATTCCGGTTTTAAATGTATTCGTTCATTTTGAACCAGAAAATAGCTGACTACCTACCCTCTAAATGCTATGACCTCCTAATGCTCCGCTTACGTGGCGAGGGAACTTGATCTCTATGGTTTTAGTAATAGGTGCGATGTGTAGTTTTAAAGACACATTGTACTGAAACTAGGTCGGCCGGGGTTATTGCCCGGGCCTCGAAATAAAGGGTGGCTGTCGATATCCAAAAGTTCATTCTATAATAAGCCTTCCGTGTTATTTTTCTATAATTCCCTTGATTGTAGGGGTACCGGATTTCTTTTTTATTATTTTCGTAACGGTTAAAACGAAATTAAGACGAGTTTTTCGGTCACGACAGGAATTTATGGTAAAGTTTGTTAAAAAAAGCGCGCGAAGAAAATATTTCCCGCTTTTTTTTTCATTTGGTATGGATGTAGTAGGTACTTACTATCTTACTTCTACTGTGCCGTGCATTGAAATTGAACTACTATATTTAATTTCTTTGGTGTGAGTTGTATTTAGTGACAAAAAGTGCGCAATGAAAGTATTTCCCGCCTCTTTCCATTTTGTATGGATTTAGTACTAACTTCTGCCGTATTAATTTCTTTAGGACGTGTTGTATGTAGCGAAAATGTCATCAGTCTAAGATCCGTTGAACTTTGGCCTTTCCGTTCAATGAAAAATTGCCGCCGTATCACTTAAGTTTGGTAGATTTATTTTTCGTATGTAAGGACAGGATCATCATCTGGTCAAGTACCCTGGTTTTTAAGATATTGCGTGACGAGTAGGTACCCAGTTGATGACGCTATTTACACCCTAGTTTCAGAATCAAGATTATATGAAGTTGAGTGTTCGTCAGGTTTGCTTTAACCTGAAATCCTGGCATTCAGGCCTCCTCTCTAGGAGAGGGAATAGGCCGTATTTCGTCACGCGGGCCCAGTGCGGGTTGGTGAATGTCACATGTCTTCGAATTTTTGGTTCTATGACATGCTGGTTTCTTCACGATGTTTTCCTTCACCGTTTTAAGAGTAGTCGTGATGAAATAAATTGCACAAAGTAATGCGCCTGGCTGGTTTTGAACACGCGACCTACTCCTCGTAAGTTAGGGCCGTTACCACTCGGCCACCACTGCTCTCAAATCAGACTGACATTCTGCCGCACAATTTTTTTTTAAATCTTTATATAAAGAGGTTTTTCGCTGGTGCGAATATAACACTCTGTAGGTAAACATAATTATGAAATAAAATTAGTGTTAGTTTAAAAAAATTATAATAATAATAACTATTTTAAAATATTATATTATATCCTATTTTTTTTATATTTTTAAATGTTTTTTTTTATATATATTTGTATTAAGAAATATTTAGAAATATAAAAAATATGTAGATATAAATGACAAATAAAGGAAATTATAACTAAAAACTAAAATATCGCATAATTTATAAACGCAGTAAATTACATGTGAAAAATATTGTCTTTACTGCATTTATAAATTGTTGACGTTTATCCATTTTTTTTTAAATTTTCGGATATGATTGCGTTTGACTACTATGTCACCGATCATAAACGATGATGATGTGGCCGAAGATGGAGCACGCTTACCTCGAAGAAACCTACTCACCCTTATCTCCAAGGTTGGCTATCAAGAAACACAGACTTCCGCAGGGAATTCACTAAGCTGTACGTGAATGTGTTTCGACAACATTTTGTATGTATGGGTGGGATGTTCACCATATACTGGTGGTGGAATACCATGCGCCTTATCATCAGGCGGTTCGATGATGCAACGGGCTTGGCAGAAATTAATTGGGCAAGTCCAATGCATACTCCCCGTAAAGTTAACGATAGAAAACCGACAGGCTAGCAACTCGGCGTCGATTCTCACGACTTATGCCTTGATCACACGTACTGAGTAAAAGGGCGATACAGTAAAATGTTGCTCGGCAGAGACAGTGATGTAAGCGAGTTGTAGAGATAAGCGCTCGGCCGAGCACTCGGCGCTATGTTCATACGTACCGAGTATACGGCTGAGAGCACTGTCTCGCCCGTTTTCTCGGTATGTGTGATTAAGACATAAGTTTTGAGTCGACGTGTGCATTCACCGTCGATGATCTCCCTGTCTCAAAAACTAGCCCTATTTAAAACCATGCAATATCTTCTTTGCATTAAATTCACACGTTAATATTTTCTCATGAAGTTTATATAAAGCCGATGTGTTTTCGTACATAAAAACATACTGATCTATTCTTTTTGTGTACATTTATATTATAAAGCGAGCTCAAGCTGTATGAAGCTGAGGATTTCTGTTCAATAGATGCATTCACTTAAACGGTGGCGGGACTCCGGTGACCATGTTGCGTTGACAAGTTGAGAATCATTTAGGATCTTTCCCTGTAACCCGCCTCAACTTCGCATAGGACTACGGGTATTGGTAACGGGACCAAAAATTGTGAAAGTTACTTATAAGTAATTTTCACAATTTTTGGTTCTGCTGTAAAATAACTTGAATTTATAATATGCATGAATTCTAGCATGAATTCTAGAATGGGTCCCGACTGCAACAATTTATCATGTATTTAAAATATAATATAGTTAAGTGCAATCGGGTACAACGACTTTCTTGTTTTAGGGCTTTTTCATGAATACTCAGAAAAGCAGTCGGGTTTTTTTAATTTTTTAAATTACCGTTTTTTATTTTTTATTTTTTTAGTTTTATTTTATTACGATATCACTTTCAAAGTAATTACAAATCTAACGAAACCTCGAAATCTAAAATCCATCGAGCCGTTCAAGCCGCAGACCGTGCCAAACATTTGAATTTGGCGCCAAAAGTCCGCCATTTTGTTTTTTTTTTATTTTGATATACCCAGTGTCGCTCTCACAGTAAATACGAATCTAACGACACCTCACGAGCTGAAATCCATGGAGCCGTTCAGGCTGCAGAGCGTGCCAAATAATTATACATACATACATACATACTTACATACATACTCTCGAAAAACATAACCCTCCTTCTGGCACAGTCGGGTAAAAATTAAACTATAGTAAATTCTAAAACATAAACATATTCTTCTAAGGACAAAGTTTAGTTTTTGTGTACATAGGATTAGTATAAATTTTGAATTAGATTTAATAATATTATTTAATGATTAAAGGGTTTTTGTAAATAAGGACAAATATGTTCCATAGTTTAGTATTTTTATCGGAAGAATAACACTCGTATTTATAAAGAAGTAACTATTTGTTACTAAGTACAATCTTATCAAGTCATTACGTTTGAAATCTTCATGCAAAATTTATTTTTTTCTTAACTATAGAATACAAAATTATTTAAGTAGTTACTTTTACTCAAGTATTTAGTTTTATTTTTTTTATAAATACGGGTGTTAATATGCAAAGATTGAAAAAGCGGCCCTATATAATAATAATAAATATTTTTTGTAAATATTTAAAAGTGTAATTTCTATGTTTATACTATGAATAAAGAAAATAATAATATTCCACAACTATCATGCAACACCGTCTAGTCCTAAGCTAAGCAGAGCTTGTGTTATGGGTACCAGACAGCTGATAAACATACTTTTATTTTCCTAAATACATACATATTATAGATAAATAACACCCAGACAGAGAACAAATGATCATGGTCATCACACAAACATTTGTCCTAGGTGGGAATTGAACCCACGACCTCCGGCATAGCAGTCAGGGCCACTAACCACTAGACCAACAGGCCTGTCAAATAAACTTTTAAGCAATTGATATCATTGCTTTGATGTTGTGGTTTTGCTGCCCTGGGTGGTCTGAAGACTGAAGCTTGATGTTATTAGATAAATAATAACACATTAGTGTTTACATCCTTAAATAACTTTGTTGCTTTCTTTATGATTGACTCCGTTGTACGATTGGTGGTACTGGCCGTCCCTCGCGGGTTCACCAGCGACTTTCGTTTCTGCTCTGCTTCCATGGGCAGTCTATCTAGCAGACAGCAGACTATCCAGTACCAACTAGAAGATTTTTTAAAATTCAGACTAATATTGAGATTAGCGCGTTTTAAACAAAAACGAACAACTCTTCAACTTTTTAATATTGGTATAATTACATCCTAAAATCAGAGAATATATACACCGTTAAATTTTGGTCGTTTTAATCCCGCGGAGGGTCGATTCGGTACATGAAACCCTATCGATTTGTAAAGCTAAAAATGAAAAATAAACTACTTTTTTTTCTAACTCTAATGAATTCGCGCGTGTACGAAATTAATTTCTTTCAGTAAACGTCAATGAGTGAGGTTAATGAACCGTAGGTAGTTAGTACGCAACGACCGACAGCTACCTACAAGGTCATTGATTCGTTTACTTAAAGAAATTAATTACGTAAATGCGTAAATTAATTAGAGTTTTAGAAAAACACTACTTTATTTTTTAATTTTATCTTTACAAATCGATAATGTTTCATGTACCGAATCGACCCTCCACGGGATTAAAACGTCCAAAATTTAACGGTGTAGAATTTTTCAAATCCGTTCAAAATTAAATGACTTGCAAAATTTTCAAATCTGACAGATCTGGAATCTGTCAAGTTATAGAAAAGAGATGTACGAGTACATACTATAATCTGACGCCTTTAGATTACGCGCGTAGAAAAGAGAGACAGATTTTGACGCAGATTTCAGAACAAGTAACTTTACTGTTATCGGTTTAGTACAAAATATTGTACAAAAATAAACATAGGTGCGAACCGTGAGAACTGTCCCGATAACTCCCGTTAAGTTAGTCACCCTCAGTCTGTACGTCTCAAGTTCAAGAATAAGTACACTGCGAGACAACAATGAATATAAGCAGGTAGTGATTTTTTTAGCGTAAGGCCCTTTCAGACCATCTGCTCATAATACGCCGGATAGCAGATGTGAGACGAGCCTTTTGTCCGCAACTGTACTGCTTTTTTTTTTCGTCTGTTACGCACTTCTCTGGATGTCGTTCGAAATTTAAAGATAAAAACGGATGAAGTGTATGAAGAATCGATTTTTGAATTTTGAAAACAGTATCCGGTTTTGGTTTCCTGTAACATTTTTTTTTTAAAGTATTGCGTGACTATTTATTGTTAGAAGATTTTAATAGCGGATCTTATTGTTCAATAGTTGGGATCTATCTTTGCCAGAGTATACATTCTTCTTGGTGAATTGTCACTATGAAGGGCGGAAGTCACGGAAATAAATATATTTACTTACACAACTTGAACCTGCTTTTTTTTGAGAAGAAATCATCAAATGATTTCTCCCGCTCTGGGTGAAGCAAGAGACGCACCTTCTTGCTCCATCCTGGCAAATAGCTCCTGGGATTTGAGAGACTGAACTTTCAACACTAACTTTACTAGTGCTTGTGAAGTACCGAAATAATCAATCCCGCTCTGGGTGAATCGAGAGGAAGATTCGTAAGAGCAAATGTACTCAGCAGAAGGATGTATAATCCAGTATAGTGCTGGTAGGCGTGGTATACCTCTCCCCTCCTCAAGCTCCTAAAGATATGTTGCCCTCTTGTTGCTACGTCACTTTGTGCTAGCGACCGTTTTGGTGGCTAATTTATTGAGTGTGCAAGTCACCCTTGCCTTTATAATCAATGTATATTGAGGCAGGGGTCAAAGTCTAACATAGTTCTTGGCAACTAGTCCACTTAAGCTCCCTAAAACCATAGCTCAATATCTTTGTTCTACATATGCACTAGCATAGCGCGTATAGGGATAATCGTCGGTTAATACGCGGCAAATAAGTTGAACTAAAATGGCCATCGTTGCTATGGTTACGCGCAGCCCCTGCTGTGTCGTACTTCGATTGAAACCCGAAAATCTGTTAATCTACTATATAAAAATAAGTCGGGTTTTCCTTCCTGACGCTATAACTCCAGAACGCACGAACCGATTTCCACGGTTTTGCATTCGTTGGAAAGGTCTCGGGCTCTGTGAGGTTTATAGCAAAGAAAAGTAGGGTAGAGTAGGGTAGAGTAGGGTAGAGTAGGGTAGAGTAGGGTAGAGTAGGGTAGAGTAGGGTAGAGTAGGGTAGAGTAGGGTAGAGTAGGGTAGAGTAGGGTAGAGTTGGGTAGAGTAGGGTAGAGTAGGGTAGAGTAGGCTAAAGTTCGCAAAACCTAACTTCAGGCGCGCCAAGAACCGGCGAACGTACTGTACATATTCCTAAGTGGCTCATTACAACATTCTCTTTGTTACCCGACAATGAAAAGAACAATGTTTTCTCCTTTCCTAGAAAAAATATAGTTCTTGAAATCTTTAGAATACAAGCCCGGTGTATACTTTTAACCCTTTAGTTATCTGCACTGTACGGAAACAATGGTTCAAGTTGGCAGATGCAATCAGGAATGTATCTCCCTGTATTGAGTGCCTGCTTTCATACTTATAGTGGCATTATTTCATGTGTTTATTAGATTTTTTCAAATGCTATTTAAAAAGTTTGTTAGGCAGTTAACTCAATGTTTTCTCTTTAATTCACAAAAACTAATGCTTGACTGCGATCCCACCTGCTGGTAAGTAATGACACAGTCGTTGATGGTGAGGCGCACTAGTTTATTAAGAGCCAATATACAATAGGGTGACTGGTAAGTTGTGAACGATACTTAAACACGTCATTTTAGTCATGATAACAAACAACTTTCTTCTTTTCTTGTTTCCTACACACTATTGTCTACATTTCTTATAATTTCTCCTTTAGCAGGTCTGCTGGAAGAAATTTCTTTAGAAATAAGCAGTACCTTTGTAGTATTATTTATTATGTGTTGTCTTTTTTTTTGTTATATTGTGTGTACATAAATTGTGAAATAAATAAAAAAAAATTTATTATGGGATAAACCTGAAATTGCCAAAAAAAATCTGCTAGTCAGTACATTTAAGTTCGCCTAACTGGTCAAAATGTACTCAACTTGGCTGATTTTTTTCGGGGTTTCAGTTTTGGTCCCATAGTAAAAGTTGTTTGTTATCTTGACTACAATCACGTGTTTAAGTATCGTTCACTAATTACCGAAACTGTTTAGTTACTCACTAAACACTAATTCCCAGTCACCCTATATAATTTAGGTACATAACTTCGGTTGTGCCCAAAATCTGGCCATGTAACCATGTTAAAAGATACTGCCATTTTTTTGGAAAAGGAATGGTTCAACCCCCTGACTTCGGTGTTTCGGGTAGTCTTGCAATTTTTCGGAAAACATGTGTATGAGCTTTTGGCCGAACATAAAATATAGCTTATATCACTCAGAAACAAAGCAGCTTTCTATCGGTGAAAAAATTTTAGGAATCGGACCAGCCCCCCAAGTTACGACCGCTCTCTTCGATTCTTTTGCGGCGAACGCCTCCAATTCCTTTGTTCTGACGTTATCGCAACGCTCAAGACACTTGTCTCAAACAAAGGAATTGGAGGCGTAGCTAACTTGAGGTGTTCGACGCAAGAGAATCGAAATGAAACGGTCATAACTTTGCTAGGCCTGCAATACTTTCAGAGATACCTCCTACCTGTTTTTTATATTTGTTTTTTTCTGTTTTTTGTTTTTTGTTTTTTCTGTTTTTTTAATAAAGTGTATAAATAAATAAATACTTTAAGTAGATACCTCTTTATAATATTAGTGTAGATACTGTTGACTACAACTCAAACATACTTCGACTAAAATCGCTTAGGACTAACAATGGGTTACTTAGTAACAAAACGATTAGTCTTCCGAACTTATCATAAAATTTGTAATTTCTTGGAAGGCTTGCTCATAAAAGTATAAACCCTCACTCCCTCAAGCCTTGATCACACGTACCGAGTAAAAAGGCAAGACAGTAAAACGTTGCTCGGCCAAGACAGTGATGTAAGCGAGTTGTAGAGATAAGCGCTCGGCCGACCACTCCGCGCCATGTTCATACGTACCGAGTATTCGGCCGAGAGCACGTCTCGCCCGTTTGGTCGGTACGTGTGATCAAGGCATTACTGATAATCACTGGTATAATACGCAACAAATACATAAGTTGAATTCGTTGCTATGGTTACGCGCATCCACATGGATTCAGACCCAAAAATCGGTTTTAGTACATTCAAGATCGATCGCCATGATGGTTCAACTTGTGTGTCGAGGATTATACAGTGGTTAAGCGATTGACTGCAGCGCTGCGTATCACGGTTTGATGTCCGTATGGAACAAACGTTTGAATGGCCTACAGATAGTTTTTTGGGTCTGGGGGTCCTATCTATAAATATGAGTTTAAATTATTTATGAATGCAACCCTTAGATTAAATCACAACAGCGGAACATAGGTGACTCCCTCTAGCGCGTGGACCGCTGAAATTGTGAAAATTGCCACGATGGCAACGATCACTAACATTCGGAAACTAGCGCTAAAAAAAAAGCTGGCGCTATTTCGCTCGCACGACAGCGCCAGCTTTTATCTCTGTCCTTGTCTATCAGTGACTACAGGTAGTGTATTTGTGTGAGTTTCGAGTCCAGGTTTTCTGATTGCGATGTTAGCGCGTAACTATCAATGACGCAACTATAAGAGTAATTCCACACAGATTAATTTGGTGGCATAATTTACTACACGTTCATTATTGAATGGTTCTAGTCGCTCTCTATCTGCTATATAGGTATTCATGTAAGCGGTCTTACGGACGACGAGCAACGGGTAGCTTGTCGTCCGGCCATCCGTTTAGGCTCGAGCCCAACTCGACGGCGCGTAATGTAGCAAAACTAAAAGGGCCCACCAGGGCCAATGTCTGGTTAGGCAATGACAACACAGTCAAAAGACAACTGAAGAAACCCAGGTGAGGTTTAGTCAGTAAAAGTCTGACAAGGAAAAAGCAACTGTTACTTCGATCATTACGCAGTTTCAGGCTTAGTAAGCAGAGCTTACATCAAAATCGAAAATCACCACTTGAGATTGAAATATATAAAATTCAAATCAGACCGTTTATGTTGAAAAAAAAAACACATTTTGGGTGAAGTACAGTTAGGAGCTGGTTTCTTGGCGAAGGGTCGCGACACTCGCTACCCTCGATCAAGCCTGCAGCAGCTTGCCGCGGTCAACGACCCCCTAATGCCGGCCGGACGGAAAAATGGCCAAATTACTTGTTCGCCAACTTTGATTTATGTACCAGGAGAACAGAAGATTAAGGAGATAGCATCTGTCGGCTTAAAGCCACCAATAGAAGAACATAAACTAATTTGTACTTACCTAATAAACATAAATTAATCATTGAATTAATTCGTCATGCATACCGTTATCATTTCTGAGAAATTCGTCTTGTTTTTGAATAAAACCCTACCAATCTTCCTACCAATGCTCATTAGTTTTAATAAACTTCAAAAAGGAGGAGTTTTTAAATGTTCGGCTGTAGGTATGTATTTTTTTATGTACTTTTTTAAATGTATTTTTTAAATTATTTTTTTTTATTAAAAGGTTATACTTCCGAATTGGTTTGCAAGATTTTATATAATTAAGGCTTGCGAAATTAAAGTTATTTTGCACTTTTTAATTATTATTTTTTTTACATTGAACTCGGTTGTACTTTTTTTTATTTTTATTATTATGTACGAACTGTGTTTGAAGTTAGAAAAACTTGCTATCATTTGGGTCATCAAGGGTGATCTAATTCCCAGGAGAGTAGAGTTTGAAGGGTTAGTTTTTAACGGATCATTCCTAACCAGTTCTGGCGCCCTTAAAAACATAAAGGTAACCCTTCTAAAATCAAATGGTTTTTTTACCTACACCATGGTGAATACTGGGCCAGGTTTTTGTTGCCATAAAAAAAATGTGAAGGCTATCATTGGCCAGTAAGAGTTTGGGAAGCAAAAAATAATTGACTAAGTAGATAATTGCTTCCGTTTCTAACTACATATAAATAGATTAATATCTAATAATATAAGTACATACAATATTATCGAGGTACAGTCGTCACATTATACACCGTTAAATTTTGATCGTTTTAATACCGTGGAGGGTCGATCCGGTACATGAAACACTATCGTATATCGTCGCGTAAAATAATTCGAGTTAATAAAAGTACTTTATTTTTTAAAATTTTATCTTTACAAATCGATAGTATTATCATGTACCGAAACGACCCTCCACGGGATTAAAACGATCAAAATATAACGGTGTATAGATAATGTTTTCCTAATTATCGTTTCTCATATCTTACCAAAATTTTCTTTTATTTAGTTTTCTCCTCTCGAATGGACAAAAGCGAGGATTTATAGTATACATGTGTTATTGGGTAGGAATAAAATATTAAGATTTTTTCCCCATAACCAATGCTACTAATAATATTGGCAGTCCAAGCACATTAATCGTTTTTAACTGCAAAATTATATTGAAAAGATCTCCCCACGATAGTTGAATGCAAAGCTTTTCCCACCGACTACATCGCCCTAATTTCTCAGCTCTATAAGATTTTGCCTTGCGAAATTTCTTTCAAATTACCTTCTGGCGACCCTAGCCCCAAGGTGATTATTGTGAGGGCCCTTTTCTCAGGCCCTTGGCTCACATCTGTCGCTGCACCGGCCGTCGCCCTACGTGCAGTCGCATACAATGCAAGACGCTTTATTTCGGTTATTTTAACGGTCGAATTTAAAACGAGACGGTAACTGCATTGATTTAACGTGTACATTACATGCCTTAATAGGGTCTAAATAAAATTAAAGTATGTTGCCAACATTGAAAATAACGGTTGTCAAGTCTGCAATCTGCCGATATTTTACTTCTTAGGTTTAGTCATCGCGTTATTTTGTTTTGTTTCTTTTCCATAGAAGTTTTAAAAGACTTTATCACTTCTTATCTTCGTTTTAACGCCGATAACTAAGACTCCAAAGCTTTTTAGTGTTTCTGAACATTATTTACCTGATAAATAACACCATTAAATGTCCGTATCTCTTTTACAAAAGAAATGTGCGAAAATAATGTCTTATTGTTACAAACTATAGTTTATTATACGGCATTGTCGTGCTCTTATCCATTCATGTTCCCCTAGTCCTATTGAAATTTAGTCAATGTTCTTCCTTAGTAAGAATGTAAAAAAACACAGTGTTTTCTATATTTTGGTAACGAGGAAGTAAGTTTTTTGTATTTTGATTAATTCTTATATACTCTACATTAAGTATTTTTTATAAGTTCCACTTTTTGCCCTGTTATTTATTCCAACATATTTTATTTCTTAAATAAGTGTGTATAAACATAAGGAAATGGATCTACTTTGATTATGATTTTTCTTTTATAATGTTTGTGGCATGGCTATTAAGCCTTTGTGCCATTTCTTCATTTATGATTTTTCTTCTAGTTGGTCAGTATGACCAATTTATTTGCTCCACTAGTTACTTATTACCATCACGTGTCCAAAAGCCAGGTGGTATTCTGTCTACCTGAATCTTTGGAATTATCAGAAAAGGTGCGGCAAATAATGGACGAAGATCATTCCTTTCAACAAAATTGTTTAGCGTAAGATAACAATTTATTTGTGTACAAGTAAAGACGAGACCATGCAAAAATTGTTACATTACCGTATCTGTGATTATTATTATTCTCTATATGAGATATTTGGGAGTTTTTGAAATAGACCGTCTCCTTTATTGTCAATGTTTTTCTTATACGCATTGTAATGTACAGTACGATCGACGGTTCTTGGCGCGCCTGAAGTTAGGCGCTGCGAACTTTAGCGCTCAAAATAAGCTCGTCAAATAAATGATTTATAAAAATAAATGCCAATAACAGATGTAACAGCAATAATTTTAATTTTTTCAAACTATTTATTTTTTTACGAGTGCACAAACGCTATAGTTCGCAGAGCCTAACTTCAGGCGCGCTAAGATCCGTCGATCGTACTGTAGGTATGTAGGTTCTTTCCGTACTCAAAATACCTGCACTAGACGTAAAATTTAAGTAACTCATGATGCAAGACTTTTTCGGCGGAGCGGGAGAACGTGTCAGACTTTTACTGAATAAACCCCACTCCTAGTTCCTTGCCTTTCATTCCAGGGTCGGGTTTTCTTTCAGAAGCGAACCCATGTCTCCAGTAGGCTTCGACCCTGCTGGGCCCCAACACTGTCTTTACTTTAATGGAAGTTTAGACAGTACATAATGGGGTTAGTGTAGCTCTAGTGTGGGTTGCTACTTGTATCAACACCAGTGGCGTAATCAGTTCCATAAGGGCCCCGAATCAGAAATCCCACAGGGGCCCCCTGACATAAGAATAAAATGATGCTTTTTACAAATGCTTGGTTTACCCTACGACACGGTTGTGGATAACATGTTGCGAATTTTTGCCTACGTCGGGGCCTAGGGGCCCCGTATTATTGATACAGTAGCTACGCTCCTGATCAACACCCTTGCGGCATAACATATGCAGAAGATGGTACCTACAACCTTCTTGTCGCGTCATGCTGTGCTGATGCCGCTGCAGTAGCGGTGAATCTCAAGCGGTGGAAAAAATTATAAGAACTTCATCGGCAGTTATATTTACAGGTCATATTTCGAGCTGGTTTGGGTAGACCTTACGGTTCATGGGGTCCTAGAGCTCACACTTCGAGAGATTGGATTTAATCTTAGAAAATAAACAGTGACATACAACATGGCAATACTGCCAGTCTTTTAGGCACATTACGATTTTCGGGTCTCAATCTAAGTGGGGGGCTGCGCGTAATCACAGAAAATGGTTCAACTTATTTGCCACGTAGGTATTATACTAGTGTTTAGCCATTTGATTGTAACAATAGTTTATTTATTCTGCCAAAAAACAAACATATTCCTAATCTATTAGGTATAAAGCGAAATACCAATCACTGATTAATCACGAAATCTCTGAAACTATTGCACCAACAAACTTAAAAGGCAGGCAGGTTTCATGTTCCATATAGGGTGTAGACATCCGCTAAGAATGGATTTTATGAAACTCCTTTGCCAAAGGGGTAAACCGAGTATCACCCGGGTGAATCCGGTGGCAGTAGCTAGTTAAATATAAACCCTAGACCTCACACTAGGATTCCCTGTCGTGGGGTCTAGTCTTTTTCAGTCATAAAATAAAGTTGCAGAAATTTAAAAAGTAAAAAGAAATAATGAAACAGAAAATATACAAAAAGACAAGAATAAATATAAAATACTTACCTTCAATTCGTCGATGCCTATTTTGCCGTTAGTTGTAGAGTCATTGTAATAGGACGGAGTACCTACCTATAATAAAGTATCTAATTGTTGCAGCCTTTATGTAGTATTTAGCCTTTATTATTAAAAAGCAATCTTGGAGGACAGTAAATGTAAAATACCTAAGCTATTTTGCAGTTTCTGCTGGTCTTCACCCGAGATTAGCGTGATGATCATGGTCCATTTCGATAAAAGTAACGTCCTCTAGCGTTTTTAAACCTAGTTACTTTGAGACTGGAGTAATGTCTTTCATAACTTTCCGTAGCCGTTGGCTCTACGCTTAATCCCTCGAAACATAGCGAGATGGCGTGCGCGATGTTATTTTACGGTTTTGTTTGATTGCAGTTTAGTAATGACCTCTAGCGGCATATACCTAACATAGTACATTGGAATATGGCAACACTGGGCGAAACTGTGTTTAAAACCACATTTACAATATCGCAAGAGTGGCGAGGCAAGTACGCATGTGTAAACGCTTGCTATACTGGTATTATACTATAGACGAGAATGTTACGTCGAACGACAAGGCGAGTAGCAAGGTGAATAGCGCACGAATGTGTAACGTGTTATGAAGGTAACCTGGCAACACTCACTAAACGTCAATAAGTTGTCAAAATGGCACGTCAGCAGCAAGATGTTGATGAGCTTTTCGATGTTAAAAATGCATTTTATGTTGGAAATTATCAACAAGCAATCAACGAGGCGCAAAGCGTATCTGTGAGTAACATTTATTCTATTAAAACCTTCTTTAATTCGTTATTTCAGTGTGTATTTCCACTTCTTTTGGGCGGTGACGTTGTGCCGCTTTTGTTTTCCTTAAAAAACCTTATTAAAATCTTTATTCTAGTTATAATGTATATTTCTTATAAGCTTTTCTACCATATCTAAACATAATCAATAACTTTTTCAGCCATCAACACCTCTCATAGCGCTCCAACGAGATGCTTTCCTGTATCGATCGTACATCGCTCAGGGGAACCACAGGATCGTGGTCCAAGAGCTCAAGACCGCGGATCCTATGCTGCAACCGCTGAAGACTTTAGTGGAGTACCTCACACCCAATGCCAATAAGCCTGCAATCGTTGCTGATATTGACGCACGCGTGAGTAGCTACTTTGTAATTGTGTGACTAATGAAAGAGTGTTTTTGTAGTATGGACTACAAATGACTGTGTAGAATCTTGTATACACAGCCATTTGTTGAGATTAAACTCATACAAAGCTAAAGAATGCCATTCACATTGAAAATTCTATGTTCAGGGTAGCACACTTTTTGACAAAAACATCAACCAAGTATCACCTTGCTTTTGAGTGTTTAATTATAATAAGTTCATGTTGCCCTAATCTCATTGAAATGGTAGATAATGTTCTTTCTTTATTTTTGTGTTAATGCCAAATTCTGATAATAATATTTCAAAATAGTCTGACAGACCCTTCCGCTACAGCCCAGAGTTAGAGAAGTCAATAGATGACTATCCACCATAATTTTATTCAAACATTAAAACAAAATTCATAAAATATAGAAAGAGATGATGCAATAAATTGTCAAAACTAATAATATTGGGTAACATTTCAGGTGGCTAAAGGAACTGAGCTGGCCAATGAAATCTTCTTGATTGTAGCGGCCACCATCTACTACCATGAGGACAATTATGAAGCAGCACTTAAGTATATATAGTTTATTTATTTACATTACAAATGACATGCCTTCTTATATTGGGATTTTTTTATTACTTGTATTCATAGGTTTATACTTGACCACTATCTCACCTGATGGTAAGTGATAAAAGTAGCGCCTACCTTCTTATCTTCTGATATGAGTATGATTTCCGCACATAGTCCTATGAGGACCATTTTATGTGGACTATGGCAGCCATAAGCTTTGGTGGGCTAATTCCAACCAGCCCACCTCTCTCCAAAAACTGATTAGCCCTCTCAGGTTTTCCAGGGTGTCAAAAAGGGGTTTTAGGGGATCCATGTGCATGTATCAGTGATCCCTGTGCAGTCCAGGAGCACATGCTAAATTATCTCCTTCCCGTCCAAGCATGCTCTGCATAGGGGACTATCCGTGATGCCTATTGTGTGAGCATGTACCTTACCTAGAAGTCACCTATTCACTCTTGACTTATAGACTCGTAGGTTGTAGCTCCTGGCCATATGCATAATATAAGTTTATATCCCAATCAATCCCATAGGGATTGTTCTACAGAGGAATTTTGCTCTGAAAACAACAAGTTACTTTATCTCATATTTAAACAACTGTTTGTATAATTATATATGAATACTAAAAAAAAATCAATACATTCATAAATGTGTTTTATGTATAGCAAAATATCCCAATGTCCATAATTCTATTTCTAGAATCCTCCACAATGCTGAATCATTGGAGCTCCGTGCGTTCACGCTGCAGTGTCTGCTGGCTATGAACCGACCCGACTTGGCCCGCAAGCAGCTGAAGGCACTGCAAGACATCGAAGATGACAGCACATTGACACAGCTAGCTCAAGCTTGGCTTAACTTGTCACAGGTTAGTAATAGTGATTCTGAGAAAAAAAAATAATCCTGAGCCGTCATCATCATTTCAGCCTAAAGACGTTCAATGTAGGACATAGGCCTCTGCCAACTCTCGCCACGTAGTTCTTGCTTCCGTAGTTTGGTTGACACTCTAAAACCTTATACCACATAGCCAATTTACTATATTTGAATTTAAAACTATACTATCAGATTAAATCTATCCAGACAAATACAACAAACAAATTATTCGGAAAATTAATTACTAGTGGTGTGGTGGTGGTGGTTAGGGACGTAAAATTGGTGTAATCCAGTTGTCCCTACTGGACAAGTAGTGGAATCATTGAGACAGGTGCGATCTTTCCAATTAGGAGCTGAGAATTTGATTGTAGTATATGTATAAGACGATTCCTTTGCTACATAATTTGTGAAACATTCTAACGTGTTACATTCGCATTCTAATTGCAATAAAAGTTACTACTACATATGTAGATAATAGATATGGCTTAATTAAACGGCTTAGTATACAAGCCAAAAATGTTTTTAATAAAAATTCCTTAGAGTCTTATTTTCTGAATGAGTAAAGACGGTTACCCATTTTTGTACCAGGAGTACAGCTAAATGAAGATCTTTTGGCTAATTCTTTCGCGAAGCTAGAAAAAAAATAAAGAAGATTTTTTCATTGTTGGATTCTGTTATTGCAATGTACACATTTTAAATCGATTTGTTACGTCAATTGGGCCAAAGTTTGTTTTTGTATTAATTGTAACATGTTTGTTTGCAGGGCGGACCAGGAGTGCAGGACGCACACTACAGTATTATGGAGCTGTCAGAAAGGCTCGGCGCCCTGGGAGCCGGGCCGGCCGCCGTAGGAGCCGCCGCCGCTGCTTCCAGAGGTAAACTAGTCAACTAACTGTCGATATAATTGTAGATTTTCAGTTGCATCTTAGTAAAGTTTCATTAAAATTGTAAGAAAAATACTCTTAAATGGCACATAGATTATTTAAATTTTGAATTGATCGTGTTTATCTTTATTTTTTAAGTAATGATGTGTGTATGCAGCTGTTTTAACTATTATAATTATTATTTTTTTAGTTAGAATTTAACTCCTAATGACCGCTCTGTTCTATTTTGACTGTAGACTATTGTAATCCTACTTATTGATTATTATTGTAATGTGCAGGCATGTGGGAGGAAGCGGAGCAGATGGTGTCGGAGGCGGCGGCGCGCGCGCCCACGCAGCCCGACCTGCTGCTGGCGCTCGCCGTCGCCGCCGCGCACTGCGGGAAGGCGCCCGAGGTCTATATCCTCTAACTGATTATACTATACGCGAAATATAACAAGAACCAAAATGCCGACCGACATTCAATGCGCCATAACAGATTTTCGGGTCCCATTAAAGTTCACTTTGTTTGCCGCATACTATAATATAATTATGCGAAAAACGTGCTCGGGAGAAGAATGTATGATCCAATATGTAGATCCACTACTACCAAACTTGTTCATACAAAAGTAGACTCTAAACATCGGAATTATGGCCTATAGTGGCGTGGATGTGAGAGGACACCGGTGTCCTTTCGAGCTAGGACAGATTAAGGTGCTGGCGGGGATCTTGACTTTACTTCCTGGATTTTCCTAATAGCCATTTTATACCTCTCCACTCCTCAAGCACCTTAAGATATGTTGCCACCTCGATTTGTTGCTACATCGATTTTTGGGAGTTAAACGATTGAACGATTAAAATTTAACGGTGTATATTTTCTTGTAATTCCAGGTATTCAACCGTTACATAGCCCAGCTCCTGGACAGCCACCCAGACCACCCGTACACCCGGGAACACCACGCGAAGACCAACGAGTTCAAGCGCCTCGCCGCGCAGTACCAGCCTTCCGTCTCAAGCTGAACCTTCCGGTCCTAGCAATAGAGTTCAATGTCGCTTATGATTCTATCTATGTTTGTAACTAAAGAGCCTATATTATTCTAATATTGTGCAGTTTTATTTTTTGTAGATTTAGTTTCTCCATTCGTAATCATCATTTCAGCCGAAAGATGTCCACTGTTGGACATAGGCCTCCCCCAGTAGTCGCCACTATGTATGGTACTGGGCATCTCGCGTCCATCAGATTTTCGCTACCCTTACCAGGTCGTCGGTCCACATTGTAGGAGGACAAGCATAGTCCTTTCACAAATCTTTTATGCCATCTATTCAACCGATTTTGATTTTAATTGCGTTGGTAGCGTGACAGATGGCGACTGCAGTAAATAGTTGGTATTGTAACCACTGCTTTGTTTTTGTAGAAAATTCTATTAATATTATAAACTCGCAAGTTTGTTACTCATTCACCACTACCAAATTGGTACACAGGTAGACCATGTCCTGGAATAACTCATAGAATACTTTTTACCTCGGGAGTATGTTCCCTTGAGATAATTTTCTTCTATCATGCAGGCGTAGCCGCGAGCAGCAGCTAGTAACGTTATATTTCGAGTAGCTCTTCGCGCAGCGTCGCGTCTCGGTGTGAAATGATTCGAGGGAATAATAATAATAATATTCCACAACTATCACACAACGCTATCTAGTCCCAGCTAAGCAGATTTTGGGTTATGGGTATTAAACTACTGATAAACATACTTATATATTTCTAAATACATACATAGGTACTCGTATTATAGATAAATTACACCCGGACACAGAACAAATGATCGTGCTCATCACATAAATATTTGTCCTGGGTGGGAATCGAACCCACGACCTCCGGTATAGCAGTCAGGGCCACTAACTAATAGACCAAGAGAATACTCAAATATAGGAATAGGTATAAAAACAAACGCCTAACTTTACAAAACTCCTTCATCCTCATATAATCCTAGTACAAGCTGTATTCATAGTCGGTGTCTGTTTCCTCGTCTTCCTCTGAATTGGTTACGTTTCCCAGTATGTGGTACTGTCGGAGTTTCTCTAACGCAGCCATGCCGTCCATCAGGCCTAGGGGCACTTCTGGGTCAGGCTCGCCCTTGACCAGAGTCCAGTCTGTTGTAGATTCGTGGAGAATCTCGCCGGTCAAACCTGGAAATTATGAAAGTATTGTTACTTGATAGATTCGATTGAGTGAATTGTTATTTAAGTCCAAACTCAAATAAAAGCTAAACTGAAAACTCAAATAGGAACCATTTGAGTTTTCAAATGGTTCCTATTTGAGTTTTAGTTTATGCCTTCGTTATTTCACTATAGTAAAGGCGTACATACTGGGTTAAAAATTAAACTATTTAGAATGTTTTTTTTTTTTTAATTGATATAAACTAGTGCTTAACTGCGATCCCATCTGACACTGCTCGTACCAATAGTTAGGAATTTAGGAGGTTCCTTTCTCTGGAGTCCTGACCGCGTCGGTACTTCGGTAGCTTGGACCCTGTTCCCGTTACCGATGAGATACTATTTTTTAATATTTAAATGATTTTTAAGTAGTTATTTCGTTTGTATCCTTAATATAAGAGAAATTCCTAGAGTGAGATAAAAAAAAGTAGGAATTTACGAACCATTAGGCAGTATATCGACACCGACAGATCCTTCGATGGGCGGCGCCGTGTACGCCTCTAACTCCTGCTCAGTTCTGCTCTCCCGGTCCAGCATGTCTTGTTTGCGTTGGCGACGCCATGCCTTCTGCAGGTTGAAACGCTCTGGCCTGGAATAAATGAAGTCACGAAAACTCAGTAAAATTAATAAATGTATAAAGGAAAGAATACCAAATTCTGAGATTGGGTAGACTCTAGAAGATGAAGCAGGCGCAAACAACTAAATAAGTATACGTAACAATATTCTAATTTACAAAACTATTTATACGCTATAGAGTACATACAGTACGGCCGACGGATCTTGGCGCGTCTGAAGTTAGGCTCTGCGTACTTTAGCGCTTGTGCTCTCGTAAAAAAAATGTATGATTTGAAAAAATAAATGCCAATAGCACGTGTTATTATTGCTGTTAACTACTGTTATTGGCATTAATTTTTATAAATCATTTATTTATCGCGCTTATTTTGAGCGCTTTTTTGCAGAGGCTAACTTCAGACGCACCAAGATCCGTCGGCCATACTGTACAGACGAACGGCGGATAGCGGATGTTTGCAAGTTCCATATTTAAATATCGTGACCCATAAAGGCTGAAATTAGTGGTTCAAGTAGGAACTTGAACCACTAATTTTTATGCACAAGAGTGCCAGCCATAATCTCCTGTCGATGGATTGGAGAAAAAAAAAAAAACCACTAATTTAGACACCTATTTATAATGATGTGTTATTCGGTATATTTGTCAGTAAAAGGCTGGAAAGTTATAAATAGTTAAAACTTACGTAATTTAATTTAAAAAAGATATCCCTATTTATGAATATCAAATATTATTTAAATATAAAAACTTCAAAATAATTATATTAATATATTTTTTTTGCAATTTTTTTTCTCCCGGTCCAGGGTATTGCGGGAGGGTTTGACAGACTTTTACTGACCAAAACCACACCTATGTTCCTTCAGTTACTTTTTGCATTCTAGGACCATAGGTATCGAATTGTGTCAGCCTGTGATGGTATTTTTTATCAGCGTTAGGCAGATAAGCTACAGTACAGATCTTAAACATTTTCATGTTTACAAAACGTGATTCTGTGGCAAATATTTAGCACTTTTTTAGGGTTCCGTACTCAAAAGGAATAAACGGAACGGTCAACACTTTGTTGTCCGTCTGTCTGTCAAGACCCTTTATCTCGGGAACGCGCGGAGGTATCGAGTTGAAATTAATAACATATACTCAAGTCAGCGATCCCTTGAAGCTGTGAAATTAAACTTACTTATAATTATGTTAACGACAAAAAAATATACGCCAGTTTATGTCGCAAAAAACGTACATTTTGACACTCTCAAGGGGATCAAAATTCAAAATAATTACGTCATAAAAAATACTTTTTTCGATTCGGAAAAATCTTTGAGACTCGATTTGAGAATTGAACTATTTATATAAGTTAGTTTGTACAGAACCCTCGGTGTGCGAGTACGACTCGCACTTGCCCAGTTTTTTGTACTACATAATGGATTTTAGATGGACCCCTTATCTCACCTAAAACTTGTCTGTAGTAGTTCGTTAATCTTTAGTATAGTCCGGAACACACAAACAAACAGTGATATCACTATCTTATCTATTCGTGAAATAAACATAATATTTACTATCCATCAGTTAGTAAACGAACATGATTATAATTGAGAATAGTCTCATAAATCTATATCTTTAGACACCCTTTGAATACCGTAATTAGAGACACAATAGAAAGACCAAGAAAGACAATAGGTGAGCGGCCACCGGTGTCCGCTTGGAGCTTCACAGTTAAATCCCGTGGAGGGTCGATTCGGTACATGAAACACTATCGATTTGTAAAGAGAAAATTAAAAAATAAAGTACTTTTTTTTAACTCAAATTAACTTACGCATGTACGAAATTAATTTCTTCAAGTATACATATATGTATTGCATAACACATATATGTTTTGTGAAAAAAATAATTAGAATTTGACTGAAGATGGGGATAAGTAGATTTTTGAAACTTAATAACTGCTTTATGGATACAGTTAATCGGATGAATAGTTAAAGCAAGTCAGAATTTTAGATATAAATTTGAAAAAATAAACAATTATCATAATATTAATAGAAGGGTAAAACTTACTTCTCTTCATCTTTATACACTCGTGCTTCTATGTTCTGGATGTCGTGCCTCAAGTCTGCTATCATGAGCAGCATGAGGTCGAGGGAGCCTTTTGGTCCGCGTGGGCCTCTGGGACCCCTAGGTCCGCTGTCACCTTTTGGTCCTTCCATGCCTGGCGGGCCGGCTGGACCCTGGAACATGGAATTGTTATTTTAAGCCTGTTGGCCCCTCTGCAGGGCAATCTCTACCCTATTGTCCTTTCAATTTTCTCTCTCCTTGCTACATCTAAAATGTAGTTAATTACTTTCATAATATACTCTTTGATTTTTGCTTTAATTTTTTTTGTGAATTTCATTGGATTAGGGATAAACAGTGTTTCCACTTTAATGAGTTCCTTTTCCCACGCATCAATTGAAATTTCCCCTGCCCAGTACTTTTTCCCCTCAAAAAATATTTTGCTGTAGTTTTTTCGCTAGTAGTAAAAATCTGCTCAACGGTTTCTTGACACATTACTCTGGATTTAACAGAACTAGACAAGAAATGGAGAAATCGAAATCTCCTTTCCGATTTCTTCTAACGATTTCACCGTTATAGTAGGCTATTGGAAAAATAAGTTTGAAAAAAAAATTTTTAGGGCAGACGCCAATTCATGCAACTGTCAATTTTGGTATACTATTTCATAACACTGCCTTGATCCAATGCTGTCGTAGAACGTCTATTTAGTGATTAAAAAAATAAAACAGGTAAACGCAATAGGTTCGATAATGAAACAGTCCTGTAAATCCTGTCCAATCCTGTGTGTAAAATTTGGCTTAAAAAGAACAGGAACAACCTCTGTACAATTGATGAAAAATCAGTTTGAAATACCTGACCTTAAGTCCATCAGTACAGGCCATGATGCAACTGCAAGCAAATCAGCGAAAAATTAGACTAAGCATGAATACAGTATAATTTCAACATTCGTATTCTTATTTAAAGCCTGACCAGAAATAGATAAAACCTGCACTGGTGTCACCACTGTTTCTTTTATACGATAACACTAGTATAGTCCATACAAAAATTAGTTCCTAAATTTTCCGCAATATTTTTGGCTCAAACTTTATCCATGATTTCCCTCGATTTCCTCTTTTCATCACTTTCCCCTTTTTCTTCCCCTCGGGACCCTAATTTCCCCTCAAAAGGGGAATTTCCCCTCATTGTGGAAACACTGGGGATAAATACTAGGTATTTATAAGCGAACACATTATTATTGACGTACCCTTGGACCTCTTTCGCAACGGCAATAACCACCTTCTAACGGTGCCGTTGAATCTAATACTCTGTAGGCATAAGTACCTTCTGCAAACCTCTCACCACCTTGAAAAAGAAAATATACAGTTTGGTACTAATCTCGATGATAATATCTGATGAGAATTGAGATAGTGGTCAAACGCGAGTCTATGAATAATAACAAAAAAAAGGGTCTACTTTCTGAAGTTATTTTTGTCTACGTGTGGCGTTAACTCGTTTTAGTAATAGGTAAGGCTGTTAAAAATACTGTGCTTAAAAATAGTGTGTTAGGGGTAGTATGATTGTTGACAGGAGGCAATGGTAGAAAAAAAATGGCGTTGCAACGTCTTTATGGGCCGGGAGATTAGTGCTTGAAAAAAGCATTTTTTTATTGTTATAAACTAGTGCTTGGCTGTGATCGTACCTGTACCTCTACCATGAGTTTTAAGCAATAGTATTCGTCGCTACTCGATATCGACGCCGTAAATATTTTGTATGGCAAATTTTGCAGCGCCTCTAGCGGTCACTTGCAGAACCAAAATTTGCCATACAAAATATTTACGGCGTCGATATCGAGTAGCGACGAATACTATTGCTTAAAACTCATGGTAGAGGTACAGATGTACGCAGTGATGCAATCGTTGATAGTGAGACTACTAGGCACTATTTTGCTAAGAGTCTATTCACTTTAACCTTGAAGACACCTAAATTGTGATCAGACGGGAAGAAATATACTAGTTTCGTCATTTAACCAATTTGTAGATGTTGTAATCACTGGTAATTACCGTCTCTTAATGCAGGATTCTCCATCAGCTTTTTTAGAGCTGCCTGTGTGGTATGCAGCTGATCACTTAACTGCTTGACCTTCCGTGATAGCCAGGTCACTGTGTCACAGGGCGCGTAGCACCTGGACGACGCACGCACCAGCGGTAACGGCTCCTGAAGCAATGCGGTTAACTGGGCTGAATTATGTGACATCTTTGGTTTATGATCCTGTGGAAACAATAATAGAACTATTACTCATTGTGAATGGACGCCAAAATATTTTAGGGAAGTTTTATGAACGAAAACCTGAAACCAATTTACAATTTGTGTTACAGAATTCAATGTTCTGAAGTTTGCTGTTACCAGAGTGGCAGCAAAGGCGAGGAGATTTAGCGACGTTAGAACAGGCAGGATTGTAATTCCTCTGTCGTGTCAAAATATCAGTCGTGCGTGCGAGAAAGAAGGGTAGAGCCAGCCCTATATAGCTCCATCCCTTTAACAATTCAGTTTAGGTCGTAAAATTAATTCGCGTTAAGAGCTCATGGTAGGGTTTCTGATCTTCTAGCTATGCGGTGAGCTAATAGCCGGAGTACGGACTTTATTATAAAGTTGAAAGTTCTGCAAACTTACTGGGACAGCAGTTCTTCGCTCGCACTTCTTTCCATCGCTGGCCAGGATTAGCGGAGGCGAACACTCGCAGTGGTATCCACCCGGGTCGTTGATGCAGCGCTGCTCACAGCCGCCATTGTTGGAAGAGCATTCATCCACGTCTGTGTACCAGGATATTAGAAATCCATAAAAGTTGTTGTAGGTCGAAATAATCACAGACTTATTTCTATGGAACTCGACCTCAGAGGTCCATCTGTTTCTTAGGTGTACGCTGAAGTACAAAAGGGTTTTTTCTTCGTCTTACTATCCCTCATTACAGGATTTTTTACTAAATTTGGGAATGGGCCATTCAGTACGGTATTGGTAGGTGCGAAGTGTTACTCCGTTTATTTTAAAGAAAGGGAGTCCGGTGATCGAGTGTATCAATTTCATACTCATAATTTTGAACCACTTTTGGTAAATTCTGGTGGTACAATAAATATTCATTTGGTGATGTTAGTGTCTTAGTATCGTCCTTTAATTTTGAATTATCAGGTAGACACCTATTAAGTATCTATTTCAATGTTGTTTCATGAAAGTTGCATCATCAAACTTATACAGAATAGAACTTACGAAAAATAAGTTTTCAAAGTTCTGTAAAATTTTACAGCCGATACCAGTACCTACAAGTTTCTTTATCGAATTGTCTTCAACATTTGAACAAATTATTGTGTTTACCAACGCAGTAAGGCTGCGTCTTCCTCCTGTAGTGGTCCTCATGGAATCGGAACCCGCTGTGGCAGGTGCACCACACGTGGTCACCGCGTACCTCACAGGCCTGCTCACACAACTGAAGGCTGCAGGGGTCTGTCGACCGCGGTATACACCTGACAAAAAAAATTACATATATAAATAATCAGCCTTATAATGTTCCCACAGCTGAGATTCAGGCTTCCTCTCTAGGAGAAGCAATGGGCCGTGATCCATGCGGGCCCAGTGCGGTTTTGTGGATGTCACATGTCTTCAAATTTTTGGGTCTAGGACATGCCGGCTTCCTCACAATGTTATCCTTCACCTCTTTGTGAGCAATGGTGATGAACTAATTATAACTGGTTATAATAGTAATTACTGGTTGGATTTTAAACCCACGTCCTAAAACTCGTAAGTCGTGTCAGTTACCATTGGGTCAACAATGCATTACTGTAAATAAAAACTACATAGGTTTATTTTTTACAACATTTAACCCATCCGACGAGAAGAGAAGCAAATTTAAGAGTAACAGCATGGGTAGAAGTGCAGCAGAGTCTGCCACGGTTTGCCGGTTTGCTCTTCAATTGGTTGATTTCAATCATGTAGGCAGGTACTGAATTTTATCTTTTTTAAAGATCACGATAATTTGTGGTTGGTGATATTCCGCGTCTGGGTGTATATGTGAGTTTACATGTTTGTGAACCCACACACGATATCTATAGGCAATCTTAGATGATGAAAGTGGATGATTCTACAATCGTTCCCTTTCATCATCTCGCAAGAATCGCCAAACTTAAGTTGCAATGTGCCCTATTGCTCCCTGAACAAATAATCGAACGGGAAGGTTCTGGAGTGGCAACTGTGTACTCGAACTGGGAGACGTAGCGTTGTAGACCTCTCAAAAGGTGAACCAATAAACTGGTGTAAATCGCGGGAATCCCATGGATGTGAGACGCAAAGAGACGGTTCTTGTGACGACACTTGGGAAGGCCTATGTCCAATAGTGGGGTTTTTCAGATGAAATGATGATGATGATGAATCCTCTCCATTGAGTAAACTTTACCTAAAAGTGACACGTGATACGTTCCCAGTTATACCACCCACAGGTAGGCATGACACGTAGTACAATAAAATCATTCTTTGGCAAAGCAAACAATGTAGCGGTATTGGCAATCTTGAGCTTGATGCCAAAATGTTTCGAAAGCCAAACGCTCGTACAAAAACGACGGCATGTAGTGTGGCGCGGGCTTGCGGACGGCGTGCAATGGGTAGCACGCTATCCGGACGATCGGACAGCGTAACGAACCGGACCGAGCCCAAGTCATCGACAGCGCGCTCTGTTACCGCGCGCCTCAAGGAGCTGTCAGCACACCGAAGAGGCCCAGCCTGCTAACTGCAGGCAGGCAGGGTCGAAGCCTACTGGTGTCATGGGTTAACTTCCGAAAGGAATACCCGGCCCCGGCTCGATAGGCTATGAAGGAACGGGGTAGGTTTTTAGTCAGTAAGAGTCTGACACTACTTCCCGCTCCGCCCAAGGGCGGATTTGTCATTGGATGATTTTACCTACCATAAAAAAAAAAGCCATGTCGTGTTCCACGCGCGCTTCAAAGAGATAAGAGATGTCAGCAAAACCGTAAGGACCCAGCAGGGCCGACGAGGAAATTTCTGAAAGGTTAGGTCTTAGGACGCAATGGACATCTACAGGACGCAGGTGGGTTTTAAGAAGTCTGGCACGTCCTCTCGCTCCATCCTAGAGTGGAAGAAGTTTTAGGGAGATTTCCCAACTCAAGATAAATATATAATGTAACACAGGACTAAGTTTGTCAATAGCAAGTTTGTGCTAATGACTATACAGCCTCAGTGGTTTAGTTGTAGCCATTGTATACGGCTATGGCCACTTGTGTGAGCAGTGATGGCCGAGTGGTATCGGTCCCGACTTACGAGTTGTAGGACGCAGGTTCAAACCCAGCCAGGCGCATTACTTTGTGCAATTTATTTCAACACCACTGCTTTCAAAACGGCGAAGGAAAACATCGTTAGGAAACCGGTATGCCTTAGAACCAAAAATTCGAAGACATGTGACATCCACCAAGCCACACTGGGCCCGTGTGGTGGATCACGGCCCACCTCCTAGAGAAGAGGCTTGAGTCCCAGCAGTGTGAACATTATAAGGCTGATACCCACTCTAACCCGCCGCGCGCCGGTAAAAATAGCGTCAAGTCACAACAATTAATATTCTGCTTTACAAGTAATCAATTACCATAGTGATTGATTATGCTGGTTGCAAAGTTCCTCATTCCTATGCTCCTCATGACAACAAGACACGTCGCCCTTCGCTCGCACGCCACTGGAATATAAATCTAATCTCATCACTTCCAGAGACAGATGAGGATGGAAAAGGTCAGAGCTTTCTTTGTTACGAAATCCCTTGGACCCGCGTATATCTCTTGTTTCTAATTGGAATCAGGGGCTTCGTCTTTGATATAACTGAGAATGTGATTTGCAAGTGAAAGGTACAGGTAAAGGATAGGGAATTGTGCTCTGATTTTGAGAAAAACACATTTAAAGTTTAGCAGTTCAATTATTTTTATTGAGATCTTTTGTAATAACTTTCTTTATATCGCGTACATCAAAGGACTGCGGGCCTAAAAAGGTCACATGAGCAATTCATCTAGAGCAAATCATATTTCGAATTCCTAGCAGATCATAAACAATTCTTCTAATGTTCGTAAAATGTTTGCACAAATTAGTCGAATCATACTCAATTCACTGCATATCAGAATCATATTCCTTGTAAATATTGCCGTATAAAAAAAAAAGATTCATATTATGATTCTACAAAAGTGGCCTTTTTAGCCCCCCTGGACCAATTTGCCTGCAGCGGTCTTCCCGTCCGCTTATCATTTAGGTGTCTTCAAGGCTGGAGAGAATAGGTTCTTAATGAACTAGTCCGCTTCGCCATCAACGATTGCATCGCTGCTTACCATCTGGTGGGATTTTAGGTCAACAGCAAATACCCTATGAGTTTGAATTCCCTTGAGAGTGTCGAAATATACGTTTTTTGTGACATAAACGGCCGTATCTTTTTTTCTCGTTAGAAGTTTGATTTTTCTCAGCTTGAAGGGACCGCAGATCTAAGTATATGGTTTAATTTCAACTCAATCCCTCCACGCGTTCTCGAGATAAAGAGTTTTGATTGACAGGTGACAGGCAGCAAGACAGACAAACGGACAACGAAGTGATCCTCTATGGGTTACGTTTTTTCCTTTTGAAGTACAGAACCTTAAAAATGGTGATATTCCCTGTTCTTTGAGTATACCCTTCTAATTTGCCTAACATTTACTTACCTGAGTTTATTCGTGTGTTGTGTTAGGCTGACATGTTCAAAAAATGTTAGGCTGAATTGATGATGCCAAGACCGATCCCGGTTGCTACAATATTGTAACGTTTTGACTATTGTAACTTGAGAGCGCCCAACTCGTGGTAGTTCCCAAACAACTGCATTTACGTGGTTCTGATCTGGTATCTTTCTCTAGATATTTTGGAAACAGATATCTTGTGGATATGATCTAGATTTCATAGTGAGGCGTTGCACCGTCCACATAGTGCAGGAGACTGTCATTGGGGCAACGTTAGTGAAGCTGATGAAGAGCTGTCTCTCACCTGCCAGCTATGAAGATATGAGTGTCACAGCGCCTCATCTTGATGCACTGGATGTTTACGTCATCCACTTGGTGCAGGAGACTCTCGGTGGGGCAACGTTACCAAAGCTGATGAAGAGCAGTCTCTCACCTGCCAGCTATGAAGACATGAGTGTCACAGCACTTCAACTTGATGCACTGGATGTCTGCACCGTCCACGTGGCACGTGTCGCGCGTGCGTAGGAGACTGTTGGTGGGGCATGGCGAACTGCCGTCTAATCTGAAAGTGAAGAGATGATTTTAGAAATGACAGAATGACATATCTTATTTATCAATCATGCTATATCAGCATCTTACTTATTTCCCTCTATTTATTTTCATACTTTTGTAAACCTTCGAGAAATATTATTGTGGCATTTATCTTAGTGAGTATCCGTTAAATTGACTTTACCGGTTTCTCCAGGAAACATGGAATATACAAATATGTGTGCGTGTGCGTGCAGTGGAAAATATCAGGTTAGGAGTCAGTTAGTAACCCATCTTTTTTTAAATATAAGCATCGTGACAAATGACATCACTGAAGCTTTGATAAAAAGTTAGCATTGAATATTCTTAGAATCCCCTTGCTGATAAGACCATCGTGAGATAGACGTAAGTTTTAAATAACTGTGTTATTTTAACGATGTACCATTAATATGGCATTAATGTAATCGTACCTATAGATGCTGATGATATTTTGCGTGGCACGCATCATGATGCGTTAGACTTCTGCCAAGATTTAATAGAAGACTAGGCTTCCATAAACTATCAGCAAAGACTAGCTTTGAACTGTGTTCAATAAGCGCACTAGAATGAGGCTTAGGATTATCAGCCACTACTTCTTCTTGAGACCCTAGTACCTCTACCAAGACTCTTAAACCTATATTCACAGAAATTACATTAGTTTAAAGACCAACGTCATATTTTATTAAATCAACATGAAATTAGAGCTTTTGGTGGGATTTTATTGAATGAAGTTTATTGACGGTTTTTAATTATTCGCAGTTCTATTCCTAGTGAATATTGTGTTGTACACGAGTAATTGGTGCTGTTTTGTATCTCAAGTGTCTACATTACTTGACAATATATGGAATCATTGAAATAGGCGCGATCTTGGTAAAATGGACCTGAAATTTTTTATCTACCTTATGGAGGGTGCCGAGAAGGCTGACTCGATACTTTGCTGTTAAAATACTGCAAAAACATCAGAATTTGTAACATCATCATTCTGCGTTCATATGAAAATAACGTGTGTGTAGATTATTAAAAACGAAATACACACTTTCTAGATTTGACACAGGCTAAATTGGCTAAATGCACAAACCATGCAAACCCAAAAAACAAGTTTTCAATGAAAATATTTTTTTCATAGCAAGCTTTATAATTAATATTCTTATGAATATAATTAATACCTACTACACCAAAACCACTCCAAAAAGTTCAAACACGATGTGGTTATATTATTGCGCTTATTCCTAGTTTCTATGGCCATCTTCCAGTTCCATCATCAGACCCTGATTACCTTCTAGCACCTAAATACTCATCAATGTAAATCATACGAGCTCAAACTAGAAGGGGTTGTGTCGTTTACCACCAAGTTCCTATGGCCACCTTCTAGCTCCATCATCAGATCAGCTCCATGTTATCATAATATTGCATGTCACGTGATTTACACTTGTATACAAAATTTCAGCTCAATCGGTGAACAGGAAGGGGATCAAATTTAATTTGCAATTTGATCACAGACAAACATCGGGCAGGTGAAACTAAAAAATGAATAAAAGCTTGTAAAACCCGAAATCATAACTCGAACGATTATTTAAAAATAAGGATTCCACATCTGTGGTTTATTTTACAATATAAAAATAATCCCCAGTCACACGTCACTTCCTATAAATCATCCTTGATTGACACAAAGACATTAAACTTCGGAGGGACAACAAAATATAAACTTTATCTTATCGTTACTTGTTCTACTAAGTCGTTGGTATGGTGATTAGCTCATTAATGAATAATTATGACCTAATTACTGTGAATAACGTCTAACATGCGTGTGACCAGAAACTTAATAGACTACTTTTGAAATACCTTAGGATAAAAGTACCATGGTATATCCACTATGGTCCTTTTAGCATCCTAATTCGGAGTGAGGGGATAATGGGAGGCGGTTGCCTCTTTCTGTGGAGCTGTAATGTTAGCGAAGGAGGCGGCCGCACGCGTGAGGGAAAGGTCATCCTCATGCCGCAGTCGCCGCCGGCGCCGGGACTCCGACCCCGACTTCCAGCCACGGTAGGCGCGGGCTTTCGGTAACCGTACGGACCGAGCTCGAGTCATCGACGGAGCAGCGTTCCACGCGCATCTCAAAGACATGTCAGCAAAACTACCCATAGGGCATAGGTGTGGTTTTAGTCAGTAAAAGTCTGACACGCCTTCCCGCTCAGCCTTAGATCGGGGAAGTCATTGCACTGAATGATTTCCTACCTAAAAAAAAAGACTACCAATATTATTTTAAGTTCTCAAGATTCAACCAAAGGTTGTATCGCTATTAGTGATATAACATATATTAAAATTTGTGTATAGGTTGTGACACTGTTTTTGGTAAAAAATAAAGTTTATTTTATTATTTTATCCTCAAGGGTTTGCTTCCGAAAGGAAAGCCCGGCCCTGGTATCTAAGGCCACGAAAGAACGGCGTGGGTTTTTAGTCAGTAAGAGTCTGACACTATCTCCCGCTCCGCCCAAGGGCGGGAGATGTCATTGGATGATTTTACCCACCACCAAAAAAAAAAGGGTATGTATTGAAAATATATATATGATTGCAGTACATATGATGTTATAGTAATTAAAACTGTTGACATATTGATCTAGTTTCTGTCTATGCCTATAATTTTTCATGATAATTTACATTAGGTAGGTACTAAGTTTATCATAGAACCATCGTTATTATTTAAAAGTTAAAGTGCTTGATGATGCTTTTGGTGCCTTGAATAGAATCAAAATATCCAATAATTAATCAAAAGAGGTTCCTGGATCTTCTGGACTGGATCATATTTTTAATTTCTGTGTCAGTCTCAGAAACAAATATCCATCAATCCAAAAAGACCACAGGTACAATACAATGTTTTAGCTCTATTTTGTTAAATATCTGAGTACTAAATTAGTACAACGTGTAGTCCTAGTCTAGATATGACCTTAATTTGAATAATTAGAGTGAGAATTTACGACCAGGCTGACATAACATACGTTAGTTATCTGCATTGCTCCCATATCTAACAATTAGGCGTGAAATGTCATTATGATAAACTTAGAATAATTTATTAACTATTATATTGATGATGTACACAACAGCATCAAAGAAAGCTGTTAGCTTAATGAAAGTAAAGAGTGGTGTGTTTTTTTTCTGATATATTGTGTGTTCATAGAAGTCTACCTATTTTTATGCAAATAAACTCCACATGGCAGTAATTGATAGTTGATTTCTTTTCTTAAAACCCGTTTAACTAGACGGATCGTTTTGGTCTATATATCAGCTGGCTGTGTTCAGGAATGTTTGCGTAAGCATGCAGTTTTTATTGAGATAATGAAGACGATATGCTTCCATTCCATTATCTATTAGCATATAGACAGGCTTAATACTCAGAAGCATAATTAACTCGAGTGCTTTAGCCTCGGTCAGATCATCTGTCAGGGACCTAAGTACCCAATCTCTCGCTCTAAGATTTCCAAGAACACATCAATGAGTTCTTACACTGTACTATTAATACCACGTGTAATAAACCTCTGCTGTAATACTTCATATATCATGGTGCAAGTGTGCAATGTACTCTGTTCAGGAGCAGTCGTTGAACCCACGCACTTTGATTTTTAAACGGGGCAATGCAACTGATTCATAAATTAATTGAAGTAAAAGGAAATGACGACTCCGGGTCACAAATTGTTTTATTGTTTCGTTGAGCTTTTACTAGAGATTTCTAAGACTCAAAGTTACTCGTTATGTTATGTAGGTTAACCTAGATTTTTCCTTCGTAAGTCGGTAGGTAATGTAATCATGGCTTGAACTTGAATTTATTTTTCATCGGCACAAGACTGTGTTAATATCATCACCCGCAGAAATAAAATTATTCGGAGCAACTATTTTACGAGCATCACTTCCGCTAACCAACCGATACGTATTACATGAATAATTAAAATTAAAAAAATCACTGAAGAAGATCACTGGAGATGAATAACTTCACAGAAATACTAGCAGCACATGAATCACTCACACGTCTAACACATCGTCGTGATATGCGTCCTCCGCTTGGTATCCTCTCTCGTCCTGATAGCAGAGTACCAGGGAGGCAGGCCAGAGCAGGAGTAATGCGGCACAGGCCGCGGGTGCGAGCGGCGCGCGCATCGCGACTGTGACTGCGCGCGCGCCGCGGATATGCGTTTGAGCAGTGATAGCCAAAGTTGTAGTTGTACGTATATTCGCATACACGACTTCCTACAGTTCGGATATCACGAAATGTCATATTTTGTGCACTTTACATACCTATCTAGTGATCATAACTACAAATTGTAATAGTGTTGCACTTTATATGTTAATGTCACTCCTCATGAAAAAATTAAAGAATTATACAATTCTGTATACTTTTAACGTAGGAAATCATCAAATAACTTTTCCCTCTCTGGGTGGAGCGAGAGGGAGTGTCTGACTTATACTGACTAAAACCCATAGGTAGTGTAACTCTTTCGAATAATCTGCAGCCCTGGTAGGTATGTCCCTAACTGGCCCCCTCAATTTTGCTGACATGATCTATTTGTGGCCTGCTTGGAACACAACGCGTCGTCAACCCAAGCTTGTTCGTTTTTTCGTTATTCGTCCTGGGACAATCCTGTATACTATGCGTTCCAAATGAGAATAGGATCGATTGTTATGTTGTGACGTCACGTCGTGCTGTCAAATCGAAGATATTTTGGCAAAATTTAAGAACTTAGAGATGAGTTAAATTGAAGAACATTCTGATTAAACTTTTTTTTTGAAACGTTCACTGTTCGTAAATAAATTAAATTTTTCGTAAATAAATAAAAATTTAAAAATTTCTTTCCTCGATTTGACAATAAATCGTGACGTCACAACATGGCAATCGATGCTATTCCCATTTGGAACGCATTGTACTGAGCTTTATTTTGGAATCCATTTTATATGATACATAGATAACTAAGGATAAATCTAGCACAATACATATAATACAATACGAACCTATAATATACTAAGTACAAAGACAACAAATATGGAACTCACACCCGGAAACCATAAAAAGTAAAATTTGATGAAATAACACGAATACCAATATTGGATATACAAAATTGGATATACTCGTACAAAATAAATTGAACTCGGAACTTTAGGAAGCACAATAAAGTTTGTTTCGAAAAAAATTCGTTTGTTTTGAACAAAATATATTGAGAATTATCTTTTATGAAAATAATCATGCCAAAAATAGATAAGACCGAAATACTAAGATCGGTATGATTACGTAATATCTTAAAGATGAGTGAAAAAAGAATAATATTTAGTATATGCGAAACTTGAATTTCAAATAGTTTGTTCAGAATCAGTAACTGAATCGATTTCAATCATTTTTCCCAAACATACTTAAAGAAAGTCACAAGTTGGACACCACCGGTACTAAGTACAAATAAGTCATGGAAAGCCATTGTGGGCATGAGGAGCCAACGCACAGCTGGGTGTGGGAGCAAAAGAACCCCTCAGTCGCCCAGTTGGCCCAGTGACCATGGGCTTATGTGAACAACCAGGGACCACAACAAGCTTATGACTTTGTGATTTTTCATGACACAGTTTTGAAATTTCGTACATAGATTCTTTAAATAAAAATACTAGACTAGTGATTCGGGTTGCGCATATAGGTACTAAAAATAAGGTTGAATTAGAAATGGTAGCTATGGTTAGCACTTCCGGGCAGAGCCCAAGTCATCAACGGCGCGTACCTATTCCACGCCACCCTGACGGCAAAATACTCGCAAGGGTCACGGAGAAATGGATACCCGTGGCTCTAGAACGTAAAAGGCAACTGAAGGACACTGGTATAGTTTTAGTCAGTAAAACTCTGATACGCCCTCTTGTCCACTCATTGTCGTCCGGAGGTTTCTTTCTCAGGAGCCCTGACCATCGGCAGCTTGGACCCTGTTCCCGTTGCCGGTGGGCTACTATTTTTTATATTTTTAAATGTTTTTTTGTAAGTTTAAAAAAATATATATTTAAAAATGTAATTTGTATGTAAATATATAAATTATATATAATAATATTCCACATCTATCACACAACGCTGTCTAGCCCCATACTAAGCAGAGCTTGTGTTATGAGTACTAGACAACTGATAAACATACATAAATACATATCTACATATTATAGATTAATCACACCTAGACACAGAACAAATGATCGTACTGTGTGATTTACAAATATTTGTCCTGAATGGAAATCAAACCCACGACCTCCAGCATAGCAGTCAGGGCCACTAACCACTAGACCAACAAGCTAGTCAAAATGAAAGAAAATAAAGAAAACGTATTTATTTTGCACAATTAATTACAAAAGAAACAAAAACTAATTTCTCGGTCAGGCTATGTGAGGATCGAACAGCAAAGAAGGAACAAAGGTGCGGTATTATTATGTAAACCTCTTACACGTTCCGCCCTAGAGCAGAAGAAGTCATTTGACGAATGCACACCTAAAAAAAGCCCTGTAGTGGACAGATTTCGGGTTACTACTTATTCCTGATAGATAGAGACAGAGAGAACGCGAAGAAAGTTTTTTCTTTGCCCAATATATCACATAGAAATACAAAAGTTTGAGTATCGATGTGTCTAGTAGTTAGTAATAGTCCCGAAATAGCCTCCAGCGCGTGTAGGGTAGATATAAGACGGATGTAATACGTGCGAGTATTTTGGCCGTCACGGACGAATCCGTGAGTTATAGTTAGTATGGCCATCAAACCGGAGTATTTAGGATAATCGAATTTCCGCAATAAAATGTCGAGAAAATAAACAATAGGTTTACAACAAAACCTAGTTACTGGATCTTCGATATTAAAATTTTACACGACGGTTGGCGCAATAGTCGAGCGATTGATTGCTGCGCTGCGGGTCGCGGGTTCGATTCTTGTATGGAACAAATATTTGTATGGCCTAGAGATAGGTGTTCCGGGTCTGGGTGTCTTGTGTATGTGAGTTTACATGTTTGTGAACACACATGCGATACAAGAGTTTTTTTTTTATGGTAGGTAAAATCATCCAATGACAAATCCCGCCCTTGGGTGGGGCGGAAATAGTGTCAGACTCTTACTGACTAAAAACCTACCCTTATATTCATTGCCTTTGTCCCAGGGCCCGTGGTTACGCTACAAGAGTAAGTAATTCCTAGTGTGGAGCTTTGTTAAAAATATGTAAGAAACCTCTGCTACTTTCTGTGTTCCCGATACTTTTGTATTAAAGTATCTCTGTTACTGAAAACTAATAAACCTCAATATTTCACCTGAGACTAGTTTCACCCGCGGCTTTGGTTACTGCTCCGTAAGTCTAACAGTTTTTTTTTAGGAGAACAAATCTGATGTTCCAGAATCACATGAAGATAAGTTAATAGACACATATCACTCAGCAATGTTTACGTAAGCATGTGTTGCTTACTTTTGCTGACGAGGGGAGGGGGTTTATGGTAGGTAAAATCATCCAATGACAAATCCCGCCCTTGGGCGGAGCGGGAAATAGTGTCAGACCCTTACGACTAAAAACCTACCCCGTTCCTTCGTTGCCTATCATGCCGGGGCTGAGCCTTCCTCTCAGAAAATGGCCCTTGACCCCAACAGGCTTCGACCCTGCCTGCCTGCAGCTAGCAGGCTGGGCCTCTACGGTTTGCTGACAGCTCCTTGAAGCGCGCGGGAACAGTACCTACGCGCCGTCGACGACTTGGGCTCGGTCTGGTCGGTTACCGGATCATAGGACAGCGTGCTACCCATCGCACGCCGTCCGCAAGCCCGCGAGAGGGAGGGGGAGGTTAATATTTGAAAAAAATCTGCTTACATAATACTTGAACGGCCACTAATATATTTTTTTAAATTTGAACTGTAGTTCCTGAGATTTGTACGTTCAAACGAACCAACTCTTCAGCTTTAGAATGTTATATATATAAGTAGTAAAGATATATTTTTTATACATTCTATGTGTAACAAAATAATATATTTCACTTTGACTTTGGGACTCTTTAGCTCAATATTCTCAGTAAAGCAGACAAAATTGTAAATAAGACTTTTACTGTTAAACTCAAGTAAGAGTTTTCATTATCTTACAAATACCTATTATAAGAGATATAATAGAGGTCCACAATAAGAGCAGTGGTGGCTGAGTGGTAACGGCCCCGACTTACGAGCTGTAGGTCGCGGGTTCAAACCCAGCCAGGCGCATTACTTGAACGTGTACCTAATTTATTTCATCACCACTGCTCTCAAAACGGTGAATGAAAACATCGTGAGGAAACCGGGATGTCGTAGAACCAAAAAATTCAAAGACATGTGACATCCACCAATCCGCACTGCGCTCGCGTGGTTGATTACGGCTCATTCCCTCTCCAAGAGAGGAGGCCTGAGTCCTAGCAGTGGGAACATTAAAAGGTTGATTATGTTATATACTTATGCTATACCTATAACAAAATGTCATCTGTAAATGTCAAAATTGTAAAGAAATCTTCAAAAAAGTATTTAATTTCTATTCCACCAAGAGCAATCATTCCCCTTTTTTAAAAAAAAAACGATTTTCTTCTATTCGCATTTCCCATCTGTCATAAACACGTCTATTTTCCCTACCCGTACTTACGCTTTACTACGCTTAAGATACTTTTACGAGTATAATAAAGTAGCGAGAAATACAAGTTAAACTAAAATGCCGATCGATATTGAATACGCAGTAACAGATTTTCGGGTGTAAATCGAGGGCATTGTGCGTAACCATAGCAATGGGTTCAACTTGCGACTACATTTGTTACATTGGGTACGCCTGTTAAAGCAATTGTAAGTGTTAATAGATAAATAAATAAATAAATAAATAAACTTGTTTGCCGCGCACTATGCCGGCGGCTTCCGCGTGGTAGCAGAAAATTATCCCAACATACTTCAGAGATAAAAAAAATCCTAATGCTATTCTAGGACATGGTCTACTCGGGACTATCAAGATTCATCAAAATCTGTTCAACCGTTCGAGCGTAAAGAACTAACAAACATACACACAAGATTTTACTTTTATAACATTAGTGTGAATTGGGAGTTTAAATTCTTTAATAATAATACTCGTATTATAATTTATTTGTTACGAACGACGAATGAATTATTTACAAAACAATATATTATAAAAAAAATGTGTGCTATTTACGAGGGAATTTTGTGTAAACATCTAACTAATTAAAGGGGATTTGAAATGTATGTCCAAAAAATAAATTTTAATCAAATTATTTTTAACCTAAAATTAAATCACAAATTAAATTACATTTACTATACTATGCTACTATACAAAAAAACTTATTATTTTGTGTAAAAAATCTTTTTTTTTTCTATCTTTTAGATTTTATTGAAAGACAAGCTTTTTATACTCCATCCTGGCCACATATCTGTAAATGTCTGTAAAGTGTTTGTTTACGGTAGCATGCGCAGGCGCCGACGGCTCACGGTCACGCCGCCGATCCACTGACACACTGACGGTTGTGCAATAAACACATTACGTATATTTATAATACTATAAATACACGTTTAAATAAAGTTGAACTGTCTGTTTGTTGTATCAAAAAAAATTTTTTTTTTCTAAATGCATATGAAAGCAAGCAATTTAGTGACCGACCGAAAGTTCAGTTTCGAACCGAAAAGTTCTCAAGTAGGCTTCGAAAAGTTCGGTTCGGTAGACTGTTGCCGAAATTCGGTTTTGGTCGTAAAAACCACTTTCGGTAGGACACTAGAAAGCACATTCGACACCTGTAAAAAAAATATTTTTTTGAATTTTTGTTTGTCTGTCAGTTTATCTCCGAACGGCCGGAACGATTTTTATGGAACTTTCCCTGATCATTTCATACCTACAACAAAAATGAAACTTTGGAAATTTTTGTCTGTTTAGATTCTTTCTCTACTCTACTATACTCTAGAAAGAAACAATAGTTATTATTTACATGTCTGCTGTTTGTTCCGGCTAATCTCCGAAACAGCTGGACCGATTTTGCCTGGACTTTCACTGGTAGATAGCTGATGTTATATGGAATAACGTTGGATAACTTTTATTTGAGTAAAGGAATTAGAGCGCAGCGCAAAAAAAAAGACTTGTGACCAAATGGCATGTTTCACGAATTTGATAAAGACGAAGTCGCGGGCAGCGTCTAGTTTAAAAAAAAAATCTGGACGGGAGAACACTAGGAATTACTCGTCATCAAAGTTTGTAATGTACACAATCTGGATCCCTTTTGATGTATTTTTTTTTTTTTCTTTGATTGATAGGCCGTTGATTGATTTTATTTGATAGCAATCCAGAATAAACACTTGTGTTCACCCCGGTTCGCTTTTAGCATTTCTATGTATTTTTATTTTTCCTTTGATCAATTATTTTATATTTATTTGCGTTCTTATAATAGGTAACTATGATTACACAACTACATACTTTAATAATTTGTTCGTAAACTAGTTGTAGCTAGCAGCTTCGCCTGCGTATAAAAACTGTCTTACCTAACCTAGGCCTTGGTTAACCCTTGTTTTCAATTTCCATTTAAATCGCAGCTGATAGTTGGTTACAAGCGTTTAGTCTAATTCTAACCATGCACTTTCATTTCCGTCACTCTTATATTCCGATGGGATGACAATCCGACACGACGGGGATGAGATTGGGCGCAGGATTAACGCCTTTACGTGCTTCTTCCAAGGCACGAGGGTGTCACACCACCAACTTTCAAACTCCGGGTTGTTACAAAGAAATTCCTAACAGAAAACACGAAAAAAAGTACAAGCACAGTAACCGAATCCAATAATTCACGCTCAGCAGTCGTGTTTGCGATCATGAGACCAACGATGCAGTTTTTTGGTAGGATTTTTTGGTAATTTAGTAATATTCTTTGTAACGCACCACAGAGTCCTGACTTTCCACCTGACGCAGGTCCTCATCGGCAGAGGAAATCCCTAAGTTTCACCATTTTGCTACCCGAGGATATGGTGGAGGTGAAGCGCCGCTTGGGCGCAGCATCACTGGGTCATTGCGGAGGCGACATCGGCGGCGGTGAACTCTAAAAAATTCCATCTCACGATTTGAAAGGCATTTGTCCAGCTGTGGAGTGCTGTAAGCTAATGAGCTGATTGTAGTAATGTAACGCCCTTCTTATTAAGTGGTCCGGTCAGGGGGCTACGACAAATGAGTTTTCAGTTTGCGTTACCGCCAAACGGTAAGTACAAAATGTATGGCAGTGACTTTACCTGTCACGTAATGACGTGACAGGTTGAACTTGACTAATGAGTCAAGCATATCTTTCCTGTATAATTTTATGTTTGTCTAGTTCTTAGTAGCGTCATTCCGTGTGAATAAACAGATTTTCTTTCTTCTTTCTTTCTTTCTTCTTTCTTTCTCAGGATAGGACTTCTCTGCTGGTAATGTTGCCATACATTTTGTATTTTGTCAGAAAAGTCTTGTCTTGTCTTGTATAATTTCGAGAATTTTTATTATTCTCGGAATTAAGATTAGATTTGCAAATATCTGTAAGAGTAACTGTAAGAGGATCTTCTTAAGGAGTCTGGCCTTAATTAAAAGTACAAGAATCAAGGCAACATCAAGTACATAAAGACATCTTAACTCTTAATATAAACTGGAGCGTGGGGCGAGTAGAGCGCGCCCACGATTAATGACAAGGAATTAGTGTTTAACTGCCTCTCGCCTCGTAAAATAGTTCATTTGCAAACGTCGTTATATTCATAATCGATGTCTTGGTGGTTAATGTGTCTATTTCTGTTGAAATGTGCTGTTTACTATAATGATATATCTCTGTGCTAAACTGAATTTAGACATCATACTAAAATTAATTAAATTAGACCAGTAGTGGCCGAGTGTTATCGGGCCAGACTTACGAGTTAGTCGTGGGTTCAAACCCAGCCAGGTGCATTACTTTATGTAACTTATTTCATCACCACTGCTCTCAAAAACGGTGAAGGAAAACATCGTGAGGAAACCGGCATGTCCTAGAACCAAAAAATCGAAGACATGTGACATACTATTGGACCGACTAGCGGACCTCCACAACCCAATTTAAGGCAACACGATTTCCTTGGTTAAACTTATTCCACGAGGAATTTCTGAAAGAGATGCCGTGGTCCAGGAACGCAAAAGCCAACTTAAGGATCTTTCAGTTGGCCTTTGCGTTCAATCAGACCCAAATATTATCGTGGAAAAAACTAACCTGAATAGTTCATGTTACTGATGATATCAGTTATAATGTTTGTGAACTGGTTTCAGCACCATTCTATGGGGTATGGCGGCCTTCATTCTAATCATCCCACCTGTCTCCAAAAGCGGATGAGTCCTTTTAATTTGATCAGGGCGTGTCCATCCACTCCGAAGGTTTGTGTTCTTATTTCACTGACGGCTGTGGCTGTGGTCTATCCGTGATACTCATTGTGAAGTCGGCTATTCAGTGAGCAGTATCTGGTGATGGTGCCCGCCATCAAGCGTAGGCTGTTTCTGTTCAGCCGCAGAAGGTTACTAGCTAGGGTTCTATTTAAGGGGATTACATCGCCCAAATCCAAAAAAAAACACCTGGGTTGATTGAAGTTTATAGATTATTCCTTATGTACGATTACCATATAAAAAATGAAGGGGATACTTAAGGAAATTACTAATAAATTGTATTGATTACGTTTCTCAAAAAAAAAATACCCTAACTCTAAAAAAAAAAATCTGGTAAATAGGCCATTTTTGAACATTAATTCCATATTTTCTCGAAAACGGCTCTATATTTATACATTGAATTTATACCAAAATATATGTTACGATAAATTGAATAACTTCTATTAATTTTTTTTTCTAATTTTATTGAATATCGATAAGTAATCAATAAAAGATCGAATCAGTACTAACACCCCGCGCGCAGCACCCCCTGCAATGCCTGTGTAGAGGTTAATTCTTCAAGCTCATTGAGCAATGTCCCTTAAGTGTGGCATAGCTTCGGTTATAATATTACAAATTATTCTTCGTCGGGCCTAAAAACGTCACATGAGCAATTCATTTAGAGCAAATAATATTCCGAATTCCTAGCAGATCATAAGCAATTCTTCTAATGTTCGTAAAATGGTTGCACAAATTAGTCGAATCATACTCAATTCACTGCATATCAGAATCATATTCCTTGTAAATATTGCCAAATAAAAAAATATGATTCATATTATGATTCTACAAAAGTAGCCTTTTTAGACCTGCAGAATGGTCAACGTATAGAAAGATATAAGGTTTCTAAAAATATGAGTACTGTGATATTGATCTACTATACATTCTGAGAATATTTATTATTGTTGCTAGCGGAACATAATATGACGATGACGAAATTTCCTTTTTCTTATTTATTCATGGTACGAGTATATTTATAGATCTGTATTCATATTTTGATATCAAGCGCTGAGGTAGAATGGGTATATACCTTTCTCCGTCTTGGTTGCCTCATGGATGATTTTCTATCTTTGGAGACGGTGGAGGGGTCTGTTGGACTCCTACTGTACTTCTCGTAACTTCTTGCTGGGTGTGTGGATACGGTCTTATTCTTAATAATAACTAATTACCTAAACTAAGTCCTTTCGAACTTACCCTGTCAGTGTCAGGATGACCTGAGTTCTAAGCCACCTTAAGATTTTCTTAATAAAATATTAATAAAACTTACATTAAAAATATTAATTACACGTTGTTACTTACCTAATACCTAGGCATCCATAAATACAATTTAATGACGATAAGAGGATAGAAAATACTAAGCAGATAAATAGCACGAACTAACTGTGTATCTTTTTCTCTATCTCTCTTGTACCCAGTGGTGTAGCTAGTCCCACAGGGGCCCCGTATGAAAAGTCCCACAAGGGCCCTATAAAAAACGGTGCTCCATTTTTTATATGGGGCCCTTGTGGGACTTACAAATGCTTGGTTTACCCAACGGGACAGTTATAGATAGCATGTTACTAATTTTTGCCTCTGAATCCATCCAAAGGTCGTCTGTACAAAAGACTGGCCATTTTTACACCCTATCAGTTTTAAAGCCCTATTATATTTTTCTTATGTTGTCCAATAAAGAGTACATCTATACATCTATCTTGTTCACACTCTCTGGTCTTCTCGCTAAAAGTCCAGACGCCTTTTAAAAGTCTGTCACTAAATTAAAAAAGATAATCTTGTTACGTCGACCTCAAATAACTAAGGCCGTGTTCACGGAGACGCGGCGCGTTGCGCGGCGCGTCGGGCGTTTCGTCGTACATTGCACCAGCGGGCCGCGTCATCGCTCGCGCAAACACAAACATAAGGCAATGTACGACGGACTGCCCGACGCGCTGCGCAACAGAAGGTAGGTTACCTACTTTTTAGCGGGATTTGTGGCAAGTGGAGTTCGGTGACTGATTTAATTGTTCGCAAATTGATTTCTAGTGGATATTGTGATGTAGATTGATGTAGTTTTGTATCTCAAGTGTTTACACAGCTGAACAATATGTGTAATTATTAAATCAGGCACGATTTCAGAAAAATGGGACTGAGAATGTTATCATAGTACCTCAACAAAGCTTCGGGGCGCTCGCCCCAGCCGCTGCCGGGATTCCGATCCTGTTTTCCAGCCACCGTAGGCGCGGGCTTGCGGACTGCGTGCAATGGGTAGTACGCTGTCCGATCGTCCGGTACCCGACCGGACCGAGCCCAAGTGGTCGACGGCACGTACTGTTCGCGCCTCAAGGAGCTGTCAGCGAACCGTAGAGGCCCAGCCTGCTAGCTGCAGGCAGGCAGGGTCGAAGCCTGCTGGGGTCAAGGGCCGTTTTCTGAGAGAAAGGCTCAGCCCCGGCATGATAGGTAACGAAAGAACGGGGTAGGTTTTTAGTCAGTAAGAGTCTGACACTATTTCCCGCGCCACCCAAGGGCGGGATTTATCATTGGATGATTTTACCAACCATAAAGAAAAACCTCAACTAAGCTTACCGTGTAGATTAAATTGATACATTTTCTGCCAAATACTGCAAAAACATTACAATATATTACGTTCGCATTATAATGAAAAAACAAAGTGACTCTATATCAAAAACAAAATATTTTCTAAACTTGACATTTGACAAAAAAAAAACTGGGATGAGCGAGCACACTGAGGGTTCTGTATAAACTAACTTATGTGAAAAGTTCAATTCTCAAATTGAGTCTCGGAAGATTTTTGCGAATCGAAAAAAGTATTTTTGGTGACGTAAGACCGCAGACCTAAATATATGGTTTTAATTTCAACTCGGTACCTCCACGCGTTTTCGAGATAAAGAGTTTTCGAGATAAAGACTTCAAAGTGATCCTATGGAGTGATCCTACGGAGAATTTGAAACTTTTGATGCCCTCGCATTCTACTACGTTTTGCGACAAGTCGTTTGCTTACCACCTACTGCTTGCTTGTTACCTATTAGGCAAGCCCAGTCACTAGGTTCTTTTAAAAAATTTGTTAAAGACCTGTCCCTTTAATGCTATCCTGGTTCTACTTAATTTATATCTTCCACCAACCTTACCTTATTTCTTTTCTTTTTTCCCTTGTTTTTTAATGAAATTGTGTAACTTATTATACTCGTAATATGTATGTACATTTATATATATGTATATATATTCGTTTTATAATTATTTATATATTTGCTTATTAATACACCGCAGACTACCCCCTGTATTACGAGTATTTTAAGTTCATAAGATTCATCCTAAGGTTGTCTGGTAGATATCGCTTTCAGCGATAAAACCGCCATTGAACCCATAGATTTAAGTACTGATTATGTATTTTTCTTTGTGTACAATAAAGTTTTATTCTATTCTAAAAGGGTTCCGTTTTTCCTTTTCTGTTACGGCAGAAAAAGGGCAGAAGAAGGATGATGAATGAACTAATAATCAAAATACGCATGAAAGATTCCGTTTTAGGCTAGTGATGAGCTGCTATCTATACCCGATTATAGGTCAAAAAATCCTGGTGTAAAAATATAAGTAATAAACTAATATTGATTTATGTGCCTGATACTCTATTTAATTAAACACATCCGCGTCAGTTAGAGATAGTGCAAACATACCTCTATGCGTGGGCACTGTAGTGATCACTGAAATGGGTATACCCGATATCCGTGGGTATACCCGACTGATGAATTGTTCCGGATATTTTTGATATTGTCCACTGAAAATAAAGTCATGAATCAATCGTTAATTCACATAATAATTAACGTAAATATATTTAATGATGTGTGAACTTAATAATCTGGAAGTTTCAGTTGTTTTCATTCTGTTTTAGTTTTTATTTTTTTGTTGTTTAGTTAGCTGTTATGGCGTCTAAATTAGTACCTGTGTGCTCTTCTTTAAGTGGTGGGGCAGTTAGACTTAAAATGAAATTATTTTCTATAAAATGTAATAGTGTACTCATTGTTGTAAAGTCAAATGAAATATGTAAATATTATCAGTAAAATCGTACAATATTATATTTAATTTGGTCATTAGATTGACTTCACTTAACTTCTATGAATGAAACAGTTCTGTTACTGCATATACAAAAAATATTATACACATTTAAAAAATATCTATTTACTAAACAAAACAAAAATCTGAAAAGCGTAACGTGACGTGACCGCTACGCGACGCGCGACGCCACCTTACTCGACAGTCGAGTATACCGCTGCCGCACGCTTGGGAAAAATCACACTTTTCCTCTCTTGTTGTCTGCCGGCCGTTAGTGTTTGTTTGGACACCGACCTCGCTCGAACTCCCCATCAACCAACACAAATACCCATACAAATAAATACACCAACACAGCGTTTAAATGAAGCTCTTTAGTCTTCTAATTGCCAGTTTGTTTACTTCAGTTTTGTCATGGTATCCTAATGAGCCCAAATTTTGGGTACCAGGGCGTTATGGGTATCAAGGAGTGCATAACGGGCTGGAGCAAGCGAAGGAGTTTGTGAATGAATGGACCGTGGAAGTGGAAGGTGGTGAAGAGGTTGCCCAGCTGGTTGCTTTGGAACTGGGATACGTTTTTGGAGGCAAGGTAAGTTTATGATGTCTTGGTGTTTACAGTAGCGCTTACTGATATAACTTTGAGTTAAACTTTGAATCTTATTTCCTGAAATCAAAACAATGAACTGATAACTGAATAGAAAAATCGAAGGAGTACTTCATTCTAAAAAAACTTTACTAAATTTTGTATTAACGTAATATCATTATATTATCTAAAAGCTTCTATCGCATTTACCTACGCAAATAGAAAAGTCTTATTGTTTACTAAGAGGTTAAAAAAATAAAATAAAGAACTATTTATTTAGGAACTCTTTTAATTTTTGACTAAATGAGTGGTTGTTTTGTTAACAAACATGACACAGAAATTTTTTAAGAAAGTAGCACTACTGCTACTTTCTTAAAAAATTTCTTTTTTTTTTATCCTTTTAAATATTCCAAATATTAATGAATTGGTTATTTTTTTAATATAACAAACTAGAACTGAAATTTTTGGTAATGTCTTTTTAAGTCAATATCTAAAAAAAACTAATTTGCCTAGTTATTTTTTTAGAAAGCTATTAAATAACTTATTTATGATTTCATTTTTATTTCGTTCACAGTTTTGGACAAAACTTTTAACTGGTAATAGTAAATCTTCATACTAATTTATTTACATTTAAATAGAGTAATATTAAATTCAACAACTTTATAAAATACAAATTAAAACTATATATACACTTAAACCTACTCCTAACTAAAAAATGGCGTCATAGAACTCATCCGCATCGCTGTCGACTGGAAGTGTGCCCAGAAGGCTGGCGGCATTGCCACGTTGAATGGCAATGCTTAATCTCTGACCGAGGTAAAAGCCAGCCCTTGGGTCACGCGAAGTGTCAACTAAACGTTTAGAGAGATCTTTAAAAAGCGCATGAGCACTCGGTCCCCACGGCCCAAGAGTTTCAACCCCAAACGGCTCAAAAATATAACTGCCGACAAGGTTGTTATATTTCCGCCGCTTGAGGTTCTCCGCAGCCGCAGCGGCAGCACCAGCACAGCACGAAGAGCTAGGAAGATGGGATGGCGCAAGAGTGTCGACACAGGTAGCGTCCCACACTAAAGGTCTACCGATCTTCCACGGAAATAATGACATACCGTCCGGTCTCTTACCATCGTCGCGTGCCAGCCCATGCGGTTCCAAAACAGCCGGGACGCCGACGGTGACAAGGGCTCGTCGGATAATGTCGTTAATATTCGCGTGCCGCGCTATGCGACCCGCGCTTCGGCAGCATGACAGACCGTGGTGACCGAGGCTGTTGACAACTTCGCCACAGTGGCAGCGATGAGGAGAACAGCAAGGAGCGCCAAGGCGTAGGGCAACAGCTAGGCGGAAAGTAGTATCGTCGAACAAGGTGCCAATATTCGACGACGGCAGTGCGTGAAGCCAAAGGCCTGACTCCCAATTTCCCACAGCCAGCAGGCGCGCACGCTCCGCAGTGGTAGCAGAAGATAGAATTAGGTTTTCCTGAACTACTTTGCAGAGCGGCTCATCCCACCGTCTCTGGGAAGCCGGGTTGATGGGCGGATTTGTATTCGGGCAAGCGAGTCTCCAGGCATCTATAGCCTCGGTGAAGCACGGCACATTGAAATCAATCAGTGAGGGAGATAGGATATTCCTGATTAACTTCTCAGTGCCGTGTACCGAGGATATAAAAGCAGGTAAACTAATACTAGAAATTTTGCGGACGCCGAGGCCTCCCATACGGATGGGAAGGGTAGCTTGAGCCCAAGCTCGGTCATCCATGGCCACGTTTAAAATTGACGTAAGGGTATGCCGGATAATTTGGTCCATTTTTTCCAAAAGATGGTGGTGTTTCCATAAATGAGAAGCGCGCAGGAAATATGTTAATTTAGGGCCGAAACAGCAGAAACGAATTAAGGTGATGGCCGAATGCATATTAATTTCCAGCAATCTCTCCGAAATATCATTAAAATTTTGAATTTTTTCCTCAACAAAATTGGGAAAGGAATCCTCGAAAATAGGAGACCCAAGGAGACGAAGAGAGCTTCTTTCTATAATTTTTATGTCAGGGGCTATTGAGTTAAATTTGGAAAGAGTCAGTTGTCTGTCAGTACTGTCAGATATGAATAACTCGCATTTAGATAGGTTGAGGTCAAGTCCTATTAAGTGAAGTTGATTTTTCAGTATATGTAAATCATTTAAAACTGTGTCTGCATCGCCTCCCAGGGTTCCGTCGTCGAGATACCATACATTAAATTTTGAATTTAACTGACGAATAATTGGGTGAATAGCTAGACTGAAAATCACTGGCCCGAGGGGATCACCTTGTTGACAGCCAACAGCGGATTCCAAAAGATTATCTTGATATAGTAATTTAGAAGGATGTCTATAGCATTGCCAAAGAAAACTAAAAATTTGGGGTATTTCTTTTTTAGATTCCGCCAGCAAGGTGTCCCTATTAACCGAATTGAAGGCATTTTTAATGTCAACCTTCAGGATGACCCCTCCTAAGTTAGAATTTAGGTAGGTCGACAAGGCGTGTACGGCAGCCTCGCAGCCCCCTTTGGAGCCGAAACCTAGCTGCAGGGGCTGAAATTTTTTCGAAACAGCCTCACCATAAAATTTACAGCAAATCTTGGCTGCCATACGACGGTAGGAAGTACCCACCGCAATGGGTCGAATGCCACCGTCTCTCTTCCGTAGGGCACATAAATTGGCCCCATATAGAGTGTCGATGACGGCCTCATTCACCTTGCCTGAGAGCATTAGGTTAACCAGGGCCGTAAGCTCCTTCAAGAGCAACTCACCAGCTTCCCCGGCGCCTGAGCAGATAAGATCCTTCAGATGTTGAGGACTTAGGCCGTCGAGGCCGCCGGCAGAGCCACTCCGGAAGGAACAAACGGCTGAGATTACCTCTCGACCTGTAACGGTGAGGGTATAAATGTCTGAATCAGGAGGGTCAGGAAAAGAAAGGTCATCCGCAGGGGCAGGGTGTTTGCTCTCCAGAGCTACAAGAGTTTCTGGAGAACACGGAGCCATTACATCACTACTGAAAAGAATTCTGGCTGCTCCGCTGATGTCACCTTCCCCTAATTTAGATTCGACCAGATATGATATGCCTCTTGCAGATGTATAATTTTGTGTCTGTGTCGATAATTTTGAATCCAAATTGTAGGCTGAAATATTACAATTTTCTTTAATTTGGGTAGTTAAGGTCTTTTTGGTTGCCAGATTTTTTTCAACATGCAATATTATGTAAGGGAAGGTGAGCAGTTGTTCCCAGGCCCTAAGCGAGTTCTCCCGGACAGCAAGACGAATGCATCCTGCTAAGTGTTGCGCCACTGCTGGCCTAGCGCCGCGAGGAACTCGCTTTAAAACAGAAACAGAGTTTTTTTAATTTTGAAAGAGCTTTCCAAAGCGCGTCATTAGTTGATGTAGTTACCAAACAAACTGGTAATAGTGGATTGTACAAAGAGCTTCGTTACAGTTTCCGTCAAAGTTATTTTTAACAGTAAAATTAACAATGAGAATTTTTTCAACAATTTTACATCAATTTCCCGCTCTGGGTGGAGCGAGTATAATACAATGTCAGACTTTCGCTGACTAAAACCCACTTGTGTTCATACAGTACGATAAGCAATGGGTTACTTGCCCTCTGGCTCTCAGGTTTATTTTTTTTGGTGCGTAAAAACAGAGTCCAAGTCGTCGACGGCGCGTGTGTTCTTCGTGTGCCTTAAAGAAATTTTAGCAAAACCGTGGGGGCCCAGAAGGGCCTGCTAGCCAGGACCGTGGAGATTTTCTGAAAAGGAAACCAACAAGTGTGGTTTTAGTCAGTCATTGGAAAATCACGCTTAAAAAAATGGCTTAAGTACACGATAAATTTTGACTGGGGCGAGCTAACGCCACGAAATCTTTTGAATAAGGTATCGTTTTCCTGAAACGCAATAAGCAACTGAATGACTGAGGTTATAGTCAGTAAAAGTCTGACAAGACCTCTCGCTCTATCCCAAAGCGGTAGAAGTCTTTAACTTAATGGTTTCCCACCTTTAAAAAACAAACATAAGCCGGATATGGAAAAACAAAAATGTAATTTTAACAAAAAGGGTTTTCCTGTGTAAAACAATTATAAATTTAATTTTCAAGTAAGCTCTCGTTTCAGTCCTGTTTGCTAATTTTAATTAAAGAGCTTTGTATATTTTATTTTACTAAACCAAAAGGGCTACCTACCTTGATCCCATTTAAGGAGTATGTTTAGGCAGGTGCCTACCTAAGTGAAATTTGTATTTTCAGGGTCAATCTATATCGTTGTTTCGACTTAGTTTAGTCGTCAAATATTAATTTGAGGGTCGATGTGGATGGACTATATTACACCTCAGTTTTACCCTTTAGTAAATGCTAGCATGGTTTTATTAAATAATTTATAGTTAATTTTGGGCGTTCTACAATTGTTACACTTTATATGAGTAATATATCTATTTACGAGTATGTATCTTCTTCTTCCTGCTCTTATCCCTTATTACTTGGGGACGGCGCAAAACGCTTTTTTCTTCAACTCTATCCTGTCACCCATCACACTATCACTAACTCCCTTTTCTTTCATATCACTCCTCACACAATCTATCCATCTCTTCTTCAGCCTCCGTCTTCCTCTTCATCTATCTATTTATTTATCTATATCTGTATATAAAAGCGAAATACCAAATAGAAATAGAAACTACATCTACCAACTTAAAATTTGGCAGGTAGGTTCCGTATAGAGTGTAGACATCCGCTAAGAACGGATTTTACGAAACTCCACCCTTAAGGGGGTAATACTGGTGTTAGAAGTTTGTATGGAGAAACCGACGTTCAGGCGGGCGAAGCCGCTGGCAGAAACTAGTCTCATGATATAATAATGGAATTATACAATCAGCGCAGCAGCCAGTCTTTCAACTAGTACGCCAAACGCCTTATCAACCACAATGTTAAAACTAAAATAAAAGATTTTACAATAGTGTCGTTAAAACACTTAATATCCAGAGTTAGGCTGTGTTTACGGAGACGCGCCGCGCAACGCGCCGTGAGTCCGTAATCGAGCACTTACCCTCCGCATAACGCATGCTCTAACCCGGTATTTCGGGAAGTTCCTGCACCGGATTCGTGCGGAAGCGACGCCCGGGTGTCACCACTGTGTGGACCGCCCGGAGGACGCAGTTGAGCCAATGGTAGAGGTGTGTCCTGCTTGGGCAGAGCACCGCCGTGTCCTCGTAGGGCAATCGGTGGCATTAAAAAAAAAACAGAGTTAGGCCCTGCGCGCACCGGTGACTTTTGTCACGGTGACTTTTTAGTGTTTGTCACTGTCGCGTCACGTATCCAATGTGGAGTGCGCGCACGACGAGCGACAGTGACAGTGACAAAACCACAGAAATATAAAAAATAGGAGAAGTGGCAAGGGGGCGTGTTTGCGTCCGCGGTACTTGTTCAACAAGGGCACATACCGGCAAACAGCCGTTTGACGGTCGTCAGTTACATCGCAAACGTGATCGTAAATAAATTTAAAATACCGTGTTGATCAGTGGTTTCATGCAAAAACTAAAGCGAAAAGACAAGCCTGGGTCATCAAAGAATCTCTCACCATAAATAAGTATAATGTTAATAGTATATTTATCTTTAAAATCAGGAAAAAGAACAAATCTTATAATATCCCTTGCTTTTACTACGTTATTTTGGTTTTCAAATATCAAAGCGACTTTATTACTCATACAGTAAATATATTACTCTTTAACCACTACCTAACTTTGACGCTCAGTAACTGAACAAGTAATGTAAAAATAACATAACGATACTTTATCAGTGCGGTGTATTTCTTATTACGGCCGCAGTCAGTTGAGCCGAGTTAGGGTTGCGCCTGTACACATCCGCCAATATAGACTATCGACCACAATATCGATTGGTTGGATATCCGAAGTGAAATAATGTATTTTTATTTATTTTGGAGTAGTAGAGAAATACGTAAGCAACTTTCGTGAACTAAGTTGGTAAAGAGTAGGTCAAAAGTCGGTGGACAAATGGGAATAAATAATAATTACAGTTTTTAATTTTATTATAAAAGTTTTACTGTTCTAAAAAAAAAAATTATTTTCTAGACATATTTATTTTTATTTAATTATTTTTTGGAACCTAAAAAATATCATTATAAAAATGAAAAAATCGGTAACTTTTCTATTTAGTCAATCACTAGCGTAAATTTAAAATAAATTTCTTTTGCACAGCACATCGACATTTATGTGTGCGTCAGTTATATAGTGCATATGAAAAATATACGCTGTGTATAGGAAGATAAGGTTTATAATATACTGTGTAGTATGGTCTGATTTATAATTTGCGAGTGTGTGCAGGACTGTGTAATAATAGCTGCATATGTAGTAAAGTCAGTGATGGTAGGGATAACTGGAGACATGGTTTTCCGGTACATTTTTCACTGCGTAACATATCTTCTCCTTTCTAATATCTTTGGACGAAACCATAGATAAAAGAAAAGACAAGATACGTTACGCAGTGAAAAATGTACCGGAACACCATGTCTCCAGTTATCCCTACCATCACTGACTCTACTACATATGCAGCTATTGTTACGCAGTCCCGCACACACCCGCAAATTATAAATCAGATTACACTACACAGTAAATTATAAACCTTATCTTCCTAAATACAGCGTGTATTTTTCATGCACCATATAACTTACGCACACATAAACATCGATGTGCTGTGCAAAAGCAATTTATTTTACATTTACGCTAGTTATTGACTAAATAGAAAAGTTATCGTTATTATATATTTTTTAATTTTTATAATGATATTTTTTTAGGTTCCAAAAACTAATTAAATAAAAATAAATATGTCTAAAAAATAATTTATTTATAATAGAACAGTAAAATTTTTATCGTAAAAATAAAAACACTAATTATTATTTATTCCCATTTGTCCACCGACTTTTGACCTACTATTTTACCAACTTACTTTACGAAAGTTGCTTACGTATTTCTCTACTACTCCAAAATAAATAATAATACATTATTTCACTTCGGATATCCAACCAATCGATATTGTGGTCGATAGTTTATATTGGTGGATGTGTACAGGCGCAACCCTAACTCGGCTCAACTGACTGCGGCCGTAATAAGAAATACACCGCACTGATAAAGTATCGTTATGTTATTTTTACATTGCTTGTTCAGTTACTGAGCGTCAAAGTTAGGTAATGGTTAAAGAGCAATGTATTTACTCTATGAATAATAAAGTCGCTTTGATATTTGAAAACAAAAATAACGTAGTAAAAGCAAAGGATATTATTGGATTTGTTGTTTTTCCTAATTTTATTGATAAATATACTATTAAGATTGTACTTATTTATGGTTTGAGATTCCTTGATGACTCAGGCTTTTCTTTTCGCTTTAGTTTTTGCATGAAACTACTGAACAACACGGTATTTTAAATTTATTTACGATCACGTTCGCGATGTAACTGACGGCCATCAAACGGCTGTTTGCCGGCATGTGCCCTTGTTGGGCAAGTACCGCGGACGCAAACACGCCCCCTTGGCGCTTCTCTGTTTTTAATATTTCTATGGACGAAACTTTTTTAAATCGAAGCGTCATTTGTCGCAGTGGCGTAGCGTGCGTTTTCGCAGCATGGGGCCGCCCTTAAGTTTTTAGTATGTACTTTGTTTTTTCGCCTATTTGTTTAACTTGTTTTGTTACGCTCCAAGTGCAACCCCACTTTATGTCCATGCAATCTCTTTCCATCCCAGGTTGCCTGGAAGAGTTCGCAGATAGCGATAAGGCCGCCCATTGTATGTTTTTATTTAAGGCCGTGTTTACGTAGACGCGGCGCGTCGGGCGGCGCGTTGGGCGTTTTGTCGTACATTGCAGCAGCGGGCCGCGACATCGCTCGCGCAAACACACACCTATTTCAATGTACGACGGGCCGCCCGACGCGCCGCGCAACGCGACGCGTGTCCGTAAACGGGCACTAAGTCTCAAAATTTTATAATCTTTTTATCTTGGTGTACATTAAAGTACATATAAATAAATAAATAATTACTCATAATCATATTTTTACATTTTCCAAATTATTAAATTGGCGCTTCCTACCGCCCCCTTTCGTATGGCTCCTGGGGCCATGCCCCCCACCGCCCCCACCCATGCTACGCCACTGATTGCGGCGCGGTGACAAAAATGTCACGGGCTTGTCCGCTCCATGGTCAGCGTACAAAAAAGTCACCCTTGTTGTCACGTCGCTACGTGCGCGCACCTCCATACATATCCATAGACTTGATAAGGGTGACAAAAAAGTCACGGTGACAAAAGTCACCAGTGCGCGCATCGCTTTACGTTGCATATTTTAGAAAGTAGTGGTTAGTAATTTTAGCGGCGGATTTGACGCCTGAATTTTTGACGTTTAACAAATATCAGATACTTTCATCACAATTATTGAGAAGCCTACAAAGTCTTGAGATAGAAAAGTTAGGGTTTTTATCTAATAGTGTGTGGACTTCATCACAAATGTCCTTTTCATACAAGTATTTATTGTAAAAAGTGCAATACGCACGCGGGACGCGAAATTTTCTGCATGCGGAGCAAATCCACATGCGGGATGAAATCCGCATGATTGTAAAACGGTTTTGCGAAATGAGGGATGTATTAGAAAATACTAAGCGATTTTAAAATTGGTTTTGTTTTACTTTTACTAGATACTGCAACTTTAAGTTCTTAAAATAGTTTAGTGAAATATGAGCTTTCAGTCAAATAATTAATGATCGTTGTTTTTAACCGACTTGCAAAAGGTTCTATATTGACTTGTTCACTGATATCTCGGCCAATTGAGGATCGATTTTGATTTTTTTTATTTTGATTGCAAGATTATACTGCCGAATTGGTACCATAGAAATATTGATTTGATCTGATAATGAACTTAGACGATATAGAACGGAACTCTTCAAAAAATCATAGCAGAACTGTCGTAACAAGTTAAATTGCTTTATTTATACATGTAGTCGGTGACTGACTGAAGGAAGAAGGGGAGGGATACATAGAACTTTTATGATGATGAAGGCAGCCGGTAGGTAAGAACCGGAATTCAGAATTAAATCAGTGTATCCTAGCCGTGTTTGGTTTTATTAGAATTTTCATGATGGAACCGAATGGCGAAAGGTATCTATTTAAGTTTGCTGAGGTGTACTACAACTAAAAAGTGTGAAATGAAAAACTTTTGCAAAAAAATTAACAACCGACTTCAATGTAAAAAAAAAAACACAAAAAGTGCAAAATAAATTTAATTTCGAAAGTCGGTGTTTAATAACGAAGAAACCAATCTACTTTTTTGTGATTTTTTTTACATTGAAGTCGGTTATATTTTTTTTGTAAAGAAAGAGAAGCGGATACCGCGCGCTTCTCTTTCTGCTACAACTGGTTTGATATTTTTACGTGTGCTCTTGCGCTGTGTTGTTTTTTTTTTTAAATAAATTGCGGCTAAAACGGTGACTTCGCTCACACGTAGGACTAAGCCGCCGCATAGCGTTGAGCTAGCGTGTTCCGCATCGGATCGCTTCGCAATCGTATTCGCGTAGAACCGCCCACGCAAGATTATTCTATATCATGGAGTGTGTTCCGATATGACAAATGAAAGTGATAATTCAAACAACTGCAAACGTCACTCAAGTATTTGCTTCCAAAAAAATCCACTTTAATATAGTAGACAGTATATAGGCGCTCGAGATAAGGCTGAAATCAAAGCTATGACGGCGTGCGTATCTCAAGTGGCACTCGTCGATATCAGAGCCAGTATATTGCATAGATTACACTCCATATTCATGACGTGAAAGGTAGTAATTAATCAGCCTTTTTTTATGTGGGATACCATCGAATGACTTCTCCCTCCCTTTGTGGAGCGGGAGTTAGTGTCAAACTTAAAAGCATTTATTTCACATAGGCCTACATGGGCACTTATAAAACGTCAGAAGCTAGCGCACGGTTTCAATTGGTCGTTTCCTATGGAGAAGAACCGGCAAGAAACTCTAGAGCTACTCTTTTAAAAAAATGATTGTTTCTACAATATTTGCATATTACAATATTTATACCTAGATATGAGACAAAAATATGTAGACCGGTCAGCTGTGTATCCAAAACCATAATAAAAAATTTAATCCATGAATCCGAGGAGTCTACGATATTCGCACATACACATTGTAAAAAGAAGCCACATGTGCAAAATCAATGCCAAACAAGCTTGTCTTCAACGTAGTGTGGGGCAAAGGGGGCAATTGAAGGAATCAACTGCCCCTTTTGTGAGGGTTACGGTAACTTCTTCGAATAATTCGTACCTCTGGTTTTGCCCCTTACTGGCTCCGTCAATTTGGCTGACATCTCTTTGAGACATACGTGGATATACAACGCGCCGTCGACCCAGACCTACTCATTGCTCGCCACTCGTAAGCCTGCGCCAGTGATGACTAGAAATGGTCATGCAGCTCCCGACGCCAAGGGCATCTCGGCCTCCTATGCTCGCATGACTTTCCTTAAACCTTGGTACGGGTACCATGGCCAGCGCTGGAAGCTAGAAGTCTCCGCCACTGACGAAAGCAATTAATTAGATAGGGTTGAATAAATTAAACTTTGTGCAAATCTTGTTTGACGTATAATTAGGTCGATTTGTATTTAATATGGCATACCTACCGTATTCATTGGTAGCATGAGGATGATAAGATCGAAAAGGTAAGGAACCATTGCGCTAATCTCTAGTACTATTAGTTTTAATTAAAAATATTTTGGTTTGTCCATTGAGTTGGGTAGCCCATTTATCGACGAAGGCCATAAGCAATATTTGATCATGTTATGTTATGAACTTATGACCAATAGGAGCGGAACAGTAACTAGTGTAAGAGGAATCTAAAGTTTGAACATACATAAGTATCTAACGCGTTACTTAACCTTGCGATATGTTTCATAATTCCCCTAAAAGCCTAAAGTATTCGGACGTTTCCACGCGCTCCGACGACGTACGATCCTCTAGAGAAATGCGCTCATCAACACGCTTGACGGACAGTTTTGGGATTGCACTACAATGTTACTCGTATTAGTACACGGGTAGATGCTGATGCTTGCTGTTACTTCTTTATACAGGGTGTGGGCAGTGTTCCTAAATCCAAAAGTTTCAAGTCGCTACACTCAATAGCATATGCTTGCGCCACCTCTTTCTCAGGCCATCTATTTAGGATATCTATTCAGCCCCCTAGCCAAGTTACGATGGTTTAGTTAAGCGTGAACGCTTGGAGTTGGCCACGCCCCCAATTCCTTTGTTCAGACATCATCTCAACGCTCAGTCACGTGGTCAGAACAAAGGAATTAGGGACGTGGCCAACTCCAAGCGTTCACGCTTAACTAAACCATCGTAACTTGGCTAGGGGGGCTGGTTATTGCAGTTCTATTAACGTTGTTTTTTAAACTGAGATGCTGAGATGAATGCAACCCGCATTGATGATTTTATAATAATTATAATTCCGTAAATAAACACTTTTTATACCTTAAAATCATATTTTAATCAACGTACAACTTCACTCTTATCTACAAAAAGCAAAAACATAAAAAAAAGTAATTTCGCGGGCTTTCACTTTAAGCAAAAGTCGACATTTTTAACTACAAAGTCTCTAAATCGGCGACACTAGGTGTGGGCCACATAGTTAATAGTCCCACAGTGTTACCACTGGGATATTTAGGTGGTGAGAAAAGTTTTGAGTGGAAAGGCTATTCAAGAAGGGAAGACCAAGGAAACATGTATGAAGGACTGAAAAAAAATAAGGACTACTTTTTAGCATTCCATACCTCAGTTGGGAAAATGGAACCCTCATACCTCATAGTATCAAATTTTTGTTCGTCTGTCAAAACCCTTTTTCTCAGGAACGCGTTAATAAATATCAAATACGCGTTAATAATCTGCAGAAAAATTAGAAGTTATTCTAATATTTTTTTTGTATGGGCTCGCGTTTGACCGCTATCTCACCCGATAGCAAGCGATGATGTTGTCGACGATGGAGCACGCTTACCTAGAAGTAACCTGTTCACTCTTGACTTAAAGACTCTTAAGTTATGACTACCAGGAAACAATAAAACACAGAAGTCAACGCAATCTAAAAATAAGCCCGTATAAGAGCATGTTTTGACACTTACGTTGAAGGACCTAGAATCCTTAACTTTAGTAAAAAGCAAAGTCTCATAACACAAGTAAAGGAAAAAGTTTGGAAACTTACAACATTTCTTTTGCGATTCTGTGAAAACTACGATATCAATTCGAGAATCGAAAATTTACTGATGTAAGTTTGTAAGTAACCCTCGATACGAATGCCTGACTCGCATTAGCATAGCATAGCATAAGCCTTATAATGTTCCCACTGCTGGTACCCAGGCCACCTCTATAGGAAAGGGAATGGGCCGTAATTTTACCATGCGGGCCTAGTGCGGGTCGATGGGTGTCACATGTCTTTGAATTTTTGGTTCTAGTAAATGCCGGATTCCTCACGATGCTTTTCTTTACCGTTTTGAGAGCGGTGGTGATGAAATAAATTACACAAAGTAATGCGCCTAGCTGAGTTTGAACCCGCGACCTACAACGTGCGCGGAGCGAAAAGGAGTGTCAATCTTTTACTGGCTAAAACTCATCTGTGTATCTTCAATTGTCCTTTGCGATGGGCACGGTAACTACTTCGAACAATTCTGCAGCCCTAGTTGGTGTCGGTCCTGAAGGGCCCAAGCAATCTTGCTGACTGACATCTTTTTGCGGTGCTACTGAGATGAGGACCCAATGGAACGGTCCAAAAGAAGAAGACATGATTGAGCATCATGTCTGATGATTACCATAACGACATAATATATCTCTTCTTCTTCTTTGTCGGTATCAATCTTTACAGAGTGGTCTTGTGTCGTTATGGTGTGGTTTGGTCAGAGGACCCTGAATAAAATAGGACAAGGTCATGAAAATAATGACACTGGATTGATCAAGGACTGAGTTTGAACAATAAAGAATTGAAATTTCACTTAATATGAATTAATTTGGTTTTTTTCCTACATCAATATCTCAAGTTTCACTGTTTGCACCGCGTCCTGTATTCGTGGATCCAACAAGAAGTAATAATAATAATAAGTTTATTTAACCATTGTTACAAGTATTTTCTTAAACATAGTTATAACATAGGTGCTTATCGGTAACAGAAGTTGTAATTTACCAGGATTATTACAATGGCCCCCAAACTAGGCGGTGCCTGTATCTTGGAGACCAGAGTTGCGCTAACGTTAAAATAAAATACATGTTTGTGGTTACGAGTTACCTTAAAATGGAAGATAGAATAATCAGTACAAAGTAAACAAAAGAGTGTGCGTGTTAGAGTTGTGCGGTTGAAAGTGTGAAGGTATATCTGTTTAGCATGAGGTTTAATGTTAGTTAATAAATTCTTCAGTTTCATCGTAAGAGAGGGTGACGAGCATTTTTTTCAACATTTTCTTACATAAGCGGTCATTTACGCCTTTGATGTCACAGGATTTGATAATTTGGTTATAAACATGAATGTGAGAGTAGAAAGGACAGCGTCTAGCAAGGAGACTGTTTGCGTTAGGAAGTGGAACGTGTAGAACGCGTTTTGATAGAAGGTTTTGAAAGTCAGGCCTGTTTTTTAAAGCTCTGTGAGTACGTAGTGCTGCACTTAAGATGAATAATTGCCGCACTCGGAGGACAGGGAATTCATTATAAAGCAGGTCTGTTGGGAACCTGAAAGGCTTTTTTAGCATGACTTTAATAACAGCTTTTTGAGCCCTTTCTATTTCTATGAATGTGGTCTTACCAGCACTACCCCAGACGGAGATACCGTACTGGAGCACTGATTGGCAAAGCCCAAGAAAAATCATACGAAGAGTTTTAGTAGGAGTGCAGTCACGTAATTTTTTCATAATATAAATGAGTTTCCTGACACGAGCCGAGAGTAGGTGTATATGGGGTTTAAAAGAGATATTTTCGTCTAATACAATACCAAGATATCTATGTGAAGAGCAACGATCTATCCTGGTGCAGGAACAGTCTGTGAGTGGAGGATTCTGATTGCTACAGCATGTGTGGAATTTAAGTACCAAATGTTGCGGAGGGCTGGAAGTAGTAGTTTTATAAAAGGTGATGAGTTTGGTTTTTTTTACGTTGAGGGTGAGAAGGTTTTGGTCAAGTACCTTGGCAATCGCGAGCAAACCGTTTCCAGCAACATGGTATACCTGTTCCCATGTCTTAGCGTGAAATACAATTGCCGTGTCGTCTGCGTAAGATATAATTTCAGCGTTACTTATTGAAGTATTAAGTATATCGTTCATGTAAAAAGCAAAGAGAGTTGGGCCAAGGGTGCTGCCTTGAGGAATTCCGAAGCTTATTGGCAGTAAGCAACTTGAATTGCTACCTACCTTTACTAATTGTTTTCGATTTGAGAGATAGGACTTAAACCATTCAAGCGCAACACCTCTTATTCCTATTCCTTCTAACTTCGCTAAGAGGAGGTCAATGGAGATTGTATCGAACGCTTTGGCTAAGTCCAAGAAAACTGCCATTGCGTGTTCTCCGTTTTCAATAAAAGTGGCTATTGAGTTAGTCAACAATATTACAGCATCCTCGGTTGACTTGCCTCTCCTAAAGCCGAACTGTCTTTCAGAAATAAAGTTATTGTTTTCTAAGTAGTTAACTAGGCGGTTGTTGATCACTTTTTCTAGCAATTTTGATAGTATGCTTAAGAGTGCTATAGGACGATAATTTTCTGGTAGTTCAGTAGGACCGCTTTTATAGATTGGACGAACACACGCAACCTTCCAGCGATCGGGGAAGATGCCATGTTCCATACTTAGGTTAAATATGTGAGTGAGTGGTTTTAATAACGATTTTTTTATAAATATAATAAGGCGGGCAGTAATTCCATCAAGTCCAGGAGCGCTATCAATTTTCAGTTGATCTATGAGTTTTTCAATTTCCAAAAAACAACAAAAAAGTAAGTTTGAAGTTATATCTACAAACAAAACTATAATGAAGAAGTGGTTCAACTTTCTTTATTACTTTCAGTTTTGGAGTGACTTTGAACCCGTCTTACTATATTTTCTTCTTCCTCTTGAAGAAGTTAACTATTGGTACTCTCATGCTATGGATGATGTCATACATAGCATGAGAGTACCAGTAGTTAAAACTAACATGTGTTTAGAGTGATATTAGAGGTATGGCGTCAGGTACCTCCGTTGAATAAGGAGGATCCTTCAACTAGACGTTTATTGTGTCTGGTCTGGGCAACTACCCTATAGTTGATTTCGAACTGCTGAATGCGTGGAAAGCTCTAATGATAACAGATCCTATTTGGTGTCGTGGGCTGAATTCTGGACCAACGAGTGTATGTTTCGAGAACTCGGCATCAAGCAGCGTTTATCGTCTTCTGTACAGTCTGTGTATCTTCACATATTTTGGTCACATATGCCGTCGAGGGGAGGTGGCTATTGAGCAACTTGTGGTCCAGGGAAAGGTTGAGGGTACCAGGCCACGAGGAAGATTGCCTATGTGGTGGACTGACGAGATAAAAACGGCAGTAAATGGCTCATCATAGCTGCATGAATGCATGAGTAAAGCGGCCATCAGAGAGAAGTGGCGGCGTGTTGTGAAGCTTGCCACCAATACCTGAAGTGATAACCACGACCACTCTGTAAAGAGTGATACCAACAAAGAAGAAGAACAGATATATTATGTCGTTATGATAATCATCAGATATTTGGTTGGAACAGTTAGTATTTTCACATTTGGTCTGGTCTTCCCAATCTTTTCGTATGGCGCTGAGTGCTGGGTCGCTGAAAGCTGCAGATCGCAAACGCTTCGACGCCTTTGAGATGTGGTGCTGGAGAAGAATGCTCCGTATCCTTTGGACAGCACTTCGGACCAACGTATCCATAATGCGAAAACTCAAAATCTCCTCCCGGTTGACGTCCGAGTGTCTCCGCAAGATTCTACAATATCACACACACACATTGCAAGGAAAGACGGTGGCAACTTTGAAAGGCTTATCGTGACCGGTAAAGTGGATGGTACGAAGCCTCGTGGACGCAGCCCAATATGATGGTCCAACCAGATCCGCACCGCTCTTGACTCTACGGTATACAATGCCCTTCACACCGCCAGAAACTGAACCAGATGGAGGAATATCGTGCGAGTGATAAAGCAGGGAGGTCACGATCCTCAGCATTGAGGAATACGACGCAAGCAGGAGGGACAAGCTATCAGTCCTACCTACACTAGGAGACATCGATACTTCGATACTGACCTTTTCGCCCTGGTCATTGTTAGCCATCGGGTTATGACCTTACAACGGTAATTAATCATCCTATCAATCAACCCTTGGGTTGGGAAGGTCATGTATGATTTATGGCTCACCACTAATCGACCGTATTTTTGTAATTTTATTATCGTTTTAGCTGAGAGTACAAGGACTTTTGGTCCAGGGTTAAAATATCCTCGATCAATTTTGTTTTTCATCTGCTGATGTTGTCTTTAACCGACTTGAAAAAGGAAGAGGTTCTCAATTCGGTTTTATTTAAATAAAAATATGTCTGTGCCTCAGAACTTCGACATTTATGTACCGATTTGGAAAATTCTTCTTTTTTAAATAATCAAAAACCACTTCTGATCATGGGTTGATAGATATATTGGTACTTGTGTTAACTCTTTTATGATTAGTGTAGGTACGTACTAGATGCTTCCAGCGGCTTCGCCCGCGCTAAGTTAGAAAATTAAATTATCCCAATGATACATATTTTCATTATACATTATCACACACACACACACACACACACACATACACACACACACACACACATATTCATTATTGTTTATTTTTATTTATTATTCATTATTTATTCATTTTTTTTTTTTCATTTTTGATTTGAGTATCTTATGTGCTATTCCAGGATATGGTCAAACCGTGTGCCCTCATGCAGTTTGTTTGTCGAGCGTGAAGAAGTGACAAATATAGGTTGACTGGTAGAGAATGCCTAAGGCATTAAGTCCGCCGTTGTTAGGTCGCCGTCCGACCGTCCGGTAACCGTCCGGACCGAGCCCAAGTCGTCGACGGCGCGTATAGTTCCACGCGTGCCTTAAGGAGTTGTCAGCAAATCGTAGGGGCCCAGCAGGGTTGAAGCCTACTGGGGTAAAGGATCGTTTTCTAAAAGGAAGTTTCGGCCTCGGTATGAAAAGCAACGAAGGAACAGGGTGGGTTTTTAGTCAGTAAAAGTCTGACACTATCTCCCACGCCGCGCAAGGGCGCGGAGACGTCATTGGATGATTTTTTTTTGACCTTGAATGCGCAGTAACCGATTTTCGGGTCTTAGTCGAAGTGGGGGACTGCGCGTAACCATAGCAACGGGTTCAACTTATTTGCCGCGTACTATACTTTTGTGTACGTGAAAGATTGTGAATTCATAAACTTTCGCCTTTAATAATATTAGTGTAATTGATTAATTAATATTATTTTCCTTAAAGCTAAAGGGGTATTTTAATTACATTGGCAATTACGTCGAGTGCCGAAAAAACACCCCACACACGCTCGATATTATTACTGTCCTGCGTAAATCACAATCTATGACGTCCACGGTCCATGATAATCTCGGAGATTAAAAAAATAAAAAACTGCTCACTTTTTTTACTCAATGAAATGAAATATTCGGTTATCATTTTCATTCATAATCACAAGTAAATGTTCAGCTTCAATGGAGGTCTTGACAGACAGACAGACGGATAACAAAGTGCAGCTGTCAGCACACCGAAGAGGCCCAGCCTGCTAGCTGCAGGCAGGCAGGGTCGAGGCCTAGCAAAACCGCTGGAGTCACCGGTCACTTGGGGCCTTTCATTTGTTCGGTCGTTATTCATTGGGGTGTATACGGGATCCCAATCAACATTTATCGGGACTCAAGCCATCCTCACCTGCATGTGGTACACCCTGCTGACAAACGAACTAGGCTATGGCGACCTGCCAACACGCACTGGACCAGCGTGATAGGTTATGTATGGTCCCAATAAAATATACAAAAGATTTTGTTTTTTTAATATGTTTTTATAAAACTGTTGATACCTACCAGTTTCCATTCGTAGATATTTGACAGTCGTTACAGGTAGTCAAACGTCAGAAAGTCTGACCATAAGTCTATCCAAAAAGTATTATTTTGCCCAGTAACTGGGTTGTGGAGGTCTGATAGGCAGTCGCTCCATGTAAAATGTGGTATTCAACTGCATCCGATCAGACTGGAAGCTTCGGAGATTTTGAATGTTGTACATAGAAAAACCTGTATGAGTAGATTAGGTATACTTACATATCCTGTAGTATGAGGCAAACATGTTGAACCATTTGCTATGATCACGAGCAGCCTCACACTTCTATTGAGACCCAAAAATCGGTTACTGTGCATTCAAGGTCGACTGTCATGATGGTTCAACTTGTGGGACGAGGATTATAACAGATTTTGAGGGGGCTGAGCGTAACCATAAAAAATGGTTCAACTTATTTGCCGCATACTATACCTTGTCCCATTACTGACATTTTTTTATTTATTTTATAAATGTACTAAGTAAGGTTAAACAAAACGATCCACGCAACTGGCAACACCAGTAGTTTAGCCGATCAGCTGTCTTATATACGCCAGTACGTCTTCCGCCTAATCGAGACAAATGTTCAGGAATTAGTTCGGTCCATTTGTCTCAGTTTGTGTCGCTAATCATTTGTTTGTGCTCTTTATTTTTATGTACTCCGTGTAAGACCACGTACTGAAACTAATTAAGATTATTTGTTTTAAAGACGAAACTGACGTCTTCTAGCATCAGAATATTGATGACTAGGCCGCTAATTATGGTTATATTAAAAAGTAAATTCGTAGTTGTAGGAAATTACTAAATAGAAGTAAATTCAAGATGTCTCATGGACACTTCCTGCTACACTTTAGCACAGTACTTCAAAGTAATTTATTATTTATTTATTTTATGTTGGCATCAAACAGTCATAAAACAAAATATAAGTTTTGGTAATTGTTTCCTTACAATAGACAAACACAGCAATACCAGCTATGTCCAGATGGCAAAATTTTCACGCGCGTTTTCAAATCATGCGTTTAGACATCCTATTATATACCTAACTACTTACCGACAGCACGCGCGTTAGCAAGCGTCAACGCAGCGCTCAGAGGAAAAATCTCAAGACGCAGACGATCAAAAAAAGAAAAAAAAGAAAATGAATATTTATTTAGGTATTTATTTAAACTTCATGAAGGTTCAATAGTGGTACATAGGCGGACTTAATGCCACAACACCTTCTCTACCAGTCAACCTTTAGGTTAAACAAGACAATGCTGTGGTTGGTGTGCATAAATAAATACTAGATATACAACCTTATTTTTAGTATATGCCAAATCCGAACCACGTGTCTAGTATTTTTATGTGAAGAATCATGTACAAAATTTCATAACTGTATCATGAAAAATCACAAAGTTATAAGCTTGTTATGTTACCAGATTTTTCACACAAACACATGGTCATCGGGCCATCCGGGCGACTAAGGGGTTGTTTTGCTGTGCGTTGGCGTCTAATGCCCACAATGACTTGCCGTGACCTGTGTTGTAATGTTAGTGGTGTTCAACTTGTGATCTTTAAATATTTTTGGGGAAAATATAACATGGTGTAAAAATTAATGGAATCAATTCATTTACTGTTTCTGAATAAACTATATTCAGGTTTCGCATAAAAGTACTAAAAATAATGTTGTATAAAAATTGAATGAAGTATCATTGACATTAGGCTGCCTTCAATGACATTGGAACAAAGATTTGTCCTTAGGATAATATAAGATCCTTGGATTGGAAATTGAAGCCCAATGATGCTTTCTTGATTAGCAGCTACCTAGTTCTCATTTCCATCCTAGCTACAATGTGAGCGGTGTATGATTAAAATCATAGCTGTGGATAATTTTCCTCAGCAGAGCAGCGGCAGAGTAATAGCTTGCTCCAGCTTAGCACCAGTAGCGTAGCTAGTCCCACAGGGGCCCCGTATCAAAATTCCCACTGGGGCCCGTATAAAAAAGGTGTTTTTTTTTACAAATGCTTGGTTTACCCCACGAAAAGGTTGTGCTTGTGGACAACATGTTGCGAATTTTGGCCTATTTCGGGGCCTTTGTAGGGCCGGGGCCCCGTACAAATGATACGGCAGATACGGCGGTAGCTACGCCCATAAAGCTAACATAAGCTTACGAACGGTTTTTACTAGCTGTTTTATTTGTCTGAAGCCTACTGATTGTTTTATTGTTTGGCAAATCCATTTACAGGAATTTAACACTTAATTTGTTGAATAATATCTATATTTCTGTTTCTGACATCTTTAAGCGTTTGAGAGTAACACAATATTATTATGGTTTAAATTTTACTGTCGTTTGTGTTAGTAGCAAACACTAATAGGTCCTCATGACAGCGGATTCTAGGAAAGAGTTTCTGCAGTCCTGGTACGCAAAATGCTACTGAAGGAACAAAATGTTCGGAAAACAGTAAATAGCGTGCCTAAGCCCGGTAGGGGTTCGTTGCTTTGTAAACCTACCCTTTACTGAAAGTGATTAATAATTTCAAAAAGTTTTTGTTTAAATAAATTAAAACCAGTGCACGTTTGAAGCCAATAAACAGCATTTTGTAATTGAATCGTTCAATTAATCCGTAGCACTTAAATTACACTTTGTTCATTAAAAACCGACCTCGTACTACGCAGTGACGCCCACGCAGCGGATAAACTGCGGGATGTTTTTGTAAAACTTAACTGGATTTACGTCAGTTCAAGTGAACCTCAAGACGAAGTTAATTCACAAGGAACAACCTAGATGTTTAAGCCAACATTTAACAATTGAATGGACAGTAGAAAAATAGCTTAAAAAAAGAAGTGGCTATTTTTAGCGGGAAGGAAGTTTATTTGCCTTCATGATAATTATTATAATTAATTACTTAGATGAGTTATAATATAATAAACTACATATAACCGGAATTTGGATACCTTTTGGTATAGGGTCGGGTTCTGAAAGGGAGATTCGGTCCCGGTATGAAAGGCAACCGGAACGGGAGTGGGTTTTTAGACTTTTTAGTCAGTAAAAGTCTGACACTATCGCCCGCCCCGCCCAAGGGCGCGGAGATGTCACTGGATGATTTTCAAAAACACCAGAATTTTTAGACAGACTTAACCAGAATTTTTCCTTTAAAATTTCATTTTGTTATTGTAAAATAACTCTTGATTGCTTTTGAATAAAACGTTACCTATTTTAAAAATTGGTGAAATCAATTTAGTAGCATACTACGTTCAGGATGTGTATCTAATTTTGTGTAATTAACCTTTGTTTTTTTTTGTAAATCTTTGGCTTTAACCTCGTAGGGCCCTAGTCCCAAACAACCTAATTAAAATGACAAAACTATACATTCCGGCCCAAGATACTTTCTAAAATCATAAAATTACAGCCCAGCGACATAATATCTATTCATATAATCATGACAATGACATGTTAATTGAACGTAATTTTTGGTTTAAACAATCTAAAAAAATATTTACCATGTTTTTATTATTTCAGTTTATTATCCGCTAGGTATATCCGCATATCTGATGATAGGTATATTACAGAGTATGAAAAAAAGAATATGAAATGTTTTGTTAAGAGATAGCCATAACCATGCATATTCGGATCAGTATATTCACCCTGCTTCTTAAAATGCTTTTATTTTTCCTTGTGATTACAAAGAAAAATAAAAGTTAGTGCGCACAAGAGTCATCTTTGTTCACTTGTGTAAAAGTGTTGCATCCGAGCCGTCCAATCCAACACTAGCGTGTAGCACGGAATGCTACGTCTCTGAATATTCGTAGCAAATAACTTCCAACTGAACTCGATAGATGGCGCTGTGAGCAAGAGTTTCTTAGCAAACGCAATATTAGAATAAACAACCAACCCTCTTGCGGCCATTAGCGCAAACATTTCATGCTGAAACGGTAGCGTTCAGTTTTTCAGGCGGCGCTAACTGTGAAATTAGCGTCGCACGTACCAGGCTCGCAGAACCGTGAAGGAAATGTTTTTCAGCGAGTTTCAGCGGCCATCTATTTCCGTAGTTTACAGGGGGCGGGACTTCTGTTTAGTAGGGCGCTTGCCAGCAATCCCACATGTGTGTTTCCATGTCACTTGTTGTTATGTGCGCCAAGATTGCTATCGTCATGCTACTGTTGCAGTGTGCGTGTTTCAGTTTGAAAATACACCTGAATGATAATTTTACTATATACCAACGTAGTTTCATACCGTTATCTACCTACCGTACTATGTAACTTACAAACAACAGTTCCTAATTTTATTTATATTAATGTTTTCACTAAACCGTATTTTATTTTAATTCTTGTTTGAGTGATAAAAAATTGAATGTCATTAAGTTGGAATTTCTAACGCATTATTAAATATAAAATAATTTTCCAAACGCAATCAACACATAGTTATTTTATTACAACAACACTACGTCTAAATAAAATACACGCGTTCTTTATCTGCGTCAAAACACTACGAAAACTTTCTCAACATTTCCACAGATAACAAAAAATATTCATTTTTACTTAAAACGTAACAAAAATGTGTGAGGTATCAGGGCACCATAGAACAGCAGGGTTAGTCCGTTGTCGAGTTTACGCAGTTTCTTACAAAACCGAATTATGTCGTTCAACTTTAAGATTCGAGTCAATGACCTTGCGTAGCACGTGCGAACATCATTCATCTCATCTTTGGATGTTTCTTGACGATTTTAATTGTGATTTACATTTTAATGCTGTTGTTTTGTTTTTATATTAACATTTTGATTTTATCATGAAACTCAAGTTTTACTTATGACATGGATCACAAAAGTAACAATATTCAGTCTAAAAGTTTTTTGATTTAATTTGCATTCATAAGACATTAGGTATGTCATTAAATTGTAAGTATAATAAAATTAAAATTTTAAGTACTTATGTTTTTACTTCATGTATGTTTTGCTTTTGCTTAGTTAGGTTGGGTTAGTAATTGTACCTAGATAACTTACAACCACTTTTTATTTTTTTTTAATTATTGCAGGAAAACACTAAACTTTCAGCGGCTTTTATTAAAAAAGGAAGAGGTTTGTTAAGAATTTTATGAATAAATAGAATAGCAGATAGACGCGAAAATTTAACCTTGCTACTGTTATGGAAACATTTTTCATATTTCTTTCTGGTCATTTCTCCATATCCTGTTAAATTTGTGGGGATGGACAAACGAATTTAATTTAGATATCCTATGGCATATCTGACTACCATATTACTGTCAAACAATGCCTCCACGAAAACCAATGCTTAACCACCATATATGTATGAAAGCTATAGGCAAGTATTGCCCTACGCGTCGCACAGCGACATACCCTTTACGTAGCCCGACCTACCCCAACACCGACACCCTCACACGCTCCGTGCATATGTGCGGCACATCTCCACAGCTCTCCTGCTCTCCTAGTACACATGTGACTCCGAAAACTCACATGACTCCACGAAATGACACGTGCTACACACGTGTGACGTTTCCATACAACCCCTCCCATGTGTAAACTGTATGTATGTTTGTTTGTGTGGTATAGATGCAGGGAATTAGATCGTATGTGTATCGTAGACATATTCTATGCGTGTGTTTATGTTATGTTGTGTGCAACTGTTAATAATTATGTGTGTATGTTTCTTAGCTGGGCTCTAGTAGTGAAGGATTGATGAAAAGTGAAATTGTTTTTCTTCCTGAAATGAAACTATTTCTGTTATTTATGATCCTATGTCATTTGTGATCCTTTGCATTTAATCGAATTAATGGAAACGTTTTTTTTTCAGGCACTTTCAGAATATAATGCGTTGTAACTTGTAGTATGCCACGAAAAGTCGTAGTTTTAAACTTTCTTGAAATATCTATTCCAGAGAATATTACTCGCACATCTACATATGTATTTGGCAGTAAAGAAATACAATTGAAATAATAATAAATCTGGTTCTTTAGAAGTATGGCCGGTACACATACTTAGTATGAATACTGATATAAATAAGTAGGTCAGCCTACGCTTTCAAAGTATATAGGCAAGGAAAATTTGCTACTTGTGTATGGATGTTTGATAAATAAAACATTCATTGAAATGTTATCAATGTGTCATAGTATTACTATCGTTTGCGTGCGACTGTGCGCTATCGTATCGCGTTATCACAGGCGCGTGTGGGCGGGGCGTTACATGCTCACTCGTATGTTGAATGTTGATAAGCAACATGTGTGTGGCAATGCGTTATCGCCTCGCGTTCATGGTGCTCTAGTACATACGTGTGTTTGTGGCATCACATGACGGCATCCATTTTCATGTGACACATATGTCACATCGGTGACATTGTCACTCAGACTCGTTTTGTTGTTCCGTCAGTTTTTTTATTCAAGTTTATTTCGAAAGCAGTAATTATAAAATTAAATAAACCATTTATCTGGGAAAATAATGATTCTTGCATTTATAAAAAAATAAGTAATTAAACAATGATAAATCCACTGTAGACACATGCAGAGCTTATGGGAAATTTGGGTTAAATAAACTTACTTATGTCAACTGGAGGTTTTCACTTATTGTAATCTAATGATTAAATATTTTATAATACTTATTTACAATTATGTATGTACTTACAATTAAGTAGAATTAGAACATTTTATAATAACATTTAAGTAAGTATTTTGATATCTCTCAGTAAGAACGGCCTACTTGATGTTGGTTTTATGATATTATTTTTTATGCTTCGATCAGTTTATATTATGTAAAAGTTATTACTGATAGGTAGGTAACTATGTTTTCCTGATTCGGTACAAGGCTTTATATTTTATAAGAATATAACATTTACATAGGATAGGGGTTTAATCGTTGCAGAGTGAGCAAGTTTAAGATAGGCAACTGCAGCCCAATGATTTTTTACGCGGTTCTTTATTTTAGATTTAGACTTTAGTGAGATTGTTGTCAACACTCGCTATCAATTGTTTTTACAGGTGAAAGTATCATATATCAATCATATTAGATAGGAACCAAGTTCGATCAGCCTTTTTTTTGACGTGGGAAATGTGGAGAAGTCATTGGTTGATTTCTTCCACTCTAGGGTGGAGCGAAAGGCTTGGAGCGAAACTTTTATTTTTTTAATTTACTGAATATCTTTGTAGAACTAATATCTACATAAATAAGTTTACATATTATATTATAAAGGATCTCTCAAACATACAATAAATTACTCTTCCCGTCCATATTGTCCTGGGGAGACAGAGACATGTATGTTTTCAGTTATGTTAAAATGTTTTATTTTTGTAGGTGTCTATATATTTTATTTATATATATTATCTCATATTTTATTTATATAAAAATTAGATCACTAAAAAAATGCACTATGCAGCAAAAATTCACAGTGGTAGAGCAATACCACCCGCCCCGATTTTGGAGTACTGTATTTCAAGATCTATTAAACTTACAGACTTATAATTTGTAGCAAATTTTTTTGTCTTTATCTCGCAGTTATCAACTTTTCCCAAAACCTAAAATGGACGAAAATTTTAAAGATTTCCGACTACCACGTAACTACACATATTTTCGAAGCTGTGGTTTTTTTGCAGTATCTGGATAGATGTATTTATCTTAATAAAATAAAAAATAAAAAAACATTAAAGATAGATTTTCCGAATAATTAATTTTAGCAACCTAAACGAGTCTAGTTTGTCTACAGTGACAAGAATAGCAAACATTCGTTAAAACTTGTGCACTCTCTATTGAGAATTTGTGAGGGCAATAAACCCTCCTCTAAGGGGTTGAAACCGCCCAACTCGTTTTCAAATCAGTGCTAGGGCGCCGCCTACATCCCATTGTTTCAGACAGAAAATACCAGGAACCGAGAAGTGTACAGGAGTATTTTGGAAATCGTGACAATGGTAGGGGTGGTACGATATGAGGGTGAAAATAGAACTACTCAATGGCAACAATGTGGGTGGGCGCTGGAAAAAGATAATAAAGCGGTAGCAAAAAGTTCAAACTGACTGGAGTTATAACTGTTTTGTCTTATTTATAAAAATGAATAGAAGTTCATTAGTCTCGCTAAAACTCGAGTACGGCCGGACCGATTTGGCCAATTTTGATCTTGAAATATTCGTGATAGGTACTCCAAGCAAGGTGAGAAATAATGGAAAAATTCAACTTTAAAAATTCAAAATAAAAATCGACTTTTAAGTTATACGAAGTTTGCCGGGTCAGCTAGTACTTACTTAATATTTATTTTTAAACTAAAAATAGTCGGGTCACTGAAATATTAAGCATACTACACTGTCGTCGTAATTTAAAAACCTACTCTGCCGGTTATCCGGAATCAAAAAAAAAAACTTGATTCTAACTCAATTACGAAAAAAAATGTTATTTGTGCCTTTTAATTACGACCGCAGTACAGAAATACAAACTGCTTTCTTTTTCAGTTTTAGTTCTTTAGATATGTATACGTATGTAGATTTATTTCTTCGAACTTTGTACTAGGTAGGCAAAATATTTTTTTAAGGATTAGAATTAATACCATACTATGTCTCAAGACGAAACTCTATGACCAATACGTATTATTTATTTATTTATTTATTTATTTATTTATTTAATCTTCATGTACAATAGTGGTACATAGGCGGACTTAATGCAACAAGGCATTCTCTACCAGTCAACCTTTACTAATGACAATGTAATTATGGCAATAAACGTGGTGACCAAAGTCACCCTAAGGACAAAAAGAGGGCTATGCTCGAAGTTTCCATGTAAGAAAGAATCACAAATGAGGATATCCGTGGGAGAACTAAGGATACCGACATAACTCGAAGAATAGCCAAACTGGCTTGCAGAACGTGAAATTGATAGGGCCGAAAGGTTCTGCAATGCTATTATCTAAGAAAACAGTTTTGAGCGCAGCGCTGGCCCAGCGACGAAACCGAATCTATTTTTTTTTTTATTAATATGTCATTTTATTAATATAGAAAGAAAGAAAAAGAAGAAAGAAAGAAAAACAGTTTATTTGCACGAACTAACGCAAAGCTTAAAACTAATTAACAAACACAAATACTATATTAGGAAGATATGCGTCACATACGAGAAAAACGGCCGAACGCTCAGCATAAAGCTGTGTGTGTATGTAACAAATAACCCGCCCCTGATCGTTCCCGGTGCAAAGGTGCCCACTACACTCGCCGCATTACCATGCTAAATAGCGATGGCCAACCTTTGCACCAAATACGACCCGGACCGGGAGTCACCCGTTGCCTCCCCGAGCCTACGGCCCAAATCCCCCAAAAAACATTTTGCATCCGTACTCCAACTACCCAGAGTCCCCACAGCAACCGGCACAAAATGGTAAAGCTGATCCAAGGAAGCGTACTTCAGTCTCTTTTTAAAGCAGGCATCTTCAGCGGCGGCAGAGGCAGCGTGGATTTACCTATTTGGATTTCGTCCCTGGACCAGCGCTGCGCTTAAGGCTGCTTAGAGAATAGCACTGCTGTAGTGACGACTGCGTTCTGTGGTGCTATTCTCTAAGAAAACGCAGCGCTGCCTCAACGACGAGCACCCAAATAGGATACATTAGATTGTCAACCTAATAGACCTATACATTGGATTGTTAATTCAATGTATCTAATTTGGATGTTCATCGTTGCGGCAGCGCTGCGTTTTCTTAGAGAATAGCACCACTGGAAGAGTGAAGGCCTTCCATAAAGTGGACTGATCACCATCCGATGGACTCGAAATGCACAGGAACAGTCGCTGTGGCGACGCTTGGGGGAGACCTGTATCCAACAGTGGACGTCTATCTGCAGAAATGATTTAAAAAAAAATACCCGTGTTTATATATTATTGCACCGATGACCTGGCAAGGGTTCTTCAAGCCAAATTTCAGGATTTTATGTCAACGGGAAGTACCCTATGAATTTTGATTCCTTTCAAGGGTCGAAATATACGTTTTTTGCGACATATGCGGCAGGGTCTTTTTTCCCATTAACATAGAAGTTTGATTTTTTCACAGCTTCAAGGGATCGCAGATTCAGATCTGTACGTGTGTGTGTGTGATCTGTGTGAACCATATACTCAGGTATATGGTTTAAATTTCAACCTGATACCTCGACACGTTTCCGAGGGACTTAACAAACAGACAGAGAGATAGACGGACAACATAGTGTCCGTTTTTACTTTTGAAGTACGGAAACCTAAAAAAACGGCCAAGTGCGAGTTGGACTCGCGCACGAAGTGTTCCGTACCATATCGAGCAAAAAAGGGCAAAAAATCGTGTTTGATGTATTGGAGCCTCCTTAAATATTTATTTTATTTTGTTTTTAGGATTTCTTGTTATACTGGCAACAGAAATGCATAATTTGTGAAAATTTCACGGAACCTAAAAAGGAGGCGTCTCTTGATTCGGTTGCAGTTTTTATTAAAATAGCTTATCGACTATGATGACCGCCTATTGTACCCTTATTTATAATATCTAATGTTTTTTGTTTATGCGGTGTACAATAAAGAATATATAAATAATACTGTTTTTAATAACTAAAATTTTAACTTGAGTTACTTGTACTTACATTCTAGATACTTACTAACACCCGTATTTATGAAGAACTAATTTCTTGTTGCTAAGTAATTTCTTATTTAGTTATTACTTGAGGATAGAAATCTTCATTAAAAATTTCAATATTGTTACTTAAGTAATTGGTTTTACTTGTTTATAAATACAGGTGTTAATCACAAATATAAACATAATTCCAAATACTAATTCTAATTACGTCTCACAAACTCCGATATTGAATCTGCGCGGACGTCATCCAGCTATTGGCTAACTTTTTTAAAACAGTTGACAACAGTTGACAACTGGCGTTTGAACTAACAATATCATAACTTTGGTATTACGTATGACATCTAGTGGCTAACAAACTACGGTGGGTAAGTGATGGTAAACAAAAGTTAACGGTGCATATTGTCCTGGCTCTAGTTTTTATCGACTACTATCGCTAAGTTGAATATCGCATCTTGAGCATAAAGCTTACACTATCACAATTTTAAAAGTATCGATACAATAAAATCTGTCAAAACGCGATAAGGTGGATATCAAAGGCAATGGTGGATAATGACGTCATATCATAGGCAATACGAAATTAGCTGCTTGACAGTTATACGATGTACATTCTAGCAAGTGATCTTCACTTGAGCCGTCAACAGAGTTACGCAATAGCCGCGCTGGTCACTGCGTTCGTTCATCACCAACATTGTACGGCGAAGACGTGGAGCTAAGGGTGTTATAGGTTTGTGAGGCAATCTACAGGGTCCTCTGAAATTGAAAGATAATTTAAAAACAAAATAAAAATTATAACTAGGCACTAGGTTCAGTTTTTCAGAGCAAACTTAACCATATTAATTATAGGGACTATTTTATTTATTTATTTATTTAATCTTTATGCACTAGCAAAAAACTATGTACAAAGGCGGACTTAATGCCTTAGGCATCTTAACTTATCTTATCTTTTATCTGTTAAAGGGTTCGATATGTTAATTTTATATGCGCCAATTGCGATTGATTCCGGACACATCTCATCAAAATATGATATATGTGTCTTCGTCTTCGTTACATGTACATGTACTACGTAACATTCCCTGATTTCATGAAAGATAATAAAGTAGTCCCAATGTTCAAATGGGGTTGTTAGTGTGATCCCTCTAATATATAGTTATATACCCACAAGTATCTGTGCTTTCAGCATTGAGTAAAATCTATGAAAAAGTCATGCTCGACCAGATGTTGTATCATTTTAATTCCAATAAAATTTTACATAGTCGTCAGTTTGGCTTCACGAAAGGAAGGTCAACAACGGATGCAGGAGTAAAACTCATCAGTCACATTTTGGAATCCTGGGAGAAATCCCAGGATGCTATTGGCATATTCTGTGACCTCTCAAAAGCTTTTGACTGGGTTGACCATAACACTCTCATCTGTAAATTACATCATTATGGAATTCGTGGACCAGCTGGTGATCTTGTTTTTTCTTACCTATCGCGCAGGCAGCAAAAAATAACCGTGAATGAGGTGACGTCTTCAGGGTCTTTAGTAAAATTGGGCGTGTCTCAGGGTTCGATTTTCGGTCCTATTCTTTTTTCGATACCTTCCTTACATGTTGGCTAATTTATCTGATATAATTCTATTCGCTGATGACACTTCCTTTATTTTTAAAATAGATAGAAAAGATACTAATATATCTCTCTCTTAGGTATATTTTTGTATAGCTTTTTTTTATAAGGCGAATGTGAGAACACCGTAGACTCCGTGGATTCATGGACTACAATTTTCATTGTGTTGTTGGGTAAAAAGCTGATCTACATTGTCTTCTCATATCTATAAATATTGTAATATAGAAAAATTGTAGAAACAATCAATTTTTTTAAAAAGTAACCACGGACTTTCTTGCCGGTTCTTCTCCATAGGAAACGACCAATTGGATCCGTGCGCTAGCTTCTGACGTTTTATAAGTGCCCATGTAGGCCTATGTGAAATAAACAAAGCTTGAAAAATGCATATTTTTGTCCTGCTGTTGCAGTCAACGTGGCCACCTACTGGGTCCAAAAAGTTTTACGAGTTTATTATCGATTCGAAAAGAAGAAGAAGTCCTGCTGTTATCATACTCATGCTATTTAAAAGAACTTAATAGAACTCCGTACTTAATGTGGAAACTACAAGTACCAATTTAAAAAAAAAAAAAAAAAAATCTATTCATTGTCTTTTTTATATTTAAAATAGCAACTAAACTTCTTTTTTTTTGTTAAGAATTTGGTTTGCATACTAAGTCTTGTAAGCGATGATTCTCGCCACGGGTTTCTTGGATAGCACGTGTGTTTTTGAGAGTTTTGACCGTTCTTGAGTGATTGTTGTAACTTTTTGTATTGTTTTTATATAATTGTGTTGTCCTTGTGTTTGTAAACAGGTTTGTACTGTGATTGTCTGTATATAAATAGTTTTATTTTAAAAGATGGATAAAAATAAACCCCCTGATCCTGACCCCCCCGACATTTCAGCTTCTCCAAACTTTTTGTCCCAAAACCCACTTTCCCAATTTGCCGACGTTGTATGTAGCGTTTCAGAAATGGACGCGACCCAAGGTTCACGTAAACGCACCAGTGTTGTAGAAACTCTTGATCCCTCTCCACCTAGCAAACAACCCAAGAGCCAAATTGGCCGCCTCAAATACTCAGCTTTGGACAAGGGCCCCTTCATCGTTCACGTCTCAAGAATCGAAGTTACACCAAATTCAGGCACTACACTTCATCCTGTTAACTTCGGTAAATTCCTCATTAATAACAATGTTGCTAATGTGCTCCGGGATGGTGTCAAACGAGTTGGCCGTAACCGTGTATCCGTGGAGTTTACTTCCCCCCAAGACGCTAATGCATTTCTTACTAACAATCTTCTTACAAAGTACAGCTATACAGCCACAATTCCCACATTTAATATCACAAGGATGGGCGTGATTACAGGTGTACCAGCTGATATTTCGGAAGAAGAAGCTCTCACTATCTTGTCAGTTCCCTCTGGATGTGGCCAAATCCTTAAAGTCCGCCGCATTAATAGGAAAACACAAATAGACGGTGCAAATGAGTGGAAACCCACGGAGACTTGCGTCATCACTTTTGATGGCCAAGTTCTACCACAACGGGTCTTTTGTTGCTACACATCCCTTCCCGTAGTACAATACATCTACCCAACCATCCAGTGCCGAAAGTGCTGTAGATTCGGTCATGTGGCTAACATGTGTAGATCCAAACCACGCTGCAGTAAGTGTGGCCACGATCACCCCGGTGATGGTTGCAACATTGCTGAAGGCGAGGCTTTTTGTGTTCTCTGCTCCGGGAATCACTTTGCCAACAGCAGGTCATGCCCCGAGCATGGTAGACAGAAGGCCATCAAAACAGTTATGGCAGAAAAATCGATTCCTTATGTGGAGGCCAGCAAACTTATCCCCGTATCTTCCCGGAACTATGCCAACGCTGCCAAAACACAGTCGTACCGGAAAACCGTTACTCTAAAGCCCAAGACTCATGCTCCTCTTTCCCCATCCTATGATAAAACTGCCCATCACCAAATTATTAGCTCCCCCCTACCCTCACAACCTAATGGCTGTGCTCTCAACCAAAACAATACTTCCCCTAACAACACAGTTTCCATTATAGAACTTCTCATTAAACTTCTACCATCTATTATTCCTACTCATCCTAATAACTCTCAATTACCGTCCAACGTTGCCGATAAACTTATTAAAACTCTTTTAGACATTAAAAATGGCGTCCAGTCAAACATTCTTACAGTGGAATGTGAGGAGCGTGTGGCATAAAAAGCACGACCTCATATTCCTTCTTAATAAATTTAAACCCTTAGCTTGCTCAATAGCTGAGACTTGGCTCACCCCAAGTCTTAGCTTCCGTATTCCACAGTACAATATTCTCCGTTGTGACAGATCTGACGGCTATGGAGGGTCGGCTCTTCTTGTCAACAATCGAGTCCCACTTTCCCCCTTATCTTTGCCTTCACTTACAGGTGACTTGAACATTGTTTCTGGAAGGATGGAAGGCATAACTGTATTCTCCATATATATTGCTCACCCTAGTCATAATTTTATAGGAATTTTAAAGAATATTCTCTCCAATGTTCAGGGTCCCATACTGGTCATGGGCGACTTTAACTGTCACCATTACAGGTGGGGATCTGAGCGCTGTGATGTGTTTGGTGTAGCTTTGGTTGAGATGTTGGACGACTTGGACTTGTGCATATTAAACAATGGTTGCCCAACACGTAGGTCACTTCCCGGTCAACAAAAAAGTTGCGTTGATTTAACGTTTTGTTCTGCTGAATTAGCCTCTTCAACCCATTGGGAATGCACATCCTTATCGCATGGTAGTGATCATTACCCTATTGTTATTTCTTTGATCAACAGGACCTATTTAGAGAAAACTTCTCCTCCACTTTTGAAATACAATTTGTCCAAACCAGATTGGACAAAGTTTGCTTCATTACTGGATCAGAAAATTGATGTTCTTCCAAATTTAAATTCAAGTTTATTCAACCCTTCTGATCACTGCCATGCCAAAAGCTGCTATGAGGGATTTGTTGCAGCTGTTACATCCAGTGCAGATTCTTGTTTCCCTCTTAAAAACAGTGCCCGGAACAAAATCCCTTCACCGCCATGGTGGGACCAAGAATGCACTTCAGTGGTTAAGTTACGAAACGAGGCTGAAAAACAATATAACAGGGAAATGACCACACAAAATTTGTTGGCTTATAAGCAAGTCTATGCACGATCCAAACGTCTTCTACGTAGGAAGAAACGTGCTGGTTGGGTCAAGTTCTGTACATCTCTATCTCCCTCCACCCCAATTTCAGTTGTGTGGAAGAACATTAATAGATTTAGACGTGGTTGCTCACCATCAATATCTGCACCAATCAGCAGGGAAACAGCTGAATTTTTCTTTGACAAAATTGCTCCACCCTATGTCCCCCTTCCTTCTGAATTTTTTAACATTCCCCCACATATTGTCTCTGATGACCCTTTTGATGTGCCATTTACTTTAAAGGAATTAAATGCGGTGCTCAGTCATGTCCGGGACTCAGCACCTGGTATTGACGGGGTGCCATACTCTTTTATAACACATTCTGGTGATAAAACTAAATTATATTTCTTAACCATAATTAATTTTTGCTACAATCGTGGTTGGGTCCCAGACCAATGGAAAGTACAAATCATTATCCCCCTGTTGAAACCAGGAAAACATGCAGATGATCCGAATGGCCTTAGACCTATTGCCTTGTCTTCAGTCCTAGCCAAATTAATGGAACACCTAATTAAAAACCGACTAGAGTGGATAGTCGAATCCAGAGATTTGCTGCCGAACTACCAATTTGGTTTTAGAAAAGGGCTCAGCACAATGGACAGTGTTGGAATCTTAATAACAGACATTCGTCTAGCATTCTCCAAAAACGAATCCGTGGTTGCAGCATTCGTAGACATTTCCTCTGCATATGATAATGTTCTTCTTCCTGTTCTCAGGCAGAAACTGCAACAGCTGAGTATCCCAGCCAAGATGATCGAATGCATATGTGGACTAATGCTCTGTCGCTCATTGGTTCTGAGAGTCCAGGGTGAGGATTTCGACAAAAGACAGACTTGGAGAGGCCTCCCACAGGGCTTCGTCCTCAGTCCTCTACTTTATAACCTGTACACTGTTGATATCGGCTCATGCCTAAATAATAACTGTCACATCCTTCAGTATGCTGATGACTTAGCCCTCTATGTGACAGATGCCTCCATCGCTGACGCTGCATCGTCTCTATGCCTCTCTCTGGACTCTTTGAACCATTGGCTTTTAAACCACGGTTTATCACTGTCTGCACCAAAAAGTTCGGCAGTAATATTTTCTCGGAAAAGAACTTTCCCTCCCATCTCAGTGACCATTTCAGGGGAAAATATCCCATTAAGAAGTAAGGTGAAATTTTTAGGCGTTACCCTTGACTCAAAATTAACAGGTAAGTACCATATAAATTCATTAATCCAGAAATGCGAACGCATCATTTCTATTTTAAAAGTCCTCGCAGGTGTCTGGTGGGGTGCACACCCCTATACCATGAAACTGGTTTATAATGCCCTAGTCCGTAGTATATTAGACTATGGTACGTTCCATTTTATTCCATGCAACAAAGGTGCTTTGGTTGGACTGGATAGGATCCAGTCTAAATGCCTTCGGATCATCTCTGGGTGCATGAAGTCTTCTCCGATCAACGCTTTGCAGGTCGAATGCGCTGAACCCCCCCTAGCCTTGAGGCGGCAATATCTAGCTTCCCGTTTCCTGTCACGAGTAATTTGTAGATCTTCCCATCCTCTCATTGCAAAACTGAACGAGTTAAATACCGTATACAGAACCTCAAACTATTGGAAAAATAAAGAAATCCCCCTAATCCTAAAAAACTTTCGCACAACTCAAAATTTGGAATGTCCGCTTGTCCAGTATCCCAAATTACTCCTTTTTAATTTCGATTATGATGTTCTATGCTTTACTCCTAAAATTTTTTACAATATCGGCATATCCAAGAACTCCCCCTCGGCGAATTCGGCTTTCAATGTGGCGGTAGGCGAGCGTTGGAAGGATTTTCAAAAATTTTTCACTGATGCTTCAAAATTCACTGATTCTAGCTACACTGGAGCAGCAGTATACTACCAAAGCTCCAGTATCATTTTGCAATTTAAATGTCCCAAGGAGTCCTCTGTGTTCACAGGCGAGTGTGTGGCATTACTAGAAGCATGTCGTTTTATAGAATCACACCATAATATCAATAAGGCCGTAATTTTCACTGACTCCCTTAGCTGTCTTCAAGCTTTAGTCCAGAATCCCTTCAAAAGTAAATTACACAGTTCACTACTTTTAAAAATTAAAAAATCTTTGTATTCATGTGCTACTAGTCAAAGAGAAGTTCAGTTAGTTTGGATACCTAGTCATTGTGGTATTAAGGGCAATGAACGTGCCGATGCCTTGGCCAAAGACGCTTGTTCTTCAACTACAGCTGACCTTTCGCACAATTTTATTCAGGGGTATGACTTGCTGAACCTACCAAAAGCAAGTCTTCAATGTGCATGGCAGGAACAGTGGAATACCTCTGGTAAAAAAAAAAAAAAAAAGGGTAAGTTTTACTATGCAGTACAGCCAACCATAAAAACAAAACCTTGGTTCTACACTCACAAAAAGATGTCTAAATCTGTTATCTCCGTCCTTTGTAGGATCCGTTTAGGATTCTGCTGCACGCCTGTTTTTCTGGAAAAGATCCGTGTTCGTGACTCTTCTTTATGCGAGTGCGGATTGGAGGAAGGTACGCTTGATCACATATTTTTTGAGTGCACAAACAACATTCCACCTTTAGACTTATATAGTCGTCTCCCGAAACTCAAAATTCCTCTCCCAATTAATGTCCCTGCCCTCCTAACTTATCCTTCTCCAGAACTGCTTGTGGCGTTGATGATCTTCATCCGTCACAACAATATAAAACTATGAGTCATAAGCTCCAAATATTCTGTCTAAGTAATTGTGGTTTACGTGTGTATTTAATGTTTTAACAATTATATTATTTATGTATCTTTATTTTATGTTTGTTTCAGTCCAATACTAACACATCAAGTGCAACTGTACCACTCGAAGGATTTTAATTTCCAGTCACAAGCCCTTTTATTATTATAATTTTTTTTTAACAATTTTTTTTTTATACACTACTTGCTTCTCCAATTTACTTCCGACATTGGCAGAATAGTCGACATCGGCTCATTTGCCATTAACAAAAAATAGAATAGAATAAGTCTTGTAAGCGATGTCTTCGTATGAATAGTTAATTTTTTTTATCGTTAGAATATGGATGTACATATTCTAATATTTTTTGTAGTACTTGGCAGCAAATATATCACTACGTTCATTGAGGTACGTAGTCTACTAAATAGAATTCTCTGCTCCATTTCACCGAGATCGCATCTTATTCAATAATAATAATAATAATACAGACGATAAATGTCGAAGGTGCCATATGCAGCCAGAAACGATTCAGCACATCACTGGAGCCTGCACAACTCTTACCCAAACAGACTACACTCACAGACATAATCAAGTAGCAAACGTACTTCATCAAAAATTAGCAATTAAATATGCACTAATACAGGACACAAACACCCCTTATTACAATTACACACCACAAACTGTTTTAGAAAATGACACATATAAGCTGTATTATGACCGAGCTATTCTCACCGACAGGACAATTCACTATAACAGACCGGATATCGTGCTACTGGATAAAATAAATAAAATAACCTACCTAATAGATATTGCTATCCCTAACACACATAACGTACAGAAGGGAATAACTGGAAAAATTAATAAATACGTAGAACTAAAGGAGGAAATAACCAGAATATGGCGACAAGAAAAGGTTTATGTGGTTCCTATCGTCCTTTCCACAACTGGTGTCATCCCTCATCATCTCCTCCATAGTTTAAAGTTACTGAAACTAAAAGATACCCTTTATATATCTTTACAAAAAGCCGCCATCTTAAATAAATGTCGCATTGTCCGAAAGTTCTTGCAAATAGACGAACACGAAATAGGTCCAATTCATAACGCATCCTCCACATAATTCACCACATGCTATATTTACTTGGCTTGTCCCGTAAATGTAGTTAAACACCAGTTTAAGAGCTGAGAAAAAAGAAAACAAAAACAAATAATAATAATCCTTTTATTATCAGGCAACTAAGGCCCATAACACAAATACACACATAATCTTACAAAATAATATACTAATACATATAAAATTAAACTATATCATAACAAAACTATTGCACACGAAGTGACGGCGTCGTGTTTCGCTGCGAGGTCGGTATCTTTCCGCGAAATCGTCGATACACGACACCCTTCGGCCAAAACTCTCCCTTGAGGCAGGTCTCGAGATGGTGAGTCGGTACCCGCACCACAAACGACTTGAAATTAGTGTTGACACTTGCGATATAAAACTACACCAATTTTTTACATCACAATATCCACAAGGAATCAATTTGCGAATAATTAAAACAGCCACTAAACTTCGCTCAAAGAAATCCCGCCAAAAACCAAACATTTGATGTTCCTCCATTGTTACCATTATGACGTAACGCTTACGCGACTGAGGTTGACATTGATCATTATAAAAGGAACCCACAAAAAAAAATAACGTATCCCAATCTGTAACCACCTAAATTCTCTAAGCGCCTGGTAACTTTGAACTCTGCTTACACGTGGCTGTTTCAGTTTGCTATTAATACAAGTAGGTGCTGCATGTGTGTACATCGCACTAGTGGTTGCACTCTGGTTTCGCTGGTTTTTTATATGAATTTTGTTACTACTGTGTTGAATTTATGTTCATTGTTGTATTTATATGCTATGATCGGTTATTTTAAATTTAAAAGTAATATTTTTCTAATATATTACTTCAGCCTAATAAATAATATGATGATCTTTAAGAAGTTTAAAAATTATTATCATAACGATTTAATAGAACTAATCATCATCATCTTTCTGCCTTGGTCTCGTGTTATTTGGTGTCCGTGAAACACGTTTTTTTATTCCACTCTATCTTGTCAACTGCTGATGCTATCATGGAATCCTTCGTCTTTCATATCACACAATCCATCCATCTTTTCTTTGACCGGGATCTCCCTTCCAGCCATCCACATGTATATTCATAACTATTTTAGTAGGAACTTTGATTGAACACATCACATAAGTGCATAATGTACTGCGTACATTTATCCAAGTATTCATTAGCCGTTACTTTGGTCGTGAATTCATCGTGCAGTAAATAATTGCAACATTATGTAAATATTTTTAGATCAAAAATTATGTAAAGTAGCGGTACATAGACGGGCTTAATGCAACAAAGCCTTATCTACCCATCTACTTTTACGATAATCGAGATCATCTTTAGATTAAGCTTAAAATACATGTGAATCTTTATCTTCATCTTAATATGTATTTATCCAGTCACACAAATATTGTATTTTCAAATAATATACATTTTTCACACATTCTTCAAACCAAATCTTTCTACGTTTCAATTGCACGAAAAAAATATATGTTATCTAACCAGTTTATTATTAAGTTAACAATACAAAAATAGAATACTAATTGTGAAAATATTATCAAAATTTATAGAATAGCAAACAAGATATAACAATTTTAAACAAAATACTGTCTCTCTGGCCAAAACACCGTTTTCTATGACAGCACTATCCAGTCATGGCTTCTCAAAAAAGAAAAAAAGAAAGGCAATTATTTTTTTGGCCATACACAAGGCAAGACAACTAGTGCTTGATACTGGTTTTCAACTAAACCTGAGGTTTTGACGCAATGGACGTAGAACATTTTTTTTTTACTATACTAAATATTAACGTCAAAGACCATGTCAGACTTTTCTTTCTTATTAGCTTTATAACTTTATTGTTGACGAAGACAATATTTTTTTTACCAGATTAAAAAAAGTATTTAATTTAGCAAATAGAAAAATTACATGCATTTGGGTTTTGGTCTATAACCACATAATTATAAGTAGGTTTATCACTTTTATCCTTAAACACCACATTACAGTTCAAATAAGAATGCAAGATTCACAAAAAAAAAAAAAAAAAAATGTAAAAGTCCATTAGTCGGATTTTACGGTTTATTTATTAGTCTATCTGTCGTGTAATTGTGCACTATACCTACGTCATAGACAGTGTTATCCATTAGAACTAGAATTTTCCTGTAGGTAAATAGTATAGTAATAATTTTTTTTACAATAAGTACAGGTCCGAAAACCGTGAAAGCACGTTGCGCGTTCATGGAATCGACACAAGCACCAGGGTGTCCAAAATTTCATTAAAATTACTTAATATATATATTTTTAAACATTATTTCATCAGGTCAACGGATTCCCAGACACGTACACATTTTTGAAGCATGAACATGGGAAGCAGCGTCGCACCCCTAGTCGCCACACGTCGACACTCATCAAGGACAGGAGGGTGAGTTGCATTGTATCTCCTGCATTAACTGTGCGCCTGGTAACTTTGAACTCTGCTTACACGTGGCCGTTTCAAAAGTCGCTATAATTAAACATAGCATAGTAAGTGGCACAAGGTTTTTGAGTGCATACTCGTGAGGGGAACTATTGAAACGAATTTGTTGAGTGAGACATAAATACTATTTTACTATGAATAATAAAACCACATAGAGATTTTCTTAAGTCGTTATGATTGTTGTATTCTTTTATTTATAAATGCAGTTGGAACTAGAAGACAAAATTCATATCGAAAAAATGTTTAACATAATTATGAAGCTACACGCTCACCCCGCTATTTACCTAGTAATAAATCTGCCGAATGGGATGATCTTATAATTAAAGTCACGTCGAGGTCATTTCATGGATGGGTGACCGTTCATTACATACTCGGAAAGCACGTTGTTGGTCCCATTCGTAACATCTATGACAGTCGTATTGGTGTAACAATCCGAAAATTCTGTTGAAACCAATGTTACTAAGGGTCAAAGTCAAAGTTAAATCATTAATCCATTCAATTGAATGAATAATGATTTGAATTTGACTCACCTTCAGAGGCAACTAATTTGTTGTTAGGGGCTTTACGTTGACTCTAAAATTATGGGAGTGTCAGGATAAGAATGATGACCTCCATAATCATCATTCTTATCCTGACACTACCATACTCCCGAAATACTGGTCTTCTCCAGTTATATTGGAGTCTGACTTGTATAGACTTTTTGACTAGATAATGTTAATTATATCATTGATTGGCAATAGCGGAATATTAAAAAAAAAAAAGGGATTTTCACTTTCACAACTGTTTATAATTCAATATCAGAACAAGTTTAATAATTCTGACAGACTGACACTCGTATTCATAAATAAGAAAAACTAATTACTTGAGTGAAAGCTTCGATGAAGTAACTACTTAAGTAATCATTAGTATTTGATAGAAAAATTGAAATTTTTCCTGAATATTTCTAACCTTAAGTAATGACTTAATAAGAAATTATTTAGCAACTAGTAACTACTTCTTTATAAATACGGGTGTTAATCTTTTAAGGAAAAATAATGTTTAAATTCAGTTTTAAAAATCTGTCATATTTAATTATTGGTCATGAACTCAAAATTACTTATTTCGAATTTTTCCACAACTGTTTCTGACCGACTACTACTTAAAAATCCTCTTCCATCAGGTAAGATGGGCAGAGCAACTGTTCTCCAAATCCAGAGTAAAACGGTACCCTATGCCGGATTCGGACAAGCCGTTACAAAGGGTGAAGAGAGTGGAGGACAATGACACAATAATCAAAAGCATAAATATCTATCAGACAAGAGAACCTTGGTTCAATGATGAGCTCTGGAGCCATGAGTGGTATTTGGTAAGTAGTATACAAAATAATAATTTTCATCATCATTTCAGCCGAAGGAATATAGGCCTCCCACGTGTCACCACAACGAATGGCCTTGTGCGTGTCGCATCCACCGCATTCCTGTGACTCTCATCAGGCCATCGGTCCACCTTATGGGAGGCCTTCCAACGCTGCGTTTACCGGTGCGCGGTCACCACTCTAGAACCTTTCGGCCTCATCAACCATCCGTTCTACGAGCAATTTGCCCTGCCCACTGGCACTTTAGTTTGGTGACCTTGCTTCTTCTGCGGATATCCTCATTCCTGATGCGATCACGCAAAGAAACTCCAAGAATCCGTAATAACAATTACGAAGGTTTAAACCAAGTACTGGCTGCCTGCAGTTGGGCTAGCGCGAAGGTTGAAAGACATAAGTATCCTATCCAACTTTGGCCTATAAAATATTAATGAGATGAATGTAATTTCTTTGTAAAACTGATCTTTACTGCCATTGCCATATTGACTATTTGATTTACATGTAATTCTTATATCTTGTCCGTCTCTGCTACCATTATCTGGGGTCGGGTCTCCTCCCAATTCTGCGCCATGACAGTCTGTCCTGAGTTGTTGATTTCCACAATTGGGTTTTCTTGTCTATTTGATGACTTGATTCCAACACCTCAATTCTACCATTGGACAACCCAACTTCGTGATTTTACTGTTAGTAACAAGTTAAACAATCAGATAGTATGAGTTTTCTTGGGATAGTTCTAGATGAGAAGTGTTCCTGGATTGGTCATATTGATATGATATGTGGAAAACTCAGTAAGTTTGCTTTTGTTCTATGGCGTCTATCTAACCTAACAAATAGACAAGCCACATTACAGGCATATGTTGGTTCAATACTGCGTTACGGTATACTAGTATGGGGAAATTCGGTGCATTTCCCTAGAGCTTTTATAGCACAAAAGAGGTGTATACGTGCGGTTTGTAATGAAGACCCACTCACATCCTGTAAACCATTGTTCAAAAAACTTAAGATACTTAATTATTTTTTAGCAAAAATTTGCACGTCATTATATTATGATAAAATATGTTAAGCTACTAATTTAATTTATTTGCAAATAAATCCTTTGACTTTGAAAGTACAAAACAATTTATAAAAAAACACCTCATTTATTTATTTATTTACTTTTTAATTTTTAAGTATTTTTTTTTTTTAATTTTATTTTCATATCTAAACCTATCTAATTAGATTTCTAGTACTAGTAGTAGTCGGGTGTCGCCACTGTGCGGACCGCCCGGTGGACACGGTGGAGCACACAGTCGAGGTGTGCCCCGCTTGGGAAGAGCAGCGCCGTGTCCTCGTGGGGGCGATCGGCGGCGATCTCTCGCGCCGGGGCTTGGTTCAAGCCATGCTCCGGAGCGAGGGGAGTGGCAGGCGGTCGCCTCCTTCTGCGAAGCAGTAATGCTAGTAAAGGAGGAGGCCGACCGCCTTAGGCAAAGGCGGACACGCCGCCGCCGCCGCCGGGTTTCCGATCCTAATTTCCGGCCACCGTAGGCGCGGGCTCGCGGACGGTGGGCAATGGGTAGCTCGCTGTCCGTCCGTCCGGTAACAGACCGGTCCGAGCTCAGGTCGTCTACGGCGCGCACCGTTCCCGCGCGCCTCAAGGAGTTGTCAGCAAACTGTAGGGGTCCAGCAGGGCCGAAGCCTACTGGGGCCAAAGGTTATGTGAGACTGTCACCAAAGGCCCCAGGATAAAGGCAAGGAATGGAAAGGTAGGTTTTTAGTCAGTAAAAGTCTGACACTGTTTCCCGCCCCACCCAAGGGCGGGATTCGTCATTGGATGATTTTACCTAAGTTAAAAAAAAAAAAAAAAAAGTACTAGTAGTAGTCGTTGTCTAGTACACATAAAAAGTCAACTGATAAATTGTGTCTTTTGCTTCTTCACGCTCGAAAGGCTAATTTCGATAAAAATTGGTACAAGACTATACCATGTCTTGGAATATCAAATAGTTATACCTTTTTACCCCTGAAGTGAACATACTCCAGGGGAAAAAAGGCCTTGGCATAATTTTCTACTATCACATTTGAGAAGCCTTGCATAAATAAATGGTATCGGCCTTTGGACATTCGCAATGTTTTTTTTTGTGGTGAAGAATCATCTAATGTAGTCAGATTTTTACTGACTTAAACCCATCCCTGTTTTTAGTTGCATTTCTGGGTCACAATAACACTTTTATACAAACCCGGCCTGGCCAGAGATGTCATCATAATGTACCTATGTCTTACCTGAGTTAAGGCCCTTACCAGATACATTGCCAGCATTTTCATTTTGAAAATGAAACCCAGGGCCCTGGAATGAAGGTAAAGAAGGAACAGGAGTAGGTTTCTAGTCAGCAAAAGTCTGACACTATCTCCTGCCCCGCCCAAGGGAGGAGATGTTATTGGATGATGTTCCCACCGAAAACATACATTGCCAGCATAATGCAATAATCATTTTTAGATTTAGAAAATAATAATCGATCTTTTACCTATGAAATTGCCGTTCTTTAAATATAAAGGTTGCTTTAAAAAAAGAATAACGTACGAGTACCTTTAATACAAAGTTTATTTGAACTTATAACTCTAAAGCCGAATTTATATTACGAAATTAGTGGCATAAAATTACTAGTAGTTACACGACTTACACGACACTAGTATCATTACTCAAGCCCCAAGCGGACGCCGGTGTCCACACACCTATTGTCTTTCTATTGTGTCTCTAATTACGGTATCCAAAGGGACAGTTTCACGTGTCAAGTTTTACATTACATAATTTCATAACACTAAAATAGTTTCGTGCGATGCCCGATTTTTGGAAAAAAATAATGTCATGCAACTTATTTCATTGTGTATTGTGTTAACGCGTCGTAAGTAAATCCAAAGATATAACACTTCAAAGCAACCCATTTTAAAAAACGGCGATTTCATAGATAAGTTATGCACATCATTAAAAAAAAAAGAATTGGTATAAACATGTGGTTGATTGGGATCAATCTGTGTTCAAACGCAGCGCTGCCTCAACGACGAACACCCCCATAGGATACATTGGATTGTCAACCTAATGCCATATACATTTGTGTTTTGTTGTCATTTGTTTGTGTGTGTTGCATTTGTTTTGTTGTTGTTTGGTAAGCAAAAATGATGCAATCGTTGATGGTGAAGCGTATTATTAAAAACCTTAACCTAGTTAGTTACTCTAACTCCTTGAAGACACCTAAATTATAATCGAATGGGAAGACGGCAACATGTACGCAGTATAATCGACGAGATGATACGCTAGTGCGGGCCGTAGAGATGTCAACAAGGAAAAGGTTGGCAGTTGGCACTCTACTTCGATACTATCGATATTTATTTATATTATAAAAAGGTTTTTTTTTTTGATAAATAAATTTAAAAATTATTTTAAAAATCCCGTCTCCCATAGAATGCTAGTTTACCATTGAATGACATAGACACATATTTTCTACTTTCACGCTGGCTTGCGGACGGTGAGCAATGGGTAGTTCGCCGTCCGGACCGAGCCCAAGTGGTTAACGACACGTAGTGTTCCACGCGCGCCTAAAAGAGATGTCAGCAAAACTGTAGCGGCTCAGCAGGGTCGAAGCCTACTGGGGCCATGGATAAAGCGAAACTGAACCTCGGGTCTCTGAAACGAAAGCAAAGAAGGAACAGGAGGTGGGAGGTGGTTGGGTGGTCCAAAGGTGGAAGATGTCATTAGATGATTACCCACCTAAAAAAAACGCCGGCGAAGCTGCTGGCAGAAGGCGAAAGTACTTAATAAAACGCTCGATGTCGTCAATCTATCACTTCATTGACGGTCTTGGTTTCTGATGTCTGATTCTTCTCAGCAAACTTCGCTGAGTTGTAGTCTGTAGACTTGTAGTCAACACTACAACAAATTCTCTTTTAATTTTCAACTCCATTTTACCGAGATCGTGTCTGTTTCAATGATTCCACATATTGTTATCCATTTACGCAGGCACTCGAAGTTACACTATACCAATTTTACATCGCAATATCCACTAGGAATCAATTTGCGAATAATTAATTATAACGGACACTGAACTTGTCTCGAAGTAAAAAATCCTGTTGACTTGAATAATATATTAAATATCCGTCAGTGACAGATTCCAGAAAATACTTTAAATACAGAAGTTGTGGAGGAAATGTTGAAGTTTGTTGGTGTATCCGTATTTTAAACTAATCATAATCATTATATAATAGTAATCAATCATAAATATATAATTATTATACAGTCGATTCCAGTGCCGATCGATCATAATATTTGTTACGTATCGACTACCGTCGACTTTTACTAGGATAACAAAGCAATCGCAGAGGTGCTTACTTCAAATCGTTAGAGTACGCTGGATGCTATTTTCATTATTGCAATTTACTAAATGATTTAAATTGATCCTCCTAAATATGTTGCCGTATCTCTTTTTTGGGGGGAGGGGGGGGGGGGAAATTATTTAATTGCGGAGTGGGAAGGCGTGTCGGACTTCTATTGACTAAAACGACACTTATGTTCCTTCTTTGCCCTTTGCGTTCCAACTTCCAGGACTATGGGTTTCCCTTTTAGAAGTCAAACCATGGCCCCAAGCCAACCCATGGCCCTAATCGGGAATTTCTTTTATCTGTGGGGAATACACATCCGCTTTGTTAGGTATGCAATATGCAACCATCCTCTTCAGTCCTTTTACTTCTGCATACAATATTAGATAATAATATTATTATGTTCTTCTACACCACTATTTTTTAATTATGGCAAATATTTAGAGGGCTTATTAGAAAAGGTCTTGTTATTATTTAAGTAAAGTCTCAATGCATAATATTCATAAACAGCAAAGTTATAAGCGTTTGTTTCTATCCCAAAATTTCACTCAATTTCTGGAAACATTGTACAGGTTATTGTTTATGAATGAAAGAATTTCAATAAAAAAGGAAAAACGCTGCGCTTAGTATTTTCTAGTAGTAGTTGTTATGAAAAATGATTCAATTATGAATTTACCAATTATGACAAATTTTCGTGGACAATTTTGGAATTTCGTTTTTTGTACTTTTGAATACACAAATATGATCAGTAACGGGTACTGATTGAGCCCCATTTTTTTGTGCACTAATTAAAAAAAGGGGTGTATAAGCTCAGCAATGTCGCTTTAAATCCTTTCTGAGGGAACTTTAAAAGTCAATGAACGTAGCACACTAACTAAGTACAACACGACGCGATCATTCCGTAGCGCACAATCCATGTTAATAAATGTAAATGACGCTCGTCATAAATGTAGAATACAAGAATACATTTTCTAGACGAATTTGAATATTTTTTCAACGAAATATAATCTAATCTAAGATCTAATATTAAGTCCTCTACGCAATTTGGTGCGAAACCGATGCCTCAGACACAAAAAAGCGATGACAAGGAATCAAATAGTGATGCCACGGGCTCTGGAATAGAAAATATTCTTTAAAACAATTGTTGCTTGACCATTACAAAAAAAATAACGAATTCATTTCAGCAAGACACACGCACCTTGCACAACCTGCCACGGCTTGATCTGAACGTGTTGCCCGTCTACGAAATGGGATACAACGGCAGCGGTGTACGAGTCTCGGTACTTGACGACGGCATCGAGCACAACCACACTGACTTACGAGACAACTACGTGAGTGTTATGCTAGCCTAGTCCTTTTGAGGCGGGTGGTTAAAATTTTCTGTGCTAAAATGGCACATGTTCAGTGCAGAACATGAAACCTAGATGGCGTTACTAGTATGCTGAACAGTCTAGTTATTGCTTGTAACAGTTGTTGCTGATGCGGCTTTTACTTTAAAGTGAGAATTACTATTAGATTGCCAGGAGTAGATTACGAAGAACTGTTAACCGATTTAAAAGTAAAAATTAGATTATAACAAAACTTTGTTGCAAGTTGAGTCAATCGCGGCAAGCTCACTTTTACAAGTTTTGAAACTTCGCACTACTACCTGCTCGTGCTCTTAATATTTCTGATGCCTTAGTACTAGAAAGGAGGCAGATCGACATTTTCCGTGGTAAAAAGACGCAACTGCGGTGGTGGCGGAGCGATGCGCTTCTTGACGACGACGCGCGACTCGACTACGAACGCCTTATTTTTAGTTACTTATTTCTCTCTGATCATTTCTGATGTCTTGGTACTAGGAATAAGGCAGATCAAAATTTTCCGTGGTAAAACGACACAACTGCATAGTTGGCGGACGGACCACGAAATTTATTAATTCCATGCCCAGATTGAGCTCCGATAAAGTTATGTAGCTCTAGTATTATTGAAGTTTACTTTGAAATTTTCGTGCTAAAGTGACACATCTCTGAATCGTATGGATGAAAATCAACTTTTATTCGATTCGGGCCTCAGAAATGTGTACATAGTAGTATAACAATTTGTTTACGGCTTCATTCATTAAATATTTAAATATTCTACCTTAATAATATATTAAATCAATTGTTAAATACCCATTTAATGAGTTTATTTTTCTACTTGATTAAAAGTCTAGGTTTTATGAATGAACTCGTTTTATACGTAAAATTCATAATTCATTTCATTAATATAAAATCAAAGAAATGCATGAATTCAAATATTTTGAGATTACTTAAATATTATTTTGCACAAACTGCGCGTGCTCATTCGGTGCTGTATCTCAGAAATTAGGAATATGTATTATTATTTATACTTAAAATAAAATTGATAGGTAATTTGTTTGACGTCATTGTTAAAGTGGCGAATATCACGTCTTATAAATCCTTTGGCCCTGGTAACTTCGCGGCCGATATGACGCGTGCCACTGTGGTCGCCTACCTCGAGTCGTAAGAAGTACCGAAATCGTTTGCCGCGTTGGGTATTATGTCCAGTAAGTAACATTATTCGAAGTGAATAAAAATACCTTTTTTCATTTATTTTATTAAACTCAATTTACAGGATCCAGAGATCAGTTGGGATAGCAATGATGGTGATTCTGATCCATCACCTAGGTATGAAGATCTCAAATTGAATTCGCATGGCACTCGTTGTGCCGGAGAAGTAAGAGAATTTTAATTATTTTGTTTAATTGCTTATATTGAGTGATTATAGTTTCATTTAACTATATTATGTACATATTTCACTATTTTCTAATGGAAGTCTTAACATTGTTCGTAGATAGCCATGACTGCAAATAACTTGAAATGTGGTGTGGGCGTGGCGTGGGGGGCAAAAGTGGGTGGAGTTAGAATGCTTGATGGACGAATTACAGATCGGATAGAGGGAGAAGCTATAGGTAAGTCAACTGCTACATTTTATAAGAGCCTGGTACATTCGGTCGCCATGTTGAGGTAAAACGTTGTAAGCTTTTTTGGATTTGGAATTAAGTAACTTTATTGTTACAGTTAGGTATCTCGTAAAAGCTTGCAGACTTCGTTTTTTTTTTTTAATAATTTATCTTGTATCTAAAGCCTATAATGTAGGTTATAGCCACTTAGACTCTAATACAAAGCGGGTAACTCTAGTGAACAAATTCCAGCCTTTTTTTTGTATAAACCTCGCTATCCATTCCTTTTTAATATTGTTGGTTTAAATTAAATGCAGATAAAAGCGGATTCTGTATTTAAAATGTTTAAACGAACTGCATGTTTATTTAATTTTTACTAATTAAATCAGCCGTCAAACATCAATTTTCTCACGAACGGGTGGGCGTATAAGGTTTAGGTATAATTTAGAGCCAGATACAGAGCCAGAGTAGAGTATAACGACCTAACCTGCGATTGCTGCGTTCAATGACATCTGTGTAACTGAAACAACTAGCCATCTCCTGTTACTTTATAATATCTTAGTAATATGGGTGAAATGTGACGTAACAGTTTTCTTTCTGTTGTTAGCTTGTTTGATTTTTTGGACGCAGTCAACAAGGAGAAACATCAAAACCTATATTAATTGGTTTAACTTATTTATTCGTTTCAAGTTTGATTAAGTTTGAGTTTCTTGGTGAATAAATATGAACTTCTCACAACAACCTTTTAGGATGTAAACATATTGGTGTATGTTGTTCATATTGGTGTATGTTTACTTCTCTTTAGATTTTCCTTTTTCATACAATTTGTAGAGCCTGTCAAATATATTATTCATTATTTCCCAAGAGGACGCCGGCGTCCGCACACTATTGTCTTTCTATTGTGTCTCTAATTACGGTATTCAACAGGTACGTAATGTTATTCGTGTTATTTCCTTTATTTCTTGTTTTACATATTTTTTACATTTTTAAATATTTTTAACATATAATATATAAAAAAAAAAAAAAAAATATTATTATTATATGCGCTCCTTTCCTCATCGATCCACAAGTAAAACACTGTTTCAATACACTAGGAAAACAACATTGAAAGAAGATGTTTAGTATATGCCCAACAAGATCATTTTAGTTTTTGGAATTGATTTTTTTATTATTATTCATGGAATTGTAAAATCATTGTTACCTAAGTAAATTAAATCGTAATGGTGCGTCGCGGTCGCCAAGTGGACGCCAATCTCTTGCCATCGCATCATGAAGTTATGATATCAAAGAAAGAAAACAAACGTCAGCCAACAAACAAGAGTTAGGTTGTCGTCGTTGTATGTTAGGCGGCCACATGTTGGTGGTGACCACGATTACTAGGGCGTTAGGAATTAAAAGAGCTTGTTTTCTACCAGTATCTACACGCGACAAGCTGCGACTTATATCTTTCTAAGATTCCGACTAGTTTTCACTATTGTCCCTATCAAAATTATTATTTCTTAATTCTTTTTACGTCGGATAATAAACAGCGCCTCGAGTAGCAATTAACGGCACAATGACGACGACGGCGGCGGCGGTCGCTGTGTCGATATGATACCGATCGCGATACAAATAAAATTAATACCCATATTATAATAATACCTATGTAACAAGTTTGGGCGTGCTCGGCAGTTCGGCACACGTTTTTCGGTTACGTATCGACTACCGTCGACTTTTACTAGGATAACAAAGCGATCGCAGGGTACTTCCATACAATTTAATATTAAATTGCTGATCTTCAGTCCAAGTAGCTCAACCGCTAGAGGGCGCTAAGAATATGCGAATTTAGTAATACTATAATCTGCTATAATTAAGGAAATAAAGTAAAATTCTGTAAATATTATTTTGATCACCTCCTTTATTACTTGCTTATTAGCTAGAGTGTATTTAATTGTTTTGGTGTTTTCTTTTAGGGTATGCGTTAGATAAAGTGGACATATACAGCGCTTCATGGGGCCCTAATGACGACGGACGTACAGTCGAAGGACCGGGGCGCCTTGCTAGTGAGGCGTTTAGGCGTGGTGTCACTGAGGTATACAGCATTCTATTTTACATTTTCAAAAACGATCAATTTGTACAATAAATAAGGTTAATTCAATTCAATTATCTGATAACTTAATTTGAGGATAGCAAGTATCTATCTAACGATAGAAAAATCAGTCCCTTATTTATGGATTCAATTATTTGAAGTTATGAAGTAATTATGGACTGAAGAAATTAGATTTGCATGGATCTCATCGGTTTCATAATGATTTGATTACATGTTTATTGTATGAACTTTAAAAGAGACCGACCTCTGAGTTGGTTTCAATACGTCTTCGCTGGATAACATCGGCTTTAGTTAATTATAGGCTATTTGCAAAATAACCATCATTTATGTAATGGTAGTCATTCTTGATCAGGGTCGTGGTGGCAAAGGCGCCATCTATGTTTGGGCGAACGGGAACGGTGGAGGTCATAGCGACAACTGTAACTGCGATGGGTGGGTATTAAATAAAATAATACACTATTTCAATTCATAGTACCTAGTAAAAAAAATCGTGCAGTAGGTAACGTTATATTTTTTTTTCACAGATATTCGTCTAGTATTTACACAATATCTATCGGAAGCGCTTCTCAGCATGGTCTGTTTCCTTGGTACGGAGAGATTTGTTCATCTACGCTAGCTGCAGCATACTCCTCTGGTGCTTATAAAGATCAGAAAATAGTAGGTTTAACACACTCACCTACGTCACTAATTCACAACCTGCTTATTCATCATTTATTTTGACGTAGTAGATTCATTCATAAAATATTGTTGATTCAAGGTTAAACAGAAACAACAATATGGATACTATATTGGCATCTCTTTCAGGCTACTACAGACACCGGTGATTCCTGTACGCTCGGGCATACTGGCACGTCTGCTGCGGCCCCATTGGCTGCTGGCATTATCGCTCTCGCTTTGAATGCCAAGTTAGTTGACCTTATTATGTGCCACCGTGCATTGCCTACGTTTCATGCACCTCTAATACTTGTGTTGGCATGGTCCGTTTGTCACAACGTCCCGTATCGTTTGTATAAAATAATGTCGCTTTGAAAAAAGAAAGAAAGAAAAACAGTTTATGAATGTTTATTATAAACTAACCAATAATATGTTTATGTTTTAGTAAAAATTTGACATGGCGTGATGTACAGCATTTAATTGTTTGGACGTCAGAATATGCTCCACTCTCGGCCAATCCGGGATGGCAAATAAATGGGTAAATATTTAAATTCCTATGTAAGAAACAAGGATAATATTATTCCAAATCTAAAACATGGTGTCTTTTTCAGTGCAGGACTTTATTTTGATGTGCGGTTTGGTTTTGGGCTTTTGAACGCTGGCGCCCTCGTGAAAATGGCACTGAATTGGACCAGCGTACCAAGTGACCACGTTTGCCATGTGGATGCTGCGCCGTAAGTATGTGTTCCTAGTATAACAGTCGTCTTAACGCGAAGTGCGTCTCCGCGACTCAATTGGTACACGAGACGGTACCATATTTATACTGTGACGGTGCGGAGTACCAGTAAACTGTCCTTTCATGATCTTCTCACGAATCGTTAGAGTTGAACGAATAAACAGTTAATAATGTTGTTCTTAGGTGTTATTCTTGTCTTATTACTGCTTGCGTGTGTAGTACATACCACGGATATCTATGGTACAATATACCTATATAACAATGCTGCTTGTCTTATAAATATTGATGTAATTATCAACATTTATAAGACAAGCAATATAGTTATATAGTGTCCAAAACACGCAACCATCTGTTGCTTGTGTTTTTTGGACTTGTAAATCTGTAAATAAGTCGTGTAAATTCTGAAAATGCTTGTATTACAAGCAAAAATTTGTTATGAATAAGGACTTATCCTTATTCATTACAAATTTTGAAATACCTCCTTACAAATGTCAATGAAATTATGATTGTGTATGAACGTGATAGGGATGGAAGAAGACCAAAGAAAATATGAGATAGCTAGAAATAGGTGCTCGTCACTATTTGATATGAGGGAATATGAAGAAATTTTATGCCGACATCAAATAAATTGGCCGGTGGATGTCGTGCGATACTGAACGAGAGAAAAAATGTTTTGCGAGTGTTGTGACTCCACCAAAATACAAGGGACAATGATATGAAGGTGATGAATCTTTACACTTATGAATCCCTAGTCAAATATACGTAAAGTTTCATCACACAACAGCTGATAGACGCGCGCAATGACCTTGCTGCGTAGCAAACAAAATAATGATTATTGCGTTTACGAGTTTTTTTGGTCGAAAATGTTGATAACATTTTTTTACAACACCACGCAATAAACACTATTTTGTAGGTACTGTACTTTTATTTTTTTTTAAAGATTAACTTATTTTTTATTACATTTACGAACGCAAAATTATTGGTTTGCTATGTATGAGTATCTCTAGAATTTCACTTTCACAAAATTAGCCTTACTAATAGAAAACATTACATTGCAGATCTAGAGAAGAAGAAGCACGTTTGTATTCCGGGCAAAATGTTGATATCTCTATACCAGTAGAAGGGGCTTGTGATGTAAATTATATTGAACATGTAGAAGTGACTATTAATTTACGATATAGCCGCCGAGGGGCGTTGGAGATCTATTTAGTTTCACCGCAAGGTGAGGTGTTTTTTGTTTATGGTAGCCTAGTACTTTGGTTGGTATTATACTGTTAAAAACGATCGCGATTGCTGAACGGTACTCGTCGGTAACTCGTTGCAGTTGCTTATTTTGTTTTGTTACGAGTATTAGAGAACAAATACTCTTAACAAAACACAATAGAAAAGCTATATAGCTAAAACTAATATAATATATGGCGACGACGACGGACATGTTCATGAAGTTTTCTTTTGTTTTTAGGCACAAAAGTACAACTTCTTAGTGAACGGCCTAAAGACACATCAACAAATGGTTTTGTGAATTGGCCTCTTATGTCTGTAGCTACGTGGGGTGAGAATCCTAGGGGCGTTTGGAAGGTCATTTTCACAGACAAGGTTTGTATACAAATTATGAAGTCTTGTCTTTTACATCTTGGTTGACTGCATAGTTCTTGTCAATCGTGTTTGATACCGATTCATTATTTAGAAAAGTGAAAATTTAAAGAATAGGCTAACCTAACACACAAAAATCTCGATATTTGGATATGCTGTATTGGCATCCCTATTCATATAGGTAAGGTTATGGTTAAAAAAAACTGGGATAATAATATGGGATAAGGGCAGGAAGAAGAAGAAGATGGTTAAAATAACTGTTATAACATTTTTTTACAGACTTACGAGAAGAATGTGGGCGAAATTGGACCTGTAAGTTTAACCATACATGGCACAAAAGTAATGCCAACACACATGAAAAACGGACGAAGGATTTACAATGACAATTACAATTACCAAGAAGCGTTCGAATATTTCGATGATGTAGACAAAGGCGTTGACGTCGCGTCGAATACCGTTACAGACGACGAAGCTGTAGCAGTGGTACCAGGCGAGCATAAAATTGAAGCGGTTAACGATATTCATGACATTGATGCAACAGTATTAGCTGAAGTAGAAAAGGAATTACAAAGAATTCATCATAGAAGAATATATATGGGCGTAGGACTGTAAAATAATAATAATTTATTTTAAATATCGGCTTTAATACCATTGTAAATAATACCACTTGAGTTTTTATTGCCAATATCCAAATTTTTATTTATGGAATGAAATATTGATCTCGTAGTATAACAAGTTCTACATCATACCGAATTATACTATAAGTTGGATTACTTATTATTTATTGTTTCTTGACCTTGGTTAAACATATCAGATGCAATTACTTACCTTACCATTTTTATCGGCTGGGATAAAATAATGTTTAAGATACCATGTATTCAAATCATACGTAAATTTACCTATGTAATACTGATTTTTAAAATATATTTTATTACCTATAAAAATATAACGACAATGATATTCACAGTTACAATAAAACTATGATACAAAATGAAGTTGTTTTCTTATATCCTTGTTCTTTTCCAAAATATGTAGACTGTTGTTGGCCATGAACTTGATTGAGAAGCAATATCTGCTACGTACCTACTATTTACTCGTTTCGTTCTTTCTGATTCTTAATTTCAGATATTTTTTTAAATAATTTAGGTATTATGGAATCATTAATTAGATACCTTAGAGTACTCGTATAGTTGTCACATTTTTGATGGCCCCCTTTGCGTTTTTATGGTTTCGGAAGTCGACCGTACTACGAATATGACCCAGACGCATCCCAGACGACTGACCGTGAAAGATGTGACAAAAGTACGTTTGCAAAATCTTACCATTCACCAGCTGCTACTTCTGTGCTCTTAGTACTTGGCACGGGGAGGTCTAAAAGTTCGCGGAATGGAGGGGTTTCCAGGTAAAAAAAAACATTTTGTTGAATTATTGCTATGAAGGTTGGCCATAAATAGCACGATTATAATTCATCATCTATTGTAATTCTTTATAGCATACAAGTAGTTATACAATTATATTCTTAATAATTTTTAATAAATAACATACACTGAAAATATTCACAGCGATTGATACAAATAAATTATTATTAGCTTACGTTGCGTAGTACGGACATATTGTTTTTTGTAGCGCAAAGCAGGCTTAAATCTACATAGTTCACATCGATGATATACTTACTACACCAAGCAGTTAGTAGAATGGAGACAGCTTTTAAATTGTGCAGGTAATATAATTTGGAATAGCTACACTCTGGTGAATGTAACTTATTTTTACACAGGTCAACACTACACTTCGCAGGTGACCGTAACCTAGTTATGATGACAGTTGCAAAATATTGTGTCAAATTAAATTTTAATATAAATATGTAAGTTTATTTTTATATCTCTTGGGTGTTACTACGGCCATCCAACAGGTATACTCAGATATCTTTTCAAGGGCACGACTGTAAATATTCACAATAAAAAACAAGGGCACCACGATGATATCGATGAGTAAAAAACACAAGTAATATTTTGACATTTCTGTAGATGGATCATTCGAGGAAAAATCCTTCAATTCTGAAAACTATTTCTATATGAATGTATATGTTCTTCTGTTCTGTGATATAAACCTTAAAAAAATATTAACATAATGTGCAAAAGTTTATGTAGTGTAATATTCCGGAAAAAATCGAAACCAGCTGGAAATTGGTAAAATTGTTTAAAACACCATCAAAAGAAATCTAAAAAGTGCTAATTGATCCCACACCTGGGAAAAAAAATTAAAATATAAATAATTAAAAAAAGGTACTAATTTGCTATAATATAAACTAATTAAAGTATCGATTTACCTTAGTAAGTAGTCTAAAGTATTACTTTAATTAAGTTAATATTTCAAGAAAGAAAAAAAAACAGTGATCTAAGTTTAAAGTTACCATATTGTTAATTCGGAAATCGGAATACCGAGAGGGAGTATGATTTGGAATTAAAAAATTTCATACACTGTTTTTTTCGTAGTTTTTTTACGTTATATTTTTAGAAATTGTTTAAATTAGTATTCCACAAATGTAAGAAAACAAAGAGGTAGGAGTGGGTACAAATCTGTAGTTGCCGCTTTTGGAGAAAAATAACAGGGTCACATAACTATTTGCTGTGCTTCAGTGTACTAGGATTAGCACTGTGTATTTTCCAACAAGGATTTTTTAAAAACAAGAAAGAAAAAATCTAGTAAATATTTCAAATAACCTCCTTAGTCTTACGATTTTAGACAGTCATCGGACACATAATTTATATTTAACAAATTTCTTGTCTCTCAATTGGGTTAATGTAATTTTTAATAGGCATTTAATTTTGGGCTTACTCCCAATAAATAAAATGGTATTCCAAATATGGTGCACATTAACTACCAAAGATTTGATCAGGAAAGTGGAAACAGGGATTAATAAACCACACACATTGTTTAAAATTTTGTAATTATTTATATGGTACATATTTATATCAACTTTTAACATTAAATCCTAATTCTTTAAGTTCTTTAACTAAATAATCGTCTTTGTACTCATTTATTTTGGACAGCCATTCTTCAGTGGATATCACGTGGCGACATCTACCGCCTAACTCAGGAGGCAAGTATTCAGGGTCTATGTGTTTGTGGAGAGAACTGACATCGTTGCCATGGAAATGGATGCGACTCCACACAGCTTTCGGCATAAACTGCTTGAATAAATAGAAAATGGAGTGAAGAATCCAATTGTATCTGATGATGTGAAGGCTATGATTTGGTAGTGGGAATGATACCTGGAACCAAAAAAATATACTTGTTATATTTATGATGGAAGGAAAAGTAGCGACATCTAAGGTAAAGAAGTGGAATTTCTCAAACTCTAGCACGTGTTGAGGTTGAAACAATTCCTTTCTATATCAGTAGATGCCACATTATGTATGAATGCCTAGTACTTTCTGTTTGAAATCGAATTTTAAATATATATTGTTTTGACATTGATTTGTATTAACCTAAATGACTATAATGTTTATTTTTCCTTCAAGTTTAGTAAACTTACCCCCATTAGGCTAACTATTTGTCCGGCCACGGTTGGCGTCAGTTGGGCCACCTGCCTCAAGTTCAGGCCATCAAGGTCCACTACGATAGTGACTCCTAGTATCTGCAGCTTCGGCTGCATCACTGCTACTTCATCCATCACTAGTGCGAGACGGACTACGTCGTCTATTGGTACTGTGTCTACGTCCCACCGACCTGATAGAGAGTTAAGGAAATCTTTAGATACATCCATTATTTTTACGATAATATGATTGGGGAGTGCAGTACTGCCACATCACATATATATTTTAAACACAAGGAAAAATATTAATAACAACAGGACTAATGCACATGACGATATCGTTCACTATAATAATACTGCTGACTTGAAAAACATAATCTAACATTGTATTTTAGAATTCTCCGATATCAATGGCCGCAGTGACTTAATTATAAATGGACATCACTATAATATAAATAAATTTCTACGAGTAAATAATCTAATGGCGATTCAATTTTAATTTTATAAGGGTTTTAAATTTTTTCAATGTACTCATTTTATTATTTAATTTAATTTTCTTATCTATCTAAAATCATTACATTTATTCAAAATGCAATTAATGAATCATAATTTAATTAATTATAATTTAATGAGTAATTAATATGCCAATGAATTTTTTATGTTGTATAATATAGCTTTGAATGAAATGATAATTTTCGTTATTTTCTGTTTTTAATATTATTTTTTAAATATTTTTTTGCATGTAAACACTTTACTATGTTATGTAAAGCCGTTTATTGTGCATATGGTGTTAACCTGTAATTAATTGCTGCACTTGTAAATGCTACCCTAGTCGTTAAATCTTCTGATTTTTGTATATTATAGTGTAAACAATAAAATTGTTTGTTCACACACAAAAAAATAAATACCTCAAATAATTAAGCACAAAAAAAATTAACTCAAATAATTAAGGTTAATAACACTACAAATTAAAATTATTATAAATTAATTAAATAAATTGAAAACATTATAAATTAGATGAAAACATTATTTAAATTACAAAAAAAAAAGAATTGATAATAATTGATTTATATATATTACATTACATTTTACTTTATGGAAACTTCATGCTTCTTCTAAATCTCGATCTGAAACCTCGGAATATTTAGGAAAGAGATGGTCAATGTAGGTATACCAAAGATGCTGTACCACATGAAGTTACTATAGACCCTGAAACCAAATTACCATTGAAAAATTACTGTAGGAAATATTCACTAATTCTTTGACCTATCTGAGAACATTCTGAGAATCGAATCTAGGCCCTAATGTGCAGCAATAGGTCGTTTAACAACTAGGCAGTACCAAATATATTCTGTACCGCAAGGTGAGGTGTTTTATGTTTATGGTCGCCTAGTACTTTGGTTGGTATTATACTGTTAAAAACGATCGCGATTGCTGAACGGTACACGTAGTGTTGGTAACTTGTTTAGTTTTAATAGGCATATTTCGTATCTTAAAAAAAAAAAAAAAAAAACAGGATTTACAATACAGTCTAATACTTGTACTATTACTTATTTTGTGGCAGTACTTAAGAAATCAGAGGTGGATGAGCAGCGGTGGCCCAGTGGTAACTACCCCAACTTACAAATTGTAGGTCGAAGGTTTAAACCCAGCCATGTGATTACTTCGTGTAATTTATTTCATCACCACTGCTCTCAAAACGATGAAGGGAAACATCGTGTGGAAATCGGAATGTCATAGAACCAAAAATTCGCAAAAAAATTTGCGTGGCGGATTACGGCCCATACCCTCTCTTAAGGAGGCCTGGGTCCCAGTAGAGGGAATATTTCAAGGCCGATTATGCTTAGATCCGGCGCTCATTATCGGCATCGGTACAGCTGAGGATTTTACGTGGCAAAAAGCAGTAAACATTAAGATCATGGGAATAAAATAGAAATTTCCATGAAATATACTATGTTTGTTGTAACAAAATACCGCTGAATTGGCAGCCTTAAGGATGCTTCGGGATACTTCGGCATCCTTCGGTACGAAGCCCGTATACGTGCGGGGCGAGGGGATTGAATGAGTGATTGATTACACTTGTCTTCTTCCTCAGCAAGAGCTGCTAAGAGCGCTAGATCCAAATCCACCATATTAAATACGACTCAGGCTACCACCTTGTAACAACACGATATTGAGAGGCTTATGGATGGTGCGGCATGCTTAGGGATGCCGATGCCGAGAGAGCTTTCCGTTGCCGATGCCGATAGTGGACGCCGGGCCTTAGGGTTACTTAAGGAGTCAGATGACATTTTTCTTCATCAACAGCTTACCAAACCTCATGAGTATGATGCGCCCATTGTCAGGACTCTCTGGTAGGATTCCCGCGTACACGTTCTTCACCTGCACCAGCTCGAAGGGATCGCAGTCATATAGATAAGCGTTCTGGCGGCGAAATTCTTCGTAGCGCACCATCTAAAAATAAACAAATGTTTTATTGGGTTTTAGTCAGTAAAAGTCTGACATTCTTCATTAAACCTTCAGGAATGTATATCTTAAACAATTTTTATTAAGTTTGTAATTACATTAAAAAATAATATCTATTTTGCGTTACGGTACTTAAAAAGTCTTCGAGAATCGATTCGGAAATCGAAAAATTTACATATGTACGAGTACAGACTCGCACTTGACCGATTTTTAACTATTGGCATCAGCCTTATACTGTTCCCACTGCTGGGACTCTGAGACCTCTCTATGAGAGGGAATGGGCCGTAATCCACCACGCGGGCCTAGTGCGGGTTGGTGGATGTCAAATGTCTTCGAATTTTTGGTTCTAGGACATGCCGGTTTCCTCACGATGTTTTCCTTCACCGTTTTGGGAGCAGTGGTGATGAAATAAATTACACAAAGTAATGCGCCTGGATGGGTATGAACGCGCGACGTACAGCTCATAAATCGGGGCCGTTACCACTCGGCCACCACTGCTCCCTAACTTTAACTATTATACTGTACAAATATTGCTATTTGCTAATCCTAATATATATACAAATAGAGAAAAACAACATATGATGAGCTCCAAAATAATATATTATTCACATGAAGATTATCATCTCAATGCAAAAAATACTGACCAGATTAAGTAGCCCACCGGAAAGTCCCATTCGCTCTAAGTAAAGTATGCAAGTTAATTTATGACGAAAGAAAGTGGGAAAAACATAGTTTACTTTCTCACTTTCTTTACTAACGCCAGCTATTCAAGCTTATTCGGCTAACGACTTCACCATACTGGTGACTTTCATTAAAGGCTATTAAGATTGATCACACCTCTTACATCGGTGCCTTAATTAAGGATAGGAAGTAAACATATACTTATTCTGATATTATAAAGAAGTAAAAATTGTAACTTTGTAAACACGCCAAAATTTTGATCGTTTTAATCCCGTGGAGGGTCGATCCGGTACATGAAACACTATCGATTTGAAAAGATAAAAAAAATAAAGTACTTTTTTCTAAAACTCGAATCAATATACGCATGTAGGAAATTAATTTCTTAAAGTAAACGAGTCAATGACCTTTTAGGTAGTTGTCGGTTGTTACGTTCTAACTACGAGTACCTACTGGTCATTACACTCGCACGCATGTAGGAAATTAATTTCTTTACGTAAACGAGTCAATGACCTTGTAGGTAGTTGTCGGTTGTTACGTTCTAACTACATACAGGTCATTACACTCGCCCAGCTGACGGTTATTTCAAGAAATTAATTTCGTGCAAGTGTAAATTAAGGCGAGTTTAAAAAAAGTACTTTATTTTTTTAATTTTATCTTTATAAATCGACAGTGTTTAAAACGATCAAAATTTAACGGTGTATAGGGGTAATCTCTGCAACTACTGTACATTAATATGTAGCTGCAGTAGCCCTGAGTGCTATAGCATATAGTACATTAGCCTATATACTATAAATTTTCTAATTTCCCGCGGTTGAAACTGTTTTCAAAATCTATATCATATTTGTAAAAACTGTAACATAAAGAAAATATTACAATGAGAGTCATTAGAGTTACAGGATGCAGTTGCATTTTGGAGAGTGTGTGCGGGAATTACATGATAACATGACATTCCGCCATCTCAATTCCGCCATCGGACAACCCGGCCGGCGTACGGCGGATATCCACCAACAAACTTCTACGGTACGGACTAAGCGTTTTGCCTCCTCGTTTATACCGCGTACATCGAGAGACTGGAACAGTTTACCTGCTGCGGTCTTTCCGTCCAATTATAATTTAGGTGTCTTCAAGGCTAGACTGAATAAACTAGTGCGCCTCACCATCAACGATTGCATCACTGCTTCACATCAGGTGGGATTGCAGTCAAGCACTAGTTTATATCAATTAAAAAAAAAAGTTTATGTTATAATAAAAACTCAAACTAGGATCGCAGGCAAATACTAGTTTATAAAAAATATTAAAAAAAAAATACGGTTAATGTCGGATATCTATATCTAGTAAATTCCAAGACTGCTCGGCAAAACCTAAAATATTCTAAGTGTTGCCGCTAAAAGTTTGAATGAATTACTGATTGAATCGCTAACCAAAGTAGGTAGAAAATATGTATTCATTTTCTACAATTATTTTTCTTTTAACAAATAGTTCAATAACGTAACAACTAGTACTATATTGATGACTTTTTTAATAAGAAGTCGCAAATGAGCGATTTTCACAAAACAGTTTGGATTTTTACCGGTAAATGCTAGGTTTCGCAGCAAATCTTGGAATTAACCATGGATGGGGTTTTTACAGTAGCACTGACATGCTAGAAATGGTGCTGGAGCAGTCTAATGTGACTTAGATGTATGCGTCCAATTACACTTCTAAAAAATTTATGCTTATCATACCTTCAACACTGAAGAATTGAAATCCCATCATCATTAGACAGACCTGAATAAACAACAAATACTCCAATCAAGGGAACAAAAACCATCACAAATAAAGTAGCTCTTACAAACACACATCGATCCTTTCGAGTCTATAAACTCAAACCCTGTCATTTCTATCATTTGACCACCAAACGCAGGGATGCACCACCGGGAAATGGTGGACATCCCACCCAGCTCACAACGTTTTGGGAACTGATTTACTATGCTAAGTTGCATGGAGTGGAATTCCCTGCTGGAGTCTGTGTTTCCTGACAGCTATTATACAACCTTAGGGGTCTTTATGTCAAGAATGAGTTGATTATTTCTAGCCAAGCGTGTTCTTTCGTCGACTACTACACATCATCGCTTACCGCTTGTCGATATAAAAACACCGACTTCCGAAATTGAAGTTATTTTGCATTTTTTTGTGTTTTGTAGGCTTCCGTACCACAAAAGGAAAAAAAAATCGGAACCCATAAGGGATCACTTTGTTGTCCGTCTGTCTGTCTTTCAAGATCCTTTATCTCGAGAACGCGTGGAGGTATCAAGTTGAAACTAAAACCATATATTCAAGTCTGCGGTCCCATAGAGCTGTGAAAAAAACAAACTTCTAAGCTAACGAGAAAAAAAGATACGACCGTTTTTTGTCGCCAAAAACGTATATTTGGACACTCACAAAGGAATCAAAATTCATAGGTACTTCCCGTTGACCTAAAATTCTTAAATTCGGCATGAAGCAAAATCTCATAGTACAAGTATAGGAAAAAAAACTGAATATTGTAAATTTAAAGTTACGTCACCAAAAAATAAACATTTTTGCGATTTGGAAAACTCTTCGAGACTCAATTCGAGAATTGAACTGTTTTCATAAGTCTGTCCTTCCTAGAGAGGTCCCTCCTTTCCCTCCCCTAAAGAGGAGGCCTGAGTCCCAGCAGGGGGAACATTATAAGGCTAATGCTATGCTATGCTATGCATAGCCAAGTTTGAACGGAACCCTCAGTGTGCGAGTCCGACCCGCACGTGATTGGTTTTCTACATTGAAGTCGGTTGTATTTTTTTTGTAAAAAGTTTTTTATATAAAAACGAGTGAACGCCAAAGTTAATAAAAAATGGGTCACAACGACACCGATACCATTAATTTGAAAGATCACATAATTATGTATCCGCGACGCGGTTGCAGTCAATACAATGATTCATAGCACGAGTGACGTCATCCGACACGCTTATCTGAACGGCGCGCGGCGTCGGCGCAGTGACGCAACGTTCTGATAACAGCGTCATGGCAACCTTGTGGTCAAACGATAAATTGAACTCTACGTGATAAGCGTATGACTAGAATTTTAGTGATCAATTAGACTGCAATTGCGGGGGCGGGTCTTGGCGTCACTGTGTGTTCACAGCGCCCAACGAGCTATATAATACGCGGCGTATAAGTTGAACCAAAATGGCGATCGAGCTTCAATGCGCACTATAGCACACGACAAATAAATTGAACCATTTGCTGTGTTATGCGCAGGCCACTTCGATTGAGACCCGGAAAATAGTTAAAATCCTCGTCACACAAGTAGAACCATTATGACAGGCGACCATGACCAGTAACCCCGGTCTCATTTGAAGCGGGGTCTTGGGCCCATAACCCTTTAACCATAGCAACGACGGCCATCTTGGATCAACTTATTTGTTGCGTAGGTAAATACTATAAATATCTTGGTTCCATGACTCTTCGGTAGTTGAATCAAGAAGGCACGTTATGTTTCTTATATTTAGGGGTTAATAGTGATGAACTGCTTCTTCATCTGGGATTGCACGGCTCTTTTTCTAAGTAAAAGGGGATAATTTTAAAATGGTTTCGTTTCTGGCTTGTTTTGCTGCATTTTTGAAATACTGACATAGCCTGGTTTACAATATTTTTGTACACTCTAGGGTAGACTTAGAGCGGCAATGTCGGGCCGCCATGTTGATACCGCTTCGTCGACAGAGTTGTACGTAAGCAGGCGTACACCAAGCGTATAATGAAGAATACCCGTCTATGAAGGTGCGCGTCCGTGGTCAGTAGACCTTAGTGGCCGACTCAGAGCTTACTGTGGCAGTGTGGCTGGATACATACCTCTTTAGTTTGAGGATAGCCTCGAAAACAGACAAAATGAGGGCTTTGTACGTTCACTCATATATAAGTAAAGAGAAATATAAACTATGGATTTTAAACAAATCGCTGAAACATCCGACCGGCAGGCAGAAAACTCGACTACAACAGTTGCGAGCCACACTGGTATCATAAGAGCAAAAAAGCAGGGCTTTACGATGCTATCGCACTCAGATATTCAGTATCCAGAGGCATACACCTCAATAAGGCCCTTCTTCTTCGACGATAATCTGAAGATCTATCCGAACTACGTGTCGCATAACGAGCACAGCAGCAGATGTAATTAAGAGAATAACATATACGTGCTTCCTTTACGTAGCGACATTATGGCGCCAATTATAGGAACTGCACGAAATCCTGCATCGCGCAATTGGAGCTCCACGCGCGATTTCAATCATATATCGACCGCCTCCCCAGGGCAACCGGGGGTCCCACTAGGACTGACCGCCAGGTGTCGCGTAGCGGCGCTGTAATATACAAAGCGCCGCGGCGCTCCTGCTGTCGCCTGCCGCCCCCTTTGAGTGGGGTGCAGCGATTGCGAGGCGAAGATCTATAGGCCCACGGCCCCTTAGTCAGGAGAGCAACCGGCTGGATCTGGTAATTGAGGACGGCCTGTCTTTCAAATGCTCTTACAAAAATAGTTGTTTTAGTCTCCGAAACAAACACAAAATGAGTTCGTTTCAAATACGTTCACTCATGTATATAAGTAAAGAGAAATATAAAACATGGAATTTAATCGAAACCCTGAAACCTCCGACCTTCAGGCAGAAAACAACAATTGTCTCTCATTCCAAGTGCACCTCTCAAACATACGAGGACTGCGTTCCAATCTCTATCCGGTCCACCACCACCTTGAGACTGAGAAGCCACACTTGCTTTTCTTGACGGAGACTCAGATTAGATCAATTGAATGCCCGTCAGATGCGGAGTTCCTCAACTACCCGGGATATTCATTGGAGCATCATTTCCTGCCGCGTGCCGGTGTCTGTGTGTACGTCCGTAATGACATCTGCTGCCAGCGCCTCCGTCACCTTGAAGACACAAGTCTTTCTACGCTATGGCTGTTGGTGGACACTGGCATGAACAAAATGGTCTATGCCTGTGTCTATCGATCGCACAGCGGTGATCAGGAGACAACTCGAATGTTCGACAAGCTCAGTGAGGCCGCCAATAAGGCTCTGCATAGGTACCCTGATGCGCAGTTTGTCGCTCTGGGGGATTTTAACGCCTGCCACCGGGACTGGCTTTTCCCGTACAAAAGGACCGACTACGCTGGGAGAGAAGCGCGAAAGTTTGCAGATTCAATGGGCCTCTCCCAGTTGGTAATGCGAGCGACAAGGGTGCCTAACGTAGTTGGTCATACTGCTAATTGTCTGGACCTTCTGCTGACCACCGATCCGGACAGATATACATCTATAACAGTTTCTTTACCGCTTGGAACTTCAGATCACTGTCTAGTGAAGTCTGTATCGGAGTATTCCATACCTTATAGCGATGTACCCATCGACGTACCCATGAGTGGTCACCCATGGTTCAACGCCGATTGCGTTCAAGCTAAAGAGCGTAATCAATCGGCGTTTCTCGCCTGGGTTGACGCTTATGACCACAAAGCTCCGGATCTGAGCTCAAAGATGAGAACCATCAAAGATACTGCCAAATCCTACAAAAAGGCACTAAAGAAGGCTCGTAGGTCTATAACAAGCCGGCACACTCGTCGCAGGACTGCCCGCCGGCCGGCGTATCGTGAAGAGTCGGCGCTAAGAGAAATAGCGCCGTGACGCACCTACAGTACACACACATACAATAACATTTGGGTGCAACAAGTGAGCCAAGTACCTGGGTGTGACCATCGATCGTAGGCTTACTATGGAGCCGCATGTCTATAGGGTCACCAACTTCCTCAAACCAGTGGTCTCGTCTCGACTCCCGATGCGCATCAAGTTGGGCGTATGGAGCGTTCACAAGTCGGCGCCTCTGTCGCTTTGTCGTCCCTCGCCAGATTTCCTCCGGGATACCGGAGGATATCCACACACTGGGAAACCGGAGGTTCCAATTTCGAACCAACATAATATCACGGAGACGGTATTTTAAGATGCTATTGCACTCAAACGCTCAGTTTTTCAGAACCAGACCCAACATTCTGGCTATTCTACTTTGCCGATAACCGGACGCTCACTCCGGAAGTACTATGTTTCAAAAGATCTTGCAAAGCAGCAGATGCAGTCTAAACTCAGTAATTAAGAGAAAAAATAAAAACTATCTACAAAAAAAAAAAAAAAATACACCCGACTTCAATGTAAAAAACACACTATAAATTACTTTAATTGGAAACAACGATTTCAGAAACTTTTTAGTGTGTTTTTGACATTGAAGTCAGTATTTTTTTTTCTTTTTTGGAAAAAGTTTTTCTTACACAGTAAGTACAGTTCTACGATTAGACTTATATGTCAAGGGAAAATTGCAAACACAGTAAGTTCTTTTTTAATGTTAATTTTGGCATCGCACGGTTTGTGCATTTAGCCAGTTTTAAGTTTAGAAAGTATGTAACACACAGTGGCGTAGCTACGCGTGGGCGATGTGGGCCCTCGCCTACGGCTTCGCACTAGGCGTGGGCAAAGTGTGTCATCCTTGCGATTGGAATATTTGCATCTTAATTACTAAAATGTTCCGAAACAGTGTACGTTTACCTGGGACAAACGGTCCACTTGGGTAGGTCTAACTTCGAGAAAGAGGTCAACCGTCGAATCCGTCTCAGCTGGGCGGCGTTCGGGAAGTAGCGCGGTGTTTTTAGTTGCGTCATTCCGTGTAAATAAACTGTTTTTCTTTCTTCTTTCTTCTTGTCCAACAGACTACAGTGTCTCAAGAAGAAAGTCTATGCATGTTGCCAGTGATGATATATAGCTGTGAAACGTGGTCGCTTACAATGGGCCTCATAAGAAGACTTAAAGTCACCCAAAGAGCAATGGAAAGGGGTTTGCTCGGGGGTTCCTCGCGTGATCGAATTAGAAATGTAGATATCTGCAAGAGAACCAAGGTTGCCAACATAGAACGTATAATCGCCAAACTTAAGTGGCAATGGGCATATTGCCCGCAGAACAGATGGCCTTTGGGGCCAAAAGGTTCTGGAGTGGCGACCGCATACTGGAAGACGCAGCGTTGGAAGGCCTCGCAAGGTGGACCGATGACCTGGTCAGGGTCGCTGGAGTCCGATTGATGCGAGACGCACAAGACCGGTCATTTTGGTGATGCTCGGGGAGACCTATGTCCAACAGTGGACTTCTTTCGGCTGAAATGATGATGATGATGATGGTAAGGGACGATGTGTTGACGCTGGATTGCGATAGTGCATGTCTCGTTTTCGAATTCATGAAAGAAAAGGCATCGCTGATACACCTTCGCCCACATCTACACTAGTCCACGCTACGCCTCTGGTAACACATTCTATGTTTTTGCAGTATTTGACTGCTAATGTATCGGGTCAGTGTTCTCGGTAACCTTCGTCGTGGTAGTCAATACTTCATAATTCACAGCTCCATTTTACCGAAATCGCGTCTGTTTCAATGATTCCACATATTGTCCAGTATTGTCCAATCAATTTGCAAACAATCAAAACAGACACCAAACTTCACTCGAAGAAATCCCACCAAAAAATCCTCCGTAGAATTGTAAAATATCGCGATGAATTGTAAACATTTTTTTTTTAAATAAGACACGTCAAGACGTTGGAAACTAATGAATTTGAAGAACTTCTTCGTTCCACTTCTTTATTAGCGATCGATGTTTCGGATGTGATTTATCGTACACAAAACGATTTTTTCATAATATATATCAAAAAATTATTATGTAATTTATTAGATACAATCATACAGAGTCTGCAATTTTCCGGAGACATATAAGTCCAGGAGGAAGCATATGGTTGTGCAGGATGGTCAGGAATAAACTCACTGGTTTCAACTAAAGCCCCTAGTCGACACACGATTTCATGTCAAGGAATTTATGTATAAAAGCAGTGACCGGCACTGGTGTAGCTACGAGGCCAGGCAAGGCGGGGCCCCGGGCCCCCAAGCTCTGAGGACACCCAAAATTTCATTAGATTACCTCTTATTGAACTTCCCCAAAATTCTCCTATCTCCGAAATCTAAATAAAGTAGGTTGAAACACTACTTTGATCATGCCAAGTCGTTTTAGTCAGTAAAAGTCTAACAAACTTTTGGCGAGGTTATTTGATGAATTCCCATGTTTTTTTTTATTGTTGATTGGTTCGCGCTTGACCACTAACTCATTTGATAGAAAGCGACGATGCGGTCGACGACGGAGCGCGCTTACCTAGAGGTAACCTATTCACAGGAGACACAGACTCCAATCCTTAGCTGTAAGCACAATGAATGTGTTCCCAAAACGTTTTGTGTGTATAGGTAGTAAAAAAGGGGCCCATATTTCTTTGCCCCCATGCCTTTGATCACCTAAACATTTTCATTCCATGTCTTACCTAACTTGGACATAATGATAGTCCTTGACGATTGTCGTAATGGCGCGAAAGGAAATTGCCCGAGTCGAGAGGATTGGATGATTGATGATAGTTTTGGCTGAAAACCATGCCGGCCATGTTGAGCAACTGATTAAAGAAAGAAATATAGTTTATTGACGACAAACATACCTCATACCTGAAAAAAATAACAACTCTATATATTAAAAAGATATGCACGCAGTCACATTTTTTTTATTGTGGATACGTTCGCGTTTAACCACTATCTCACGTGATGGTAAGCGATGATGTGGCCGATGATGGAGCACGCTTGCCTAGAAGTAACCCATTCACTCTTGACTTAAAGACCCCTAGCTATCAGGAAACATTCAGGACTCCGGCAGGGAATTACGCTCCTTAGCTGTACGCATAATGATTGTGTTCCCAAAACGCTTTGTACGGATGGGTGGGATCGCCACCGTGTACCGGTGGCGCAACGCCGTGCGTCTTGTGGTCTGATGATGGAAAGGACTAGGGGGAATTAAATTGTTATATTCCAATGCACACTCGCGCACAACGGCCAGCGAATTGGTTAATGATGTGATATGCTCCAGACTTTGTCATAAAGTAGCCATTCAATCTTTAATTAAATCAAATTATCAATGCATTCAATAGACTTAGATAAACTAAGAGCTCTATTAGTAGATATTTTTTTAAATATAAATAAAAAATAACAACAAAATGAGAGGGCAGCCCTATTTTTGAGCGAACTAAAAGATGTTTCGTCAAATATCCTCCATGCATGGTTCGGTGATTCTGACATTGACACTATTCAAGACAGGTATTTTTTACCTTCACCTACTTTCATTGTTGCCATCCGTCGATCTTTATTATCTTAGGGTGTTTTTTATTATGCATGCATGCGTGATGAAATCCGCATGATAATAAAACATCCTTATTCTTATTCCAGTCACACACGATCCATTTTACTGTCAAGTTTATAGCCCACAGGGGCCCGTATCAAAATTCCCTCGTATAAAAAAATGGTGTTGTTTTACAAATGCTTGGTTTACCCTAGGAAAAGGTTGTGGATAACATGTTACGAATTTTTGTCTATTTCGGGGCCCCTGTAGGGTGGGGGCCCTGGTATAATTGATAGGCAGATACGGTGGTAGCTACGCCCCTGGCTTGAAGCGACACGTCCGGTAAATTTGGTGGTGTGTTTCTGTCAGAATCTATGAGTATAATGTCAAGTCTGTTATGGTCTTAGATTAAATCAAAACAGCGGAAGATAGGTGTCTGGCCTCTAGCGCGTCATCATCATCATCATCATCATCAGGCCTCCTCTCTAGGAGAGGGAATGGGCCGTAATCCACCACGCGGGTCCAGTGCGGATTGGTGAATGTCACATGTCTTCGAATTTTTGGTTCTAGGACATGGTTTCCTCACGATGTTTTCCTTTACCGTTTTGAGAGCAGTGGTGATGAAATAAATTACACAAAGTAATGCGTCAGGCCAGGTTTGAAACCGCGACCTACGACTCGTAAGTCGGTGCCGTTACCACTCGGCCACCACTGCTCTTCACTCACTCTAGCGCGTGGAACGCTGAAATTGTGCCAATTGGCACGATTACGCATCGGTCGCAACTCGCAACGATCACACACGTTCGGCGGCTAACGCTATTTTGCTCGTACGCGCGCTTCTCTTATCTCCTTGTCTATCAGTGACTACAGGTAGTGTAGATGTGTGAGTTTGGTGTCCAAGTTTGCTGATTGCAATGTTAGCGCGGAACCTTCGCGTAATGTATCTTCCCTTGTAATATATTCAATGGTATAAACGGTAAACTGAATCGTGTGTGGCTGACAATAAGCAGCTTATCTATAAGTACCTATATTCTCAATAACAAACCAATCTAAAGATTGACACAAACAATCGATTGCGAAACCCGCTGTAATCAAACTGCTTCAGATTTAGCTATCCTGTCTCGTCAAATCAAAATAGTACAATGACGAGGGTACGGACAGTCTGCGAAGGATGTCAATCGTTTATCACGATTTCACGAAGACATCCGAGTTCACCCGATTGAGTGCTCGTGCAGATTCGGAGATAAACAAGTTCATTTTTTATGGATAAAAACATAATTTATGATTTTCGTTTTGTCGTGAAATGCCTTGTTAGACTTGTTTGAGTGTATAAACTCATTATAATGCGAAGAGATCATTTTAAATGCAATAACTTCATGGTAATTAATTTAAAATAGGTATTTAAATTCTTAGAATTTTTAGTTATGTAATTAAAAATCTGGTGACGTAATCTAGTAGTATTATATCACACCAATCTATATCTATCTATTTAAATAATAGCGAAATACCACTCACTGATTAATCACGAAATCTCAGAAACTATAACACCTACAAACTTAAAATTCTGCAGGTAGGTTCCTTATAGGGTGGAGACGTCCGCTAAATTTCGTAAAATCGAAACTCCAGCCCCAGTAAAATATAATATGTTTAATATAGATTCATGTACAACATTATCAACATACGATTTTATCCTAGCAACATGATATTTTTTCGCATGTTTTCCCTACTCCTTTCAAACGGCTTTGAAATATGTTTACACAAAAAAAATTGGTTAATTATGTGTTCTTCAGAATTTACATAGCATAAGTAAATCAATCAATATTTCGCAAAGAAAATGGATCTATGCGGACGCAACTGGCCAGATGTTTAAAGGATTGCCTTAATGTCTCACCAATTTATGCGCCAGCGCAGGTATAGACCGTCTGCATCTAAGAAACCGCAGTAAATATGCGTCATCTGTTCGCCGCGGGATACATTCTCCTCGCTCTGAAACAAACAATTTTATCATTGTAACTAATCTCTAAGGTATTGCTACATTCAGCGGTGACTGGAATTAAGTAATATCGGATTTAAAGTGAACGTTCCAGGGTAAGCCACCTTGCGGACAATGAGGAATGGGTACAGCTCGCCGTTCGATAGACCGTCCGGACCAAAGAGAATTGGTTTTCTGTATAGTCACTGGTCCGGACCGAGCCCGACTTGTCGATGACCCATAGTGTTCCATGCACGCCTCAAGGAGATGTCAGTGAAGCAAGGTAAAGAAGAAACTTAGGTGTGCTTTTAATCAGTAAAAGTCTGACACGCTCTCCTTCAAGTCACAGGATGATTCTCCACCACAAAAAACAATCTAAGTAGGCCTTTTCAATATATGTATAAAAAAACAGATTTTAGGAAATTATTTGATTTACAAATTATAAAACACGACACGGCAAAATACTTATTCTGAAACTTATTCTGAACTAATTTTACTAAAGTGGCCAAATTATATTTCAAAACAAGGTTTGCATTGTTTACGATAATATATGTAATATAGAGTACATTGTTATGTAATGACTGACAATACCCTTAATCATGTGTTGAGCAAAGCCAAGAAAATTGCTATTGTAAGTCGATGTCGTAAATTGGTGTACTTACTCGTACATACATTATAATCATGGCAATAATCTGTAAGAGAACAATCATTTACACAAGCTGTACTAGTTTCATAGTCTCCTAGTCTCACGATTTCGACCTTTTGGCTGTAAACAGTTAAGCCATGAAAAAACCATCTCCAGTGTAACTCAATTTCGCTGTCGAAAATTTATCACCAATAATACAATAGGCATCTCAATATCACTCACCTAATAAACTAGTAAAATATTGCAACATTTACAATAAATGCGAAATTATGTTTTAACTGTACAGCAATATAAAAGCAACGTCACAATTTCTGGAATAAAATGTACATGAAGTTTTCAAAGGCCTAGTATCTATAAAATATCAAAATGAAATGTAGATACATATCTCTCCATTTAATTTTCAATGATGCCAATATATCAATACCAATCAATACATTGCTAGGTGAACGATATATATATTATTATGTTTTTGAATTCGACATACAATGTTTTGTAAAACGCAGGATACGAGTGAAAAGTTAAACAGTATTTACAATTTATTCACCGCAGATTAAAAAACTCCAACGGTTTCGTTTTGTTTTTTTTTTCAACAGATACAGCAGTTAAAATGTTACGGGTACTAGAATCACATACGTTCAGAAGAGCTCTCTGTTTTTTTATTACCTTGAATCAAACGTCGGAGCTCCTCGATTGCTTTACTCCTAGTATCTGGATCTTCATTACAATGCCTTTTTGCATATTCCTCGAATTCCGAATCTTCGTATCGACTTATTTCGGCTTGAAATGCAATCTCGATAAATGCCATTTAGGTTTGCTTCGGCAACCTGCAAAATAAGGAAGAATTCATGAGATCATTAAAAACAAAAATAAACAACTTATGTACTTAGCACACCGTGTCTAATTTTTAAAAGTGTCTCTCTCTCCTCGACCGCTAAAAGGTATGGTAGATAATTTCGGTTAAGTACTTTCTATTACAACCAAATTGTACTAACAACTACTTGTTACACGACGCTATGGCATACTTTCTATCTAAATACTATAATATGACTTGGCACTTAAAGTCAGTTTTTTAATTCGTAGTTAACTCTTTGTAACTAATTTTTAAGTGATGCTAAATAGTACATTGTTACCCTAGGAGTGAAAACAACTTATTTAGTCCCGAGAAGGAGTTTGGCGTCCGTGCGTAGCGAGGTCGCCAATCATAGAGGAAGTAACCTTTTTTGCTTCCTTCATGTCGCTAATTTACGTTCCCACGCGCCTCAAGGAGTTGTCAGCAAACCGTAGAGGCCCAGCTTGCTAGCGGGCAGGCAGGGTCGAAGCCTAGTGGGGCCAACGGTCTATTTCCGAAAGGAAGGCTCGGCCCTGGTATGAAAGGGGTTTTTAGTCAGTAAGAATCTGACACTATCTCCCGCTCCGCCCAAGGGTGGAATGTGTAATGAAAATGTCTTTTTACTTTCTTCTTCTCTCTTGAGTATTATTTAGCCTTAATGGTCTAGCTGACTGTAACCCGCATTTTACCGTAATAGCAATTGGTTGCTTTTTAACTATTAACTGGTTGACTTAACTTCGATTGAAAAAGAACTTGTTTCTAGCGCAGAGAAAGTGACTCATCCGTGTCAGTCAATCAAAATAGAGGAATCAAAATGTTTTTTGTTGTAGGTACTTTCCACTTGCTATAACATTGTGACCTAAATGATCATACATTTTGTTCAACAGCAAAAGTAACTTTGAGATTAAACTGTCATACCTAAAGATAGTTTAGAATGTAAAACTGAGGCTAAGCTATAGGCCGTACGGCATTGCAGGACATACATAATCATGGCAAAAAGCTTTAAACCATCTTTAAACTATTAGAATTGCAAAACATGCGTTTACCTATCTGCTAAATGAAACTGAAAGTACAAAACTAACCTACTTCAGTACCTCTACCATGAGTTTTAAGCAAGAGTATTCGTCGCTACTCGATATCGACGCCGTAAATATTTTGTATGGCAAATTTTGCAGCGCCTCTAGCGGTAACTTGCAGAACCAAAATTTGCCATACAAAATATTTACGGCGTCGATATCGAGTAGCGACGAATACTATTGCTTAAAACTCATGGTAGAGGTACTGTACCTGCATAGTTTACTGTGCTGCTGGTACTACATAATTACAAAATAATCTATTCAATGCAAACAATAATCAAGCGAAGTACATTTTTCCAAAGTATGTCATGGGTCGTTACCGCGCGGTGCGCCTGATCACAAGCCTCAGTAAAAATGTCGCTACTCCTCTATATTTACGTTGACACAGGTTGTTGACTGACTAGCCTCCGTGACAGCGTTCACTTAATTACTGGTGTATTATGAAATCATAGTAGCCTAGCTAGGAGGAAATAAGTGAAATATGCCCTAGATGACCCATTAACACCAGCAGCAATCTTGTAAAACTAAATTTTTCAAAACACTTTCTCAGAAAGTGGCTCTTATTGCACTACACTTAGGTATATAATGGAACCTGTTACCAAACTGACATTTTGATTACCATTACGCACTAGTGCTGTAATGTAGCTATAACCTTTTTGTTCAACCTCTTTGTTTGCGATTCAAATTTTGAATACGAAAAAATAAAAATAAAATGTTGTCTATGGCCGTCATTTTAGGATGCGCGCGGGTTTTGGCGTGATTTTATTCGAGTGAAGTTTATGGGCTGTATTATTAATACAGCCCATATAAGCAAATAAAATTAAATACTACGAAAAAAAATATAAAATTTTACATCCATATTCTATTGTCACTACGAATGACATTAACGTACAAACTTTTCACACAAGAAAACAAACGACGACTAGGCAATATGATCAAAAGACCATGTAGCCAATTAGCCATAGCCTACCGCGTGTTTAGGTAAACAGATTTAATTTTTTACCGCCATGTTATGAAAAATTTTACTAGTTTTACAGTTGTAATATTAGTTAGCTAAATTATTTTTCTTCACAAATATATTGAAAAACGTCGTATGATACACGTGAGTAATGAGTGGTTACCGATCTTGGCTCTCTTAAGACCCTCGCCAAGGCTCGGGTCTTAATACCGCCTCGACGGTAATCTCCTACATTACACACTTATATCATAATGTACTATTACGTTATTGAAAATAAACGTACAATAGGTATCACGATATCACAATGCTCAAGTATAGTACATATTATAATTTTCTGGGGAAAAAGTGGTAAATTTTCCTTCAAAAAGTGTATTATTAGATATTTATATTTAGCGACCCAGACTACGCACGAGATCAAATTAAGTAGAAAAGTACATAAACCTACACAGTTTGTTGCTATTTCTCTCAATGAAATCTGCAAAAAAGAGTTAGAGAATAAAACAGGTAGGCACAGGAAGCAACTTTATCTTTTGTATTATTAGCAGAGCTGACAATCTTATTAAAACGTATTTCCAGAAATTAAAAAATCTTACGTACCTAATTTTGTAAGACAAAACACAAACTTTTATAGAAAAATAACTGACCAACCTCGTCGATATGCATTCCGTCTAATTTTAGAAAACACGCTTGTTATTACTCAACTTATATTTTAGAATATGCGTTATTATTCTTAGACTTAAGTTAAAATTTTACTGCTCGAGTCCTCGCGTAACGTCAATAAAAATATGTTATAAAATACGGAACGACATCAAAACCTAGAAAAACAAACTACTTGTCGACAAATAGAGTAAATTGATTTCAATGATGACTTCAAAACATTTATTTTAGTCAGTATGAGTCTGACACTACTTCCCGCTCCACCCAAGGGCGGGATTTGTCATTGGATGATTTTACCTACCATAAAAAAAACCTCAAGAAATAAATATTTTGGACTTTTTTGTACCGTTAATTAATCAAGTTTTGATATATTTAACTACCTATCTTAATTTATGTTTTATTTGATTTGTATTTCCAGTTTTTTTGACTGTATTTTATTAATTTTGTTAAATAATTTCTGTAAAATTGCTAGGCCCGACATTGACTTTTATGTGAACTTGTAGAACTACGAGTATTTTTAAGACCTTGTAAAACACGTAATGAGGTATATAAATGTAACAGGGATATTGAATTTAAATAAATTTGGTTTGATGTACTCCGGATTAATAGGGGCAAGAAGAAAGGTCTCATAGCACAAGTATTGGAGAAAGTCTGAAAACCATTTCGTAGTACCTACATAACAATTTTTTTTTGGTATTTTCGAAGTATGCTATTTTATCACTGAATAATATTTGGTAGTTTATTCTACTATGACGCGAACAAAGCCACAGGAGGAGCAGGAGCTAGTAAGTATTTATGTTTAACATATGTTTAATGCCCTACGGTCCCGAAAAGATTGAAGGACCGTAGTTACCTATTTAAAGTTTAGTAGACATGCGATGTGTACAGTCAAATGACGCAATGACGTCACGCGAGGACGCCGGCGTCCGCTTAGGTTTTAGGGGTTAAAGACTAGTCGATACGGCCCGATCATTATACTAAGGCATCAGGAATATTAGAACGGTACGTTGATCCCTTTCGTGTCATGCATCGTAGTTGCGTCATTTTTGCACGGAAAGTTTCTATCTTCTTGCTTCCCATACTAAGGTATCATAAATGAGCAGAGTAATGACTTGGTTCTTGATTTTCATTGAGGTTCTCATAAATAGATGGCGCTAGTGTCGATTTTAAGCTATAAATTACTTCATGGCATTTATACTATTATGTCATTGCTTTTCTTTAGCAGTTATTGCGGACAGTCAAAAGCGAGAGTCTGACAATTAAATAGATAACCAGTCCTATGAAGGCATGTCTAACTAATATAAGTTGTTTGTGGTGATCAGGCAGGAAAATTACTGGTAACCAGCTGAATCCTCTTAGACTGAAAGCCGGCCTTCAGCATGCTTAGAAAAAGTTTTCAAGATGGTGACATTTTTTGAAATAGTCGCGCGCCCGCTTGTAGCATACTAAGTCTACATCAAATTAATTTGATTGCAAATAGATTAAATTGTAAAGGTAGGTTATTATTATGGCGTTAAAAACCTTGATAAAATTCTTGTATTTGGCGCAAACTTTCTGGTTATTCTTTTGAGTATTCAAATTTTTTTGTTTACCTTGCATTACAACAGAAATATTAGGCCTTGGATATTGCGTAACATTGACATGAGTGAAGAAAAGTAAAACACGAGCGTGTTGAAGCTATAAAATAATATATAAATAAAACTTGTCGAACCTTATCAAGTTCTCCGTGCAACATAATATATAAGCGACAGTTTGTGCTTGTAGCAGGAAGAAGAAAAGACCGGGCCAGTGCGACGAAGTCTGACTTGCGCTCTGAAGGTTCCGTAAAAACTTAAATATTTCATTCGGAAAACGTTCAATTTCCGAATTAAGTTTCGAATATTTTTCGGAATCGAAAGAATTTTTTTTTGTGCCGTAATTGAAAATTTACAATTTTCAGATTTTTAACGTTGTGAGACTTTGTTTCATGCTAAATTTAATTAAATTTCAGGATTCTAGTTCAACGGAAAATTGCTTATGAATTTTAATTCCCTTGAGAGTGTCGAAATATAATTATATTTTTTTTTTGTGATATAAACAGCCGTATCTGTTTTTGTTTCGTTAAATTAGTAGTTTGATTTCTTTCACAGCTTGACAGACAGGTAGATGGACAACAAAGTGTTCCTATAAGGGTTTCCTTTCGAGGTTTGTAAAGGCTTGGTAAGTTCCATAATGTGGGTTTTTTTTTATTTTTTCTTCTTCTTTTTAGCATCAATATAGACTGCTACCAGAATCTGGTTTTGTTGCGCAATGTGGTAAATGTGGTCTACCGATATTTTCCTGCACTGACTTTACTGAAATAATAACAAGACCTTTTCTAATAAGCCCTTTATGTATGAGTTTCGAGTCCTGGTTTTTTAGTTGCGATGTTAGCGCGTAACCTATCTTCTCTTAAAATATATCAATGCGAGTCTTAGACTTTTTGGCTCAGTTCTTCAGTTACCCTACGCTTTCCCAAACCGCGGTATCGTGCCACCGTACATAATGGACCTCATCCGTTTGCTGAAACTGACACTCCTAAATTGAGCTATGTAGTACTATTACATTACGTACAGTACGGCCGACGGATCTTGGCGCCTCTGAAGTTAGGCTCTGCGAACTTTGTGCCTTCGTTCCTGGTGTTCACTTTCACATTACCTATGGCCCCAGTAGGCTTCGACCCTGCTGGGCCGCTACAGTTTGCTGACAACTCCTTGAGGCGCGCGGGAACAGTTCGAGCCGTCGACGACTTGGGTTCAGTCCGAACGGGTACCGGAAGGTCGGACAGCGAGCTACCCATTGCTCACCGTCCGCGAGCCCACGCCTATGGCGCCCGGAAATCGGGACCGGAATCCCGGAGGCGGCTGGGGCGTGAGTTGCCTCATGCGGTCGGTCTCCTCCTTTGCAAGCATTACTGCTTCGCTGAAGGAGACGACCGCCTGCCACTCCTCCTCGCTCAGGACACAGGCCATGGCCTTGATACAGGCCATGGCCTGTATCAAGGCCCGGCGCGAGATTTGATTTCAGGATGGTGTTAGAAATTCTGATAAAGCTGGACAATTTTATGGACCAATCTATCTAATTAACCCGTTATTGGCCGCTGCTGGGCAAAACTTCCCTCTTCCGTTTCTTACGGGCCTGCAGTTTCTCAGGCAAGAGTCAAGGTCATCTCTCCTCCTTCGCCTTGGTCTACCGCTATATCGCATAGCATGGAACATTCCAACAGTTTTTTTGTTCGGGAATCATTGGAGGAGGTTCATCTACGAAGCCACTGCTTTTACTGTCACAGGATGTCATGTCACCATCATAAATTCGGTCTATCGTTATGCCTTAGCTGAAAAATGTAGGGCATCCTTCTTTTTTAGGTTTCCGTGTCCAAAGGGTTAAAATGGGACCCTATTACTACGAGTAAGACGTCGATGTCTGTCCGTCTGTTTGTCACCAGGCTGTATCTTAAGACTCTTAAGAACCGCGATAGCTAGACAGATGAAATTTTCACAAATATACACCGATAAATTTTGGTCGTTTTAATCCCGTGGTGGGTCGAGTCGGTACATGAAACACTATCGATTTGTAAAGATTAAATAAAAAAAGTACTTTTTTTTTAAAAGTTGAGGTTATATACCTTCACATATACGAAATATTTTTTTTTAAGTAAACGAGTCAATGACCTTGTAGATAGCTTCGGTCTTTGCGTACTAACTACCTACAGTTCATTGGCCTCGCTCAGCTGACGTTTACTTAAAGAAATTAATTTCGTAGTACATGCGTGAATTCGAGTTCGAAAAAAAGTACTTTATTTTTCATTTTTATTTTTACAAATCGATAGTGTTTCATGTACCGAATCGACTCTCCACGGGATTAAAACGACCAAAATTTAACGATGTATATTAAATAGGGCATGATGCTCCAGACTAAAGTGATGTTGTTGAAAATGAAGCAACATTATCTATACCTAGGGAGAGATATAAGATTATCAACCTACTTAGCATGTTACGCGTGGATCAATATTGCTTGGCGCAAGTAAGTTCAAAACCCAATTCCAAGCCAAGGTTGACTGGCCATTCTCAGTTCAATAACAACTTCATACCTTATATGTCGTTGCACTTGTTGATCGTTATTCATAATTATAATTAGTAACTGCATTACTGAAGGACAGCATACAGACGAAGTTATGCAAGACTCAATTAAAGAAATGACTCAACATGACCAAACGGAGACCGAATTTACAGTGTATTTAGTTACGGATGAGGCTAACTCTCGAGTTTAATTCCGATCGGTCGACATTGTGACGTTAGGTACTCTTGAATTCGATGCTAGGGCCAAATTGCGTGACCTTTTTGGGAAACTAAGTAAAATGGGGATAGGGCTTGGCGTGTGTTCACGCAATTTTAAACCAATTTGGCGCTAGCATCGAATTCAATAGTACGAAAAGTCACAATTCCAATGTCGATCGATCGGAATTAAACTCTAGAGTAAACCTCCTGATTAAAGTAAAGTAATTATTAAAAGCCGTACAGCCAGCATTCTACGATAGTATCAGCGACAGTAGCGCTCATTGGGTTGTTAAAAGTGCAGGTGGTATTTTTCATGTTGCAAAATCTTAAGTAACTTCTCTCCATCTGAGTGTGTAATATCTCTCTTCCGAACATTCACATAGCCCTGAGGACCTTCAGCATGTGGGTCATATTCTTACCCCTTGTTACCCGACTGCGCCAGAAGGAGGGTTATGTTTTTCGAGAGTATGTATGTATGTATGTATGTATGTAAGTATGTATGTATGTATGTATGTATAATTGTTTGGCACGCTCTGCAGCCTGAACGGCTCGATGGATTTTAGCTTGAGAGGTGTCGTTAGATTCGTATTTACTGTGAGAGTGACACTGGGTATATCAAAATAAAAAAAAAACAAAATGGCGGATTTGTAGCGCCAAATTCAAATGTTTGGCACGCTCTGCGACCTGAACGGCTCGATGGATTTTAGTTTTTTGAGAGGTGTCTTTAGATTCGTAATTACTTTGAAAGTGATATCGTAATAAAATAAAACTAAAAAAATAAAAAACGGTAATTTAAAAAACTAAAAAACCCGACTGCTTTTCTGAGCATTCATGAAAAAGCCCTAAAACAAGAAAATCTGGCAGTCGGGACCCATTCTAGAAAGTCAGCCGTCTAGTCAATAGATTGGAGTAATCTGCAATGTAATATAGGTATGTGCTCTCAATTCTAGAATGGGTCCCGACTGCCAGATTTTCTTGTTTTAGGGCTTTTTCATGAATGCTCAGAAAAGCAGTCGGGTTTTTTAGTTTTTTAAATTACCGTTTTTTATTTTTCGGTGAGAAAATCATCCAATGACATCTCCGCGCCCTTGGGCGGGGCGGGAGACAGTATCATTGATTTTTACTGACTAAAAACCCATTCCTTTTCCTTATTTGACTTTCATACCGGGGCAGAACCTTCCTTTCATAAATCGATCCTTGACCCCAGTAGGTTTCGACCCTGCTGGACTCCTACGGTTTGCTGGCAACTCCTTGAGGCGCGCGTAGAACACTACTTCGACGACTTGGGCTGAGTTCGGACGGTAACCGGACGGTCGACGACGACGACGAGCTACCTATTGCTCAGTGGCTACGGTGGCAGGAAATCCGGATCGGAATCCCGGCGGCGCTTTTGGTGTGAGCGCCGTTGCCTCACGCGTGGGGCCTCCTACTTTGCTAGCATTACTGCTTCGCAGAAGGAGGCGATTCACCTTAGTACTGACATTTGGGATGCTAATTGTAGTTACTGATACAATCTTTAATTTAAAAGTGATAACGATCTTTTGTACGGTCATGAACAAAGAAACTTACTTTTGTTAGCCACAACTACAAGTATCTACTTATCATTACATAGTATAAAACAATGTCGCTTCCCGCTGTCTGTCCCTATGTATGCTTAGATCTTTATAACTACGCAACGGATTTTGATGCGAGTTTTTTTTAGTAAATAGAGTGATTTAAGAGGAAGGTTTATATGTATAATATATGCATAATATATTTAATGTTACCATTGCACCCGTGCGAAGCTGGGGCGGGTCGCTAGTTATTTATAATTTTAATGTGCTGGCCTTTTTTTATATAGAGTACAATTCATTTTGCTATCATTTTTTATTGCGTATTTCCTGAGGTTGGTCTAGTTTTGGAAGAATCAAGCTGGATGTATTTTGAACTATCATAGGAAATGAGGTCTTCGAACCATAGAAGAGTGAAATTAGATGGTTTCGTAACTCGTTTGGCTGTTAAAAATGCAAAATATGAATCGGTTATAGCTGCTTTTCGCGGTTTGAGTAAAATATTTTGGAATATTATTGATTGAGGAAAAAATTGGCAAAATATACACCGTTAAATTTTGGTAGTTTTAATCCCGTGGAGGGTTGATTCGGTACATGAAACACTATCGATTTGTAAAGATTAAATTAAAAAATGCACTTTATTTTTACGAAATATTTTTTTTAAGTAAAAGAGTCTATGACCTTGTAGTTCGATTTAAAAAAAAAGTACTTTATTTTTTAATTTTCTCTTTACAAATCGATACTGTTTGATGTACCTAATCGACCCTCCGCGGGATTAAAACGACCAAAATTTAACGGTGTATAATACGCAAACAAAGACCAAGGTCATCTATTTCAAAATAAATAAAAACTCCGGAAGATGCCTAATCAAAACAAAAAAATACTACTTACCGAGAGGTTAAAAGTCAATCCAAAAAATAACACTCAGCATAGTTTGATAAATCACTGAACCCAATAGGAAAAAATCTTCTTACTAAAATAATATATTAGGAACTCGAGAGTTAAAAAATTAGATAAAATATTAATCTGCACAGCACGTCCGATGTGGTCTGTGGTTTGTCGTATTATGGCTCCCACTGCTCTCATAAACAATCATATGCTTTGCTGCGCCTGCGACGCTTAGGTGCGTGTCCGAGAATAGAATCGGAGTCAACTGCGATAGATTGTAGCCGTGATTGCCGGAACATAGTCTAAATGTAGTGTACTGACCTTTTATGTAACTTGACGTATCTTAGAGCTGATATAAAGCCAAGCCGACGCTTTCTTCGATATTTATAGACCATAATCAGCCAAATCGGAGATGTTACTGTCTATGACGTGACTGACTTATAAATCAGTCACGTCATAATTAACTAAATAGTATATGTAGGTCGTAGGTCGACCTTCATGATGGTTCAACTTGTGTGACGAGGATTAGGTATTATAACTGACTTTTGGGTCTCAATAAAAGTGGAGGGCTGCATGTGACCATAGCAAATGGTTTAACTGATTTGCCGCGTACAAACGCTTCTAGGCAAACTTACTCCATCATCAGCCACATCATCGCTAACCATCAGGCGAGACAGAGGTCAGACGAGATCCTGTATACAATACAATGGGGCCATTCAAGTATTACGTAAGCACTATAGGGGGTCTTTGTTTTGCTTATTTTTGATGACATGTGGGATGGGATACTGGACTGGACTGGATAGTGATTGTTGCTCAAAAAAGGGAGGGGCGGTTAAAATTTGCGAAAAATCTGCTTACGTAATACAGCCCCAATGCTGCTAACGTGACCCCCTGTTCCCCTCAATCCCATTTGGTGGTATGAACCAGTAGGTATCTAATAAATTCTTTTTCTATAATTAAAATCCTTCTCCTTCTGCGTCTATTTTTGTTGTGATTTATTGCATTGGAGAGATTAACTTGCGTTACGATATATAGCTGTTTTGCTATAACGGGAAATTAACATATGTACACATGTGGAAATTTGTTGGAGAAAAAAACCGGCATCTACCAGGGATGTGGCAGCTGCATTACAACATCTATGAAACTTTAAAATAAATATTAGGTAATTAATTATTTCTCAACTAAATATTTCTTAACTGAACCCACGATGAACCCAAGAAGTTCAAGTACTTATATCTACTTTCTTTTCTGGGGTTTTTTTCAGAGGTCCTTGATTCTATTGTTTTTCATTTCCCACCGAGTTCATTCAATTCCCAACGGGTCCACGAGATTTGTCCAAAGCACAGTCAGTAAAAACCATTTCGTTTATCTTGACCAATTTGTAAGCCTTGGGAAAAAGAAATAGTTACCAACTACGATTATTTTGATTAACTTTGATAATTTTGAAACTGTGATTTGTAATTTTTAAGTCTATTTTGTTGTAAGATTTAAATTATTTACTATGTTTGTTATAAAAGTGCTTTTTTTTCATGTTTATGACTAATATTCACCTCTTTGGAGACATGCATGTAGAGTAAATGTTTACTGTTTCATAAGTACTGCATATATGAAGTAAACATTTTGTCACTTATGTCATAAAAAAAAGAAATATTAAATATTAATCTCTTATCGAAGCTTTTATTGCTGACTGTACCAAACGTTCTCATGGACTCGTAGGGAAAGAAAATATTAAATATTTTAAAATGATATGGACTCATTGGGAACTAATGTCCGAACTTTCATTTGTATGAACTTTTTGTGGAAAACAATGGACTCGGGAAGCTTTGGGAACGACCCCTTTTTTGAGAGATCTTTTTTCAGTTTTTTACTGAATAAAACCCATAGTATTTCTTCAATTGTCTTTTATTGCGAGGGTTGCGGTAATTCCCTCCAGCAGCAACCTTCATTGACTTCTCCCGCTTTAGGTTGGAGCCGGAGGATATGTCAGATTTATACAGACTAAAATCGCACATATGTCTTTCGGTTGCCCTTCTTTGCGTTCTAGGGTTCTAGGATCACGGGTTGTCTCCTTCGCTAGCAAAGTTTATCTGCCTGAATCGATGGCGGACGCTTACGGCCTTAGAGCCATTGATCACAAGCTCTTTATTGGTGATCGATGCTGTGAGCTACTATTTTTTTTCCTGTTCACTCTCAGTAGGTTTTGATACTTTCTAATTCAATTTGCATTTTAATTTTCGGCTGGTTCATCGTTTCTGTAATGCGCTTTTTATTAAAGTGTCAGCTTATTCAATGATATATTGTTTTGCAAATTTCCTCTCAGACATGCAATTCACTTTTTAAGTGATGCAATGTTTTCTAACATGACCGGTTTGAAGCATATACAATATTATTTTTAGTATATATGCAAAACCTGAATATAGTTTGTTCAGAATCAGTAACTACATCGATTCCAATCATTTTAACACCATGTTATATTTGTTCCCAAAAAAAAATAATTACAAATTGGATGCCACCAACACTCAGTACAACACTGGTTACGGCAGGTCATAGCAGGCAATGGAAGCCAGCCCACAGCCAACAGGGTGCGGGAGCGAAATAACCCTTCAGTCGCCCGGATGACCGGTGACCGTGTATTTGTGCGGACAACCAGGTAACATGACAAGCTTATAACTTTGTGATGTTTCATGAGTTTCATGATACAGTTATGAAATTTTATACATATACAGACTAACTTCTCTCCATACAAACTTCCAAACCCCGTCTTGGCTCCTTAGGGATTTTTTTTTTGTATGAGTTTCGCAAAATCAGTACTTAAATGATTCTGCACCCTATAAGGAACCTACCTGCCAAATTTTAAGTTTATAGGTGTTATAGTTTCTGAGATTTCGTGATTAATCAGTGAGTGGTATTTCGCTTTTATATTTAAAGACTAGACACGTGTTTTGGATTTCGCAAATAGCAAATACTAAAACTAATGTTGGTTGTATAATGAAGCAAATTGCAGTTGTTTGGTTTTTAGATGCTATTTATAAAATAGTGAAAGTATCTAAACCAGTCGTCTATTCTATTTATAGCTGGCACACTAGTTTCTGTCCATTGACCTTGATGTTGAAAAAATCTCCGTATCTGGGTTGCCACTCTCAAAACGAATGTTAACATTCTCCGGAGGTCCACTTTATGACAAAATCTAATGTGGCAATCTGCAGTGCCGGATTAAGTCAGCGCGGGGCCTGTAGCAAATTCAACCAAGGGGCCAACTTATTTTTCTCACAAGCCGCAGGACCCTTAGGTAACGGCAGCCCCATTGTATCCCCCCCGCTATCTTACCTGATGGAAAGCAACGATGTGGTCAACTAACAACTCTTGACTTAAGGGTTTAGACATCTGAAAACACAGATTCCGGCAGGAAATTCCACTCCTTAGCTGTACGCACAATGATTGTGTTTTATTTTATGAATATTCCGGAATTGATTAAATATCATAATTGTGATACAAGAAGTAACCTGATCTGTTTTTTACGTCGGACGGGGGCCCCTAGAAGTGCAGGGCCCGTAGCATTTGCTACTCTTGCTACGTGGCTAATCCGGCACTGGCTATCTGTAAAATGTAAGTTTTACTGTTGAATCGTTTCTGACCTCTGCCCTGTACCACGGAACCACAAAATAGATAGGTACAGTCAATCTCATGTATGTACTGCACTTTCTATACCTACGCTCGGCGGTCGCTATAAAAAGTACTCTGTGATCTAGCCAGTGGCGTAGCTAGTCCTACAGGGGCCCCGAATCAAAAGTCATATAGGGGCCCCGTGTAAAAAAATGGTGCTTTTTTACAAATGCTTGGTTTACCCAATGAGACGTTTCTTGATAACATGTTGCGAATTTTTGCTTAAGTCGGGGCCCCTGTAGTGCGGGACCCCGTATAATTGATACGGCAGATACGGCGGTAGCTACGCCCCTGGATCTAGCACTGGTTTAGCACGGGTTTAGTCACGTTCAAGATATCGTGTCCGTGAGCGGTGTCTATGTGTGCGTTGCTCGAGCACGAGACGCAAAGACTATATAACCACTTGGTGGTTATATTCTCTTTGACGAGACGTATGTAGATTGTCTTCTGTGCTATCTCTCTTTTGTGACGGAACTGTGTCCGCTGTTCACTGATACCAGCTTGCGATTGTCTAAACTGCGCTTTATTTAGATAAGTACCTACACTTTCACTCAGTAATTTTAGTGTGTCTTAAGTTAAAAGTCTAGTTACACTACAATTGCTATAGAATGGTGCGGTTGACAGCTGTCAGATTCATACAATGTAGCTGCCTATCCTTTTCTCCTATTTTAAAGATTCCATATTTTCCTCCTGCGGTCAATGTAGAGAGAGCTTTTTACATAGCTTGGCTGCCCAAGTTATGTAAAACAGACCAAGGGACTCCAAGGTAGGTAACAAGGTAGGCGCCGGCTTTTAGAAAACCTCATGAGTGGTCAATGTGCTCATGCTCATTTGATGACTCATAAAAAGCGGCGAAGTGTGAGAAGAGAAATGCATCCTGATCGGCCGACAAATAAGTAAATGTCCTATTTACATACTGCGTACTTAATTATTAATTATGACTGATTTATTGATTTGATTTACAATTAGATTTGTGTTGGTACGGGAATCGAACCCGCGACTCTTGCGTCTCATCGGTTCTAAACAAGTGCGCTAAACTGTGATGCTATTCTCTAAGAAAACCCAGCGCTGCCGCAACGACGGATATCCAAATAAGATAATTGAATTAACAATCCAATGAATAGGTAAATTAGGTTGACAATCCAATGTACCCTATTTGGGTTTTCGTCGTTAAGGCAACGCTGCGTTTTCTTAGAGAATAGTACCACTGTTCGTCAGATAATGAAAAAATACCAATCGCTAAAAGGCAATTACTGATCTGTTTTATGATGTCAATTGTCAGGAAGAGCACCCACTGTTTATTTCTCATGGGCGCTTGAGACCCGAGTATCCACGGAGTCGACGCCCCTGGTATACAGCACTCTCAATGCATCTTATCCTGTTGCAATCGTAATTTCATGAAAAAGACAATCAAATGTTTAACTGACTCGAGAGGTTTAGAATAGAATAGAAGAAACTTTATTGTACACCAAAATAGTAAAAAAATTAATTATCTTATATTTCCGTAAATAAATACGTATTATGTATGACCTCCAATCACATTTTAACCAACCTTATGACCTGCTAAGTAAAAAAACTTAGATAAGTTAAATTTCACGGGCTGTCCTGGCGCAAATAATCATTATAGAAATCGGATCAGTACCTCTACCATGAGTTTTAAGTAATAGTTTTCGTCGCTACTTGATATCGACGCCGTAAATATTTTGTATGGCAAATTTTTGTTCTGCATGTGACCGCTAGAGGCGCTGCAAAATTTGCCATACAAAATATTTACGGCGTCGATATCGAGTAGCGACGAATACTATTGCTTAAAACTCATGGTAGAGGTTCAGTAGTTTTTAAGAAAATTGTGGACACAAAGACTTTAACTGAACCTTCTTTGCCTTAGTTCCATGCCAAGACTCCAGGGTTATTTTTTGTATAACCAATGGCCCCAGTAATCTTCGCCCTTACCATCTCCATGATTGTCATCTCATCCATGCCGTCTGGAACACTTCTCACTATAATACAAACAGACATAACCTAACTCCTTTTTCGTAGTTGGATTAAAACATACGACTTACTGAAAGAAATGATAATGTAAATTCGTTTATGTTTTATGTAAAAATTAAACCGTTTAAAAAATACTAATAGCTGCAACATTAAAATAGCAGAAGTATTAAATACTATGAACTTAACAACTACATTATCCAATAAATTAATCAAGCTAGTTAGTTACAACCAATAAATAATTTTATTAGTATCAAGTCAAGATATATAATTTATTACAGTAATAATTTGTTTATTTTGTATGAACTCCGCCCGGGTCTATGTCTACTTCCCGGCCCCGAAGCTCAGCGGTTTTATTATTATTATAAAAAAAAAAAAACTATAACTATTCAAGATTTTTGTTTTTGCGAGGCGCTTTTAAATAACAAGCTTTATATATATTTTTTTGTGACTTTCAAATATTTCCGTAACGTAATCTCGTAGCCTATACATGTTTGAAATCGTAAAATAGGGTCAAGACTCGCGTTTTTTTTTATCGAGCCAACCATCGATTAATTAATTATCTTTACATTACAATATCTATGGAGCCAACTAATTTATATCATGTTGTTTTCATTTTCGTCCGGCGCTTGGTCGTTAGTTATGTAATTATAATAAAATAAATTTCCATGGTATATATATTTGTGGACTTCCAGAGGTTTAAAAAAGTTCAAAATGAGTAATAGAACCTGAGCTTGAGATTATTTATTTGCGTGGATCCAAATAATGTGATCGAGTTGTGTCACTTTAGCACCAGAAGATTTCAATTATACCAAGGTAACAGAAATATTAAAGAGCGTGAAAAAGGCGCGCATTTATTAGTTAGTTGCCCACACGAGTTGGTTTATCGCAGTTGCGTCTTTATTCCACGGAAAATTTCGACTTGCTCGCTATGTAGTACCAGGGCATCAGAAATAAGAAAGAGCTATACAACTACGTAAACTTATACAGGGCGATGAGCGTCGCGTCGTGGACCGTACGATCATGCATCGCGGGTCGTACTTAGTCTTTACTCAAACCAAGCTCAGTAATCGTTTCATGTGAATATGAACGTTATGCCACCAAAATTAAAGTACACATTCATATGAAATGCACGTTAACAATCGCTAAATGAATATGCACATTAAAAGTAGGTATTAAGGTTCATATTCGAATGACTGCTTACCTTGCTAAGCTTAAGTACGCTTTATTTTAACACAGAAAACTACAATTTACCTGCTCCCCGATACCAAGGCATCAGAAATTGTCAAGGGTTACTTACTTAACTAGTGGTTTGCGTCATAATTTTGCCTCGTTTCTATTTGAGTCTTTCTTCCACGGAAATTTTTGAAATGCCTTCGATGAAGTACCAAAGCATTAGAAATGAAGAGAGGGCATTTCAACTATAATAGCAGCGTGACAAGTGACGTCAAGATCCGAATGTTCCGATCAGATGCACTTCGATGTTTATTTATTTATTTGACTGCAGTCTTCCACAGATGGGGGGTCATGATTTCGTGAGAGTGGCTACTTTTTCATAGGCTAACAAAACAGTACATAAACTACATAGAACACTTCTATAATTATATAAATCTCTATATTACTATAAATTCTATATTATTACTTCTATATTATATACTTTCTAGAGATACGCCTTTCTTGCACGGAAAATTATAACCAGACTTTACCACGTACCAGGAAATCAGAAATTAGGAAAGGAATGATTTTTATTTTAAATACAATAAGTTAAGAAAACTATGTAGGTTTTTATCTCGGGTTACAGTTACTGTGGCAAAAATTCAATGATGTTATAATGTGTATAAAAGTTTACCTATAAAAACTTATAATCTTCATTTTTGAAAAAAACAAGGTACTCAGGAACTAATGGTTCGAATTGAAATATTATTTTAGTGATGGATAGCCTATTTGTCGAGGAAGGCTATGAGCTATATCACATCACGCTACAACCAATAGGAGCGGAGTAGTAACTAAAGACGCGACTAAAGGTAAACCGCAAGGGCCAACTAGTAGATATATTAGCTTTTTAATTTTGTTTTGTATCAAAATTAAGTTTTATATGGTGTTTTCATCTATACTAATATTATAAAGAGGTAAAATTTGTAAGTTTATATGTAGGGGGTAATCTCTGGAACTCATGATCCAATTCTAAAAATTTTTACACTGGTAGAAAGCTACATTATTCCTGAGTGCTATAGGCTATAAATTATTTTTATAACATGTACATTAACCGAGCTATGACAATGTTTGTCTTGTAAGTCGGAAAAAAAATACCTCATAAAACAGAATTATTTGCGTGCGCTATCTCCGAAACTATATGACCAATTGACATACTGTAAATGGCAAATCTTATCTGTATTATGTCCTTGTGATACTGAAATAATTTTTTGTGACAAGAATTAATATTTCGTTGCTCAAATAATCAACCAAACGTAAGTATGCCGAAAAAATACTTTTTTAATGCCAACAAAGAAGTATAAAAGATAACATATAAAAGATAGAAATATGGTATCCCGGACTTTTTTGTAGATATAATTAAGACGAATCAGGTTGCCTTACATTGTTTTTAATTTTAAGCAACTCTCTAGGCAGCGCACGCAAATAATTCTGTTTTATAAGGTATTTTTTTCCGACTTGCAAGACAAAAATTGTGATAGCTCGGTTAATATACATGTTATAAAAATAGTTTATAGCCTATAGCACTCAGGAATAATGTAGCTTTCTACCAGTATAAAAAATTTTAGAATTGGATCATGAGTTCCAGAGATTACCCCCTACATACAAACTTACAAATTTTACCTCTTTATAATATTAGTATAGATTTCGTTGTACAAATTATAAAAGGTGGATGGGTGTCGAGTCCCTGATCCCTCTCCCTTTGTTCATAATTGTTTTTAAGTCTGTGTAGTTTTTTCATTTGTTGACTAAGAGCATGCCTAAAAGGAAATCGCAACTGTCCCGGCAGACATCACAGACAAGAGCAGCTCGAGTACGCCGTTCGGAAGAATCTGCCCTTGAAAATGAGCAGCGCCTCTCGAGAAATAGAGAATATATTTCGCAAGCACGCGCTAGAGAATCTAGCTCCGAGCGCTCACAGCGGCTCGCTAGCCAAAATGTGAGAACGTCGCGGGCCCGTGCTCGAGAAACTAGCGCTGAACGTGCGCAGCGTCTTAATGACTTAAGGCAGCATGTTTCTAAAACAAGGGATAGGGAGACTAGTGCTGAGCGCTCGCAGCGGCTCGCTTACCAAAATGTCATAACATCGCAGGCCCGTGCTCGGGAATCTAGCGCTGAAAGTGCGCAGCGTCTATCTGACTTAAGGCAGCATGTCTCTTGAACAAGGTATAGGGAGACTGACACTGAGCGCTCGCAGTGCCTAGCAACAGAAAGACAGCGAGCAGTACTAATGGGAAGGTACAGTAATGTCGAGTGTAAACTTATGTTAAAACAAGAAATTTTCCGCGGACGAAGTCGCGGGCAGAAGCTAGTTAACTAATAAAATCGTAATCTACTATGTACTAAGTGGTCGTCCGCTAACCGAACCGAGTATCCGTAAATCTACTACTACGCGTACTGAGTACAGATGAGGTTTTGAAACTTTTTAATGTAAAAAAGCGGAATTCCTTCGTCGAAAGCAGGACATAGTAAAAAAAAATATACATGTCATAATCAAAAGTTTTAAATATTTTTTTGTCTGAATTTTAAATTACGTGTACGTGACAATAGATAGCAAAAATAGCCATACAAAATGTATTTTAATAAAAATATGAGAGTATTTCTCAAAATACATGTACATCTTTGAAAAAAAAAGTGTGCTTTGAAACAGTTCAAAAGTTTTATATTTATAAATCATCACACAAAAAAAACACACACTCAATTTTGTAGGATGAATATTAATCTTTAAGATAACGAAGAATTATAGCTATAATCATACTTATTATCAAATATTTCGATATTTTAAAAATAGCTTTTTTTACCTTTCATACAAAAACCTGTTTGCCACTCTACCTTTTTCATGTGTTTTTGTTTCATAAAATGCGATACGTAACTAAATTATTGTAAATTTCTTTGTATCATCGTTCTACAGTAATCGCAGTTTCTGTATCAAATTGATTTTCTATGGGGTGTCATAGTGAATTGGCAATTTAAAGCAAAAAAACAAAATGAGTCGCTCTCATTTACTATTTAGTTATTACTCTTTAGTTACGATTTATTTCTACTTTCCCATGATTTCTGAACGATTCCGTAATTTTTTTACACGGACAACACTAGCTTCACTCTGATTGGCTATTGGTTTGACGTCTCCGCCATTACATCTATCGTGAAAATCAGTGAGAACGTGTGTGTTTTGTGGGGTTACTTTTTCGAGACAGGAAGTAAAATCAACGATTTTTCATAGAACGGTAAGTCTTCATTTACCCATTTTTTGTAATACGTGTTGTACGAATATTTAATAAGCTTTTATATTTGCTGTAACAGCTTTTATCAATAAATATATTTTTTCTGACCTCAATTTGTCTAATATTTCGTAACGTTTTTTACGAATTTCGTTACGTAACGAAAAAGTACAACATAAAGCTGAGTGTATACTGTTATAACCTGACTAAGCATAGTAATATTCACTACTTAATTTATGAAAAAAAAATATATAGAGCGTCAATAACTAAAGGATTGGATATTATCTGCTATATAGAAGTGCCACCAGCAAAAAATAATGAAATAATTTAAATTACGTTTTTATGTGATTTAATAACTTTTTACCCCTGATATTACTTACATGAAGTTCTATTGAGAACTTCCTCCTTTTCGTCGGTTAAAAAACCTCGCGGCTTTGTTTCAATTCGCTTGAGAATAGAATTATACCGATTGTTACAAATACTTAACTCTTGCTAATGACACTTCTGTAGAGATGCCCACTATACTTGTTGGTTTGACTTATCAAATTGGTTATTACTTACAACTGCTTATATACAACTGCATTACTTCTTTTGTTTTTTAAGGAATGCCGCCAAAAACCAATGCCGAAAGGCAAAAAGCTTACAGAGAACGACTCAAAAAGGATAAACCAAATAAATATGAGGAAATCCGTGTCAAACATTTGGAAAAAGTTAAAGAAAATATCAAAAAGAAAAAAGAAATTCTTACAGAAGAAGAAAAACAAGAGCTACGAGCAAAGTGGAGACAAGCCAATGCTATAAGAGCTGAAAGAAAAAAAAAGGCCTACTCTACGACAAAACAAAACAACACATTGGAAGTAAGAAAAAATGCTAAAAATAATACAAATATCCTAAAGGAGAGACTACAAAAGCTTACTGAAGAAAATACTCAATTAAAACGACGAAATAAAAATTTAAGACAGGCCTGCAATCGGATGAAAAAGCGAGTGGAAATTCTGAAAAAACGACTACCCCAACAAATTAGGCCAATTTATTAAGGAAGAAATTTATAAAGCGCTAATGGATAGTGATTCTAATTAAGTTTTTTTATGTTTAAAATAACGTCAGGTTTTCATTTTTAAAAGATTGGGAAAAAAAAATAATTTGATTAAAATAGTATGAATGATTACTCCCTTATTTTATTTCTAACCCCTTAAGTATTTGGGTACATACTTACAAATATTTCGTATTGAATAAATGAAGAGCATTCACAATATTTCGCCAATGTGTAACCAGCCTTATGGTTACTATTTAGTTACATCTAAGGACTATTTCGTAACAATATTTCGTTACTACCATTTCGTTACGTACATTTATTTTGAGAAATACTCATGATAAGTATTTTAATTCACTATATAGAGCACCTACTTGAGCACTACTTATAGAAAATAATTTGACTGAAGTCGATAGTCCGATTTTAGTACTTAAATGTATTTTCCTGGACTAAATAAATTTAAATGCTGCCATACAATAAAACACAATAAAAAGCTAAGAATGCTCAGTTCAGCGCCATCTAGCGGGCACAAAAATAAAAAAAAATTATTAAAAATTTGTTCACGCACACTAAGAAGAAAGCAGCTACACTAAATCAATTTCTAATAGCACACATAAATAGAATGGGCGGGGCATTCGCTTGTAAGCACGGAAACATTCAATGCACACGCATGCAATTAGAGAATCGAACCGATTGTCGATAATTGTTATCGATATTTAATTTCAGCATATTCTTGTAATATAATTACTTCGTCTAATTTTCTTTAAATAACTTCTTTTTTATATACTTATCCGAAAAGAGAGTAATGATTATAAAATAAAAAATAAAATAGGAACAAGTTTTTTTTATATCGTATTTCCAGTTAAAGGGAACGTTCTCTGTTAAATATCATGCTGTATTATTATACAATATATTATTTAATCTTAACTATATGATTTTAAACTTATGTGACTACCTACATTCAGAGTTGGTTTAAACATTTAGGTAAATTTTATACACGTATTCAAACTCGCTAGTGTTAACATAAATTTCTATAGAATCAAAATAGTGTCATCTAGCAAAACTCGTTTTAATTTTAAACAAATTGTAGGTAGTTGATGCTGACAGGATCGAATTCGTTAGGATGAAATAACTCACACTAACCACTAAAAATAAATACATCTAACAAAAAAGAACTGGTCAAGTGTGAATCCGACTCGCGCACCGAGGATTCCGTACAAATTTACCTATGTAAATGGTTCAATTCCAAAATTTTTCAAAGACTTTTCCGAATCGCAAAAAAAGATATTTTTGTCATCACAAATCTTTGCTGGAAGTGAGTCACAGTCGTACTGCATGAAAACAGAAGGAGTTGGAATAGAAATTATATTATTATAAGTTGGAGAATTATATTCAAGATAAAAATGCTTGGATCAATGCTGGTCCAGCTCCACTACAACTAGGGCCTACGAAAACACCAAATATTCAGATTAAAAAAAATAAAAATTTAATAGTTTTGTATAGCGAACACAAAATATTGTAACTTTTGACCAAAAATAAATAACTGTATAAAATTATACTTGTTTATCATGCTACTTATCATATTGTACTATAATTTTTAATCATGTCAATCTTTAGATATAATGTCAATTTATGTTCACGAGTATTGAAATAACAATACCTTAATTTCGTTCAAACAACATTCATTCAATAACTAATTTAACTCTTACTATACATGTGATACGACAATATTCATAGAAATGTAAAAAAAATATATTGAACTGCGAATAATACGCATATCGATAAAATCAGCCTCACGCACTCGATTGCACCTCTCTAAATCTTGAACGGTCATTGCGATCATTGCGTTCGGGAAGATTCGGGCTAGTTCGGTCTAGTTCGTGTCGTTCCGAACTTGAGTTCGTGAAATATTTAAAAATTGATTTAAAATATAAAACAGTGACTTAATTGTTTAATTACCGGTGGCAGGATACGCCATTTGTCTTCAGATTGATGGTATGTGACCTATTTTTGCATATAATTACTGCACAACTCGGCATTTTGGTTTTTTACGCATCAGTAGTACCCTGTACGCAATTGCAAAGCGAATGAATGAAGCGTACAGCCGCTGTTCGATTATAAGGGTCGTTTGACCAAATCGAGGCGCCACGTGCCACGCCCCCAAGGCATATCCCTCGATATCCGTGAAAAAAACCCAATCTATGTAAAAAAGACCTTAAGGGGCTCCAAGGTAGGTAGTATACAGAAGGGGCGCCGGCTTTTAGAAAACCTCATGAGTGGTCAATGTGCTCATGCTCATTTGATGACTCGATAAAGCGGCGAAGTGTGAGAAGAGAAATGCAGACTGATCGGCCGACAAATAAGTAAATGTCTTACTTACATACAGCGTACTCAAATTATGTTTGATAAAAATGAAATTAGATTTGTGTTGATACGGGAATCGAACCCGCTCTAAAGCGATGGGTATTTTTTTATTAACGTCGGGTAATAAAAAAATACCAATCGCTAAAAGGCGATTACTGATCTGTTTTATGATTTCAATTCTCATGGGCGCTTGAGCCCCGAGTATCGACGGAGTCGACGCCCCTGGTATAAAGCATTCTCAATGCATATAACCTATTGCAAGCGTAATTTCATGAAAAAGATAATGAAATGTTTAACTTAGTTGAGAGGTTTAGAATAGAATAGAATAAATTATTGTACACCAAAATAGTAACAAAATTAATTATCTTATATTTCCGTAAATAACTACGTATTATGTATGACCTCCAATCACATTTTAACCAACCTAATGAACTGCTAAGTAAAATAACTTAGATGATTTAAATTTCAGGGGCTATCCTGGCGCAAATAATCACAATACAAATCGGATAAGTAGTTTTTAAGAAAATTGTGGACATAAAGACTTTCACTGAATAAAAACCTTCTTTGCCTTCGTTCCATGCCAGGACTTCAGGGTTCTCTTTTGTGCAACCCATAGCCCCAGTAATCTTCGCCCCTATCATCTCCATGATTGTCATCTCATCCATGCCGTCTGGAACACTTCTCACTATAATACAAACAGACATAACCTAACTCCTTTTTCGTAGTCGGATTAAAACAAACGACTTACTGAAAGAAATTATAATGTAAATTCGTTTATGTTTTATTTAAAAATAAAACGGTTTAAAAAAATACTAATGGCTGCATGCACATTAAAATAGCATAAGTATTAAATACTATGAACTTAACTACTACATTAATCCAATAAATTAATCAGGCTTGTTAGTTACAACCAATATATAATTTTATTAGTATCAAGTCAAGATATATAATTTATTACAGTAATAATTTGTTTGTTTTGTATCCGGTTATAGTTACTAAGTATTTTGTATGAACTCCGCCCGGGTCTATGTCGACTTCGCGGCCCCAAAACTTTTATTTTTATTAAAAAAAAAAAAATAACAACTATTCAAGATTTTGGTTTTTGCGAGGCGTTTTTAAATAACAAGCTTTTTTTTTTGTGACTTTCAAATATTTTCGTAACGTAATCTCGTAGATAAACATGTTTGAAATCGTAAATTAGGGTCAAGACTCGCGTTTTTTTTTTATCGAGCCAACCATCGATTAATTATCTTTACATTAAAATATCTATGGAGCCAACTAATTTATATCATGTTGTTTTTTTTTCATTTTCGTCCGGCGCTGGGTCCGATTAATAATAAAATAAATTTCCATGGTGTTCTCTTCTATATTTGTGGACTTCGAGGTTTAAAAAAGTTCAAAATGAGTAAGTAGAACGTAGCCTTAATTTAGCTTGAGATTATTTGCGTGGATCTGAATAATGTGTGATCGATCGATTCTTGACGAGTTGTGTCACTTGCACCAGAAGATTTCAATTATACCAAGGTAACAGAAATATTAAAGAGCGTGAAAAAGGCGCGCATTTATTAGAGTTGCCCACACGAGTTGTTTTATCGCAGTTGCGTCTTTATTCCACGGAAAATTTCGACTTGCTCGCTATGTAGTACCAGGGCATCAGAAATAAGAAAGAGCTATACAACTACGTAAACTTATACAGGGCGATGAGCGTCGAGTCGTGGACCGTACGATCATGCATCGCGGGTCGTACTTAGTCTTTACTCAAACCAAGCTCAGTAATCGTTTCATGTGAATATGAACGTTATGCCACCAAAATTAAAGTTCACATTCATATGAAATGCACGTTAACAGTCGCTAAATGAATATGCACATTAAAAGTAGGTATTAAGGTTCATATTCGAATGACTGCTTACCTTGCTAAGCTTAAGTACGCTTTAATTTAACACAGAAAACTACAATTTACCTGCTCCCCGATACCAAGGCATCAGAAATTGTCAATGGTTACTTACTTAACTAGTGGTTTGCGTCATAATTTTGCCTCATTTCTATTTGAGTCTTTCTTCCACGGAAATTTTTGAAATGCCTTCGATGAAGTACCAAAGCATTAGAAATGAAGAGAGGGCATTTCAACTATAATAGCAGCGTGACAAGTGACGTGAAGATCCGAATGTTCCTATTTATTTATTTATTTGACTGCAGTCTTCCACAGATGGCTTTCTAGAGATACGCCTTTCTTGCACGGAAAATTATAACCAGACTTTACCACGTACCAGGAAATCAGAAATTAGGAAAGGAATGATTTTTATTTTAAAAACAATAAGTTAAGAAAACTATGTGGGCTTTTATCTCGGATTACAGTTACTGTGGCAAAAATTAAATGATGATATAATGTGTATAAAAGTTTACCTATAAAAACTTATAATCTTCATTTTTTTAAAAAACAAGGTACTTAATTACAATAGTTCAATTAATATCTCAGGAACTAATGGTTAGAATTGAAATATTATTTTAGTGATAGATAGCCTTTTTATCGAAGAAGGCTATGAGCTATATAACATCACGCTACAACCAATAGGAGCGGAGTAGTAACTAAAGACGCGACTAAGGGTAAACTGCGAGGGCCAACTAGTAGATATATTAGCTTTTAATTTTGTTTTGTATCAAAATTAAGTTTTATATGGTGTTTTCATTAACTAATAAAATCGTAATCTACTATGTACTAAGTGGTCGTCCGCTAACCGAACCGAGTATCCGCGAATCTACACCTTACGCGTACTGAGTACAGATGAGAATCATTTTGTTCAATTCTGACTGATCGCGTAGGGCTGATTTCTGAATTGAGTGAACTACTCAAACCTTGATTTTGACAGATTCCCAGGCGAAAGGAGTTTGGCAGCAGCGTTGCCAGATTTTTTATTTTGCCAAGTCGGTGTTTTGAAACTTTTTTAGTGTAAAATAGCGGAATTACTTCGTCGAAAAAAAAGTGGGACATAGTAAAAAATGTACATAATCAAAAGGTTTTAAATACTTTTTTTTCTGAATTTTAAATTACGTGTACGTGACAATAGATAGCAAAAATAGCCACAGAAAATGTATTTTAATAAAAATATGATAAGTATTTTTAAATTAGATTTACCATATCGGCGGGCGGCCAAAATCGGGACGTCTGGCAACGCTGCCGCTGTTTGACAGATACTCAACTCCTTTCAACTGTCAAGTGAACACCAGTGGTTCACTATATTAAAGGCCATTGCATTTTGAAGAGAATCTAAACCAGAATTCAATACATACTTCTACTCACAATATTCACCCTAACACAGGCCTTTAACCGTTCAGGTCATGCATCTATCGGTTTACGTACTGTGGCCATTGTAAAGTTGACCTTGAAATAAATAGTTCATTCCCACACAGTATTTATTGATTTTTGAAAATTTGAAAGCAGCTGAAAGGTTAATTCCTATAGTGAGCACCTGCTTGAGCATTATAGAAAATAATTTGATTATAGTCGATAGTAAATTTCCTTGGCTAAATAATTTTAATGCTGCCATTTATGGCAGCATTTTTTTTATTGTTTTATTTTAATAAAACACAATAAAAAACAAAGAATGCTCAGTTCAGCGCCATCTGGCGATAACATTTTTTTTTTTGTGTTAAATCATGCTTCTAGAAATACCATGTGGTGTTATGTCTAATAATGAATGTATAAAGGAAGATTTTATTTATTTCATATTTTAACTTTTTGTTACTAACTATTCAATTTGCTATAGGTACAAGTAATAAAAATGTAAATAAAACCCATTAATAAAAAGTTATAGGAATGTTTATTAATTGACTGAATATTTTAAAAGGAATCCTTCAATGCCTTACAATAACATTACCTATTTTAAAATATTTTATATTTATTGTCACCTTTTTGAAGGAACTTTACTGGCAAGAAACTAGACCATTTGCACCAAGATACTTCCTTAGAAAAGACATCACTATCAACCGATCAACATCACGTTTACACGATGAGTGCATTCACGTATGAAGCTGCATTCATGTATTAAGCTGCATTTCACGTATTAGGCTGCATCCACGTGTTAAGCTGCAATCACGCATTAAGCTGGTTTATGGTGAATGTTTGCCACATAAGTTGATCACCACACCACTAGGCTCTCCGAAATATCATTACTTATTTATAGCTAATTTCTAGACTTATTAAATCATACTTGAGCATCGTTTGTTGCCTATTAATTTTATTTATTCTTCGTCAATTTCAGCAATAGTTAGGTCTAGTTTTCAATTGCCAACAGACCATTATATTCTATTTTACTCTATTTGTACAAAAATAAATAAATATTTGCTTTAGGCAATGGTGCCGATATCGACAATATTCTATCAATTTACATAATAGTGTTATAAAAATCCATAGCAATAAGACATTAGGTAGATATTTTCTATCTGATGTTTTATGAAAAAAAATTATACTTAATTAAATCTAACTTAATCTACAGCGTATCCTAAAGTTCTCATATCGTTATCAAAGTCTTTGTTCTTGTAATGCTTGATCTTCGTCAGCCATTTCTCCAGGGAGACTGACTCGCGATGGCCTCCGTACCTCTTAGGGAGGCATTCCGGAGGGATGTATCTGTGGGTTAAATAAGATTAAGCTTATCGATCCTTCTCAAAAGAATACTTTCTCTAATTGAATTGATTCAGCGGTCTATTGAGGCGTGAAAAATTAACAAACAGAGAGAAAAAGTTATTTTCGCATTTTTAATTCAAAATTGGATATCTACATATATATGGCGGAATTTATACATATATATGGCGGTACACAGACCGTCATTAAGATATGCATTATGAGTAAGTACCAATTTAACTTATTTTAATCACACTGTGAATCTCTAGTCTGAAAATTGAAGTTTATTATATTATATGTAAATTGCATCCTTGTAATATTTATAAATACACACTCAGACCTTTAATGAATTGACTAGCTGAAAGACTAACGAGCTAAAATGCAGCTTATATATTATAATATAATAAGTTACTATCGATAGAAAAACTTTCCTTTGAGAATAGATACTGTAGTGTTGGTACCAGGACTACCGAGGCATAATGGAGTTATACTTGTATTGTAATGGTGCAAGCTTAAACATCATTGGTGTGTTTGGAACCATTTGGAACCGAAAATGTGGATTTTGCTTTTCAAACGAAATATAGTTTGTTTAATTTACTTTGTGTAAACGAGTCGGTAACATCTTAAATTTGCTACAAATGCTGAGGCTATAATGGATTAAAAAAAAAAAACAAAATAAACAATATACATAAGTAGATTAATAAAGATTTGAATTTGGCGCAGTTTCGGCCAACAACCTAGTTCAACATTAACTATTAGGTAAGTATATTCAATTATTCATTTACTAAAATTAAAGTTAAAGCTCAATTTGTGTATCTTTGTCTTGCTGCTGACACTCACTTATGTAAAGCACCAAGATCACTCCCGTGGAACTTAACCCTTTTCCACAAGTCGTCCACGGGCGCCAGACGTTTGAAGAAGTGGAACAGCGTTTCGAAAACCCGGGAACAGTTAATCACGTGGACCCCTCGCATGTGCAGCGGGTATGAGAACTGGAATGTGAAAAGATTGGACTTACTAATGACTGTCAGATGGTCTCCGAGTGGTTTTTATTTAGTAAAATTGTAATTGGGTGGGGAGAATCAAGCCAAGATTTGGTCATTAATGTTGTGTAGAATAATTACGCAAACAGACATCCAATTTATCTAGCAGGACCTTCATCAGCAATTTGACATTGGATTCTTTCATATTTTATTGTCAACCATAAAAAATTACAAAGCAGTGCATGTATACTCGCTTTCACTGTAAATAAAAAAACCGAGTCCGATCCGCGCATGAGATACGAAACGTACAAACTTATGTATGTAAATAATTGAAATCCGAATGGAGTCTCGAAGATTTTTCAGAATCACATACTTACATTTTTTTTATTGTATTTTATTTTACATATTCTTTACTGTTTTCAGATTTATGTCGAAATAATAATATACGTTTTTTGCGACATAAATTTTAAAGTTTGAGTTGTTTACAGCTTCATGGCACCGCAAACTTGATATATGGTTTCAATTTCAACTCGATACCTTCACGCGTTCACGTGTTAAAAGGACAGACAAAGCGACCATGGTGCCGTTTTTTCCTTTTGAGGTACGGAATCCTAAAAAGCTCGAACTGAAATTGCAATTTCTATTTCCGAATGTAAAACCATGAAAAACTTCAAATTGAGTATGTAGTAGTAGTGCCACGGATATCGAGGGATATGCCTTGGGGGCGTGGCACGTGGCGCCTCGATCTGGGCAAACGACCCTTATAATCGAACAACGGCTGTACGCTTCATTCATTCGCTTTGCAATTGCGTACAGGGTACTACTGATGCGTAAAAAACCAAAATGCCGAGTTGTGCAGTAATTATATGCAAAAATAGGTCACATATCATCAACCTGAAGACAAATGGCGTATCCTGCCACCGGTAATTAAACAATTAAGTCACTGTTTTATATTTTAAATCAATTTTTAAATATTTCACGAACTCAAGTTCGGAACGACACGAACTAGACCGAACTAGCCCGAATCTTCCCGAACGCAATGACCGCAATGACCGTTCAAGATTTAGAGAGGTGCAATCGAGTGCGCGAGGCTGATTTTATCGATATGCGTATTATTCGCAGTTCAATATATTTTTTACATTTCTATGAATATTATCGTATTACATGTATAGTAAGAGTTAAATTAGTTATTGAATATTGTTTGAACGAAATTAAGGTATTGTTATTTCAATACCCGTGAACTTAAATTGACATTATATCTAAAGATTGAGATGATCAAAAATTATAGTACAATATGATAAGTAGCACGATAAACAAGTATAATTTTATACAGTTATTTATTTTTGGTCAAAAGTTACAATATTTTATGTTCGCTATGCAAAACTATTAAATCATTATTTTTTTAAATCTGGGTATTTGGTGTTTTCGTACGCCCTAGTTGTAGTGGAGCTGGACCAGCATTGATCCAAGCATTTTTATCTTGAATATAATTCTCCAACTTATAATAATATAATTTCTATTCCAACTCCTTCTGTTTTCATGCAGTACGACTGTGTAACTCACTTCCAGCAAAGATTTGTGATGAAAAAAATATCTTTTTTTGCGATTCGGAAAAGTCTTTGAGTAATTTTGGAATTGAACGATTTACATAGGTAAATTTATACGGAATCCTTGGTGCGCGAGTCGGATTCACACTTGACCAGTATTTTTTTTGTTAGATGTATTTATTTTGAGTAGTTAGTGTGAGTTATTTCATCATAACGAATTCGATCCTGTCAGCATCAACTACCTATAATTTGTTTAAAATGAAAACGAGTTTGCTAGATGACGCTATTTTGATTCCATAGAAATTTATGTTAACGCTAGCGAGTTTGAATACGTGTATAAAATTTTCCTAAATGTTTAAACCAACTCTGAATGTAGGTAGTCACATAAGATTAAAATCATATAGTTAAGATTAAGTAATATATTGTTTAATAATAACAGCATGATATTTAACAGAGAACGTTCCCTTGAACCGGTAATACGATATAAAAAAAACTAATTCCTATTTTATTTTATAATCATTACTCACTTTTCGGATAAGTATATAAAAAAGAAATTATTTAAAGAAAATTAGACGAAGTAATTATATTACAAGAATATGCTGAAATTAAATATCGATAACAATTATCGACAATCGGTTCGATGCTCTAATTGCCTGCGTGTGCATTGAATGTTTCTGTGCTTACAAGCGAATGCCCCGCCCATTCTATTTATGTGTGCTATTAGAAATTGATTTAGTGTAGCTGCTTTCTTCTTAGTGTGCGTGTACAAATTTTGAGTGTGTGTCGTAAATACACTATTTGTGAATGTTGTAATTATTTTGGTGGGAGATAAGCGGTTGCGCAAGGATTTCTTATTACTTTGCAATGAAGGCATATCTCCGGATATCTATGAGTAGTGCAAATGCAGTCATCAACCACTTGCTTTCTTTGAAGTCCTAGTCCTCCAGCGTACCAGAAGTGTGGTAGAATACTTGTAAGTGTGGTAGAATACTTGTATGGTTCCTTACCCCCATAACATTCATGGCTTGTATCGCTATAGCTGGTGAGAACTGCCTCATATGCTTCATGGTAAGACCTGAACAGTCCAGAAGAGCGGTGCCTCCTAAGATCTGGAGCTTTGGCTGCATGATGCCGATTTCCAACAGGAGAAGACAGCCGCGTATTAGGTCGTCTACTGGGTAGTCATCTGGATCCCATTCACCTGGAAGTAGTATAAATTGGAGATTACATCTTCGCGAATTCTGAATTCCTGATCATGGCTTGCACTTTTTCAAGTTGCGCAAGCGATAGCTGCAATTTCTGTTTCCTTGGTTCTATTTTCTAGGTTCTGTAACCTATTAATATACAACATTATTTTTAGTATATGCGAAACCTGAATATAGTTTGTTCAGAAACAGTAATAACTGACTCACTTCCAATTATTTTTACACTTTCTTCGATCACAAGTTGGACACAACCGATACTAAGAACAACACAGGTCACGGCAGCGAAACAGCTGGCTGCGCAAACAAAACCACCCCTCAGTCGCCTGGATTGTCTGTTGACCAAGTATTTGTGCGGGCAACCAGGTAGCATACTATGCTTATAAATTAGTGATGTTTCATGATACAGTTATGGAATTTTGATATAAATTCTTTGCATACAAATACTACACCCGTTTTTCGGGTTTCTCACTAGAAATAAGGTTGTATATAGCTTAAGTTTGCAGACACTTTTTTATTTTAGCTGGGTAATCAGTAAACTTTTTTCACTCCAAGAAGGACTGTCAGACTTTTACTGACTAAAACCATTCTCCCTCTTCCTCCAGTAGCCTTTTGCAAAGCCACGGTTCACGGTACTCAGGTTTTCAGATCACGATTGTTAATATTTGCAATTTTGATATCTATTTTATAGGTAGATAAGTATTGTAATCGTTAATTTATATGACATCGTTAATTTAACTGTCTATCTTATGAATAACTCTTAAGGAAGGTTAATGGTGGTCATAACTTTGGCGCCATAACGAACTTGGACAGACATTATAAAGTTAAAGTCATAAAAATTAAGTAAACCAAACTAATTGTTACACAAAAATCCTTTCTAAGTAAAATTTTGTCTACCTTTTATGTAAACGCGGTAAAAGGTTATTAAACGCTCTTTTATGTTAATTGCAAATTACTGCGATTACAGAGCTTAATTTTGGTCCAAAAATGTTTTCAATCATATCTTTTTATTGACTGGGAACCATTTTAACTTTGTTTATGAGCATTCCGTTGGTCCATCCCAAAAGTGGCTGAATTATGAAGTTAGCATTATGAAGTTACCGTAAGGGCCCAGCAGGGTCGAATACTGGGGCCATGGGCTCGCTTCTGAAAGGAAAACACGGGGTTCTAGAACGCGAGGTAAAGAAGGAACATAGAACGGGTCTGTGGCCCAAGAACGGGAGAAGTCATTGGTTAATTTACCGCCTAAAAAAGCATTATCTATTCATGACTTTCCCTCTCCATTCATCACTTTTTAACACTTTCTCAGTGAAGAACATTTGTTCGTATGTAAACCCGCCTACCATAGTCATTATTATTTAATTGTTATCTAATACTAAAATCTAGTCTAGGTATAGGATTTGGTTAGATGTTCTAGACTATTCGTAATTTTGATCTATTGTCCGACGACGGTCCATTAAATTTTATTTTACCATTGGTGCGTTCTCTCCCTATTTTCTACGACGACTTGTTTATTTAAACTTTTTTTTTATTTGTAATGTTCACCTTTAAATTTACTTTTTCAACTTTAATTGTGCGTGTAGTGGTGGGGAAACGCTAATTTCATTTATTTCATAACAGTAGATTGTTGACTTGTGTTTATATCCAGTACCCGACAAGTGAGTCTAGTCTAAATCCAAGCGAATCCGAAATCTAAGTAGGTATGCTAAGTAGACTTAGGCTGGGTCCTTCGAACTGAAGATGTTAAACTAGATTCGCGTTCCTGGTACCTGACCAAAAGTTTAAGAAACAATAACATGGGTTACTTACCTAGCCTACACATAATAAGTCGGCCGACGTCAGGCCTATCGAAGAGCACTCCTTCAAACACATGGCCCAGTTTAGTGAGCCCGAACCAGTCCACGTCACGCCATAGGTGCGGGTTCTGGTCCCGGAAGTTGCAATAGCGGACTAACTGAAAGGAAAGAAAGGTTCAAGATTAGATGATAGTTGTAACAAATTGTATGTTTGGAAATCTGACAGTTGTGGTTTTCTTCAGAAAGCTGCAGAAATGAATGCACATATTGCACACCAAATAACCAGAAACGATGTGATAGAACGGGTGCGAGACGCACAGGACCAGTCATTATAGCGACACTTGGCCATATCAAACAGAGGACGTCTTTCAGCTGAAATGATGAATGTGATAGAATATTGTCGAGTCCTGGCTCTGGCAGGCCTCGGTTCCGGGATCGTTGTATGAAATAAAACGAATTCAGAACTAGGAGACACCCGTTACACTATAATGACCACAAGCAGACTGCCGACACAACAAACTATTTTTTCTTCCTATCAAATTTTCAAACCTATTCTAGAACTGCCAACATTTTTCAAAACATCTATCAAGAAAGTCCGTTAGCTAATACGCAAGTACCTCATGCGACCTCCTTTGACATCACAATATGAACAGTAAAATTACTTGGTGAGGAGAATAATGTAATGAAGCGAAAGCAGGAATCAGGAATTCAGAAACGCTTTGCAGTACCAACAAAAATCATCTAAGAAGATAGTATGTGTTTATAATGAGCCAACTTTTCTATTGATAGCAAAATAGAGAATGAATACATACAAGTCGGTGCGCCCGCGCAGGTACAGATCGTCGTGCTCTGAGGAACCGCAGTAGAAACGCGTCGTCCATCCGAGGAGGGTGACACTCTCCTCGCTCTGAAATAGTTGAAGATAATACTTTTAGCAGACAGCAAGGAGTAATGCGAGTGTCTCGGCTCAATAAGAACTTTAAGGCTAGAGTGAATACTAAAGTGATTTTTTAAATTCATTAGAAAGAAGAAAATCCGGAGATTTACTCAATTTAGATCAGCAGTAGACACTTTTTTTTAAATTGATCCGATATCAACAGATATTTAATGATTCTTCTTCAAACTGAAGTTAAATTTAAAAAAATCGAGTACACTAAAGAAGCCATGAATCAAAATAATCTTAGATTGTCTTGAACAAATATACTATATCTGGAAACTAAAATCTCATACTTGTAAGTTTTTTATTTATTACAAAAGTTCTGTTCCAAAGCCAAGGCAATAATATTTATTCAAAGTTGAAATTGGCAAACAAGGTGACCGTAACGATGTGGTATTTTCTTCTGCGTACAAGTTGTTATCGTCAAGTTAGGGAAAGATGTTGAACTTAACTTCATTACTATTCGTACCTATAATAATAAGTGTTATTTGAGACCTGGCAAATTCTCTAAGAAATGCAAATAGGTAAATTGGATTAACAAGGCTTGTTAGTCCAATGTACCATCGCAGTCATTTCTACTTGATCACTTAAAAAAAATCGCCTGAATCCTGCAGCGCGGCGCCAAACCAAACAAACTCTTTGAAGTTTTCGTTTCGAGTGCAAGCAAAATGAACTTAGCGGTGGTCAGGTGGAAGTGTCTTTGATAGTACCTATTTGGATATCGTCGCTGTGGCCAGCGTTGCGCTTGAGACTGTTTTTTTAGAGAATAGCGCTGATGAGGCACTGTTTAGGTCGTTAACGATATAAACTGAACTGTTAATCTGTGATGATGGAGCTATATAGGTTGTATAGCTCCATCCCTCTCACTCGCTCGCATGCTTGACATTTTAACACGCGTAAGGTGCCTGTACAACTAAGAGGACCCAAAGTCTCCCAAAAGACTTTCAAATTATTTTATTCGAAATTTGCTTTCATGAATTGTGCTACTTGACAACTTCACGAATAACTTAACAAGGCCTGTAGGCTGTAGCCTGTAGGACTTTTTATGAGCAAAAATTACTAACATGATTTAATTCGCCATCTAACTCCTCAAGGACATGTACTCTTTGTTCAAAAATTCTTTGTATTAGAGACTTCGTATCTTTAGGTTTATTGGTTTAGGATATGCCAGTGAATAAATTTGTGAAATTTTGCAAGTAGAAGAACATGATGTGATTGAAAACCTAATTGAATGTCCAGTATATCCAGGAAAAATTTCAAGGCCTTTGATTCGAATGAAACATATCTGTGCAACTTGTTTCCAAATATACTCATGTGGCTTTATGAATTTGGTTAGGCGCTAAAGTAGAGAAGTAAATCTGCAAAGGATTTCTTTTACCTATATTCAAGGATTTATATTTTGTTAAGGCATTATTTACTTTTTTACTTACACTTACTACGTACTTACTATCTTTGTTATAGATTTATGTATTATCGGTAGGTATTTTAGTTCCCCCGAGCTCGATAGATGGCGTTGTACATTTGACGGTCGTTTCTGAATCGCGCTATGGTTTCGTTACCGCGCGCGGTATATAGTCTCGGGCGAATAATGTGCTATTATTTCTGGTTTCCCTTCAAAACGCATAAATCTTTCGCCTTTTACTAAAGATTTCCGTGGAGGGGAACACTCAAATGAGTCTATAATATTTTTTGAATACTCTGCTTCGGCAGAGTAAGAATTCCCTATAAAGACACCTGCGCTGCAGCTGTATTAATTAATATCAATAATAAGCTGTTTATTAATATTCCTTGGTGACGTCAATGTTTTAAAACAATTTTATCAAATATTAAGAGACCGTGGAGACTTTTGTACCGAAAACAAAGCAATCAACATAACTAATTAGTGTAAATTATTACTATCCAACAATACCTTCATAATTATAATTACGATTACAAGACACATAATTGCTGTTTTTTTGGTAATTTACATCGTAGGTACAATCTACAATGTTACTACAAATCTATGATTTAAAAGTACGAAGGTCGATTTACAATCGCTTTGGTTGAAACAAGCAATGCAAACGTTGAATTATCACACTTAGGAAGGTTATTACCCTAGCTTGAAATCTTTTATTTACAAATTGTTCTAGTCATTTCGTCGTTTTGCGGCATATCTTACTAACGGTAAATAATCTGAAATTTTGGAGTCCTAGGACTAAAAAACACACTTAGTGTGGCTTTACTATCTTGATAAATGTCACACTTTATTTTAAATGATGTCCATATTTACGAGTATGTTTTCATAATTATTATTCAAAAGTAGCAATATGGTATCGATTTGAAATTGAATATTGTTTTTCTCAAACAATCCCTCACACACTAATTATCTCTTTATGTTTGTGTTGCCCTGGTACTTGTCGCCTTTTAAGAGAACCTTTTAAGTAATTAGTGATTGTACAAAATTGGTCGCTCTTTTTTAATGATTTTTTTCAAAGATTTAAACCATTTATTTTGCGCGCTTATTTTGAGCGCTAAATTTTGCAGACGCTAACTTCAGACACGCCAAGTCCCGTCGGCCGTACTGTATGTACCCAAAACGACAAATTTCTTACAAGAACGTCGTCCTTGAGGGGCGAGGGAAGTCTCAATATTCTTTATTCATTGAATGCGCCACAATAGCAGTTTACGTCATACCCATATTTATGGTATCGATTACCTAACTGTTACGTGTACTAGGAAATGAGAAAACTCATTACATCGTAACCGAGATAATAATAGTTATTTTCATTAATCATTTTCATCACCATCGGTTCAACTACATAGTTTCGCTATAAAATAACGTCGCATAATACGGTCATCTAATAAAATAGTGAAGTATATATTGTCTCATGTTACTTGGAGTCCGCGTCCGCCTTCGCTTCCGTCATCTTATGCTATCACTCCCAAAATTTTCTTTCAAATCATTCGTACAATCCGGGACGGATTGTGTGAAAGATAATTATGAAAGTTTTTTTTACATACACGTACTAAGTTTTTACTCGTATATTTAAGATTGTTACGATTAGTCTCACCGTATATCATATTTCTAAGTTCCACAATATTTCTGGCTTTAGTGGCTGGGTCTTCAGCACAAAGGATGAATGCTTCTTCTTCTGACTCGGGGTCGTCGTGGCGATCCATCTCGGCTTTGTAGGCGATCTCCTGAAAAGTCCATATCTCTGTGTTGCCCTAGAAAACAACAATAGAATTAATTAAATAATACAACTTAACATGTACGAGTATATATACAAACCAAAAATAATAATAATTATGTACAAACGAGTACAAACGGGTAGAAAAAGAGCTCATAGGGCATCAAAAAATTCATCCGCATCGATGTCAACGGGACAAGTGCCCAGAACGCTGGCAGCATTGCCACGTTGGATGGCAATGCTGATTCGTTGACCGAAGAAAATCCCAGCCCTTTGGTCACGCGAAGAGTAAATAAAATAATAATTTGTGAATTAGTATACTTCACAGAACAGAAGAATGTAGTTTTTTTTTTTTTTTTTTATTTCTTTAAATGTTTAGGGACTTTTATAACGCACAGCGTATGTCAGTCCCATCGTACCCTAAGACAATTATCACCTAACAAACGAGATCAATGGATCAGGGCCATGAATTCGAACAACTTTCTTGCATCATCGGAAGTCGGCTTACTTAATGTTGGGTGGAACGTACCTATATTGTTCTTGTTCAACTTCAAAACCTTGAACAACTCACTTCTATCAGCCTCATACTGAACACATTCCATTAACAAGTGATGCATATCTTCTAAAACTCCACACACCTCACAGTTGGGAGAGGTTACCTTTTTCATCAAGAAAGCGAATTTGTTACATGGAAAATGTCCCGATCTGAGTCTGTGAGCTGTAACCACTAGTTTTCTACTTAGATTAATATTTACAAACCAAGGTATACGAGCAGGCTGACACTGTATGGTTTTATACCAAATTCCTTTTTCTAATGAAGTTCTGTCAAAGTATTCCTTCCACAGATCATAACAAACATTTTTAAATTTTGATAATATTTCGGAATAGTCAAGAGTAATATTGGTTTGTTTTCCGTGTTTGGCTGCATATTTGGCCAACATATCAGCCTGTTCGTTACCCCGTATTCCAATATGCGATGGGACCCATTGCAATCTCAGCTGAACACCTTTTTGAGTAAGTTCGTCTATCTTGTCTAGAATGGCATAAGCTATCGAAGTACCTCTGAGGCCAGAGGCGCATCGAGCTATATGCTGTAGGGAACTTTTACTGTCAGTACAAATAACAGTATTTCTGTGACAATTTATGACGAAAGTCAATGCTTCTGAGATCGCAATGAGCTCCAACGTCATAATGGATGCTGGTTTATTTATTTTAAAACAATTATTATCTAGGTTATCTACATCTTTACAGGGAATATAGTAAGCAGCTCCGCGACCCTCTACACTCTTCGACCCATCTGTGAATATAGTAAACCAACCATTATATTTTGTGTATAGTTCTTTAGTCACTTCGTGTTTTAATAAACTGTTATCATAATTCCCCTTCGGTGACTTGACTGATTCTAAATCACAGCGAATTATTTCATTCACATTAATGTTGGTGACCCATGTTCTTAGGGTGAACATAAACAAAGGGTAAGAAGATGCTACCTCAATATCTTTAACCTCGTTAAATGCTGCCGCTATCATAGGAATAACCTTATTTCGCCAGTAACTATTTTGTCGAAGAGCATAGAGTTCATCCAATAGGGTATTCGTTACATTATTTTCTATGGATTTGGCTTTAAGACAAAACTTATAAGCTAGATACTTTCTTCGTATGTACAGTGGAACCACACCCAGTTCACTCTCCATAACGTGTATCGGGGTGGATTTGATAAAACCTCCTATAACACGTAAAGCTTGGTTTTGTAACTTGTTCAACTTATCTAAGTGACACTTCGCACTAGCATCATATATGTAGCAACTATAATCTATCCGACTTCTAATTAGAGCTATATAAATATGTCTCAAATGTTGAGGGTGTAATCCCCAGGACCTACCCGCCAAAACTTTAAGTAAACTAAGGTTTCTTTGGACTTTTTCTACAGTAAAGTTAATATGCTTACTCCAGCGCAAGCATCTATCGAGCCACACACCTAAGTATTTGTAACTATCAACTGTATCTAAATTTAGACTATTTATTTTGAGTTCAACTTTTGGCCTTCTAAAACCTCTGCTAAAAATACACACTTTAGATTTTGCAGCCGATAATTCTAATCCTAACTCGTCTAGCACATAGCATAATCTATCCAGCGCTGTTTGAAGTGCGCGTTGGGTTTCTTTTAAATTAATAGACGTTCGATATAAGACAAAATCATCTGCGTATTGACACATAGTAACGTTTTGAATTTCTCGAAAACACTTAATTGTGACTATGTTGAAAAGTAGGGGTGAAATTGGGTCTCCCTGTGCCAATCCTCTATCTGTATATCTTATAAAGAATTTGCCTTTGTCAGTTTCATCTCTAATCATAAGATGTCTCTCGCTCAAAAAATTCCATAAATATTGGCAAAACATTTTTCCAATTCCTATCTCATCTAGGATATTTACTAGCACATCTATTAACACATTATTATATGCATTAGTAATGTCAACAAAACAGGCTACTGTTGGAGTTTTACGCGAAAACCCTGTGTAAATTTGAGCCACTAATTTAACTAAACAGTCCTGGCAAGATTGTCCCCTCCTAAACCCAGAGGTATACTGAGATAACAACTTGTTTTTTTCAATATACCACTCAAGCCGCTAAGAATGTAGTTAGAAGTCGTAAGTAGGCAGGGCGCGCGTACCCCGAGCTTTGCGATGTTCCGCGTAGCTTGCTACGTGCTTGCTACGCGCATGCGCCGCGCACGTCAGTCTTGTTACGGTCGCTACGGTGATAGTAACTAGATAAAAAAATATAAAAATGCCCTACTATGTTGGTTTTAGAGTGCAAACACGATAGCAGAACCAATAATTTATCAAATGGTGGTATATCCTATCATCGGTTAGTCCGGATTTATTTTATTTTGATTACTTTTGGAACACAAGATCTTAATAAAAAAAAACAAATAGAAGTTTACTTTATTTTGTGATTCATAAGGTCTACTTTCAAAAAAATACTCTAGGACATTCAACAAATGTTACTGTCAGCTGCTCAATTAGAGCTTACCACTATCAATAGTGAGTTATCGATATTGTAAAATTTTAATGTTCTTTTTTGTATCGGAAAAAAATACCCAAGTGCGTCGACAAAATTATAAATGTACACAATTTTTTATTTCAGCTAAATCACTCAAAAATAAAAGTTAAATAGGGTTAAACATCCGATGGGTTCGAAATGTATCTTTCGTCTTATCTTGTAACTTCATATTTCCTAATGAAGTTCTAAGGAAGGCAAAAGTTTCCTGAAAAAACTAGCATAATTTGTTCAAATCACTTTGAAAGACCAGATTGTTTAATTAAAACGGAATGACATACCATACCGACACAACAGTGCTAAAACTTGAGTTCTGTATTGTACTGTATTTATTATCTGAAAAATCTGGTTACACCGAACCCTAGTAGTCTCAAAAAAGATCAAGATATTACAGATCTATTCAATTCTGTATGGAAGCAAATTTGTAGTCAGCCAAGAAACACTGGCTTCATTTAGTATAAATTAAGGAAACATTGATCTATAGAAGTGTTTATGTTGTTATTCACTTAGATTTTTTATTTCAGCATTAAAAGAAAGTCTTAATTTCAATTAAATGTAATTGCATGGTTAAAGTAATAGCTAAAAGCCCCTTAATAAATAAAATTAAAAATATACGTAAGTATTTCGTTTTGATAATAATTCATCGACTCCAGGTTTTGACATTATTTTACTTGAAAATGAAACACAATATCGATAAAATAAGGCATCGCCAATGGTACATCTCTAGAAAATGACGTTTAGTGACAAGTAACGTCAAGACGTGACTTTGATTTTTTATAGGAAATATCAATCTAATTGCAGCAAAATAAAGCTCTAAATAGATTGCATATATTATAAGAGACATCTAGCAGCGAGTAGAGGAAATTGTTCATAAAATTATTCCATGCGAGGTAATATTTTAAAGGGTAGAGAACAAATAACTCTGCAGTCATTAACATACGGTTTATTTTCTAAAACGGAACGATTGATAAACTGCCTTCTTTTAATTAATATTAAAATGCTGAATCACATCAAAGATTTTTTAGTGTTATGAAATACTGATATACCTGTCACTGTGTGAGTTTGGGTACGCTGGTCCCGATACAAATGAAGTGCTATGCGATTTCTAACTACATTCTTCTGTTCTGTGGTATACTTAGTAGTAAATGGTTAGATAAATACATGAAGCAAACAACCAGGGTTGTTACCTTCACGGATAAATTATATCTGATGCCAAATAGAATAAATATAAAAAATAAACTGAAATTCTAACTTAAAAAAAAAAACTGAAATTCTAACTTTAAAAAAAATTGAAAAAATGATCAAAGACACCAAACCAGAAATAACGAAATAAAATTTTGAACGGAATGCGCGCTCTCGGCAGCATAATTTTTTCAACCTATTTGCAAGAATAAATAACTTTTTCCTTTATTCGGTTAATAATAATATAATTATTCAGGCTTTCAAATCGATAAAAAATAATTTTGTACAATTTTTAAATTAGGTATTCTCTCTCCCACACTGAAAAAATTAGTTCGTGTTAGGCGGCCGCCCATCGGACGCAGATACGCGGTTTTAGCACGGAAATTTCGACTTGCCTTTTACAGTGTACCAAGACATCAGAACTAAACAGGAGAATAAGTTGCCGCCAAGTCGCGTCACTACCGCGTCGCCGCGTCGATCGGCCAGCACGCGTCACTGTACGTCACAATAGTACACCACATTGTTATACGTCCGAGCTCCACAAATGTTCTGCGGCCCTAGTACTATTGGAGTTTAACTTTGAATTATTCGTGCATAACCGTCACAACTCCGAATCAGCGACGGCCGGAGGTGGACCAAAATAATAATTTGAATTGATCTGTGTATTTCTGATGTCTTGGTACATTGTAAAAGGCAATTCAAAATGACCGTGGTAAAACACCGTAACTGCGGATGGTAGTGGCTAGTTTGGATTTGGTGGCTTGACGATGACACGCATCATGATTATGACTAGTTATTTGATGTTAATAGTTACAAAAGTACAATAATATTTATTGTGATGAATTGATGATGCCTAAGAATGTGGAGGTGATTGTTGATGTGTCTCAAAAAAAATAAAATAAAGGGAGCAGGTGGATGGAATGTGTGTCGATATATGTATATTACCCACAACTACTACTTTGTTTTATTTTGCTATTATTGGGAATTTTATCGAAGACAAATAAATAATAATTTTATTATTGGTAAATGTTATTAGCATGAGCGAGACAGATAACCTTTGGCGATAAGATACTATAGGCGAGATAATGTTTTTTTTTTTTTTTTATCTTTATTTAAAGAGCTTTTTCGCTGATGCGAATATGACACTCTGTAGGTAAACATAATCTATATAAAAATATATAACTAGGTCCTCGGACGGTTTTTCAGAGCAAACTTAACCATATTAATTATAAGGACAATTATTATTGTTATTTTTTTTTCAAGTGTCATACAGTGATAATCGCCTAGTACTAAGTAGTCATAATCGTAGTGTTACATACATGTTTCAGTAAGATCTTATCTCTGTAGTAGCTGCGCGGTGTCTTCTCGTCCAACATACTACAGTGTCTCAAGACGAAAGTATATGGACCAGTGCGTGTTGCCAGTGATGACATGGCTCCGAAACGTGGTCGCTCACTATGGGCGTCATCAAAAGTCTTAAAGTCACCCAAAGGTCAATGGAAAGGGCTATGCTCGGAGTTTCCTAGTGTGATCGTATCAGAAATGAAGATATCCACATGAGAACCAAGGTTGCCGAGTGCCGACATAGCACGAAGAATCGCTCGCAGAACAGATGGCCGTTGGGGCCGAAAGGTTGGAGTGGCGACCGCGTACCGGAAGACACAATGTAGGAAGGCCTCCTAAAAGGTGGACCGATGATGATGAGGGTTGCGGGAATCCGATGGATTTGAGATGCACAGGACCGTTCATTGTAGCTTTACACGATTAAAATCGTATTAAATGAGTGGATTAAAATTTACAATTTTTTACAATATATTTGGGCCTCGCTGCATACTACGAAAAAAAACCCGAGACCAGTGGGAAGTCCTTATTGTATTCTTACAATGAAGAAGAAGAGACGCATTGCATTAGTTACCTACTACCTTCCTATTTCCTATTTATTTTAACACCCGTATTTATAAACAAGTAAAATTAAATACTTAAGCAAAAGTAACCACTTATTAAGTAACAATTTCTAGTCTGTAATAAGAAAATTTTAAATTTTGAATGAAGATTTCAAACGTAAAGTAATGACTTAATAAGATTTTACTTAGCAGCAAGTAATTACTTCTGTATAAATACGGGTGGTTAGACAGGCAATTTTTTGAGAGTACAAATTATTATAATTTTGCACGGCACCGATTCGGAGTTGTAACAGTTTTGCACGAATAATTCAAAGTAAAACTCCAATAGTACTAGGATCTCAGAGCATTTGTGAAGCTCAAAGTAATATAATGTGCACGTATGTGACGTGCCGACAACATCGACCTATCATATATATATCGATGGCCGACAACGACCTTAGAGCCGATGACGTAGCTGCAGCTGGCATACTGAAAGCGTGTAACACGTGGTACAGTGAACTGCGTTAGCGGCAATTTACATAACAATATATTCTCCTTTGTAGTTCTGATGTCTTGGTAGATTGTAAAAGGCAAATCGAAATTTCCGTGCTAAAAACGCGTATCTGCGTCGATGGGCGACCCCTCGTAGCACGAAATTACATATTTTGTTCGGTGTGAGAAAGAGAAAATAAATAAAATTATCCGCCTCTTTTTTTTTAATCATGTGAACGAAGTCGCCGACACAGACTGCAGCGCGTCTTACGCGCGTTAAAAGGATAACTGTGACCTTTTGCGTATGGCTCTGTGGCTCTGGTTCCCATCCGCAAGCCAGGCTAGGGCCATGCTCCATGGAGCAAGATGGAGTCGGAGAACGATTCCCTGCTGTCGAAGGCACGGGTTTGCGATGCAACGGCGAGCAATGGGTAGCTCACTGTTCGATAAGAACCAAGCTTGGGTAAACGGTGCGTTGTGTCCTATGAGTGCAGTAAGATTAATGAAGTCAGCCAGGGCCTCTATCTATCTAATCTATGTATATTGGGCAGTTGCCCGGACTAGACACAGCACCAGTTTGGTCAGAGGATCTTCCCTTTTCAATAGAGGTTTGCGGGTTTTACAACCTGTTCCGTATGTTCCGTACTGGTAATCCTCAACTATGTATGTAGACATTCTCTTCGTCCAGGTACTACATCGTAATTTCACGATCACTTCCTCAAACCCTCAATCAGCGAGCCATACAGCCAGCACCGACGGCTTTACCGAGTACCTGACCACCAGTGTACCTACCTGGTTACCATATCACCCTTAGCCTCTTCAGTGACTTTGGCTAATCACACTGCACCTTCGTCCAGTCACATGAAGAAGCATGAAGAACCCACAGAAGAACCTGTAGCACAATAGCACCGCTTCGACCAACTAGAGCCTGCAGCGGTACTCCGACCCATATTGATATAATTGACTTAATCATCCCATCGTAATTAACTTTTTCTTATTATAATGAACCAAAAATCACCAAAATAAATCGATTTCATGCACGGTGATGAAGATGATATATATGTTGCGATGTAGGTAGGCCCCCCATCATCACCGTAGTTACGCGGTTTTACCACGGAAATTTTAAACTGCCTTTTACAATTTACCAAGACATCAGAAGTATACAGGAGAGTCAAACGTTTAGTAAACAACCGCTATACGGCGCACGCGTCACATACTAATTTATACGTTCCCTTTCCCGATCGGCCAGGTGCTGATGCGTCACAGGTTACGCCACACATGTGTACGTTGTTGCATTCCAAGCTCCACAAATGCGCTGTGTCCCTAGTACACCTTTATAACTTTTGTTAGGTATTTAAATAAATCGTTGTCAAGTTTTAGGGTTGATTTCATCATTCGCTTTATAAACTGAGTTCAACCGAGTTTAGCTTCAGCGTAATCTAGTTTAGTAGTTATCAGCACACAAACACATCTAGGTAAGTACCTACTACTAGTTACACACGTTTCCCACCGGCCTGCTGCACGTCACTACTGTTACGGGCGTTACGGCGCGTATCGCATTGGAGTACCCCTTTTTATAATTATTTCGATCTCCACAAATGTTCTGAGACCCTAGTACTATTGAAGTTTAACTTTGAATTCTTTGTGCAAGACCGTCACAATTCGGAATCGGCAACGGGTGTACAGAATAATCATTTGAATTGTTCTGTGCATTTCTGATGTCTTGGTGCATTGTAAAAGGCAATTCAAAATGTCCGTGGTAAAACCGCGTAACTACTAACTGCGAATCATAGAGAATATCAGTTCTGTGATTGGACCAATCGGATTGGACAGACAGACACACGTCCCGTCATGATAATTAGCCAGAATCTAGCGACTATATTGGTTTAGTAAGTATAAATAAGTTGTGAGTTAATGTTTAAATTTCTTATTTCCATGGTTTGTAGTGTAAATTAAATAACTTATATCGCGACAAGCTTATCTCCGTAACTGTGAAATACGTAACTTTTCAGGAGGTACAAAAACCAAATTAGACCTACATAATATATTAAAATAAAAAATGTAATTCTACGAAACTTAATAGATATATATACGAATTAAAAATTAATAATATGTACAAACGGGTAGAAAAAGAACTTATTGGGCATCAAAAAATTCATCCACATCGATATCAATGGGAAAAGTGCCCAGAACGCTGGCAGCATTGCCACGTTGGATGGCAATGCTGATTCATTGACCGAAGAAAAGCCCAGCCCTCTGGTCACGCGAAGAGTCGACTAGCTGTTTGCTGATGTCACGAACAACTCGATGAGCGCTCGGACCCCATGGCCCTAGTGTTTCAACCCCAAACGGCTCAAACATGTAACTACCGATAAGGTTATTATATTTACGCCGTTTGAGATTTTCTGCACCTGCAGCAGCCGCCCCAGCACAGCCTGCCGTACTCAGAAGATGGGATGGCGCAAGGGTGTCGACACAAGTTGCATCCCACACCAAAGGCCTACCTAACTTCCAGGGCATTATGGTCATCCCGTCTGGCCTCTTTCCATCGTCACGTGCCAAGCCGATAGGTTCTAAAACAGCTGGCACCCCGGCGATGACGAGAGCTCGGCGGATGATGTCATTAATGCTGGCATGCCGTGCTATCCGACCAGCGCTTCTACTGCAGGACAGGCCATGGTGTCCGAGGCGGTCGACTGCTTCACCGCATTGACATCGATGTGGAGCTCCACTAGGAGCACCCAAACGCAAGCATGTAGCGATCCGGAAGGTGGTGTCACTCAGCATGGTACCTATGTTGGGTGACGGTAGAGCCTGTAGCCAGAGACCCGACTCCCATTCCCCCACAGCCAGTAGGCGGGCACGCTCAGCAGTATTGGTGGACGTATTAATGAGATTATTCCGTACCAACCTGCAGAGCGGCTCATCCCACTGTCTCTGGGAAGATGGATTTTCGGGCAACGCCTTGTCCGGGCAAGCCACTTTCCAGACATTCACGGCATCGGTCAAGCACGGCACCTCCCAGTCAACCAGTGATGGAGTTAAGATTCTTTCGATTAACTGTTGAGTGCTGTGGACCGAAGACAGGAACGCCGGTAGACTGACACTAGAAATTTTACGGATGCCGAGCCCACCAAAGCGAATGGGTAGTGTGGCTTGCAGCCATGCTCGGTCATCCAAAGCCACATTTAAGATGGACGTTACAGTGTATCGAATGGTTTCGTCAATTTTGTCTAAGAGATGTGGTTGTTTCCATAAAGGGGAAGAGCGGAGAAAATACATAAAGTTTGGTGCAAAACAGCAATATCTAATGAGGGTGAAACCGGAATGTAAGTTAATTTTTGATAGTCTGTCCGAAATATCGTTGAATGATTTTATTTTATCGTCAATGAATAAGGAAAAACTGTCTTCAAAAATTGGAGAACCTAGGAGGTGCAGTGAACATTTTTCTAAAATTTTGATATTTGGGGCTATTGCATTAAATTTCTGTAGAGTTGATTGTCTGTCAGTATTGTCAGAAACAAAAATTTCACATTTCGAATAGTTTAGTTCGAGGCCGATGGATCGAAATTGCTCCGTCAGAAATTGGAAATCTTTTAGAACTGTATCAACATCACCTCCCAGTGTTCCATCATCTAAATACCATAGGTTAAATTTGGAATTTAGTTGTTGTATTATTTACTTCTACGTGTTTTATTTAAATATTAATTTATTTAAAACACCTATGTAGCTACTTATCTTGTTTTTAATCTTATCGACAGGTTTGGATGCGCCATCGTAAGGTTATCAGTGTTATCACATCAAACTGACTCGAGCAAGCTGTGCAGTGCGCAGTCAACATAGTAGATGGCGCTACAAGTTAAGAATCAACATTTTGCGTGGTACAATATTGTGCGTTTATCTTTTCTTTCCAGAAATATAATAAAATAAAATTACCTAAAATTGCATACCCGAGGTTTACATTCTGATCCATTGATTATGTAGTTTTATTAAGTCTTATATTAAATAAAAATGTCTCAATAAAAAAAAAATAAGAAACTTCATGGAGGTTTCTACAAAAGAATAAAAAAAAAAAATTGAAAAAAAGGTACGTAACTACCACGTGTGGTTATCAGAATCTATTAACCTCTGGCGAGACGTAGGCAACTATGAATTCATGACGGGATAATAAATATTTACAACAAGAAGATTAATTGTATCATAATATCATAAATATGTTATTAAAACTTTTTTTATTAACATATGATACAATTGTTTAAAAAGGTAGCTACTCACAAACTGATCACATACCCAGGCAACATACCTACCTACTAAATTTTAATCAATGGTCACCATTGTCACAAAATAGATAGGTCTTTTGTGCCATTATCGTTGCTTACTTTGAGAAAACATACAAAATGATTGATGATGATTCTCACAAACGTTGAAGAACTATTGAGCTAAGTCTCTAACGATTCCGATTCGCTTTAGAAAACAATGCTAAAACGTAAGAAAGTTATTTACAACCAGAGAAACTGTGCTGTGAGATTGTAAAACTCTGAGATCACCTCAAGCTAATCGTAAACACCTTTCTACACTAGACAAGACTGAAGAATCATTGCGAGCCTATAAGTATTATGCGTTCCAAATAAGAATAGGAAAGCCAATAACCTCCATCTGTCAAATGTTGAGTGAAAGGTACGGTTTTCAAAAAAAACTTATTTGCGTATCAATAAAGGCTTTTTTTGCTTTGTATTACGTGGTTTTAGTTAAGTCTAGGTGAAGTAGAAACAATGACGTTTCTTATAAATTAGCAAAATATTTTTTTTTTAATCATAATAGTTAAAAAAAACTTTTTACAAAAAAAAAAATACAACCGACTTCAAAAAGACACCAAAAAGTGCAAAATAAGTTTAATTTCGGAAGCGAGTAGACCAAACTATTATAGAAACACCGACTTCTATTTTTTTTGTAAAAAATTTTTTATTTCACACTTTTTAGTTGTACCACAAGATAGATAGGTGCCTTTCGCCATTCGGGCATCATGACTATTGTAATAATACCAAACACGGCTAGAATACACTGATTTATTACAAAGTTCCGGCTCTTACCTACCTTCTGTCTTCATCATCAGATCAGTCCTATGTATCTCCTCCCCTTCTTACTTTAGTCAGCCACCGACTATATAAACAAAGCAATTTTACTAGTTACGACAGTTCTTTTTTTTTTTTTTTTTTTTTTTTTTTTATTTATTAGGGAAAACAAACAATTGTACAATTTATGTTACATCTAGAGATAGTATACAGAGTAGGTAAATGTACAATCCACAACGTTTCCACGGATTACCAACAAAAAAGAGATACAGTGAAGACAATACCTACAATTGTGCCGAAGACCCAAATGTAGCAGCTAATATTTTGAATACCTCTCTAAACCATATAATTAACAAGCGCACTCACTACTCTAAAGTACCCAGGAAAAACAGGATTATTAAACCGTGGATTACGCCCGGTTTACTACGGTGTATACGTAACAGGGATAGAATGCATCAAGCCTTAAGATCACAACCTGAAAACCCTATTTTGAAAACCACGTATTCTCGTTACCGTAATTTCTGTAACTCATTGCTACGGAAACTAAAAATTAACTATGAACGGGCTGAATTTGCAAAAAGAAAAAACAATCAAAAGGCTACCTGGGACCTTATAAAAACAATAACACACACCAAACAAGTGCCATTACCACCTAGAGAACTTCTAAAAACTGATTCAGACGCCCGCAGAGCTGCAAATTCAGTTAACAAATATTTTGCTAACATTGGCACCTCCTTAGCAACAAATATACAACAACATAGCTCAAACTGGTCTAAATATACTAACCAAGCATCAACACTTAATTCTATATGTATTTTAGAAACTGACAATTCTGAGGTACAACTGATTTTAACCAACCTAAAATCAGATTCAGCTATAGGTATCGACGGTATTTCGACCAAAATCTTGAAACTAGCGCAAAAGACCCTGGTCCCTTACATCACGCATATTTGCAATCTTTCAATATCCACGGGTATTTTCCCTGACGCTTTCAAGATAGCTCTAGTCCATCCAATCCATAAAGGCGGGGACAGAGACAGTGTAAGTAATTATAGACCCATATCAGTCTTACCAGCTTTGTCTAAAATTCTAGAAAAAATATTAAATAACCGTCTGCTTACCTATCTACGAACCAATAACCTCTTGTCGGAAAATCAATACGGCTTTAGAGCTGGTATTTCGACAGAAGATGCGGTTATAGCCTTCTCTGAAAAGGTAGCTAAGCACATGGACAAAAAAGAAAAATGTCTTGGTATCTTTCTAGACATATCTAAAGCTTTTGACACTGTCTCTGTCCCAATACTTTTATCGAAACTCGAGCGCATTGGTATACGTGGTATTGCACTGGATATTTTCACAAGTTATCTTAAAAACAGATATCAGCACGTTAAAATTGGAGAGGTCGTGAGTGACAGGGCTAAAATTGACTACGGTGTTCCTCAAGGCAGCATTTTGGGACCGACACTTTTCCTGGTCTATATTAATGATTTGTGTTCACTTCCTCTCACAAACTGCTCTTTGTTTACCTATGCTGATGATACAGCCTTGTTAGTATATGGCAAAGATTGGAAAGAAGCTGAACAAAATGCTCAAAAAGCACTGGATGAAGTTGTGGATTGGCTTGCAGGAAATTTATTAACACTGAATGCAAATAAAACAAAAATATTGTCCTTCTCGATAAGTAACCAGTCTCAACCAAAAAAACTCCTTAGTGTCAAAGTCCATAACTGTCCACGAAGCCTTAATAATAGTTCATGCATGTGTCCGTCACTAACATTCACATCTGAAATAAAGTACTTAGGCGTGTTGATCGACAATCATTTGAATTGGTATAACCATATAGACAAGTTAGTGACCAGAACGCGGAAACTTATTTACATCTTTAAAAAACTACGTCATTCGGCTGACAGAGATACCATTATGACTGTGTACTCTTCGCTTTGTCAGTCATTGCTTACATACTGTCTTCCAGTGTGGGGCGGCACCTACAAGACCTACCTTCTTAAATTGGAAAGAGCTCAAAGAGCCGTTCTTAAAGTTATGTTTTGCAAGCCTTACAGATACCCCACAGTGGAGCTATACAGGGACTGTAAAGTATTGTCAATGAGAAAACTGTTTGTACTTCAGTGTATTCTTAGGAAACATAGATTTCCAGTACAAAACGTGCATAAACGACGTGCTGACATTGTTTTCCCACCAATTCATCACCATACAGCCTTTTTCAGACACCAGTTTGTTTACCTCAGTGAACATTTATATAATAAAGTAAATAGATTCCTTAAAATACACGCACTTAACTTACATCTGTGCAGAAATAAAGTGAAATCTTGGTTGATGGAACAAAGTTATGAAGAAATAGAAAAACTATTAACTACCTTGACTTAGCAATTATAATTGTACATATAAATCTCTCTCAACACACCCACACACCATCACACTAACATACACACACTCCATCACACATACACCACCACACACGATATGCATACGCAAACCCTCACTGCTATGATTGCAACCAACCATTTATTCATCTATTCACTCAAAATTTTTCTAAGCATACCTATTGTGAATACGTATTTTCTGGAGGAACTGACTCCCAAGTCACAGGCAATAAGCCTAGTTTGGGAGCCAGCGATCATATTTAGTGTATTCAATGTATGTTATGAATAAAGTTATTATTATTATTATTATTAATACAAAACTATAATACAAAGGGCAAAAAGAACAGATTAAACTAAATGGGCACAACTTAAACCAATTTAACTCTACTCAAACTGCGCACTGTAAAACAAAATACACTAAATAAATACCACTAAATCTAATTAAATAACATAATCCTGTAATTAAACTAGTTAACCAAGAAACTATTACTAATTTTAATTACTAATATTAGGACGCAAGCTGTCTAATAAGGATTGCTTAAATCTACGACGGTCTAGAGCAAAGATGTCAATATGACCAAAATGCCTGTTATAAGTTTGAACCAATTTATGAAGAGGTGCACGCTCGCCCGCATGGGTACGACAAGAAAGCGTAGCAAAAAGTGGATAATCGCGTGCCCGTCTTCTCAAAACAGTTCTTGGCACAACATAAAATATATTATTTATTAATTCTGAACAATCAATCTTATTGTGTATCAGATCATGAAGTACCATGGCTTGAAGTAACAGTCGCCTCGATTCCAGGGTTAGCAATTTACACTTTATTAAGGATTCAATATAAGTTATGCGTTCTGTACGGCATCTGAACTGCATTGCTCTTAAGAACTTACGCTGAACTTTTTCTATACCCATATTATATTTGGCGTAGTAAGGATCCCAAATCATACAGGCATACTCAATTTGCGGCCGAATCAGGGAGGTAAACAAGTATAGGTAAGTCGTTGGTCGCTTAAAATCTAAAGAAGATCGCATTACAAAGTGATAAAGTTGGAACGCTTTAGCAATAATTTTATCAACGTGCAGGTTAAGATGCAGTTTACAGTCTAAAATGATACCCAAGTCACTTATTTGTGTTTCTCTTAAAAGTGATTCATTGCATAAAGAATAACTAAAACTAATAACGTATTTATTTTTTGTAAAATTTAAATACCTACACTTAGAGATGCTTAATTTTAATTTATTTATAACACAATAATCGGACAATCTATTCAAATCGTCTTGCAATAGGTAACAGTCATCAATCGTTACAATTTTCCTAAAGACCTTGAGATCGTCAGCGTATAATAGAAAAGAACTATTACGAAAGCAGGTTCCTATGTCATTGATGTATATTAAAAACAATAATGGGCCAAGAATCGATCCCTGAGGGACGCCGGAGGTAGCAATGAAAGCGTCCGAATGGTACCCATTACATACAATAGTTTGATTTCGGTTACAGATATACGACTGAAACCAGCGCAGCAAATTGCCTCTAATGCCGTTGAACGCGATTTTGTTTAATAGAATTTTGTGATCGACTCTATCGAATGCTTTTTTAAAATCAGTATAGACAGCGTCTGTTTGGGCTCTAACATCCATATTTTTAAATAGGTAGTTGGTGAATACCATTAAGTTTGTAACGGTAGATTTCTTTTTGACAAAGCCGTGTTGCTCCGGAATCAAGTGCTGCTGAATGAAAGGATACAATTTCAGATGGACTAGTCTTTCAAACAGTTTAGCTAACGTACAGAGTAAGGAGATAGGTCTATAATTTTCAACATTTTGCCTAGAACCACTTTTATGGACGGGAACTATATTTGCATTTTTCCAGACTGAGGGAAATACGCCCTCCCTGATGCATTTATTGAAAATAATTGTTACCGGCTCACTAATAGTATCTGCGGTCAATTTCAGAAAGTAAGGGGGAATCCCATCCGGTCCCGGCCCTTTAGTAATGTCCAGAAGGTGTAAGTGTTTCTTAACTACAGGGACGCTGAAATGTAAACTAACAAGAGAGCTATTGCTGGCATTTAATTGATCAGGCGCTGGGCTCCAGTCAGATGTTAGACTCGTTGGTTCATATACAGACTGAAAAAAAGATGAAAAAAAATTACATATTTTGTAAGGGTCACTAGACGTTTCATTTTTATAAAACATCCGAGCTGGGACACCTGACTTGCCACGACGATTGGCTACGTAAGTCCAAAAATGCTTGACGTTAACGGGAATACTATCCTCAACGGTCTTTATGTAGGTCAAATGGCATTTGTTACATTCAATCTTGAAACGAGCTCTATAGGAGGAGAATATTTCATAGTCTGAAACATTTCCGTACCTTTTCCACTTACACCAGGCTTTCTTTTTGTAATTAAAAATACGGATAAGGGCTTTAGAGAACCAAACGGGGAAATTAGGGTTTTTAGGCTTCGCTAGTGGTACCCGCGTTTTAGTGATGCCGTACAAGTGGTTATAGAAAACTTCCACACTTTTTTCGGCAGAATGTTCATTTAAAACGGAGTCCCAATCGATGTCGATAATATCTTGATTAATAAGCTGATAGTCAGCCTTGCGAAAATTATATTTTAAAGGAAGATGTGGTCGCATCGTCTTTACGTTAATATTAAATGGGAGCAATGTAGAAAAAGGGGGATGGTGGTTATCAGCCTGAAGCAGTTCCGAGATCGGTTTAAAAACACGGCATACTATGTTAGAGAGGAGTAAATCCAGTGTGCGCCCATTAGTATTAGTTAGGTAATTATACTGCTTCAAATCATGAATTGTAGAGAAGTTTTTTAAGCATTCGCAGATAGAGGATGTTCCAAGGCAAGTCAAAGAGTCCAAAGAGGGATCAATTCTAGTCCACTGGGCCATGGGTATGTTGTAATCTCCCAGCAACAACAACTTGTCGATGTTTAATGAGTTAATTAAGCAATCCAAATTCTCAAAATACAGATTATATACTGCAAGTGGGGAATTATTAGGGATATATACAGCACTTATGACGCTTTGTGTAGTATTGTTTTGCCCGGGGACTGCAACTACAATACTTTCATAAAATTTATCACTTGTGCCAGGTATTGGTAAGGGAATACAAACAGGGTTGTAATCACGTAAGACAGCTATGAGCACGCCACCCCCATCGGATTTTTTGGAAGCTGATCTGTTACGATCACAGCGGAATACAGCGTAGCGATTATCAATAAATTCACAGTTATTTATAGCAGGAATCAACCAAGTCTCAGTAAAAACGATAACATCATAACAATTAGAAAGGATATTCATATAAACAGTATTTAGTTTAGTGCGCAAACCTCGACAATTCTGATAGTAGACACTAATTTCGTCCCGAGTGTTAGCCATAATACAAGTAGCAATACAATACAATAATTTAAAAAAAAGAAATAGATTTACGATACTTAGGAACTAATGATTTTACGGATATCATTTACAGATTTTATAGCTATAGTGGGAGACGTTTCGTTACGCTTTACCAGGACGGTTGCGTGTTTAACCCAGACAAACTTATAGTTACACTTCTTAGCCATCTCGCGGGCTTCTCGTAGAAGTTGTTTCTTCTGAAGAGTTAGGTGCTCGTTGACGTACACCGTCTGAGATGTGCCAGAGATGCTCAGCTGGGTAGAAGTAAGTCCCTTCTTCAAGCGGTATGCGCTTAGGATGTTGTCACGCAGAACACGGGTTTTAAACTTTGCAATAATATTTTTAGGTTTATCATTTGAGACTGCGTGAGGGACGCGGTGAACGGCCGTGATCTCATCACGGGGTATAGCACAGTTGATGTTTTTGCCTATATTCTCCAATATAGTAAACAGATTCTCATCACGCCTTTCTGGTACATTAGATATTTCCAAGTTGCATTGCCTGGCTTGTTGCTCTAAGTTGTCTATTTTAGCTTCGAGGGCTACTAGTGCACTTTTATTCAGAGAACGCTCTTCCAAGATAGTCAATCGATTCTGATAGTCATCATATTGGTCCGATATATGTTGCGCCGACGTACCTATCTCTTCCACTTCCTTAGAAAGCTTTGCCAAGCCCTCCCTCATTGTAATATTATCATGACGTAAGTGATCCAGTTCCTTTTTTGATTCTTTGATATAGGTTTCTAAGTCACCCCTTATCGTACTTATATTATCATTTAGAACCAAGAGCTGGGTATCCAAACCTGTTTTCCACTCATCCAGAGTCCGCTTCAGGTCAGCGTGGATCGCCGCAAGCTGAGTAGTATGATCGCAGTCTGGCTGTTTACGCTTAAAACGAGCAACAGTATCAGCATCCAACGAAGCATGCATAGCCAGGTCTGGCTCCGAGGTCGACTGCTCATATCGGAGCACAGGCTTAGGAGGTGTACGTTTGGGGTTAAACATAATTACCGCACGGTTCGGTTTTACCAAGTAGCAGTATCGAACACACAAAATTGCTCGCTGTTTATGCGTAGGCGCTGGGGCACAGCACTTTTGCTCGAAGAATATGTGTAGGCGCAAAAGCACGACAGGTGACGTAGGCTGTAGGTACCCGCAGAGCGATAGTCAATTTCAACGCGCTGTCACTAACCTTGCTGGCGCGATGGAAGAGTCGCCGACTGCCAATCCGGGCGGCGCGGGTTCAAATCTGGGCGGAACCTCGTCAACGCAGAACACACGAGAACCATTTGTCTTTTTCTAAGACGGCCCTTTGGGCGGGATTAGGCCATTTAGTTACCCAGAGAGTAAGCGAGAATTAATCTTTAGCCCAATTAGCCAATCACAAACTAACACTGGTCGAAAAGCCACAACACGTCTACACTGTATCAAGTCACAAAGACGAATGACGTTCTGCTATGGTTTTTTGAAGAGTTCCGTCCTATATCTTCGTAGTTTATCATCAGATCAAAACAATATTTCTATGGGACCAACTCAGGAATATAATCATTAAATCAAAACAAAAATTTTCGAAATCGGTCCACAATTGACCGAGATATCGGTGAACATACATAAAAAAAAAATACATACAGCCGAACATAGAACCTCCTCCTTTTCGAAGTCGGTTAAAAATAAAAAATATTTTCTTTCTTATTTTCATTTCTTATTTTCTTTCTTATTTTTATTTTTTTACAAGTGCACAAGGGCTAAAGTTCGCAGAGCCTAACTTCAGATGCGCCAAAGTTCTCGGCCGTACTGTACAGACAAGGTTACACGAGTAGTAGGTATACTTGTCGCGTGGGCAAGCTCCCGATCCTGGTGGGTTTTGTTGATTACTCTTTCACTTGTTGTTTTGTTTCGTATTTGGAATGTGTGAATTCACTCTTCATTTACACTAATTCGAGTTTCTGATTAGTATAAGGAGTGTTATTCGCGGTTCTGCCTCCGCCTCCGATTCCGGTTCAAATTTAATAACTCCTGTTCCGAATTTGGTCCCGGTATAACTTCCTTTACGTCCCTAGTGTTAGCACCTTTACATCTGGCGTACGACCGCCCTAGATATTTTACTAATATGTTATTTATTATGTTAATTATGAGCGTGTGTGTGTCTGCTGACTAGTGCATTTTAATAGTATATAAGCTTAGTTATTTATCTTAATATATAGAGTACTTTAGAACACGCAGTCGTATTATTACACCTAGTGTAAATGAAGGGCTTGCTCACACTTGAGACAAGACTGTCTTAGACTTGTCTACGACGTTGCCGACTTGTCTACGACACCGCAGACTTGTCTGTGACAAAACTGTTTAGAGGAGGTACGTCCGTACGCCGCTCGACTGTGTTTGTCCTGATGGTGTAAGCCGTGTCGCACACAAAACAGTCTTATCGCAGACAAGTTTGCGATGTCGTAGACAAGTCTGTCTAAGATAGGCTTGTCTCAAGGGTTCAGCCTTAAGGTCGTTTACGGAAACCAAAAATAAAATGTTTCCAATTCCCAAGTAACATGTCGAAGTTGTGCGGCACATCATTAGTGAACAAAAAAGTTCACAGACGCGTGTCTCCAACGGGTAGCACTCTAGCTTGCACTGGTTTGACATATCGTGTCCCCGAGCGGTGTCTATGTGTGCGTCGCTCGAGCGCGCTTTGTGACATTCGCAGTCATAAAAATGTTTTACACCTTTCACAGCGAATGTCTCCAATAGACGGAGTTGCGGCAATTAGCGAACAAATAAAAGGTGCTTGAATTATGATTTATGAATAAAAATATAGTTTAATTAAACACTGGTTTTGTTAGTGGAAAAAACCTGAAACAATCTATCTAATAAGGATGTACTGCTTGGTACAACTTTCTGCTGTTGTTTGATGCTTATGTATGTACTGTAAATGCCGGAAGAGCTTTCTTCATAGCACAAGAAAGAATAAAAGCTTTGGGAAGGACGTCACCTAACACCATTCGACTTCTTGAAACCTCAAGAACATCCCGCCTGGACATGAATTGTAGTGGTTTATAAAATATGGAAAGTATTAAATCGGCTGCAAATTCAAGTAGATCGCGCTCACCGTCCGGACCGAGCCCAAGTCGTCGACGGTGCATAGTGTTCCACGGCAAACCGTAGGGCGAGCAGGGTCGATGCCTACTCGGGCCAAGGATCGATTTCTGAAGGGAAGATTCGGCCCCGGTACGTAATGCAACGAAGAAACGAGTGGGTTTTTAGTAAAAGTCTGACACAATTTCCCGCCCCGCTCAAGGGTATTGTCGCGGAGATGTCATTGGATAATTATCCCACCGAAAAAAAAGTAGGCCGCTGCAAACACAACTTGACGAAATGGAATTTTATAGACCCGTTGAGTCCTAAATGCTAGTGCGGTGTTATAAACTGGGGGTTCAAAATATATGCCAATATGCCGCACGTCAGAGTGCTCCAAGTGCCCAAACATCTGCACTTTGGAGGATTTAATGAGTGCCATCGATGGTGCAGTTAACGTAGACGCTGACTAGGCCCAAACAGTTAGATCAGATCACGCATCTTCCGAACAAGATCTAACCGCGAACTAGCATATATGAAGTTCTGTAGAAATGCAAAAATCCTCACGTAGTTACTCAAGCCGCAAGGGAACGCTGGTGTTCGCACACCTATCGTCTTTCTATTGTGTCTCTAATTACGGTATTCAAAAGAATAAGTGTCTGTTTTACTACGTCACACATCGTCGTGAGAAAATGACGATAATGTCCCTCCTCATGAATATAATAATGACCATCATCAGCCGAGTAGCGTGTAAAAAGTGCTTGACTCTTACAAAAAGCCGTTAGCCGCTTGAAAGCACCGCGCAACGCAATGGCTGCACGCAACAGAAATAGTGTCGTCACGACACAAGGCGGTCTATTTAGAACCCATCAAGTAATATAAGCTAGAACTACATTAGACCGACGCACACGTGTCACACGCCTGAGTGGTACGCAGAACGACGTCGCGTGGCGTGGTTCAAGTGCAGCTCTACAAGTCTAGTTTCCATATAAAATGTATGGAGACCGAGCGCCCAGATCCGCGTGTGTGGCACAAGTGTGCGCAGTGTAGTTCTACCTTCATTGTAATGTCATGACAATCTTCTGAGAATTAGACTCGGTCTTACTGATAACTCTTTGACCTACTGCTGCCCGCGTATAGATTGGAGGTTCAATAGAATGATAGGCTAGCTTGTAACGGCTGTTTTATCACTAACTAACAGTTTACAACCGACTTCGTTTACGAAAAAGTTTTCATAAAAACTATAACGTCTCTTAGACCGTATTTTGACGGTAGTTTCGAAAAACTAACAGTGAAAATCTTAATTATTCACTAGCTGTGAAAGTCGGTTTCACCATACAAACTTCCAACTCCCGTTTTACCCTCTTAGGGGTTTTTTTATAGTAGGTAAAATCATCTAATGACAAATCCCGCCCTTGGGTGGGGCGGGAAATAATGTCAGACTGTTACTGACTAAAAACCTACCCTGTTCTATTCATTGCCTTTGTCCCAGGGCCCTTGGTGCCATTTTCACATAACCTTTGGCCCCAGTAGGCTTCGGCCCTGCTGGGCCCCTACAGTTTGCTGACAACTCCTTGAGGCGCGCGGGAACAGTGCGCGCCGTAGACGACTTAGAGGGTGGAGTTTCGTGAAATCCGTTCTGAGCGGATGTCTAAATGTTGAGTTTGTAGGTGTTATAGTTTCTGAGATTTCGTGATAAATCAGTGAGTGGTATTTCTCTTTTATAGTATATATAAATTTTGATAAGAATGTGTGCCAAGTCTCTTCTAGTCTCTCCTCCTTACAAATAATAGATTTGCGGTCTACTGGTATCACCGCATAGGTCTTATAATCGAACATACACTATAGGACGTTATTTGTATTGGGGTTTATGGTTGGGATAGCCAAAGTAAAGACCGTATTAAGGATTTCAATAATAACTATTTATTATCCTTTTCTTTATATATTGGAAGGTGTGTTCAGTAATAATACGTGAGACGTGTGCTCCTAAGCAATGCTAGTGGGATACTATAACGGTAACCAAATCAGGGATTTCAGTCAAGTGGTGACAGGGGTCTCGGAACAATTAAATACAATATTTATTGGTTAGAAGAGAAAGACCACAGTGTTGAAGTAGGATGGATTTGTTTTTGTTATACTCCAACACGCCCCCCTCAAAAATAAATCCCTCTCTCTTTAATCACGATCTATTACACAATACTATAACAAACATCTTTATACAATAATAAAACACACACCTTCCTTCTTTCTGGGAATACATTATCATCATGGTCCAACATTCGTTGCACAGGATTAGGGAAAACCCAGTTAAAACCTAATCAGACCAATCAATCATTTCATTAATTTATGAAACTATGAATCTTATTCGTCTACTTGCTTGCTCTTATTATTAATGTAATATAATAACATATACTAACTTATGCACATTACATATTTACAAAGTCACTTTTAATGTCATTCATATCTCGGTATGACACACCGTAAAGAATTAATACAGGATACCAACTGGCTGAATATCTTGTAGAAACAAAATATTACAGTAACATATTTCTTAACTTAAACTTTTATACTTAATATCTGTGTTTGTTCATGACTGATAGGATTACTTGCAATACTTTTGCATACATTATTATCATAAATTAAAACATCTGCTATAGCAATGGCAATACATCAGTTGTCACTAAAGACTTTAACCACAGAGTAACTTTCTTCTAAACATTTAACCATGTACTCTGCAATAGTGTACTATCTTGCCACCGTTTACTGCTACTTTGTTTGCTAGCAAATTGTACTACGTTACTTAAATAATTTAATCAAGTAACCCACAGTACATTTTATGTTATTCATTACCACTCCAGTCACAATCAACAAACACCCACTTATAAAATTATAAAATAGTTTTGTTTGAAAGTTAACTTGAGATTTATAGTTCCTTTTAAATATTTTATTTACGACAAAGAGTCTTTAAGTGTAACCATTACAAATAGTTGCTTTTGTTTGCATATCGACTCAATGTGTAAACAGAAAGCTCAGATTAGGCACTCCATGATTCAACATCAAGCACCTCATCAGATTTCTACAAGGGGCTCTTGTAAATTCACACGAACTCTTTGTGATATTTTTTAATCTATATATTTGACTTTCAAAGAATGTATTGGCAGATTTATTGCCCCTCAAGTTAAACTTTTCAAGAACTGTGGTTAATCTTAATTTCCTTAACTAAAGTAATTTTGTTTTCTAACCTGTTTATTTTTGGTTAATAGAAAATATTTTATAAATAATAAGTAAACGAATTAAAAACTACTTACTACATTATAAATCATAACATAGGTGTTAAAATGCAATAACTTAGACATTGACTAAAACTTGTTTCCTCATCACATAACATAAAGATCACGCCTTTATTACCCAAAGGGTCAGGCAGAGGTGCACTTATAGTACACCAAAATTTCCTCAGTTATGTTTAAGTATCTTATTTATTTATTTATGTATACTTTATTGTACACAAATTTAATAAATAACAAACCTTATAATAGTGAGCAAACCTATAGCCTTTAACCAAGCACCAGACTTCTTGCATCATCATCTCCCTAGCTTCCAGTCTGACTAGATGCGGTTAAATACTAGTATATTTGACATTGAGCGACTGTCATTTACAACCCAGTTAGTGAGTAACAACCAGACTTTATTCATGACCTGCATTAAAACTTAAATGCACTGGTCCGCTCATGAGTTTAGAAACTCCTTTTTGTCTAAGCTCACAGAAACATTTGGAACCAATTGTATGCAGACTACATACATCTATATAATGACTTCATTAATATATAAACCATTAATTGTCAGCCAGAATACCCTTGGTAATATACATATACCAAAATTTCTTCGTCCCGGTTCTCAATAAAAATTAAACTGTTATCACATGGGTAACCAATCATTAACTGTACTCTTTTACAATAAAATAGATTCAACTTAATCGAATTAATATATCTGTTATCTGTTTTTGTAGAACTAGATTTCCGGGTATATTTATTTTCAATAATGAATCAATCACCTTATAGAAAACATTCTTCCATAAATGCTTGTCATACCAGCATTTAATTTTGTATATGGTCCAGCACACAATAAGTAATAAATAAATATCTAAAATACTGTCATCATCGTATTCTGACTATGTAATGTTTCTCGGTCTTAAAATAATGTTAACTTATTTTCATTGTGATATGACAACCTTGAGCTCACCACTGTTTCAAAAACAGATTTACGTTCAATTAAGTCAGGTATTGTAACATGTTTGTTTACTTATATACATCGGATTGATTCTCATCAGATCCACACCTCCTTTTAAACGGGTGTACCAAGTCAGAGTTACCAACAGTTATGCTATTAATAGCTATAACATATTTAGGCTCAAGTTTCACTGGCCTATTTGATAAGAAATTAATCTCATCCATTTCCACATCTCTGACTCTCACAAACTTTTTTGTTTACCACATCCCATACCTTATGACTCTTTGATTCATCATCAACGAAATTCCCTTTGACGGACTCTTTGTCAAATTTCGTTTATACACTTTTACTAACTTAGTAAACAGTTGAATCAAATACTTTAAAGCTTATTTATGCCATAATTTATCAGGTGTATAATCTAACCTCAGTGCTCACCAGAACAATCTAACTCCAGAACGATTTGTCTTATTTAGACCCGCTCTATAATTGTTCATCATACATTCGGCAATGTCATTTGCAGCCCGAGTATGTTGCACTGTTTAGGGATGACCAATACCTTTCCGAGCTCAGAACTCTTTTGGATAAAATTTCGCTTTCATTATCACAACATAAGTAAATTATTCTTATTTTAGACCTAAATGAAGTTCACATTTTGCAACATAATCTTGAAACTTATCAGAAACATCTCAGTTGTCCTTAAAATCACAACATAGTTTTTGTACTTCAATAGGCGAGAAACAAACAAAAAACTGTTCGGACCGCAAACATCTGTGTGCACTTGAGATTAAACGAATTCTCGTTTCAAAGCTTTTGTTTTCAATTTGTTAAATGACAAACAATCTTATTTATCTTAAACTAATCAAACTTCCCTTAATGTACCGTTAGGTATAATACTAGTACAATATTGTTCATTGTCGATAGATTGATATATTATTTATTGTACAGTAATCAGAAAATAGTTTCATTCCATTTATTTCCACTTTTCTGATTTGTATACATATTCCGCCACATTAATATAATTCATAATTACTTTATGTAACAAATATTCTCTACTTAAAGCATTTCAAGCACTAGCCAGATAGTGCTCAAGAGATTGTTTAAAAACTTACCCTTTATTATCGGCTTATTTCTTTGATTGAACATATTGACCCCGTCGCTTACCGGTGTCCTCTTGGGGCTTGAGTAATTAACCAAAAAACGATAGTCATTCCCGGTTGCTGCATTTTCCTTATGACGACATACAGAAATAAACGTTCTATACGCCCTGGTACGCCAATTTTACTGTTCACCTGGTAAGTCCTTTTCTTCCTTGCATATATAAACTAGCTAATATCGCAAATAAATTATTTCTTGGCTTCTCGTACTCAGTGAAGTTTACTGCCAGGTTTTCTTGATTTTTAAATGATCAAAGGAATCCAAAATAGAAGTAATTTCATTTTGCCTGTCATTTCTTCCTTTATCACAAACCGCCATAAAAGCAAATCCAGAAGTATTCAAATAGTTTGGTTTTGAAGTAACCAACTATACCTTTTTATTGTTGGCTCCTTTGTTTACAATAGCGCAAGCAACTCTTTAAATATTCCTTGCCCGTAATAATATTTCTTGGATTCTAAATTCCTCTTCATTGACTTTGGAGATAGTGTGTAAGTAATAAGTTGTGGAAAATAATAGCCTTGAGACTCCAAAACTGAATGTCTTGAACGATATTCGTTTGCCTCTTGAAATTTCAGTTGGTGAGACCCGCTTGTGGGAGGCCAACTGAAATGTGCAATTACCGTTTACACACCGTGTTCCGTTATGACGACAACCAGCCGATAGTATTATTGTGATCTTAGTAATTGCATTTTACTTGACTCACTCAGCACTTGTTTCCACTGGAACTTCATCGTCGACAACATTCAGTACTTCAAAGTCACCTATTTTTGAATTCGAAATTCCACACACTTTTCCACCATCAAATTGTTTGATGTCCCTTTCACTCACTTTGATACACAAAAGGTTTTTATCAATTAATGTTCGTTCGTTTTCACTTTATATTATTTACACTTTGGCTTAGCGGTCTGGGCCCATAACCTGTTGGGGTTTATGGTTGGGATAGCCAAAGTAAAGACCGTATTAAGGATTTCAATAATAACTATTTATTATCCTTTTCTTTGTATATTGGAAGGTGTGTTCAGTAATAATACGTGAGACGTGTGCTCCTAAGCAATGCTAGTGGGATACTATAACGGTAACCAAATCAGGGATTTCAGTCAAGTGGTGACAGGGGTCTCGGAACAATTAAATACAATATTTATTGGTTAGAAGAGAAAGACCACAGTGTTGAAGTAGGATGGATTTGTTTTTGTTATACTCCAACAATTTGTACAACAGAAACCACTCAACCTTAATTCCTTTTGCTTCTTTAGAGATCATTTGCGAAGTCTATTACAAAACTTGCTAAAAGTTATGAAAGCCTAGTTATAGATCTAAAGTACATTAACCTGGAACTATAATTACCTTTGACAGTGTGGCATAATGGAATTTTGTGAAGGACAGTATCAGTTTTTATGAAAAGGAAACTAACCACAACGGCACGCAACCAAATCTTTCAACAGCCACTTCTAACGCCAATAAAGACTTTCAAAAAGTGCTGCAATTCTAAATAGTTGTAACAAAACTCTTCGGAGATATAAAAATGAATGTGGTAACACCGCCATACAGACATTGGCACTGGATGAGTGCAGAAACCGCGACTGACGATTATAGCTAGCGCAGTCACCGAGCCGAGTCAAGCGCGCAATTACCGCATCTTGCAAGGATACTTCTCAATTTTGCAGTTATTTGAATATTATCTGACTATCTAATGAGGGTCTTGCAAAAATTGTTCGGTTGAAGAAATATTGTGGTCGGACGGACGCAATGCAAATATGTTGAGATTGTCGGTTAATAAGACTTCACTTAGGTAGCCGATACCATGTATAGATTATATATACTGTACACACTGATTATGTATAGCCTGCTACTCTCAAAACGGTGGAGGAAACGTGAGGAAACCGGTATGTCCTAGAACCAAAAATTAAACACCACTGGGCCCGTGTGGTGGATTACGGCCCATACCCTCTCGTAGAGAGGAGGCCTGAGTCCCAGCAGTGGGAATATTATAAGGTCGATTATGCTTATTTTAGCAGTTCCAGCAGGTAAACCCACGTGAAAGTAGAAAATTGTCCCAAAGGAACATACTTTCAGTATAAAAAGTATCCTATTTACTATTTTAGGGCATGGTCTACCCGTGTACCAAGTGTCATTGAAATCCATTAAGCCGTTCAAGCGTGTAGAAATGACAAACACACACGCTCACAGACTTTCGCATTTATAATATAAGCGTGACATAGTGGGCCGTTTTATGTTTTAGCCAATTAATTTAAAAAAAGCATAGGTAAAGTTAGGACTACTATTATTGTTTTGGTTTCGATTCACGGGTCAGGTCAGTCACAGTTGAAAACCTCAGTAGCAGTTGTGATGTTTCAATTCTTTACTTGTCTTAACAATCGTAACGTGAGTTACATACAAAAGATACACGAAGGCTTCTGCTCAAGTTCCTTTGCCTCACCGATTCAACGTAAGGGCCGTCGCTAAAATCGGCACTGACGCACGCCGTCCTTTTTCGCGACGTCGCAACGCAATTTACAGCGTTTACTGTCGTATCCTACAGGGATAACCAGTTACTCGTGATTTTTGACTGTGGATGAAAGTGTCTCTGCCACAGATCATAATAAACCTATTACTTATTTGTTATTAAGAAGACATAATATACAACAAAGAAGATACTGACGATACAGTTTACATCCAATCAATAACGCTATGGTATTCACGTCACGGTGCACACCGCAAAATTCTGCGTAGCGGCGGGCCTCACTGTCGATTTTAGCGGCGCGGTGTCGCAACGCGGTTATGAGTTACGCGGAGACGCGGCGCGTTGTGCGGCGTGTTGAGTGGTCCGTCGAACATAGCCATATGTTTGTGTTTGCGCGAGTGATGACGCGGCCCGCTGCTGCAATGTACGACGAACTCCCAACGCGCCGCGTCTCCGTAAACAAGGCCTTAGTCACTGGCAGCCTTGTAAAGGGACTAGCTAACTCGTTAAGCAGAGCATTGTGTCAAGGCGAACGGTTCGTATTCAGCTGGGTTCACCAAACTAGGCTCCAATTACTTACCAGCTATGCTACTAGAATATTAAATAGTTGTCTATAGGTACCTTGTTATGTGGTTACTGTTAGTTTAGGTCAATCTATTGTGCATACAAGCTCGTCTAACTGTCTAGTTAATGATCCATCTTTTCTTGATCTTTTTTTCTTTCTCTTCGTGTTACCAGAGGGCTAGGATTTTCTTCGGTCAACGAATCAGCATTGCCATCCAATGTGGTAATGCTGCCAGCGTTCTGGGATTTCCCCATTGTCATCGATGCGGATGAATTTTTTGTGGCCTATGAGCTCTTTTTCTACCCGTTTGTACATATTATTATTTTTGGTTTGTATATATGTTAAGCTGTAATATTTGCTAGATTAGATGTATATATTTGTATTATTATATTTTTCTTCATAAGTTGTATGTTTTAGTAGATGTACCTACGTTTTAGAAGAGTTAACGACGGACTGGTTGGGGAAAGCAACACACCAGGAAGAGTTGAAGACTATGGCGGAGGCCTTTGCTCATCAGTGAAAGAGTACAGTAGGATGACAAAATATATACAAGGTGAGCATGAAAGGTTGTGTCTGTGTAAATAATGATACGTCTAGACAAGAGGTGACTAAGAAGTTGCCGAATAATCAATGTAATGTTATAAAAGCGAAAGTTTGCGTAAGTGTGCAAATGTTTGTTAATTCTTCACACTTGAACCGCTGAACGAATTTGGATGGAGGATGCAATTTTTGGACACACCTTCCAATAGCTGTATGCTATATCGTGGATAGGTATTTTCAAACTGAATAAAAGTTACTATGGCACCAAGTTTCAAATATTGCCAATAACCAAGTATTCATAGTACGCGGAAAATAAGTTGAATCAAAATGGCCGTCGTTGCTGTGGTTACGCGTAGCCCCCCTCTTCGACTGAGACCCGAAAATCTGTAACTGCGCGTGGAAGGTCGATCGCCATTTTGGTTCAACTTGTATAACGTAACACGCCTAATTTGTACGTAGACTGACGTCGCGTGGCGTGGAATTTAATGTAGCTCTTCAAGTCTAGTGTCCATATAAAATGTATGGAGACCGACGCGCCCAGATCGGCGTTTTGAAGCGAGCCTTAGCTTTTGGAAGGTTGTCTGACCATCCGGTAACCGTCCGGACTGAGCCCAGTTCATCGACGGTGCGTACTTTTCCGCGCGCTTCAAGGAGTTGTCAGCAAACCGTAGGTACCCAGCCGGGTCGAAGCCTATTGGGGCTATGGCTAATGTGAAAGTAAACACCAGTGCCCTGGAACGAAGGCAAAGAAGGAACCGGGTGGGGTTTTTTAGTCAGTAAAAATCTGACACTATTTCCCGCTCCTCCGAAAGGCGGGAGATGTCATTGGATGATTTTGGAAGGTGGGCCCAGACTTCATAGAAATTCTGGCATCATCCTTTGGCACACGGATAGACTATGTCCTGGAAGGCCATAGGCCATAGGCTATCTTTTTATTTCGGAAATATGTTTCCTACATTATTGCCAATTTCTACATTCACGCAAGTTGATCACCTCGTTGATCTCATTATCGCCAGCGTGAGTAGTGAACTCAGGACGGGTTAGATTCCGGGGTTTTGAAAAAAATGCTATTGGGTTTTTCCATACAAATTATATTAGCCCATAGTTTGAAAGTTGGTGGTGTGACACCCTCGTGCCTTGGGATTCACTTTAACCCATGGTCATGCTCCTGACCCCCTAGCCAAGTTACAATCGTTTCGTTTTGTGAAAGCTTGGAATTGGCCACGCCCCCAATTCGTTTGTTTGAACAAAGGAGTTGGGGGCGTGCCCAACTACAGGCGTTCACACAAAACGAAATTATTGTAACTTGGCTAAGGGGCTGATCTCTCTCCGATCGTATGCGACTATGCCATGGGATTAACGGTAAGTTTACTTGCGTTAGCGCACACGCTTGTCTTGGTACTACTCGTATATCTAATGTCTCCTATGTTTTTGGTTGGTATTATGAAAGAAACAGAAAATAAGGATACTCGATTATTATTATTGATATACAAGGAACTGGTGAGTTGGTAACTATCACGTAAATTAACTTGACATTCCTCTCCTACGCACAAAACGTTTTGGGAACATATTCATTGTACATATAGCTACAGAGTGGAATTCCTAACCGGATTCTATTTACCGACCGGCACGAGCCCAAGTCGTCGACGGCGCGTACTGTTCCCGCGCGCCTCAAGGATCTGTTAGCAAACCATAGAAGCCTAGTGCTAGCTGCAGGCAGGGAGGGTCGAAGCCTGCTGGGGTCATGGGATTCTGAAAGGAAGGCCCGGCCCCGGCACGATAGGCAACGAAGGAACGGGCTAGGTTATTAGTCAGTAAGAGTCTGAGTCTGTCACTATTTCCCACTCCGCCCAAGGGCGGGATTTGTCATTGGATGATTTTACCTACCATAAAAAAGCCGGATTCTATTTTTTTTGAGCTATCAACCTAGGCGTCTGTGTAGGTTACTTCTGGGCAAGCGTGCTCCAACGCCGACTACATTATCGTTTACCATAAGATGAGATAATGGTCATGAGCCTATCAATTATTACAAACTGTCGCTCACAAGTAAGAGTTACCTCCTCAAACGCTTGTGTCAAATCCGAAAGTTCACGTACAAAAGTTTCTTTCAAACAACATTTTCCCCACATGGTAAAACCATGGGCTACTTACGTACACGCCGCACTTACGTGGATTACTGCAGGTACAAGTGAATGGCATTGCCCTTCCATAGAGAAAGTGTTGCTAATGCTAATCATCAAACTGGAACTGTTGTAGAGAAAGCTTAGTTTTAGGATAAACACCAACGTAGAGTGAAGATACTTAGTGGGATAGAGACGGAATTGCCGATATCTTGGCAAAATTCAACAGTGTCATATACGAAATTGAATGAGGCACTCAATTTGTTAGGCTTAGTGATGGTTTGAAAGAGCTCTCGCGGCTCTGAAATGCAAAAGGGACTGAAATGCAACTGAACTGTTGGGACGCAACTGAAAGAACAGGCGGGTTTTAGTCAGTAAGATTTTTTTAGGGTTCCGTACCTTAAAGGAAAAAAATGAACCCTTATAAGATCACTTTGTTGTCCGTCTGTCTGTCTGTCAAGACACTTTATCTCGGTAACGCGTGGAGATATCGAATTGCAATTAAAACTATGTACTTAAGTCTGCAGTCCCTTGAAGCTGTGAAAAAATCAAAGATACGGTCATTTATATCGCACAAAATGTATAGTTCGACACTCTCGAGGGAATCAAAATTCATAGGGTACTTCCCCTAGAAAAAATAAATCTAGTTGAACTCTTGTCTTGTTACTTAATATAAAAAAAAAAAAACAACTGAAAGCTCTGAAGCTCTGTATATTATTCTCATTGAAAAACAATCGGTCAAACTGTCACCTCACATAAATCGCAAAAAATCGTAAGAGATAAAATAACATTTTATATAAAAAATATGAAGGTACCGCTAACGGAGATAGAAGTGCTAATAAGCACTCCTAACGGCTGTTGAAAAACAACGTAAAAACCATCACTAGAATTGATAGATTCGAGATGACGAATTCTGATCGTCAATTTAGTTAATTAAGTTCGTAAGTATAATAAGTGCGCTTATTAAGGGCCGGTTCTTGTCACTATTTTTTTTTTCGTCGTCTTCGCGGCCCAAAAACAGCGGTTTTATTTTTATATATAAAAAAAAAAAACAACAACTATTCAAGATTTTTGTTCATGCGAAGCGCTTTTAAATAACAAGCTTTTTTTTTTGTAACTTTCAAATAGTTCCGTAACGTTTTCTCGTAGATAAATACGTTTGAAATCGTAAATTAGGGTCAGATTCGCGATTTTTTTTAATCCAGCCAACTAATTTATATCGTGTTTTCATTTTTGCCAAGCCCTTGGCCATATAGTCAATTTTAATAAAATAAATTTTCATGGTGTTCTCTTTTATTTTTGTGGATTTCCATAGGTTTAAAAAGGTCAAAATGAGTAGAACCGGGCCTTAAGACGACCCTTCCCGACCCCTCTATCGTCAACCTAATGGTTTAAAAAAAACCATTAGGTTGACGATAGAGACACCAAAACATAAAGCTTATTGTTTCATCCAATGTAATGTTTGATAAAGACGCAACGTGAAAAAGAAGATATAACACGTGAACGTTCTGTCGGGATTCAGTAATACAATCATTCACTCGAAAATATCACAAAACTTGCTCCTGAAATACTTGTTTTTTAAAAAACTCTTAAAAGTTTTTGGTTAAATGTGAGAGGTTTCTATTGATATTTTTTTTTTTTTTTGCTTTTTTATTAATTAAAAAGGCAAATAGCTGATTTTCACTGGTGTTACTGGATTAGTTTTAAACAAATCTATGATTCAATTTCAATAAAAATCTAGATACTATCCACGAGATATCTGTATTTCCAAAATATCTAGAGAAAGATGTTTAATAACGTTAACCTTCAAATTTGCCGCAAATTGCTGCGTTGCTTTGTTTTTTCATTTAAATAAATTACACAGGGCCGCAGGTTGCAGCGCGACAGTCACATACTTTTTCGCGCGGCACGTTTCGGCTAATTTGAAGGCGCCCTATAACCACGGAAGAGCGGTTGTATGTATGGTTGGTCGCTCTTAACGAACCCCCAGTTTTTGGAACGACGACAGTTATCTTATAATTTTATATTTTTACGAAATCAATGCAAATTACTCATCCTTTACAAAGAAACAGCAATGTAATTGATCAATCAATGTAAGTGTGAATTAAGACCCAAGTGGCTGGTGCAGCGTTATGCAAATACGTATTGCAGACAGTTACTTAGAAAGTAATTTCGGTAATATTACTGTTTCTGGTAAAAACAATACTCAACACGCAGTCAATTTGAGTAAATGAATGTCAAAGGCCTTCACAACGGAACCTCGGGTTTTGGTCGTTGTGGACTTGTGACACATATTTCAAAATGTAAATGGTTTTATAATGGGCGTTTTTTTGTGGAATAGGAACTCGTCAGACAGTGACAATGCTGTTTTCTCGAATAACAATATTACCTATTGTACTTCGTTCTAAAGTAGTCAAGATATTATCTTGGCTACGTTAGAACTTCATCATATACACTCTTAAATTTTGATCGTTTTAATCCCGTGGAGGGTCGATTCGGTACATAAATCACTATCGATTTGTAACGATAAAATTAAAAAATAAAGCACTTTTTTTAAACTTGAATTAATTTACGCATGTACGAAAATAATTTATTTAAGTAAACGTCAGCTGGACGCGTTCAATGACCTGTAGGTAGTTCATACGCAACGACCGACAACTACCTAAAAGGTCTAACTCGTTTATTTAGAGAAATTAATTTCGTACATGCGTATATTAATTCGAATTTAATAAAAAAAAGTACCTAGTTTATTTTTTATTTTATCTTTACAAATCGATAGTGTTTGACGCTCCATGGGATTAAAACGATCAAAATTTAACGGTGTATACGATACGATGTCTTCCTCACACACTCCGATACCTATCCACTTGAGATCGAAATATCGCATGCTTAATAGAAAAGAGGCCTAACTCAAAAAAGAAGGTATTTGTATCTTAAAAATTATGTTTCAATAATAATGTCTAATTTTGAAATACCCTCTTTTTGTGTTAGGTATGTTTTCTATTAAACATGTGATATTATGAAGGCGATCCTTTACCATCTCGATGCATCAACATCTCGAAACCTTTTTTCGAATTTATAGAATCGTTTTAACATATTTTATTTGAGTACATGCACTTTTGCGCAATCTTTTTTATCGTCATCAAAAATCTAGGCATTTTAAATAATTAAGTTTTTAGAATTATTTTCATCATATACCTACGAGTACCAAGCACTTTAGATGACACCCAATATTCACACTTCACTTTACACTTCATTACGAAATTTTGTAAAGGTAATTTCTTTTAGTTTTTTTACATTCTTGCAAGATTGCTATCAATGTTTAAATTTTCTATTTAATCATTTGTTTATAGTTGCAAATAATAATAATTAAGCAACGGTCTTTGAGGTGAGGGCCCGGTGATCCGTCACACGGGTCCAAGTATGGAGGGTTACACATGTGTGCGTTGTTATTTCTATAGCTAACTTATTTTTTATATCTTATGTGAAAACGGTTTAAGCGCTAAATGCCTAATTCTCAGTATGCCCAAATCTCAAAATGGCTAATTATCAAAATGGCACATTTTCCGTGATTGGATTTTTTTTAAACACCTTTCATTTTTTATCGACTTCGAAAAGGAAGAGGTTCTACGTTCGGCTGTATGTATTTTTTTTAATGTATTTTCAACGATCTCTCAGTCAATTGTGGACAGAGTTTGAAAATTTTTGTCTTGATTGAAAGATTATACTTCCGACTTGGTCCCATAGAAATATTGTTTTGATCTGATGATGAACTTCGAAGATATAGAACGGAACACTTCAAAAAATCATAGCATAACTGTCGTAACAAATAAAATCGCTTTGTTTATTCTATTAGATCGTTATTAGTTACAAAGTACTAACACAGGATAAGAGATTTTGTTACACACAGTGGACCTCTGTAGTGGTGAGGTGAACTGGTGTTTTACTATTGTGGATATTGTTAGTTTTGTTTATTCCATGATCATTTTTAATTTAGTATTTAGTACTATTGTTAACTTTTATTCCATGACATTTGATTTTGTGACTTTTAAATTTTTTTCATGACATTTAATTTCTTGACATTTTTAATTCTTATTCAATGAAATTTCATTTAAATTAATGCCAATTGTAATTTAATTTATTAATTATGTATTATAAGTTATACTATTTTGGAGGTATGCGGAACAGAGAGTAAAGTCCCGCACGCCTCCTTTGAAAAGGGAGTATCCTCCGACCAGACAGGTGTTGTATCTGGTGGGCTACTGCCCGATAGATGATTTCGGGTTTGTTCTATATGTTCCAATCGCGCCGCTAATCTTACTTGCGCGATGCAGGATTAGTTCATTTGTGACGACATAGATGTCGCTACACTATTATAAGTTTATCAAAATTTTATTTTAAAGTATTATTGAACTTCTGAACTAACATAGAAATAAGTGATACTAACATATAATGGGTTCCATGTACTTATCTCTATGTGTCATCATCCTACCATGACGCTTTTCTGACTTCCTTTTACATATACTATTTGTCCGATTCCGGGAAATTCTCGGTGTTTTTGAGAAACACGGCTTCTGCGTGTCTGAAAGATCGCTTATCGTAACTTTGTAATATACTACGGGAGCGTGGTAGCTATAAGAGAAATTAATTTGTTAATAGTTAACAACCTAGTTTCTAGATAATAGTTTACTTTCCAATGCCTCAAATAAATCATAAAAACCGGCCAAGTGCGAGTCGGACTCACGCACGAAGGGTTCCGTACTATTGACAAGGTAAACAACAGAACAACAACAAAATGGGCAAAAAAATGGCGTTTTTTGTATGGACTCCTCTTAAATATTTATTTTAATTTTACTATTAAAGTAAAAATACAACTGAGTATTTTGTGAATATTTCAAGTGCCTACTTGTTACCATTATTGATATCGAGCAAAAAAGGGCAAAAAAATCACATTTGTTGTATGGGAGCTCCCTTTAAATATTTATTTTATTTTGTTTTTAGTATTTGTTGTTATAGCGGCAACCGAAATACATCATTTGTGAAAATTTCAACTATCTAGCTATCGAGGTTCTTGAGATACAGCCTGGTGACAGACAGACGGACAGACAGCGAAGTCTTAGCAATAGGCTCCCGTTTTTAACCTTTGGGTGCGGAACCCTAAAAAACAACATTTGTGATGTCTCTATAAAATTTTCTGACGTCAAAGCTTGGATTTATTGCAAGAAAAAATATTTGATGGACCGTTATTAATTTGAAGAGCACACCTAACCAGTTTTGAACTTGTAACTATCAAATGGATAATTGGTAGTAGTAAGTAATGCCGCTAGTTTTTCGAGCTTCCAGTTGAAAGTGATGTGGAGGAAATTTATTGACGCCATATTTATCCGACTGCGTAAAAGGACGGTTATGTTTTTCGAGTTTATGTAATAGCATAGCAAGCATAGCATACTGCTGGAACTCAGGCCTGCTCTCTAGGAGGGTGAATGGGCCGTAATCCACCACGTTACCTGTGCGGGTTTTTTTTTTTTTTATGGTAGGTAAAATCATCCAATGACAAATCCCGCCCTTGGGCGGAGCGGGAAGTAGTGTCAGACTCTTACTGACTAAAAACCTACCCCGTTCCTTCGTAGCCTATCGTGCCGGGGTCGAGCATTCCTTTCGGAACTAACCCATGACCCCAGTAGGCTTCGACCCTGCCTGCCTGCAGTTAGCAGGCTGGGCCTCTTCGGTGTGCTGACAGCTCCTTGAGGCGCGCGGGAACAGAACGCGCCGTCGACGACTTGGGCTCGGTCCGGGGGTTGGTGAATGTCACATGTCTTAGAATTTTTTGATTCTAGGTCAAGCCGGTTTCCTTCACCGTTTTTGAGAGCAGTGGTGATGAAATAAATTAAACAAACTAATGCACCTGGTTGGGTTTGAACCCGCGACCTACAACTTGTAAGTCGGAGCTACCACTCGGCCACCACTGTATGTAAGTATATTTAAATTATACACGGCGTGTGTGTATGTATATTCCTTTAGCATGGCCTAGAGTCTAAACGGTTTATTGTACAGACTTGAGAGGTTTCGATACATTTGTCTCAGTTTTGAGAGTGACACTGCGAACATCCAAATGTAATATCGATTTTATTTTTTAGTTTGCGTTTATAACCGTTGAGTTGTGACTGCCCCGAATAAAAGTATTTCTACGTTAAAACTTTTAGATTTTTTTTTAACAATCCATGTTTTTTTTTTCATGGTAAAATCATCCAATGACAAATCCCGCCCTTGGGCGGAGCGGGTAGTTGTGTCAGACTCTTACTGACTAAAAACCTACCCCGTTCCTTCGTTGCCTATAGTGCCGGGGCTGAGCCTTCCTCTCAGAAAACGGCCCTTGACCCCAGCAGGCTTCGACCCTGCCTGCCTGCAGTTAGCAGGCTGGGTCTCTTCAGCTCCTTGAGGCACGCGGGAACAGAACGCGCCGTCGACGACTTGGGCTCGGTCCGGTCGGTTACCGGACGATCGGACAGCGTGCTACCCATTGCACGCCGTCCGCAAGCCCGCGCCTACAGTGGCCGGAAATCGGGATCGGAATCCCGGCGGCGGCTGGGGCGAGCGCCCCGTTGCCTCTGCCTGATGCGGTCGGCCTCCTCCTTTGCTAGCATTACTGCTTCGCAGAAGGAGGCGACCGCCTGCTACACAATCCGCGTTGATGTTGATCGCTGGGATATACACATAGCTTATACGTCACTCAGCAATAGAGTTGCTAAATTAATTTTTTATAAGTTCCGTTGTCTGATCATTATTTCCAACGACAAAAAAAGAAAAACAATTTTATCTCTTTATGGTAGTCGTTTAGTTAATGAACAAATAACACACTGAGATCATCCAAAGATGAAAGTTCTCGAAACATACGAAGGTTTGTTGGCTTAATGGAGGTGCGAAAAACTAACGGAACATCGACAAAGTACGAGTAAATGGTCTAACAATGCCTCTATCACTTTTAGATTTTTTTATCAAAGAAATCATGAGCCAACAATAATGTTTCATCAACTTTCAAATAAGTTTCACTTTTATACTTTCTAAGATCTACAAGAATTTAGTGTCTTAAAAGAAGTTTTAAGCCGCGTCTAAATTTGTACATTTCTTATAAAAATATTTCAATTAAACAAGTGCATCATCTGACCGAGATCTCAAATTACAAAAAAGAAAGAAGTTGACCAGCTCCCCTAGCCAAGTTACAAGCGTTTCGTTAAGCGTGAGCGCTTGGAGTTGGCCACGCCCCCAATTCCTCTGTTCTGACCACGTGACTAAATGTTGAGATGACTTCAGAACAAAGGAATTGGGGGCGTTGCCAACTCCAAGCTTTCACGCTAAACGAAACGATTGTAACTTAGGGGGGCTAATTTTTTTTCGTCTTAATTTTTTTTTATCACTATGATGAACTAATTTATCAAACAGCATCATTGGGCAGACATATTTGTATTAACCAAGTAATATTCATAGGCATAACCTCATTTTAAGTTATTACAAATAGTTTTTATTCATTGTTACTCATTTCAAAGAACTAGATAATCCTTTTTTCAGTAAATTTATTTTATGATAATACTAGCGCCCCGCTCCAGCTTCGCATGGGTGCAATGGTGATATTAAATATATTATTCGTGTATTATACATATAAACCTTCCTCTTGAATCACTCTATTTATTAAAAAAAACCGCATCAAAATCCGTTGCGTATTTTTAAAGATCTAAGCATACATAGGGACAGACAGCGGGAAGCGACTTTGTTTTATACTATAGTGAAGTCACAACTTCTCTTATCCGTTATAATAACAACATCATAATTATTATTTGTGAAGAAAGTATGTACCTAACTACGAGTATGTACATATTTTACGAATTAGTAATTAACAATTTCGTTTCGCTACGTTGATTTAGGACTGATTTCATCATTCAATATAAAAACTTAGTTCAACTAAACTGAGCTAAGTGTAATCTAGTTTAAAGACCCGTGTCGTAAACATGTGAAAACAAAAGAATTGAAACTGAGTTTAGCGTTAACTAGATTAAATTCATTGCGATGAAACGCAAAATGAATGAAAGTCTCGATTAGACGCTCTAACTGTGTTTTGTTTTAAATAATCGCGATTAGTTTCTTGGTGAATTTGGCCCTTAATATGCATTAGGAAAAGGTCTCGCGTCATTCTAAACATTTGCCGCCTTATTTCAAAACGCGATCTAAAATAGTTCCGGGACTATTACTAGTTTTAATTGGCTTTAAACCTAATAATAGTCCCGGAAATACATTTAGATCGCTTTTAATTGGTATAAAATTTAGTAATAATCCCGAAAACTACATTTAAGCGTGTAATCGGGATTAAACCTAGTAATAGTCCCGGAACTATTTTAGATCGCGTTTTGTAATAAGGCGGTACAAGTTATTAATTTTTTTGGACTGTATAGACTAAGGGCTGATTTCATCATTCAATATAAAAACTTAGTTCAAATAAACTGAGCTCAGCGTAATCTAGTTTAAAGACCCGTGTCGTAAACATGGGCGACAATAAAAGAACTGAAACTGAGTTTAGCGTAAACTAGGTTCAAGTCATCGCGGTGAAACGCAAAATGAAGCTATAATCTTGATTAGGCGCTCAAACTGCGTTTTGTTTGAACGAATCGCGATTAGTTTATTGGTGAATTTGGCTCTAAGGCAGCATAGCTTAAGGCAACCTTGGTATATCCGCTGCAAAAAAAAAACTACTTTAGAGGCGATTGGCCTTTACTGCCTATCCAAGATTGATGTCAAATAGTTTAGTAAATCATTGTAATGTTTTTTTTATGTGAGAAATCATTCAATGATTTCTGCTGTTCTAGGATGGAGTAGGTGGGCCTCCGCTCCGCCCAAGGGTGGGAGATGTCATTGGATGATGTTCCCGCCGGAAAAAAAAAATGGGCCTGTAAAACTTTTACTGACAAAAACCCACTCATAAGTTCTTCCTTTGCTTGTGGTCCAGTACCTCAGGTTTCCGGCGACGCGTAACCATGGCAATGGGTTCAACTTATTTGCCGAATCTCGAAAATTTTTAGTGCTCGCCTAGCCATAAAAGGAAGTCTGTTGTACAATTTCAAGTTTCTACTCGTATTTCCAGTAGCTTCAGCTGTGGGTTGACATGTCAGTTAACCGGTTCTCTTTGTCTACTTATATCTATGTATAGATAATATACCTACATTTTTTTTTCTTTTTTGACATATCTTAAATTAAAATAAGTATGCAAATGAGCTTGCTTATTAAGGCCCTAACTCCCATTCAGTGCTCTAAAACAGTGATTTTCTGAAGCCTATTCCTCGGTACTGGCTAGGTTAATAGATAAAAAAAATATTATGGATTATCAAACAAATTATATTGTTAGATAGCATTATCAATATGACTTTTTCGTATAACTACTACATACTTTTACAAAAAAAAAAATTAACAACATGATATATTTCTTCGCTTGTTTTCCCTACTCCTTTCAAACCGCTTTGATCTTTAGAAAAATGTTTACACAAAAAAATGCACGTTTAGTGTTCTTCAGGATGTACGTAGCAGATGTAAATCAGATGTAATTTTGGTTTATGCGGGCGCAGGCGGCAGTACGAGTAAATGTGCATTTAACTCCGGCCAGAGGGCTTACTCTCGAGTTTAATTCCAATCGGCCAACATTGGAATTGTGACGTTAAGTACTCTTGAATTCGATGCTAGCGCCAAATTGGTTTACAATTGCGTGACGACACGCCAAACCCAATCCCGATTTTACATAGTTTCCCAAAAAAGGTCACGCAATTTGGCCCTAGTATTGAATTCAAGAGTACCTAACGTCACAATTCCAATGTCGAGCGATCGGAATTAAACTCGAGAGTAAGCACCCAGATGTTCAAGGGGCTATACGCCTTAACAATATCCATAGCTTTTTATCAAGTGTGCAGACGCGTTTAGAAAGGTGCTAGACAGCGCAGGCGCAGAAAGGTGTCAGATAATGCAGTGTGCACAGTTATCAATGTGTTTTTTTTTTCCGTTGTGGAACGCGTCTCATAACGTTACACTATGAGTAAACAATTATGAACCGTTATTGGCAGCCAACTATGTATATTATAATTGTCATGGTCAATGACAGAGCTTGCAAATATTGGTCAGATAAAATTTAATTTGAGTTCATCGACACGCAAAGAAGAAGAAGTCGTGGCCAGGTTTTAAAATTGACCACTACATGATAGGTATGGCCACCTAAAACCGGCCAGATCGTTTAAAAGTTTACATTTGATGATATGTCAATCATCGTTTGGCCATATCATTGATGTAAGATTTCAATGTTAATAAAAGGTCTAAAAAGAGGTTTTTTTTGACATTGATAAATGTTTTTTTTTTTACATTGACATTTTAAATGATTGAATTTATTGTAATCTCTAGGCAAGCTTATTTATGAATATTGATAATTATTATGTTAGTACCAAGTCGATTATATTTATTGCATTGTAACTTAGAAAAATAATGATTTTGCATGCCGTAAGTACCTAAGCCAGAATGTACCGGAATCACCCAATTCTGTATCATCTTAAAATTGTACCTAACTTGTTGATCATATTCTATTCTAGAAAGTAGGCCAAACGAGGATTGATATATCATCAAACTTTAACGTTAAAAACGATCTGGCCAGTTTTACTTGGCCATGTCATGAAGTGATCAATTTCTAAGATCTGGCCTCGAATTTTTTTTTTTATCCCGGACGGACACCGGACGGCGAGGTACCCATTACTCGTCGTCCGCAAGCCCAAATCGAAGAATTAATAGGGTGAGCAAAACAAGACATTTTTAAAATTTAATTTATTTACGAGCTGTGAACGAAAAAAGTTTAATCAGAATCCGGTTCTTCAATTTTGATCATCTTTGAGTTTTTCAATTTTGACCAATTTCTTGCGATTTGACAGTATGACGAGCCTAAGTCGTCGACGGCGCGTACAGTTCCCGCGCGTCACAAGGAGCTGTCAGCAAACCGTAGAGGCCTGCTAGCTGCAGGCAGGCAGGGTCGAAGTCTGCTTTGATCATGGGTCAGCTTCCGAAAGGAAGGCCCGGACCCAGCACGATAGGCAACGAAGGAACGGGGTAGGTTTTTAGTCAGTGAGAGTCTGACACTACTTCCCGCTTCGCCCAAGGGCGGGATTTGTCATTGGATGATTTTACCTACCATAAAAAAAAACTATGCCGTGACGTCACAACATCGCAATCGATCCTATTCTTATTTGGTGGAACGCATTGTACTTCCTACATCCAGCTGCTGCCAGCAGCATTCTACCGCTCACTTATACAAAAAAAACTGATTATTTTTATGTTCTTTAACACCTATTCATGCGAAAAATTAACCAATACACACATAAGTAGCACACACAATAATAGCCAATCAATAACGGATATCACACGCTTCTATCATGTAATTATTATTACAATTACTCCGAGAAAAGCTAATTTACTGATAGAGGTTTTATTATAGCTGTATATAGTAAATTGTTCGCTTTGTACGGCTAGTTGCAACAGTACCTAATAACTTATCTAGATTGATGTAGGCTAGCAAACCTAAATAATTCTATGAGCGCAGTGTTATTGAGGCTAGTAAGTAGATATAGAACGCATAATTGGAAGTACTGTTGCGATACTAAAGGTATCTATTCGTCATCGCTCCTAATTACCTACTTTGTTGTGACGTAATATCAACGCTCAGTCACGTGGTCAGAACAAAGGAATTGGAGGCGTGGCCAACTCCAAGCGTTCACACTAAACGAAACGATCGTTACTTGACTAGGTAGCAGTTCAAATCAAAGCATTAACTTCAAATAAACAATTTTTGAATCGTCAATAAGTCAGAAAAATTATACTAATTGTACCTACATTCCAAAGCGTAAATCTTTGTGGAGAAGAATGTACACGAAAGGACACTTTTTTTTAATCCTTCACTTTTTGGTTCATTAAGTGGTCCTCACTTAGTCATTCCATTTAAAATAATAATATTCAGCTGGATTCTGTTTGACCCCACCATAATTAGGAAAATTCTGGGGTGATTCTTTGAAACAGAGAGAACGTCTCATTCATCTGGCATAGCTATTTAGTGTCGCCACTGGGTGCAAATGAGGGCCTATGATACATTCAGTGATCGGGGAAAACTAATATGCAACTAAAAATATCAAATGATGTTTATTTCAATTAGGACAATCCTAAGTAAAATATGGCGTCATAAAACTCCTCCGCATCGCTGTCGACTGGAAGTGTGCCCAAAAAGCTGGCGGCATTGCCACGTTGTATGGCAATGCTTAATCTCTGACCAAGGTAAAAGCCACCCTTGGGTCACGCAAGGGCGGGATTTGTCATTGGATGATTTTACCTACCAAAAAAAAAAACCCTTGGGTCACGCGAAGTGTCAACTAAGCGTCTGGATAGTTCTTTAAAAAGCATATGAGCATTCGGAACCCAAGGCTCAAGAGTTTCAACTCCAAATGGCTCAAAAATATAACTGCCAATGTCAAACTGTAAAGAAAAAACTAAGCCAGACGAATGAGGCAAAGAATCACCCGCTGACAGATTAATCCACTATCTGATCTCCATTCCACTAGGAACCGGACAATACTGATAAAAGACTTGTACCAGATTTTCGGGGTTCTAAGACTTTCATAATTCTGCAACTAATAGCCAAAATCAGCAGTTATAGAACTCTTCGAGACAAAGCTGGCTTTGTTACTAGTCGTATCTTGTAAAGCATGTTGAAACAATTATGATTAAAAAACAACCTACCTATGAAAATAGTTCAGTTCCCGAATTGTTTTTTTTTTTTGTAATGTAACTATTTTACAGTTTTCAGATTTTTTTCTATACTGTAGTGTAGCATAAGTTTCATGCCAAATTTCAGGATTCTAGGTCAACAGGAAAGACCCTATGAATTTTGATTCCCTTGAGAATGTCGAAATAAACATTTTTGCGACATAACCGGCCGTATCTTTTTTTTCGTTAACTTAGAAATGTGATTTTTTCATAGCTTCAAGAGATTACAGATTTCAGTTTCTGGTTTTAATTTCAACTCGATACCTCTACGCGTTCTCTAGATAAAGGATCATGATAGACCGACAGACAGAAAGACGTACAACAAAGTGATCCTATAAGGGTTCAAATTTTTCCTTTTGAGGTACGGAATCCTAAAAAAAATGAAATTTCATTTAAGTACTCAAATATTGCTCTATTAATTCAGTTTATACTTCTTTGCTACTTCAGACACTGGAAAAGATCCAAAAATCTTGTTAGAACCTTGATCAAATCATCATCATAACAACATTTGCAATTCCGATAAGAATCTTATCTCATGTTTACTTTTCAGGGTTATTATCATGATTAGGTTTAATAGAGGTCACATATAAGCATTGATAATTTCCGTATTTTGAATGCCAAAATTAATTGCTTTATATTGTTGTATAGTGATTTTTGTTTTTCCTCGATTATTTTGAAGTTTACACGGTTGTTCTGCGCCACGTGCAACATAAGGTCAAGAGAATAATCTCGCACCAATCTAATTTTTCTCGGGTCCCAAAATACTACTCAAAATAATTATTGTTCATTTAGGTAGAACACGGGACCGCTGTCCCGGTAGCCCCACGACCCATCACACCGTGGCCAACCTACCAGCCTACCTAACGAAGAAATTTTCTAAAAGTTTAAAACTTCAACGACGACAATCCAGTAAGAACGTCAAAAATGATAAATTAATGAACATGATTACAATCAAAAATCAAGAAGAGGACGCAAGAAAATAATTAAATCAAATTAATTTAATCAATTAAGAATCAGGAATAAGGAATAAGGAATCAGGAATCAAGAACCAAGAATCAAGAACCAAGAACCAAGAACCAAAAAAATCATAATATGTCCAAAGTGTTACAGCTTCAGCTGCCTACATTTTTAATTGACTTTAAAAAGGGAGGAGAATTGAAAGAACTTCCTCCGTTTTTTAAAGTCGGTAAAATTTTTGTTCGGTCGTATTTTTTTAACGTGCGTAATGTGTATTACATTCGCCCATTTCAACTCAATTACTTCCAGTTCGTGATATTTGAAACTAAAAGCAAGTTTAATGACCGTGAAGTTACACATTAAAAATGATTGTATTCCTTCTGCTTGGTATCCAGTCGATTTAGAAAACAATAACGCTTTACAGTTAGAAAGTTCACGCGTGGGTAAGTACCGTCTAGCTTCTAATTCACTTTGTTCTGGACTTCTAGAAGCACCTATAACATGAGCTTACTTTTAATAGCATAGCATACCATCGGCCTTATAATGTTACCACTGCTGGGACTCAGGCCTCCTCTCTAGGAGAGAGAATGGGCCGTAATCGCGGGCCCAGTGCAGGTTGGTGGATGTCACATATCTTCGAATTTTTGGTTCTAGGACATGCTAGTTTCCTCACGATGTTTTCCCTAACCGTTTTGAGAGCAGTGGTGATGAAATAATTTACACAAAGTAATGCGCCTGGCTGGGTTTGAACCCTCGATCTAAAACTCGTAAGTCGGGGCCGTTACCACTCGGCCATCAGCTATACTTTCGATATGAATTATGAATTAGAGATAAACATCCACCAGCAAACTCATGTTAAGTCCACACTCAAGATTTGCCAACGTGCTATCAACTGTCAAATGGCCAATTCTCAAAATGCCAAATTCTCAGAATGCCCAATTCGCAATATGCCTAATTCTCAAAATAGCACATTTTCCGTACATAAAAAATAAATTAAAAAATTCTTAATATTTTTATGTATCTAAATGTGTAGGGTATGTATCCGCATACCATAACAATGTAGTTTATTTATATGAATTATAAACTCGCACAATACGACAAAAATAAGATATCTAATAATATACGTATTTAAAATAAATATATAATGCACAACAAAAGGTACAAAGTCACATCGACAAATGACTCGACTCGAATAACTCGAGCAATCGACGAAAATTTTTATTTCACACCTTTTAGTTGCGATGGACTTAAAACCAGAGTGCCTATTTATCATGATAATTCTAATAAACCCAAACACCGCTAGGATACATTGTTTTATTATGAAGTTCTCGTGTCAACCTTCCACCTTCCGGTTCCATCATCAGATCAGTTTGATAGTACCTTGTAGCCAAATTGCATCTCATGACAATTCTAATAAGCCCAAACATAGCTACGATACATTGATTCATTACGGAGTTCTGGTGCCTATCTTCCGGCTCCATCATCATCATCAGGTCACTTTGATGATACCATTTTCAACATAACTATTAGGAACCATTTATTTATTTGCATTGTCATAGTCGCTTAACTATCTTCATTGTGATATCTAAGCGAGTATGAAGTTCCGTTGGCTATTTCTAGTCTTCTTCATCAGTTCCACTTCATCAAATATTATTTTTCGACTGTAAATGCTTAAGTACTCAATAAAAATACCAAAATCGTTGTCGTTTTCCTATAAAATTTGGAGAGTTCCCTCGATTTCGCCAAGATTCCATCATCAGATCCTAACTTGGTGACTATGGGACCATTTAGAAAGCCTTACCAACACAAAAATACTTTTTCCAACACAAAAATACTTTTTCAAATCGGTTGGCAAGCGACGAAGTTATGCGCAAACAAACATTTAAAAAAATACAAACATCCGAATTGAGAACCTCCTCCTTTTTTAAAAGTCGGTTAAAAAAAAACAAATGAGTTTCAGCGAGATTAGGTAGACATTTTTTGGAAAGGATACCCATAGTCTTAAAACGTAATGGGCAACTGAAGGACAAAGTGATTTTTCTCAGTAAAAGTGTCACATACACGCGCCCGCCCAGAGCTGGAGAAGTTATTGCATGATTTCTCACCTTATAAAAAAGCAAGACTTTTGTATAAGTAACGAACGGCAAGTGATTTTTATACATAGAAAAAAAAAAAAAAGATTTATTAAAGTAGTTTGACAATACTTTTTAGTTTCAGAAACTTGGTCTAAATGGGCTAATTTGGCACGAATGGATCGAACAAATAAGCGTGTAGCTTCATTTTACGAGAAATAACACTCATTTGAGTAAATATGTACCTGCCTAATACAAATGACATGCTTACCATGAATAAGTAGATATACTTACTTCAAGTACCTACGTGAGACATCCATTTCAATGTCACTACTTTAAATTAATCTAAAGAATGTTTCCTTGTTTAGGTGGGATTCATCCAATGACTTCTCTCGCTCTAGGTGGAGCGAGAATGCGTGGAGGAATGTTCTTCCAACAATGGCGGCCCGCGGGCTCGCGGACGGTGGGCAATGGGTTGCTCGCTGTCCGTCAGTCCGGTAACAGACCGGTCCGAGCTCAGGTCGTCTACGGCGCGCACTGTTCCCGCGCGCCTCAAGGAGTTGTCAGCAAACTGTAGGGGTCCAGCAGGGCCGAAGCCTACTGGGGCCAAAGGTTATGCGAGAGTGTCACCACGGGCTCCCGGACAAAGGCAAGGAACGGAAAGGTAGGTTTTTAGTCAGTCAAAGTCTGACACTATTTCCCGCCCCACCCAAGGGCGGGATTTGTCATTGGATGATTTTACCTACAAAAAAAAAAAAACAATGGCGGCTGTGAGCAGCGCTGCATCAACGACCCGGGTGGATACCACTGCGAGTGTTCGCCTCCGCTGATCCTGGCCAGCGATGGCAAGAAGTGTGAGCGAAGAACTGCTGTCCCAGAAAGTTTGCAGAACTTTCAACTCTATAATAAAGCCTGTACTCCCGCTAATAGCTCGCCGCATAGCTAGAAGATCAGAAACCCTACCACGAGCTCAATTTTACGACCTAAATTGAATTGTTAAAGGGATAGAGCTATATAGACAGGGTACAAAGTTCCATCCCTCTTTTTTACTCGGACGCTTGACATTTTAACAAGTTATGGTACAGGTAAGGGCCCAGGATCACGATAGCTCTAACAAAGAAATGGGTGTCATTACACGCTCTGCGATTCTCGACGTCCGCCCGGGGCGTATTCTCTATGGGCCAAATGCCATAAAACAGAATTCAATATTATCGCCTCATTTAAGACTAGTAACGTATGTTCCGCCGACACGGTAATGTTATCTACATTACCGTGCCGCCGATCAAGTGTGTGAAGTCCAAGAAGGGTTGTGTCGAAGTAGTTGTTGTTGTTCTTCGAAGGTGTCAAAGTATATTCTGATGGATGTTAAATGCTAGTCGAATATAGGTTCTGTCGAAGCAATGATTAGTCAGTCGGACTATTGTTTTTCGAATTTGGGACTTTGTCGAAATAATTAACTGTCAAAATTCAGACAGACTATACTATTTCGCTCTACAAAACTAAAGTAAAAGATCACTATCTTTCCTCTCAAGTATGATAATTATATATGTATATATTTATGTATTATGTAATTATTTTTAGTATTAGGTATTTATAGCTATTTTCACAAACTCTTCACATTTCTACACACTATTGCCTACATTTCTTCTTATCTCTCCTTCCGCAGATCTGCTGGAAGAAATTTCTTTTAGGAAGAAGTATTACCTTTGTATCATTTTTTTTTTATAATACTTCATATCTTCTACATATACATCTATGTGTGTAAAAAAAATATAAAATAGATAAATAAAAATAAAGACACTCCAAAGAAATGCATCTTTACATTTCCAAGCTCGATAAAAATGATTTAAAATATTTTTTTTTTTTCGGTCAATGTTTTTAATGAAGGTAATCATGATGAATAGTTGACGATAAAGGGATTAGCTATTTGACCTTCATTATAGTGAATAATGATAGTAACAAATTGGTCAATACTGCTTTAAAGTTATCTTCAATAGATACATTCAGGGCCGCTCATGGGCGTTCATGCTCATTTGATGACTCGAAAAAATGGCGATGTGTGAGAAGAGAAATGCAGACTGATCGACCTAAATAAATAGAAATCCTACTTACATTACTGCGTACTTAATTACTAATTATTTTTGATAAAAATATATAATGAAACCATTATTTAAACCATTGCGCTTTACGTGTCATCGGGTAATGAAAAACCGCCCATTCCTAAAAGGCGATTACGGATCTGTTTCTTGATGTCTATTCTCAGGGATGCTCGCCACCCACTGTTTATTTCTCATGGATGCTTGAGCCCCCGAGCACCCATGGAGTCGGCGCCCCTGGATAAGTACTTAAACGACAAATAACTTCTAGTAATATCTGATTGGACTTCGAGATCGTTCGAAAGAGTTACCGTGGCCCTGGAACGTAAAAGGCAACTGAAGGAACACAGCTAAATAGTCAGTAAAAGTCTGACACTCCCTCTCGCACCACCTAGTGCGAGAGAAGTCATGATATCCCACCCCAAAAAAAAAGATCGCTCCGCCCAAGGGCGAGGGATGTCATTGGATGATTTTACCTACCATAAAAAAAATCCCAGAGAAAATAGGACCTGTTAAAATTGTGTTTTCTTTTTTGGCTTGGTTAGTCTGTTCCAGGGCACCCAATGTAAACCACCTTTTCAATCTGTATCGGTATTCACAAAGAGTAGGATAGTTATTTCATGATTTCAGACCTCAAAAATAAACCTAGACCTCAAACAAAAAATCAATTCAATTTTGATACTTTTAGTTTCAGTGCCATTTCTTTTTAATTTTGACATTTTAATTTATTGATAATGTTATTATTCTGAATTATTTTCGCCTAGAATTATTAAATATATTTTTAAACATATGTACTAACGTAGAAATAAGTGTACTAACAAATATTGTGGACCAAATGTTGTCTGAGCAATAAATAAATTATTATTTATAAAAAAAATATTCAGGCATCCATTGATTACTTAGTGGGTATCGGTAAAAGTTTCAAGGTGACTAGATATTTTAACCGACTTCAAAAAGAGGAGGTACTCAATTTTGTCGTATTTTTTTAAATGTTTCATAATGTTTTGTCTTCGATATCTAAGAATTCGTTCCAATTATCTTAGCGTTCATTGTTCACTGAATCTTTTAAGCCCTTCAACAAAAATCATAAGTACCTACGGTGCCTAATTCTTACAAAATCGGCAATAACAACAGGATTATTTCGCGCATACAAATTGACAAGTAATTAAACTGTCATCACTACAAAATTAATCACCTTAACAACTCGATAAATTACAATCAATTAAATAAACTGACAAAAAAAAAAACATACCATTTTGATTTATCGACATCCAATAATTCAAGAAACTTCACTTAAATAATCCACATAATTTCACTACACAAAAAAAATTTTTTCGGTCTTTTTTAAACGATGTTTTATAGTTTTTCGTTGATCGATAGATGCGTGCGCGAGCTCGGCGAATCGATACGGAATGTGGTGCGCATGCGCGGTGGATAACGGTGATGCGTGCGCGCTGCGGACGGGGGATATCCGCAGATTAACACTTAACCCTATCCACCATAGAGTTAAAGCGGGGAATTTGAGAAAACTGAATCACTGTTTTTTTTTTATTATGGATAGGCTCGCGTTTGGCCATCAGGAGAGCTGAGACTGATGGTAAGCGATGATGTGGCCGACGATGGAGCACGTTTGCCTAGAAGAAACCTATTCAATCTTCACTTAAAGACCACCAGGTTGTAGCTATCAGGAAACACAGACTCGGGAATTCCACTCTTTAGCTGTACGCATAATGAATGTGTTCCCAAAACGCTTTGTACGGATGGGTGGGATAACCACCATGTAACGGAGGCGCAACCGTACGTCTTTGTCTGTCCAGCCTCCTTCATTCCATCTCCTCGTTTACCGTTCACGGTAAACGAAACGATTGTAACTTGGCTAGCAAGTTACAATCGTTTCGTTTACCGTGAACGCTTGGAGTTGGCCACGCCCCCAATTCCTTTGTTCTGACCACGTGACTGAGTATTAAGAACGTGCCTAACACCAAGAAAACGGGCGAACCCACTGGTAGAAGCTGGTCATAAGACAATGATGAAAAACTTAGTACTAAACGTTTACTACTTTTCAATAATCTAGCAAATGGGCTGTCATTTTCATATAAAAAAAAAAAAAAAAACTGAAAACTGATCGAGTCATCGAATTTGAAAAATTGGGTACAAAAAGAAAAAAAATAAAATTTTAAGTAACATTTTTAATCCAATTGTTACACGAGGCGTCTACATGAGCGAGGCCCCTAAAAGAATGAGGCCCCGGGGCGGTTGCCCTGCTCGTCACCCCTTTAGGCCGCCACTGGTAATTGCCATCAATTGTTCGATCGATGGCAAGTTCAATAAGCAGCTTGGAGCACCCACTTGTCATTTATACCGTTGTTGATAGACCGCATGTGTCTAATTCCTTTTTTACAAGACAATGCCATATACCGAACATAGAATTTAAAGCATTACAAGCGCACTTTGGAGACGCAATAAGAATAATTCGAGGTTTTATTTCGTTTCGTTGAGAAATCGTCAAATAATTTTCCCGCTCTGGGTGCATCATGAGTGTGTCAGACTTTAACTGACTGATCCATGACGCCGTGTTCCTTTAGTTACCCTTTGCATTAATACGGGCTGGCGGACGACGAGCACTAGGTAGCTCGCCGTACGGCCGTACGGTAACTCCTCAAAGAGATGTCAGCAAACCGTAGGGGCCCAGCAGGACCGGTGGCCGCTAGGGCTGCGAGGATTCTCTCAAAAGGAAACCCGTGGTCTTAGAACGTAAAGGGCAACTGAAGGACATATAATATAATAATAATAATAATATAATATTACACAACTATCACACAACGCAGTCTAGTTCCCAAACTAAGCAGAGCTTGTCTTATGGGTACTAGACAACTGACAAACATACAATACATACGTATTATAGATAAATTACACCCAGAAACAGAACAAATGATCGTGCTCATCACACAAACATTTGTCCTGGGTGGGAATCGAACCCACGACCTCCGGTATAGCAGTCAGGGCCACTAACCACTAGACCAACAGGCCAGTCAAATATGTGTCATAGGTGTGGTTTTAATCAGTAAAACTCTGACACGCCCTCATCCACCCAGCGGGAGCGGGAGAAGTCATTGGATGATTTTCCATCTTAAAAAATTTTTTGCAATTATAATATTAACGGCAGTAATTTTTTGGAACAAACCCGTTGCCCTTTTTTTAAGTTGGAAAATCATCTAATGAGCAGGAGGGTAAGTCAAACTTTTACTGACTAAAAACCCACTCCTGTTTCTTTCGTTGCCTTTCATACCGGTGTCGAGTATTCCTTTCAGAAGCAGACCCATGGCCCCAGTAGGCTTCGATCAGCCCTAACCCGTTGCCCTGGGATCGGTTTTTCTTCTGACTACCATTCTTGTCTAAATCCGAGTCAGTATTTTAAACATTCGGGATAACAAGGTTAGTATTAACATTATTACCATAAAATCATTTCGTCATCGGTCATCATCATCATCGTCATTATTTCAGCGAGCAGATTAGCTAGCCTTTTAACCTGTTGTGCAGACCCCAAGTAATATAAAACAAGAGCAGGAAGAAGATGCAAGTCTTTTAGCCTACCTACTTTCAGTGGCGTAGCTAGTCCCACAGGGCCCCGTATCAAAATCCCACAGTGCTTTTTACAAATGCTTGGTTTACCCCACGAGACGGTTGTGGGTAACATTTTGGTAATTTTTGCCTATGTCGGGGCCCCTATATAGGGTGGGGGCCCCGTATAATTGATACGGCAGATACGGCCGTAGCTACGCCTCTGCCTACTTTTAAAGCAGGGGTACCCTTTAGTAAGTGTGTACGCTTGGGCACTCCATTACATTATTTAATTCCGCGGACCGTAAAAATCGGACACGTCACGGTCTATAACTTTAAACAAACCGAAAAAGAAAAAGAAATAACTACCCAGAAAAATAACGAGTTTACAATTTATGTATTACAGTTTTTTTTAAGAATTTCTTCACAACGAATAGTCGCTTTCGATACGCATTCGCATACGATAAGTGTTATCAATAGCAGGTGGCGTGGACGGCGGAGGCGGCGGGCGAACCGCGCTGACTGCTCCGCGTTCTCCTCCCCAACACTCATAACACTTCTTTTTGTTTTTTTTTTCGGTTTGGTTAAAGTTATCTAGCATGGCTTCGATTCTGGAACACACATTCCAGAATCGAAGCCATGCTAGACACCAGAGTGCCTAGTGTGAGTTTGTTTTACGTAAACGCGATCGACACGTTTATGACGTTCGGCGCACCGATTGGCCTACTCGCAGCTCTTAGCCAATCAGAGAGCCAAACGCGGTAAACGTTTCGATAGCGTGAACGTTAAAACAACTCGCACTCAGCACGCAGTACGCTAAATGTTAGCGGAACTAAATTCGAACCCTCTGAGGTAAAATTATATGTTTCGATCGAGTATAGTCATCATCAATAACGTTCCTATTGCTGGAACACTGGCCTCCTCTCTGTGAGAAGCAGTAGACATTAAACCCAGGCTGCACGTTGAGCACTCTGGATCCAAACCCAAATTAAGGCTAAGATAAAACATGTTGTGTATATATTATATTTTATTGTATAATATTGTTTATTTTAATTTAATTTTGTATATTTCTATTTTGTGATTTGACTAATTGAAATTTTTTGTTTGTTTTTATAATTATTATTTGTAATGTGTGTTGTAATGTGTGTGATTTATTTTTTAATCTAATATGTATATAAATTTAAATGACTAGTATTACACTAATATTATAAAGGTTTTAGGTAATTTATTTATTTCCTAATAAACCAGTGCGCCTCGCTATCAACGATGGCATCACTCACTACTTACCATCAGATTTTTTTTTCCGGTGGTAAAATTAACCAATGACATCTCCACGCCCTTGGGCGGGGCCAAACTTGTGTCAAACTTTTACTAACTAAATACCCCCATCCTATTCCTTCGCTGCCTTCATTACTGAGCCCTGCTGTTCACTTTCTCATTGCTCATGGCCCCAGTAACTTACCATCAGGTGGAATGGCAGTCAAGTACAAAAAAAAAAATGGTAAACAATTGTATATGTACTTTTGTAATTCTTCTTCGCTTTATACGGGTGAACGAATTTTGATGGTACACAGACCATGTTCTGAAATAGCATATAGAATAATTTTATACCGAAAATGTGTTCTACTGCATTGCATCAGCCATATAATGTTGCCACTGCTGGGACACAGGCCTCCTCTCTAGGAGAGGGAATGGGCCGTAATCCGCCACGCGGGCCCAATGCGGCTTGGCTGTCACATAGCTTCGATTTTTTGGTTCTAAGACATGCCGGTTTCCTCACGATGTTTTCCTTCACCGTTTTTGACAGTAGTGGTGATGAAATATACAAGTATTACACAAAGTAATGCGCCTGCCTGGGTTTGAACCTGCGACCTACAGCTCGAAAGTTTGGGCCGTTACCACACGGCCACCACTGCTCTCCACTAGAATAATACTATTTACTTTCACACGGGCGAAGCTGCTAGCAGAAGCTAGTTATAAATTATAATAACATGAATTTTAAGCATGTTATCGTATGAAACATCCAGATTGATAGACATGATAATGCAACTATAATTAGCTAAACCGGTTACTGGAGCATACTCGGCGTTCATTTTTTAGAACAACATTCAAAAGTACTGACAAGAATAGTTTCGTTTTAAACCGGTTTTGTTATTGTTTTTTGTTTGTAATTTATCGTCATCTTCCTTCCTGTTTTATTTGGTGTTAGTACTCGTATAAAACGTTTTATTTCTTCCATTCTGTCTTTTCACCCGTTTTCTTCTTTCACAACATTCTAATGATTTGAATTCATTTATTTCTAAAGATTAAAAATCACTTGTACAGAAATAAATAAAGAGTTAAAGAGAGGGAGCTATATAGGCTGTATAGCTCCAATCCTCCTCGCTTGCACGCTTGTCATTTTAACTGGTCATGGTAAAACCCAAGCTTACAGCCAACTAACGCCATGCTACTTGACCGCGTGTGTGACTGGATCGTGTGTGGCTGGCATTAGATGGTTCTCCGACTCTTAGCCAAGTATTTTTATGAAGTCATCGAGTTATCGTCAGATATCGAATTTGGCCGGCCACACACGATCCAAGATAACATCAAGTTTACTGCCGACTAACGCCATGCATACCTACTTGACCGCGTGTGTGACTGGATCGTGTGTGGCTGGCATTAGATGGTTCTCCGACTCTGAGCCAAGTATCCACACACGATCCAGGATAACATCAAATTTACAGCCGACTAATGCCATGCATACTCAGCATACTTGACCGCTTATATCGGATCGTGTGTGACTGGCATTAGATGGTTCTCTTACTTTTAGCCAAGTATTCTAAAGTGGGTGATCGACGTACGAACCAATACCGCAGTTGTAAAGAGCGCCGGTTTTACTCGCGGCTCGTTGATGCTGATCGAATAGCGAGTAAAACAGTTTTGAACAACGAGCCGAGTAGAAAATGAAGCAAACACAACGAGCCGCGAGCCAGACTCGTCGTTCGTATTGCAATGATACCCCGGTGACCTTTACCAACGAGCCAAAAAACCGTGGTTTTACTCGCCCGTCGATCAGGGCCTTTAAGATGTCAACGAGTTACGGTCAGAGGTCGAGTTTGGCCAGCCACACACGATCCAGGTTACCGTCAAGTTTACAGGCAACTAACGTCATGCACACTTGATCGCTTATACTGGATCGTGTGTGGCTCGCATTAGATGGTACTCCGACTCTCAGTCAAGTATTGCTAAGTGGTTAACGAGTTAAAGTCAAAGATCGAGTGCAGATTGTTTTTTCATAGTTTATTTAAACGTAAAGTTGTACTTAATGACGTCGGTCAGCACCATCAGTGAGATAACTGTTTGCGTATTTAGAACAGCTAAGAGCTCGGAGTTTTTGCAGGACTGTAATCATTTGTAAAGGCTAGAGTACAAGTAATATAATATAATAATAATATTTCCACAACTATCACACAACACCGTCTAGTCCCAAGCTAAGCAGAGCTTGTGTTATGGGTACCAGACAGCTGATAATCATACTTATATATTTCTAAATACATACATATTATAGATAAATAACACCCAGACACAGAACAAATGATCGCGCTCATCACACAAACATTTGTCCTGGATGGGAATCGAACCCATGACCTCCGGCATAGCAGTCAGGGCCACTAATCACTAGACCAACAGGCCAGTCAAGTGTTGGTATAATACTTACCTTATTTCAATAAAATTCAAGCTAATGCCAGTCTTTCGGTATTTTACAGGAGTGTGCGCGGGAATTGCATGACTTGATTCCGCCATCTTGTTTCTTCCACCGGACAACTCGACGTACGGCGTGAATCCACACTAAGCGCTTCGCCTCGCGTTTATACACATACATCGAGGACTGGAAAAATTTGCCTGCTGCGGTCTTCCCATCCGATTATAATTTTGGTGTCTTCAACGCTAGTATATCAAATAAAAAAAAAGACTTTTAATGGGTCACGGATACGTTTTGATATGAAAACATTGTAAAAGCTAAATGTTCATAAAGAGTTATTTCAGAAAGGAGTTTCTTGTCAACCAATAAGAACCAAACGTGAAATTTGGTAAACCTTGTTTACCCACTTCACTGGGCGTCAAATATTTTTGGTGTAAACAATATTCAGTCAGCAGGAATAATACATATAAAAGAATTTGCAGATTTAGAAGCTTTTTTAATTTTTTTAGCTGGTTCAAAAGTTCTAGAGATTACTTTCTACAAACAAACTTACAGACTTTACCTCTTTATTTTTTACCTGATATAACACACATAGCTATTGGAAGGTGGGCCCAAATTTCATAGAAACTCCAGGGTTTTAATTATACCAGGCAGCAGACAGGGCAGGCGGGGTTGAGGCAGGTGTAAATTTGGTTTTCAGAGTATAAGAAAACAATGACGAAAAGCAATTATGTGATTAGCTTAATTTTTATTTGTTGCTAGTCTCGCTCTAGTAAGTCTACACTCAGCTTAAAACTATTAGCAACGCCGGTAAAGACATTTTCTTCATCGTAGATAATACCTACACCTCTCACTTTAACTTAAAAAAATATTGCGTGAATTGATATTTTTTATCATTAACGCGAACAAAGCCTTCTGTCGTTGCAGTGTTAAAAAATATCGACAACTTTGTATATTTTTGAAACCAATGCTTCGTATCTTTCGCATATTATATGTTCTATTTGTTTAAAAACCGCAATGAAACTGAAAGTGTGCGTTAAAGACTTCAATGAATCTCTGCTGCGGTGCTCGTTCAACCGTGCGGTTGCAAAACGCAACGATTCGTAGATTTCTTACTGTGAATGTAGTACCTAGTGCAGGGATGGCCAACCCTCATTGCAGAACGTGCCGTATAAAATATGGTGGTCATTTCGATTACTTAGTAATTAACCCTTTGAACACCGTAATTAGAGACACAATAGAAAGACAATAAGTGTGCGGACATCGGTGTCCTCTTGGAGCTTGAGAGTTGAACAAATTTTGAATCTAAATGCTGTTAACGTCAACTCTTCATTTGGACCCCAAAATTAGTAGGTATTTGTCTATTTAATTAAATAAATAAAAGAGAAAATTACTGTGATTACTGCTGTTTCAAATCACCTAGATGTTGAGTATCTTACACAGCCGTGAACGAATTATTTTGTCGCGTGCCCATAGGTTTGGCACCCCTGGCCTAGTGGTTACGTTGTAAATGGTCATTGTGCGCTGCACTTACCGTTTCAGATACCAGGGACACAGAAGTGAATGGTAGACAATGTGAAAAAAGTTAACAAGGTCGAAACATTATTTTTATTGGAAATATCTATTTAGATGCCATTTCATGAAAGCGTTCTTGTTTATGTATGTAATACATGTTACTACGGCACGGGTGGTGCAGTGGTTGAGCGGTAGGCTGGCGTTGTGTGTTCCGGGTTCGATTCCCGCACGGAATAAATGAGTATTTCTCAAAATAAATGTACGTAACGAAATGGTAGTAACGAAATATTGTTACGAAATAGTCCTTAGATGTAACTAAATAGTAACCATAAGGCTGGTTACACATTGGCGAAATATTGTGAATGCTCTTCATTTATTCAATACGAAAAATATTTGTAAGTATGTACCCAAATACTTAAGGGGTTAGAAATAAAATAAGGGAGTAATCATTCATACTATTTTAATCAAATTATTTTTTTTCCCAATCTTTTAAAAATGAAAACCTGACGTTATTTTAAACATAAAAAAACTTAATTAGAATCACTATCCATTAGCGCTTTATAAATTTCTTCCTTATCTTTGTAATAATTGAATTCTTTCCGAAACACATTTGGTTTGACAATCCGTTTTTTAATCTTTGGATCACATCGCTTTGGCGCGTGAAGATAATTATTAAGCGATAGAGGTTTAAGTCCTTTATAAACCACTTTCTTTTTTGTGTGTATATTTTCCAGTATTTCGTCGTTAAGAATAGTCAGTCCACATGTTTCGCCTTTGACTTTGTGAGTGCCTTCAATTGGTACATTTTCATTATTTTCATATTCAGTGTTATTTTTTGTTGCATTATTATTTTGTATTATAACATCTACATTGTCCAAATCATTGAAATTAAACTCCGGTTCATTAAATGACATTGCATCACTCATATATTTTTCATCCGTAGTTACAGCTTCGTCACTTATTAAATCCTCGAGAATTATTGGCTTTGTATTGATATCAGTTGTTGATCCTTCTTCCTCATGACTTTTTATTTCTTTACTTGGTTTGTCTGTTTCACCTTTTTGTTTTAATACATTCATTATATCAATTGGATATTTGTCTTCTTCCATATCTTTTTGTTGCTTTGCTGTTTTCTTCCCTGTTCCTTTTCCTTTATTCTTAAAGTTTTCTTTGCCTTGTTGTGTTTCGTCTGCCTTGAGGCATTTTACTTCAGTATCATAGAAAGCATGGTTTGCAGACATAAATCTTGACGAAGATAACAATGTTACTTGTTCTGGGGGTTGCCGTTTAACATTTTCCTCCTTTGATGTGTCCTGAAAATTAAAAACATGACATCAAAGTGTATTTAAAAATATTTTTTTTTTATGATTGATTTTGAAAGGTATTTATTAGTTTTTTATTTGTGTTTGACCCTAAAATACGTCAAAAATCATAAATAAATCTCTTTTATATTTGCTCTCAAATGGACATTCACCTCTAAGTCTTGATCACTCTCTCTGTCATCTATCCTGGGTAAATCATTGTCCTCACTCCAAAAATCCGCATCTATCAGATCTGAATCACTATGATAACTTATACTGACATCACTCTCCGTCGTAGTAGAACTATTTATTCTTTTGAATCTTTTCGCTGCTGGTTTTTGTTTTTTCAAGGCTTGCGGTTTGTTACTGCATGATGCTTTTGGTTCTGATAGGGTGTTGGATAGAAGTTCATGTTCTTTAGTGTAGTAGCAATCACAGCAGATGTTTTTCTGGCAATCAAAGCAGCTCAGCAATTTATATTTAATTGTCGTGTTGCCATCCGTTACAATCTGATGCAGCTTCATTGTTCCTTTTATGGGAATAATATTTTCAGGGATATTTTTGGTCATCTTCTGAATGTCGTTTTCATTAACATAAAACATTTTTACTTTACTGTTAACCATTAAATAGTCATATGCTTCTTTTGCGTTGGTTATGTCATTGCCATGTGAAATATGATTGTCAAGTTGGCGCTTTAATGCCCCACCAACCCCGTCAGCTGGCCCTTTGCCGTGAGAGGCTTCAAAAAAATTCCAAGTTGCATATTCAAATCCGTATTCTTTTATATTATGTTGGAACAAGAAAAAATTATGTTTTTGGCGGTACTGAGTTGTAGGGCTATCAGAAAATATATGAATCTTTTTAATGGTAAAGTGTTGGCACAGTTTCATTATTGGATCCAAATGGGCCCAGATTGCTCCAGGACCATTCGTTCATTATTTGGGGATATGGAGCATATCGATTGGGGTTTCACATTTTTTCTGTAAAGGACGCAAGTGTGCAATGTGACTTGATTTCTAGACCCTCCGAAGTGTATCGCCTGAATTTCTTCAGACTGCTTGCACGAAAAGTTTTCTGAAAAATCGCAAATCAATGCAGCTTCGTCTTCATCAAGGTTTTCAATACACTTTTTCCACGCCAAGTACTGATGTTGAACATTGTAGTAGTGAGTTTTAAATTTTTGAACATCATTTTGAAATTCTTTTATCAATGCATTCACTGTCCCTTTCACTACCTGTTTTGAATACTTTTTCGTCTGTTTTTCTACGCATTTCTTTTTGTCAATTTTAATATAAGTGTTTGTGCCTATTTTCCATTGAAGCCACTCCACAGGGCTGTCTTCATTTATTGTCAAATCAACAGCTAGTTTCTTATTTTTGCATTCAGAACACTCAGAGTACATGCATTTAAAACATTTACTGCAAGTGACATTTTTCATAAGTTCGTCAATGTCAGATGTCTGAAGCAAACCTAGCTTCTTCAACGATATTGCCTTGAAAGATAAATTACTATGCTTTATGCAAGCACAAGTATTCCTATCTTGAAGTCTTGGTTTCACAACGGAGAACGGTCGAAAACGATAAAAAGTTTGCAAAGACGCTTTACCACCCTCTAACCTGTATTTTCTATAGAGCTTGTATATTGGTTCCATTAAATATCTCTTTTGCACTTTTTCTTTGTTTCTCGTTATGCACTCGTTTTTTCCCGCACTAGGTCTACTTACATCTTCTCTTTCAAAGAAATCTTGTATATCTTTCATGAATTTCTTTTTCATTTCGTTTATTGATTTCGTCTTTCTTATTCTTCCTTTCAGACCAAGAACATTAGAAATAGCTGTTTTTAATTTGTATTTATTTGCAATATCGTTGGTAGCAACTTTTTTTAGTACTTTCTTCTCTTTGGTATCTGCTTTATTAAACTCTGTTTTTAAAGAATCTGTAATTGTGTTAAGCAAAATTAACTTCTTTTTTACCTTTTCTTTTTCCGTCACGGACACATTTGGTAAAGTTTCTTCTAAAAAACTATTCGATTTTGTTAACGGTGTGTCATCACACTGACGAGTTTCAATGGAAATAGCATCATTATCAGGCCTAATTTGTTGGGGTAGTCGTTTTTTCAGAATTTCCACTCGCTTTTTCATCCGATTGCAGGCCTGTCTTAAATTTTTATTTCGTCGTTTTAATTGAGTATTTTCTTCAGTAAGCTTTTGTAGTCTCTCCTTTAGGATATTTGTATTATTTTTAGCATTTTTTCTTACTTCCAATGTGTTGTTTTGTTTTGTCGTAGAGTAGGCCTTTTTTTTTCTTTCAGCTCTTATAGCATTGGCTTGTCTCCACTTTGCTCGTAGCTCTTGTTTTTCTTCTTCTGTAAGAATTTCTTTTTTCTTTTTGATATTTTCTTTAACTTTTTCCAAATGTTTGACACGGATTTCCTCATATTTATTTGGTTTATCCTTTTTGAGCCGTTCTCTGTAAGCTTTTTGCCTTTCGGCATTGGTTTTTGGCGGCATTCCTTAAAAAACAAAAGAAGTAATGCAGTTGTATATAAGCAGTTGTAAGTAATAACCAATTTGATAAGTCAAACCAACAAGTATAGTGGGCATCTCTACAGAAGTGTCATTAGCAAGAGTTAAGTATTTGTAACAATCGGTATAATTCTATTCTCAAGCGAATTGAAACAAAGCCGCGAGGTTTTTTAACCGACGAAAAGGAGGAAGTTCTCAATAGAACTTCATGTAAGTAATATCAGGGGTAAAAAGTTGTTAAATCACATAAAAACGTAATTTAAATTATTTCATTATTTTTTGCTGGTGGCACTTCTATATAGCAGATAATATCCAATCCTTTAGTTATTGACGCTCTATATATTTTTTTTTCATAAATTAAGTAGTGAATATTACTATGCTTAGTCAGGTTATAACAGTATACACTCAGCTTTATGTTGTACTTTTTCGTTACGTAACGAAATTCGTAAAAAACGTTACGAAATATTAGACAAATTGAGGTCAGAAAAAATATATTTATTGATAAAAGCTGTTACAGCAAATATAAAAGCTTATTAAATATTCGTACAACACGTATTACAAAAAATGGGTAAATGAAGACTTACCGTTCTATGAAAAATCGCTGATTTTACTTCCTGTCTCGAAAAAGTAACCCCACAAAACACACACGTTCTCACTGATTTTCACGATAGATGTAATGGCGGAGACGTCAAACCAATAGCCAATCAGAGTGAAGCTAGTGTTGTCCGTGTAAAAAAATTACGGAATCGTTCAGAAATCATGGGAAAGTAGAAATAAATCGTAACTAAAGAGTAATAACTAAATAGTAAATGAGAGCGACTCATTTTGTTTTTTTGCTTTAAATTGCCAATTCACTATGACACCCCATAGAAAATCAATTTGATACAGAAACTGCGATTACTGTAGAACGATGATACAAAGAAATTTACAATAATTTAGTTACGTATCGCATTTTATGAAACAAAAACACATGAAAAAGGTAGAGTGGCAAACAGGTTTTTGTATGAAAGGTAAAAAAAGCTATTTTTAAAATATCGAAATATTTGATAATAAGTATGATTATAGCTATAATTCTTCGTTATCTTAAAGATTAATATTCATCCTACAAAATTGAGTGTGTGTTTTTTTTGTGTGATGATTTATAAATATAAAACTTTTGAACTGTTTCAAAGCACACTTTTTTTTTCAAAGATGTACATGTATTTTGAGAAATACTCAAATATGTCTAGGTATGTTGTGTATGCGAGGTTACATATTTCTGAATGCACCCACAGTACAGAAGTTATTCGTACACTCCATCTGTTTAGGTACTAAACCAAACGAAAACAATATTGATAATTATGTCTTTTTATTAAAAAAAAATCACAGAAGACACAAGATTATTTAAATTTAGTTAATTACCTAACATCGGTATAATATTATTGAAACACAACTAATAGATATGATAATAAACAGTTATTATAAAAATTCTTCACCCGATGTTTCCTTTGTGAGATCACATTTTTAGACAAAAGACATGTAAAGATTTTTTACATTTAGTTAAGTACCTAAACCAATGGAGTATAGTGTGAAGAAACGTTATAAAAAAATCGATGACACCAACCGTCTTTAATTTACGGTTTCCTCTATCCGTACTTACGGACACAGATTTTGGATTACATCGCCCAAATCCAAAAAAACACCTAGGGTAATTGAAGTTTATAGATTATTCCTTATACGATTACCATATAAAAAATGAAGGGGATACTTAAGGACATTACTAATAAATTGTATTGATTACGTTTCTCAAAAAAATACCCTAACTCTAGAAAAAAAAACTGGTAAATAGGCCTTTTTTGAACATTAATTCCATATTTTCTCGAAAACGGCTCTATATTTATACATTGAATTTATACCAAAATATATGTTACGATAAATTGAATAACTTGTATTGATTTTTTTCCGAATTTCATTGAATATCGATAAGTAATCAAGAAAAAACTCGAATCAGTACTAACACCCCGCGCGCAGCACCCCCTGCAATGCCTGTTTAGAGGTCAATTCTTCTCTACTAATGTAGAGGTAAATCCTTGAAGGTCATTGAGCGATGTCATGACGAATACCCTTAAAGGCCCTGGCGAGTAAAACCGCGGTCTTATGGCTCGTCGGAAAAGCCGGTGTATCATTGCAATACGAAAGACGAGCCTGGTTCGCGGCTCTTAGTGTTTGCGTCATTTTCTACTCGGCTCGTCGTTCAAAACTGTTTTACTTGCTAGTCGATCAGCACCAACGAGCCGCGATTAAAACCGACGTTTTTTAAAACCGCTGTATAGGCTCGTACGTCGATCACCCAAACATGGACTTTTTGACGGCTCGTCTCCGTCATAGTAAACAACCAATTGGAACCATGTACTAGTTTCTAACGTTTTATACGTGCCGATATAGGTGTAATAAAATATTTTTTGTTTTGAAGACATACATCAAACCGCTTTGGTAAGATGGAACAGATATTGTTACAACATCGGTAAATAAATGATAATGCTATTGTGATAATCTTATCTGCATTGTGCTCACATAATAATAATAGAAGCGACAAGAAAAATGTAACCAAGATTTATGTAACTCATAATATGATTTTAAAAGAGTGTCCATGGAGTTTCTTGCACGTTCTTCTCCATAGAGATCTACGCTTTGGAACGTGCAATTTAGCTTCACTTTTTTTTTGGACTGACCGACATTTTGACAATTCAAAAGTGCCTGTAATTGGTCTATTTGAAATAAACTATTCTGATTCTGATTCTGACAATAAACCATTTTTTTATTTCACTGTTCCGTTCCATTAACTTTAATTAATAGGTTACAGCCCTGTGGTCCTAATTAACCTTATATTTTTCCTACTGCTGGGACTCAAGAGGCTCTCTAGTTGATGAAATGAGCAATAATCCACAACGTGGGCCAAGTACGAGTTATTGGATGTCACATGTCTTCAAATCTTTGGTTCTGGACATGTCATGTTTCCTAACGATGATCACGATTGCATCACTCCGTTTTGAGAGCATCAGTGATGAAATAAATTACACTAAGTAATGCACGGTGCACCTGCCTGGGTTTGAATCCGCGACCTAAAACTCTTAAGGAGGCAGTTACTACTGGGCCACCACCACTGCTCTCTTTTATCTAAGGGTGGATTTCGTCATTTACTATAAAAACTTAGTTCAAGTAAACTGAGTTCAGCGTAATCTAGTTTAAAGACCCGTGTCGAAAACGATAGAATATAAAGAATTGAAACTGAGTTTAGCGTGAACTAGATTCACAACAATAATACATATAAGACAATTATATAAGAGATTATAGCTTCATTTTGCGATTCAGCGCTGTGAATTGAATCTAGTTCACGCTAAACTCAGTTTCAATTCTTTTTTCTTTCGATGTTTTTTACACGGGTCTTTAAACTAGATTACAGCGTAGCTCAGAATAGTTGAACTAAGTTTTTATAGTGAATAATGAAATCAGCCCTAGTAATCTATGTTATTCAAGTTTAAACTAATTAAATAAAGTTTTTGGTTTGCAACCGGCTTAAAGTGAAGGTGTTGTTGGCGAAATCTCAAACATTGACTCCAGCTTACTATTTAATTCTAGCGATTAGACAGTGAAGGGCCAAGTACCCCTCACCATTGGCGAGAGGCATGGTGTTGCAAGGCTAAGGGACTCGATGACGTCATCATTACATGGCAATCAGTTGATTACATTCTACTTAAGACAATTTCTTTGGGTATGTGGTGGTAATTTGAATGTGCAATAGATGTCATGTTTTGATGAAATTAACATTTCACTTGCCTGTATTTTCCGATATATCAATGTAGTAATCTGTAGTTAATTTGTAATTTTCTAAGTATACTTATGTGAATATGTATTTCTGGAGGAACTGACTCCCACACGCAATTAGCCTAGTTTGGGAGCCAGGGAACCTTGTTACTGTGTCCAATGTATGCGAATAATAAAAAGGCTTTGGCTTCACGCACTGCCGTCGTCGAATATTGGCACCTTGTTCGACGATACTACTTTCCGCCTAGCTGTTGCCCTACGCCTTGGCGCTCCTTGCTGTTCTCCTCATCGCTGCCACTGTGGCGAAGTTGTCAACAGCCTCGGTCACCACGGCCTGTCATGCTGTCGAAGCGCGGGACGCATACCGCGGCACGCGAATATTAACGACATTATCCGACGAGCCCTTGTCACCGTCGGCGTCCCGGCTGTTTTGGAACCTCATGGCCTGGCACGCGACGATGGTGAGAGACCGGACGGTATGTCATTATTTCCGTGGAAGATCGGTAGACCTTTAGTGTGGGACGCTACCTGTGTCGACACTCTTGCGCCATCCCATCTTCCTAGCTCATCATGCTGTGCTGGTGCTGCCCCTGCGGCTGCGGAGAACCTCAAGCGGCGGAATTTTTACAGGATGAGGAGCCTTTCGATATTTTACTGGATGCATTTAAAAGAGTGTGAGCAGGAATTACATGACTTGATTCCGCCATCACGTTTCTACCATAGGACAAGCCGAGGTACGGCGATTATCCACCATTACGTTGTTGACACCTCGACTGGCCTGTTGGTCTAGTGGTTAGTGGCCCTGACTGCTATGCCGGAGGTCGTGGGTTCGATTCCCACCTAGGACAAATGTTTGTGTGATGAACACGATTATTTGTTCTGTGTCTGGGTGTTGTTTATCTATAATATGTATGTATTTAGAAATATATAAGTATATTTATCAGCTGTCTGGTACCCATAATACAAGCTCTGCTTAGCTTGGGACTAGATGGTGTTGTGTGATAGTTGTGATACATATATATATACATATACATATATATATATACATATATACCTCAAAGGTTGCCTGCTGCGGTCTTCCCGTCCGATTACAATTTAGATGTTATCAAGGCTATAGTAAATAGCCTTTTAATAAACTAGTGCGCTTCACCATCGACGATTGCACGATTGACAATTGCTTACCATCAGGCGGGACGCAGTCAAACACAAGTTTATATTATTAAAAAATAAAAATAAAGGCGTAAGTTGGTGAGTGTGTGTGTTTGTTTGGCCTTCGCTCGAACAGCTGAATGAATTTCGATGAAACTTGGTACCCGGTAGACCACACACCCCTATTTTTTAATTATTGCAAAATAAATGGGGCTTAATCAGTACCCGTTACTGATCATATTTGTGTAATCAAAAGTACAAAAAACAAAATCTCAAAATTGACCACGAAAATTTGTCATTATTGGTAAATTCATAATTGAATCATCATTCATAACAACTACTACTAGAAAATACTAAGCGCAGTGTTTTTCCATTTGTTATGTTTCCATAAATTAAGTGAGATTTTGGGATATAAACAAACGCTCATAACTTTGCTCTTTATGAATATTATTTATTGAGATTTTACTTAAATAATAGCAAGACCTTTTCTAATAAGTCCTTAAAGTATTTGCACTAATTAAAAAATAGTGGTGTATATTGGAACAGAATATAGGATACTTTTTAGCGGGAGTACCCACTATCATGATTTAGACGGAAGATGTCTCCTCAAATAATAAAAAAAAAAATAGATTTTATTGCTTTTCTTTTCCTAATACAATGAATCTTTACATGCCTCAGAAAGTAATTTATTATTAAAAGTATTTTTTTTTATATAAACATATAAATTACATTTTTAAATATTGTTTTTTTTTTTTTACAAAAAACAATTAAAAATATAAAAAATTGTGTCCCCCCGGTATCGGGAACAGGGTCCAAGCTACCGGTGGTCAGGACGATACGAGCCGTGTCCAGAAATACCGCTTTCTGATTATTTTTTAATTATTATTATTCATCGGCAAACGGTTTAGCTTGTCCACGCAACTCGGTCTTTTGCTTTTCTTGTCCATACTGAAATAAAAACTACTAAAACCTAGCACAGGAGTCAGAGTTACACTGTTTTATTTGTTGATCTCTGTTGTGCGAATGAAGAATCTATTTATCAACGTCATCATCATCATTTCAGCCCAAAGACATCCACTGTTTGACATAGGCCTCCCCCGCCAAAAATGTCGCCACAATGACCGGTCCTGTGCGTCTTGCATCCATCGGATTCCCGCCTTCCAACGCTGCGTCTACGCTCTTCCAGTGGTGGTACGCGGCCACCACTCCTTTTGGCCTCAACGGCCATCTGTTCTGCGCATTTGTTCTGTTATTAAAATACATCACTTCACCAAAGAAAATGCACAAAGGCCACTTGACGGCGCGAAAGACTGTAAGTATTCGTTGTTTTAAAACTTTCTAGCTTATTTCAACGCTTTCACAAGTTGATGTGTTTATGAGTGTTGGATATTTATGACAACAGAATTGTTTCTACTAGCTACTCTTTAGTAACTGACAATGTTTTCCACCTATTGCATTCACTCAAGAGAGCGTATTCAATGCCGGTCGAAAAGAATAGACAAAGAACAAAAACTAAAGAAAGTATAGGTTACAGAGTGTTTTATACTTAGGGTTTCCATATTTAAAATCTGGCAACCAGGACAAGATCACATCAAATCAAAATATTTTATAACCGACGTCAAAAAAAGGAGGTTTCTCAATTCGACCGTATATATGCTTTTTTTTATGTTTGTTCGCGCATATCTCCGTCATTTATGGACCAATTTGCAATTTTTTTTTCTTCTCAAAGGGTATGCTTCCAGATTGGCCCCATTTTTTTTTTCAAAATCCAATTCTGATGATAGAATCCATGAGGAATTGAGGGAACTCCTCAAATATTATAGACAACCATATAGTAATTTTGGTATTTTTATAGAGGACTTAACCATTTACAGTCAAAATGTAACATTTGATGAAGTGGAACTGATGAAGAAAACCAGAAATAGCCAACAGAAGTTCACACTCGCATAGATATCACAATGAAGATAGTTATGCGACTGTGACAATACAAATAAATAAATGGTTCTGAATAGTTATGTTAAATAAAAATGGTATCATCAAAGTGACTTGATGATGATGATGGAGCCGGAAGATAGACACCGGAACTCCGTAATGAATCCATGTATCCTAGCCGTGTTTGGGCTTGTTAGAATTGTCATGAGATGCACTTTGGCTATAAGGTATTATTAAACTGATCTGATGATGGAGCTGGAAGGTGGAAGGTAAACACGAGAACTTCATAATAAAACAATGTATCCTATTAGTGTTTGGGTTTATTGGAATTATCATGAGAAATAGGCACTCTGATCATAAGTGCATCGCAACTAAAATGTTTGAAATAAAAACTTTTTACACAAAAAAATAACCGAATTCATTAAAAAAAACACTAAAAGGATTAAAATAACTTTAATTTCGGAAATCGGTGTTAAATAAGAAACAAACAACACCGACTTCCGAAATTAAAGTTATTTTAATCCTTATAGTGTTTTTTTTTAATGAAGTCGGTAATTTATTTTTATTTTACATAGGCCTACATGGGCACTTATAAAACTAAACGTCAGAAGCTAGTGCACGGTTCCAAATCGGTCATTTCCTATGGAGAAGAACCGGAAAGAAACTCCATGGTTACTCTTTTAAAAAAATGGTTTATTTTACAATATTTCCATATTACAGTATTCATAAAAAAAATTAAATGAAAGCGGTGGTGGCCGAGTGGTAACGGCCCCGACTTACGAGTTGTAGGTCGCGGGTTCGAACCCGTCCAGGCGCATTACTTTGTGTAACTGATTTCATCACCACTGCTCTCAAAACGGTGAAGGAAAACATCGTGAGGAAACCGGCATGTCCCAAAAACAAAAATTCGAAGACATGTGACATTCACCAAAACGCACTGGGCCCGCGTGGTGGATTACGGCCCATTCCCTCTCTTAGAGAAGAGGCCTGAGTCCCAACAGTGACAGTGTTTAATGTGTGTGCTTGCGGACGGCGTGCAATAAGTAGCACGCTGTCCGATCGTCCGGTAACATACCGGACCGAGCCCGAGTCGTCGACGGCGCGTTCTGTTCCCGCGCGCCTCAAGGAGCTGTCAGCAAACCGTAGAGGCCCAGCCTGCTAGCTGCAGGCAGGCAGGGTCGAAGCCTGCTGGGGTTAAGGGCCGTTTTCTGAGAGGAAGGCTCAGCCCCGGCATGATAGGCAACGAAGGAACGGGGTAGGTTTTTAGTCAGTAAGAGTCTGACACTACTTCCCACTCCACCCAAGGGCGGGACTTATCATTGGATGATTTTACCTACCATAAAAAAAAAAAACTTCACTTGAGTAGAACATCTTTAAAGTGAACTATTCACTTAATGAGACGGTTAATGTCCAAGAAATAAAAAAGTGCTGTAATTAACACTTCAGAGATCAAGGGGTTAATTAACTAGTTTACTTAGTTAAGTATAGAAGACGAAAGGCTAGTTATTTATACGCCGAGCGCCTGTTGGATAATGCTTAGCTAAGTTTGTCTTACACTGCTGTTTACTTCATTTACTTTGTAGGCGATAATATATGAGTTTAAATATATTGCTTTGATTAGTAGGTATAATAACAGCAGGTACCAGGTTACTATGAAAATATGAAAAGTTTCCTGCAAATGTTATGATAATAAGAAGCCCTTTATTCCGAAATACTAATACAAATACTTCGTCGGCGAATCATAAATTATTCAGTTTTTACCAATCTAAATTTATACCATATTCGTTAAAATGTTTTCCAACACTGTAGAAAGCAATTTTGAAAATAATGAGTCTCCCTACCCACTTGTATGTATGTACCAAATTCATTTTATTTTCCAACTGAATCTTGGCCTTACTGTTTTCCTAGATGTTTTGGTTTAACTTGGTATAGATGCATAGTAATTTGCTAATTTATATTTTCCCACATATCTGCACCGTTAAATTTTGATCGTTTTAATCCCATGGAGGGTCGATTCGGTACATAAAACACTTTCGATTTCTAAAGATCAAATTGAAAAATAAGTACTTTTTTTAAACTCGAATTAACTTACGTGTGTACGAAATTAGTTGTTGACTGCTGAAATGAAACTGACTGTTGCTCATCTATAGATGTGTAAAGATTGTCGACTTACCATATCGTAGACATAGCCCTGAAAATCAAAAGGAGACTGAAGGAAGATACACGGTTGGGTCTTAGTCAGTAAAAGTCTGATACTCCTTGCTGGATATATAAATTAAAAATCTTGTTTAAATTAAATCAATTCTTTTGTTCAGAAGATATTTTTGGCGCATTCCTTTAGATTACTTTTATTTATTTTTATAGAATGAAAAAATGAATGAATGAAAGATATATTTATTTGCAAGAATATAGGTACGAGTAGCTAACAAGTTCTTAGGATATATGGGGTTTCACTATATTCGGCATTTCAGCCGTACAAATATTTAGATTTTACATCTTTAGCATGCAGTAGGTACACATCGAGTTATAGTTACAGACTTACAGTTACATGTCTAGTTAAAGCAATTTCATAAAATACCAATAATCATTTCAATTAACATTCATCCACTAAATTAAAATTAAATTCTTAACAATTGAAAACAAGGATAGTTAAGTGAATTAGTCAGTATCTCATATTAAACTTCGGTTGATGTTTAAAAAAAAGTTCTTCTATGTATTCACAAAATGTTACTCGTTAATCTCTGTATGCTGCACAAAATCACAGTACAACCCACTAGCAACATAAATAAAGCGATATTTTTGCTGAATGTAGTGTAAAGAGAAATATAACTATTTTGGCTTTGCGTAATTTTCGCAAGCAGCCAGAGTAGTTAAACTTTAATATTGCAAAACCTAATTAAGTTTTATGCTGAGGCTACAGAACTTGGTGAAAATATTATAAATCTCCAGGCGCCTGACGGAATAGAAATGTGATACTTTGGTTCACGTATTGCTATACATTTTTTATAAGGCGTTTTCATTACAAAAATAATATAATTGTAATTTCAATTTCACTTGCAAAGAACAATGATAGATTGTAGCTCAAAAATCAATTTAAAATAAATTTTATTTCAAAATTGTTTTTGACAATTTTTTTTTATTATTGTGACGATTCTAACCTAACAAAGCAGGTACCTTGCACAAGAATGGAATGTTTTTATAAAAGCCGTCCTACTCAACGATACTCTCTCATCACTAGCATATGAAATGAATGGTATTCGGGAATATTATTGTTTCCTTTATTTTTCTTCTTTACGTTTTTAAATATTAACCTATGAATTTCTTTTAACCAACCTGCACCGGTATTGGAAATAGCACAGAACACTTTTCTTTATTCCGTGGGAAATAGGGTCCAAGTTACCGGTGGTCAGGGCTCCTACCTGCCTAATAAAAGGCGCCGTGTCATCAAGCCCTTGATCTAACTACCCAACGCGAGCCGGCTCAGATGTTGGTCGCGTCGTAGTTATTGTTGGCCGTCATCATGACTCACAGTATAAAAATATTTAAAACATTATTATTAGCTTAGCGGTATTTGGAACTTGTACAAAAAAAATCAAACTTCAATGTATAAATCATATATTATGTACATTTTAAAGCAGAAAGTTTAACATTATTTTAAAATACATCAGTCAAGGAATATCTAATATATAAAATTTCCATGTCACAATGTTAGTTACCGTACTCCTCCGAAACGGCTTTACCGATTTTTACCAAATTTTATATGCGTATTCAGTAGGTCTGAGAATCGGCTACTATCTATTTTCCATACCCCTAAGTAATAAGGGTTGTTCACACTTATTTTTTTTTTCTAGAAATAATTTATAAGGCAAAACAACGTTTGCCGGGTCAGCTAGTAATTTATAAACTTGCATTTGCAGTGCAGGTGACATTACAAAGAATTCTTACTCTGCCGAAGCAGAGTATTCAAAAAATATTATAGACTCATTTGAGTGTTCCCCTCCACGGAAATCTTTAGTAAAAGGCGAAAGATTTATGCGTTTTGAAGGGAAACCAGAGATAACAGCAAATGATTCGCCCGAGACTATATAACGCGCGCGGTAACGAAACCATAGCGCGATTCAGAAACGAGCGTGAAATGCACAACGCCATCTATCGAGCACGGGGGAACTAAAATACCTACCAATAATAATAACCATGACGGTAGAACAGATACACAGATTGATAAGTAAGTATAATTATTTATTTGCTTATTTATCAATATCATATGTATATTAACACATAGAGTGACAGGATAGAGTAGAAGAAAAAAACGTGTTGCGCCGACCCCAAGTAATATGGGACAAGGGCAGGAAGAAGAAGAAGATATGTATATTAACACATAAAAACTGCCATCCTTCAAAATATATAGATATACTCTACCGTTACACTTTATTCCTTACAGACGCCAGCAGATTCTGAAAGAGCGAGTTGAGGAGGCAAACATTCAACACATGGCGGTGGTTTGTTGGTTAACAGAAAAATAAAGGAAACCAAACAAACGACGATTGGATTGGGAAAGATGAAGACGAGGAGAGATAGAGAAGGAGCCGAAATACTGCGCTTAGCCCGCATAAGTTGCGAAAAGCGCAAGAAAATAATGTTATTTGATTCTTTAAACAATTTAAAGAATCTTGGAGCATTTATTTATAGAACAGACGAACTAGCTCTAGCAAGTTATGGGCTTCAGTGGTGCTATTCGCTAAGAAAACGCAGCGCTGCCTCAACGACGAACACCCAAATAAGATACATTGGATTGTCAACCTAATATTCCTATACATTGGATTGTTAATTCAATGTATCCTATTTGGAAGTTCGTTTTCTTAGAGAATAGCATCACTCGCCAAGGATATGATAAAGCGAGTATCTTTAAATGCTCGCATCTAATACATATGTAAATAGCGATCGGTTGCTCTTTATAAAAACCTTTCGTTAATCTTTATATTCAATCCTTAGTCAAGGTATTCAAGTGATCTAAGCTAAGCCAAAAGATCATTGTCATCAGTATCATCCAATGTTCTACGTTAGATGAATAAATATCTTTTAAATTTACAATGAAATATTCATTGTTTTTTCCCAAAGTATAGGCTCTTATTAGTTCTCTGACTTTTGATCGGTCCTCAACTGTTACAACTTGTTTTAGTCAAATTACATATAGTTTTAGTTCTAAAAATATTGGCTTTATATTATTATATTATTTTATAATAATGATAGTTATGTATGTGACCGGATATTTAGTACTGTGATGTTCACTGGAATCTCTAGTTAGGGATTCGGGTTTGTATATGAAACAAGAAGAATGGCGTCTAGTCTGACCCGGGTCAAATCTAGACTGCCCAGACCACCGTTACTACTTGGCTGGCCCTACATTTAATGTGTATATGTACTATGTATACCACAAATACCTAACGTTGTTATGAATTCCTTCATCATAAAACTACATAGATTATAAATATTTTCAAATACAAAATTTTTTAAACAAATCCGATTATTTACAGTACATCATAGTCTTTTTGAATACAAAATTTATACTTTTACATGTATTTTCATAAACTTAAGCTATAATACTGTTAAAAATCCTACAAATTCAGCCCCATTAAAGTTAATCCATCTCCTTACTAAGTTACAAAAGATAATAGTCCACGTTCTACTCAAAAGATGGCGCTACTCGTAGCCGGCAGTTTACATCTACAGCGTACAATGTTACATGCATCAACATTTACCTACATGTAGATGATTATACTTCTTTGACTACTCAAACTACACAGCAAAATGCATCTAACTAATGTAAAAATTATACAACTACCGATACCGGTTATTAGTATTAAGAGCGTCTAACGCGAGATACATATATTTTTCATACAGCCGCTCTTACGTGATTATGACGTTATTACACATCTTTCTGATATCCTGGAAACATACCTTGTAGCTACTACCTAGGTTTTGTATTTAAATCATATTATAAAATGTAAAACTAATCTAGTAAAGACCTCTGAAAATCGGCTATTTTGCGTGAATTTTTGCCGCGTATCAGTTGGAGTGCAGATTAACTAGTTAATCTGCATATTGAGTCCGTGAAAGTGAAGAAAAAGGTTAAAATCTGAAGAAAGGAAAAAGAAAATCAGAAGACTAACGAAAAAACTAAAAATCAAATGAGAGCTCCGCTTCGCTTTGCTCTCACCTTAGCCTTCCATATCACGGCAGTAAGTCCCCTCTTTGAGGAGTGACTGGAGCGATAACACGGCGTTCTCACTTTCCACATGACGGTCCTCACCGGACATGACAAGTTCGGGAGGTTCCTGCATCGGATACAGGCGGAAGAAACGCCCGGGTGTCACCATTGCGCTAACCGCCCGGAGGATACGGTGGAGCATTCGGTGGAGGTGTGCCCCGCTAAGGTGGAGCACCGCCACCGCGTATCCTCATGGATGCAATCGGCGGCAGCGACCTCTCACGCAAGACTTTGGTTCAGGCCATTGTCCGGAGGGGGGAGGAATGGCAGACGAACGCCTCCTTCTGCGAAGCAGTAATGCTAGTGAAGGAGGAGGCCGCACGCGTGAGGGAACGACGTCCTCAGGTCCCAGCAGCCGAGATTCCGATCCCGACTACCAGCCACAGTAGACGTGGGCTTCCGGACGTCAAGCAATGGGTAGTTCGCCGTCCGGCAGTCCAGTAATTAACCGGACCGAGCCCAGTCGTCAACAGCGCGTAGTCCAATCCACGCGCTCTGCAAATCGTAGGGGCCCAGCAGGGCCAATGCCCGCTTGCTAGGACCGCGGGGAATCTCTGAAAAGGAAAACCGTAGTCCTAGAACCGTATTCGAGACTCTTTTCGGGAACAGAATTATTTACATAAGTTGGTAGGTACGGAATCCTCAGTGTGCGATTCAACTCGCAAGTGCCTAGTTTTTTTATAATCACCCAGAAGTAAAGTTGAGATAATCTGCTACTTTAAGTAAAATTTCACACTTTAACGGATTGTACCCGGAAAACTACCTAGTTAATTTACGTAAATTTTACGCATTCTAACTGTAACATAACTATAGAAACTTTGCATATTTAATCGACATTCTGAATGACGATTTTTTTTCCAAAAAAAAGACACGGAACAAGTTTCGTGAAATATTCGAGTGAATGATGAAATTACCGAATGACATCAGAACGTTCTACTGTTATTTCTTTTTTTACCCGACTGCAAGAAGGGTTATTTCGCAGTACCTTTATATCAAACATTGTTTTAATGTTCACTGCTAAGACTCAGGCCTCCTCTCTAGGAAAAGGAATGGGCTGTAATCCACCACGCGGGCCCAGTGCGGGTTGGTGAATGTCTATGTCACTTTTATTGTTATTGTCACTGTTATTTTGAACACGTCCATCATATAGCTTGCCTGCGTGTTCTTTATATCTGGAACGGTCAGCTGGGCGTACCTACATTCACTGTTTGGCGGCTTGAACTTTATAATTGAGTGCTTATGAAATTACTGTTTAAGACATCTATTGTTTTATTATTACTTTTTTTTTTCAAATTATGCACACATTATTTTAATACACATTATTCACTTTGTCAACATTATTATAATATATAAGGTGTTAAAAAATTAACTGCAAGAATTTTGTCCACTTACTCGCCATCGAAAAACGAACACATCAAAAAAAAAAAAATTTTTTTTTGAGCGTTTTTATATTTTCACATAAATAAAATTATTTAGTATAATATTTTTTTGTGCGCTGTACCCAGGGCTGCGCTCATAGATAATACATATAATAAGGGTATAGATGAGCCACTGACAGATCAGTTTTATTTTTAACTACTCGCCCTTCCCGCTAGTTGGCGCTAGTGTCTGCGAAAGCATGATATGTATAGATATAGCTATGTAGGCGCCATCTACGTACACACCTATAGGTATATTGGCGATCTTGCATAGAAAGCATTTTTCCATGTAAAAAATGTACCAAGGCGAAAAACCATATGGTTTTTTACGGATATGATAAGGATATATCAATATAAAGGGAAATAAAACAACGGAAATTGAAATAGATTATTTTATTAATTACAGCTCTTGACAATTTATACAGATAATTATTTAACGTCTCTAATGTATTGAAATTAAACCACTTTTATGCTTTTTATTGTGATATATTTTCACTATTACAATTTTCAAATAAAATCTCTTACAATCTCCATAATAATGGCTCTTCACATCCAAAATAGCAATGAGTGCGAGGGTTTTTCGGTATTCTCGCCATCGTAATCCAAAAACGTAGCCAAATTTGATCAAAATAAACATACACGTCGAAGTCCATAAAACGATGCCAGGGTCAAGCGAAATAAGTGTATTCGTCGGTATCAGTTTACGAAAAGCCAATTAACTATGTAAGAAGCACTCTCGGGGTCCAGGAAACACGCAATGGTCAATAAAAGACAGATAAATCGAACAGAAAACTCGGAAAACTCACGGCACACACAACGAACGTCCTCGAAATAATTCAAAATAAATTGAATGAAAACTTTGAAAAGTTTTACCTACCCGTATTATGGTATTATCTATTATCAGTGTTGCCATTGGAAAAATAAGTATTAAGTATTTATATAAAAAATGTTATAGACTTTTAAAGACCGAGGACGAATCGAAAAAATGTAAAATTAATTTTTACTTTCTATTATTAATTTACATTTCACAAATTACTAAAAAAATAAAATTTTAAGACAGAGGTCATATATGGCGACATCTAGTAATATAAATGGAATATTTTTGCCTTAGTTGGCACGTCTTCCCCGCTAGATAGCACCACTTTCCATACATTTTCTTTTCTTGACTTCAAAGTACTGTACTGTCATCCCCATGGCTGCGCTTGCGGCTTGGGCCGCCATCGTACCGCGCGCGAGCGGCTTGCTAGCGGTTCCCCCGCCGCCCGCTACTCTTCCCGCAGCTCTCTCTACCCCTCCCGACCCTTAGTTGTCCGAAATCCGTCGCGCGGTAAGGGTGTTTTCTTGTGTCATTACGGCGAATACGTGCGTTCGTGCAGTTTCGTGCTTTTAATAATGCCGTTTACGTATTCCAATCGAGGGTACTTAGATATGGTAGTGTGCAACATTACGACTGGTCAAAGTTTAGCTGCGGCACGTAACCGTTACCGTGAACTGTATGGTGAGCAACGACGAGTGCCTGCTGTCCAAACAATCCTAGGAGTCTACCAGTGCTTTTAATAGTCCTATAGGTATAATAAAATATGCTATTTGTAAGTAAGCTCGATAATATTGGCGTCCAAAGTCTGAGAAATGTGATGGAAAAATTAGAATCAGCTGTTTACGAATTTGCGCCGTCGCGTGTCGTGTCACAGGGGTGAATGACTCACGCGTACCTACGGCAGGGCGGCCGCGCCGACGCGCGTGCGGTGGTACAGTACGCATATTCAATAATTTTGTGTGAAGTGAAAATATTGCATATCTCCTAAACGGGTTGTTATTTAAAAATCTTTTTTTCGCCAATTTTTTTTATTTGTAATTCTAAACCAGTTCTTACTTTTCTTGCAGTTAATTTTTTAACACCTTATATATATCACCATCTACTAAATTCACTACGCACATAAAACTTCTCTCACAAAACAATCTGGTCGTCCGTATGTCATCACAAGGATCCAGCAGAAAATCAGCGTCAGATACATTTGCCTGACACATGCTGAGCTGGACTCCCATTTGGTGCAACACTGAGATGCACACCGCACTATGGCTGCCATCTTTGTATTTTTCTTTTTTTCTTTTTTCTAATTACCTACATGTGTTTATTATATTTTTCTTTGTTGATACTGTTTATATTTATATATGTGCTTAGTTTTTATAATTTAATTTAATTCTGCTTTCGTGTATGTTCTGTGTTGTAACAAATAAACGGTTTATCTATCTATCTACATATATTCGAATTTTAGGTTCTATGACATGCCGGTTTCCTCACGATGCTTTCCTTTACCGTTTTAAGAGCAGTGGTGATGAAATAAATTACACAAAGTAATGTGCCTGGCTGGGTTTGAACCTACTGCTCACTGCGGAACATTGTGTGGGATAAACCATAGAGTTTTAAAAAAATGCTCAGGTTGACCATAGACGAGTTGGGAAGGGTCCTCTTAAGCACTATCTGAGTAATATAATGATAATTATCTACCTACTGCAAAAATTATGCTATGTCACACTAAAAAATATCTAGTTGCAGATTCTAGCCAAGGCACTGACTAAAGTGACGCAGTGTGGAAATATTTAACCTCTCAGGCACCACTGTACTAAATATAGTACACCTCATACCAGCTGATTTAAACCTTATTACTTAAAATAAGATCTAAGTTAACCTGTACTGAGGTGTACCGAATTCGGTACATTTGTGACTGAGAACTATTTATATCTAAGACTAATTTTAGCATGGCTATATTTATAGCGATGCTAATATTTATTAATATACAGTATTTTTTTAGTGAAAGCACAGTATGAAAGTGAAAGTACATAGCGACGGATTATTTATTTATTAGGAAGATTAACATGTTTAATAAAGATTCTAAATTCAGGTTAGAATAGAGTAGTTTAGTTCTATGCAAATACGTCAATTACAGGTCCACACAGCTTGTAAAATTAATCTTATATATAAAAATGAATAGCTGTTCGATTAGTCTCGCTAAAACTCGAGATCAGCTGGATCGACTTGGCTGATTTTGATATTGAAATATTCGTGATACTCCAGGGAAGGTTTAAACAGTGAAAAAATATAGAAAAATTAACGAAAAAAAAATCGACTAATAGGCGGTACGATGTTTGCCGAGTCAACTAAAAATATAAAATAAAATAGATACCGGTTGGTGATAGTTGCTTTTAATGTGGTGTGAAATCATTAAATAACGTCTCCCGGTCTGTGGGGGTGAAGAGGGAGTGTCAGACTTTTACTGACTAAAACTCAGCTGTGTTCCTTCTGTTGTCTTATGCTTTCCATTGTACCCATAGATTTAAGTTCCTGTGAATTGTTACTATTTTGGTGTACAATAACTTTAAAAAACTTTTATTCTTTTCTATTTTTTCCAGGATGACGGAAACACTCGAATTATCGCGGGGATTCCGATTCCGATCCTGATTTCCAGCCAACGTGGAGCAGCCTTGCGGACGGCGATCTATGGGTAACTCACTGTCCGACCGTCCGGTAACCATTCAGACCGGTCGACGGGGCGCACTGTTCCCGCGCGCCTCAAGGACTTGTCAGCAAACCGTAGAAGTCCAGCCTGCTAGCTGCAGGCAGGTAGGGTAGAAGCCTACTGGGGCCAATGGTTTGCTTGTAAAAGGAAAGCTCGGCCCTGATATGAAAGGCAACGAAGGAACGGGGTAGGTTTATAGTCAGTAAGAGCCTGACACTATCTCCCGCTCCGCCCAAGAGCGGGAGTTGTCATTTTATGATTTTACACACTGTTAGGGCCTAGACTTGGACTTAAATAAAAGGCAGTGGTCTGTAAAACTGACGTATATCCAGGTAAGTTACAGGACGAATTTTATAAGTTGCGCGTGCGTCGTCGGTCATTCTTGCTAGTGAAGTGAAGTGTGCCTGTGCGCGCGGCCCCGCTTGCTCGCGCGCCGTCGCCCGCGATGCAGCCCGACGACTGACGAAGATAGCCGCCCGAACAACCACTACAAAAAAAAAAAATACTCGAACTATCCAGCCTGTACCTCTACCATGAGTTTTAAGCTATAGTATTCGTCGCTACTCGATATCGACGCCGTAAATATTTTGTATGGCAAATTTTGCAGCGCCTCTAGCGGTCACTCGCAGACCCAAAATTTGCCATACAAAATATTTACGGCGTCGATACCGAGTAGCGACAAATACTATTGCTTAAAACTCATGGTAGAGGTACTGATGAAAGCTCAGTATCTTCCATATGAAGTTTGCTCCTAAAATAAACGCTTTCTACGGGATTTGGTTCTCAAATAATATCGGGACCACAACCACTTAAAACAGAGCATATTAGAAGCTAAAATTAAGATCATGCTCTTCAATACGTAACTGTTATTTCAAGCAGCAGCCATTTTTTGTGTTTTTTTCCATTTGTATGTTTAATTTTGTGGTAATAATCTTTTTAGTAAGCCTTGCATACCTATAATAGGCATGCATACTAGTGTCTTAATTTCAATATTATTTTTCATAATAATCCTGTTAATGCTGTTGGGGAGTCAATACATAAATTAGCAGCAAGCGCAATTATGCAGGAGCTTTTCGTACATTTTGATACAAATGGAGAAAGTTTGTCATTGTTAGTGGTTTCAATATTAGTGTTACCTATTATTTATTTTTATCAATCTTTCATTGTTGACATTATTTTTATGATTATTATTTGAACCTAATTATTATTATTTTTTGACATGATTTTTGTTATTATTATCTATTATTACGTTTTTTTTTTTGGCGAGATTTTAATTATATATTATTTTTCCGTTTATTATTTTTATATAAATATTTTAAATGTATCTTAAAGTACATTTAAAATAAAAACCATTTGAAAATTTATTATTTTCAATGTTATTATGCTAACGTTTTTTAAATGATTTTGTGTATTATTACTATTGGTTAATGTATACCTAAAATTTATATGTATGGTGTAAGCTGTAAGTATAAGTTGGCAACAAATAAATAAAAAATTGTGACTGAGGTTCAATTCGCACTAACCGCAGGCGAGGGTGTTATGGAACTGAGTGCTGCAATTACTTTCCACGTGTATCAAACAATGTTTTTCAGTACAATTAAGAAAATATAAGTAAACGGGGGTTGTCCAGCGACTCGTGGGGGTCGCGCCCAACCTAATACGATATATGTAATAAATTGTAGCAAGGGTGAGTTAGTGCGCTATTCCGCACTAGTACGGAAAACAGTAAATTGGCTGCCTGAAAGCGCCCTACAGCTTTTAAGGAGCATGTTTTTGAGTACCTACCTAAAAGTATCGAAATATGCAATCTAATTCTTTATCTATAAGGAAAATCAGAGCACAGCATTATGATGTTAATTTATTATATTTTATTTTCAATTAAGTATCGCAGGTCTGCAAAGGTCAAGGGAACTCGTGCTGGCGCTCAGAAACCTTCAAACCGTCACACGTGACTAATCAAATAAGGAAAATGTTAGCTCAACATCTTTGGTTTAGAAAATACGATAAAAAACGTGATTTTTTAATTACTCTGGAATTCTGACGCAATATCTTCGAAAATCGTAATGGGAAACCCAATTTGTCGGAGTTCGAAGTCAATTAATGAAATGAATTGGAAACTAAGAGCTCACAAATACGAGCGGCATGTCGCCAACGGCTGAGATAACTGCAGCCGGGTTGAGGCCTAGTCTGGGGCTCTGGGGAGGTATGATAATACATACCAGGACCCTGGAACCCAGGCTGGGAAGGAACAGAGTAGATTTTTAGTCAGTAAGAGTCTGACGCTATTTCCCGCTCCGCCCAAGGGCGGGATTTGTCTTTGGATGATTTTACCTGACTAAGACCTACCTTAAAATAAAAGACGCCGACGCGTCGGCGGCAGTCGACATTCCAACCAATGAAGATCAGCGGCAACCGTCGTGTGTGTTGAGTGTGACTTTAGGGTCGCCGGCCACAACCACAAAACGCTACCACCGGCATAATATTTCCTGTAAATTTCATACATTTTATATAATAATAATAATATTTCACAACTATCACTCAACGCCGTCTTCCAAGCTAAGCAGAGCTTGTGTTATGAGTACTAGACAAGTGATAAACATACTTATATATTTTTAAATACATACATATTGTAGATAAATTACACCCAGACACAGAACAAATGATCGTGCTCATCACACAAACATTTTTCTTGGTGGGAATCGAACTCACGATCTTCGGCTTAGCAGTCAGGGTCACTAACCACTGGACCAACAGGCCAGTTGAAATATGAACTCACTCGACAAACGCCGGTACAAAACGCTGTCACACGCCACTCGCGCATTTAAATCTTCTTTGACAGAGTCCATTATGATACTGTGCTTTTTATAACTGAAGAACGGCTGAACCGATTTAGCTAAAATTGGTGGGAAGATAGGTTAGAACCAGGAGAAGGACATAGGATAACTTTTATCATGTTAAATAAAAAAAAACAAAACCCACTCATATATTGGTATAGGGTAGGGTGGGCTTTTTTTTTTTTGGTCGTGTCTAAAATCATCCAATGACATTTCCCGCCCTTGGGCGGAGCGAGTGTCAGACTCTTACTGACTTAAAACCCACCCCGTTCCTTCGTGGCCTTAGATACCAGGGCCGGGCTTTCCTTTCGGAAGCAAACCCTTGGCCCCAGTAGGCTTCGACCCTGCCTGCCTGCAGTTAGCAGACTGGGTCTCTACGGTTTGCTGACAACTCTTTGAGGCGCGCGGGAACAGTGCGCGCCGTTGACGACCTGGGCTTGGTCCGGATAGTTAACGGACGGTCAGACAGCGAGCTACCCATAGCTCGTCTGCAAGCCCGCGCCTACGTTGGCTGTAAATCAGGATCGGAATCGGAACCCCCGCGGCGGCTGGGCCGTGAGGGCCGTTGCCTCTCGTGCGGCCTCCTACTTTGCTAAGGGTAGAGTGGGCTAGAGCGGGAACGAAGCCGCGGGCAAAAGCTAGTAGGTTAAAAAAAATAGTAGCCAGTGCCACAAGTGGCTTTGTGGCTGCTGCAATCTTCTCGTGGCGGAATTTGTGGCTGTGGCTTGTGGCTCATGTACGGCAACACTTAGGTCGACGCCTGCCAGTTACCTCTGTCGCTAGCAACATGCCGCTCATGTGTATGAGCTCTTACGCATTTAAAGCCGTTATTGAAATCAGTTTAATCAGTTTCAAATTACTGTTGTAAATTTAAATATGTAAATTACTGCACAGTCGAAATGTGGAAGGAAATTCCCCAACGTTCATTATGTTTGGGTTCGCAGAACCTTACACTGCGAAATGCAGTATTCAGGGTTAACTACCTCGGAGGCTTGTGGACGGCGAGCAAAGGGTACATAAGGTAAGAACAACCCGGCTCCGTTTTCGATAAAAAAGAATGGTCGATAACCTGTTTGAATTATTTTAACTTGTAATGTGTCAGGCCCAATACCCATGCTTTTTTTTAACCGACTTCAAAAAAGGAGGTTTCTCAATTCGACCGTATATATGCTTTTTTTTTCTTTATGTTTGTTCGCGCATATCTCCGTCGTTTATGGACCGATTTGCAAAATTTTTTTTCCTCGTAAAGGGTATGCTTCCAGATTGGTCCCATTTTTTTCAAAATCCAGTTCTGATGATGGGGTCCATGAGGAATCGAGGGGACTCCTCAAATATTATAGGCAACCATATAGTAATTTTGGTATTTTTATCGAGGGCTTAAGCTGTGCACTCCATCAAATGTTAATTTTTGGCTGTAAATACAGTCAAAAAGTAACATTTGATGGAGTGGAACTGATGAAGAAGACCAGAAATGGCCAACGGAACTTCGCATAGATATCACAATGAAGATAATGAAGCGACTCTAACAATAACCCAAACACTGCTAGCAGTGTTTGAGTTAATTGGAATTATCATGAGAAATAGGCACTCTGGTTATAAATGCATCGCAACTAAAAAGTGTGAAATAAAAACTTTTTCACCCAGGACAAATGTTTGTGTGATGAGCACGATCACTTGTTCTATGTCTGAGTGTAATTTATCTATAATATGTATGTATTTTTAAGTATGTAAGTATGTTTATCAGTTGTCTAGTACTCATAACACAAGCTCTGGTTAGCTTGAGACTAGACGCCCTTGTGTGATAGTTGTGGAATATTTTATTATTATTGAATTTTACTTATTATTAGCTGTATCTCAAAGTGCCTATCCTAAAAATTAAGGTATAAATTGTTACAAAAGTAAAAATATTCACAGAGAGAAACAACAGAAACATAATTATCTATCATAAATCTAATTATAAGATCGGGATTTTTTACCGAAAGTTGAACGGTATAAAAAGTAGGTACACGTACATACTAGATACTTGCAGTTAGCGCATAAATACAGTTAGCTTTTTTCTAGGTCTGCGCACAGTGCCAAACTAAAGCCTTTTACTTTTCTAGATATACATAGACCAAGGTTAGTCTACTAAAAAATACTGGCTAAAAGTCTAGAAATGATTTGCTAACCATTCCTTGAAATAATTAAATTGTAAGGTTTCAATAATAATACGACAAACTACTTAAGGCCAGGTTCTACTAATTTTGAACTTTTTGAACCTCTGGCAATTTACAAATGTAAAAGAGAACACCATGAAAAATTAGTTAGGTACCATAGCATGTTAAAATGTCAGCCTCCCTAGCCAAGTTACAATCGTTTCGTTTTGCGTTAACGCTTGGAGTTGGCCACGCCCCCAACTCCTTTGTTCGAACAAACGAATGTACGGGTGTGAGCGAAAAAGTGTTATGGATCTATACAATCCATTTTTCGTGTTAAATTGACCTGTTAAAGGAATGGAGCAATATAGGGTGCATAGTATTTAGGGTGTATAGTATACACCCTATACCTATCGAGAGCAGTACCTCTACCATGACTTTTAAGCAATAGTATTCGTCGCAACTCGATATCGACGCCGTAAATATTTTGTATGGCAAATTTTGCAGCGCCTCTCGGTCACTGGCAGAACCAAAATTTGCCATACAAAATATTTACGGCATCGATATCGAGTAGCGACGAATACTATTGCTTAAAACTCATGGTAGAGGTACTGATCAGAGTTTAGCTGTGAAGAAGTGTTCGATTTTTGAAGAATTCAAGTATCCGTCGACTGCAGTAGACCATGGTGATGATATTACAGCAAAATAAGATCTAAAAACTGCAAACTAATTATAATTTTGAAAGTCAGTATTTTTGTTTTGTTTTTCCATATTTATATTCCAAAATTTAAATTATTTTGCAATTCTAATTACGAATATATTGAAGACGGTTGTATTATTATGTTTTTGGAAAACGTTTTTACGTTATACTTTTTAGTTGTGGTATCTAAGCTTAGATTAGATATTTAAACTGTATTAAATTTTGACATTGATAATACTTTGACATTCTTTAATCATTTGACATTACTGTTGACATTATATCTGAAATTTGACATTAGATTTATTTAAAGACATATTTTTAAACACTTTCTCAATATTTTATATTATTTCAATTTTATTTCTATATTTTTTTTTTTTGCAAGCATGTGACAATTCAATTTTAATATTATTATAAAATTATGTAATATTCAACACAATGTTTATTGTTATAAATGAATGAATTCTGGAAAACTAAGATACTTTATAACCATTGAAAAAAACTGAGACAATTTCAATAAGCTCAAACTGGACTAGTATAAATATTGTTTTTATGTGCATGTGAAATTCATTTCCTCCTTTCGGTTTCATAATAATATCAGATCATAAAAATAAAACCGAATGAAGAAATTTCATGATGCTATGAAATAGTAGGTACCTATACTTTTAACGAAATGGAATTAAAATGTTGACTAACACAAATAAATCATTGAAATATTTTTGAAATTCATCAATAAATTACTGACAAATAAATAATTATTTAAGTTTGTGCACAACTGCAACGATTGCATTCTCTCACTGGTGAGTGGCGTCAAGTGACCTCGACGAGGTTGTCTCACATGAGTCACTAAGTGCTCGATTACGGAGACGCGGTGCGTCGCGCGGCGCGTCGGGCGGTCCGTCGTACATTGCCATATGTTTGTGTTTGCGCGAGCGATGACGCGGCCCGCTGCTGCAATGTACGACGATTTTTTGAGCACAACTGTTTGTTTTTCATTTGTCGATAGTGTTCTTTTTTATATCACCAAATTAGTACCTATAGGGTCGTGTGACGTCACATATAGGAGCTCCGCGTGAAACAAAATTATTCTTGCAAGCGCAATTTAAATTATGTTATTCTTTTTGTGATATGTGAGTGATTCATATTTTTTTATGAATTTATTAAAAACAATTAAAACTTCTCGATTGAGAACCTCGTCCGTTTATTGAAGTCGCCAAAGGAACCTGGCTGGAAGTCAACATGAAAAAGTACCAAATAAGTCACGTTAAAAAAAATTCGTTGGTATCGGTAGCGCCGCTACCAATTTCGTGTGTAGATTCTTATATTACTTTCCTACGACTAGTACCTATAAATATTTTTTTCAAAAAACATTCGCCATCATTATTTAAGCAGAAAAACGTCCACTGTTGAAATGAGTACAAGTGTCGCCACAACGAATGGTTCCGTGAGTCTCATCCATCGGATTCCCGCAACTCTCACTAGGTCATCGGTCCACCTTTTTTTTATGATAGGTAAAATCATCAAAAGACAAATCCCGCCCTTGGGTGGGGCGGGAGATAGGGTCAGACTCATACTGACTAAACGCCTACCATGTTCCATTCATTGCCTTCGATCCAAGGTCCCGGGGTTCATTTTCACATAAACTTGGCCCGAGTAGGCTTCGGCCCTGCTGGGCCCTACAGTTTGCAGACAACTCCTTGAGACGCGCGGGAACAGTGCACGCCATAGACGACTTGGGACGGACGGACGGACCGGTCTGTTACCGGACGGAAGGACAGCGAGTTACCCATTGCCCGCCGTCTGCGAGCCCGCGCCTACGGTAAAGGTCTTCTAACGTTGCGTCTTCCGTTGCGCGGTTGCCACTCCGGAAACCTTCGGCCCCATCGACCATCTGTCATCTGAGTAATATCCCTGTCCCTGTCCGCAGCTACATAAATTTGGCGATTCTTCGGCAACCTTGGTTCTCCTGCAGATATCTTAATTCCTAGTACGTCTTAAGCTAAGTTCGGAGTTTCCTTGAGTGATCGCACGCAAGGAAACTCCGAACATAACTCTTTCCATTGACCTTTGGGCTAGCTTAAACCATCAGATGAGAACCATTGTAAGCGACCATGTTCAGTGATATCATCACTGGCAACGCGCTATAATCATAGACTTTCGTCTTGACACTGTGGCGTGTTATGGTTTGTTGGACGAGAAGATACCACGCATTTTCCCGACGCAACGTTGCCCAGCCGAATCGGATTCGACGATTAACCTCAAAGTTAGATCTCTGTCCCAGAAGTCCTAACTGGATTGACTGGATTTTCTGTCCCAGGTAAACGTATTTTTTTTTGTTTTATTGTTGATAGGCTCGCGTTTGACCACTATCCCACTATCTCATCTGATGGAAAGCGAAGATGTGGCCGACGATGGAGCACGCTTGCCTAGAAGTAACCTATTCACTCTTGACTTAATCACCAACAACATCATCATCCATCATCATTCATCTTCATCTTTTTTTTTAACTTTTATTGGCCACAATTTCGAGTGTAGGGTATCCGATCTTGACAGGAGTGCATGCTACATGGTGACTTTGCTTTTTGGTCATCTTCTTTTTAAAATCCAGTCATTCGGAAGATGTACTAAGGTCTTTGAACATTTTACTGACCTCCTTACTAGTCTTAGCCCTGATTAATATGTCGTCGGCAAACCGAAGGTAAGTGACTTACTCGCCATTGACATTAATGCTTAGCCATTTCCAGTCCAGAACCTTGAAGACATCCTCTATGACAGCCGTAGTTTCGAAAAAAACATTGCCCAAGTGCATTTAAGTAAGACAGTGCATGAGTTTTTATTGTAACTTTATTTTCTTGCGTGTGTAAGTGGAAAAACAGTTGTTCATCTAGTGTGCAAAAGAAAAAACATACAGAACCTATATCAGTACCTCTACCATGAGTTTTAAGCAATAGTATTCGTCGCTACTCGATATCGACGCCGTAAATATTTTGTATGGAAAATTTTGCAGCGCCTCTAGCGGTCACTTACAGAACAATAATTTGCCATACAAAATATTTACGGCGTCGATATCGAGTAGCGACGAATACTATTGCTTAAAACTCATGGTAGAGGTACTGATCAGATACCGGGAAAGTAAATTATAGGAGACTCCTACCTAGTATCTTCATGTTGGTTCAATATCAATAAGATCGGTCGTTATTGCCAACCTTTTTTTTTTCTTAAAAAAAAAATTACTTTAGATTGCAAATTCATAGATTGTATAATGTTAAGTGAAAGAACGGAATCACCTAACACAAGCATCTTTTTAGTCCCTTTGTAGTGACCTCCTCGTAGTTGTCATAAAAAAATGATTCACCACTTTATGAGACATTGTGCATAAAATAGAAAATCTTTAAAAAAAATATAGATCATGCGCAACAGTTTATTAGGAGCCTATTCACTCTAGCCTTGAATACACCCAAATTATAATCGGATGGGAAGACCGCAGCAGGCAAATTGTTCCAGTCCTTCGATGTACGCGATATCAACGACGATGCAAAATGCCTAGTCCGGACTGTAGATGTTTCGACAACGTAACAAAAAAAATCAACGAATTCAATTCGATGAATTCTCACATAGTAAACATGTACCGGTGTCTGTAGTGGAAACTCGTACCTACACTTTGTACAGTCGGTGCCCTAAGTTACCTAACCCACCTCCTTTGCGGGCTTGCGGAGGGCGTGCAATGGGTAGCACGCTGTCCGATCGTCCGGTAACCGACCGGACCGAGCCCAAGTCGTCGACGGCGCGTTCTGTTCCCGCGCGCCTCAAGGAGCTGTCAGCAAACCGTAGAGGCCCAGCCTGCTAACTGCAGGCAGGCAGGGTCGAAGCCTGCTGGGGTCAAGGGCCGTTTTCTGAGAGGAAGGCTCAGCCCCGGCACTATAGGCAACGAAGGAACGGGGTAGGTTTTTACTCAGTAAGAGTCTGACACTACTTCCCGCTCCGCCCAAGGGCGGGATTTGTCATTGGATGATTTTACCTACCACAAAAAAAAAACCTCCTTTGAAAAAATATTAAAGGGGTTGATCAGGGAACTTAGGGAATTGACCCTATTAGTCTTCGTAGTAGAAAAGTAGATAAATGTACCCGTGTACCGGAAATATCACGCCGCAAATACAATGAAAAACTCGACAAGTAAATTGTTGCAAGCTAATTTGAAATTTTCTCAATGTGGCATTGTTATTGTGTCTGAGAAAAGATGACGAGATACTTCATCACAATACAAAGAGATACGAAGTAATAGATAAAGTCTGTATTCTGTAATTATGAATATATCTGAAGTGTTTGTTATTGAGGTAATTTGTCAGATGCCGCGAGAATGTTCGAGATTGCCCAGGAATGCTTTGGTCTACTGTAGAAACACAGATCAGGTGGGTTTTAGTCATTAAATCAGAAATCAGGAAAGTTTATTTCAAATAAATAATTTACAGGCTTTATTATTATAATGTACTTTATTGTTCTTGTTCTTTGTTGTTGTTTTGTTTGTTGCTTCTTTGTTTGGCATTCTTGTATTTCAAAATGTCATTCCGTCAAAAACAAGTGATGCTAAATTGCACGTTCGAAAGTGTAAATCTCTATGGAGAAGAACGTGCAAGGTTAAAAAACTCCATTGACACTCAGGAGTTACATAAATCTTGATAACATAAGTATTTCTTGTCACTTCTAATAATGTGAGTACAATGCACCTCACGAAATAGATAAATAATGAAAAAAGTACCTATTTATAAAATAGCAATTGAAATAAGATACTGGCAGCCAAGAGATGAATAGTCTTATATGAGGACGCCCATTCTGCCGCACTATTTAAAAAGGCAGTAAGGATGAATTTTTGGAAAATTGAGTTACTGAAAGATTCGGATTCCTCGTAATGAGCGCTGTATAGTTATTTAATCTTAAAAAAAAAAACGACTAACAACCTCCTTACTGCATTTTTATTTAGCGCGGCACCATTCAAGCCTGACACGTCCTCTCATTCCACCCTGAGCAGCAGACTTTTTTTTTAGCAATACACTTACTCGAGTAAGTGACTCGAAAACCCGCTCTTTTCCACACTAGTGCGTAAAAGTGCGGTCTTCGCCACAATTCGATTGTAATAAAATGGTTTATCGTATCAGGCTGAGTGTGCATCGACACCCACGAGGCGCGGGTCAACCCCCACGAGTTTTGTTGTTTATTGAAAAACGTCGTTTTACACGCGCGCAAATTTGTCACACCAGTCCTCGGCTCCATAAAACACTCGCCTACGGTTCGTGCGATTTCCGCATCGATTGCAATGATAAGCCTTCTGCACTTGTATCAAAATGTACTATTATGATTGCCTACCTCGAAAAAAAGTCTACTAGGTATGAAAAACAGACCAGAATCCTGGCGTTATTCCCGAAATAAAAAAAAGTAAGTTCTTCAAGTTAATAACTTAAAGAAAATATGAATACTTAGTAATTACACAAGGTTAAGTGCTTTATAAATATGTAAATATTATGTAACCATTTTAAAATAAATGCTTATAACAAAATGTTACATAGTTTTTAATTTCTTTATGTAATCCTTGTAAAACAGGTTTCCCTTTCCGAAACTCAAAGCGACTGTAAAGTTGCAAAAAAATACGTATTAATCAATATAATGAATTATATATTATTACTTATATTATTATTCCCTTTATTCATTTGCTATACATATTTTTAAAAACAATTAAATGTTTCCTAAAATACACATAGCAACATTTAAAAATATAAAAAAAATATATATTATTATTCTCTTTATTTTTCTTAATTACATATTTTTGATATTTTTTAATATTTCTTAATACAGATATATAAAAAAAAAAATATTATTTATTATTAGGATTATCGAATAAGATCCCTCTCTTGATTAAGTCTAAGAGTAATGGCATCTGCTTATTAGAAGATATTACTTTGCATATTGTACCTCAAGATGAAAAAACACATCACTTTGTTGTCTGTCTGACTGTCTGTCAAGACCCTTTAACTCAGGGAATGCGTTCAGGTATCGGGTTGAAATTAAAACCTAATACTCGAGTCTGCAGTCCCTTGAAGCTGTAAAAAAATGAAACTTCTATTTGATAAAAAAAGATACGATTAAGTAAACGAGTCAATGACTTTGTAGGTAGTTGTCGGTCATTGCGTACTAACTACCTACAGTTCATTGGCCTCGCTCAGCTGACGTTTACTTGAAGAAATTTATTTCGAAAATGCGTAAATAAATCCAAGTTTAAAAAAAAAGTACAAATTGTTACTTAAACTGTCAAGCCAAGGACACCAGTGTCCGCACACATTAACTTCCTAGTCATATTCAAGAACTAAGTCTTAATAAATTCAAATCATTTGTTAAGCGAAAACTTTTGCTAAAGGCTTTTTACACTGTAAAAGACTATCTTGAAGACAAAAAGGCTTGGGATTGACCTGCTCCAGTACGTTGTACAATTGTTGTAATTTCTTTTTCTCTGAGTTTTTTTTAAATATATAATTATTTCAATTTTTAATTATTTCAATTGTGCTTTTTTATATTTTTTTTTACAATTTGGCATTTAATAAATTTAATTCTTTTTTAACATAAATATTTACTTTGTAAAATAGTACATTTGTCTACACTTTTGTATTTTTGTTTAACATTTTGAATATGAGGACTATGTGGATCATTTTATTTTTTTCTTTTCAGTTTTTTTGACGTATGTCTGGCAATTTGAGTATTTCTGCGGCCTACCCAAATGTCTTTCCATTGGTATTGTTCGTCAGCTCCTTAGTAGTTCTAAGTTGAGCTACACGAATACTAACAAATGCTTGCACTGACTGGACAGGTCCACTCAAATCTGTATGGTTCTTTCCTCAAAAGATCATCTCAGACACAAGTCTGCATGGTTCTCATATGATTTGACCATTCCATGTTTGCCGTATGGACTTTTAAAAGAGACTTTGACTCCTGAGTTTGTTTCGGTGTTTCTTCTCAGGGTAGTCAGCTAGGAAACACCGGCCTCATCTAGCTTAAACTGACGAAAAAATTGACGTGTAAAAGTGTTTTTAAAAAACCTATTTGCAAAATAAATATCATTTATCATTTATCACACCTATTGTCTTTCTATTGTGTCTCTAATTACGGTATTCAAAGCGGTAGTTACTTTTACTCAAGTAATTAGCTTTACTTGATTATAAATACGGGTGTAAGTACTTATTACTTGAGAAAAACAAGTACCAGGCAAGTAGCAGCTGCGGGTCATGCCTGAGATCAGGTTCAGGTTTCGAGAGTCAAGGCGCGCAAGTAGCGACCTTCAGACCCGACGAAGGTTTACAATGTAACCTATTGCACAATTTATTCTCAACCCGATCGCTATAAGTTTGTTACCGTAGCAATACTTAATAAATTCTTATTAATTCATTTGATTATTAAATAAATAAACATTAAGACATTCAAAAAAATAATTATACTTTATATATCACTGTGGCACCAAAGTGAAGTGGAATAAATTGGATCAGTATACCTAGGCTAGATATAATGATAAAAATTATAACATATGAATGTGAAATAAAGAAATAATAATCTTTAGTAAGTATATACCGTTATATTTTGATCGTTTTAATCCCGAGGAGGGTCGATTCAGTACATGAAACACTCGATTCGTAAAGATAAAATTAAAAAATAAAGATTTTTTTTAACCTCAAATTGATTTATGCACGTATGAAATTAATTCTTTAAGGAAACGTCATCTGGGCGAGTTTAATGACCTGAAGATAGTTAGTACGAAACGACCGACAACTGACTACAAGGTCATTGACTCGTTTACTTAAAGAAATTAATTTCGAACGTGCGTATATTAATTCGAGTTTTAGAAATATTTTTTATTTTATCTTTACAAATCGATAGTGTTTCATGCACAGAATCGACCCTCCACGGGATTAAAACGATCAAAATTTGACGGTGTATAATAATAATTCAAAACAAATTAAATTAAATATAAAATACAAAATGTCATGGAAACTAAGTGTGAGCAAGCAAGTTAGTTAAGACTACGGATCAATCCGGATTACTTTTGACTTAAACCGAGCTAGGGAGTCAAAGAATATATCAATATACTCGTTGTCACTGCACATCTTATTGTTAGTGGTAATCAACCTATTAAAAGGAGGAGATCGCCAGAAATTATTGCATGAACTTCTTCCTTTTACTTGGTACGTGTGATCAAATAGTGATTTCTATGGGCAATGTACACTCGATGCTGCAATAAAATTGGTACATTTCCGAAAAAAAAAAAAAAATTCTTGCTCCATAGCGCTCTCCCACAGGGTAATTTTGCTAAAAGTTCGTAATCTGTTAATTCATAATGGCCGGTCATTGGTCGGTTAGTAGTGTAGTAATACAACCCTATTTTTTAATTAGTGCAAAAAAAAATGGGGTTCAATCCGTACCCGTTACTGATCATATTTGTGTGGTCAAAAGTAAAAAAAACGAAATCCCAAAATTGTCCACGAAAATTTGTCATTATTGGTAAACTCATAATTGAATCATCATTCATAACAACTACTACTAGAAAATACTAAGCGCAGTGTTTTTCCATTTTTATTGACATTCTTTCATTCATACACTATAACCTGTACAATGTTTTCAGAAATTGAGTAAGATTTTGGGATATAAACAAACGATCATAACTATGCTGTATATGAATATTATTTATTGAGACTTTACTTAAATAATAACAAGACGTTTTCTAATAAGCCCTTTAAGTATTTGCACTAATTAAAAAATAGTGGTGTACTTATAATTGTGGTACGAGCTGACGCAATGACTGTACAAAGTCGGTAGGTCACTCGTCAAAGGAACTGTCATAATTTTAAGCGGATTACCACGTACGTCAGACATTCATTTGTCATTATGTACACGAGATTATCATTCTATGTCATTTCTTTCAATGGAGTGTGGATTATTCATAATGACACTATTATATAACTACATAAATTACCAAACTTGTGAAAATCAACAATTTTATTTTGAAATCAATGATAGACCATTCTGACACTATTGTAAATGATATTTATTTTGCAAATAGGTTAAAAAAAAAACACTTTTACACGTAATTTTTTTTTTGTCTGTTTAAACTAGATGAGGCCGGTATTTTCTAGCTGACTACCCTGAGAAGACACACCGAAACAAACTCAGGGGTCAAAGTCTCTTTTAAAGTCCATACAGTAAACATGTAATGGTCAAATAATATGAGAACCATGCAGATCAGTGTCTGAGATCTTTTGAAGAAAGTACCACACAGATTTGAGTGGACCTGTCCAGTCAGTGTAAGCATTTGTCAGTATTCGTATAGCTCAAACTTAGGACTACTAAGGAGCTCAACGACTTGACGAACAATACCAATGAAAGGACATTTGGGTAGGCCGCATCAAATACACAAAACTGCCAGACATCATGTAAAAAAATACAGAAAAAGAAAAGTAATCCATCCAGTCACCATAGTAATTCATATTGTAATAGCAGACTTGAAGCCCAGGCGTGATTTAAACCGATAAAAAAAAAACTTAACACCGACTTCCAAAATTACAGTTATTTTGCACATTTTTGTGTTTTTTGAAGTCGGTTGTATTATTTTGTAAAAAGTTTTTTATTTCACACTTTTTAGTTGGAGTACCCCTCAACCAAAATTAAATTTAACTTAAATTAAAAAAAAAAATTACTTAAATTTAACCTTCCGCCATTCGGCTCCATCTCAAAACATAAATTCTAATAATACTTACCAAACACGGCTAGGATACACTGATTTAGTACAGAATTCCAGTAGGTACTTACCTTCTTCGGCTTCATCATCAGATCAGTTCTATACATTCCCTCCCCTTCTTCCTTCAATCAGTCATCGACTACATGTATAAACAAAGCAATTTTACTTGTTACGACAGTTCAATGATTTTTTGAAGAGTTCCGTTCTATATCTTCATGATCAGATCAACAATATTTCTATGGGACCAATTCGGGAGTATCATCTTTCAATCATAACAAAAATTTTCAAAATCGGTCCTCAATTGACCGAGATATCGGTGAACATTCATAAAAAAAAAAAATTACATACAGCCGAACATAGAACCTCCTCCTTTTTGAAGTTGATTAATGAATGTAACTACACAACATTTAATTAATTCCTCCATTAACTTTTCTAAAATCAATTTCTTGCGGTTAACCAGATCACTTACAAAAAACCTTTTGACTTTCTCAAAATTGATTGTATATGTCAATATCTTGACATTTGGTATACTAACTACCAATAAAGTCACATTATGTTCACCAAAATGTTAATTAAATCAAGTTAATAACAATAAAAAATAATTAAAGAACGATATAAATATTATTACCGTAGTTATACGGATGCCACAGTTGATAAGTTCGACTGTTCGGTAAAACTCGTGTGCTATTGATTGATTTCAAATTATTTAAATAAAAAAAAAGTAAAGAATATAAGGCGTATATTTAACGTGAATTTAAGTGTGTGTAAAACGGTACGTACGTAGTTTTAATCATTTTTCAGTTTTTTAATATAATAGTCAATCGGTACGAGAGAGAGTAGAGTGGGGAGAGAGGAGAAGAGAGTTGAGTGTGAGTGTGTGGTTGGGTAGGGTGCGTTTTGTGTTGTTTTTTTTTAGGCGGGAAATCATCCAATGACATCTCCGTATGTTCCTTCGTTGCTTTGCATTCCAGGGCCCGGGGCTTTCCTTTCAGAAGCGAACAGAGGCTTCGACCCTGCTGAGTTCACCGTTTTTGCTGACATCTCCTTGAGGCGCGCGTGGAGCACTAGGCGCCGTCGACGACTCGGACTAGGTCTGACCGGTTATCAGACGGCCGGACGGCGAGCTACCCATTGCTCGCCGTCCACAAGCCCGCGCCTACGGTGGCTGGAAATCGGGATCGGGTTCCCGGTAGCAGGAGCGTGAAAGCTGCCTGTACCAGGGACCGGCGAGCGTTTGGTGTGCGGTGGAGTTGAGTTATTATTATCAGTTTAGTAATTCAGTTAATTATCCTCCTACCTTATTGCGGGATTGTTGGAAAGAGTTTCCAGTCCTGGACCACTGAGGGCATCGTCGGCACATCATGTTTTTTTAGTGTTTCGTACCTCAAAAGGAAAAAACGGAATCCTATAGGATCACTTTGTTCCGTCTGTCTGTCTGTAAAGACCCTTTATCTCGAGAACGCGTGGAGGTATAGAGTTGAAATTAAAACCATATACTCAGCTTAGGTCTGCGGTTCCTTGAAGCTGTGAAAAATCAAAGTTCTAAGTTAACAGAAAAAAATATATGGCTGTGTAAACAGGTAGTTTAGTTAGGGTATTATTCCATGTGCCACGTAATTTGCCCAGAAGTTCTAATAGAAGACTCTTCTGTTTACCAAGATGTCAGTCCAATTTTACAGTAAGGTCCACTCTCTAAAATATGTGCTGCTAGAATTAGCTGGATGTGGACATTGACCTCTTTATTTCATCGGTTCCAGATCTAAAAAAAAATCGAACTTGCTACTTCCTAGTCAAAAATCTACTTATTATAATAAAAAAAAATTAAGTCATTTAATAAATTATATTAAATCAAATTTAATACATTTTTTTGTAATCAAATGATTGTATTCCAAACCATATAAGTCCCTCCTCCTTAGTCGTTCACTCTTGACAGAGTGGTCGTGGTTGACGATGTTGCATTTTCGTTGGCGAGTGAGGCTCCCGCGATGCGTCTCCACTTATCCCGGCTAACAGCGTCTCGGGAACACTGGACTATAGAAGTTTGTGTTGCAGCTCTGATTAGGTCTGTCCAACGCGTAGGTGAGCGCCCGCGTGACCGCTTCCCTTCCACTTGTCCCTGGACAACGAGTCGCTCCATGGAATCTTCGTTGCGAACAATGTGACCAAAAAATGTGGCCAAACCATATAAGTATTACTGGTCAAAATCAATTAGTTAGGTTATTACCTATATGCACATAATGTAATGCAAGATGTACTTTTCTGTAAGTGCAGTAAGCGCAAATAAAAATAAAAATAGCGTACTTGTGGTTAAAAAGCCTAATAATAAATAATCAATCGTTGCCCGTTTTCAAAAGACCTGTAAAAAAAACACTACCTGACACTGTGATTATATCGTTAGTCACCGTTTGTTTTTATTGCCTATCTTGTTTATATCTACGAGTATAATATAGCTTACGTATGTGATCCGTACATCTGTTATAATATATTGTAATAATTATTGGTGCATTAATGACAGCCCCTTATCAGGTTCCTACAATTATCTACTGTCCATTTTAGGCCGTGTATACGGAGAGGCGGCGCGTTGCGCAGCGCGCTGGGCGATTCGTCGTACATTGCAGCAGCGGGCCGCGTCATCGCTCGGGCAAACACAAACCTAAGGCAATGTACGACGGACTGCTCGACGCGCCGCGAAACGCGCCGCGTCTCCGTAATCGAGCACTTAGGTTGCCTGGAAGAGTTCGCGAAGTGCGATAAGGACGCCCACTGTATGTGTTTTATATATAAGTTTTCTATATTATGTTTCGTGGTAGGTATAATAGACAATAAAGTATAATGATAAAATAAATAATAATATAATTATTATGGCTTAATAGCCAAGAGCCTCGACCAACACCTTAGGAGGCTTTCGTTAGGCGGTTGGATCAAGGGCTTGATTCAGAAAGCGGTACTCCTGGACACGCCTCAATCATATTGTTAGGAGGTTCCTTTCTCTGGAGCCCTGACCGCCGCTAGCTTGGACCCTGTTCCCAATACCGGTGGGACACTATTTTTTATATTGTAAAATGTATTTTTTTATGATTTAAAAAAAAATATAGAAAAATGTAATTTATATGTATTGTAACATATAAATTATTTTTTAAACAATTGGAAATCCACAAATATAAAAGAGAACACAATGAAAAATTATTTTATTAAAATTGACTATTGACATGATATAAATTAGTTAGCTTGATAAAAAAAATATTGAAAAATATAATTTATATGTATTGTAACATATAAATTATATTTTTAAATATTTTTTTTTGTAGCTTTCAAATATTTCCCTAAAGTAATCTCGTAGATAAATACGTTTTAAATCGTAAATTAGGGTCATATTCGCGATTTTTTTTTATCAAGCTAACTAATTTATATCATGTTTTCATTTTTGCCAAACCAAGGGTTTGGCAAAAATGTCAATAGTCAATTTTAATAAAATAATTTTTCATTGTGTTCTCTTTTATATTTGTGGATTTCCAATTGTTTAAAAAAGTTCAAAATGAGTAGAACCTGGCCTTAACTAACGATCCCATAACGTAAAATAAGTACTTGGTAGTCGATATTGTTGCCAATGGCCCGTGGGGTGGCTTCAGATAGCACCTAGATGAGGCTGCTACATGTCATATGAATTGACACAACTGAAGATGATGATAGTGATGGTAAAAACGTGCTCTTTAAGAGTCTATTTACATAAGTAATGGAAATGGAGAAAGGCTCAATAAAGTAACCCCAAACTTGAAAAAATGGAATACAGTTTGGCCGGATTATAACTATCTATTGTTCCCTTTTTTTTTTCAATATCTTCCGTTATATTGATGACCTTTTTAGAAATATAAAGGTCAATATTGGTTTTATAATTCCTCATAACAATGTAAACACTCTCAAACTGACTGAACGAGAATTTTGGGATCGCCGTAATATCTCCTAATACGACTAAATTAAACCGCATTCATCTAGGGGTGACATATATTGTATGAGTTCATTTCGAACAATTCAAAACAATTTTGTTGAAATTCCTCAACACATAATTTTAATCATTTAACATTCACCTATGTGAAAGTTCAGACGTTGTGTTTTTTTTTTTAATACGCCAAATCCGCTCTTATCACTCCAGTGAATAAAGAAAATAAATAATAATAATAATATTTATTTTCCATCTCAATAGTTACCTCGTTTTTAGTGATACCATATTTGTTTCATTTCTATACTTACATGATAAATTACGCAAATGACTCATCAATTGAATCAGCATAACAATAGATCCATGATATTAATACATTACAAAAAATAGCAACACAACAGAAACTCCATTTAAGAGGACAACAAGACCTAAAGGCGGTCACTGTCGGACTGTATACAAAAGTAAGGGATATATTAGGATAGATAGGGGCGAAGACAAAATGCTCGAAAAATAATGAAGCATTTTAGCAATTTATATACATACAGTAAAAATATAAAGATTTGATTACAAAATAATACGATTTAATAGTAAATCGAGCTATTATAGAATAATCTGACCAAAAATCAGAAAGATTGCTTATATATTGGTCCAATTTTTGAAAGACAAAAACCATTTTCTTGAGGATTTTTTTGTGATTTTTGTTCTATCGTTCCAAATTAGCCGTATTATGTTTTGAACATACTATCTGAACACATTCATGCGCTGGATCATATACTTCTGCGCATTAGTTTGTATAGTCCTCTTAAACTCGCACTAGCTGCAGTATGACGTCACGCAATACAGAATCGTTAGTTCTGAACAAAAACATGTTCGATACCAGCGCCCGCGCAGTTACGTTGTGATCCTTGAGCGAGAATCAAGACCAAATGAATTAGTGATGATGTTGGAATACGACTGATAATACGGAGTTACATACGTGTTTATAGTCGCATAGTTGTGTCGTGTTGTGTCGTGCAGGATCGTGCTGTGTGGAAAAAGGATTGGGAATAATGTGCTAAGAGTTGTGGAAGTGATAAACAGTGATTTTGTTTTTTATTTTTATTTAAGTGGGTATGTATAATTTTGCTCTAATTATGAGTAAGCACCGCTGTCGGCCCTTTGTTTTTTTTTCTTTTATTTATAATTTACTTACAAGAAAGGAGGTTTTTAGAGTCGTCTTAATTTTTTTTTTGTTTTATGGTTAGCGACTATTCTCATCGGGTAGGGAGAAATTATATAAAGTGATACTAAGCTAACTTCATTTAAATAGGTAGATACGTATACTCATTTGATCTGTTTTTTTATTGACAAAAAAAAATAACGTGTCCTAGCCTGCTGCGTAGAGGCCCAGACTGCTAGCTGCAGGCAGGCAGGGACGAAGCCTGCTTTGGTCATTGGTCAGTTTCTGAAAGGAAGGCCCGGCCCCGGCATGATAGGCAACGAAGGAACGGGGTAGGTTTTAAGTCAGTAAGCTACTGACACTATTTCCCGCTCCGCCCAAGGGCGGGATTTGTCATTGGATGATTTTACCTATCATAAAAATATCATTAATATATAAATATCGTAAATATCATTAATATCTTTCTCTTAGGAGTTTGTTATTATCCGTTATGTTCATTATCATGAGTTGAATGGCCAACTGACCGGCCTGTTTTTTTGCAATTATAATATGCTCTATCTTCTTTCTACACTCCTAGTACCCAAATGTAAAATAAAGGCAACTCCAGTTGCCTAATTTCTATCTGTTGGATAAAGAGAGTACATATTTGTTTTTTCGCACAAAAGTACTAGGAATCTAGGACGCTTAGGAGTTAGAAATACAATGATCAAGGGAAGGGGAGGAAGTTACCTCACAAATCCCATCATCGGAACTGGATTTTGAAAAATATGGGACCAATCAGGATGCAGGAAGCATAGCCTTTAAGGGGACTTTTTTTTTGCAAATCGGTCCATAAACAACGGAGTTCTGAGGTGACACACAAAAAAAAAAACAAAGGTAAATCCAAATTGATAACCTCCTCCATTTTTTGAGTCGGTTATAAAGGGACAATAAAATGTTCAAAGTTCTCTGTAAAACTGTAATTGAATGTAAATTTATAATGTTACAATGTTTATAATGGTAGTGAATCTAGTTCAAATGAGCCAAAACCAGTAATTACTTTACGTTAAGTAGCACCTACCTTGTTCCATAAAACACTTACTGGATTTCTTTGTTTGTTATTATGTGTAGGTATTATTGTTTATATGCTTTGGTCTTTTAAATAGCCGATTGAAAGTATCATCATCTTTCTCGTAAGTAACCATAAGTATACCCTTCCGTACGTACCCTATTCTCAAATTGCTTGAGGTGTAATATGTCTCCTTGATTCATAGGTACTTCTGTATCAGTCTTCTCTTTTTTTTTAGGGTTACGTATCCAAAGGGTTTTTTTATGGTGGGAGATAGTGTCAGACTCTTAATGACTAAAAATCCACCCCGTTCCTTCGTTGCCTTTGTAGGGCCGAGCCTTCCTTTCAGAAGCAGACCCTTGGCCCTAGTTGGCTTCGACCCTGCCTGCCTGCAGCTGGCTGGGCCTCTAAGGATTGCTGACAACTCCTTGAGACGCGAGGGAACAGTGTGCCGTCGATGACCTGTACCTCTACCATGAGTTTTAAGCAATAGTATTCGTCGCTACTCGATATCGACGCCGTAAATATTTTGTATGGCAAATTTTGGTTCTGCAAGTGACCGCTAGAGGCGCTGCAAAATTTGCAATACAAAATATTTACGGCGTCGATATCGAGTAGCGACGAATACTATTGCTTAAAACTCATGGCAGAGGTACTGGGCTTGGTCCGGATGGTTACCGGATGGTCGGACAGCGAGCTACCCATAGCTCGCCGTCCGCAAGCCAAATCAGGATCGCAATCAGAATCCGCGCGGCGCGGCGGCGTGAGGGTCGTTGCCTCTCGTGTGTAGCCTCCTCCTTCGCTAGCATTACTGCTTTGCAGAAGGAGGCGACCACCTGCAATCCCTCCTCGTTTCGGACCGTAAACAAAAGGGTAAATCGGGACCTTATTACTAAGATTCCGCCGTCCGTTCCTTCGGTCTGTCCTTCTGTCACCAGACTGTATCTCATGAACCGTGATAGACAGTTAAAATTTTCATAGATGAATGTATTCCTGTTGTCCCTATAACAAAAAATACTAAAAAAAAGAATAAAATAAATATTTCAGGGGCTCACATACAATAAACGTGATTTTTTTTCCCGTTTTTTGCTACGGACGGCACGGAACACATCGTGCGTGAGTCAGACTCACACTTGGCCGGTTTACTTAAAGAAATTAATTTCGTACATGTGTAAAATAATTCAAGTTTAAAAAAAGTACTTTACTTTTTTAATTTTATATTTAAAAAGCGATAGTGTTTCGTGTACCGAATCAACCCTCCACGGGACTGAAACGATCAAAATTTAACGGTACATATTTTTTTTTTACGAGAAGTAATCTCTGTACCTACTATGTTTTTTTGATAAAACAAATATGAATATTACAAAATATTCTAAATTTAACTTTAGCTGCACTACAAGTTTGATGTTACATAGGTTTATGCTAAGTTCACTTTGATAATTGTTAAAAAAAATATCGGATATTTTACCAGATGGAAAAAAAATCATATCATCATCATGTGATGGTGTTTCTTTCTTAACCGGCCGTTCAAGTATTACGTAAGCAGATTTTTGGCAAATATTAACCCCTCCTCCCCCCTCGTCAGCAAAAGTAAGCAAAGCTGTCACCTCTCCCCCTTGCTTATGTAAATATTGGTTCCTACATGCATTTTTCAATGTACTCTGGTTTCGTTATTAGTTGAATTAATGAGCAAAAGTTACAAGTTTAAAAATAAGGAATAGGCTTAAAATTGAGAAACTAAAAAAAACAACTTTTGTTTTGCCATATTAATTCAAAATATCATAAAATACGTAAAAAAAATAAATAGAAAAGGTACTGCTGACGCAATCACAATCCAGACCCCTCATCCCATACAGGGGGATCTATGCTTTGCTTATCATCAAAAATAAGCAAAGCATAGATCCCCCTGTATTGCTTACGTAATACTTGAATGGCCCCTTATATTTTTACAAATATGAAATAAGGATGTTAAGGTTGCTTAATTCATTATTCCCCGAGAGGACGCCGGCGTCCGCACACCTATTGTCTTTCTATTGTGTCTCTAATTACGGTATTCAACAGGCAAATTTAAGACAATTATTATATTTAAAATATTATAATTGTATATGCCTTGATCACATTATAATTGGTTATCAGCAGACCAAAGTTCACTGATAGCAACAAGCGAGGTCAAATAACACTATCAACTGGACACAAGCATTTATCGGACGGTTTACTGTCGCAAGTGTTTCAACACGTTCATTGTAAAGGCATGCACAGACACGCGGCGAGACCTGCATACATGCATGACATTAACCCTGAAGCCTTGTGTAACGTCTAGTTAACACTCTTACGTGGTGTCAAAGACATTATATAAAGACTACCAATAGACAGGACATAGCGAACAAAATCGTGATCTGATAGTTGTTACCTAGAAGTAGTAAGTCGCTCAGTCTAATGTGGATAATTTCCACAACTATCACACAACACCGTCTAGTCCCAAGCTAAGCAGAGCTTGTGTTATGGGTACCAGACAGCTGATAAACATACTTATATATTTCTAAATACAAACATATTATAGATAAATAACACCCAGACACAGAACAAATGATCGTGCTCATCACACAAACATTTGTCCTGGGTGGGAATCGAACCCACGACCTCCGGCATAGCAGTCAGGCCCACTAACCACTAGACCAACAGGCTAGTCAAATGGATGACTGGACCTAACTTCAGTTTGTTTTCGTAAATGTTTTTCGTATTGATTCTGTAATTAATTAGAATTCAATCATTTTCGCAAATAGTTCTAGAAAATAGCGTAAAACATATAAATTACAAATTTAATTCGCATGTTTACTATTGAAAGCTAGCTGACATAGGATAACAGTTTTTCTTAAGACATTTCTTCTGATGTCCGCTCTATTTTATCTCTATAATCTCTGCGTGGTGTGAATACATGGCTTAGCTAGTTGACATTAAACTCATTAGCGTACACCATGTTATGTAAAACCTGGCTGTGGTATTGTTCGTCAAGTTGTTCAGCTCCTTTGTAGTCCTGAGTTTGAGCTACACGAACACCGACAAATGCTTGCACTGACTGGACAGGTCCACTCAAATCTGTGTGATTATTTCCTCAATAGACCAACTGAGACACAAATCTACTTGGTTCATTATGATTTGACTATTACATTGTCTACTGTATAGACTTTAAGAGACTTTGGCCACATAGTTTGTTTTGGTGTTTCTTCTCAGGGTAGCCTTCCTTAATAAATGGACTATCAAAAACTACAAGATTTTTTTTCAATTCGAGTTAGTAGTGGAAATATACCATACGAACTTTGGCCCCTTTGAGCATAATTTCACACTGATAGTCCTAGTAGGTTCGGCTGTGCGTTGATAGGTCAGTCAGTCAGTTCGTCCGTTTAAATCTATTTAATAATATTATTAATAAGTGGAGGGCGCCTCACTTAGCGGCCTTCGCTGAAAATCAGTGCTGTGAGCTCATCGCTCTAAGCATGAGGTTTGTGCTTTATGCTGAGCGTTCGGCGTTTTGCGCGAATGTGACGCATATCTTCCTTATGTATATAGCATTTGTTTTTGTTAATTAGTTTTAAGCTTTGCGTCATTTCGCGTAAATAAACTGTTTTTCTTGCTTTCTTCTTTACTTCAGGATTTACAATGTTTTTATGTTCTCGAGGGTAGTAGCCAAACTTAATATGCAAGCAGGTAGATACTAGAAAAATATGATTCGACAGGAAATATGGTGTTAAGAATCTTTGTTGAATTAATTTCATACTTACTACAATTTGCCAAAATGGCTGATTTAAAATCATTTATTCTATGAGGAAGTGAAAATGTTTCTAAAACGTTATACATATATTATTTAACTAATACAAATATTGTGGACAAGGTCTCTTTAAACAAGTATTATGAGACAAGTGAGCGTAATTATGCGTGAGCAGCGCATAATAATGATATAATACCATGTTATGCATAATATTATTTATAACTGGTTGACTCGGCAAACGTTATTCTTCCAAATAAATTGTTATTAAACGTGTCATCACAGTCGCGTGGGCCGCTGAAATCAGGACAGTTTATCCTAAGTTCACTCAGTCGCAATCGGCAAGTGACATAGCGAGGGTGTTACGCAAAAATGTTATTTTTTTGTTTTTAAGTGGTATAACGGTTGTCAAAATACCTTTAAGTGCTTTTATGCGTTGTATAAATTATTCAAATATAAAAAACAAATCACATAGAATCAAATTTCACTAGTAGGCAAGTACATGTACATGTAGATGTACAGGAAAAACTTAAAATTTCTTTTATATTTCTAATTTCGCTTATTGTTTTGGTCGCCATTTTGCGAAGCGAGATAGATAGAGTTCACGTCAATTATAATCGTAAACATTCGGCGACTAACGCGATTTCACTCCACCGGCTCTTATCTTTGTCCTTGTCTATCAGTGACTTTAGGTTTGGTTGGTAGGACTGTGATAACACTGATCATAGATGTGTGAGTTTCGAGTCCAGGGCTTCTGATTACATATCAATGGTGGGAACTATAGAACACCACTTAGTGATTTCCCATGTAAAAAATAAGTGTTGCGGGATCGTTTGAAAGGGTTACTGTGAGCCTAGAACTCATAAGACAACTGAAGGAGCAAGGGCGGGTATATATTTTATTTTTCATTTAAACACGCGCGTTATACAAAATCTTAAGTATTGTTCTAAGACATAAGCCAATTACGGCTAAACACAACATTTACAACAGAATGATGCCAGATTACCGCTTGATTACTGACTTAGGTTACTTAGGGTCCGTTCAAGTATTACGTAAGCAGATTTTTCTCAAATATTAAACCCCCTCCACTTCGTCAGCAAAAGCAAGCAAATATCTAACCCTTCCCCCACTCGCCATGACATCAAAAATAAGCAAAGAAATGAACCCCCCACCCCCTTTAGTGCTTACGTAATACTTGAATGGCCCCTTATACAAATTGTGACAGAGACAAATCGAAAAACAGAGGACAATAAAGATAACAATTTGGTTACAAGGAAACAAAATAATAAAAACAAAGCAAAGTAGGTAGGGTTTTGGTCAGTAAAAGTCTGACACACCGGAGGGTGTACGCCATAAGGCGCTAAAACCATACGGGAAGAGTTATTTGTTGATTTCCCATAAATAAATGTAAAAGTTTTATATAATATAAATCAATATTATCAGCCTTTTTTAAGTAGAACATCCTAAGTGACCATTTGCGTTTTTTACTTCTCCTTATTAAAAAGTATTAATATATAAGGTGACTGGTAAATTAGTGAACGATACTTAAACACGTGATTGTAGTCATTATAAAAAACAACTTTTACTATGAGACCAAACTTGAAATCGCGAAAAAAAATCTGCTGGTCAGTTACATTTATGTTCGCCTAACAGCTGGTCAAAATGTACTAAACTTGGCTGATTTTTTTTACGATTTCGGGTTTGGTTCCATAGTAAAAGTTGTTTGTTTTCATGACTACAATCACGTGTTTAAGTATCGTTCACTATTTACTAGTCGCCCTATATATCTTTCTAAAAAAAAAGTATTATTATTAACATAACTAATACTAACGATTTTCTTCCTGAAAAGGCTTTACTATGACAACTGTTGAAAACAAATCCAACAAAATGGATAAATTTATCAGAAAAAATACGGAAATAAAAATCTCAATTCATTATTATCATTTTATATTTTTGTGTATTATGCCAAACATTGTTTTTTTTTACATATTGTATTAATTTTATTGTTTCAAATCGACCAACGAAACAATTAATTTAATATATTTTTTAAACAAATAAATTAATCTTTTGACCACCGTAAAACAATGAATTTAATATATTTTTTAAACAATTACTATTTTTTAATACCGTAATTAGAGACACAATAGAAAGACAATAGGTGTGCGAATGCGCGCGTTCGTTCTGAACTTGAGTAATTAGATTATTCAAAGGTTTGCGCTTGACCACCTTTGTTTTGAAGTGAAAATTCATCAAATAACTCTTCCCTCGGCTAATCAGTCAAAGATTTACAAAGAAATAAATCAATTAAGGGTGTTTTTAAAATCGTGCGGACTTTATCGCGCATGCGGATTTGCTCCGCATGCGTAACCTCCATAAATGTCCTTTTCATACAAGTATTTATTGTAATGCGTTGTTTTGCCTTTTCTGTATTTTATACAACTCGGGTTATGTTGATAACCTTGGTTCTCCTGCGGAAACTTCGAGTATAGCCCTTTCCATTGCCCTTTGGGTGACTTTAAGCCTTATATAGATACCCACTTAAAAAAAAAAACATTAATTTAATATGCTCGACCTTAAAAACGGAATATATGTTACGAATAGTGGTCGGCCTTTACGAACAATTCCAAGAACGAATTGTTTTTGAGATCAATCCGGACAGACAGACGTAATTCGTGTGAAAAATAAACATTATTTTGAATTTTAAATGAGAGTCGTCCTTGTCAAAACTGAAATTTGAAATTTTATTCTAGATAATAATTTATAGTTAATTAATGCGTTATTGCATAATTATATTACTCGTATAATTTATTTTAGGTATGCTGCTTATACGATTTGAATATGACTTCCTTGAAAAAATTAATCACTTCCTCGTAGAGATTGCAAACCGGACCCGGCCGGGCCCGGTGCCCTTTTTTGACATCCACCGAGCCCGACCATTCATACCAGGCCCGGTGACCGGCTCAGCCATTCATACCCGGCCCGGTCACCAGCCTGGTATGAATGGCTGGGCCCAATAATGTCTAAAAGGGCACATCTCTACTTCCTCGGGCAGTTCAGAAGTAATGTCTTAGACTATGACCACACCCTCTCCTTCCTTCCTTCCTTTCTTCAAGTGACATCTCTCTGGCTCGAGAACATATTAGCAAAAAGTTGGTAGAATAATCACAGTATTGATGGTTTGAATTCGCCTTTTTCGAGAGCAGTGGTGGCCGAGTGGTAACAGCTACAACTTACGAGTTGCAGATCACGGGTATAAACCCAGCCAGGCAAATTACTTTGTGTAATTTACTTCATCACCACTGCTCTCAAAATGGTGAAGGAAATCATCGTGAGGAAACCGACATGTTCTAGAATCAAAAATTCGAAGACATGTGATATCCACCAACCAGCACAGGGCTCGCGTTACGGATTACGGCCCATTCTCTCTCCTAGAGAGGAGGTCTGAGTCCCAGCAGTGGGAACATTATGAGGCTGATGCTATGCTATACTTATTAAGTTTCTGTTGGTCTTCTATTAAGGTGCACCTGCCACGTTATGTTTCTGCACCACCTTAAAAATGCCTAAGGTACTTTAGGTCCACCTTTGTACAGTTTTTCATTAGTGCATAAAGTTTTGATAAAAATATAATTACTTATCTATAACCCCTTAAATCTCCCAAAACAGTATAATAAGTTCTGGCCGCAAATTGTCTTTTTCTTTGGAAGGAACCCTCATTATTTTGTTAAAATGATAGTAGTCCTAGTAAGTTACTCCTTATAGTATCAGCCAAGAAATCAAAATCGGTTCAGCTGCTTCAAAGATTAGCCGGAACAAGTGTTTTTGTTATAGATATCGAATATATTTTTTTACTAAATGGATTAAAAATATTAGTAAAAAGTGTTTTTTTTTTATATTACAAATAGAGACTTTACTTCTATTTTTACTTGTAAATGTACCTATAGATTTCTCAGTAGTGACTCCAGAGTTTGAAATTTTGTGGTGTGAACTCCATATGTACCACAGAACACTGTCGTCTTATTATTATAATAATAATAATTTATTAACCTAAAGACAACTTTTGGTCCACATTATATTAAGTTTGTATTACTTATTTTTATGGTTGAAGTTAATAATAATTTACAATCAAATTTTAACAAACTAACAATAGCAATTACATAATTATTAAATTAAATTACAAATGTCACTCAATTAAATGAAATTTCATTGAATATGAATTAAAAACGTCAATAAATTAAATGTCATGGAAAAAATTAAAATGTCACAAAATCAAATGTCATGGAATATAAGTTCAAAATGTTAGGTACTAAATTGTAATAAACAAAATCATGATGACACTACATCCCGTTCCACCCAAGGGCGGGATTTGTCATTGGATGATTTTACCAACCATAAAAAAAAAAATCTTACACCGTTAAATTTTAGTCGTTTTAATCCCGCGGAGGATCGATTCGGTACATGAAATGCTATCGATTTGTAGACAGAAAATTAAAACATTAAATACTTTTTTTTAACTCGAATTAATTTACGCATGTACGAAATTAATTTCTTTAGGTAAACGTCAGCTGAGCGAGGCCTATGAACTGTAGGTAGTTAGTACGCAATGACCAATGACCGACCACTAGCTACAAGGTCATTGACTCTTACTTAAAGAAATTATTTTCAAACATGCGTTTATTAATTCCAGTTTTTGAAAAAAAAAGTAGGTACTTTATTTTTCCTTTACAAATCGATAGTATTTCATGTACCGAATGGACCCTCTGCGGCATTAAAACGTCCAAAATTTGACGGTGTATCTTCTGTGTTGGCTAATCTCTATCGAGGTACTGTCGACCGTGACTGTAAACCAATCGGGAGAATGTTATAGGTATACATATCTTGATGTCTAAGAATGTGCAAAAAATTATGCATTCAACATACCGATTAAATGCAATTACTTTTACCGTTACGTTATCTATAGCTGACTCTAATATACGTTCATCTAATATCGGATTTTAGTATCTATGTTGTGTAATGGTTTTGAGTTATGTTTATTTTTGTCTGCACCGATGTATTCATTATCATAATTTTAAAACTGACGACCTCACTTTTTTGAATGAACGGCTTTGAACAATACAAGATATTGTGTCGGTGACTGCGATGCGAAATTATATGACATTTTATTAGAGTATATTTATAAAATTAGTAATAATTTATACATAAATATATTTCCGAGCATAGCCCGTGGCTATGTTCGGAGTTTCGTTGCGAGATCGAATCAGGAATGAAGATATCGACAGGAGAACCAATGTTGCCGACATAGCACGAAGAATCGCCAAACTAAAGTTATAATGGGCAGGGCACATTGCTCGCAGAACAGATGACCTTTGGGGCCGAAAGGGTATGGATTGGCGGCCGTGTACCGGAAGATGCAGCGTTGGAAGGCCTCCTACAAGGTAGACCGATGACCTCGTAAAAGCTGCGGGAATCCGATGGATGCAAGACGCTCAGGGGCATTCATTGTGGCGACATTTGGGGGAAGCCTATGTCCAACAGTAGACGTCTTTGGGTTGAAATGATGATGATGATGCAATATATTTCGCCATCATCAAACTATAAAGTTTGGCGAGAAAATTATGTACAAAATCACAAAAATTTTAAGAGAAATAAAGAAAAAATCTATGTGTACAATACATAGGCTCGATTCCCAAGCAATTTTAGGCTGGCTTACCAAATTGTTAAGAGGACTACAAGAGCTATTTGCGAGTTTGGTAATACACAAAAGAAAAAATATCACTACAATAAACTGAATCATAAAATATATGTTTTTCTTCAGGATAAACACTAGATTGATAGTGTTTTAAGACTTATTACAGTTAATTTAGAACGATAGAAAAAAAATCACCAAGATGCTTCTAAAAATTACTTTTATCAATTAAAAACCGGACTAACACATGCAGTCATTCTGATTGTTTGTTAGATTATTCTACAAGCAACTTTCTTTCTATTGTGTGCAGTCCGAGAGCAACTGTGCTTTATTTATTCTTTTGTATATCTATCACAAAAAACCGTCTAGTCCCAAGCTAAGCAGAGCTTGTGTTATGAGTACTAGACAACTGTTTCTAAATTCGTAAATATTATAGATAAATTACACCCAGAAACAGAACAAATAATCGTGTTCATCACACAAACATTTGTCCTGGGTGGGGATCGAACCCATGACCTCCGGCACAGCAATCAGGGCCACTAACCACTAGACCAACAGGCCAGTAAAGTCAGGTTTTTCATCCTGTATTCCTCTTAAGGACCCACAAACCTACAACAAAGGCTTTAAATACAAAAATATAAAGTACCTATAATGAATGGAGTTATTACTGCACTTCTTTTCCTCATATATATATAAGCCGCACCATGCTTTCGGGCATAAATTAAAATAAAACTCTACTAAGTGTGTGCGAGAGCAGTGGTGGCCGAGTGGTAACGGCCCCGACTTACGATTAGTAGTTACGATCGCGGGTTCAAGCCCGGCCAGGCGCATTACTTTGTGTAATTTATTTCATCACCACTGCTCTCAAAACGGTGAAGGAAAACATCGTGAGGAAACCGGCATGTCCTAGAACCAAAAATTCGAAGACATGTGACATCCACCACACGCACAGGGCCCGCGTGGTGGATTACGGCCCATTCCCTCTCTTAGAGAGGAGGCCTGTGTCCCAGCAGTGGGAACATTAAAAGGCTGATGATGATGATGATGAAGTGTGTGTGTGGCAGTGATGGTGTCTCCGTGTGTGTGTAGTGTAGTGATATGTTAAAAAATTCCAACTTAAAAGGACTAAAAGAATTTCTTTAACTGAATTATATAATATCAGATAGGTCTAGGAGCTGTAAAATTGAATTATCCGACAGCAATACCTACATCTACATTAGCCTTGACCTATACTAGCCGCTAACCCAGTACTAAGGCTAGGCCAGTAATTGCAATTGGATGATAATGCACCGCTACAGTCCGAGCTGGACCAATTAACTGGACTAAGTATGAGATAATTACTAAAATTACTCCTTGCTCTGTATTGATTCGCACGTACAATTTGTTTGAAGACAATTAGGGCCTGTGCTCATAATGTATTTTAGACGCGCCGTTGACGCGCGTTTTTAGCGATACAGACGCGATACGCACACGAGTCAGACGCAACCTGTAGACCTTCTATAGGGCAAAACCGCGCCGTCGACGAATGTTTCTGAAACGCGCGTCAACGGCGCGTTTATAAGACGTGGTGTGCACCGGCCTCTAAAGCAAAGGGTCAAATTATATTGATTAATTAATTGATTCCCACACATAGGTATGCACGAAGTGTAGCTCGCCGTCTGGCCATCCGGTAACCGTTCGGACCGAGCCCGAGTCATCGACGGCGTGTAGTGTTGCACGCGCAGTTCAAAGAGGCAAGAAGACCTCAAAGAGGTAAAGGCGCCTAGGAAGCAACAGGGAATTGGGAAAAGGTTTGCCTTTTCGGCCTCAGTTTTTTACTATATTGTAATGTGTGTATTGTAATTTTGTGTTTTGTAAAGTAATTCGGAAAAATCTTTGTGTCTCGATTCGGGAGTAAAATTATTTACATAAGTTAGTTTCCACAGAATCCTCAGTGTGCGAGTCCGACTCGCGCTTGTCCAGCGTTTTTAAAAAAAATCACCCTGTTTTTTACGAGCTGTCATCTGCAGACACACAGGCAGCACAGCCATTTCTACAGTTGCACATAACATTTATGCAAAAAAATCGAAAAAATATTGTGAAATAGATTTTGGTCTTTTCCTTGGTCGTTTCACTCTTTCCAGAGTGGTCGTGGTTATCAGGATGGTAGCTCTCAGGAGGCTGTCAGGGTACGCCACAGGATTACCTACCACTTCTGCGTGCTGTCAGTAATCCAAACGCACTCGTTCAATGGACCTGCCGCCGCTTTGATCTGATCAGTGTGTCGCATCGGTTACCTGCCACATGGCCTCGTTCCGTCCACTTTTCCTTGTATAACAAGGCGTTCGATGGAGTCACTTCCACGTCCAAAAATATAGCCAGAGTATTTAAAAATACGACTGCGCATCAGCGTAGACAAGCGCTCCTTGACGCCCTGTTTTTCAAGAATGGAGGCGTTAGCGAAATATAGGCAACCAATTTTAATAACGCATTATATTTGGCGTAATAAATCATACTTTGCTTTTGCTTTATATAGCACAGAAAATGTTTGTGACAACTGACGTGAATAACATTTTTAAGACATGATTTATTATATTATTTTTGTTTTGGAATTTATTTTCGTATTTTTTATGAGCACCTGGTCTTTTTTGAAACATTATGATGACGGATAACTCTCCGCTATCTAATGACCTGAAGGATGACTGACAAAAAAAAAAGTTATTTACTGCAAGGTTTGTTTTTGAAGTGGTACCTAAGGCTGTGTTTACGGAGACGCGGCGCGTTGCGCGGCGTGTTGGGCGGTCCGTCGTACATTACCATCTTTGTGTTTGCGCGAGGGATGACGCGGCCCGCTCCTGCAATGTACGACGAACGCCCAACGCGCCGCGCAACACACAGGCACTCCGTAAACACGGCCTAAATCATTAATTATTATTGACTGTAAGGAATGAGGTGATGATGATGATGTCAGACTTTACCTGACTAAAATCCACATGTGTTCTTTGAGTAAATCTTTCGAACGTAAAAACATAAAAATGGAGGCCCAAACTAAGCTGAACCACCTGATTATGGCTCAGAGCGTGACTATGCGCATGTGCCGTGTGCGGCGGTCCTCGTAGCCAAACCGGATTATTAACTACGCAGTGTTGCTAGTTCAACTTTAACAGTGTGCATGTTGTCGTGTCGATGGAGAATTTTAAAATATTACGTAGCAAAAGGGTCGTGGGGCGCAGCTGCCCGCGATGGGTGCGGTGGGTACCGTGAGCCGCGACCGACGGTGCACTTTGGTGGACCACGCTTGCGCCCGTTTATAGGTCTATCCTCACACATCCGTGGCCGGGTCAGTGACGGGGCAGCAACGTGTGCAAACATTTCTATAAACTCGATCACGCACATCCGACGCTGAGCCGTTAACGAGGCGTCCGTGTCAGCGCCGACACCGCAACGTGCTCGGCCTCGGTACGATAGGCAACGAAGGAATGGTGTAGGTTTTTAGTTAGTAAGAGTCTGACACTATTTCCCGCTCCGCCCAAGGGCGGGATCTGTCATTAGATGATTTTACTTACCATAAAAAATAAATTAAAAAATCCTACATTCAATAATAAAAATCGACTAACACGAGTATGACGTAATCGTTTCTCATTTACTAACTTTGTACTATTACAGGTTGACCCTAAACTGGTTTGTCAACTTTATTAATAAAAAAAAATCGAGTAGGTGTTTGTTTGTATAGTGTATTAGAATTTGTTTCATTTAAGGAAGGTATAACTTTAACGGCATGGAAACAGGTCTGAGTGATCTCACGCTATAGATATGTTTAATATAGATATGTTTTTGTTTTGTGACTAGCCTGTTGGTCTAGTGGTTAGTGACCCTCACTATGCCGGAGGTCGTGGGCTCGATTCCCACCTAGAACAAATTTTTATCTATAATATGTATGTAGTTAGAAATATATCAGTATGTTTATCAGTTGTCTAGTACTCATAACACAAGCTCTGCGTAGCTTGGGACTAGACGGCGTTGTGTGATAGTTGTGAAATATATATATGACAGCAATAGATAAAAAATGGCTGATAAAAAAACCTTAAAAAAACTACCAACCTAATCTAGAGAAATATTAAATAAAAAACATAAAAATCAGATTTATAGCCTATAATTTTATTAATGAACTCGTAATGTGTAATCGTAAAAACTTAGCACGTGAACTGAAAACCAGTTTATGTTCGCATTTACAAGTCACGTGTTTATTTTTATAATGTATAGGTATGTAGCGACATCTATGTCGTCACATAAGAACTAATCCCGCATCGCGCAAGTAAGATTCTCCGTGCAATTGGAACATATAGAACAAACCCGAAATCATCTATCGGGCCCCGACTATAGGCAGCTTCAAAGCTCGTTTGAAAAAATGGCTTATCGAGCAAGCTTCTTATTCTTTTGACGAATTTATGATTTAATTTAATTTGACTTTGAATATTAATTTGGACTTATTTTATTGTAACTTGACTTTTTATTTATTTGTTTTCTTGTATTTTCTTTTTTGTTTGACATTGTAATTGACATTGTAATGGAACTTAGTTGTATTCATTTGTTGACATAAATTTAAAATTCTGTATATGACGTGTATGAATCCCTTACCAATAAAGTACTATGACTATGACTATGACATAACACCCGTCTGGTCGGAGGATCCTCCCTTTCAATGGAGATATGTGGGACTTTACTCTCTGTTCCGCATCCCCCCAAAGGTAAACTCACGACCACGTTTGACCACTATCTCACCTGATGGTAAGCGATGATGTGACCGACGATGGAGCACGCTTGTCTAAAAGTAACTTATTCAGTCTTGACTTAAAGACCCCAAGGTTCTTTTTTTGAATTTATTTATTTATTGGCACATCAACAGCATTACACACAGGATTTTCGTGAAAAATAATATAAAAATCTAGACACTAGTATGCGTGCCTATTAGCTATGCACAGCTTACACCATGTTAGATATATATGACATTAATTATTATGTTAAAAGATTAAAAAAGATTATTACCACAAAAATTAAACATACAAGATGAAAAAAATAACACACATACAATACACCGTTAAATTTTGGTCATTTTAATCCTGCGGAGGGTCGATTCGGTACATGAAACACTATCGATTCGTAAAGAGAAAATTAAAAAATTAAGTACTTTTTTTTAAACTCGAATTAATTTACGCATATAAGATATTAATTTCTGTAGGTAAACATCAGCTGAGCGAGGCCAATGAACTGTAAGAAGTTAGTACGCAACGACCGACAACTACCTACAAGGTCATTGACTCATTTACTTCTAAAAAAATTAATTTCGTACATGCGTATATTAATTCGAGTTTTAGAAAAAAGTTCTTTATTTTTTATTTTATCTTTCCAAATCGACAGTGTTTCATGTACCGAATCGACCCTCCACGGGATTAAAATGACCAAAATTTAACGGTGTATAGAAAAAGAAAGTAGCCTAAAATAAAAATAAAATAAGCATTTAAAAAAAGAGGACAGAGTATGTAACATTGAAATGAAGAAATTAATACCTACAATTAATAGTTAATTGGAAGATTTATACAAGCTCATACCTCCGAGACGGCTCTTCTAAACTTGTTGAGTGAGACATCGTGTAACTCGTGTAAAATTGTGTTTAAAATTGGGTTAAAAATGTTTTAGCTTGTCTCTAGGCGTGTTGAAATAAGAATATGAAAGAAATAATTATTTAAATTATTGCTAACAGTGTCTTTCAATCATACAGACAAATCTGCATGGTCCTTATGTGATTTGACCAATACATATTTACCGTATGGACTTTAAAAGAGACTTTGAGCCCTGAGTTTGTTTCGGTGTTTCTTCTCAGGGTAGTCAGCTAGGAAACATCGGACTCATCTAGTTTAAAAAGACGGAAAAAAAATTGATGTGTAAAAGTGTTTTTAAAACCTCCTTGCAAAATAAATATCATTTATCGTATATCATTGGGCACCGGGGAACGAAAGTCAAACTATGTATGTAACTTTGCTGTAGTTCATTTAAGAGACTACAAGAATAAAAGTATATACCCATTGTAGTAAACAGAAAAAGGCGTCAAAAAATTCTTCGACATCGATATCTTTATTTCCGTAGAAGATGGGTAGGAGTGTTCAGAAAATAAATGATATTCTTCAGGATTTAATGCTGACAAAAAATTATTTTACAGATTAAAAACCGCTTGACAATCTACAATCGTTAACGCTATTAGGAAACCGATCAAATGTATAGGAATGACATAATATCAACAAAATTCGTAATGACAGAATTAAATGTAAACGTTTTTACAATGTTTATCGCTACATCTTGTAGTTTTATGGCATGAATGGTACTTACGCTGAAACGTTGCCGATTGTAGAAAGAGGTTCGATACGAAAGGGTTTTAAGTTGGCTGGGCCTGTAGGTCCCCCTAAAGTCTAGGAGTTTGCACTGAAAAGAAGAATTCTTCGGTATTTCTTCTCAGTATCTCTCGTACTGCGATAATTATGCTGACTTTGTTAATTTCTAAATGTGTTTTTAAAAAATGCATAAAAGTATGTAGCGACATCTATGGCATCACATAAGAACTAATCCTGCAACGCGCAAGTAAAGTTCTGCCCGCGATTTGAACATGTACAGAACAGCCCAAAATCATCTATCGGGCAGTAGCCAACCAGACTCAACCCAAGACACCCTTGTTTGGTTGAAGGATCCCTCCTTTTCGACGAAGGTATGTAAGACTTTAGTCTCTGTCCCAAATACCTCCAAAAGTAAATTAGAAAAATACAACCGACTTCAAAAACAACCAAAAAGTGCAAAATAACTTTTAATTTCGGAAGTCGGTGTTTCTTTAATAGTTTGGTCTCTTTGTTATTTAACACCGACTTCCGAAATTAAAAGTTATTTTGCACTTTTTGGTGGTTTTTGAAGTCGGTTTAATTTTTTTAGTAAAAAGTTTTTTATTTCACACTTTTTTGTAGTAGTACCCGTCAGCCAAACTTAAATAGATAGGTACCTTCTGCCATTCGGTTTCATCATCAAATCATCATGACAATTCTAATAATACCAAACACGGCTAGGATACACTGATTTATTACAAAATTCCGACTCTTACCTACCTTCCGTCTTCATCATCAGGTCAGTTCTATGTACCCCCTCCCCTTTTTCCTTTAGTCAGCCACCGACTACATGTATAAACAAAGCAATTTTACTTGTTACGACAGTTCTGATAAGGTTTTTTGAAGAGTTCCGTTCTATATCTTCGTAATTCATCATCAGATCAAGACAATATTTCTATGGGACCAACTCGAGAGTATAATCTTTCAATCAAAACAAAAATTTTCAAAATCGGTCCACAATTGACCGAGATATCGGCGAACAAACACATACAAACGACAGTTCTGCTATGAATTTTTGAAGAGTTTCGTCCTATATCTTCGAAGTTTATCATCAGATCAAAAAGATATTTTTATGAGACCAATTCGAAAGTATAATCTTTCAATCAAAACAAAAATATTTCGAAATCTGTCCACAATTGACCGAGATATCGGTGAACATACATAAAAAAAAAATACATACAGCTGAACATAGAACCTCCTCCTTTTCGAAGTCGGTTAAAAATGATTTAGGGGCCAGAAACCATTTCCTTATCTATGTAATGACGCACGAAGTTATAATCGTTATACATTCAAGATTTACATATTTATAAGGATCAAATAATATTAATGATAGATGTGAAAAAATAAACGGTATTTAGCATGAGAGCCTCATTTAAATCATAAAAAATCTCGCATCGTTGAATATCATTACTTTTTAGGGTTCCGTAGTCCGTTATCCAAAGGGTAAATACGGGACTCTTTTGCTATCACTCTGCTGTCCATCTGTTTGTCACCAGGTGATAACTAGACAGTTGAAATTGTCACTGATGATATATTTCCGTCGCCATTATAACAACCACTACTAAAAACAATAATATAAATATTTATTGTGGAGCTCTCTCATATAACAAATGTGATTTTTTTTTATCGTTTTTACTACGAACAGCACGGAACCCTTCCCCAAGCCCGACTCACACTTGGCCGGTTTTTTTTTTGCTATAGAATCAATCTACTTTGGTATTTAAATCACTTTATGATTTCGATGTAGCCCATCGGTGGGCGAGCCAAATCACTGTTTTTAAAAATTTCTTCTAATATGAATCTTTTTTACAGGCCACAGCTACTAGGACATCATAATGTACGAGTGCTTCTTAGAAATCGGCTTCGAAGCCGAAGTCAGCACGAAGGAAGATCCCGAGTTGATGGAGATCGCTTATGAACAATGTAAAGAGGACCTGGCTACCAGGGCAACAGCAATCACAAAGCTTAGAAAAATGATCTTTGGTGAGTTTTACGTCTTTTCAATACTTTCTTGCTTGACTTTTGTTGGTCACCTATGTGCTCCTACGGCTAGACCGATTTGGTTGTAATTTTGGTGTGTATATTTGAGTGTGTACCTGGATGGTTTAACAATACAATTGGACCTAATAGGTGGCGCTGCAATCGGGTTCTTAAGAGGGCTCTTCCCCACTCGTTAATCGTCAACCTCATCAGCAGCCTTTTTAATGTTCCCATAGTTGGGACATACCTCCTCTCTAGAGGGAATGGGCAGTAATCCACCACGTGGGCCTAGTGCGGGTTGGCGGATGTCACATGTCTTTGAATTTTTAGTTCTAGGACATGCCGGTTTCCTCACGTTGTTCCCTTCACCATTTTAAGAGCAGTGGTGATGAAATAAATTACACAAAGTAATGCGCCTGGCCAGGTTTGAATCGTCAACCTAAACATGGTTAGCAGGCAGGGTCGAAGCCTGCTGGGTTCATGGGTCAGCTTCCGAAAGGAATACCCGGCCCCGGCACGATAGGCAACGAAGGAACGGGGTAGGTTTTTAGTCAGTAAGAGTCTGACACTACTTCCCGCTCCGTGTTTTTTTTTTAAACTGTAAATGTTTTCGGGATTAAAATTTCGTCATTCAAAATCTTTTGCAAGGCTTTTATAGTTATTTTTTTTTTTATGAGTACATTACGAAGAGTCAAAGTTCATGATTGTATCAGATTTCCAGGTCTTTACTGGATTAGTCTTACATACATAAATGTAATCAATTTATAATTGATTACAATAGAAGCCTAGTTATTATCCACAAGATTGACGAGTGTTTTTTAAAATCTAATGAAAAATGTGTAGTAACGTCATAATCGTTCAAGAGCGGTTGTATAAAAAATAGTGCAAATGTATGTCGGGCTGGACGGTCTTAATTTTATTTCTGATAAAATGTCAGTTTCGGGCAGAACAACGTCTACCGGGATCGCTAGTAAAATTTAATATAGGTCGTTGGACCGACGACTTAGAGCCAAATTCACCAATAAACTAATCGCGATTCGTTCAAACAAAACTCAGTTTGAGCGACTAATCGAGATTATAGCTTCATTTTGCGTTTCACCGCGATGAATTGAACCTAGTTTACGCTAAACTCAGTTTCAATTCTTTTGTTGTCGCCCATGTTTACGACACGGGTCTTTAAACTAGATTACGCTGAGCTCAGTTTAGTTGAACTAAGTTTTTATATAAAAAAAAAAAAAAAAAAAATGATTAAATCAGCCCTTAGTGTTCATGTGATTATTACGTATAACACTGCAGAGCGGCACATCCCACTGTCTCTGTGAGGACAGGTTGTCGGGCAAATCCGTGTTGGGACAAGCCATTTTCCAAGCGATCAACGCAACGGTCAACATCAACCAGGGAGGAAGATAAAATATTCCTGGTTAATGTATCAGTACTGTGCACCAAGGAGAGGAAAGCTGGTAAACTTATACTAGAAATTTTGTGGACGCCGAGGCCACCCAGCCGGATGGGAAGCGTGGCTTGCTACCTCAGTCGTCCAAGGCCACATTTATGATCGAAGACAGTGTGTTCCTAATGATTTGATCGACTTTCTCTAAAAGTTGAGGGTGTTTCCAAAGATGGGAGGAGCGAACGCTATATGTAAATTTTGTTTCGATTACATTCCGATCCAGTTGAAATGTCGTTCTATCGAATCCCGATCATGGAACACGTGAATACCGATTTTGGATAGAACTACGATCGAACGACAATCGAACGACAATAGAACTTCAACGACATTTGGATTGTTTGATTTTGCTTGAATCGGGGTACTGGACCCTGACCCTCAGGTTTGCTGACAACTTTGTCAAGCGCGTGGAACAAGACGCGCCGTCACCGTCCGCAAGCCTGCACCTACGGTGTCCGGAAATCGGGATCGGAATCCCTGCGGCATGATGACGATGATGGGTCAGTTATTCGGTCTACCAGTCAACCTTGTAGTATTTTTTGTTTGTAATAAAATCTTGTATTTAAAATAAATTTGATCAATTTCCCAGTTACCGATGGCTAAAATTTTGCATGCATGTGTAAATCAGATGACAATGCAAAATTATTATGACATGGAGCTGATCTGATGATGGAACCGGAAGGCAGCCAAAGGAACTCATAACCCGATTGAGTTTGTGCATATGTGATTCACCTTGACTAGTATTTTTTGTGCTAGATGGTAACCAGGGTCTGATGATAGAACTGGAAGATGGCCATAGAAACTCAGTAATAAGCGAGCAATAAAATTACTATCGTGTTGAAGTTTTTGGAACGGTCTTGATGAATATTAATTATATTTATTTATTTATTTATTTATTTTATAATTTATGTACACACATATAAATGAAAAGGACAAAAGTATTATGACAAAAAAAAATGTACAAAGGTACTGCTTATTTCTAAAAGAAATTTCTACCAGCAGACCTGCGAAAGGAGAGATGAGAAGAAATGAAGGCAATAGTGTGTAGAAGTGAGAAGAGTTAGTGAAATCTTAAATTAAAGCAATAAATACTTATATATATAAGCTATAAATACCTTATACTAAAAATAAATACATAATACATATATATATATATATATTTATATATATAATTAATATACTAGAGAGGAAAGATAGTGTTCTTTTACTTTAGCTTTGAAGAGCGAAATAGTTTTTAAGTCACGTATACTAGGCGGAAGAGAGTTCCACAACTTTACTGCATGGACTGAGAAGGAGTAGGAGTAGTAGCTGGATTTATGTGGAGGGGATTTAAGGAGGGATCTTAGGTGTGATCTGCACGGGGCGTCGGACGGACGGGCGTAAGAAAATCTGTCGCGCAAATAGGAGGGATAGGACGGGTTGTGAAGGATGTTGAAAAGGAGACATAAAATCCGAGTGTTCCTGCGAAGACGGATAGGGAGCCACTTGAGTTCCTTGCGAAGATGAGAGACGTGATCATACTTACGTAGACCAAAGACAAACCGAATGCATAAATTTTTTATATAGGTAATACTCGTAGGTATATACCGCGCTGTAAAACCTTGCTATGAAATAATATGTTTTCATTAAAAACTTGTTCTACCGACAATCGTTGGACCAACAAAAAAATTGAGAGACATTTTTCTTGTTATTTAATTTGAATTTATATCAAGTTTACTTTACATTTTATTTTTTTTAAATTAAGCTTTATTTCGTTAATTTTGTTCTATAACCTAGGTATTTGAAATTGTATAGTGCGTCGTAATTGCATAACTAAATTCCGCCAAATCCTTTCCATCGTCAGTCCACCAGACGTACACATGGTTCCCGGGCCATCCCAGTGATTGAGGGGATATTTTGCTTCCGCAACCAGCTGTGCACTGGCACATAATGCCCGCTATGACCTGCCTTAACCTGAGTTGTACTAATGTGAATGGCGCTAACTGTGACCTTTTTAAATTAAAACGGTGTAAAAACTTGTTGATTTTGCTTGATTGGAATCGATTCAGTTTTTAATTGTGAACAAACTATATTCAGGTTTCGCATATACTAAAGATATTGTTATTTATGCTGCGCAAAGACGTAACATAACTGTAGGCATCGACCCCTGAGTTTCGGTTTAATCGCGTCTGTTATTTAATTTATGTATGTTTTACACGAGTCAGACAGAAGCATCTTGTAAAGTTATTTTATTTTAAATTCAGATACTTATGACCCGTCTCAATCAATGTTAGTGACTGACATTTTTTTGCGAAGTATTTCGTACTGTCTTACAAAGTGGTTTGTCTTGTGTTCAATGACCTCATACAGTTCATTGACTCCTTAACATTAATATAAAAAGTAGTAAACACAAACTGACAAGGGCGTCGCCAAGGGGAGGATAATCGGAGGCAGACAGGCTTACTTTTGAGTTTCAGAGCCTAGTTTAGGCATCAGTTTCCCACAATATAATGCCCATCCTATACGTTACCGTAGATATAAGGCTTGCAAATAGGACATATTGTGTAGAAAAAAAAACATTTATTATTATTTAAAAAAATACTTTTTGTTATTCTCTATCCTTGATCATCGGCTGGTGACGCCCTTGCAAATTGACGATATTGCAACTTTTTTTATTTTTAAATTAGCATAAAGAATATTGTTTCAGATAGAGGTGAATGTCAGCCACTGAGGACAGACGATGAGTTCCTGCTGAGATTTTTGCGAGCCAGACAGTTCATTGTACCAAGAGCTCATAGATTGGTGAGTATTTTTCTCTATTCCCTTGACCTCACACGTCGCCAGTTGCAGCTGGCTACGTAGCCTCTTGCTGACCTGGGTTTTATAGCATCTTACTAATTAAGCTGTAGCCTATAGATGAAGCCATTGTCATAGAACTCCACAATTCACCACGTCTTACTCCAGAGCTTAAATAAATTGGTGAAGTCGGGTTCTCCATGAAATGATTTAGAAGATAGGCTCTTCTTCCCAATCTCCGAATCCGTGTATATTTGCATACCCATACCCTCTCACCCGGGGCCTTTTCCTGCTATTTTCATAATATCGACATTACGACACGATCCCATTGTGATTTTGCTATAAGTTCGTAACCTGTTGGTACGACTTACGAGCTGTCTTGTAACGAATGAAAAGCAATGACTGCACAATGACGTTCTAAAGGTAGGTCACTGATCAAAGGAACTGTCTAAATTTCAGCAGATTGCCACATACGTTAGATATTCATTTGTCATTATGTACATTTTATGCCATTTCTTTCTGTGGAGTGTCAGTGTTTGATCATTGGAAAGTCATAATGAGGTCATTATATTAATAGATTGCCACACAAGTCAAAATCAACAATTATGAAATCAATTATACCATTCAGTTACTATTGTAATAGCAGACTTGAGGCCCAGGTCTGATATGTCAGACCCTAGAAACCCTTATATCCGGCTCGAAGGACCGTGACTTCTGCGAACAGGCAGAAAGGGTTAGGAAAAAATATTGTGATGTTTCTGTTTTTTGTTTAGAACCGTGTTTATTACTTGCAACACCTACATTATACGTTAAAGGTTAATTGCCATGTACAAGTATGTACATTCAGGGTAAACGAGACTATTGATAGATAGATATACTCTTTATTGCTCACCAATAATAAATAAAATAAAATAAATCCCAAATGCTATTAAACAGATCGTCTAACCTCGGGATTTAATATACGAGTACCTAGGATCTTAAAATTAATGCGGTTACAAGTTATTTTAATATGTATAGCTGGTAATACCACCGCATTGGCGTTAATAGCTGTAATGGTGTTATTTACATGATTTTAAATAAATAAATAAATCTACATCGTTACCAATGTATGGGTTATATTTTTTTGTTATTGTTTTTGGCATTGATACCAAGTCCTTTGATCCGAGTCTTCGTATGATTTGTTCATTTGTTTATCATTAGAATATGGATGTAATACATTCGAATGTTTTTGTAGTATTTAGCAGCAAATGTATCAAGTCATCCTTCTCGGCAAACTTCGGTGCATTAGCATCAGCATTACCAGCCTTTTAATGTCCCCACTGCTGGGACTCAGGCCTCCTCTCTAGGAGAGGGAATAAGCCGTAATCCACCACGCGGGCTCAGTGCGGATTGGCAAATGTCACTTGTCTTCGAATTTTTGGTTCTAGGACATGCCGGTTTCCTCACTATGTTATCCTTCACCATTTTAAGAGCAGTGGTGATGAAATAAATTACACAAAGTAATACGTGTACTGGGTTTGAACCCGCGACCTACAACTTGTAAGTCGGAGCCGTTACCACTCAGCCACGACTGCTCTCACTCGCTCATTCGGTGAGGTAGCCAAAACTACAATAAAACTCTCAGCTCCATTTTACCGAGATCGCGCCTGTTTCAATGATTCCACATATTGTCCTGTTGCGCACTTGAGATAAAAACTAAACCAATTTTACCTCACAATATCAACTAGGAATCAATTTGCGAATAATTAACAGCCACCATTATGGGTCATATTATTACAGAATAAAACTAGAAAATAACTGTTGTTTTAGAAAGTTTTGTCGATCGTGTCTGATTTCTGAACTGGATATTCACATCTTAGTATAGGTAATGTTTCTGAACGAAAAAATTGGAGCATAGACGAGAGAGAAAAAAATATTGAAAAAGGTGAAAGTTGTAGGTATCTATTCGAAGTTCAAGTTTAGTAAAATAACCTAGTATAAATGATTGTTTCTGGAATCAACCCTACATCCATGGATTGTCCGAAAGGGAATCCTGGGGACCTGGAACTCAAAGCAAAGAACGAACATAGGTGTGGGTTTAAGTCTGTAAAAGTCTGTCAAGCCCTCAAAAACCTCAAAGATCTGACGAGCAGGAGAAGTCATTGAATGATTCTCCACCTAAAAGAAAAAGAAATCCTAAGTAAATGTTAGGTAATATGTAATACCTAGAAGCTATGAACAGATTACTTTAATGCTACATAAGTAAGTTCTAGAATTTTTATATATCTTTAGGTACATAAGTAAGTTCTAGAATTTTTATATATCTTTAGGTACATAGCTCATTAAGGAGTTAAACAAAACACCGAGTGATGACGTTGTTTACTCAGAATCTTGAACACAGCGATCACGTGGCTCATAAGGAGTGAGTAAATACGTAAATACCAGGTAAAACTATATTGTTTATTAGATTCTACGATGGTTACCTCCCAAGGCCCCTCGACCACGGTGATTTTTGTAGCGATGCTGTCGTACGTTTTGTTGACGCGAAACAGCATCGCTACAAAAGCGCGTTAGTCTCATTTGCAACACGCTACAGAAGCAATGGCAATGCACTACGAACGCGCTACAGCATCGCGACTATGTCGTACGACATCGGGGAGAGAACGGAGGCAAGAGGGCGCTTGAGTGAAACATTCTACAAACGCAATACTGTAGCGCTTCATCGCAAATGAAACGCGATTCAGTTACGGCACAAGTATTTGGAATGTTCCACTTACGTGCCACCCTTCCTTCGCTCTCTCCGACACGGTCGCGCGTTTGCTTCGAAACAGTTGCGATGCTGTAGCGCGTTGCAAATGCGACTAATTCGCGTTAGTACTGATACTGTCTCGTGTTTATGAAACGCGCGACGGCATGGCTACAAAAAGTCGCCGTAGGCGAGAAGCCTATGATGAAAACTGTGGGCTGAGTCTTGGCTAGATTGCGCTGTCCACAAAAAGCTGCCACTCTAAAGTAGGTTTGGGCCGGACATGTCTGCCGCATGCCTGATGAGCTATGGGCTAAATGAGCCGCTTATTGGGCCTCATCATCATCATCATCATTTCAGCCAAAAGACGTCCACTGTTGGACATAGGCCTCCCCCAAGCGTCGCCATAATGGCCGGTCCTGTGCGTCTCGCATCCATCGGACTAAAAATTAACCGAAAAAACACTAAAAAGTGCAAAATAACTTTTATTTCGGAAGTCGGTGTTTCTATATTAGTTTGGTATTTTTTTATTAAACAACGACTTCCGAAATTAAAGTTATTTTGTACTTTTTAGTGTTTTTTTGAAGTCGGTTATATTTTTTTTAAAGTTTTTTATTTTACACTTTTTAGTTGTAGTACTCCTCAGCCAAACTTAAATAGATACCTTCCGCCATTCGGTTCCATCATCAAACCATCACGACAATTTTAATAATATCAAACACGGCTAGCAAATCTATACTGATCTATTACAGAATTCCTTACCCACCTTCCGGCTTCATCATCAGATCAATTCTATGTATCCTCTCCCCTTCTTCTTTCAGTCAGTCACCGACAACATGTATAAACAAAGCAATTTTACTTGTTACGACAGTTCTGCTATGATTTTTTGAAGAGTTCCGTTCTATATCTTCGAAGTTCATCATCAGATCAAAACAATTTTTCTATGGGATCTATTCGGGAGTATAATCTGTCAATCAAAACAAAAAATTTCACAATCGGTCCACAATTGTCCGTGACATCGGTGAACATTCATAACAAAAATAAAATACATACAGCTGAACATAGAACCTCCTCCTTTTCGAAGTCGGTTAAAAACTTTTACACGTCAATTTATTCATTAAAGTGGTCAAAAAACATAAGGACCGTTTTGGCATTTGATGTTTCTATTATTTACGATAATGTAACCATATAATTATATTACATTATGTAATTACATTACAACACTATATGTAATTAATTATTATTTTATTGTTTCATTCAGTTTCGTTACAAGTTACATTCTAGAGTGTTTATCAAATATCAAACCGGACCTTTTATTTTTTATCGAGTTTAGTTTATACTAGATAAGGCCGGTGTATACTAGCTGACTACCCTTAAAACAAACACCGACACAAACTCAGAGGTCGTCTCTTTTAAAGTCAATATGGCAAACATGTACCTAATGCTCAAATCATATAAAAATCATGCAGATTAGTATAGTCTGAGATGGCCATTTGAGGAAAAAATCTCACAGACTTTACTGTGTTGATAAAAATACAATTACATAAATAACTAATTAAATTATATCTACACATGTACAAAACCTTAAATATTAACTAAACTAATTATACTAAAACCTACCTATGTACATATAATACAAAAAAACACAGTACACTCAGGCGTCGAAGTACTCCTCCACATCGCAATGGATTTATGTATTTTTAAACTTAATACTCAATGATAAATTAATTACATAACGTATTGGATGTCTACTTCATAAAATAGGATACAACGACGAGTAATTTATATTGATGACTTTAATGACTATAAAATCCGTAAATAAATACGTGTTACGCCCGCCAAATGGTAAACATATTTTAATCGAAAAAGAGAAGAAAAATTGAATTTGGCTATCCTGTCTCTTTCAACTCAAGAAAGTATGGGAACGAATGCGCCCAATTTTAGCTTGACTGTATAAAATAAAATTCCGTCTTAAGTTTACTTTTGAAGATTGTATTCTCACTCATCTTCAAGCGTGTCTGCCGTCACCAAAGCAAATCATAGAGAAGACATAATGTTGTTAATTATTACTAAATAGTGCGAACAACAGATTATAAGAACAATACTAAATATTAGGTCAAGCAATGGGTAGCGTCCGGTAACCGTCCGGACCGGGCCCAAGTCGTCGACGGCGCGTATCGTTCCACGCGCGCTTCAAGGATGATATTAGATGAGACGTCAGCAAACCGTGGTAGCCCAGCACAATCGAAGCTTACTGGGGCCATGGGAACGCAAAGAAGGAACAGGAATGGGTCTTTAGTCGCTAAAAGTCTGACACACCCTCTCGCTCCGCCCAAGGGTGGGAGATATCATTGAATAATTTTCTCACCTAAAAAAAACTAATTAGTACCGACTATTTTTTTTTTTCGGTGGCCACAGAGTCCTTTTTAAAAAGCGTAGGCAATGTAGGTATAGATTTTTTTCATGTTATAGGCTCGCGCTTGACCACTATCTTACCAGATGGTAAGCTATCATGTAGTTGTCTGTGGAGCACGCTTGCCTAGAAGTAACCTAATCACTCTTACCGCGTTATTCCAAAACGCGATCTAAAATAGTTCCGGGACTATTACTAGGTTTAATCCTGATTAAACGCTGTCTAATTGTAGTTTTCGGGATTATTACTAAATTTAATACCAATTAAAAGCGATCTAAATGTATTTCCGGGACTATTATTAGGTTTAATGCCAATTAAAACTAGTTTTAGTCCCTATAACTATTTTAGATCGTGTTTTGGAATAAGGCGGTTAGTGACCGTGGTATTGCAGTAACAGTATTTAGACGGTCTCTATAATAAATTAAACCGGTTTAGTTTATGGACAAAACAAGGACTTTAACTTTAGCGGATGTAAAAATAAGTTAAAACAAAGTTAACATTGTGCAAACAACTTTTAATTATTTATTCACCGTTAGGTCGTTTTAATCCCGCGGAGGGTCGATTCGGTACATGAAATACTATCGATTTGTAAAGAGAAAATTAAAAAATTAAGTATTTTTTTTTAAATTCGAATTTGAATTAAGTTACGCATTTACGAAATTAATTTCTTTAAGTAAACGTCAGCTGAACGAGGCCAATGAAGGTAGTTTAGTACGCAACGACCGACAACTACCTACAAGGTCATTGACTCGTTTACTTAAAGAAATTAATTTCGTACGTGCATATATTAATTCGAGTTTTTGAAAAAAAGTACTTTTTTTTTTTTTTTCTTTACAAATCGATAGTATTTCATGTACCTCCGCGGGATTAAAATCGATCCTCCGCGGGATTAAAACGACTAAAATTTAACGGTGTATATAAGTTATTCAGACAGATCATTTTATTTAGATATAATACTATTTCCTGCATTACGTTTGAAAATTATATTTCCACGTGCGCCTTAGTGCTCGATTACGGAGACGCGACGCGTTGTGCGGCGCGTCGGGCGGTCCGTCATACATCGCCATATGTTTGTGCAGCCCGCTGCTGCAATGTACGACGAACGACACACAAGACACAGGTAGGATTTAGTCAGTTAAAGTCTCCCACTCCTGGGAGAAGTCATTGAATGATTTCCCATTTAAAAAAATAAAATTAAAAAAAAACATGATCCAAGCCTCAAAAGTTCAAACCTATAATTTTCCAAAGAGCAATGAAGCGTAACATTTTAAAACATTTGCAATACTGATCGAATTCGTGACTTCAGAAGATATTAAAAACATAAAAATACTAAATATGCGCATTACATAAGGACGCATTTTTATTATTGGTTGTAAAAAAAAACCAGAAACTTTAAAATGGGTACATAAATATGTTTTTGCAAGTTTTCAATATCGTTAACAATCATAACTTTGATCTGAGAATAGCTTGCGATCGAAAATATAGTTGTAAACACAAAAAGTGAATGGTTTCTTGACAGGATTCAAATATCCAAAAATGTTTATACAATCACGATTATTCTGAAAGTTGCCCCTATGGCCCTAAATTTGACGCTCCAACTGTTATATGGCACACCTACACATATTATATCGAGAAAGAAATTTGGTCAAAAAATAAAAACTGTATCATAAAATTAAACTTAAAATAAAATGATGAAAACAGGTAATGATTATGAGGACACAGCTCAGCATATTGAGCAGCTTATGTAATCTAAACTCCATGGACCTTCGAGCCGGATGAGGGTGAAGGGCCAGTCTCGGTACAAAAGAGAGGGTTCTCCTGGGAAATGCATCAGTAAAAATACATGGATTCGGTTATTGGCACTTTCCTTTTGTTACACGGAACCTAGTGAGACTGCATAGGTCTATCGATCTTCTGAGTATGGTTTCCGCACTCAGCCCTCTACGGACCATTGTACGTGGGCCATAGCGGCCATAATCTCAGGCGGGCTTATTCCAACCAGCCCACCTCTCTCCAAAAACTGATCAGGCCTCTCAGGTTCTTCAGGGCGTCAATAAGGGACATCGGAGATCCCAAGGTCCGTGTGCGTGTATCAGTGATCCCCGTGCAGTCCAGGAGCACATGCGAAACTGTCTCCTCCCCCTCCAAACACGCTCTGCACAGGGGACTATCCGTGATGCCTATTGTGTGAAGGTGCTTATTCAGTGTACAGTGACCAGTGATGGTCCCCGCCACCAGGCGCAGGCTGCCTCTGTCTAGTCGTAAGAGTTTTTTTGTGAGGGCTTTATTAAGGTGTGGCATGGCCTCTTTGGCCTGCCTGAATCCTGATGTCGAGGACCACCAGTGCTCTGTTTGTGTATGCGTGTGTTCCCGTAGCCAACCACGCAGCTGAACAAAGGGGACCGGCACAATGGGCTCGGGCCCGAACACCACTGCACCAGATCCCCTCCTGGCCAGTTCGTCCGCTGCGTCGTTGCCCAGCGAACCGCTATATCCTTTGATCCACTGTAGCGTCACAGTATTTCGTTTCGGCACTGTGACTCTTTCCAGTGCAGAGTGGCATTCTTGTATAATTCTCGAGGTGGTATAGTTTTGGTATAGGGATTGTAGGACTGAGGCACTGTCGGAGACTACATAGGTATGCAGTGTTGTAATACCTAATCTATATATATAAAAGGAGAAACTGACTGACTGACATATAAACGCACAGCCGAAATTACTGGGACTAGGAACACAAAATTTTGCACAAGGCTTCCATTTATGATGAAGGCGAACACTATTCACTGCTCAAAGAGATGAATATAAGATAATGATGATAAGATTAGCCATTTAACCAAACGTTTTTACTGTCCGTTCAACCGATTTTGACTTCTATTTCATATGCATAAGGATGTTATTAAAAGCAACAAAAAAAAATGGTTACAATACCAACTCTTTACTGCAGTTGTCATTTATCTCAGCAAATCTATAAAAGTAAAAATCGGTTGAACGGACAGCAAAAAAGGTTTGTTAAAGTGGCTAATGTTACTTCGAATGGAGCACCTACGTAAAGACATTAACTTTATGTAAAAAATCGTGACGAAATTGTTCTCTGTATAGCTGGTCCGGTACTGCGACTTCAGAGAGCAGTACAAGCATCTGTACGATGGCGTGGACCTCTGGGGGCTGGTGAAGGTGAAGGACGCATACGAAGGCACCTTGCTGGATAGACCTGATATTGGAAGGCTCTCTATGTTAAGATTCGGTAAGGTATTTGATATTTTTGTGCCTTTGCAAAGTGAACTATGAACAATAGCATATGAATCAGAATGACTGGTAAATGGTTAACAAAATGTATACATATAATAAATCTGTAGAAAATTTTAGTTGTGCTCGCATCACGTAAAATGTACATAACTTTTATACATTAAAATTCTTTGTAACTTGATATTATTAATTAGGCTTTGTTTCATCGCATTTCGTTGACTACACCGTAAAATTTTGGTCGTTTAAATCCCGTGGAGGGTCGATTCGGTACATGAAACACTACCGATTTATAAAGATAAAATTAAAAAATAAACCATTTACATGCACTTTGTAGCTTGTATTTTCTTTTCTATTTTTATAATTAATACACCTAATATTTTGGTGATGGTCCAGTGGTTAAAACACTCGCCTCTCATGCATAAGGTTGTGGGTTCACAACTGGGCCAATGTTTATTTTTCAATTCTATTCTATGTTTATCTAAGACATTACTGACTCCGTGGTTCGGAAAGCACGGACAGTCGTTGGTCCCGGTTGTCATCTGTAGATTTTTGACAGTCGTTACAGGTAGACACCAGAAAGTCTGACCATCAGTATATCAAAGGAGTATCGTGGTGCCCAGTAACTGGGCTGTGGAGGTCTGATAGGCAGTCACCCATGTAAAACTTAGGCATTCAGCTGCATCCGGGTAGATTGGACGACCCTAAGCTAGTTGGAAAAAGGCTAGGGATATGATGATCTTCTTCTTCTTCTCGAATCGATGGTTTCCGCTTCCCTCAAAGCTATTGGACCCAGTAGGTTACCATATTTATAGCGGCGTCAGTGGCGTTTTTAGGTCCTTCCTAAAAAATTAGAACCCCTTGAGACAATGGAGGTTCTTTTTTAATAGCTTGCTTTAAAAAAGAGTAAAGGACCCAATATTGTGCCTTGTGTTACCCTCATTTTGACTTTAAACCAATCGACAAAATTTTATTTTATTTTCCGGTAAAAATGTGTGTGTTTTCAAGTAAAACTGCACTAAACTGAATGCAAGTTTACATACTATGTAAATATTCTATTTTTAAGAGCAAGGCTTCGTGATTAACGCAATCAAATGCCTTTGAGAGGTTGCTAAAGATTTTTATCTTATCTTCGGTTTTTTCTCACGCTGTAAAGGAGTATTTTTGTAAGCTGATTAACCTGTTGAATACCGTAATTAGAGACACAATAGAAAGACAATAGGTGTGCGGACGCCGGCGTCCTCTCGGGGAATAATGAATTGTCAGTCGTACAACGTCCCTTGGTGAAAACAAACTGTTGACCACTTAAGATTTTACCCTAAGCGGTAGCTATTTAATAATATCTTACCTAAAAGAAGGATGATACTGCTGTCTCAATTCTATGGATGCACAATATTTTGATAGATTTAACACATAAGTCTACGGTCAATTTGATCTTAATTTGTTGGAAAACCTTTGTGATATCACTGGGTTTATATGTTTGAATTGAGATTTAAACAAACAGGCAAAAAATTTGCATAGGGCAGCAAATCAAGCTGTTGGTCCAGGCTGTGTAGATCTTTGACATTTGTAGCGGGTAGTCATCAGGAAAAATCTGACATCAGTTTTGCCAAGGGATATTTTGTTACCCAGTTACTGGGTTTTGGGTATCAGATAGACGCTCCATGCGTCTATCTGATCAAATACTAGTATTTAGCTGCATTTGGTCAGACTGGAAGTTGACCCCAATTTTACAACCTGTTGGGTGTATACTTAGATGGTTCTAGTCGGCACCATCTAATGATGGGGGTACAAGCTACGTTGACTAAACGGATGATAGAAAAGGACATAATACTATTATTACAAGCAATAAGATTACTATATTATCGTGTGGCGTAGGGATGTATGCGATTTTTTACCATAGGTCGAGGATGGCGAACCTATGTCACGCGCGCCATTGATGGCACATGACAAATAGCAAGTCTCCCTAGCAGCAAGGCAGAAGCTTCTTCTTGGACTGACAAGTCACAAGCATTACCAACTTCGCTTGCTCAAGGCGAATTGCCAAGTTTCTGGTTTAAATTAATCATTAATCTAGGTTTTTGATTGTTTCTTTCACCCATACCAAATATGATCAAGATAATCTTTAGAATGTCATCATCATCATCATTTCAGCCGAAAGACGTCCACTGTTGGATATAGGCCTCCTCCAAGTGACTCCATAACGATCGGTCTTGTGTATCTCACACCCTGGTCCATCGGATTCCCGAGACCCACAACAGGTCATCGGTCCACCTTGTAGGAGGCCTTCCAACACTGCGTCTTCCGGTATATGGTCCCCACCTCAGAACCTTTTTTCCTTATTGACCATCGCTTCTACGAGCAACATCGTGCCCACTGCCACTTAAGTTTGACGATTCTTTGGGCTATGTTGGTTCGCCCTTTAGGAAGTATACATTGAAAATCTCACACTATCATTACGTCAACTTGTTCTATAACTTCCTCGAACTGAGTTAAGATATCTCATCATCTCTCTTTTCCAGGTCGTTGGGATCCTAACGAGTTTCCAGTGGATGACTTAGTCCGAGCAGGCATGGCTATAACGGAGATAGGTGTCAGGCAGCCCAAGCTTCAGATCCTAGGTGGTACCGCTATCATAGACCTGGAGGGGATTTCATTGCGCCACGTGGCTACCTTGACGCCTACTATTGCTTACCAGATCGTTTGTCTCATGGGGGTAAGTTGTTTTTGTTTGATTCTATATGGTATATAATTATTATGTATAGCAGTGGTGGCCCAGTGATAACTGTCCCTACTTACGAGTTGAAATTCGCGGGATTAAACCCAGCCAGGCGCATTACTTTGTGGAAAGAAAGTGGAAGGAAATCATCGTGAGAAACTGGCATGTTCTAGAACCAAACATTTGAAGACATGTGACATCTACCAATCCGCACTGTGCCCCGGTGTTGGATTACGGGCCATTCAAGAGGCTTGAGACCCAGCAGTGGGCACATTATAAGTTTGAATATGCTATGCTATACTAAATGGTACATGTACAACATAGTCTAACGCTGTCGGTTTCTATATCTTTTAAACCGCTGATAAAGATTTCCACTAGTAAAATTAGTAAAACACGAGAAAGTCCTTTAACCTGCAATCGGTGAAGTCGTGTTGATGATGATGAACTGGTTTTGCAGAATCTCAATCAAATGGAGTCCGCCTTTGCACATTTGTGTTGCATGAAGTTTTAATCAATAAATGGATAATAAAATTCACCGACATAGCTTGAAGAATCGTCAAACTTGGGGCAGTGGGCAGGGCACATTGCTCATAACAGATTTATCGATGGGGACGAAAGGTGCTAGGGTGATGACCACGTACCAGAAGACGCAGCGTTGGAAGGCCTACCACAAGGTGGACGGATAACCTAACGGGGATCGCGGGAATCCGACGGATACGAGACGCATAGGACTGGTCGTTATGGCGATACTTGGGGGAGGCCTAAGTCCAACAGTGGACGTCTTTCGGCTGAAATGTTGATGATAATTTATTAATAGGGGCTTTATCAAATTATTTCTACTGGGAATTGGCTTACGTCTATAATATAATTAATATGACTACTTGTGACTCGCGATGTCGCTAAATTATTAGGAAGGATATATTTCTTTTTGTTGATATAAACTAGCGCTTGAATGCGGCCCCACCTAATGGTATGCAGTGATTAAACATAATCGGTGATTAAAACTGGATAATAGAAAACATGTTTATTTTTACCAAATAGACGCACAATAAAATATAAAAATCTGTCAGGCCATGTGTGAACCAGGCACTACTGTGTTGCACCATAGACAATAGGCAGAACACAGTTGTCTTGGTCTGGGATCAAGGTTGTTTAAGGCCCGGTTCTACTCATTTTGCCCTTTTTTAAACCTATGGAAATCCACAAATATAAAAGAGAACACCATGAAAATTTATTTTATTAAAATTTACTATATGGCCAATGGCTTGGCAAAAATGAAAACACGATATAAATTAGTTGGCTCGACAAAAAAAAATCGCGAATCTGACCTTAATTTACGATTTTAAACGTATTTATCTACGAGATTACGTTACGGAACTATTTAAAAGTTACACAAAAAAAAAAACTTGTTATTTAAAAGCGTTTCGCAAGAACAAAAATCTTGAATAGTTGTTGTTTTTTTTTATATAAAAATAAAACCGCTGTTTTGGGGCCGCGAAGACGACATAATCCCGAGCGAAGTCCATACAAAAAAAACAGTGACTGGAACCGGCCCTTAATTGTCTATTGCCCGTGCACTTGGACCAATGAGATACACTAAAGAGGCTATCACAAGAAATGTCTCAGAAAAACTATCATCCTATGTTATCTAGCTTTCAATAGTTTAATAGTTTCAATATTTTTCGTATTGACTCTGTAATTAATTAGAATTCAATCATTTTCGCAAATAGTTCTAGAAAATAGCATAAAAACATATAAATTACAAATTTAATGCGCATGTTTACTATTGAAAGCTGGATGACATAGAATGGCAATTTTTCTAAGACATTTCTTATGATGTCCGCTCTATTGTATCTCTTTATATCTCTTTGATCTAAACAAATCAAAGTTATGCCTCGCATCTAGGAAAAAATAGGTCGTTGCTCAGCTTATACCGTGACGCTTGGCAAATTCAGCAATCTACGGTGCTGATTAGAATAGTATCTTGAATAATATAATATACACCATAAAATTTTGTTCGTTTTAATTCCGCGGAAGGTTGATTCGGTACACGAAATACTATCGATTTGTAAAGAGAAAATTAAAAAATGAACTACTTTTTTTAAACTCGAATACGCATGTACGAAATTAATTTCTTTAATTGTCGTCTAGGATTTGACGAGTGGATTTCAAAAAACTAATTAAATTATATCTACACATGTACAAAACCTTAAATATTAACTAAACTAATTATACTAAAACCTACCTATGTACATATGGGGTGCCATGACAGAAAACCTCCACGAGTGCCCGCAGGCTATAGTTCCCTTGCGGATACGTCCAGAGCGAAGGCTAGTCTGCGGGACGGTGCACCCTGGGAGGCGGCCAACAACCCCCTTGGGCACTCCTGCCTAAGGGGCCTCGATGGCCGTCTGCGAATGTTCTGTCGGGAGTACGCTTCAACGCGTGTCCCTCTGCTTTAGCAGAGGGCACAGTGGCGAAGCAAGAGCGGGCTCGGCGTGCACTCACCCTGCCACCGGGCAGGCAGGAGGAAGGCTTCCCCTCCTTCTGCCACCGTTGTTCTCGTAGCCCCAGAGATTGTCCAAGGTCATGTTTCTGACTTTTGATGGGGGTCGAGGGTCTTGGCTTTACCGCCCGGGCCGCGAGGAAGACAACCTCTATAAAAAATTACCCCAAACCTCCAAGCGGCGGCGCACCGTGAGGGAGGTTGTTAGCTTGACTAATGGGTAGCTAAATTAGTCTCTAGTGCGGACCACGGATCTTGAGCAAGTACCCAAAGTTTACACTCGTGGGAACTACTATGGAATTTAAAAATAACAAGTTTTTTAAACACCCTCTGGAGAGTGATGCGCGGTCGGAGTCCGACGCGGCATCCAGAAGGAGCTCAGGCTCGGAGGTGGAAGAAGAGGTGGAGTCGGGAGGCGACACCGGAAGAAACGCAAGTTTCTTCCGGAAACGCTCCCTGTCGAGGGACAAGTCGTCCTCCGACGGTGAAAAGGGCTCGGCCCGAAAAATCCCTACCAGTGGGCGGGGAGCGGGCCGAGCACCGGGAAGAGGACGGGGAGTCACCTCCCAGGAAGCGGCTGAGCGAGCCGAGAGGCTCGCCGCGGAAGGACGCCACCCCGCTGCGGCCAACGCTGCGATGGACCCCTCGGGACCATCTGGCAGTGAGCGCGAAGACTCCGCCGAGGAGTCGCGCAGGACCTTCGGCGAGCTCGTGGTCGCCGCGCTGCGGGATATGGGCCGCAAGCGCGAACGAACGTCGAAGGAGAGGACGGTCCTCCGCCATGCCGCCTCTATGCAGGAGGCCTTCGACGTTGCCCTGCGAAAGAGCGTGGCGAAGCTCCGGGCCGAGCTTCGAACCGGGCTCCGAGCCGAGCTTCAGGCCGAGCTCGCAGGGGTCCACGGAGCCAGCAGCCAGAAGCCTGTGGAAGGGGAGTGCAAGCAAGGGCAGGGGCAAAGTCGGCCCCAGCCCCAGCCTCAGCCCCAGCCCCAGGCCGAGTCGGGAAGCCAGCTGCTGACACTGGTGCAGCGGGAGCTGGCTGCTTTCCAGCAGCAGCTGCAGAAGCAGCTGCAGGAACAGCAGCAGCAGTTCCAGCTGCGGATCCAGCAGCAGCTGTCCCTGCTGGAGGGCATCGTGTTGCGCCCCCCACTAGCGGCCTCCGGCCAGCGAAGGGCGGCGTCATACGCTGCCGCCGCGGCCTCGGCGGCTGCGCCCAGGGCGGGCCCGTCAGGGCAGACCAGGCGCGTGGCCACGGTCGCGAACCCCGCCGGAGCGGCCCCACAGGCCAAGAAACAGCAGCAGGTGAGGCCAACCCCTGCTGCTGCCCCTAAGAAGGGCAAGTCGGCACCGGCCACAAAGGCGGCGGGAGCCCCTGCTGTGGCGGCAAGCAGGCGGCCTAGGCCGCCTCCCCAACCTGCAGATCCTCCGGCCGAAGCCGGATGGCAAGTGGCCGGAGCCAAAAAGCAGGCTGGCAAGGCGGCTCGGGCTGCCAGGAGGCGTGAGCGGCAAAAGCTGCGGAAGCGGACGGCCCTCGCGGCCAGGATTCGCACCCCGCGCTCCACGGCTGTAGTTATCACACTGCAGCCGGAGGCAGCGAAAAAGGGTGCGACCTATGGCGAGGTCCTCCGTAAGGCGAAGCAGGCGGTGAACCTCACCGACCTCGGGATCACCGGGGGCTTCCAGATGCGGCATACCGCAACTGGTGCCCTAATGTTGGAGGTCCCCGGAGCCAACAGCGGCCCCACCGCAGACGCCCTGGCTGAAAGGATCAGGGCGATCTTCGACGCGGAGGAGGCCCGGGTGTCCAGGCCCACAAGATGCGTTGACATGCGCATTATGGGCCTGGACGATTCCGTAACGGTCGAGGAGGTCGTGGCCGCTGTCGCCAGGACGGGTGGGTGCCCTACCGATCAGGTCCGGGCAGGCACCATCCGTGCTGACGGCACTGGCATGGGGGCGGTTACTGTAAACTGCCCCGTGCCAGCGGCCAGGAGTATTACCGGGGAGGGTAAACGGCTTTTGGTGGGCTGGGTCTCTGCAAGAGTAAAGCTGCTGGAGCCCAGACCGCTGCGCTGCTACCGCTGCCACGTGGGCCACCACGTGGGGGTCTGTTGCGCAGCGGAGGAAGATCGCAGCGACCGCTGCTTCCAGTGTGGTCAGTCCGGCCACAAGGCCGATACTTGCAGCGCAGCGCCGCACTGCTACGCATGTGCGGCGGCAGGCAAGTCGGCCGACCACCGGGCTGGGAGCAGGACCTGCGATCCCCCTGCCAAGGCCAAGGGCAAGGTCCCTAGGCCCATCCCCGCGAGGATGCTCACCGCCGCGGCTGCCCCGCTGGCTGCTGCCGCCATCGCCTCCGCAGACGCCGCCGCCGCTACCACCGCGGCAGGACCCTCACGGAGGGCCCGGGAGGAGACTGTAATGGACTGTCAATAACGGCTCCATTACGTCTCCTCCAGGCGAATATCAACCACTGCGCCCCCGCTCAGGATCTGTTGCTCCAGAGCATGGCGCAGTGGTTGATCAACATCGCCGTTGTCTCCGAGCCGCACTTTGTCCTGCCCAGAGCCGACTGGGTTCAGGACCTGAGCGGCTCGGTGACACTCATTTCGTCGGCCGCCGCCGGTACCCCGGCACTCGAGGCCGTCAAGAAAGGCCGGGGTTGCGTGGCAGCACGGTTCGGGGACATAGTGGTGGTAGGCGTCTACCTGTCCCCGAACAGATCTCTCGCCGAACTAGACAGCTCCCTTTTGGAGCTGGATGCCGTCGTTGCTGGGTTTGACTCCAGCCTCCCCGTGGTCGTTTGCGGGGACTTCAACGCCTGGAACGAGGCTTGGGGTTCCCGGTTTACGAACCAACGAGGTCGAAGGGTGGAGGAATGGGCCCTAGGACAGGGCCTAGTCGTACAAAACCGGGGTTCTGTCCCCACGTGTGTGCGGATGCAGGGCGAGTCGGTGGTGGACATTACGTTCGCCAGCCCTGCACTGGCACCGCGCGTCGTCGACTGGCGCGTCATAGAGGAGGTGGAGACGTACTCCGACCACCGGTACATCCGGTTTGACGTCTCCGCCCAGACCTCGACCGTGCCGGTCCGACAGACCCCGTGTGGTCCGCGTTGGGCGCTGAGGCAGCTGGACAGGGACCTGCTCCAGGAAGCCGCGATAGTACAGGCCTGGGTGCAAGCACCGGACAGGCCTGTCGACATCGACGTCGAGGCGGACTGGTTCCAGGTGGCCATGTCGCAAATATGCGACGCGGCCATGCCCCGAGTCCGGCCAGGACGTGCCCGGCGCCAAGTACACTGGTGGTCGCCAGAGATTGCAGCACTGCGCGATGCGTGCAATGCTGCGCGACGCCGGTATACTAGACACCGCAGGCGCCGCACCCGTCCACCGGGTGCGGAGGCCATAGAGGCGGAGCTGTATGAGGGATACAGAGCTGCAAAGCGCACCCTCCGAGCGGAGATAAAGCGGGCCAAACTCGAGGCCCGCAACGTGTGGCTGGAGTCTCTGAACGTCGATCCGTGGGGACGCCCATACAAAATGGTGATGGAGAAACTCCGCCCATGGGCTCCCCCGCTGACTCAGAGTCTCCGGCCCCAGCTCGTGGAGGGTGTGGTGAGCGCTCTGTTCCCTACGCGAGGGGAGCATGCTCCCCCGCCTATGGCTCCGCCACCAGCAGCGGTGTCCGATGCGGACCACGACGGCAACGACGGCAACAATGCTCCAGAGGTGACCGAGGTGGAGATGAGAGTGGCGGTGCGAAGGCTGAGTGCCAAGAACACCGCCCCAGGACCCGATGGCTTGCCTGGAAAAGCCTGGGTCCTGGCCATGGAGGAACTCGGGTCTCGACTGAGAGGGCTCTTCAGCGCATGCATGGAGAGGGGCCAGTTCCCGCTTCGCTGGAAGACGGGGAAACTGGTCCTTATCGCGAAGCCGGGGCGCCCCGCGGACTCTCCGTCCGCGTATCGGCCCATTGTGCTGCTCGACGAGGTGGGCAAGCTCTTTGAAAGAGTAATTGCAGACCGCCTCGTCGTGCATCTGGCACGGAAGGGGCCGGATCTTGCGGACGGCCAGTTCGGTTTTCGCAGGAGGCGCTCCACTGTGGACGCCATCATGCGCGTGCGAGCCCTCACGACGGGGGATGCGGTGTCCCGGGGCAGGTATGTCTTGGCGGTGTCTCTGGACATCGCCAACGCCTTCAACTCCCTGCCCTGGAGTTGCATTGGTAGGGCACTCCGGTACCACCCGGTGCCCGACTACCTCTGTCGGGTGATCGAGGCCTACCTGTCGGACAGGTTCATCATCTACCCCGGTCATCAGGGGGAGTTGAAACGGCGAGAGATGTCGTGCGGTGTTCCGCAGGGATCGGTACTAGGGCCGCCCTTGTGGAACATCGGGTACGACTACGTGCTGCGCGCCGACCTCCCCGACGGGGTCAGCGTGGTCTGTTACGCAGACGACACGCTGGTCCTGGCGCGGGGACGGTCGTACCAGGCGGCGGTCGAACTAGCGACGCGCGGGGCTGCGACAGTCGTGGAGAGGATACAGCAGTTGGGACTCGAGGTGGCATTGCACAAGTCCGAGGCCATGTGTTTTCACGGCCCTCGGAGCGCGCCACCTCCGGGCTCCCAATTAACGGTAGGAGGAGTTCACATCGGCGTCGGGTCGACGATGAAGTACCTGGGACTCGTCCTCGACAGCCGGTGGAACTTCAAGGAGCATTTCCGACGTCTGGCTCCCAGATTGAATGCGACCGGGGCTGCGCTCAAGCGGCTCCTGCCGAACCTGGGGGGTCCAGACGCCTCCTGCCGGAGGCTCTACGCAGGCATCGTTCGGTCCATGGCCCTTTACGGTGCGCCGGTGTGGGCGCCATCGCTACGAAAGCGAGTGGCGGCCCGGCTAACCGCCTGCCAGAGGGTCATGGCCATCCGTATGATTCGCGGATACGTACGTACGGTGTCCTGCGAAGCGGCGAGCCTCCTTGCTGGCCTACCACCGTGGGATTTGGAGGCAACAGTCCTTGCACACATGCATGATTTACGCGTGGAGATGCAACGTCGGGGCGAAACTCCGCTGCCGCGACAAGTCGCGGCATGGCGGACAGAGCTCCGGCGGGATCTCATGGTGAAATGGCGAGAGCGATTGTCGCAACCTCGTGCTGGGCACGCCACGATCGAGGCGGTAAGGCCCCTCTTTGAGGCGTGGCTGGAAAGGCCCCACGGCGTCGTCACCTTCCGTTTGGCGCAGGTGCTGACCGAACACGGCAAGTTCGGTCCGTACCTGTACAAGATTCGTGCGGAGACGACGCCCGGGTGTCGCCACTGTGCGGACCGCCCGGTGGACACGGTGGAGCACACAGTCGAGGTGTGCCCCGCTTGGGAAGAGCAGCGCCGTGTCCTCGTGGGGGCGATCGGCGGCGATCTCTCGCGCCGGGGCTTGGTTCAAGCCATGCTCCGGAGCGAGGAGGAGTGGCAGGCGGTCGCCTCCTTCTGCGAAGCAGTAATGCTAGTAAAGGAGGAGGCCGACCGCCTTAGGCAAAGGCGGACACGCCGCCGCCGCCGCCGGGTTTCCGATCCCAATTTCCGGCCACCGTAGGCGCGGGCTCGCGGACGGTGGGCAATGGGTAGCTCGCTGTCCGTCCGTCCGGTAACAGACCGGTCCGAGCTCAGGTCGTCTACGGCGCGCACCGTTCCCGCGCGCCTCAAGGAGTTGTCAGCAAACTGTAGGGGTCCAGCAGGGCCGAAGCCTACTGGGGCCAAAGGTTATGTGAGACTGTCACCAAAGGCCCCAGGATAAAGGCAAGGAATGGAAAGGTAGGTTTTTAGTCAGTAAAAGTCTGACACTGTTTCCCGCCCCACCCAAGGGCGGGATTCGTCATTGGATGATTTTACCTACCACAAAAAAAAAAAAAAAAAAAACCTATGTACATATAATAACACAGAACATTATTCGTCTTAATTATATCTACAAAAAAGTCCGCGATACCACATTTCTATCTTTTATATGTTATCTTTTATATTTCTTTAAGTAAACGTCAGCTGTGCGAGGCCAATGAACAGTAGGTAGTTAGTACGCAACGACTGACAACTACCTACAAGGTTATTGAATTGTTTACTTAAAGAAATTAATTTCGTACATACGTACTTATATTTATTCAAGTTTTTGAAAAAAAAAAACCTTTATTTTTAAAAAATTTTCCTCCCTCCCCTTCGCGGTATTAAAACGACTAAAATTTAACGGTGTATAAAAATATTATTTAACATTATTATAATTCAAGTAGGTAAATATAAACGGTTATGCCTTTGAGAATTTTATTATCTTCATCAGCCATCATATTAATACATTGTCTTTGGTCACTCCTATGAACAATTTCTTGCTGCCAAGATCAAACGTTTTATGTATTCGGTTACGTGTCTTTTTGTAATCTATAAATAGGACTAAGGTTTTTGTAGTAGACACTAATCTACAATGAAATAACTATGTATGATGATGTAATATACCATTTGCTAAGTTTATATATCGGCTCGCTATCCTCACTAGAACACGTCTTCACTCTGCGGCGGTGGGACGCAGACTGACTCTCCCCACCCCGCACGCTGCGTGGAGTGTAGGAACGAGACGACAGATGTTTGACATTGTGTGTGTGTGTGGTTGTATAGTTGTGCGTGTGTCTGTTTGTATGTTTGTTATGATCGTGTATGCTACAGTTTTGTTTTATTTTTTTAACCAGTTATATTCCAAGCAATTATGTTTTCTCGTGCGAAGCTCAGTAATTGTTTCTCTATGGAAAAAAACTAGTGAATATAAATGTCTAGAATATTCTAGTATTATATTTATTATGTTTAATGGGTTGAAAAATCATTCAATGATTTCTCTCGCTCTAGGGTGGAGCGAGAAGGCGTGTCAGACTTTTACTGAGAAACTCCTGATTTCTGATTTAAGCATTTTATGTTGGGTATTTCTCATACTGTACTTAAGCCTGGAGATCGGTCCATTTAAGTTTGACACGTTCATAACTTAAAATACTTCATTCAGAAATCCGCTTTTAAATCACACCCTCCTTCAGTTGCCCTTTGTGTTCTAGGACCACGGTGTCCCTTTCAGAAATTCCCCGTTGCCCTATATTGACATCGGCCCTGCTGGACTTACGGTGCTGCTTGCTGACATCTACTTGAGAAATGATTTTTTAAACAATTACTACTAATTTACATATTTAAAAAAACTGGGCAAGAGCGAGTCAGACTCAATAAGTTTGATCACGTTTGCTCTGTATAGAAGCTAGTAATGGGTTAATAGTTATCTCTGATTATATTGACTCTACAATAACTAACATCATCATCATCATCGTTTCAGCCGAAAGACGTCCACGGCTGGACACAAACCTCCCCCAAGTGTCGCCACAACAAACGGTCCTACTTTGTGTTTCACCGGGCCTCAAGTTTGCTATTACAATAGTGTCAGAATGGTCTATCATTGATTTCATAATTGTTGATTTTAACAACTTTCATAATCTACTATATTGGCGTCATTATGACTTTCCAATGATCAACCACTAACACTCCTTTGAAAGAAATGGCATAGAATGGTAATCTCGTACTTACCTATATAATGACAAATGAATGTCTCCATTTTATCGTAACAAAAACCAAATACTGATACAATAACAAAACATTGAAAACGCCGGCCGGCGGCCGCTCTAAATAATAACAGTAAGCAGTAATGTCAATTTGACTTTGACAGCTAAAAGATCACTGACCGACCAATGATCGGTCATTATGAGTTTTGCAGAACTTTTACCTAGCTGTTTTTAGCAAAATGACAATGGGATCGTGTTGGAATGACGAATTTATAAAAATAGCAGACATGGGCCTCTGGTCTTCGGTCCACCTTGTAGAAGGCCTTCCAACAGTTCCAAAGCTGCGTTGTCGCCTCTCCGGAACCTTTCAGCCTCCATGACCATCTGTCCTACGAGCATTGAGCTCTGCCCACTGCCACTAAAGTATGACAATTCTTCGGAATACGTCCAAGATAGTAAATTCAGAATATTCTAAGAAAATTTTCATAATGATTTTGTATAATTAGTTTTTTGAGGCACCTCAACATTTCAGTCGAAAGACGCCCACTGTTAGACATAGGCCTCTCCCAGGTGTCGCCACAATGAAGGGTCCTGTGCGTCTCGCACCCATCGGATTTTGCAACCCTTCTATTCAACCATTATGTTGTTTCATATCTCTGATAAATCCGACTCCAAAATTAATAGACCAATTTTTGTTTTTTTTTAGCTAGCAATGCCTGTTCGCCCCAAAGGCGTGCACATCATCAACTACTCTTGGATCCTGAACACCTTCTTCTACATCTTCAAGAGATTCATCCCCCAGGAAGCGTGGCAGTACATCCACTTCCATGGCAATGACCTCAAGTCCCTGCATAAGCATATCGACCTAGAATGCCTACCTCCCAGGTAAATTTAGATTTTTCTTGATTCAAAAGTTAAATAGTACATTTTAATACATCGACCTATATTCTTGCGATAGACAAGCACGTTCATATAAACTATTTGTCAAAATACTGAAAAGTTCAAACAAAAAATCGCTGCAGCGCTAGATTGCCATTATATCGTCTAACAAAATTTTTAAAACTTACAGCGCTAAGACAGCTTATAGAGGATACTTTTTCGCGACCAAAAGGTCTAAAGCGCCATGCATTTCCTAGTACTTACGCGTTTAGTTCAACTTAGTGCAATGACATGTCATCTATATAGATTTTTATACCGCAGAAGTGACACAGTTTTTTGCCTACAATACTTCATTACAATAATACTCTATTTCAAAATGTAATTATAGTGTATGTAAAAACGAGATGTCAATAACAGTAAAACAAATAAATAAATCAGTAATCACTAATAAGACTACAAGTTCAACTGAACCTAATTCAAATTTAATATTAACCTGCACGTAATATGGTACGTAATAATTTACGAACCATATTACGTGCAGGTAGGTAATCCTAAGTGCTAACGAATGACAGCATGCTTAACAACAAAACTTACCGATGAAAACTGATACCTCATGATTTGCTGACATTTCGTCGTAATTTATTTAAAAAAAAAATCATTGTTATTAATTATACAAAAAAAGAAAGAGCATTAAATAAAATATTTAAAAATTTAGTGCGAAGTCTGTATTTGGTAATCTAGCTGTAGGTAAAAACCTAATTCAGCTTTTTGTGGGAGGGACCATCTGCTTGTTTTAGTCTATGATTGTAAAATGGGGAAGAGTTTAAATATAATAATATCTTCTCTAACGTACTATTACGATAGTAGAAGCTATTACATTGCTTGAACAACCGATGGTTTTACTTACTTGACTATAAAATTATTATATATGTCCAAGTTCATTTAAATTTGTATTTATAAGCGTCGCTCTGACACTGCATGAACGTCAAAACTGCACTAATGCCATCAATGTAAAAGTGTTCGGCCTGCAGGTCAATTAAGTGAAGTAAAGTGATTGTACGGCACGCCTCATCTAGTGCGTAGTACATATATATCAATGTTTTAATACAAGTGGAGAAACTTTTTCATTGCAACCGAGACTAAATTTACCCAGCTGCACAGGCAAGGGTGTTATGGAACTGAGTGCTGCTGTGATAATTTCCACATGTATCAAACGATGTTTTTCAATATGGCATTAAATTCGACATTTCTTTTAAAAATAACAGAAATAAATAAGTTAGAAAAAAATATTTAATAGTACTATTTTTCCGAGGCTTAACTTTTACAGGTTGAAGGAGAAGCTAAGAGAATAACAAATTCTACATATTCTATAATTCTAAATATTTTTGAATTTAGAACACAGATAAATGTTAATTTGCTAGATACTCGTAGCAAATCATTGTGGTAATAATTATGTTTAATTATTATTTTCTGTTTGTATAACAAATTAAAATTTTCATGAAATATTAAAACCTTAAAAATAGGCGCCTCTTTACTTAAAAAAAAAAACACCTTTGTCCGGGACGAAAAAGAAAAAAAAGCCCTTGCGATAAATTAAAAAAAAAATCTCGACGGTGACGTGCATGGCATGTTGAACCTTATTGTAGTGTGATAAGAAACAGTTTTCGAGTAAGTATATTGAAAAATAATTACGTACGTATTAAAAACCTTAATTTAATCAGGTATGGAGGCACCTGCAGGTCTGGTGCATCACTGGGGCACTGGTTGAAGAAGATCAAGAAGTACAGAGACGAACAGTTCGACAAGGAGATGAAGCAAATAGGCTATGTTATAAAAGAGTGATTTGGTTTACTGATATCCTAGTACACCTCATGGATTCTAGTTCAAAATTCATTCCAAACTATGCTGTTTACAATCGTTTTTTAGACGCCATTGTTTTTAATTTCCAATAAATTCAATTCAATATGTTTTCAAGGATTAATAGAAAGAAAGAAAAACATTGATTCGCACAGGATAAACAACAATAATAAAAAAAAATAAAAAATGTAAACTAATCTATAAATTACTTAAAATTAAATTACAACACTAAATGTTTGTGCGAGACTAAAAAGGCTCCTATTTCAATATATGCTGTGATATTTAAAAAAAAAATGTAAACAATTTAGCACAGGTATTCTGTGCGATGAGTGCGAGTTGTTTTGTTGAAACGTTTACCGCGTTGAGCCCTCTAATTGGTTAAGAGCTTGGAGCAGGCCAATCGGAGCGCCGAACGTAATAAACGTGTCGATCGTGTTAACAGTCCCCCTAGCTAAGTTATAACCGTTTCGTTTCGATTCTCTTGCGTCGAACGCCTCCAGTCGGCCACGCCTTCAATTCCTTGTTCTGACTACGTGACTGATAGTTGAGATGATGTCAGAACAAAGGAATTGGAGGCGTGGCCAACACGAGGCGTTCGACGCAAGAGAAACGAAACGAAATGATGGTAACTTGGCTAGGCCTGCTGATGATGACGGACACACTCACGAAACACAGACTAGAGAAAGGAGGGTCCAGTTTTATTAGAACCATATCAATTATGTGATGCATTTAGTGATTTATAATATATTAAGTATTTTTAAGTGAATTCGGTGATAGAAATCAATTGATCGCTATTTTTGGATAATCTTAGAACGTTAAGTTTTAGAACTAGACATACATATTTTTGGGTCTAGTCAATATGTCAATTAAAGATAGTATGTAATGTATGAAATAGTAAGTGGGTTGGTCAGGGTAGAACATGACTGGAAATGTATATTAATTATGTGTCTTAAAACAAGTTAAATTATACAACATTTAACTAGAATAATACACGCCAATTAGAAATTTAAGGACGCCCAACCCGTGATTACTTTTCCTTTAAAACAGTCCTTACGTGATTATGAAGTCATCACACATCTTTCTCTAGATATTTCGGAAATACAAATGTCTTGTGGGTATTATCTAGGTTTCTGTTGAAATTAAAACGTAAAGGAACCAATTGTCAAGAATTATATTGTTTGTATTTGACTGTTTGATGCAAAAAAAAAATCTAATTTAGTAAAGATCTTTGAAAATTTGATATTTTGTGTGAACTTTTAGCCTATGGAGAATATATTTATAGGAACCTTGTCCATTTAATTAATATTCTGAATGGCAAAAAAATTTACAAAGTTTTATTAAGATTTTTAAAACACCATGTATTTCCATACGAAGTTAAGGTTCACCGAGCGTTCGGACGTTATCTTTCGTTTTTCACGTTTCCACAAAAATCGTACATAGTTTGTTGTTTCAAACAACAAACTCTTAAACCAAGCTCACCTTATTATAGATAGATCAGGAAGGGCACTTAAGTTGCTTGAAATTTTCTGTAATGCAAGCAGATTGTTTTTTTTTTTTTAAGAAATTTTAGGTATTTATTGGACTTTGAAATCAAAATTTATCAAGAATTTATTAAAATTACCTATTTAAAAAATACGTAGCTGAAATATATAATATACTTTAAATTGTGCGCATTAAGTTAGATGTTGTATATTACGTGCCTTAAAAAAAAAAATAGCCATAAGATTGTAAATTATTAAATATAAAATATTGAGTCAAATATATTAATGGCATAATTATAAGATATTTTGTGATGTTCCTTCAAAAAGTGTAATTTTTTAATTAAATATTTTTACAATAATGTGCTTTTAATTATTAAAAAAATATATATATATTTACAAATGGATAAAAAAAGGAACTTATTGGGCATCAAAAAATTCATCCACATCGATGTCAACGGGACAAGTGTCCAGAACGCTGGCAGTATTGCCACGTTAGATGGTAATGCTGATTCGTTGACTGAAGTACAGCCCAGCCCTCTGGTCACGTACCTCTATAATAAGAAAAACTACATATCACAAAACCAGAACTATCATGTCCACCACGTGACCTCAGACCCTTCAACCCTGTGACCTAAAAACAAGAATGTCAAGATGCCACAAAGGATAAAACTGGACAATGAATATAGAAGGCCCTTGTGTAAGAGCCTTCACACACTGGAAAGGTATGGCGTCTGTTTTTGTCTTATTGTTTAGGACGATGTTACGTTTGTGTATTTGTAATCCTAAAATTAATTATCAAATCTCTCTCAGACCAACAAAAACTGATCTTATGGATATATCGTGGCCAGATCATAGAAATTGATCACTTCTTGATATGGCCAAGTTAAAAAACTGGCCAGTACCTCTACCATGAGTTTTAAGCAATAGTATTCGTCGCTACTCGATATCGACGCCGTAAATATTTTGTATGGCAAATTTTGGTTCTGCAAGTGACCGCTAGAGGCACTGCAAAATTTGCCATACAAAATATTTACGGCGTCGATATCGAGTAGCGACGAATACTATTGCTTAAAACTCATGGTAGAGGTACTGACCATTATAAACGTTAAACTTTAATGATATGTCAATCCTCGTTCACCCTACTTTCTTTACACTTTTCATTATCATAGATATCATTCATCAACGATATGGCCAAACGAGGATTAACATAATTATCATTAAATGTTAACGTTTAAACGATTTAGCCAGTTTTAGTTGGCCAAATCATGAAGTGATCAATTTCTATGATCAGGCCTCGACAGATAATAATTAATATATAGGATATGTTTTTTTTTTTCCTTTTAATATCGGAACACTGAAATTAATATTCACGAACTTCTAGTTGTCTGGCGTTAGTTTTCTACTCAACATTAAATGATATTGATTTTCTTACTCATGTACATACCTACATTTATAATAGGCTAAATTTTGATCGTTTTAATCCCGTGGAGGGTCGATCCGGTACATGAAACGCTCTTTATAAATATAAAAATAAAGTATTTTTTTTCTAAAACTCGAATTAAAATACGCATTTTTTAATTTTATCTTTACGAATCGATAGTGTTCCATGTACCAGATCGACCCTCCACGGGATTAAAACAATCAATATTTAGCAGAGTATATCTAAAAAAATGCAATAAAAACAGAGGCCTATAGACAGCAGCAGCATGAAAATTCGGCTATGGTAAGTGATTACGATGTGTAGAAATATAGAACAATGTCGCTTTGACGATTTGTGTGAGAGATCTCTAACTGTTCTACAAACCATTACTCAAAGGTTTTATGTTCTCAAATGATAGCCCACCTGATATTTTAGAACATCATAAAACTCGTTGGGCTCGTCTCGGCAATATTATCGAAATGTAGAAAGATTGTTCATACTATGGAATGAAGAAATAGGTATATTTTACATTTCTTAAGTTTCAGACATGAAATTTTCTAATGGCAATAATTTAGCTAACACAATTACATTATTTATTTAGAAGGTCTCAAATATAAAAAGCATTTGGTATGTGCTATAGTTGTATCAATAAAACTTTTTTTTATATATATATATTGGTATGAACTAGCCCTTGACAGTGATCCCATCTGACTGTAGGCAGTGATGCAATCATTGATGGTGAGGCTAGCTTCTTATGTGTCTATTCACTCTAGCCTTGAAAACACTCAAATAATACTCGGACGGGAAAACAGCAGCAGGTAAATTGTTCCAATCTTTCAATGTACGCTGTATAGACGACAAGGCAAAACGCTTAGTGTGGACTGTAGAGACTGTTGTTTCAACAACGTAATGCCCCATTTACACGTGGGCCCAGCCTCGGCCAATCGCCATTGTATAAAAGGGGTTACCCGGATTACACAATGGCTACACAATTGCGACTGGTCAAGCATGGGCCAACGTGTAAACTAGGCATATGGTATACCTATATATATCACCGTACGTCGGGTTATCCGATGGTATAAATGAGATGGCGGAATCAAGTCATGCAATTGACGTGCACACTCTCCAAAATGTAACCTGTAAAATACCGAAAAGCTGGCTACTCTACGCCTGTGCTCAAGGCTTTATAGATTGGACTTAACATCTAGATTACCAATTAGCCTTTTCGCACGCCTTTCTACCGAGTCCAAAGCTGCCAGGTGGCATTTTGCAGCACCAGCCCAAATGTGGCTGCAGTACTCCACACACGATTGGACCTGCGCTTTGTATAATATTAAAAGTTGTCCCGGTGTGAAGTACCGTCGGACCTTTGCAAGAACGCCAAGTTTCCTAGCAGCTATCTTGGCATTGGACTCACTGTACCGCCCAAAATTAAGGTCTGAGGACTACTCCCAAGAGCTGAAGGTGTGCACAGGTCGGTGCACCACAGGGATACATTCTAAAAAGCAGGAGCCAAGGTGAACGGGCTCTTTTGGCGGTGAACAGACACGCTTGTGTTTTGGCGGCGTTTAACCTACTAGACGATCCATAACGACAACCTTTCCGCCGCCACGAGTGTACGACTGAGAAGACGTCCATTTTGCCTACATGTGCGCAATGTTCTGTTACGTCTGAGTAATGAGTTTGCATAAGATTATATGCAGACTCATGCGTATACTCATAAGTTAGCATACTGGTTGAATAGTAGTTCGAAGGATGTCAGCATCTTCTAGAATTAGTTTGAATATTTGTAAGAATATAATGTTTTATTTGTGGCGACATCTATGTCGTCACAAATGAACTAATCCTGCATCGCGCAAGTAAGATTCGCGGCGCGATTGGAACATATAGAACAAACCCGAAATCATCTATCGGGCAGTAGCCCACCAGACATAACACCTGTCTGGTCGGAGGATCCTCCCTTTTCAACGGAGGTATGTGGGACTTTACTCTCTGTTCCACCACCTCCAAACTGGTGACCCTCGACAAAGAACGTCAGCGCAGCCTTCGTGCAGCTACTACTTCGTGACGTCATCATCACTTCCTCAAGCTTTCGAGCAGCGAGCCATACAGCCAGCACCTACGGCTATATGGGTATCCTGACCACCAGCATGCCTACTTGGTCATACCTGGTCATCACCCTCAGCTTCATCAGCGACCTTGGCTAAGCACTTGCACCTTCGGCCAGTCATATGAAGAGCTTTCTCCTGGTCGACGACAGCAGTCAAGCCCTACGTCGCACAGCACCGCTCCGACTCACTGGAGCCAGCCGCACTACTCCGACTCACTGGAGCCTGCAGCATCCTATCCCGACTCACTGGGGTAGCACCACCCCGACTCACTGGGGCATCACCGCAGACAGTTCCGACTCACCGAGAACTATGCGGAATCCGGTTCCGACTCACTGGAACCAACCTCCATTGGCCTGGCACGCATCACGACGCCGCAAGAAGCATCAAGAACCATCGATCTCCGATCTCCGGAGGGGAGTGATGTAGCGACATCTATGTCGTCACAAATGAACTAATCCTGCATCGCGCAAGTAAGATTCACGGCGCGATTGGAACATATAGAACAAACCCGAAATCATCTATCGGGCAGTAGCCCACCAGATATGACACCTGTCTGGTCGGAGGATCCTCCCTTTTCAACGGAGGTATGTGGGACTTTACTCTCTGTTCCGCATACCCCCCAATATTGTTTTATAGTGAGTGCTATGTAGTCGTTCGAAGTGGAAGGAAGTATTTTTTTAATATATCGACATACAAAATCTGAGTGATTTTATTTATAGATAGTTGATCCCGGTAGTCGAGCCTGCAGCAGCCAAGGTTCGACAGTTCTAACTTAATTTGCATTGCGCATCACATTGGGGATCATTTTGATCCCCTTATATAAAGTGCGGTTTTAAACACACCAGTCAATATGGCGCAGTCTTATGCAAGATTAATTGCCAATTCTAGCTCTCATTGGTTATCATGGTCGAAGCGTTTAATTAAAAACTGGCAATTAACTAACTTCGCCAAAATAAATTGAGAAGAAACCTTAAAATTCGTTTTTATTTCAGCTTGTGATAATGAAATGCCTACCTACCTAGTATGGATTACCTACTGTATAATAAAAAAACTTTACGTAACGATGAACTACAGTACGGCCGACGGATCTTGGCGCGTCTGAAGTTCGGCTCTGCGAACGTTAGCGCTTGTGCCCTCGTAAAAAAAAAATGATTTATAAAAACATTGGCATTTGTTTTTATAAATCATTTATTTATTTCGCGCGCTGATTTTGAGCGCTAAAGTTCGCAGAGCCTAACTTCGGGCGCGCCAAGATCCGTCGGCCGTACTGTAATCTACGGTAAAATTACTCTCCTTCAGAATCTTTTGAAATGGGAATTAAAGAAAAAAAAAACGTTTATCATGACTTACGAAGTCGTAATAAATTAAAAATACATAGGTAATGGAAAAACAAAAAGTAAAATCGGCACAAGATGAAAAAGGTGCCTAACTCAGCATATGCTGCGATATTTAAAACAATAAATAACGCAGCGCTGAGGACCCGCTTTGATGCCACGGTCACACTCACAGACATTAACTATCGAATTAAAATCATAAATGAAAAAATCAGTCAGTGACATGTCCCACTCTAGGGTGGAACGGGAGGGTGACTATTACTGAGTAAAACACACCTGCACTGTCGCCTGCTGCTGAGTTGCCTTTTTGCGTTATAGGAACTCGGGTTTTTTTTTTCTGAATTTTTTGGTGGCTCTGCTGGGCCCCTATGACTAATGAAAATAATATTTTGGGACAAAGGAAGCATGTAGTTTGGGACGAACCAGATTTTTTTTATGGTTCGAACCATAAAAATGAAGGACGAACGAAGAACAAATCCTTTTCGCATGCGGCCGTCTCCTTTATTAGCATTACAGGAGCAGGAGTCGACAATATACCATTCTCTCTCCATTCCAGGCCATGGCTTGAACCAGGGCCTGGCGCGAGAGGTCGCCGCCGCCAATCGCATCTACGAGAACAGGGCAGTGCTCCGCCCAAATATCTTACTGAATACATCATGTAATCAGTAAGACAACACGATACAAATTATCTTAAATAAATCAAGATGAAAGTTACACAAGGTACCTAAAGCATACTAATTGAAGAATTAACCCACAATTTCAAAAACACAATCCTTCATCTCCAGACAACTTTGTCAAATACCGTCTTGTTTCCGTAACGATCAATCTTCGCCATATTTCTGCCTCCCTGGTACAATAATATATTACCGGTGATTAATCAATAAGCCTCTCCCCCTATCCTACCAAAGTTACCTGTGGTAAGTGGCAAACGAGACGGCAAGTCGGGTTGTTCCCGCCATAACTCCTTTGACGTATGAGGATTGAGTATCGATAGGACGATACGGATCAATCATATTGAGATGCTGGGTATATTTGACTGTATTAATAAGCTAGGAATTTTTATTTTAGCGTCATTTTAACACTGTATTGTATATGTCGGATCCGGCGTTGATTTGTTGACAACAAAACATGGCACGCCATCTAGTGGCGACTAGAAGAAATAGAGGTGGCGCGCCTAGACAGAGTCAGCCATTTCCGCTTTGGCTACGAGCTTCGGGAACGAGAATCCGCCGAGTACAGCGGACACTCTCAGCCAGGCCGTCGCAGAGTCAAGTCGTTCTGAAACTGTCCGTTTTGTTGTTTGTACCTACTCGTAATAACAGTGCACTATACCGAAATATATTGAGATGTAAACTGATTCAGTTCCTAACCGTTTTTATTCATTGCACGATACCCACGTAGGCCCACCTGGTAGATGATCAGAGCTTGAACCATCCTGAACGAGCCGTCATATATATAGGGTGACTGGTAATTAGTGAACGATACTTAAACACGTGATTGTAGTCATGATAACAAACCACTTTTACTATGGGACCAAACCTGAAATCGGGAAATAAATCTGCCAAGTTCAGTACATTTTGCCCAGTTAGGCGAACATAAATGTACTGAACTTGGCAGATTTTTTTCGCGACTTCAAGTTTGATTCTATAGTAAAAGTTGTTTGTTATCATGACTACAATCACGTGGTTAAGTATCGTTCACTAATTAACAGTCACCCTATACATATATGTAGGTTTATTTTATTTGTCTAAATATTTGAACCCTTGTTTTTATTAATCCTTTTTTTATGCACCTGCCATGTTTTCTCTTCACCACCCTTGGTTGACTGGTAGAAAATGCTTAAGGCATTAAGTCCGCCTGTGTACCTTTGTGTTGCATGAAGTTTTAATAAATAAATAAATCACACTAATATTAAAAAAGCTAATAACATATTAGCTTTTTTATATGTATGTTTGTGAGAATAAAATCACTCTTTGATGTTCTAACCGCGGAGCAGATTTAGACGAAAGTTGATACATGAATAGACCATGTCCTGTAATACCGTAAGCACGGGCTTGCGGACGGCGAACATCCGACCGTCAGGTAACCGTCCGGACGGAGCTCAAGTCGTTGACGGCGCGTATTGTTCCACGCGCGCTTCAAGGATTTGTCAAAAATCCGTAGAAGCTCAGCAGGTTCAAAGGCTACCGAGGCCAAGGATCGGCTTCTGAAAGGAAGATTCGGTCCAGGTATGAAAAGCAACGAAGCAACCGGAGTGGATTTTTATTCAGTAAAAGTCTGGTACTATTTTCCGCTTCGCCCAAAAGCGGGAGATGTCATTGGATGATATTGTCTCCTAAAACCAAAAAAATGTCCTGGAATAGGGTGTATGATCCTTTTTATTCTAGGAGTATGTTCACTTGAAAAATTTTCGACTTCCATGCGGACAAAGCCGCTGGTTGAAGTTAGTGTACATAATATTTAGGACGCCAGACATAACAAGCAATAATCAAGCTTAAAGCGTTTACAATTATAGAACATTCCTTTTTATTAAGTCAGTTTACCTAGACTTATAGGTATTTTAATTACGCTCTGATTAAAAATCATAACGATAAAAAGGAAAGGATATATTTTCGTGAATGCCGAAATAAGGAGGTTACGTCAATTAACCATAGCAATTCCCGTCAAAGTTCGACCAAAAAAAGAATATAAAAAAGTGCTACTGAACTTTTGCTATTCTGCTCTGCTCTGCTCAACACGGGTGGTTTTTATTCGATAAAAGTCTGATACTCGCTCTGGCTACACCCAGAGCAGGATAAGTTTTTTTTTTAAACAGTTGCTTCACACTAGGAATAAGTTCTATATCGTTGTCACGTTCACAAATACGAAAATTCGAACAAGGCCCATCAACTCGAGACACGCAGTGCAATAGCCAATCAACCCCCCCCCCCCCCCCCCTAGCCAAATTACGACCGTTTAGTTTCGATTCTCTTGCGTCGAACGCCTCGAGTCTTTGTTCTTTGTTATGACAGCGTGACCGAGCGTTGAGATGACGTTGGAAACAAAAGAATTGGAGGCGTAGCCAACTTGAGGCGTTCGACGCAAGAGAATCGAAACGAAACCGTTGTAACTTGGCTAGGCCTGCAAAGCCGCCCAAAGTTATTTTATTTCTTATGATATAAACCAGTGCTTGACTGCGATCCCACCTGACGGTAAGCCGTGATGCAATCGTTGATGGTGAGGCCCACTATTTTATTAAGAGCCTTTTTTACCCGACTGCGCCAGAAGGAGGGTTATGTTTTTCGAGAGTATGTATCTATGTATGTATAATTGTTTGGCACGCTCTGCAGCCTGAACGGCTCGATGGATTTTTGCTTGAGAGGTGTCGTTAGATTCGTATTTACTGTGAGGGTGACACTGGGTATACCAAAATAAAAAAAAACAAAATGGCGGATTTTTGGCGCGAAATTCAAATGTTTGGCACGCTCTGCGGTCTGAACGGCTCGATGGATTTTAGTTTGCGAGGTGTCGTTAGATTTGTAATCACTGTGAAAGTGATATCGTAATAAAATAAAACTAAAAAAATAAAAATAAAAAACGGTAATTTAAAAAACTAAAAAGCCCGACTGCTTTCCTGAGTATTCATGAAAAAGCCCTAAAACAAGAAAGTCGTTGTACCCGATTGCACTAAACTATATAATATTTTAAATACAAGATAAATTGTAGCAGTCGGGACCCATTAACCCGGCTGACTTTCTAGAATGTGGTTTTAGGGCTTTTTCATGAATACTCAGGAAAGCAGTCGGGTTATTTAGTTTTTTAAATTACCGTTTTTTTTAGTTTTTTTTGCCTTGATGACACCTAAATTATAATTGGAGAATGACCGCAGCAGACAAATGGTTCCAGTCTTTCGATGTACGCGGTATAAACGAAGAGGCGAAACGCTTAGTCCGCCTGAGTAATACAATCTAAGGAAAATAACTGCAAACTTAGCCAAGTTGATAATCTACAATCGTTAACGCTATTAGAAAACTAATCAAATATATGGGATGACATCATCTCAACAAAATTCGTAGCCACATCGTTCAAAATGACAGAATGAAATTATTGTAATCGCTTTTACAATATTCAGTCAGCGCTACATCCTGTTTTATGATTTAAATGATATTTACGCTGAGGCGTTTCGATTTCAGAAAGAGACTCGACACAAAACGGTCGTAGGTACAGTACATTCGGTCGACATAACTTGGCGACTCTGGACATAGGCTCTGCGAACTTTAGCTATTAAATAAATGCCAATAATAGTTGTTATTGCTATTAAGGCCAGGTTCTACTCATTTCAAACTTTATTAAACCTTTGGAAATCCACAAATATAAAAGAGAACACCACGAATTTTATTAATATTGACTATATGACCAAGCGTCGGCCAAAAATCAGACTCGCCAAGTTACGTCGGCCATATTGTAACTTGGCTAGGGCTGCAGGTGAGATAAATAACACGACACCATTTCCTAATCACACAATAGACAATACTCTCTTACAAGTTGTCAATATAGAGCTACTTCAGCCATCTTGACCTGGGTCAGCAAATACAAAGAAAATAAAAAGTCCGCTCCGAAAAGTTACACGGACCCTTCGCAAATAATGTATTATGTACCATTGTGATCCGTTTCAAATGTTCTCTGGAACTCAAGTTTACGACTGTATTTGACTCCATCAACTTATATGGATACGACAAAAATATATAATATACAACATTATTTTTAGTATACTTATGCGAAACCCGAAACACGTATCTAGTATTTTTATGTAAAGAATCTATGTACAAAATTTCATAACTGTATCATGTCTCAAAGTTATAAGCTTGTTATGTTATCTTTTCCGCACAAATACATGGTCACTGGGCCATCCGGGCGACTGAGCTTTTAGGCACCTACCATATTGTCTCTTCGTTGACTGGGAGAGAATGCTTAAGGCATTAAGTCTGCCTTTGTACTTTGTGTTGCATGAAGTTTAAATAAATAAATCGTTTATTGTGGATCATAGGTTCATAAGATGTGGTTTCAGTTGCAAGCTCAGCTATGTCCATCGACCCATCTTGTGGGAGCCTTCCAAAGCGCAATCACCACTCTAGAACCTATCGTCCCTATCGACTATCCATTCTACCAATGTGTCCTGCCCACTTTTTTTTTTTATTGTAGGTAAAATCATCAAATGACAAATCCCGCCCTTAGGTGGGGCGGAAGATAGTGTCAGACTCTTACTGAATAAAAAACTACCCTGTTCCATTCATTGCCTTCGATTCTGAGCCCTGGGTTTCATTTTCACCTAACCCTTGGCCCCAGTAGGCTTCGGCCCTACTAGGCACCTGCAGTTTGCTGACAATTCCTTGAGGCGCGCGGGAACACTGCGCGCCGTAAACGCCTTGGGCTCGGACCAGTCTGTTACCGGACGGGCGGACAGCGAGCTACCCATTGCCCACCGATGCAAGCCCGCGCCTACGGTGGCCGGAAATCGGGATCGGAATCCCGGCGGCGATGGCGGCGTGTGCGCCTTTGCCTAATGCGGTCGGCCTCCTCCTTGCCCTGCCCACTGCCACGGTGACCTTGGTTCTCCTGCGGATATCTTCATTCCTAATGCGATCAGGCAAGGAAACACCGAAAAAAACCTAACCTGTCTTTTATAAGATGGCTGTAAATATTAATGTAGGAATATATTTTAATTTCATTAACTAATGGCAAGCTTCACGAAAGAAATCTAAAACATCTTGTTTAAATGTTCATACATTTTGATGGACAGCCTGTTGATCTGAGCTCAACATCAAAGGCATGTCATGTCGTAATCTACTTGGAAGATAGGTATAATGAAGTATTACTGTTGATGTCCCTTTTATATTATTTAGTTTACTAATCCCGCTCAGTACCTACAGACATTTTTGAATATTAATACCGACAAGCTTTTGCCTGCGGCTTCGCTCCCGTCAACTGACTACTCTATTCTACTTTACTCTACTCTAGCCTAGTTTTTTCTTTCATAAGAACCTTCTCCTGACAAGAATAAACACAACAAAAAAAAGAATTAGAGAAATCGGTCCCGCCGTTCACGCGTCATAGCGTGACCAAGGGAAATAGGGATTCATCTTTATATACCGTAATATTTTAGTCGTTTTAATCCCGTGGAGGGTTGATTCGGTACATGAAACACTATCGATTTGTAAAGATAAAATTAAAAAAATAAAGTACTTTGTTTTCTAAAACTCGAGTTAACATACGCATGTCCGAAATTGATTTCTTTAAGTAAACGAGTCAAAGACCTTGTAGGTAGTTGTCGGTCATTGCGTACTAACTACCTACATTTCGATGACCTCGCTCAGCTGACGCTTACTAAAAGATTTAAATTTCGTACATGCGTAAATTAATTCAAGTTTAAAAATAAAGTAATTTATTTTTCAATTTTATCTTTACAAATCGATAGCGTTTCATGTACCGAATCGACCCTCCACGGGATTAAAACGATCAAAATTTAACGGTGTATTGTTTTAATTAGTAAGTGTTTTATATAATGTATATAATTGTTTATTTGTGAAATAAATAACCTTATATTATAGGGCACGGAAACATCTAGATGGCAATAGCTAAATATTTTTGTTTTGTTGCTTGTCATAAGCGTAATAATTAAATAAACTGTTTTTTTTACAGCTAGAGACGGCAGTGTTAAACGGTCGAACGGTATACTAACAGAAATTGAGTGAGTTCATAACTGTCAGGCCAGTCAGTCGACACTGACTGGCCGTGACAATTATGACAGTCGAAAGCGACTGCCTGTGACAGTTATGACAACGACACATGTAGACAGCGCACATTGCTCCGGCACTTTATATGTATGCTTGAGTACTGAAAAAAGAGTTTTCTCACATAGGAAACAGAGGACCCTCCGTATTTTACGGCAAACCCAAATATCTTGTCAAATTCATAATCGATAATAATGGAGGCACAAAATGTCCTTTCAAATTGTTTCGGCGTTTTGTTGGTTGGTAATAAAAGCTTTTTGCATCATCAGTTTTTACCGTAATACCGGATGAAATGTTTCCATTACTACACGGAACACCGGCCTCATCTAGATTGAATTGACTATAAAATTGACATACTCGTATGAAAGTGTTCTTTTAAAATCTATTTGTAAAAAAATATTATGTGTCATTTGAGGCAAAGGGGACAAGAAGAGCGATGAGGATGGTTTCACAAAGGTGGAGAAGAAAAAGAAGTGTTTTTTTAAGGTGAGGAAATATCTCATGACTTGTCCCTGTCTAGGGCGGAGCGAGAGGGTGTGTCAGACTATTACTAACCTAGTCCCATGTTCTTTCTTTGTCCTGCGTTCCAGGATCCTGGATTTAGCCCGACTGGGCCGCTACGGTTTTGCTGACACCTCTTTGAGGCGCGTAGTGTTCCACGCACGCCTGCCAGCGACAGATATCGTTCGGCCGAACGGTGAGCTACCCATTGCTCGTCGTCCTCAAACCCATACCTCCGATTAGAGGAAGAAATGTAGCGGTACCGTGCTAACTAACCTAACCTAACATACTGCTGCGTCCAGCAATGCCCACGAACCAGCTGTACGTGTCGAGACTACATCACATCACGAAAGAAAATTGAGGAGATCATGAAGTATGTACGTGTGAAGACAAACTGCACTTTGAAAGTCGTGCAGTCGGAGTCGCGCCATAACACTCATTTTAACTCATTTGTGGTGCGAGTGCCTACTCAAGATTTGCAGATCTTCCTCAAAGGAGAATTTTGGCCAAAGGGTGTCAAGTATCGACGATTTCACACCCTAAAGGCCGCGTGCTAAATTACTTTGTGTGCAATGGTTTATGAACTGCTATGGGTTTTAGGGTCCCCTACCCATAGGGTAAAAACGGGACTATCTGCAGTCACTTCGCTGTCCATCGGTCTGTCACGAGGCTCTCATAACCGTGACTTTTTTTTTGTCGATGAGTAAAAATCATCCAATGAGATCCCCTACCCTTGGGTGGAGCGGGAGATACGAGTAGTGTCAGACCTTTACTACCTAAACCCCGTTTCTTCTCAGCTCCTTATACTGGAGCTGGACATTCCTTTCAGAAATCAGTACATGGCCCCAGAAGGCTTTGGCCCTGCTGGGCCTCATGACTGTGATAGCAAGACAGTTAAAATTTTCACAGATGATGTATTTGTGGCCGTTATAACAAACAATACTAAACAGAATAAAGTAAATATTTGGGGGGGGGGGGGGGCTCCCACACAACAAATATGATTTTTTTGCCGTTTTTTGCTACGTTTGGAATTTTATACGCATTTAGTTTATTATTTTATAAGATGATTTATGTGTTTTCTCTATGGACCTTAGTTCCACACAAACAAATTTACCGTTAACTTCTATCCTAGTTAGGTATTTTCAATATAGAGCACATCTTTTCCCTTTGTGGGCCACGGCTAATCAGCGAGCTATTTCATAATAAGTCGCTGTCACCAGCAGAGAACTTTGTTTCCGCCCCAGATGAGCGTGTATCGGAAATAATAGACATATTGCTAAAGAAGGCTTGGGTTAATTAGGTCTAGATTGTTTAGTCCAATAAGTATTGGCAGAGGCGTAACGTGGACTAATTTAGTCATGGGCGAAGGCTCATTAGCGACGCCTTTTCTACCGCGTTAATTAAAAGTGCAGTAAGGAGGTTATTAGCCGCTTTTTTAGCACTAAATAACTATACAGCGCTCATTACGAGGAATCCGAGCCTAAGTAACTCAATTTTCCAAAAATCCTTCCTTACTGCGTTTTTAATTAGTGCGGCAGTTTTTTATGTCACAAATTCAAAAACTAGACAGCGACTGTCACAAACCAGTCTTCGACCAATTTGTCGCTTACCAGCTGAAATAGTGGTCAAACGCAAGCTTATCAGTTATAACAAACCTTCGTTCTTAAAGAGTCCTCGGTTGCGTGAGGCCCTTTAGGGTGCGAGGCCGCTCGGCCCACGCCAGCTACGCCACCTGGGATCAGTAGTGTCAGTCGCAGATGAATTGTTTTTTTTAGCATTATCAGCCTTTTAATGTTCCCACTGTTGGGACTCAGGCCTCTTCTCTAGGAGAGGGAATGGGCCGTTATCTACCACGCGGGCCTAGTCTTGCATTCTCTGACAAAATGTCGATTGTGTTCATGTCACCCTGATATCTGTCGGGGAGGTATTTCGATCAGTCTTGAAGAGTATTGAGTGACTGTTTTATTATTCCCGCATGTCGATTTGTGGCGTGTGTTCTCTGATAACAGATAAATACTTTCCTGTTCAAGAGAAATTGCGATAAATTCGAGATTGTTTTTTTTAGAAGCGAATGGTACTATTAATATGTGTTGATATATAAACGTATGTGAGTATTTCTCAAAATAAATGTACGTAACGAAATGGTAGTAACGAAATATTGTTACGAAATAGTCCTTAGATGTAACTAAATAGTAACCATAAGGCTGGTTACACATTGGCGAAATATTGTGAATGCTCTTCATTTATTCAATACGAAATATTTGTAAGTATGTACCCAAATACTTAAGGGGTTAGAAATAAAATAAGGGAGTAATCATTCATACTATTTTAATCAAATTATTTTTTTTTCCCAATCTTTTAAAAATGAAAACCTGACGTTATTTTAAACATAAAAAAACTTAATTAGAATCACTATCCATTAGCGCTTTATAAATTTCTTCCTTATCTTTGTAATAATTGAATTCTTTCCGAAACACATTTGGTTTGACAATCCGTTTTTTAATCTTTGGATCACATCGCTTTGGCGCGTGAAGATAATTATTAAGCGATAGAGGTTTAAGTCCTTTATAAACCACTTTCTTTTTTGTGTGTATATTTTCCAGTATTTCGTCGTTAAGAATAGTCAGTCCACATGTTTCGCCTTTGACTTTGTGAGTGCCTTCAATTGGTACATTTTCATTATTTTCATATTCAGTGTTATTTTTTGTTGCATTATTATTTTGTATTATAACATCTACATTGTCCAAATCATTGAAATTAAACTCCGGTTCATTAAATGACATTGCATCACTCATATATTTTTCATCCGTAGTTACAGCTTCGTCACTTATTAAATCCTCGAGAATTATTGGCTTTGTATTGATATCAGTTGTTGATCCTTCTTCCTCATGACTTTTTATTTCTTTACTTGGTTTGTCTGTTTCACCTTTTTGTTTTAATACATTCATTATATCAATTGGATATTTGTCTTCTTCCATATCTTTTTGTTGCTTTGCTGTTTTCTTCCCTGTTCCTTTTCCTTTATTCTTAAAGTTTTCTTTGCCTTGTTGTGTTTCGTCTGCCTTGAGGCATTTTAATTCAGTATCATAGAAAGCATGGTTTGCAGACATAAATCTTGACGAAGATAACAATGTTACTTGTTCTGGGGGTTGCCGTTTAACATTTTCCTCCTTTGATGTGTCCTGAAAATTAAAAACATGACATCAAAGTGTATTTAAAAATATTTTTTTTTTATGATTGATTTTGAAAGGTATTTATTAGTTTTTTATTTGTGTTTGACCCTAAAATACGTCAAAAATCATAAATAAATCTCTTTTATATTTGCTCTCAAATGGACATTCACCTCTAAGTCTTGATCACTCTCTCTGTCATCTATCCTGGGTAAATCATTGTCCTCACTCCAAAAATCCGCATCTATCAGATCTGAATCACTATGATAACTTATACTGACATCACTCTCCGTCGTAGTAGAACTATTTATTCTTTTGAATCTTTTCGCTGCTGGTTTTTGTTTTTTCAAGGCTTGCGGTTTGTTACTGCATGATGCTTTTGGTTCTGATAGGGTGTTGGATAGAAGTTCATGTTCTTTAGTGTAGTAGCAATCACAGCAGATGTTTTTCTGGCAATCAAAGCAGCTCAGCAATTTATATTTAATTGTCGTGTTGCCATCCGTTACAATCTGATGCAGCTTCATTGTTCCTTTTATGGGAATAATATTTTCAGGGATATTTTTGGTCATCTTCTGAATGTCGTTTTCATTAACATAAAACATTTTTACTTTACTGTTAACCATTAAATAGTCATATGCTTCTTTTGCGTTGGTTATGTCATTGCCATGTGAAATATGATTGTCAAGTTGGCGCTTTAATGCCCCACCAACCCCGTCAGCTGGCCCTTTGCCGTGAGAGGCTTCAAAAAAATTCCAAGTTGCATATTCAAATCCGTATTCTTTTATATTATGTTGGAACAAGAAAAAATTATGTTTTTGGCGGTACTGAGTTGTAGGGCTATCAGAAAATATATGAATCTTTTTAATGGTAAAGTGTTGGCACAGTTTCATTATTGGATCCAAATGGGCCCAGATTGCTCCAGGACCATGTTCATTATTTGGGGATATGGAGCATATCGATTGGGGTTTCACATTTTTTCTGTAAAGGACGCAAGTGTGCAATGTGACTTGATTTCTAGACCCTCCGAAGTGTATCGCCTGAATTTCTTCAGACTGCTTGCACGAAAAGTTTTCTGAAAAATCGCAAATCAATGCAGCTTCGTCTTCATCAAGGTTTTCAATACACTTTTTCCACGCCAAGTACTGATGTTGAACATTGTAGTAGTGAGTTTTAAATTTTTGAACATCATTTTGAAATTCTTTTATCAATGCATTCACTGTCCCTTTCACTACCTGTTTTGAATACTTTTTCGTCTGTTTTTCTACGCATTTCTTTTTGTCAATTTTAATATAAGTGTGTGTGCCTATTTTCCATTGAAGCCACTCCACAGGGCTGTCTTCATTTATTGTCAAATCAACAGCTAGTTTCTTATTTTTGCATTCAGAACACTCAGAGTACATGCATTTAAAACATTTACTGCAAGTGACATTTTTCATAAGTTCGTCAATGTCAGATGTCTGAAGCAAACCTAGCTTCTTCAACGATATTGCCTTGAAAGATAAATTACTATGCTTTATGCAAGCACAAGTATTCCTATCTTGAAGTCTTGGTTTCACAACGGAGAACGGTCGAAAACGATAAAAAGTTTGCAAAGACGCTTTACCACCCTCTAACCTGTATTTTCTATAGAGCTTGTATATTGGTTCCATTAAATATCTCTTTTGCACTTTTTCTTTGTTTCTCGTTATGCACTCGTTTTTTCCTGCACTAGGTCTACTTACATCTTCTCTTTCAAAGAAATCTTGTATATCTTTCATGAATTTCTTTTTCATTTCGTTTATTGATTTCGTCTTTCTTATTCTTCCTTTCAGACCAAGAACATTAGAAATAGCTGTTTTTAATTTGTATTTATTTGCAATATCGTTGGTAGCAACTTTTTTTAGTACTTTCTTCTCTTTGGTATCTGCTTTATTAAACTCTGTTTTTAAAGAATCTGTAATTGTGTTAAGCAAAATTAACTTCTTTTTTACCTTTTCTTTTTCCGTCACGGACACATTTGGTAAAGTTTCTTCTAAAAAACTATTCGATTTTGCTAACGGTGTGTCATCACACTGACGAGTTTCAATGGAAATAGCATCATTATCAGGCCTAATTTGTTGGGGTAGTCGTTTTTTCAGAATTTCCACTCGCTTTTTCATCCGATTGCAGGCCTGTCTTAAATTTTTATTTCGTCGTTTTAATTGAGTATTTTCTTCAGTAAGCTTTTGTAGTCTCTCCTTTAGGATATTTGTATTATTTTTAGCATTTTTTCTTACTTCCAATGTGTTGTTTTGTTTTGTCGTAGAGTAGGCCTTTTTTTTTCTTTCAGCTCTTATAGCATTGGCTTGTCTCCACTTTGCTCGTAGCTCTTGTTTTTCTTCTTCTGTAAGAATTTCTTTTTTCTTTTTGATATTTTCTTTAACTTTTTCCAAATGTTTGACACGGATTTCCTCATATTTATTTGGTTTATCCTTTTTGAGTCGTTCTCTGTAAGCTTTTTGCCTTTCGGCATTGGTTTTTGGCGGCATTCCTTGAAAAACAAAAGAAGTAATGCAGTTGTATATAAGCAGTTGTAAGTAATAACCAATTTGATAAGTCAAACCAACAAGTATAGTGGGCATCTCTACAGAAGTGTCATTAGCAAGAGTTAAGTATTTGTAACAATCGGTATAATTCTATTCTCAAGCGAATTGAAACAAAGCCGCGAGGTTTTTTAACCGACGAAAAGGAGGAAGTTCTCAATAGAACTTCATGTAAGTAATATCAGGGGTAAAAAGTTGTTAAATCACATAAAAACGTAATTTAAATTATTTCATTATTTTTTGCTGGTGGCACTTCTATATAGCAGATAATATCCAATCCTTTAGTTATTGACGCTCTATATATTTTTTTTTCATAAATTAAGTAGTGAATATTACTATGATTAGTCAGGTTATAACAGTATACACTCAGCTTTATGTTGTACTTTTTCGTTACGTAACGAAATTCGTAAAAAACGTTACGAAATATTAGACAAATTGAGGTCAGAAAAAATATATTTATTGATAAAAGCTGTTACAGCAAATATAAAAGCTTATTAAATATTCGTACAACACGTATTACAAAAAATGGGTAAATGAAGACTTACCGTTCTATGAAAAATCGCTGATTTTACTTCCTGTCTCGAAAAAGTAACCCCACAAAACACACACGTTCTCACTGATTTTCACGATAGATGTAATGGCGGAGACGTCAAACCAATAGCCAATCAGAGTGAAGCTAGTGTTGTCCGTGTAAAAAAATTACGGAATCGTTCAGAAATCATGGGAAAGTAGAAATAAATCGTAACTAAAGAGTAATAACTAAATAGTAAATGAGAGCGACTCATTTTGTTTTTTTGCTTTAAATTGCCAATTCACTATGACACCCCATAGAAAATCAATTTGATACAGAAACTGCGATTACTGTAGAACGATGATACAAAGAAATTTACAATAATTTAGTTACGTATCGCATTTTATGAAACAAAAACACATGAAAAAGGTAGAGTGGCAAACAGGTTTTTGTATGAAAGGTAAAAAAAGCTATTTTTAAAATATCGAAATATTTGATAATAAGTATGATTATAGCTATAATTCTTCGTTATCTTAAAGATTAATATTCATCCTACAAAATTGAGTGTGTGTTTTTTTTGTGTGATGATTTATAAATATAAAACTTTTGAACTGTTTCAAAGCACACTTTTTTTTTCAAAGATGTACATGTATTTTGAGAAATACTCATGTATATTAAAGTTTTGGATACGTTGTTTAAAACCCGGTTTGTTTGAAAAATATTAATCGCAGCTAATACTGTTTTGCCTCAGGATGATCCAGGACCCATTCCTGGACAGCTGAAAGACGTACGAGAATTTTCGTGGAACGTAGTATTGGTACCATGTTCCATGAAGCCGGGCCTTGGTTCAGGCCATGGTCCGTAGTGAGGAGGGATGGCAGGCGGTCGCCTCCTTCTGCGAAGCAGTAATGCTAGCAAAGGAGGAGGCCGACCGCATCAGGCAGAGACAACGGGGCGCTCGCCCCAGCCGCCGCCGGGATTCCGATCTCGATTTCCGCCCACCGTAGGCGCGGGCTTGCGGACGGCGTGCAATGGGTAGCACGCTGTCCGATCGTCCGGTAACCGACCGGATCGAGCCCAAGTCGTCGACGGCGCGTTCTGTTCCCGCGCGCCTCAAGGAGCTGTCAGCACACCGAAGAGGCCCAGCTTGCTAACTGCAGGCAGGCAGGGTCGAAGCCTACTGGGGTCATGGGTTAACTTCCGAAAGGAATGCTCGGCCCCGGCACGATAGGCTACGAAGGAACGGGGTAGGTTTTTAGTCAGTAAGAGTCTGACACTACTTCCCGCTCCGCCCAAGGGCGGGATTTGTCATTGGATGATTTTACCTACCATAAAAAAAACCATGTTCCATGAAAAGAACCAAATCACGTCCCACGAGGTTGGCCTCTTGGGTTGTGATTTGGTTTCGGGTTCACAGCTAATATTATTGTCATACATTTACTTATCTCAGTACTATGAGATCCTGGACCTTTGGAAGGCGTACGAGGGGCCGAAGCCAACTCTCAGAGGGCCGTAAATGACCGTAAAAAACTAGTGTGACATATAGAAAACAAAGACAATAGGGCTATGGTTTTTCTTTAGTGGGCTGGTTGACAAGAGCTATGTTAAGACTATGGTCCCTGCCTGAACAACGTTTTTAATATGCGTCGATAAAAAAGGCTGGGGGTGACTTTTTTATGGTAGGTATAATCACGCCTTTGGGCGGAGCGGGAAGTAGTGTCAGACTCTTACTGACTAAAAACCTACCCCGTTCCTTCGTAGCCTATCGTGCCGGGGTCGGGTATTCCTTTCGGAAGTTAACCTATGACCCCAGTAGGCTTCGACCCTGCCTGCCTGCAGTTAGCAGGCTGGGCCTCTTCGGTGTGCTGACAGCTCCTTGAGGCGCGCGGGAACAGAACGCGCCGTCGACGACTTGGGCTCGGTCCGGTCGGTTACCAGACAATCGGATGGAGGTGACTTGCACATTCAGTAAATGGGCCCTCAAAAACGGCCGCTAACACAAAGTGATGTAGCAACAAGAGGGCAACATATCCTGAGGTGCTTGAAGAGTGGAGAGCTATACCACGGCTATGAGGACAATCTTGGAAGTACGGTCAAGATCAAAGCACACAATCCAGCACCTTACTGGATTATACATCCTTCTTCCGAGCACGCTTGCTCCTTTACTTTATGTTAAAAAAAAAATTGCCACTTTTTTTCCAATACGGTGACACGATTGGCAAAGGTACGAGGTGACAAAATGAAAACTAGGATGGAGCACGTCGAAATCTCAGGATTAAGTCGTAAAGTAGATCGTGATAAGAGCTCGTGGTAGCACTGTAAGCTTATAATCTATTGGTGAAAGTGTTTACAGTCATAGGTTAACGAGAGATTAACACCCGAATTTATAAACAAGTAAAACTAATTACTTGAGTAATAGTTACTACTTAAGTAACAATTTGTATCCTAAAGTTAAGAAAAATTGAATTCTTTTTAAGGATTTTCTAACCTCAAGTTAAAACTCAAGTAATATAAGAAATAAATTAGTAACAAGTAATTATGTACTTCTTTATAAATACGGGTGTTAGAGACAACAATAATTGCTTTAGTTAGTATTGCTCTTAGTTTCTTTAGCTCTCGTTAAGTTTTATGTGCATTAATAAGCGCAAAACTGTAGCAACTAGTTTTAATTACAGTCCGCTGAATCGTTCTCTGGTAAAAAGATTAGCATTGCTAAACGACATGGTAATAGTACCACTCAGAAGATAGTAATTGATCTTAATAGTTTAACTTATTATTTATTATGAGCCCGTTGTGTCCCACTGCAGGGCAAAGGCCTCCCTTCCGTTGTTCCACTCTTTTCTGTCCTTAGCCACTTCTGGCCAATCCCTAAGGTAGGAGTCCAATTCGTCACGTCATCTCCTTCTGGGCGTGCCGCGTCTGGGCCTAGTTTAACTTCAACTACAATATCTTTGTTGTGGATCATAGGTATGTACGTAACACAGATTTAAATAATTAAATTTATCAGTTACGGTTTCCTCTTGGGGCATGCAATAGTCATATCGGAATACAAGTACATTATTTTTACAAATTATTATGAGTATAAGTATAGAATAATAAATCCAAACGAAACGAATTAAGGTTGGTAGGTACACATCAGTGGGGCTCTAAACACATCGTGACTGAGGGGGACTATATTGCAGCAGTGATTTGTCCAATAAGAAGTCTTTTATAGACTAGTAGCAATTGTCTCATAACAAATGAAACAATAAAAAGAGTCTCCAAAACTCATTTTATTTTATTTTTTCATTTCCGTAATTATCTTGATAGGCCCCTGAATATTATTATAGATGAGGTAGTTGACATACCTCTTGACAAGTCAAAAAGGTAACAACATGTAACTAGGATAATACAGAACTTAGTTGTTTTTAAGTTTTAGTATCTACTTAACCCAACGTGATTTTTTTTTAAATTTAGTTAATAGTATTATAAGGAACTTCTACAAGGAAAACACTGGAATAACTGCCAATATATATTTAATCAAATATTTTACAATAATTCAAGTAAACACGTGAAACGGTATTCTAACCTCAAAACGTAATCACAACATTAAAGGAGATGTTGCTCACACTGTATTCGCCAAACAAGTGAACGATCTCTTAACAGTTTATTTATGCATAGGCTAGTCTCGCCCCACCATTGCTCCGGAAGTTTGCAACGGACCGATAGTAGCGCGACACCAGTGTTGCCAACCTAAATAAATATCGCATTTAAATTCAGACACAAGTCTTTTAAGCAAATAAAACGACTTATTACTAAAACTATAATTTTACTGACATTAAACTACTTATATCTATTTTTAAAAATGTACATCCATCTTCGAAGCGACAACAGTATACATAAATAATTTAGAAAACTTAAGTATTACTTGACTAAACTATTAAAAATATCGTAAGTTTTCTAGATAGCAAATCATTCAATGACTTTTCCCGCTCTAACGCGGAGGATTCTAAATCGGGCACACGGCTTGTTCCTCTTAACTTTATTACATAAGGTGCCTCCCTACCCTCCCATGCTGTACCAGTACAAACCCTCTCTGGGTCACAGTCGGCACCTGGCGCAGGAAATAGTCTCGTTTGTGAAGCTGTCGGTTATTTCCGCACATTCATCATCGGAACGGGCGGTACACGTGATCGATCCGGCCCGGACACGGCTTGATTAATGTTACGAACTTTTACAAATTTAAAAATTAAATAATACAAACTGCGTTGTGAAAAATATACAAATTGGGTGTTTTTTTTTTTATATGGTAGGTAAAATCATCCAATGACAAATCCCGCCCTTGGGCGGAGCGGGAAGTAGTGTCAGACTCTTACTGACTAAAAACCTACCCCGTTCCTTCGTAGCCTATCGTGCCGGGGCCGAGCATTCCTTTCGGAAGTTAACCCATGACTCCAGTAGGCTTCAACAAATTGGGTGTTAAATTTACGAGTATAGAAGGCTAGCTTCGGCTAGAAGTTAAGTATGCCATACAAACGTGGCAATGCCACCAGTCTTTTATTGACAGTATATTTTAGTTAAGAGTTTTTAAGTGTATATATAATTTTAATTAATTACCTAAGTGTTTTTATTTCGTTTTATGGTATATTCAACGTTAAATTTGACCAGACAGGTGTTATGTCTGGTGGGATACTGCCCGATAGATGATTTCGGGTTTATTCTATATGTTCCCATCGCGCCGCGAATCTTACTTGCGCGATGCAGGATTAGTTCTTTTTGTGACGTCATGGATGTCGCTACATCACTCCCCTCCGGAGATCGGAGATCGATGGTTCTTGATGCTTCTTGAGGCGTCGTGATGCGTGCCATGCCAATGGAGGTTGGTTCCAGTGAGTCGGAACCGGATTCCGCATAGTTCTCGGTGAGTCGGAACTGTCTGCGGCGATGCCCCAGTGAGTCGGGGTGGTGCTATCCCAGTGAGTCGGGATATGATGCTGCAGGCTCCAGTGAGTCGGAGTATTGCGGCTGGCTCCAGTGAGTCGGAGCGGTGCTGTGCGACGTAGGGCTTGACTGCTGTCGTCGACCAGGAGAGGTTCTTCAAGGCTCTTCATGTGACTGGCCGAAGGTGCAGGTGCTTAGCCAAGGTCGCTGATGAGGCTGAGGGTGATGACCAGGTATGACCAAGTAGGCATGCTGGTGGTCAGGATACCCATATAGCCGTGGGTGCTGGCTGTATGGCTCGCTGCTCGAAAGCTTGAGGAAGTGATGATGACGTCACGAAGTAGTAGCTGCACGAAGGCTGCGCTGACGTTCTTTGTCGAGGGTCACCAGTTTGGGGGTAATGGAACAGAGAGTAAAGTCCCAAATACCTCCTTTGAAAAGGGAGGATCCTCCGACCAGACAGGTGTTATGTCTGGTGGGCTACTGCCCGATAGATGATTTCGGGTTTGTTCTATATGTTCCCATCGCGCCGCGAATCTTACTTGCGCGATGCAGGATTAGTTCTTTTTGTGACGACATGGATGTCGCTACATATGCATCTACGAAATTAAATTCTTTAAGTAAACGAGTCAATGACCTCGTAGGTAGTTGTCAGTCGATGCGTACTAACTACCTACAGTTAATGGCCTCGCTCAGCTGACGTTTACCTAAAGAAATTAATTTCGTACATGCGTAAATTAATTCGAGTCTATAAAAAGTGCTTTATTTTTTAATTTTCTCTTTACAAATCGATAGTGTTAAATGTGCCGAATCGACCCTCCGCGGGATTAAAACGACCAATATTTAACGGTGTATAATTATAAGAGTGTAGTAAAACATTATAAACATGAAGATATTGTGTTGTTTTTGAGGGAAAGTTTCTAATTGGTTTTAAAATATTCCATTTTTCAGTTAATGAATTTTCTTAGGTTTGTTTTTAATAAGTATTAAAAAATTAAGCTTCCATTAAATAGTTTAAAGTTCGCTGTGCTGAGAACAATAACTTTCTGAAAACTAAGTGTACAGATGAATTGAATTTCAGAGTCATCAACATCTTCTCGCCCTTGTTTCATTTTACATATTAAGGGCCAAATTCACCAATAAACTAATCGTGATTATATAAAACAAAACGCAGTTTAATCGCCTAATCGAGATTATAGCTTCATTTTGCATTTCACCGCTATGAATTAAACCTAGATTACGCTACACTCAGTTTCAATTCTTTTGTTGTCGCCCATGTTTACGACACGGGTCTTTAAACTAGGTTACGCTGAGCTCAGTTTAGTTGAACTAAGTTTTTATATTGAATGATGAAACCAGCCCTAAATGATTAGACTATTAGACTATTACATGTGCATTTTACGTGTATAAAGGACTTTAAACAAACCTTATGGACCGAGTTTGTTTCGATGTTTCTTCTCAGGGCACTTCTCGGCACCTAGGATGAAACATCGGCCTCATTTAGTTTAAATTGACGCGTAAAAGTGTTTTTTAAAAACCTGTTTGCAACATAAATTTATTATTTATCACTTATGTTTGGTTTGTTTTTTAGGGTCCCGTACCTGAATTAGAAAAAACGGAACGCTTATATGATCACTTTGTTGTGCGTTTGTCTATCAGTCAAGACCCTTTATCTCGGGAAAGCGTAAAAGCATCGCGTTAAAATTAAAACCATATGTTCAAAAGAAAATGTGAAAATATCAAATTTTTAAGTTAACAGGAAAAAAAATACGGCCGTTTATATAGCAAAAATAGTACATTTCGACCACCTCAAGGGAATCAAAATTTATAGGGTACTTCCCGTTGACCTACAACTTTGAAATTTATCATGAAGCAAGGCCTTATAGCACTGATATGGGAATAAATCTGAAAACTGGAAATATGTGGTAACGTCCCTAAGAAAAAAAAAAATTTTCGATTCGGTAAAACTGAACTATTTACATAAATTATACGCGAGTCCGACTCACACTTGCCCAATTTTTTTTCTCCCGTTCTATCTTGTCAGTCATGACGCTATCACTAACTCCCTTTTCTTTCATATCATTACTCACACAATCCATCCATCCTTCTCTATTTTTTCCTTTGGCCTCCCTCTTCCTCTCCATCCATCTACATAATATCTATTTATAACCCTTTTAGTAACATGCGTTTCATCCCTCCTTGTCGCATAACCATACCATTCCGACGATTCCCTTTCAACTTGGAACTAGCCAATCAATTGAATTTAATAGTAAAAGTAATAAATCTAATGTCTGCAGATAGAAGTGACAGCGTTTTCATTTGATTTACTTACAAACAGTAGTAGATGAAGATTTTTTCACAATTCACACTGAAATTTTTAACAAATTACAGTATTGGAATTTCAAGAATAATAGGGTGTAACAACGAGTGGTATTATTGCTAAAAGCGTAAGTTTTTACGTCTATTGACAAAAATCTAGTGTGCGTAAAAACATGCGCCTTTAATATAAATAATTTACTATACAATGCGTAAACACTTCACACTAATAGCGTAGATTTGAAACACGCGCTACGAGTATTTATAAAATTATTATTTCAAAACATTTCATAAGCTGTTTTTCACAACTTTTAAAAGCTTATTTACACAAATCATTTGAAAGATTTATTGACCAATCAACAACACATACCATTAACTATTATAAAAACACAATACATTAATGTGTTTAAAAAAACTAAAGTGTGAAGTGAGCCTTACGGGTCGGCCCGTAGCACCGTTACAGCGCTACAGGTCGCCTCTCAGTCAGCCCCGAGCTACGGCGTAGCACGCTCGTGAATCTCGTAGCACTCCCGAATAAACACGAACATACCCGAAGTTTGTGTTCGCTGTTTTATGAACATTAAAAATGTTATAAAATTACTTTCCTACCGAAAACTAAAGTGTATGTGATTTATCTTTGAAAAGTAATCAGTGTTTGAATTTATTTTTGTTCGATAAAAAACTTGAAGGTAAGAGAAGTAATAAAAGTTTGACGTTTGTTTTTCGATATATAAGTTTTCTGAACGTGACTTAAATTATGTATTTTTCATTAGGTTATGTAAACTTCACATTTTCTTCTTATAGGCAATTTTGAAGATGTTTATCTTTTTATCGTACGAATATTAGAAAGACGAAAGTTTGTATGTATGTATGTGTATTGTGTATGTATGTGTATTTTCACATGGAGTTCTCCTTCACCGAAGATTGCACAATTTATTTCCGTCAAGTTCCATCATCGGATCACTACACGTACGGCGTTGCGCACCGGTTCATGATGGACATTCCACCCACACGTACATAGCGTTTTGGGAGCACATTCATTATGCGTACAGCTAAGGAGTGGAATTCCCTACCGGGCTCTGTGTATCCTGATAGCTACAACCTCGGGATCTTTAATTCAAGAGTGAATAGGTTACAGTACGTTCGCCGGTTCTTGGCGCGCATGAAATTAGGCTCTGCGAACTTTAGCACTTGTGTACTCGTAAAAAAATAAATGATTTGAAAAAATAAATGCCAATAGCAGTTGTTATTGCTGTTAACAACTGTTATTGGCATTTATTTTTATAAGTCAATTATTTGTCGCGCTTATTTTGAGCGCTAAAATTCGCAGAGCCTAACTTCAGGCGCGCCAAGAACCGGCGAACGTACTGTAACCTATTCACTCTTGAATTAAAACTTCTAGGCAAGCGTGCTTCATCGTCGGCCACATTATCGCTTACTTTATGGTGAGATCACAGATATGTCAATCTTTGGGTGAGATAGTGGTCAAACGCAAACCTATCGAGAGTTAAAAAAACTAGGCAAGTACGAGACGGACTTGTACACCGAGGATTCCGTACAAAGTAACTTATGTAAACCAACGGCGGTTGTCACACTACCACCAATTTCACTTTCCGAGTTGTTACCGAGTAATTCGTAATTAAAAATTTCAATAGCACTTTTTGTCCGATTCGGGATCGAGCCGGAACCGGGACCCCAGCAGTCGCCTTTGCGATTACGGGACCAACGCGGCAGTTAAAAACACTAAACTGGGTAATTAAACTAACTAAAAACAATATTAAGTATGGCTTTAGTATAACCAGGTTGGTTTCATAGAAATATTATTATAATCTCATAATGAACTTCAAAGATACGGAAAGGAACTCTTCATAGGATCGCAGCAGAACTGGCGTAACGAGTAAAATAGCTTTGTTTATACGTGTCATCGATGATTGACTGAAAGAAGAGGGGGAGAGGATAATTATATCGAAATAATCTGATGATGAAGTTAGAAAGTAGGCACTCTAGGTAGAACTCTGTAATAAATCAATGTAACCTAACTGTATTTGGGATTTTAGAATTTTCATGAGATGCACTCTGGCTGTAAGGCACGAAAACACCTTGATAAAACAATGTATCCTAACCGTGGCTTGCCTTATTGGAATTGTTATGTAATATTTTAATGATTAATTCCTATAGATACCTTACTATAGAACTGGCACACTATTTAAGTTGGCTGAAGTATCCCTGTACTTCTTTTATGCAATAAAATTTATGAAAATAAAAAATACCCGACTGCTTTTCTGAGCATTCATGAAAAACTCCTAAAACAAGAAAGTCGTTGTACCCGATTGCACTTATTTATATAATATTTTAAATACTGGCAGTCGGGACCCATTCTAGAATTGAGAGCACATACCTATATTACATTGCAGATTACTCCAATCTATTGACTAGACGGCTGACTTTCTAGAATGGGTCCCGACTGCCAGTATTTAAAATATTATATAGATAAGTGCAATCGGGTACAATGACTTTCTTGTTTTGGGCTTTTTCATGAATGCTCAGAAAAGCAGTCGGGTTTTTTAGTTTTTTAAATTACCGTTTTTTATTTTTTTAGTTTTATTTTATTACGATATCACTTTCAAAGTAATTACGAATCTAAAGACACCTCTCAAACTAAAATCCATCGAGCCGTTTAGGTCGCAGAGCGTGCCAAACATTTGAATTTGGCGCTAAAAATCCGCCATTTTGTTTTTTTTTTTATTTTGATATACCCAGTGTCACTCTCACAGTAAATACGAATCTAACGACACCTCTCAAGCTAAAATCCATCGAGCCGTTCAGGCTGCAGAGCGTGCCAAACAATTATACATACAAACATACATACTCTCCAAAAACATAACCCTCCTTCTGGCGCAGTCGGGTAAAAACACTAAAAACTGCAAACTGCGGTGTTAAATAACAAAGAGACAAAACTACCTATTACAAAAACACCGTTATCAGTTGTTTTTTTTTCTCTTCGAATACAATATAAATGTTGTATTTACATTAGTTTTCGAGAGGAAAGAAAATTGTCGGCAAAAAGAAAACCCCACGCATGTTATTTCTAGATCTAATGTTATTACAGGCTGTAGAAACTTATAGATCATCAAATATCATTTATTCTCATATCACAATTCGTTATTGGCCTTTAAAATAACATTGTGTGTAACGAATCTTTAATTATATTCCACCGTTGTAAGATCGTGGGCTTGCCAACGTCGAGCAATGGGTAGTTCGCCGTCTAGCCAAGCAGTACTCGTCCGGACCGAATCCGAGTCATTGAAGGCGCGCACTGTTCCAAGCTCGCCTCAAAAAAACGTTTGCAAAACCGTATGGACCCAGCAGGGTCGAAACCTACTGCAGCCTTTTTTTATTTTATTTTTTTATGGTAGGTAAAATCATCAAATAATAGGCAAATCCCTCCCTTGGGTGGGGCGGGAAATAGTGTCAGACTTTTACTGGCTAAAAACCTACCGTGTTCCATTCATTGCCTTCGATCCAGGGCCCCGGGGTTCATTTTCATCTAACCCCAGTAGGCTTCGGCCCTGCTGGGCCCCTACAGTTTGCTGACAACTCCTTGAGGCTCGCAGGAACAGTGCGCGCCGTAGACGACTTGGGTTCGGACCGGTCTGTTACCGGGCTGACGGACAGCGAGCTACCCATTGCCCGCCGTCCGCACGCCCGCGCCTACGGTGGCCGGAAATCGGGATCGGAATGCCGGCGGCGGCGGCCGCACAGAGGCGACACCCAGGCGTCACCTCCGCACGGATCTTGTACAAGTACATACGTCCCGAACTTGCCATGTTCGGTTAGTACCTGCGCCATCCGGAAGGTCACGACGCCGTGAGGTCTTTCCAGCCACGCCTCAAAGATGGGCCTAACCACCTCAATCGTGGCGTGCCCAACTGGAGCCATGGGTTCTGTATTATAGATGGTTGAGCATTCTACTGCAGGCAATTGAAAACTTAACTTACTACCACGAACTCGGCTTGGAACTTACCACTTTTGTGTTTTAAAAGGGGCTTCCTAGACAATTAATATATTTTTTTAAATGATACACAATCATGACTCCGTGCGGCAGGACTCGAACCAAGAACCCCACCCACACTCGTCACTCGATCAAAGATTCCGATTCCGATTCGATTCGATTCGATTCTTCCCATTATGTTCTGTTAAAAAAGATAACCATCTCACGTGTGAGGTGACGAGAATGGATTAAGTAAAAAATTAGTACATTAGAGGCAAGTTTGAAAATGGCACCAGTGACTAAAAAGTTGAAATGGAATCATTTATGACTGGCCTGTTGGTCTAGTGGTTAGTGGCCCTGACTGCTATGCCGGAGGTCGTGGGTTCGATTCCCACCCAGGACAAATGTTTATGTGATGAACACGATCATTTGTTCTGTGTCTGGGTGTTATTTAACTATAATATGTATGTATTTAGAAATATATAAGTATGTTTGTCAGCTGTTTGGTACCTATAACACAAGCTCTGCTTAGCTTGGGCCTAGACGGTGTTGTGTGATAGTTGTGGAATATATATATATTATTTGTCTTGGCATGGCCATGTAAAGAGAAGGAATGAAACACATATTACTAAAAGAGTTATGAGTATAAATGGAGAGGAAGAAAAAAAGATGGATGGATTGTGTGAGAAGTGATATCAAAGAAAAGGGTTATAAAGAATACGAAGTACCTGCTTTTGTGTTAATAAAATTATTTTTTATTAACATTGTAAAGAACTTGGCAATATTTCACATATTTTTTCTCTATTAGTTAGGCTGCAAAAAGATTTTTTAGAATAAACGTGCATATCAGTTCATTCTAGTCTAGTTGACACAGATTAAAACGGCTTATCTACTAATTAAGCCTAATTACAAACTGACTGTCTGTTCTGATTGACTTCACTAATGAAGATAAAGATCAAATCTTGGATTGAGGCCACTCAGCCCTAAAATATTTGAGTGATAGGCACCGACAGGTTAAATATTAATCTTCAAATCTTGCTTGAGATAACTTTGTTTGAAAACTAAACGCTTCTTCGTTAAGGCCCTTGCACTCATCTAATGTCATAAAACAGTGACTTTCTGAAATATATTCTTTGGTTACGGCAAGGTTAAAAAAAAACTGGGCAAGTGTAAGTCAGACTCGCGCACTGAGGGTTCCGTAGGTACAAACTTACCTATGTAGTAAGTTCAATGAGTTTGGTAGACTTTTCCTAATCGCAAAATTACGTAACAACAACTGTTTTCAAATTGATTCCTATATCTGTGCTAAAAGACCTTGCTTTATAGCAAATTTTTGGATTATGGGTCAACTGAAGTAGGTACTAGGTAGATGAATTATGATTTTCTTAAATTGATAGTGTCGAAATATACGTTTTTTACGACATAACCGGCCGCATATTTTTTTACGCTAACTTAGAAGTTTGATTTTTTAGCTTATTTAACTTCAGGAGACCGCAGACTTGAATAATTATATAGTTTTAATTTCAACTCGATATATCCCCGCGTTTCCGAGATAAAGGGTCTTGACAGACAGACCGACAAGCAAACGGACAACAAAGCGTTCATATATTTTTTTTCATTTTGAAGTACGGAACCCTAAAATAGATAAATATATAACATTATCAAAAGAATATTTAGTACTTTAAATTTGTTAGATATCGGTATCTGCAACAGTATTCTATCGAAACCTACGTCAGACGAGGCAATAATTTTATATAAAATATATTATAATCATTTTAAATAAGTTAAAATTCAAAGTCTGGCTTTGATGGAGCGTCATAGTCATTATAGTGACCAAGCTCCCTAATTTAGATAAAAAAAAAAAAAAAAAAAAAAAAGAATATTTTTTGTATACCTAGCTAAAATTTTTACCAAAACAAAATTGAACATGCTATTTTTCGCTTGTTTTCCCTTTGATCTTGAGAAAAATTTATACACAAAAAATATTAAGTGTTCATCATAATGTACATAATACATATAAATCAATCAATATTTCGCAAAGAAAATGGTTTTAAAGGTCACCGGGACTCCATGCAGGCAAAGGCGGCAGTACGAATATTTGTACATATAGTCACTGGGGCTCTATACGGGCGCAGGCGTCAGTACGAGTCTGTGTGCATGTAACTCCGGCCAGATGTTCAAGGGTCTATACGCCTTAAGATTCGCCCTAATCTCGTAGGCTATTTCATTTGAAACAAGGATTATGTTATTAAGCCGGATCAGCATTTCGTTTGCTTTGTTAAGAAATTGCGTGATTGGAATTATATTCGCCAAGACGATTGCAATGGTCTACAAGATTGTTTGAAGGAGTTACCGTGACATTGAACCGCAAAGGTAACTGAAGAACACAGGTGGATCAAAATTTAAATAATATATAACAAAAGTCTGACATTTCCTCAAGAATCAATCTCGAGAATATATACTTTTATGTTATGTTGAATATGTGTGTGAATATTTATGTATAGGGTGACTGGTAATTAGAGTACGATACTTAAACACGTGATTATTGACTTGATAACAAACAACTTTTACTATGGGAACAAAATTGAAATCGTAAAAAAAATCTGCCAAGTTCAGTACATTTATGTTCGCCTAACTGGTCAAAATATACTGGCAGATTTTTTCACGATTTCAAGTTTGTTCCCATAGTAAAAGTTATTTGTTATTAAGTCAATAATCACGTGTTTAAGTATCGTTCACTAATTACCAGTCACTCTCGTGGGCCGCATGGTGGATTACCGCCCATTCCCCCTCCTGGAAACGAGGCCTGAGTCCCAGCAGTAGGAACACTATAATGCTGATGTTTGCTCAGCCAGGAACAACCGCCTTATGCAGTGTAGTTACTCAAGCCCCAAGCGAACTCCGGCGTTCACACACCTATTGTCTTTCTATTGTGTCTCTAATCACGCTATTCAAAAGATAAAAATTACGAAAAAATGACGTGTAAAAATAGTACAAATAAGGTATTTGCAACAAAAAAAAACTGACAACATTCACTCGAGTGACCCTCTAACAAAAGTTAATAATAGACACTCGCATTTTCCTGTTCGAAGAAAAGAAAACAAAATGGCGATACTGTCGAAGTTAACTTGCTCCCTGTCACCTCCCCCACGTCTGCCACACACCCTCGGTTATTGTATCATATCCGACGCGATCGAGAGACAATCTCTCTCGGCGCCGTTTCCGATACACTAAACGGTTGCACGTGTCTCCACGAGGATACTTCAGATTGAGCTATTTCTATCGATAAGAAAGTACTGTGTGTTTACTTATTTATTTAATTAAATAATATTCCACGACTCATCGATCACATAACGTCGTCAAAGCAGAGCAGAGTAAGCAGAGCTTGTGTTATGAGTACTAGACAACTGATAAACATACTTATATATTTCTAAATACATAAATATTATAGATAAATTACACCTAGACACAGAACAAATGATCGTGCTCATCACACAAACATTTGTTCTGGGTTGGAATCGAACCCACGACCTCCGGCATAGCAGTCAGGACCACTAACTACTAGACCAACAGGCCAGTCAATTGTACCTAAAGGTCCCTTTGAGTGTAGATACTATAAATTAATACAACTTTATTTTTAATATATTTGAAACCTGAATATAGTTTGTTCAGAGTCAGTAACTAAATCGATTCCAATATTTTTTACACCATGTTATATTTTTTCCCAAAAATACTTAAAGGCCACAAGATGGACACCACCGATACTAAGTACAAAGGTCATGGTAGGTTATTGCGGGCATTAGGCGTCAGCGCACAGCTGACAACCAAAAAACAACCTTTCAGCCGTCCAGATGGCCCGGTGACCGTGTAAATGATAAATGATCTTTATTTTGCAAATAGGTTTTTTAAAAACACTTTTACACGTCAATTTTTTCGTCAGTTTAAGCTAGATGAGGCCGGTGTTTATGTAAATAACCAGGTAACACAACAAGCTTATAATTTTGTGAATTTTCATGATATTGTTATGAAATTTTGTACAGATTGGCAGCACGTCAATCTACCCCAAACTGTCAAATTTTACTTATCGAAAATTAACCTTCCATTATTGTGATAAGATTGAAAATGTTGATGTAGGGGTCCAGCAGGGTCGAAGACCCCTGGAAAGAAGGCAAAGAAGGAACATAGGGGTGGTTTTAGTCAGTAAAAGTCTGACAAACCCTCCCGCTCCGCCCTAGAGCGAGAGAACTAATTAGATGACTTCTCACTTTAAAAAAAGCTGTGTATCGTCAGTAACTAAGGCCATTGTAGAAACCTTCCCGTACCACTGCCTTCACACAATATTAATATAATCAACAACGTATTTGCCGCAGGAAATTGAATTAATCATGCACAATGTGCCTCGCGCTCCATTATGAACTATGCAGAACAATAACACAACATGTGTTGTGTGCTATGTACTCCTGGTATTTACGTACATAATGTACCATCGATTTATTATTATTATTATTTATGACTTTTTATCTCAGGACCCTGAGGTCCTGGACCTTTGGGAGGCGTACGAGGAGCCGAAACCAACTCGCAGAGGCCCTTTAGGTACTTTTAATGGAACGTGATGCCAACCGACGATTGTCCCTGTACGCGCAATGCTAGTGCATCCAAGGACAACCCCCGGTTGGTGAAAACTATTGTGACATATGGAAAATAAAGATAATAGGGCTATGGTTTTTGGAGTCTTAAGTGGACTGGTTACCAAGAACTATGTGAAAACTATGGCCCCTGCCTAAACAATGTTATTAATATCCATCGGTAAACAGGCAGGGGGTGACTTGCACACTCAATAAATGGGCCCCCGAAAACGGCCGCTAGCACGAAGTGACATAGCAACAAGAGGGCAACATATCCTGAGGTGCTTGAGGAGTGGAGAGGTATACCACGGCTATCAGGACAATCCCGGAAGTGCGGTCAAGATCCCTACCAGCACCTTACTGGATTATACATCCTTCTCCCGAGCATGATTGCTCTTGCGAATCTCCACTCAAACCAGCCAATAAAGGCAAGAGAGAGGTGGGAGCTCTGTTCCTCGTCAGTGTTCACTACGGCCGGCCAATAAAGGCAAGCCGGAGATGAAGAACGAGAATTCTCCCAGGAGATCGGGTCCGTGGGGTCGCTAATGCCCAACAGTTCGCCACAAAACTGCCCTGCGGATTGTATCTCTCTTAGTCTGGCCCCTCACCCTAGGCAAGTTACGACCTAGGGTTTATTGGAGCGCGCAAGCCCCACCACGACGCCAACGTAGAGATACAGCGATGGGGTTATTATTATTATTATTATTATTATTATATACTTTATTGCACACAATAATTCAACAAAGTACAAACATAATTCTCAAAGAAGTGTACAATAGGCGGTCTTATCGACCAAGTTTCAGTATGAGCTTATGTACAATTTCATCAACCACTAACAATAGATCCCAAAGATGTCTGACATAACTTATTTTCACATGGATGAAACCTTAGGTTCTTAGTAGCATCTCGTGTGCTTGCCCTGGGCAGGTACCAAATAAGAAAGGGAACTAAAAATAAGAAATACTTGACTGACATTTTTATGACTGATTTTTATATGTTTTGTACAATATTTTTCTAAAGTAGTATCATAAGTGTCAGACACTTTCCATGGACCGAAACTTCTGTCAGCAGCTTTCAAGCGTCTGACAGAAGTTCCACTAAAATTATAGAAACTTTACTTATTTTACATGTCTGATTTTTAAATATGTTATCAAGGTAAATATTACAAAGTTATATTTCAGCAGTCAGACAAATCCCATAAACACAAAAAATATTCAAAAAAATTGTATGAGCGCGAGAGCACGCATGCGTTTCAGATCAAGTAAGACAATTTAATGCACTGACTAGATGGGTCACTACAATTTGTTTAAGAAAATAAGTAAAGTTTATTTATTTTTTGTGGAGCTTTAAAACGTCTGACAAAAGTTTTGGTCCTTGAAAAGCATCCGACACTTATGATACTACTTCAGAATAATATTTTACAAAACATAGTATATTTAAAAATCAGCCATTAAAATTTAAGTTAAATGACTCTTATTTTTAGTTCCCTTTCTCACCTGGTACCTGCCCAGGGCCCCCAAGGGGACCCTCCACAAGCACACAGGTATTCAAGCCTTATGGGCTATTGAGAATCTAAGGTTTCATCCATATGAAAATAAGTTATGTCAGACAGGTCTGGGATCTTGGTCTACAACCCACTCTAGCTTTTCTCTACTATAAATTAAATAAAAAGGAAGATACATTACTGAAAAAAAAAATCTGAAACAAAAAAATAAAAAAATAAAATCTATGATCAGTGTCATTACAGTCGCAAACCTATAGTCACTAATAGACAAATACACAGATAAGTGCCGGCGCTATCGTGCGAGCGAGCTACTCATTGCTCGTCGACCCAAGCCCACGCCTACGGTGGCTGAAATTGGGTTCGGGAACCCGGCGTGTCCACGCGTGTGGCCTCCTCCTTTACTAGCATTATTGCTTCGCTGAAGGAGGTGACCATTCCTCATGCGAGCCGCACACAACCGTTCATTGTGGTGAAACTTGGGGGGGGGGACATTCGGCTGAAATAATGGAGATGATGAGGAAACCCAGCCGTTGAATAAACTATGTTAACAAAAAGATAATCAACCAAAACATATGAACCCAATGAAAACACAGCTAATACCGCGCCATATTTCAAAGTATTTCCACAGCATTTAATCCGAGTACACGTTATTTATGTGTGTGTGTGTGTGTGTGTGTGTTGTTAGTTATAGCGTTGTGTGTTGTAATCGCTGTTCCTGGCTGGAGCCGGCTTAGTGAAGGAAATGAAACAAAACATAAGCTTTACTATACATATATCTACCTACTTATGTGAGAAGGAACGGATTATAGAGGCACATTTATATTTAAACTCAGAGACAATTGTGTTAGTAGTAAGTACTTTTGACTATGGTTTTTGTAATAGTGAACTCCTATGTACAACATATTAACCTAAAACATGGTGAATCTTCTTTCGTGTGTTAGTAAAAAAACGCAAAATTCCAGAAAACTTTTCTCATTTTCTTGGCCCTCAAAGTAGATATTGTTACATTCAGGTATTTTTTTAGGTGAAAAAATCTTTCAATGACATCTCCCACCCTTGGGTGGGGTAGCAGGGTGTGTCAGACTTATACTGACTAAGAAACTCACTTCTGTTCCTTCGTTGCCTTTCATACCAGGGCCGAATCATTCAGGTATACGATTGAATTCACGGCTGGGACCTCTCGCACCAGATTCTGATCCGGAGCGAAAGGGAAAGGGATACAGTCACCTCTTTCTGCTAAGCAATAATTCTAGAGAAAGACATGGCTGCAACCATGAAGGAACCAATATCCTCACACCCCTTTCGCAGCCACAGGAGATGGCCAGAGCATCGAACGTCACAAGGCGACCCTCGGTCGACGGGTAGCTTGCTGTCCTATAATCAAAAATTCGAAGATATATCTAACATCCAACCTCTTACGAGGTGAACCAATGACCTGGCAAGGATTGCGGGAATCTTATGGATGTGAGATGCACAGGACTGTTCATTGTGGCGACACTTGGGGGAGGCCTATGTCCAACAGTGGACGTCTTGCGGCTGAAATGATGATGAACATCTAACAACCTTTGGGCCCGTGTGGTGTAGTATGACCCATTCGCTTTACTAGAGAGGAAACGAAAGTCCCAGCAGTGTTGATCATATCAATCTTATAATGTTCCCACTGCTATGCTAAAAGGAACTATCTCAACTAACCTTAGTTTCCTAAAACCCATCGAGCCATGCAAACTTTTACAATTTGAACCTTATTACAAACCAGTCAGTTGTTGCAATTAAACCATTTTTGCTCGAAACTAGAACTGCTAAAATTAAACTGGAGTTGTTAGCAAAGCAATGTTAGCTTGCCAACTAACACAGTTATGATTTATTTATTTTATCCCAGTTGAATTCCAAAAGTTGTTGACTTATTTTCAAGGCCCTCTGAGCAGGCCTGTCTCACTTCCATACAAGCGGCGCAAAATCGTCGAGATATTTACCTACTGTTCTGGAAAACAACCTAATTTCAACCTTTTGCATTGCATATAGCGTTCATAGTACAATAACTGTGTGCCGTCTCGCTTCAATCTGCCAGGGCTGTCAGAGGTACTACTTTATCTGTGAAAGTAATACACGCGAAGCGAGACAGATGGTGACACATGTTGATACGATTTCCAAACGGGCAATAGTCTAGGAGCTAGACAACCGAGATTGGTACTTAAATAATATGAAATGCCTACCTGTAAAATAATAATAAAAATAGGGATATAATGATAAACAAAGACCAAATTATGCAGTAATTATGTTTAATTAAGTAGGTAGGTACTAAAATATATAACAACAGACAATACGTTTTCTTATTTTTTTAATTTTATAGTTGTTTTACTTTTAAATACTGTTTTATTGATTTTCTTCCTGATTTAAAGCAACGATTGATTTCCAACAGAATATTCAATACCTAGTACATTACGGTATTAACAGTTTACTTTAAAATTTGTTTCGCGGATGCGTGCGCTGCGTGTGCGACAAGTCGAGCGAGTGCCAGCCTATTGAGACTAGTCCGGTGACCGGACGCTTGCGTTTATCATACCTAAACTAGGGAGTGAAACTTCTGTACCGGTAAGGTACTATTATATATTCTGTGCTCTGAGTTATGCTCTCCTGGTACATAAATTGCCCTAACTAGACATTTATTGCCCCAAACGTTGGTCGGCGTCTAATGGTTGTCGAAATGGGACTGTAACAGTAATTACCAATCAAGTAATATAGATGAATGACCATTGAGAGAATGATGCTGTCAGGTTAGAAAAATGTGAAATATCACCTACGTTGGCAAATACTTTGGTTACCATCTGCATGAGCGGCGGCGATCTTTCGTGCCGGGCCTTGGTACAGGCCATGCTCCGGAGCGAGGAGGAGTGGCAGGCGGTCGCCTCCTTCTGCTAAGCAGTAATGAGGCAATGGCGCACACGCCGCCGCCGCCGCCGCCGCCGCCGGGATTCCGATCCCGATTTCCGGACACCGTCGGCGTGGGCTTACGGACGGCGGGCAATGGGTAGCTTGCTTTCCGTCCGTCCGGTAACAGACCGGTCCGAGCCCAAGTCGTCAACGGCGCGCACTGTTCCCGCGCACCTCAAGGAATTGTCAGCAAACTGTAGGGGCCCAGCAGGGCTGATTTATTATTACTATATTATTTACCAAGGGTTAGGTGAAAATGTACCCCGGGCCCCGGATCGTAGGCAATGAATGGAACAGGGTAGGTTTCTAATCAGTAAGAGTCTGACACTATCTCCCGCTCCACCCATAGGGCAGGATTTGTCATTTGATGATTTTACCAACCACAAAAAAAACTCCATCTGCATGAGAAAACGAGCTCAATGTTCTGCCAAATATCATTGTCCTCATTTCAGCCGAAAGACGTTCCGAATTGGGCACAAGCTTCCCCTAAGTGGCTGTTTACGGAGACGCGGCGCGTTGGGCGTTCGTCGTACATTGCAGCAGCGTGCCGCGTCATCGCTCACGCAAACACAAACATATAGCAATGTACAACGACCAACCAACACGCCCCGTCTCTGTAAACAAGCACCAAGTGTCCTCACATCAACTGGTGCAGCCAAATATGAGTCACGTTTTTAAAAAAGAAACTGGCAAGTGTGAGTAGGACTCGCGCACTGAGGGTTCCGTACAATGTTACCTATGTAAATAGTTAAATTCCCGAATGTAGTCTCGAAGATTTTTCCAGTCCAGAAAGTACCAAAAAATGGGTTAATCTATACTTATAATAAATCTGTAGAAGTGAAAATTCTGTACACTGAAAATATTAAAAAAATAAATGGCAGGGGGTGTTACTAGACCGACACCGAACACAAAAATGTGATTAAAAAAAGTTTTGTCTGTCTGTTTGTCTGTCTGTCTGTCTGTTTGTTCAGGAATCACGTAAAAACTACTGGTTCGATTACGATGAAACTTGGTATAATTATTCTTTAATATCCTGGGCACCACACTGGGTACTTTTTATCCTGGAAAAGTATATACAATAAAAAACAAACTTAATTTTGCGGTTCGATCCCTAGACCCGATTACTGTACCAACCGCAAACAATAAGTTTGTCGTAGGTTACGTCACCTGTTTCTATTGTAATTAGGCTAATTCTGTCCCGGTGCGGGCCCTTTGTGGCTACAAAGGGCCCGCACCGGGACAGAAGTATTAATACCGGTATGCTCGATAGATAACGTTCTACACAAATAGCACTATAAACAAAAAACTCATTGATAAGTTACGTCGTTCACGCGAACGAAGTTGCGGGCACAGCTAGTTTGTAATAAGATAGATATCTCTCGCACGTACTCGTATAACTGTAATAATGCACAACCCAATTAGAACATTCAGTTACAATCCTAATTCAAGCACTGAAATTTTACTTACCTAATATTGTAGAGAAAACAATTTATATATTAGCAAGGCATATTATTTTACTGTAACATGTATAATATAGTGAGTAATCTATTTCGTACTAAATCATACAGGCTTCTTCTCCGAAATTAACAATTAATGTTATCATTTACCTACATCATAATAACTAGAAAACAGATTTTGCTAGTTTATTTAAAAAATTAATTAGGTTATGTTATTAATACTCGTAAGGCGTCTATAAGAAAATAAATACATATATATGCCGGTTCGTCCCGGATGGCTCGAGCTCTGATCATCTACCAGGTGGGCCTACGTGAGTGTCGTGTAGTAGTTTACTTCTCAATACAATTTGGTACAGTGCACTACTGTACCAAATTGTATTGAGAAGTAAACTGATATTAGGAAGATACAAACAATAAAACGGACAGTTTCAATGCGTCTTCACTCTGTGACGACCTGGCTGAGAGTGTCTGCCATCCTCGGTGGGTTCTCCCCCTCAAGCTCGCGCAAAGCGAAAACGACTGAATCTGTCAAGGCGCGCCACGTTACTTCTAGGTAAGTGTGCTCCATCATCGACCACAATGTTATCGCTTACAATTAAACTTACGCTAGCTACATTGCGCATACGTGGGCCACGTACGCAGATCTGGGCGCGTCGGTCTCCATACATCCATACCGTCCGTAGCAAAAAAACGGCAATATAATTACGTTTGTTGTATGGGAAGCCCACTTAAATATTTATTTTATTCCGGATTTAGTATACGTTGTTATAGCAGCAACATAAATACATCATCATCTGTGAAAATTTCAACCGTCTAGCTGTCATCAGCTGTAGCTCACGAACCGTGAGCTACAGCTGATGACAGACAGACGGACAGCACAGTGATAGCAGTAATGGGTCCCGTTTTTACCCATTGGGTACGGAACACTAATTGTGTTATAGCAAGATTCACAACAACTACGACAAGAACTAGTGATGTAACGACTATTCGCATTCGTATTTGCGAATATTCGCACATTTTTTGACATTCGCATTCGTAATTGCAAGAAACATGCGAATGATTGGCGAATGTTTTTTACAAACAAAAAGGAAATAATTCATTGATGGAATGGATATAGAATGACAATACAACCAACTTTTCATTATGCGTACAGCTAAGGAATGGAATTCCCTGCCGGAGTCTGTGTTTCCTGATGGCTACAACCCGGGAATCTTTAAGTCAAGAGTGAATAGGTTTCTTCTAGGTAAGCGCGATCCATCGTCGACTGCATCGTCGCTTTCCATCAGGTCTGATAGCGGTCAAGCGCGAACCTAACAATAATAATAATAAAATAATGATTTTATTTATATTGACTTTAATAATTTTTATCACTAATTGTGAGACAACATGAAACTTAATATTCTTCAATCAGTCTGTAACGGTTCTACTATGTTCGGTTTAAACTTGGCTGACTCGAAATGACAAACCTGCATGACATTTTGGGCGCACTTTGTTTGAAAATCAATATTCGCATTTGCATTCGCGAATATTGAATTTGAATATTCGCATTCAAGAATTTGAGAAATCTAACATTTGTTACATCATTAAGTTTTAAGTCTGTCTTGCATAAGGCATTATCCCAAAATTAAAAAGAGTTTTGTCTTTTTCCCCTACGTTAAGTGAGTGAAAGGGACAAAATTATTATCATAACGTAGAATTTGTAATTGTTTAAGGATTTATAATTTGTAACCATTTAAATACTTGTTTAGTGAAATCTCCTTCTGTTTGATGCATGTCGTCAGCCTTTAATTAAGGCTACACTACAAAATTTAACAATGATCTTGAATCCTTACATGTATAATGGTGTATGCTTTGTTGGTTGTCCTTAAATAAACAAATTAATTAATTAACAAGAACAATTTTCATTCATTTCTTTTCCTCAAATCCTCACATTTCATACAGAAAGCCTCACACAAGGCTTTCTACGTCAACTTCGTGTACACACACACATAATACTCTCAAACACTCCCTTTGATATTTAAACTTGAAAAATGAAACTCGGTGAGCTGAAAAGTCGCCCGCATACCTCGAGGGAAGATAGAAATCAACACGCTATAGTACATTTAAGCTCCTTAGTCGAATGTACTGGTTTATGTATCATATTTCGATGTAGTTATATATATATGTTACCGGCAATCTGTATAATTCAGGTATTCTATACAATACCGAATGCGTAGTCGGTAATGTGTGTAAAAGACGAGAGCAGGGAAGGAGGTGATGTGATTTTAGGGCACCCCGACACGGACAGGTTAGGTTCATCATCATCATCATGTTCCCACTGCTGGGATTCAGGCCTCCTCTCAAAGAGAGGAAATGGGCCGTAATCCACCACGCGGGCCCAGTGCGGGTTGGTGAATGTCACATGTCTTCGAATTTTTGGTTCTAGGACATGCCGGTTTCCTCAGGATGTTTTCCTTTACCGTTTTGAGAGCTGTGGTGATGAAATTAATTCCACAAAATAATGCACCTGGCCGGGTTTGAACCCGCGACCTACAACTCGTAAGTCGGGGCCGTTACCACTCGGCCACCACTGCTCTCAGGTTAGGTTAGGGTTATTTTTTATCACGACCTGAAAATAAAGTCCTTACTTTAAACCGTATTCTATACATAGCCTAGGTATATATTAGCCTATTATTTTTTTGTGATTCCAGGTTTGGTCCCATAGTAAAAGTTGTTTGCAATCATGACTACAATCACGTGTTTAATTATCGTTCACTAATTACCAATCACCCTATACCTATATCTATTTTATAAATCGAGCTAAAATCGGTTTAGTAGCGGATTCTTTTTCTGAATCTAGTCCCTCAAATTAACTAAGAATTATGAAGAATTAGGAACAGGCACACGGAGAAATTCGATATCAATACTTTGTGGTACAAAATATCGGTGCGATACCGAACCGATATTTTGTATCAATACTTTTACAAGTAGGTACAATCATTTATTTTCGGAATTACGAAAAACAAACGACTCTACAAAGTACTCGATACATTGATGTATCGATACTTTTACGAGTGCGATATTTTGTTTCGATATTACTCATAAGTGTCGATACTTTATATGCGGTATCGTGTTTCTAATTAAATTTATTTTTATTTTATTTTATTTAGGTAACCAACGCGCGATGAAAAAAAATATGTTACACAGTAAACCATGGCTAATAACAGGTTTCCTTTTTTATAAGAGATAATTATACAATGCATGCAAACGGACAAAAAAAAGAAAGAAAAATCAAAATAAATGTACAGTTACAATATTTTTGATGTTCACTTTAGAAACATTTGCTTGATGTGAAAAAAATTGAAAATTTCGTTTACAAAACAGATTACAAAAGATAAGTATAGCACTAGACACGTATTCAGATGTCTCGTATATATGACACGAGACAAATTAGCTCTAAGTGCTCTTCAGTAATTAATTTAACATGACAATATCTAGCAATCTATTCTCTTATCATGAACTAGTTTCTACCAGTTGTTTCGCCCACGTGAAAATCATCATCATCTTCATTTCAGCCGAAGGATGTCCACTGTCGGACATAGGCCTCCCCCAAGTGCCACCACAACGAACGGTCCAGTGCGTCTCGCATCCACCGCATTCCCGCGACTGTCACCAGGTCATCGGTCCACCTTGTGGGAGGTCTTCCAACGCTACGTTTTCCGGTGCGCGGTCGTCACTCTAGAACCTTTCGGCCTCATCGGCCACCCGTTCTAAGAGCAAAAAAAAACACAAAAGAGTGCAAAATAACTTTAATTTTGGAAGTCGGTGTTTCGATAATTTTGTTCTCTTCATTTTTTAACACCAACTTCCGAAATTACAGTTAATTTGCACTTTTTTTTAATTTTTTGACATTTTAACTATAACTTCAATAACATTAATTGTAATGGATAATTTATTAAATCCATTATTTACATGTAATTATGGCATAATTATATATATATAATCAGAAATCAGAAATCAGAAATCAGAAGCGTTTATTTCAAATAGACCAATTACAGGCACTTTTGAATTGTCAAAATGTCGGTCAGTCCAAAAAAAAAAAGTGAAGCTAAATTGCACGTTCCAAAGCGTAGATCTCTATGGAGAAGAACGTGCAAGAAACTCCATGGACACTCTTTTAAATCATATTATTAGTTACATAATTCTTGGTTACATAATTCATGTTGCTTCTACTATGTGAGCACAATGTAGATAAATAATGAAAGAAAATACTAAATGCAAATATTTTAACAGAAATTGAAATAAGCCACTGGCAGCTAAGAGATGACCAGTCTCAAATGACGGCGCCCGTTCACGAGCATGACGCGTGCACCAGCCCCACTCAGCTCAACCATAATGAAGGGAACCGAATGACCCAATTACACGTGCCACCATCAGCGAGACATTTAAGTGAGCATGACAAACTCTCAACTGCCATACTTGTAAATTCAAATATATTTGTAACCAATTAAAAATAAAAATGCTCCATGGTACTTCACATTCACAAAATTTGAAAAAGTGCTTCTACATTATACAATGCTATTGGTTCCAAATACAATAAGTAATCAAGTGTCAAAAGCTTCATTAAAATAAATAAATAAAAAAAAAACATCTCGAAAATAACAATACAAAAAGGGTCATCTCATCTTGTATATTTATATATTTAAAAAAACTAATTAGGCAAAAATGGCTGTGCACGTGGAGCCGGACAGGCATTTAGCCAAGCATTTTTATCTAGGAGATAATCTTCCAATTTATAATATGCTTGTCTACATAGTGTGCGTTTAATGCATGTTTTAAATTTTGACTCATTGAGATTGAGAATCTCAAGTGGTATTTTATTATAAAATTTTACACAGTACCCCATAAAAGAACTATGTACTTTAGCCAATCTGAATCGTGGTTAATATAATAACGCCTTTAGAGCCTTACTTAAGCTGCCGTGGCGGTGTAGTGCGACTGGCATGTTCGCTGAGAACAGAGTTACTGATTTTCATGGGCTGTTGAGAAGACTCAGGGCATCTTTCCTGTCTCGACTGACGCGATGTGGGAATAAGGTTGTGTCTGGAGTGTTCCAGGGTGTGTACCTGCTGAGACGTTGGCATTTATGAATTATGAATTTTTATTTTTATCTTATCTTAATTTTGTAATTAATAATTACTCAATAATTTTAATTAGAATTTAGTTTATTATAATTGCAATGTATTTATTTATTTTTAATCTGTGTATGTAAGGGTAATATTGGTTGTTACTTTGGGCTTAATGCCTGAAATAAACGATTATTATTATTATTATTATTATTATTATTTCTAGTATTAAAATTGTGCCTGTCACTTATCTTAGTAAAAAGATGAATATTTTTCCGAACATACAAAATATTCTCATAGATATATTGACAAGGGACCGTCATAATGTTTATTTCCTTAAATAGTTCCCTAAGAGAATCGCGTCTGCGAAGTCTATATATGGCTCTGATGGCTCTCTTCTGCAGAACAAAAATAGACTCTATGTCTGCAGCCCTTCCCCATAGCAAAATACCGTAAGACATGACACTATGAAAGTAACTAAAATAGACTACCCTCGCAGTATCTACATCAGTAAATTGACGGATTTTTCTAACAGCATATGCTGCTGAACTAAGCCGACCTGCTAGAGATGTTAAATGAGGACCCCATTGTAGCCTCGAGTCAAGCGTGATTCCCAAGAAAACCGTGTTCTCGACGAATTCGAGTTTTTCTTTGTTTAATACTATTTCGGAGCTATTGCTTTTAACATTCGGTAACGCAAATCTCATGCACTTGGTTTTTTTTCCATTTAATACTAAATTATTAACAGTAAACCAATTATGGACCTGTTGTAAAGCGTTGTTTACATCATCAAGGTTTGTGGAACGTCTATTGATCTTAAAGATTAATGAAGTATCATCAGCAAACAAAACAATATGTGGTTGTTTTTTTAATAGATGCGGCAAATCATTTATATATACCAAAAAGAGAAAAGGACCCAATATTGAGCCTTGTGGTACACCCATTTTGACTTTCAAACCCTGGGAATTGACACCGTTTATTTGAACATGTTGTTGTCTGTCATTTAAATAAGATTTCACTAAGCTCAGTGCAAGTTTACCTAGCCCATAATGTTCCAGCTTTAAAAGCAAGGTTTCGTGATTAACGCAATCAAAAGCCTTTGAGAGATCACAAAAAATACCTATCGCATCTTGGGCTTCTTCCCACGCTGCAAATATGTGTTTTAATAACGTGACACCAGCGTCAGTCGTACAACGTCCTTTGGTGAAACCATACTGTTGATCATTTAAGATTTTATTGGTGTTAAAATGGTAAAGCATTTGATTAAGCATAACTTTTTCAAACACCTTACTGAAAACTGGCAACACTGATACAGGTCTGTAATTATTAGTTTCACTATGGTCGCCAGACTTAAAAAGTGGTATAACCTTACTGTATTTCATTAAATCGGGAAAAACTCCTTGGTCTACACACAAATTAAATATTAAAGCCAAATATGGTGCTATGGTCTCGATTATGGACGTGCATACTTTAATAGACATACCCCATAGATCTTCGGTTAATTTTATTTTGATTTGCCGGAAAGCCTTTATGACTGTCATAGGGTTTATATGTTTGAATTGAAACTCAACCGGACAGTCTGGCAAATTTGATTTCAATAGAGCAATTGAGGCTGCAGGGGAGGAATTTAAAGCTTCCGTTGTCCTAAGAGGTATATCGGTGAAATAATTAACAAACTCTTGGGCTACTTCTGAATTAGAGCTTATGGGACCATGTGAAGTCTCCAATAAAAAATCCGTGTTGCGTACTTTATTTCTACCAGTTTCACTGTTAATAACTTTCCATACAGTCTTTATTTTATTATCTGCCGATTTTATTTTTTTGCTAATATAAAGGGCCTTTGCTGCCTTGCAAATCTTTCTGAATAATTTGGAATATTTATTTACATACTTATTAAAGGCTTCGGTGTTGAAGAATGGCTTAAGGCCGTATAACTCATATAGTCTTTCCCTACTTATCCTAATACCATTAGTCGCCCAATCACTAAATACAAACTTAGGGAAAATAGTTTTCGATTTCTTTTCAAAGACAGTATTAAATTCATTGAGTACCAATGAAAAGAAATTATCATAAAATTTATTAGAATCTTCAATATTATGGCCCAGAACATTTAACTTATTTTGTATATTACAATTAAATTTTGTTAATTTGCCACTCGTAATTGACCTAAATTGAATTTGAGTTTTTTCCAATATTGCTTGAGACTTAAAAGTTACCGTTTGTCCACTATGATCAGATGGAAGATAATTTACTATAGTTTTATCTAAATAATCACAATTGCAGAAAACATTATCAATACAAGTTGCAGAGGTTGGAGTTATTCTAGTTGGTTCTGTGAAAACATTAAACAAATTAAAGGATTTAAAAAGGCTTAAAAATCTACTGCTATTTGAATTATTATCCAAAATATTAATATTAAAATCTCCACAAATAATTAAGGATTTATTACTATCTGCAAGTCTTGCTATAATATCTTCCATTGTTGATTCAAATAGACTAAAGTTTTGAGGGTTCGGGGGTCTGTACACACACACTATAATATGCTTATCTAGCTCTACACATGACAGTTCAATGCAATGTTCAATAGACAAGTTAACTATGTCTTTACGTTGCTTAAATTTTAAGCATTTTTTTACTAAAATTAAGGACCCACCACGCAACATAGATTTACGGTTAAAACAACTACCCACACTATAATTTTCATAACTGAGTAGCACCTGGTAATCCTTCAACCAATGTTCACTAAAACATACAACATCAAACATTGTTTTCTCTAAAAACATTTCAATTTCCAATAATTTAGAAGATATACCTTGAATATTTTGATGAAATAGTTTCAAGGCGTGCTGCTTAGACCCTTTTTGTTGTTTAATTACTTGAGAGCAAGAAGATACCCTGTTGTTGGTTGGTATAACAATGGTATTACTGGTACCCTCCATTGTCTTATGAATTAGTTTAAATGACTATCCGGAGTTTGTCCCAAATCTATAATATTATCACCTGGCAGCGAGTTACAACTAGATTTGGCCTCAACATTTGCAAAAGAACTTTCCGAAGTGATACATGGAACCTCCTTCGTACAATTTATAAAAGTAGTCATAGCAATTTTGCTACGGTCAACTTGACCCACTACATGATTATTAGTACTGTTACTAAACATAGTGGTATTAATTATACATGACTTCGACATACTACTTATGTCTGAGTTAATATAATAACCTAATAGCCTAGCTATTGTGTGTCTAAATTTAATTGGCAGATACGATGTACCCCTAGTCGACTTTAAATGCTCAACAAAAATGTTGGTGTCAAAATACATAAACTTGTCACAATGGTGACTAACTAAAAAGTACATATGTTTATTAAGCATATGAATATAATTGTTTTCTCTATTTGATAAATGTTCAAAATATGGAAAAGCACACAATATTATTTTTTTGCATTTTAATTTTAACATCTCAGTTACATAGTCAGTGATATCTTCCTTTTTTACTTTTAAACTATTACCTACAAACACTGTTAAATTAGTATTATAATTATATTTTCTTCTAATTACTAACTCCATAATATGCTTGTAGGTTGACCCAGGTGTGCAATAATTCTGAGTAGAATAACTAAGATTGTTGTTTATTAGTTTACCTAAACCCCTTCCCACACTGTCTGAGAACATAACTGACTGATTACAATCCTGACTATTTTTGAATGGAAAATCACCAGATTCAGACTGGTTAATCTGAGACAAAGGCTGTTCAAAATCAGATAAACCTTGTTCAGTAAAACCGTCTTGAAAAGAACTCTCAGCCAGGGACGGGTCCTCCGTTGCCTCTGGCTGGCCAGCATTGAGGTATGAGACTGTCTGACAAGTACACTGACACATAACTAGCTCATTTGCAGCAAGAATGTGTTCTTTAATTTGGTTCTGAGATTGTACATACTTACTGTAATAAGAACTGAGTGAATTTTCAAGAGCTTTTATTTCAGACTGTAAGTGCTGTGTATCAATTTCATATATTCTCTTGCTGTCTTCTAATTTAATTTGATAATTATTTAATTTATTTATTAAATCAACACGTTCTTTCCTGAGTGGAATACATTTGGAAAAGTGTTTATGTTGCTTTTTGTACTGGTTACATTTTTTAATTATTCGATTGAGCTTTGCATATTTTTTTAATTTATTGTGACTAACTTTTAAACTGTTATTTTGATTCAATAAGGAATCCTCAGTTAAGTCAATAGTGAGTATGGGATGAGGGTTACAATTTGAATTTAATAATTCGCTATATAAATGGTTAGTTTCCCTAAGCTGAGTTCTTTCTTTTTCTTTTTGCAATTTGAGAATTTTACAGTTAGCATAATTTAATTCATCCTGAAGGTCCTTAACTTTGCATAAAGCCTCCTCATATAGGTTACTACAGTCCCCAAAACCATCCGTGATTACCCGTAGTTGGTCGCGTTCATCAACAATGTCTTGGTATTGCTGACTAATGTCTACTAGCTCCCGTTTAAGGCTTGTGTTTTTTAAAATTATGTTTTTAATTTCACGCTCACTTTCCTCCCTTTCCAGCAATAGTTGCTCACACTGGTCTTTAGATTCCTTAAGTCCTTGGAGGGCCGTTCTCAGTTTCAGCTCCATATCCTGAGCAGTAGCCTTACGGGTCATCACAGGCATGGTTTCAGGATTAGTACTGAAAATAGAAACGAAGAAACGGTAAGAATCAAAAGGTTAGACAAAGTGTACAAAAGGTGGGAATAAAGAGAATTAATATTAAATAGAGAATGAGAAAAGTTAGAGCAGTAAAGTGGAGAATCGAGGTAGGCTGCTAAATCTGTTTGAAAAAGCTATTGAATAATTAGTTTAGCCACTTTTACTTGCCTAAAGATTACAATGTTCTAAAGTGGGTAGGATGTCTAGATCCTAAAATAAACTTTATTTGATGCTTTAACAAAGAACACAAAGCAAATAACGACCGAATGTTATATTATTGTCGTATATTAACAGTGAAAATCACAACTACACTAACAAAAGTAAGAAACTGACCATTTCTACATGTAAACAAAGCGATTTGCAACCAAGAACAAACGCAGTTTAGGTTGCCTTAGTGAGTACGTGTTACTGAGATAAGGTTAAGAATGTGTGCTGTTATTATAAATATTAGATAAAGTGTACATTTATAGTAAACAACTAAACAATACTTCCCCGTTTTATTCCGTAATTTGGACGTCAGATGATTTTAGGTTACCGGTGACAGCCGCCGGTACTAAAAATCGTGTATACTTGCTGTATTGTCAGGAAAACAATAATCCTGTGTATTTATGTTGATATCTTGAAAGTTAATTATAAATTACAACTTATTTTTACTTAAATACTAATTAAAATTAAATTTAAAATACGGAACAAATATTTGACAACCAAACGAATATTTGACAACAATGTGTGTATATGTATATCTATATATATAAAAGAAAGTCGTGTTAGTTCCACTATTTATAATTCAAGAACGGCTGAACGGATTTGGCTGAAAATTGGTGGAAAGGTAGCGTAGAACCAGGAGGAGAATATAAGATATTTTTTATCCCGTTAAATAATTTAAAAACAAAAACAAAACCAGCTCATTTATTGGTATAGAGTAAGGTAGAGTAGTGTGAGTAGGGTAGATTAGGGTAGTGTAGGTAGAGTACAATAGGGAAAAGTAGGGTAGAATAGGTAGGGTACAATAGAGAAAAGTAGGGTAGAACGGGAGCGAAGCTGCGGGCAAAAGCTAGTATATATAAATATATTATTTTAATTCAATTGTAATAATATAAAACCCGCATTGGGCCCTTGTGGTAGATTTCGGCCCATTCCCTCGGCCAGAGAGGAGGCCTGAGTTCCAGCAGTGGGAACATTATAAGGCTGTTGCTATGCTATGCTAAAATAATGAAGGATAAATACCACATTGATATGGGCAGGCGGATGATAAATAATTGCAATGCTTGAAAAAGGCTGCTAAGCCAGAAACACTAAAATAGTACAATGTCATCATCACACTTGGTTCGCAATAAACTATTTAATTTTAATTTTGACTTCGTTCTACCTAACAATCAATGGTAGTAGTTAATTTTTTGTATATATTTTTAAGTGAATCTTTCCTATATTTTTAATTATTCAGCTATTCAGAGCATAGACCAATCAAATAAATCAGAGATCATCAAATTCGGTCCAGCCATTCTTAAGTTATTAATGGTGTAACTAACCCGACTTTCTTTTATTTTTAAAGATAACATAGAAAATAAAATCTTGCTAACGAAGGTACAAGTTAGTTTTTTGTATGCAGTAAAGCGCTCTCACCAAGCAAGGTTAATTAATTTAAGTCTCTGTGTATTATTTCTTGGTGCTTCACAATTCGGTACGTAAGTACAAGGCAAGCGTTTGTGTTTAATTTTTTATACCGAACAACAAATACCACTGAAAGAATATCTCTTTCTGAAAACAGCATTTAAATTAGTTATTATACGAAACAGCAATCAGGGTTCCAAATATTGGTATAAGAAAACTCGGGGTGTGGGTCCTCCCACACGCCATTTTGCTATCTCTTGTATTACGTGTCCAAATGACAGTGACGATCATTTCAGCGTGCGCATCGTTATTCTGTTACTTGACAGTTTCACCTTACACTTAATTTGAAAGGTTTGTAACTTACTTATTTCTAGGCAAGCGTGCGCCATTGTCGGCAGCATCATCTCCTACCATCAGGTGAGATAGTGGTCAAACGCGAGCCTATCCACAATAAAAAAAAACTTAAAATGGATTTAGAAAATTCTTTCTATTTGCGATTTTCGTTAAAGTTTTTTTTTAAGATCATCATTTCGGCCGAAAGACGTCCACTGTTGGACATAGGCCTTTCCCCAAGTGTCGCCATAATGACCAGCCAGTTCAATACTGTGCATCTCGCCTAAAATTGCTGTTATTTCGTTCTTTTACGTGTTTCATGTATTTTAAAGCATTCGGACCCCTAAAAAAGGTCCCCTGACTGGATTAAATGTCCTCCAACATGACGTGAAACCCACAATCGACGTTTACGTGAAGCTGCAACGTTGCCCAGTGAAACGCAATTTGACCCCAATATTGTACAACACATTCACGTGACGCGAAACATGTTGTTGAACAATTTGACAGTATTGGACGTCATGCTAAAGGACATTTTGTTCTCTAGTATATCTGAGACTATCACCCGTATTTATAAACAACTAATTACTTGAGTAAAAGTAACTACTTAAGTACTCGTAACATTTATATTCTATAGTTAAGATTTTTTTTTTTAATTCATGAACATTTCTAACCTCAATTAATGACTTAATAAGAAAGTACTTGGCAACAAGTAATTACTTCTTTATAAATACGGGTGTTAATCACCAGCAAAACTTTGACTTCCCTATGCAAAATCGTCCATCTATACATACATAAAAGCGAAATACCACTCAATGATTAATCACGAATTCTCAGAAACTATAATATCTACGAGTACAAACTTAAAATTTGGCAGGTAAGTTCTTTATAAAGTGTAGATATCCACTAAGAAAGGATTTTACGAAACTACTAAAACTTCCAACTCCCGTTTTCCCCCCTTAGTCTAAGGGGATAAAACGCGGGTTGGAAGTTTTTTTGGAGAAACCGAATTTTAAGCGAGTGAAGCCGCTGGCAAAAGCCAGTCCATTAATAAAATTACGAGACCCCGTTCATTAAGGACATTCATCACGCTTCGCATTCAGGAGCTGTTAGCGATAGGGGTACTGGAGGGTATTACACGGCTAATGGCACCTCGTTGTACAGGTCAAACGGCTTTATAGAACCCCCCGGTTATAATGACAGTATTCATGATACCTTTGATGTGGACTTTTTTAGGCGACGATATCGGGGTTTAGAAACGTTAAGGCCTTGTTTACGGAGACGCGGCGCGTTGCGCGGCGCGTTGTGCGTTCGTCGTACATTGCAGCAGCGGGCCGCGTCATCGCTTGCGCACACATATGGCAATGTGCGACTGATCGCCCAACGCGCTGCGCAACGCGCCGCGTCTCCGTAATCGAACACTTAGGGTAGATTAAAGCCGGTGGCAGATCAAAGGTTTTTTTATGGTAATAGGTAAAATCATCCAATGACATCTCTCGCCTCCGGGCGGGAGACCCTTCTAGAGCCATGGTAACGTGTCTCTTGAAAGTAAACGGCAACTGAAGGACGCACAAAAAAAAATCACGTAATTGAGAAAATAAGGATATGCATCTGTAATGTTGGTGTACCTAGTGTGGGCAGGATGGGTAAATAATATAAAGATTGAAAGTTCACTTCATTTTTTATTTAATCTACAATAGTTCACAGTCACATTCAGTTATGTCATACAGTCTATTCGAAACACGATAACACTGACTCGTGTGGGCCCTACGGAAAGACTGGCTCTCGCCGGCGTCGCCTATATATTTCCTATGAATATGCTTACATTGCACTTGATGACGTTATATGGTCGCTAGACATCTAATTACTATTATAGGGTTCAACGGCCCTCACGCCCCAGCCACCGCCGGGATCCCGATCCCAATTTTCGGCCACAGTAGGCGCAGGCTTGCGGACGGCGAGCAATGGGTAGCTTGCCGTCCGACCGTCTGGTAACCGTTCGAACCGAGCCCAAGTCATCGACGTCGCCTAGTGTTCCACGCGCGCCTAAAGGAGTTGTATGCAAACCGGAGGGGCCCAGCAGGGTCAAAGCCTACTGGGGCCAAGGATAGATTTCTGAAAGGAACATTCCGCCCCGGAAATAAAGGCTTTATTCCTTTCTATTCTAAAAACCCACTCCTGTTCCTTCAATTTTTGTGTCAGCATTATCTCCCGCCCCGCCCGGCGGCCTTGGGCTGGGCGGAAGATAAGTAGCGTCAAACTTTTACTGACTAAAAACCGCAAGATGTCATTGGATGATTACCCACCGAAAAAATTTTTGTCAAAAATGGACCCTATTACTGAAACTTCACTGTACATCTGTCTATCTGTCACCAAGCTGTATCTCATGAATCATGATAGACAGTTGAATTTTTCACGGATGATGCATTTCTGTTGCCGCTACAATAACAAAAATTTAAAAAATATATATCATAGTAACTAATGTTTTTACAGAACCCTTCGTGCGACTCGCACTTTACCGGCTTTTTATTTGCTAAATTAAATACTTTTTAGTTTTGGTAAACAAATACGAAAAAATAATTAAAATATCTTCATCAACAATGAAGTTATAATTGTTTTTTTTACAAGAGAAAGAGTCAAACATGGCATTTGACGTCAAAGGCAAAATTACACCCGTACGGCTACCACAAAAAACTGCGTCCTGGCGAGGCAGACATATTTGTTTTAATTAGATTTGTAATATAAAGAAAAAGAAAGAAAGAAAATACGTTTATTCTGCTTAAAATAGACGCACAAATTATTTACAAAAAACAGTTTCCCCGTCAGGCCATGTGTGAAACGGGCATAACAATATTGCACCTTGTGACCATAGACAACCAAGTCGTCTAGGTTGTCTACTACATCCGCGTCGCCGGCTGACACTGGCCTCAGCAGAGACAAACATAACCAACAAATAACAAAAATACAGAAAAAGAGACATTTACAATCTATAATATAAACTGGAGAAATGCGACCGCCTGCCATTCCTCCTCGCTCCGGACCATGGCCTGTACCAGACACCGGCTTGAGAGGTCGTTGTCACCGATTGACCCCACGAGAATACGGCGGTGCTCTGCCCAAGCGGGGCACACCTCTACCGTATGCTCCACCGTGACGCTGACCAATGCTACCAACATACATATGTAAATTGAGGCACAATTGTGCGATTCACTGTTCCTATAACAGGCAAGTGCTGTAAGGGCTCTTTCATATTAAAAAAAGGTGGATTAGGTTTCTGTTAGGCACTCGTACGTAACTACCAATAAGAAACGTTGTTCAATATTCGATAAACATATACTTAAATCAGTTGCGAGCACGATGGATGGGGATGCCCAAACAAAAATGTCATTAGTGAAAATTTTGTGGATTTGGGCCTGTTTTTCTCTACCCGAACCTTCAGCTGTTTGACTCTTCAGACACTGTCTACTTGAACTAGCTTGAACTGCAACTGGCTAGAAATACATTAGACCGACGCACACGTGAACCACTTCTGATTCGTCTTTAGAACGAAGTCGCATGGCGTCGCGTGGCGTGGATTTAATGTAGCTCTACAAGTCTAGTTGCCATTTAAAATGTATGGACACCGACGCGCCCAGATCGGTATACATGGCCCACGTGTACGCAATGTAGTTCTACCTTTATGCTTCTCCTAACGTTTTGATTGTAAGAAGACTTATCAATTCCCACTATTGCACTGCTAAAATCAATCGCCCTCCATGTAACAAAAGGCTTACATCTCGTGACTAAATTAGACAATTTGGAAAACGGAACGACAAAGTGTTATTTTTAGTATCGGTCATTGATTTCGTGAATCTTTTTAAAGTATGTCTGTCCAGCCGTATCCTATATTGGGATCGGCTTTCAGTCTATCCAGAGGCAGCTGGGTATCAATGTTTTACATGGAGCGACTGCCTATCAGACCTCCACAATCCAATCATTGGGTAACATGGTATTCCTTGGCTATCATAAAGCATAATCAGCAAAGACTGATTATACTTTAAGTTTTTGACATTGCACGGTTTTAAAAATTATTATTGACATGATTATTTATTGATATAATTATTATTGACATGATTATTTATTGACATGATTATTATTGACACTTGTGATAATTATTTTTATTGGTTTTCATTATTTTATTGACATTTTTTAATTCAACAATACAATTTTAATAGAATGGAAATATGTGTAATAAGAGCACGATTAAACAATATTTCATTTAAACTATGTTTTTATATTTGCACGCTGAAATTACAGGCAGAATAAGAGATCAATTTTATTTATTAGTTAAATATTTATGCACTAGGAAAAAACTATGTAACCGGCCTCGTAAGGTGGGGCCAGTTACAACTGGGCCACTTAGATACTTATTTGGTCCCTGGGTAGAACTGTTTATTCTGGATATTTTTGTGATTCCCTAAAGGCACACATGTTCGTGTGTACTCGATACAGTTTTGTATTAACCAGTGTAACCCAAATTTGAATTCGGGTCCTTTAGTCAAACAGACAATTTTCCTATGAAAATTAGGTTTTACGTGAATTATACTTTAGGAAAATACTCCAGAATAACCCTAATACTTAAGTGGCAATGAGCAGGACACATTTCTCGCAGAACGGATGGCCGTTGGGGCCGGAAGGTTCTGGAATGGCGACCATGTACTGGAAGACGTAGCGTTGGAAGGCCTCCTACAAGGTGAACCGATGACCTGGTAAAGGTTGCGGGAACCCGGTGGATGCAGGACGACCGTTCATTGTGGCGACACTTGTGGGAGGCCTATCTCTAACAGTGGACGTCTTTCGGCTGAAATGATGATGATGATGAACCCTAATAAAATTTTTAAAAAAAAATTTGAATTTCGTTTACCCTGAAATATTCACCTTCGACATTTTTTTGGTGGGAAAATCAACCATTGACATCTCCGCGCCATTGCGCGAGACGGGAGATAGTGTCAGACTTTTACTGACTAAAAACCCACTCCTGTTCCTTAATTCCCTTTCATACCGGGATACATACCTTCTTAACAGAAAACGATCCTTGGCCCCAGTAGGCTTCGACCCTGCTGGGCCCCTACGGTTTGCTGTTCTTTGAGGCGTGCGTAGAACTGTATGTGCCATCGACGACTTGAGCTCGGTCCGGGCGGTTACCGGACGGTCGGACGGTGAGCTACCTAATGCTCGCCGCAATTGGTATCTCTAATTAGAACTGCAGACTGGGGACAACAAAATTAGATTACAAATTGACCACAAAATACACACAGCACCTACAAGCATACAAAGCCTCTAGGGGAAGACACGACACGTCCTCAAGGAACTTAACCGCGGTTTCTAAGTACAAGTCACGTTCAGTTTCGAAACTGACCGCGGTTTGGAACTTTACCACAAAGTTGGTGATCCAAGTTGGAACCCTCACCCAAAAGTTTGGATTCCATAAGCTAGGACGGTCGAATTTTTACTTGACTTTTGGTGACGAGAGTATTGGCTTCAAGTTGTAATGATACGTACTGAGACCTTACAGCAAACTTTTTTGAGGCCATTTTCCACTCGTCTATCTTCAACATCAAGCACGGTTTAAAAGCGTTTTGCTTCATCTAACGCAATCCAACGCGATGTTAGATGAAGAAGCAACGCGAAAAAGAGAGAAATAACGAATGAAAACTCTGTTGGCATTCGGTAATTCAGTGATTTACTCGAATATTTCCATGTTTTCTCTTCACCACCCTTGGTTGACTGGTAGAGAATGCCTAAGGCATTAAGTCCGCCTGTGTACCTTGTGTTGTATGAAGTTTTAATAAATAAATAAATATTTCACAAAACCATTTTTCCAGAAAATACGGTTTTTTTTTTAAACCCAGGCCTAATCTGCTAGTTGCAGGCAGGTAGGGTCGAAGCCTGCTTGGATCATGCGTCAGCTTCCGAAAGGAAGGCCCGGCCCCGGCACGATAGGCCACGAAGGAACGAGGTAGGTTTTTAGTCAGAAAGTCTGACACAATTTCCCGCTCCGCCCGAGGGCGGGATTTGTCATTGGATGATTTTACCTACCATAAAAAAACCCATTCAGAATCTCGATGAAATGTGCGAGGTTTCTATAGATGTACTTATTTTTAAAACACATTTATTTGAGTACATTATAGAGGGCCGAAGTGGACGTAAAATAGCAAATTTTCAAAGGTCTTTACTGGATTATTTTTACACTTTATGTTTTAATTTCTATAGAAGCCTAGATAATACCCACAAGATATCTGTATCCAAAATATCTGGAGAAAGTTGTGTAATAACATCATAATCACGTAAGAGCGGTTGTATGAAAATTTACCTGAACTGGTCGCTTTCAACGTGATCAATTTGACAACCTAATCTGAACTGTAAAAGGGATGGAACTGACATTTTAACACGTCATGGTAAAGCCCCTGGTATACCTACTGGCAACAGGGAATACACCTAAAAAGAAAAACCGGTCAAGTGCGAATTGGACACGCGTACTGAGTGTTTCATACAAACTTACATAATATTTCCTCGATTCCCGAATTAAGTCACGAAGACTTTTCCTCATCACAAAAATGTAAATATTTTGTCATGTAGACTCTACTTTACAGTTTCCAAACATTTTCCTTTACTTGTGCTATAAGACTTTTCTTCTTGCTGAATTTCAGGATTCTATGTCAATGGGAAGCAGCCTATAAAGTTTTGATTTCTTTGCGAGTGTAAAAAATATGCGCAATAAATGGAGCATACGCGGCCTTATCTTTAGTTAATTTTTTTTTCATCATGAAATTATTTCTCTCGCTCTAGGGCGGAGTGGGAGGGCGTGTCAGACTTTTAGTGACTAAAACTCACTCTTATGTTCCTTCTTTGCCTTACGTTCCAGGACCAAGGTTTTCCTTTCAAAAGCGAACCCATGCCTCCAGTAGACTTACGGTCCTGCTGGGCCCCTACGTTTTTGCTGACATCTCTTTGAGGCGCGCGTGAACACTACTCGCCGTCAACGACTCGGGCTTGGTCCGGACGGTTACCAAACGGACGGCCGGACAGCGAGCTACCCATTGCCTTCCGTCCGCAGGCCCACGCCTGCGGTAGCTGGAAATCGGGACGGGTCGAGACCCAGCGGCTAGAGCGTGAGGAAGACTGTTCCCTCACGCCTCATCTTTAGTTTGCAACCAAACCAACGACCAACGCTGCGTTAAGTGGACGCACGCACGAGCGTCCGCGCGGGCTCCCGTCGCCTAACTATGCGCGTGTGTCGTGTGCGGCGGTCCCCGCCGTGGAAACCGGATTATTACCTACCAGCGCAGTGTCGCTACAGTAGCACCAGTTAACAGAAAAATAACGGTACTTTAGTTTAACTTTAACGGTGTTCATGTAGTCGTGTCTATGGAGAACTTTAATGTATTATTACATGGCAAAACGGGCGCCCTTGCGCTTAACGCAGCGTTGGCCCTAAGCAATAGATAGCAGACCTGAGTACCAGCTTAATACCTCCACACGATCCTGAGAAAAATAATACTATTAAAGAGAGTCGTTACATTTTAATGCAATCAAGTTTATGAAATTCAAATCATTTATTCTAGTTTTCATAACTTTGTTTTGCTCCAGGGTTCAAACCACCGCTAAAATACTGGAAGGTTAATGGCACATAAAGAGACCGCAGTAATGCGCAGTTACTGCCGTGCACGCCGCGGTTGTAAAACACAACTTTACGCCCTCTTTCATTAAAAAAAAAACATTCTGTAGGTGAGTCGTACCTACCCTTTATTTTACGTGTCATCGAGGCTTGATTTGAGTCGTTTTCAGGAATCGGTCCACCTTGTGGGAATGTTTTTCTACTTCATTTCTTCGAACAGCCGACGGACGAGTCGGTATGCATTTAAGCGGAAGTGGCGGAATTACTTTCTACACCAATAGCAAAATCATCCCAAAAACTCCTTTTATGTATATATTTATATATGTTTTGTGTACCTACTCGTATATATGTATATAGTATTAAAAATGTATGTATATTTAGTTTTGGCTTTATAATATAATCTTTTTTTTTTTATGCACCTGCCATATTGTCTCTCCACCACCCTAGGTTGACTGGTCGAAGCAGTAATGCTAGTAAAGGAGGAGGCCGACCGCATTAGGCAAAGGCGCACACGCCGCCGCCGCCGCCGGGTTTCCGATCCCAATTTCCGGCCACCGTAGGCGCGGGCTCGCGGACGGTGGGCAATGGGTAGCTCGCTGTCCGTCCGTCCGGTAACAGACCGGTCCGAGCTCAGGTCGTCTACGGCGCGCACCGTTCCCGCGCGCCTCAAGGAGTTGTCAGCAAACTGTAGGGGTCCAGCAGGGCCGAAGCCTACTGGGGCCAAAGGTTATGTGAGACTGTCACCAAAGGCCCCAGGATAAAGGCAAGGAATGGAAAGGTAGGTTTTTAGTCAGTAAAAGTCTGACACTATTTCCCGCCCCACCCAAGGGCGGGATTTGTCATTGGATGATTTTACCTACGTTAAAAAAAAAAAAAAAACCCTAGGTTGACTGGTAGAGAATGCCTAAGGCATTAAGTCCGCCTTTGTACCTTTGGTTGCATGAAGAATAAATAAATAAATAAACGGCACATAGCATCAGCATAATCAGTAGTTTAGGGCCAACGCTACTTAAAGCGGGCACACGCGCGATCCTATACAAATGTGCTCCGTCCGGTGCTGCGCGGGCACCAGTCGCCGGCAGTCACACCCTGCACCATTTTCATCAATTCAGCCAGCCGAAAGACGTCCACTGTTGGACATAGGCCTCCCACAAGCATCCAAAGTCCTATCCGTCTCGCATCCATCGGACTCTAGCGACCCTGACCAGGTCTTCGGTCCACCATGTGGGAGGCCTTCCAACACTGCGTCTTCCTGTACGCGGTCGCCACTCCAGAACCTTTCGACACCAACGGCTATCTATTCTGCGTGCAATGTGCCCTGCCCATTGCCACCTAAGTTTGGCGATTCTACGTGCTATGTCGACAACCTTGGTTCTCTTACGGACATCTTCATTTCTGATTCGATCACGCAAATTCCAAGCAAAGCCCTTTTCCATATGGGTGACTTTAAGTTTTCTTATAAGGCCCATTGTAAGCAACCACGTTTCGAAGCTGGTAACACGCACTGGTCATAGACTTTTGTCTTAAGACTCTGTGGTATATTGGACCAATATACCGCTCCGTTTTGCTACGTAAGAATAATAAAGTTCCCCATCGACGACACACAGTTAACGCTGAACTAGCGACACTGCGCAGGTAATCATCCGGTTTCCGCTACGGGGACCGCCGCACACGATACACGCGTATAGTCACGCAATGGACGCCCGCGCGTGCTCCCGCTTTACGCAGCGTTGGCGCTTAATATTCACACTGCTGGGACTCAAGCCTCCTCTCTAAGAGAGGGAATGGGCTATAATCCACCACGCGGCCCAGTGCGGGTTTGCGAATGTCACATGTCATCGAATTTTTGGTTAGAACCAAAAATTCATTGTTTCAATTGTTTCCTCAGGATGTTTTCCTTCACCGTTTTGAGAGCAGTGGTGCTGAAATAAATTACACAAAATAATACGCCTGGCTGAGTTTGAACCCGCAACCTACAACACGTAAGTCGGGGGGCCGTACCGTACCACTGCTCTTCTTTTCTTTTTGCACATAGAATATTTTTTTGTCCTTGGAGTATGTAGATGTATATATGTCCCTTGAGATATTTTTCTGCTTTCACTCGAGTAAAGACGCTGACAGAAATTTGCATTATAAGAAAATCTGCAAGATTCTCTTAAATTTGGCACCCGTCAAAGCACTACAGTTCTCTTGAAAAGTGGTAAGGTACCTAGGCCGTTGGCCTATTGCGCGTTTTTTCTAGACAAAGCACGGTCTAACTACCTTCTTTGTGAACTTTTTTAGACTTACCAGGACAGAGAGACAAATGTTTAATAATAAAAGCGGCCAGTGTCATAACAATGTGTTGTCGGACACACAGCGAAGGTTAATGAGGCCGTAAAGAGAAAGGTACCTTCTTAAAGTAGCTTGCCATTAAGGCTGGCCACTTAATGTATGTAGTATCTTGATATTAAGGATGAACATTTTATTTAACCGATGACCTGAGCAAAAGAGAGGGAGACGCCGCCTACCATTAACCTGGTGGTCTAACATCGAGAGAGACCTCAAAATTGCCCTATTGTCCTGGCGGAGAATTGTGAGGAGACTCGACCCAGGTAATGGGAACATGGGACGGCCAAAGAAGACGAAAGAAGAATATCTGGTGAGGGTAGCAGTAGTCTGATGGATGAGAGACGCACATGACCGTTTATTATGGCGATGCTTGGGGGAGGCTTATTCCCAACAGTAGACGTCTTTCGGCTGCAATGATGGTGATGATGATTGTGTGACCAGAGGGCTCTTTACCGTCCTGGCTGTAGCGAAAGGGGCTGTCCGTGTTCCCTCAATTACCCTTTTTTTAAGAGCTACAAACTATCCGCACCTTGTAGGAGACCTTCCAACGCTGCGTCTTCCGGCACGTGATCGCCATTCCAGAAGCTTTCGGCCCCAACGGCCATCTGTTTGGTGAGCAATTTACCCTGACATTGCCATTTCAGTTCAGTGATTCTTCGCATTGGCGAACTTCGCTAATTATATAACACTTTTGAACTTGACAAAGGTTTTAAAATCACTGCTAAAGTACCCAGGTAGAGGCGCGGTAAACGACCAGGTATAAAGGATTTTTATGCTCGTGCACCGGCTGTCATAAAGTACTGCTTTACGTCAGTTTTATGTCTGGTTCCGTCGTACTTAGTTATTATTCATGGCTGAAGAATTATGAAGCGGCCTGTAATATTTCACGTCCATAGGCTTTGTAAGATGGACTTTGCTCAAACATTTCTTATAAGTATATATATACACAGGTGTTAAAAATTTTGTTAGTTACAAATGATAATCGACAGGCCTGTTGGTATACTGGTCAGAGACTGTGCAGTGACTGCTATGCCGACGGTCGTGGGATCGATTCCCACCCAAGATAAATGTTTGTGATAAGCACGATCATTTGTTCTGTGTCTGGGTGTAATCCATACTAATATTATAAATGCGAAAGTACACAAAACGTCAAAATGCCTAAAGGTTAGTTTGGTTTTCACAGTATCTGCATGAGACATTCAATTATTCTGAACTGGACTCAAACTCTGTCTGTCTGTCTGTTACTCTCTCACGCTTAAACCACCCAACCGATTTAAATGAAATTTGGTACAGAGCAAGCTCGAACTCCAAGGATGGTCATAGGCTATATAAATTATCTCGCTATTTGCTATGGGGGGTGAGTAATATTGTATTTTATCGGTAAAGAGTCTGCGCGCGGCCAAAATTGAAACTAATCGTTTGCCGCCATCTTGACATTTACGTCAGGTGTCAGGATAATATCTTGTGTTCTGTGTTTTTAATCGTTTCCAAATTAAATTAAATAATCGTCAACATTATACCGAAAGTTATTAAAAGTGCTGGCAGGGAAATTATCTTGAAAGTCAAACGTGCTTAAATGAGAAAATATCGGACCGACGGTACCATTTTCCACAGTTAGACCTTTGACAAATAAATTTTCGGGTGACCATAACAATAAAATTTCCCTACATATTCGTACCCGAGCGATGACTGGCAGGAAAACATACTTTGTTGAAAATGGACTGCTACTATGTATTTGAACCTTTATCAAGTATTAAGACTATCAGTTTATCTATAAATATGTAGGTATTTAGAAATATATAAGTATGTTTATCAGTCGTCTAATACTCATAGCACAAGCTCTGTTTAGTTTGGGACTTGATGGCGTTGTGTGAAAAAAAAAGTGGAATTTTATTATTATAATTACACTTATTTAAGAAAGGTGAATGTTTTTGAGTGTGTGTATGTTTGTTACTTCTTCACGCTTGAACGGCCGAACGTATTTCGATGAAACTTGGCACACGGGTAGACCATGTCCTAGATTATTTTTATCCTGGGAGTATAGAATAGAATAGAGTAAACTTTATTGTACACCAATATAGTAACAAAAACTTTTAAACAAACTAAATCTATGAGTACAATGGCGGTCTTATCGCTGACAGCGATATCTACCAGACAACCTTGGGGTGGACTGTAAGAACTAGAAAGTGTGGAGTATGTTCCCTGGGCACATTTTTCTACTTTTACGCGAGTAAAACCTCTGGAAGCAACTAGTGACACATATACAAAGGTATTTTCTGAATCCTCTTATTGTTACCTTAAAAAATCAAGCAGATTTTCTTTAATGTATTCTAGTCTAAATTCAAGATAACTTTGAAATGGTTATTTAAGAATACATAATATTTCAACTACATATTATTCTAGACATAAAATATGACTGAAAAGCGTACATTTATCCAAGTCAATGAAGTTTACTGGATCCGATTTTTCGCTTGACTGCCTAGCGATATGTAGAACACGTTGGAAAAACCAACTGAATTGATACTACGTTATTGAACAAACATTAAATATTTTAATTAAATAGACACAATTAAAAGTACAATCGACAGTTCTGCTATGATTTTTTGGGTAGTTTGGTCCTGTATCGTCGAAGTTCATCATAAAATCAAAAAAAAATTATAGGGCCAATTCGGAAGTATAATCTTTCAACCAAAACAAACATTTTCAAATTCGGTTCCCAATTGACCGAGATATCGGTGAACATACATAAATAAAAAAAGTACATACAGCCGAACATAGACCCTCCTCCTTTTCAAAGTCGGTTAAAAATACTAGACGCGTGTTTCGGGTTTCGCATATACTAAAAATAAGGTTGTATACACTCCTAAAAGACCACACCCAACGGCCCATTTCCAGTTTCAGAAATCGCACAATATAGACAGAATAAAACACTGAAAACAAAAGTTTTCCACTAGAACTTCAACAGTCTAACGGCAAGACTGAAGTGCGTAGTTTTATCTATCTTTTTTCCACATTTTCCCATTTGTATTTACTAACAAACGGCTGACATTGACCGGGTTTCGTCACGGGCCAGCGGTTCCAGCCGTGTGAGGGAGATTTAGCTATAATAGTACATTTTGATACTAGTGCAGAAGTTTGTCATTGAGATCGAGGCGAAATTTGCACAAGCCGTAGACGAGTGTGTTATGGAGCCGTGGGCTGCAGTAACAAATTTGCACGTGTATCAAACGACACGCACCCAACCTGATACGACTTAGTGTAATAAAATTGTGGCGGGGCGAACACACGCACTCTTCAGTACTAGTGCGGAAAAGAGTCAATAGTGTATTGAAAAGTTATTGTCAGTTGAAGGGTATTTTAACACTACGGGAATAAATCAAGAGAGGTACCGTGGTGGCCTTGAAAGGAAAAGGGTACCTGAAGGAACGCAGGTGGGTATTATTCAGTAAAAGTCAGTCAGTCAGTTTCCTGTTATATATATATACAGAGAAAATTTTTGATGTACATATAAAAAAAATATTTTAAAATTACAGAGCACAAACTCTTGTACCTTTCTAACGTAAGAAATCTTTATAATACGAGTATATTTAGGCACTATTGAACCTGTATCTATCTTGAGATTCACACCTCAGTCGAGACTCGGACGGCGGCAGTCTCAAGCACGGCACGCATTGTCAGCAGGTTCTTCACTTCACTCAGGATCCACCGAACCTCCTTACAACTGAAGAGGGTTAAAAATAAAATTCAGCTCTTTCTTACTTTTTGCTGAGCTAAGCAAACATGTACACTGTACATACTTTATTATATCAACAACTTTTTTCCAAATAATTTAAATTACACGCTCAGTGGATGGTTTTGTGCAACGCTCTCCTATTTTTAAGGTTTCGAAACTTAAAAGGAAAAACGGAACCCGTATGGGAACACTTTATTGTCAAGTTGTCTGACAATAAAGACAACAACGCAGCTATCGAGTTGAAATTATAACCCAAGTCTTCGGTCCCCTAATTCTATGAAAAAATCAAACTTGTAAGTTAACCAAAAAAAGAGAAACAATCGTTTATGTTTCAAAAAACGTACCTATATTTCGACATACCCGGCCCCGGCACGATAGGCAACGAAGGAACGGGGTAGGTTTTTAGTCAGTAAGAGTCTGACACTACTTCCCGCTCCGCCCAAGGGCGGGATTTGTCATTGGATGATTCTACCTACCATAAAAAAAAACCCGTATGGAAACACTTTATTGTCAGGTTGTCTGTCTGTCAAGACCCTTTATCTCGAGAACGCAGCTATCGAGTTGAAATTATAACCCAAGTCTTCGGTCCCCTAATTCTATGAAAAAATCAAACTTGTAAGTTAACCAAAAAAAGAGATACAACCGTTTAACCCCTCGAAGGCCGATTGTACATACATACGTTTGTACAACTTGAATAACCTTGAAAGGCGTTAATTATCACACAAACACTAAATACATTTTTTTGAAAATTTTAGTTTCTATATCTTTATTTTTCCTGAAAAAAAAAACCCGAAAAAGTTTATTTTTAATTATTTTTATTTCTTTATATGATTTTCTAAAAAGGGGTAACAAAAAACCTATATTTCGACACTCTCAAGGGAATCAAAATTCGTAGGGTACTTCCTGTTGACCTAGAATCCTGAAAGGCATGAAGCAAGGTCTCATAGCACAAGTATAGGGAAAAACCTGATATTAATTTTTTTCAGTTTTTTTTTTTTTGAATTATTTTATTTGTGTCTTCTCCTCTCAACACTTAAAGTCCAGTAATGTCAATAGTAGGTGTAGTGTTTGTGTACTTGTCTCGGAGTCATGGGCGTTGGGCGACCGGTGGCACGCAACAGTTGACAGTTGCTTTCGGGCGGTCGACTAAGACGGACGTCTTAAACCTAACTGCTGGTGACCTAACGAGCCGTCGGTCGTAAATTTCATGCTGGAAGCATGATTTTTTAAAAATTTAAAACAAAGTCGCTTCCCGCTGTCTGTCCCTCTGTATGTTAAGATCTATAAACTACGCAAAAAAAAAATAATGCGGTTTTTTTAATAGATAGAATGACTTAAGAGGAAGGTTTATATGCATATAACACGCATAATATATTTTTCAAAACACTTGCTCAGAAAGTTGCTCTTATTGCACTACACTTAGGTGTTACCAAACTGTGACATTTTGATTACCCTTACGCACTAACGCTGTAATGAAGCTATAACCTCTTTGTTCAATCTCTTTGTTTACTAAACAAATTTTGAATACGAAAAAATAAAAATTGTTTGTGGTCTATGGCCGTCATTTTAAGATGCGTTCGGTTTTTGGCGTGATTTTTTCGAGTGAAGTTCAATGGGCTGTATTAAATTAAATCAAAATTACCTAGATGTCTCATTGTCACTACGTATGACATTAACGCAAAAAGTTTTCACACAATAAAACAAACGACGACTAGGCAATATGATCAAAAGACCATATAGCCATAGCCTAGCGCGTGCCTATGAAAACAGATTTAATTTTTTACCGCCATGTTATGAAAAATTTTACTGGTTTTACCGTTGTAATATGAGTTAGCTAAAATATTATTCTTCACAAGAGTATTGAAAAACGTCGTATGATACATGTGAGTAATGAATGGTTACCGTTCTTGGCTCTCTTGAGACCCTTGCCAAGGCTCGGGTCTTAATACCGCCTCGACGGTAACCTCCTAAATTACACACTTATATCATTATGTACTATTAAATCACCATTGCATCCGTGCGAAACTGGGGCGGGTCGCTAGTATGATATAATAGGTAAAGTCTAAAAAAATTACAGTCATGTATAAGTCAGTATACTGGACAGATAGATGTGTATATTGCTGGATATTGTGTTTATTTATCCCAATAAACATCATGCCACAAAAGTTTTCCCCTACCTAATTAATTTCACTTGTTATGAAATACAATTTGCCCTCCAAACCGTAGCGTAATTGATATCTAGCGGTAATGGACTTCCCATTTCAATTTGCGCCTCCGCAAATGAAGAGCCTTATAGCTTTACGCGTTGTACACGTTCAATTTCAAATGATTTTACCAAGAGTAGGTAGAATAAACAAACATTATTACCAACAACACATTACCTGAATATTTTGTTCAGAATCAATTTCAAAATATTTTACACGATATTATATTTTTTTTCCAAATTTATTTTAAAAAAGTTGCACAAGTTTGACATCACCATTCACTGAGACTAAGGCCTTGTTTACGGAGACGTGGCGCGTTGCGCGGCGCGTTGGGCGGTCCGTCGTACATTACCATTATGTTTGTTTGCGCGAGCGATGACACAGCCCTCTACTGCAAGTTAAGCTCTAAGTACGACACAGATCACGGCAAATCATAACGAGCATTAGGCGCCAGCGCACCGCTGGGTGCGAGATCACCCCCTAGTCACCCGGATTACCCGGTGACCATGTATTTGTGTGGAAAACCAAGTAATATAACAACCTTTTCATGACACTGTTATGAAACTTTGTTTTATATAGATTCTTGGCAAAAAAAATACTAGCCACGTGTTTCGGGTTTCACATATACTAAAACTAATTTTGTATAATTGTGTAATTTATTTACACATCAATATTTCAATTATCTATTCATTCCATTTCAATTTCACTAAAATGTCTAACAATTTATATTCGAATACCAAAATTTTAATTAGCAACTGGATAGAGATCATAATACTGGAATTGGTCAACCGCTAATTGCTTTATCAATTTCGTAAATGATACCCATATTTGTGGTAGTTATAGTTTTTTTTAATAAATGGGATATGTACGCTTAAGGTTCTTCAAATGGTTAACCTGAGTGATGTTGATAGACGCGTCATGTCAGTGATCAGACTCTGTCAGTGGAGACTAACTGCCTGTAGTTTATTTTGAATTCCATGTTTTGTTTTTTTTTTTTTTCTTAGGATTCCATCATCCTGCTAGCTGCAGACAGGCAGGGTCGAAGCCTGCTGGGGTTAAGGGCCGTTTTCTGAGAGGAAGGCTCAGCCCCGGCATGATAGGCAACGAAGGAACAGGGTAGGTTTTTAGTCAGTAAGAGTCTGACACTACTTCCCGCTCCACCCAAGGGCGGGACTTATCATTGGATGATTTTACCTACCATAAAAAAACCTCAAAAGGAAGTAACGGAACCCTGATAGGATCACTTTGTTGCCCCTCTGTCTGTCTGTTTGACAAGACCCTTTATCTCGGGAACGCGTGGAGGTATTGGGTTGAAATTAAAACCATATACGAAGTCTACGGACCCTTGAAGCTGTGAAAAATCAAACTTCTAAGATACGGCTGTTTATATCGCAAAAAAAAAAAACGTATATTTCGACACTCTCAAGAGAATCAAAATATATACTTAGGGTTTTTTTTTTTTTTTGGGTAGGTAAAATCATCCAATGACGAATCCCGCCCTTGGGTGGAGCGGGAAACAGTGTCAGACTTTTACTGACTAAAAACCTACCTTTCCATTCCTTGCCTTTATCCTGGGGCCTTTGGTGACAGTCTCACATAACCTTTGGCCCCAGTAGGCTTCGGCCCTGCTGGACCCCTACAGTTTGCTGACAACTCCTTGAGGCGCGCGGGAACGGTGCGCGCCATAGACGACCTGAGCTCGGACCGGTCTGTTACCGGACGGACGGACAGCGAGCTACCCATTGCCCACCGTCCGCGAGCCCTCGCCTACGGTGGCCGGAAATTGGGATCGGAAACCCGGCGGCGACGGCGGCGTGTGCGCCTTTGCCTAATGCGGTCGGCCTCCTCCTTTACTAGCATTACTGCTTCGCAGAAGGAGGCGACCGCCTGCCACTCCTCCTCGCTCCGGAGCATGGCTTGAACCAGGCCCCGGCGCGAGAGATCGCCGCCGATCGCCCCCACGAGGACACGGCGGTGCTCTTCCCAAGCGGGGCACACCTCGACTGTGTGCTCCACCGTGTCCACCGGGCGGTCCGCACAGTGGCGACACCCGGGCGTCGTCTCCGCACGAATCTTGTACAGGTACGGACCGAACTTGCCGTGTTCGGTCAGCACCTGCGCCAAACGGAAGGTGACGACGCCGTGGGGCCTTTCCAGCCACGCCTCAAAGAGGGGCCTTACCGCCTCGATCGTGGCGTGCCCAGCACGAGGTTGCGACAGTCGCTCTCGCCATTTCACCATGAGATCCCGCCGGAGCTCTGTCCGCCATGCCGCGACTTGTCGCGGCAGCGGAGTTTCGCCCCGACGTTGCATCTCCACGCGTAAATCATGCATGTGTGCAAGGACTGTTGCCTCCAAATCCCACGGTGGTAGGCCAGCAAGGAGGCTCGCCGCTTCACAGGACACCGTACGGTATCCGCGGATCATCCGGATGGCCATGACCCTCTGGCAGGCGGTTAGCCGGGCCGCCACTCGCTTCCGTAGCGATGGCGCCCACACCGGCGCACCGTAAAGGGCCATGGACCGAACGATGCCTGCGTAGAGCCTCCGGCAGGAGGCGTCTGGACCCCCTAGGTTCGGCAGGAGCCGCTTGAGCGCAGCCCCAGTCGCATTCAACCTGGGAGCCAGACGTCGGAAGTGCTCCTTGAAGTTCCACCGGCTGTCGAGGACGAGTCCCAGGTACTTCATCGTCGACCCGACGCCGATGTGAACTCCTCCTACCGTTAATTGGGAGCCCGGAGGTGGCGCGCTCCGAGGGCCGTGAAAACACATGGCCTCGGACTTGTGCAATGCCACCTCGAGTCCCAACTGCTGTATCCTCTCCACGACTGTCGCAACCCCGCGCGTCGCTAGTTCGACCGCCGCCTGGTACGACCGTCCCCGCGCCAGGACCAGCGTGTCGTCTGCGTAACAGACCACGCTGACCCCGTCGGGGAGGTCGGCGCGCAGCACGTAGTCGTACGGCTTCCCGTTAAACTAGAATCCTGAAATTTAGCATGATTGCATGAAGAAAGGTCTCATCATAGTAAAAGTATAGGAAAAAAACTGAAAATTGTAAATTTATATAGCCGATTCAATATTAAAAATGCAGCATTATATAAGTGACAGAATTTTGAAATTAGGTCCAGTAGTTCTTGAGATCATTCATTCCAAACCCAAATAAAAAAATACAAATCTTTTTCCTTTATAATATAAGAATAGATTTTCGCTTAATTAACAGTCTTTTTTCGACTTCAGCTCTAAAGTCGGAACAAATCCCTGCAAAACAAAAGTTACGTACACTTTTGTAACACTCTTCCAATTAACAAGTTATTTCGGGATGTTTACCCTTTTCGTTTATGCCTGCCTGGTACCTAAGCCCTTGTGACGTCATTAATTTTTACGCAAAATATCACAAAAGATGTTATGTGAGTCGGTTGGTACATCAACTTGATTTTGTCCTTCGTTCAAATATCTACCCTTTGTTTCGATGATCTATTCTCCATATATAAAAATAAAGGTAGAAAAAACCTTATAGAGATGATTGACGAGTATAATATAATCGTGTCTATGTCGCTGGACTCTATTTTTTTTTTTATTATAATAATAATACCTTAGTTGCCTGATAAACTAATTGCCATAAGCCAATTACACAAATAATCTTACATAATAATAAACTAATACATATAAAAAAAACCATAACAATTGCTACTCGTGAAAGTCCTTTCAAAATCAGTCGAGCCGTTTCAAAGATTAGCCAAAGTAAACCGACAAGCAAAAATTTTTTAAATTACATCATTGTTATAAGTATATGTTATTGAAAAAAAAAATGTTTTGGAATTACATACAGACACTTCAATTTGATTTTTATGTGCCTATAGAAGATGAGTAAATTCTCTGATCTTCTGAATAATAATAAAAATAAATAATGTTATTATATGTATTATTACAATAATTATATAATACTTTCATTAATGGTACTAGGAAAGGTTTTAAGCAATTTGAAATAAACGATATTATTCTTAATAACTACAAAAAACAATTTTATAATTTTAATTTTGTTAGCTTAATTGTTTAAATTATTTTTGTGCATGCTGTGGTCTAATTTAAGTGAAGGAGTATTAGTACACCAACAAGATACCGGGTACATCCTTTGTTGGAGATCCTAAATAAATAAACAATTTACTTACAAAACAACGTGTCCTTGCCACACAATTTACTCCGAAAATAAATCCTGTAAACTAAACACATGTTGTGACCGTCGTAAATCATCTCTCAAGACAAATTACCCTGGTTGATGCAGGCAAACGTGCCCTCCATCACGCTGTCCATCCCTTAAAAGACACCCGGGGGAGTAAGCAGTGATCTATTAACTAAATCTTAATCCAAACACCCGCTGTTTAATTGTCCTTTTGCCTTAGAAGAAATCGTTTTAGACTTACCCGAAAACCCGTTATTTCCACTGCTTCTAGGCACGCAATGGACTGTTTTCCGCACTAGTGCAGAAAAAGCGCTTGCTTAATTTTATTGTAATAAAATTGTTTATTGTACCAGGCTGGGCGCAGGTCCAGTTCAGCAAAAATGCCTGACAGCTACGTGGTAGTTCGTCGTTTGATACGCGTGCAATGTCACTCGCTTACGGCTCGTGCGAATTCCACCTCGGTCGCAATGACAAACCTTCTGCACTTGTATCAAAATGCACTATATTTTAATTAGCAGCTTTGGACTGGGTGGAAAGGCATGCGAAGAGGCCAATTAGTGATCCTGGTTTAGTTAACACTAATCTACAAATCCAAATGGAGCACAGGCGTATGGTAGCCATTGGTAGCCATTCTTTCGGTATTTTTAACCGACTTCAAAAAGGAGGAGGTTCTATGTTCAGCTGTAGGTATTTTTTTTTTTATGTGTGCACCGATTTCTCCGTTAATTGTAGACCAATTTTAAAAAATATATATTTTGATTGAAAGATACTACATACTAACTACCTACAGGTCATTAAACTCGCCCAGCTGACGTTTACTTAAAGAAATTAATTTTGTATATGCATATATTAATTCGAGTTTTAGAAAAAAAGAACTTTATTTTTTTATTTCATCTTTACAAATCGATAGTGTTTCATGTGCCGGATCGACCCTCCACGGGATTAAAACGATCAAAATTTAACGGTGTATGTGTGTCATTCTGTTGATGATCCGTAGAATACTCCAGAAAGCAGTACAATACAATATGCTAAAACTTCAGGAGACACCTTGGGCGTTAAGTGTAGCACGACACCCGAAGACCACTAGCAATGAGTGGCTCACCGTTCCGACCGTTGTACTGTAGAGTGTTCTACGCACAATTTAAAGAGATATCAGTCACATCAGTCGCTAGTAGTAGTGTTGTCAGTTGACATCAGCCGCTGATGCCTGCTAGTGCTGGGGGAATATTTGAAAGAGTTTACTGTGCCCGGGAGAGCAGTGGTGGCCGAGTGGTAACGGCCCCGACTTACGAGTTGTAGGTTGCGGTTTACTTTGTGTAATTTATTTCATCACCACAGCTCTCAAAACGGTGAAGGAAAACATCGTGAGGAAACCGACATGTCCTAGAACCAAAAATTCGAAGACATGTGACATTCACTAATCCGCACTTGGCCCACGTGGTGAATTACGGTCCATTCCCTCTCTTAGAGAGGAGGCCTGTGTCCCAGCAGTGGGAACATTAAAAAGGCTGATGATGATGATGATAACTGTGCTCGGGAACGCCAAGCGCTCCACTCTAGAGCGTGAGTGCTTTAATGTAAAAAATATCATGTTTTCAAAGAGAAGAGTAAGTTATTGTTTATTTATTTCCTCAAATACCAACTATTTGTAAATACCTCACAAAGAGACTATAGAGTTATAGACTAGTTCCAATATTACACCAGTAAATTGTTGATATCTGGAATAAAGTAGGTATTGGCTGTATGCTTTGTTTAGATTGAGCACATATCTTTTTCATAACAGGGTAGTAATTATCCACTAAGTACCTGAATAGAAACGATGAGCCTTTTTTTTATTTAATATAAACTAGTTCTTGACTGCGATCCCATCTGATGGTAAGCAGTGATGCAATCGTTAATGGTGAGGCGCACGAGCCTATTCACTCTAGCCTTGAAGACATACAAATTATAATCGGACGGGAAGACCGCAGCAGGCAAACTGTTCCAGTCCTTCGATGTACGCGGTACAAATGATGAGGCGAAATGCTTAGTCCGGACTGTATAGGTTTCAACAACGTTAGGGTGAATACTCGCGAGCCTCACCGATCTCGAGAAAACATAATTATGAACTAAATTAACTTTACATTGAAACGCATACCGGACCTTCTCGCCATGATATCCTTGTTTTGTATCTCGAGGCAGACACGTGAGAGCGTACAACTTGAGATACATTTCCATACAACCCCTCTTACGTGATTATGACGTGATTTCACATCTATCTCCAGATATTATGGCAAAACAGATATCTTGTGGATATTATTTAAATTTCAATTGAGTTCAAAACTAATCCAGTAAAGAGCTCTGAAAATCTGCCTTTTGCCTGAACTTTGGTAAAATGAAAAACTATATCAAGATACAGGATCCCCCTTCAACTTTTAGCCACTTAGCTTCTTACTCTTCTTCTCCTTCCTTTTCTTCCTTCCTTCCTCTAAAATACTCATTTGTCACTTTATCCATTCTCTTCACACCACACATGCACTCGACTTCGCTACATGCAATCTTTTTTCATCAGTCTTTTTCTCAGACAATCCAAATAAACAAGTAAAAAAAAACAATTCAAAATATAAAAATTAAAATAAGTCTGGGCCTTACGCTCACAGTGTGAACGCGGCATCAGCAACGAGGTACGACATTCTTTTACATGTCTCGTTGGTAAAAGATTGATGAGGCTACAAAAGGTAAAAGATATTGCGACACGTACAAATGGGTCCTCTATATCACAGGGAAAGGTAAAATAGAGAATTTCGCATATATAAAAATACTAGCACCAAATACTTTACTGCTTTCAAAGGATATTTTTTTATGTTTATCCGAAAAACGTCCGCAGCGGGACATAGGCCAAATACTAGTCTCATCACTATTAATGATGCTGTGCGTCTCAGAAGCTTTCGGCCCCAACGGCCATCTGTTCTGCGTGCAATATGCCCTGCCGTTTTCTTTTTTATTTTTTATTTAGCTGGTCACTTGCCGAACTAAAAAAGTTTCGCCTTGTGGTTTGCCGGAGAGCTATGAAGTGAAGCATTCTGGATGCAAAAAGAACATACCAAATACAAAATGACTCGTTGCGCTCAAAAACAAGCATAACAGATGTGAGCAAAAACCGCCAGGGCCAAATGAGATTTGGCGGGTTACGTAAGCAGAGAGACCGCTAAACAAATGCCGCGAACTAGTGCGTTCCTGCAAAGGAAAAGCGTCGTCGAGGCCGGCCTAGAAAGAGGTGGCGAGATGATCTGGAGGCGTACCGCGAGGACTGGCTTGAAAAGCCGCAGGAGAAGAATGTCTGGAAGAACTAGGGAAATGCATTTGTCCAGATGTGGGACAGAATTTTTGCGAGGTGGGGAATCATCTAATGACTTTTCCTGTTCTGGGACGGAGCAGAATGAAAGCAAACAGCCGCACCAGTTGATCCCCGAGGTTAAGCAATAGTTGCCGAAGTTAGTTAGTGGATGGGTGACCATCTTAACTTACGTAGATTCATCCATGCCTCAGAAAACTAGTTGAGCTGCTGGTCTTGACTCCTGGGTGCCATCCGTAGATCTTTAACAGTGTTTATGGATAGTCAGAAGCTGAGTATAATCTACCGCCGTCTTGCTAAGGGGCCATTGTGTGACCAGGGTTGTAGAAAACAGAAAACATATGGTTTGACTGAAAGTTTATCCCAAATGACTAACGATTAGGTTAGGCATGATTATACGTCATCTATGTACGAAGTAGACACTAAAATTAAAATTCTTACATCAAGTTATAGAGTCCTCCACGCGATTAGAACAATCATATAAAAAGGCCGAAATCGAAATTCGCGCAATTGCCCGGACCAAACCATTCTGTGATACTTCTTGTTATAGGTACCAGGGTAACATAAAGACAAGGAAGCTTTCTTAATTTAAATTAAATGTTGTCAACACGTGATTCTTTTATGAAATTCACTATGTCACATACCCAAGCCACGCAATTTCTTTCCGGTACCCAAGTAAAATTGAATCTTAACGTATAAAAAATAAAGTTAAATTTACAAAAGCTGTAACTTTACTTGAAACTGCTTACAGTAAAAAATTATTACACCTGGCCAAGTTTTAATCAAGGAAAGATCTCTTCGTACTTGAGAGGAAAAGTCAAACAGATCTAACGTTGAAATAATTACTTTAAGTAATAAAATTAAATTATGTATTGTAGAACCGGTGTTTTAAAGTTAAATAGAAACGAGGTTTATTATACACCGTTAAATTTTAGTCGTTTTAATCCCGCGGAGGGTCGATTCGGTACATGAAACACTATCGATTTGTAGAGAGAAAATTAAAAAATAAAGTACTTTTTTTAAAACGAAATTAATTTCTTCAAGTAAACGTCAGCTGAGCGAGGCTAATGAACTGTAGGTAGTTAGTACGCAACGACCGCCAACTCCCTACAAGGTTATTGACTTGTTTACTTAAAGACATAAATTTCGTATATGCGTATAATAATTCGAGTTTTAAAAAAAAAGTACATATTTTTTTAATTTTCTCTTTAAAAATCGATAGTATTTCATTTACCGAATCGACCGCGAGATTAAAACGACCAAAATTTAACGGTGTATATTGTAGAACCGGTGTTTTAAAGTTAAATAGAAACGAAGTTTATTATATAAAAAGTTAGTTACTTTTTACAAGCTGTAGTTACTCAAGCCCCAAGTGGACACCAGTGTCCGCTTACTGTCTTTCTATTAAGTCTTTTGGATAAAAAAAAATTTTAATCTCCAAAGTAAACTTAAGTCGATATTTTACTAGGAAAACATAAAACACTAAGAAGCATATTTTTCGCAACTAGACGATTGTAAGGTTCTTCTAGTTCCGTTTATTCGCTGAACTGATATTCCATGCTCATTATTTCTGCACTTGACGGAGACTTCGAGTGGCTCTGTCGCATCTCGTCTTATTTCCACTTTATGCTTCACGTACCTCGTGATAACAAACACTTTACTACAATATCAAACACAAGAAAAAAAACAACGATATAAAACATACAGCCTTTTGGTTCAGAGTAGTAAGATACTAGGGATACACATGTGTGAATTTTGTATCGTTTAGCGGCATGGTTAGTATAGTTGCTTTTTTCATAGATGGGGAAAATCATCCAATGACATCTCCCCGCCTTTGGATGGGGCAGGAGATACTGTCAGACTTTTAGTAACTAAAAATCCCACTCCTGTTAATTCTTTGTCTTCGTTCCAGGGCCCCCGGGTGTAACATTTTCACATTGCCCCATGGCCCCAGTAGGCTTCGACTGACCCCTACGAGTACACTGGTTTAGTGATTTGCTGTTGCTCTGCGTGTCGTTAGTTAAATTCCCGCGTGGAACTAATATTTGTATGCTTAGTTCATTGGTTGTTCCGGGTTTGGGTGTATTGTGAGTGTGTGTTCAAATGATTGCGAATCTGTTATCTATGTTTTGAATGCACTCACAAAGCAAGAGAAATTCCTAGTGTGTAGCAAGGTTTTAAAAAAGACAAAGATGTTTTTGTAAAACCATTTTTTTTCTGATATTAAGTACATTATTATTTTATCACATTGATTTTAGCTTGGTTTGGCAACTATTATAGCTATTCTATTTCAGTGTCATGGCGCAACTTGTCGGTGATTATCCAAGATCTCTCTGCACGCTCTTCACTATAATGAACGATCATTGTGCTCCTAATTATTTAAAACAATATTTCAAAGTATTGGGCAGTTCTCATAATCTCAACCTTCGAGCTTCTTCAAATTCCTTCTCACCCTACCGGGTTTATGGCTAATTCTTAAGCTGTCTCTACCATTAAACTCTGGAATGTGCTTCCCCTTGACATCAAAAAAGCTGAAAGTAAATTTTCGTTCAAGCGTATAATTCGGAACTACTACTTGAAATCTTTTCAATTTTAGTTTCAGTCTTCATCATAATAATTGTCATTTTTAAGTTCTCCTAATTATATAGTATTTATTAGTTTATAATATTAGCATATACATGTATTTTATTATAAGTAACTTAGTTCGTACGAGTACTAATGCTTTACAAGATTTCTGTTATTTATTTATTGTGCACACCTACCCCAGTGTTGTCTCTTTTAACCCAAAGGTTGACTGGTAGAGAATGCCTTGTTGCATTAAGTCCGTCTATGTACCACTATTGTACATGAAGTTTAAATAAATAAATAAATAAAGAACAGCGCTTTTAGACACAGTGCTCTAGATTTATTAGGTAGATGTTTGTTGCGTAGGTAATTAAAGTCATAGCTTATGAGCTCCCTTGAGTTTCAAAGTTGTGTTCGTCTTATAAACTGCAACAACTTCTTGGGTATTTAGGTACAACTGAATATCCTTTTAAGTTAGTATTCCCTGAACTTACACCTGGCAGTCGTGCGAGCGAGATAGAGAGTTGGAGCTGTAAACCTAATATAGCTCCGTCTCTTTTTAACAGTTCTATTTGGGCCGTCAAATAGACCGCGCTAAGAGCTCCTGGTAGGGCCTCTGGGACCTTACTATGGCCTATTAAAATGTCAATCGTGTAAGAGGAAAAGAGGGAAGGAGCTACAAAAAAAACCGGGCAAGTGCGAGTCGGACTCGCGTACTGAGGGTTCCGTACAAACCTATAAAAACTGTTCAATTCACGAATCGAGTCTCGAAGATTTTTTTAAATTGCAAGAAAAGGTTTTTTTGTGTGACGTAACTAGTTCTCAATTTGCAGATTTTTTTGCTACACTTATGCTATAAGACCTTGCTTCATGCCTCAAGGTTCCAGTTTAACGAGAAGTACCTAAAGAATTTTGATTCCCTTGAGAATTTTGAAATATTTATGATTAATATAAACTTTCCGCTAAATTTAAAAGTTTGATTTTTTGACAGCTTTACGGGACCGCACACCTGACTATGGTTTTAATATTTTCAACTCGACACCTCCACGCGTTCCCAAGATAAAGGGTCTTGACAGACAGACGGACAACAAAGTGATCCTATAAGGGTTCCGTTTTTTTCCTTTTGAGGTACGGAATTCTAAAAAACTTGTTTATAGCAACCACACCACAGCACACTATCATTACAAAGCTTATAAAAGCTAACCCTCCTCATCAAGGTCTCACCGAAATATTTACAATCCTATCACGAAGTACTAGGTACCCATAACAGCCGACCAGCTCCCTACATCCTGCGAAATAGGCCCCCAGCGTCACATCCTTGTGAATTTTTCAATTAAACTTGATGTTCATGAAATGGAACGGCTTTCCTTACCTGGAATAATTCATACAGTTCATACGGTATGAGGTCAGGCTATATAAATGCTAAAATGCTTTTGTATTTTTCACGTACGTTTTTATCGCTGCTTTTAAAGAATTATCGACATAAATTTAGCTCCTTTTTCCATTTTAACGCTTTTTTTGGTTTTAAGCACCAATTACGGAAGAATATAATGCTGAATTATTTTTTGATGATCATGACATATATGTTTACCTACGGTATTGAAATTGCATTACCAACCTTAAAGAAAGTGTTTTTTTAGGGTTCCGTAGCCAAATGGCAAATACGGTACCATACAAACGAAACCAAATAAAAATGTGTCTCCCCTCCCCCTGTAACTTCTAAAATAAGAGAATTATAAAACTAAAAAAATATATGATGTACATTACCATGCAAACTACCACCAAAAATTATTTCGAACGAGATCTAGTTAGTAATTTTTTTAATACGTCATAAATCGTAAACCGCAATTTAACAAGTTTGTACGGAACGGAACCCTCAGTGCGCAAGTCCGACTCACACTTGCCCGGTTTTTTCTGGTTGTTAAAATTTGACCATCACAAATTTAGGTATTGCATGGACTTTACAAGAGACTAACCCCTGAGTTTGTTTCGGTGTTTCTTCTCAGGGTAGTTAGCTAACAAACACCGGCCTCAACTAGTTGTAAACTGACGAAAAAAAATTGAAATTTAAAAGTGTTTTTGAAAACTAATTTGCAAAATAAATATCATTTATTATTTATCAATGGTCGATATTTATTTGGTTTCAATTACATACCGACGCAATGAGCCGTTTAGTCAATGGCAACACGAAAAATTGTCACAGATCTCCTTTAGTTGTTGTTTAAGGTAAATAGTGCGCACGTGTCGTGAGAACCGAAGCGACACGTGCAGCAGCATAACAAAGCGGAAATAACGATGAAATAGCTGAACGATAACACATGAGTAGAGAAACGGTACAGAGTTCAAGCTTCCTAAGAACGTGAAATATTGTTACCAGCGATATATATGTACTACGCACTAGATTAGGCATGCCGTACACAGGCGTACAATCACTTTGCTTGACTTACGTGTACTGTGTGCCGAACACCTTGACTTGATGACATTAGTGCAGTTTTGCAGTATTTAAGCGCTGTAACCTTAAAAGTTTTGTTAGACGTCATAATGACAATTTAGCGCTGCAGCGAACTTTTGTTTTAACGTTTCAGTATTATGAGTTGACAAATAGTTTCTTTGAAAGAGCTTGTCTATCACTTAGAATGTAAGTCGATGATTGTTACCTATTTTGGTGAAAATAAAATTAAATAAAATAATATTTGACTTATTATTCAGTATAAAAAAAAATATCTATATTATGTATATTTTACATTCATCACACATACCTACTACGTACATACTAACCTATTCAGATACCTACAAATGTTTATTAAGCTTGTAATCACAATAAAAAAGGCAAAAAAAAAACCGTGTTGTCTCTTCTTATTAAAAAAGGTACTTACTTGAAAAAGTAATAATTAAATATTTATTTGTCTAGCGTACATCTTGGGATAATTAAAGTATGATATATTTTAATTTATCTAGTATTATTTACACCTCACGCGGTTGTATGAAGCTTTGTCTCTGTACCATTTGTTTACTCATGTGACGATATAAACCGATTTGCCGAATGCCAGCCGGCTTAGCAAACTTATTTGAGCTTGTAAACTTTGTTGACATAAAAAACAACGTGAAAGAGTACAGTTTGTATTTTTAGGGTTCCGTACAGAAAGGGTAAAATGGGACCTTCCTACTAAGACACTTCTATCCGTCCATCTGTCTGTCCATTTGTCATGAACCGTGATAGTTAGACGGTTGAAATTTTCACAAGTGATGTATTTCTGTTATCACTATAACAACGAATAAAATGAATATTTAAAGAGGTGTATGTATATTGTTATGGGGCTACTGGGGCCAAGGGTTTCATTCTGAAAGGAAAACTCGACCCTGGTATGAAAGGCAACATAGGAACAGGAGTGGCTTTTTAGTACAAGTCTGACATTATCTCCCGTTTCGGTCAAGAGCGGGAGATGTCATTGGATGATTTATCTACTTAAAAAAAAGGCACGTGGGTGTCAATACCACCAACTTGTAAACTATGAAAACTATGAGCTGTTACAAATGAAAAAAACCAATACACTTTGTCCGATGCGGAATCGAACCCAGCCTGGCGCTTGGAAATCTAGCAAACTCTGCTTTATAATATATTGCTTTCAAATGAAAAATATATATCCAGAACCGATTGAAATCATAAAATTTTCGCTTTAAACATTTGGCTACGGAAGCCATTATATATAAACAACATTCGTTAAAGTAACTAAAAGTATTTTCATTAAAGGAGACTTGTGAAAGTTTTACACCCGTATTTACAAAGAAGTAATTACTTGTAACTAAGTAATTTCTTATTAAGTCATTACTTGAGGTTAGAAACCTTCATTAAAAATTAAAAAAAATCTTAAATTCTGTATTTAGGATTAAACTAATTACTTAAATACAAGTATTTAACGGAAAGTTTTTTTTTAATTTTACCACTCACTAGAAATTATTCCTGTATCGTGCGTGGTTGTGTTCACAAACACGCAAACTCACATACACAAGATACCCAGACCCAAATAAACTATCTACAGACCATACAAAATTTGTTCCAAGCGGGAATCAAACCCGCTACACACAGCACACACAACCAATCACTCAAACACTGCGCCACTCAATTCCCACAAAGCACCAATACCGAAAATCGTGCAATAAATCGACTCCGTGTAATATGCAAATGTAATCGAACACAGTTGATCAATGATCCGTTAATTTACACTGCCGAGCCTCAAATAACGGACAAACAAGAAGTTTTCAGGCGTGAAAAGGGAAATAAATTCGCGTCACCTGCACGCTTGTGTAACGCAGCTGTCCTGAAACCCAACCGACTGAAAACTTCTGGTTCTGATTGAAAAAATGAAACCACAATCTTATTGTCATGAACATTACATAACTTAACACACTGTTAAAGTACATTTTGATACAAGTGCAAAAAGGTTGTCATTGCAACCGAGGCAGAATTTGCTGACATTTCAGTAATACACTTAATTAAGGCTTTTAGACCAGAACCTTGACGGATACCTTTTATATGAGTAACTAAGTACTAAGGCACTGAAGGTACAATCGCTGCATCAATTGGGTACCCCTCTTACATTAAATATTAGAAAAGTTGTTTGGAAATAGTACATTTTTATACAAGTGCTGAAAGTTTGTCATTGCGACCGAGCTTTAAATCACACGAGCTGTAGGCTAGTGTGCTATGGAGCCGAGGGCTTGTAGTGACAAATTTGTACGCGTATCAAACAATGTTATTCAATACACTCTTGGGTGTTGACGCGTGCCTCGTGGTGTAGGCGCACTTCCAACCTGATACGATAAACAATTTTATTACGATAAAATTGTGTCGGGGGTGAGCTTGTGCACTTTTCCGAACTAATGCGGAAAACAGTCAATTGCGTATCTAAATGTGGTAAATATCGGAGCGAGTTTTTGAATAAGTTTATTGAAAACCTCGGTTTATTGTCAAAAAGACAGATACACACTTTAGTTGATCATATTTTTCCTGAATTTTTTATAGTTGGTACAGATCTATTAGGTAAGAGGGTCAGCGTAGGAGTAAGAAGGGCAGTACCTCTTCAATATATATATTAAGGACGAGTTTGTAAGGAAATATTTATGTGGGTGTAAAATGAAATGCCAGAATCACATAATGGATTATTATCAAGAGAAATGGCATTCTTCTCGTTTTATTAGAAAATCTTTACATTTCGGGTACCAGTTTACTCATTGTTAGAGTCGGTAAATACGAAGTTTTTGTCGCAAGACCTTTTTTGAAATGGAAAATCATATTAAGCGAGTGACAGACTTTTACTGACTAAAACCATACCTGTGTTCTTCAGTTTCCTATTTAAGTCAGTAAGAGTCTGACACTATCTCCCGCTCCGCCCAAGGGCGGGGGATGTCATTGGATGATTTTAACAACTTTAAAAAAAAAAACATGAAATCAGGTTGCAATCGTTATCCGTAACATACACCTACTAAAAGGTATTCCACAGGTTATTTAAAATTATACATAAATTCTACGTCCGCAGTAAAATAATAAAAATTGTAATTAAAAACATGTCTGCCCCGTGCTACCCCGAGGCAGAAACGGTGTAACCTTTACAAAAACTTATAAGATATATTTATTGTTTTTTTTTTAAACTGTTCATTATTAAATACTAGTATTCCCACATGTCCAGCAGGGCCGAAGCCTACTGGGGCCAAAGGTTATGTGAGACTGTCACCACGGGCCCTGGGATAAAGGCAAGGAACGGAAAGGTAGGTTTTTAGTCAGTAAAAGTCTGACACTATTTCCCGCCCCACCCAAGGGCGGGATTTGTCATTGGATGATTTTACCTACCCAAAAAAAAAAAAAAAAAAAAGTATTCCCACATGCTTATACACACTTATACACCGTTAAATTTTGGTCGTTTTAATCCCGTGGAGGGTCGATTCGGTACATGAAACACTATAGATTTATAAAGATAAAATTAAAAAATAAAGTACTTTTTTTTCTAAAACTCTAATTAATATACGCATGTACGAAATTAATTTCTTTAAGTAAACGAGTCAATGACCTTGTAGGGAGTTGTCGGTCGTTGCGTACTAACGACCTACAGTTCATTGGCCTTGATCAGCTGACGTTTACTTAAAGAAATTAATTTCGTACATACGTAAATTAATTCGAGTTTAAAAAATAAAGTACTTTAACTTGTACGTTTATTTTTCATTTTTATCTTTACTAATCGATTGGGTTTCATGTACCGAATCGACCCTCCGCGGGATTAAAACGAGCAAAATTTAACGGTGTATTACTCTTTAAGTAGTTAAGTACTTGACTGAGTTTGTATCTACCTTGCCGCATATTAATATTTAAATAAGTGAATTTCTGACAAGCCACGTGGAAGATATTTGCGTAATAGGATTCTTGCTAACATTATTAATGCAGGAAGTCAAGAATCTGTTTGTCTGATTAGTAAGCTGTTATGTCTTATTAAAGACGACCTTGGATCGTTTCGGCAGGAATTACGGTTTCGGCTAAGAGGTGGCCGAATATTTGTTTCAACCGAAACTGGCGTCCTTAAGATGACAGTTGTGATGTACTGACTGAATCGTCATTATTCGATTGTTTTTATGAAAGTTTTAACTATAGGTATAATTAAGCCTAACTATATCGAAATATAGTTAGAAATAAAGACATCTAAATATTATTTTTATTTTTTGGCAGTTTTCTGTTACTCTCCAGTTTCGGTTTTTGTTACGGCCGAAACAGGAAGAGGAGGCCGAACATTCCGTAATGGTTTCGGCAGGACATCATGTTTCTTTTGGCCACTACTTATTATAAAGTGAGATATTTGTCAAACACCAACATGTCAATCAAAAAAATGGAAGGTTATTCTTCAGATAAAATTTTAATTTTCCAAGTTTATTGCTTTTCTTTTGAATGATTCTTTCATTTACGTAGTATCATAAGTTTAGTACTGAAAACGTCTGTCTACTAATTACTTCTGACAAATTGAATTTTAATTCCAAAACCCATTACTGAGAAAATTATTAACTATTTCAGTAAAGAACTGAATTCCAATAAAATTACTTACAACAGAACCATATTATAAAACGTAAATGAACATTTTATAGGATTTTTAAAAACTAGAATGCTCTTTAAGGTCAGTAAAGTCAAAACAGCGGAAGATAGTTGACTCGCCTCTAGCGCCGAAATCGTACCTCTAGGCACGTTTTCATATCGGTCGCGACGATCACACACATTTGGCGGTTAACGCTATTTCGCTCGCATGACAGCGCCGACTCCTAGAGGTACTGACTATAGGTTTCCGATGTGTCAGTTTCGAGTCCAGGTTTTCTGATTACGATGTTAGCGCGGACCGTATCTTCCACTATAGGTACTAATTGATATAGTATTACTCGTACATTAATAGTACTATATCAATGGCTACAATCTAATTTAAAAAAGTCAAGAGTAAAAAGCTTCTAGGCAAGCGTGCTCCATCATCAACTACATCATCACGGCATCATTACGGTGAGATAAAGGTTTAGTGCGAGCCTATCAAAACCAAAAAAAAACTTGATGCCGCAAATCGTCATGAAAAATATTTTAAAAAAAACTAAACAATGCCAAATTAAATAATTTTAACGCAAGTTTCTCAAGCAAAGCTTTAAGACGAGCTTATAAATAAATCCACATTGTTGATGAAACAAATCCCTAAATAGTTGGAAAACACATCATTAATATTAAACATTTGTTTAGTTGAGAGCTCGACAAGAGCCTGAGTCGCGAAGCTGTATTCAAAAGCAGGAGCTATGTTAACATCGCCTGAGGGGAACAAGGCACCAGGGATGTCGAGGAGCTCCGTAACCACAATTGAAACTATCGGATATTTCGAAATATAAACATTAAAAACCCATGTAAATGTTTCGGATAGTTTCGGCCAATTTCGAATAGTTCCGGATAGTTTCGAATAAACACGGAGTCTAAATGACTGGTTTTTGTTTGTTTTTTTTTCCGACCAAACAAATAATAAATCTAGACTAGAAATAAAAATCAAATCGGTTTCTATTTTACTTTTCAAATTAGGTCAAATACCTATGCTTATTTTTGTACAATATTTTATATTGGGTATCAACTAACAATAAAAAGAAACCTTTTGTAGAGTTCTTGGAATGCTAGTTGCTGCTTCATTTGATAACCAATTTCGGTGCTGCTAACAAAAAACTGGGCAAGTGTAAGTTGGTTCAAAACACTAGCTTCTGACGTTTTATAAGTGCCCATGTAGGCCTATATGAAATAAAAACATTTTGACTTTGACTTTGAAACCCGGAAATTTCCCGAATCGCGTCTCGAAGATTTTTCCGAAGCAAAAAAAGTATTTTTATTTATGGCGTAATCAGAAATTTCCAGTTTTCAGATTTATTCCTATTCTTGTGCTATAAGGCTTTACTTCATACCAAATTTCAGGGTTCTATGGCACCGAGAGGAACCCGATGAATTTTGATTCCTTTGAGAGTGTCAAAATATACGTTTTTTCCGACATAAACGGCCTTATCTTTTTTTCAAGGGGAGTATATGGTTTTATCTTTACGCGTTGCCGAGATAATAAGTCTTGACAAACAGACAGACGGACAACAAAGTGATTCTTTATGGGTTCCTTTTTTTATCTTTTGAGGTAAAAAAAATACCTAAAAACTTTTGCCCTAAAAATTGATACAAGTACCTAATTTTAAAATTCTAATATCCGTAACCGAACTATTCGAAACTTGCGGAGAATACGAAATAATCTCATATTCGTGACCGATCTCAAACCGGTTTCTTATTATTATTCCTATATCCGTATCCGTTTCCAGATCCGAAATTTCATATCTGTAACATCCCTATACGTTGCTAGGAGACACTCACCAAGCCACGTGGAGCCGTGAGACGTTTAAAATTCATTCTTCTTTTAAGCTCGAAGAATCATCTCTTTTGAGACTTGTAGCCCTAGTAATGTGATATTTTAGACTGTGAAGTTCTTTTGTTTTAGTTTGTTTTGAGCAACAAAATATATCAACGTACTTTATTTTTTTTAAATCTGGTCCAATTGTTTTGTATGTTGTAAAAGGTTATTACTGAAAGTAAGAAAATTCTTTCACTAAAACCTAGCTTACTTTTAAGTTTACTTTTTTTAATCCCAGAAAGACGGTTTCTGTTAAAAAACTATGGGAGGGAGAAGCCGTGAGTGAAACTACTATGTTAACCGACTTCAAAAAAAGGAGGAAGTACTTTTGTATTTTCGTAATTTGTAAACATTCGGTTGTATTTTTTTAAATGTTTGTTACCTTACAAGTCCGTCATTTAGATTTGGAAAATTAAAACCTCAAAACTGGAAGTTTATCCTTTCTTTCTATTTTTTTCAAAATCTAGTTTTGTTGAATCCAAAGAGCTTTACAGAGATACTATAGAGCGGACATCAAAAGAAATGTCTAAGAAAAACTGTCTTCCTCTGTCATCTAGCTTTCAATAGTAAACATGCGAATCAAATTTGTTATTTATATGTATTTACGCTATTTTCTAGAACTATTTGCGAAAATGATAGAATTCTAATTAATTACAGCGTAAATAAGAAAAATATTTACGAAAATAAACTGAAGTTAGGTCCAGTCGTCCACACTTGGACTGAGCGACTTACTACCTAGGGTACCTAGGTAACAAGTCTCGGATTACGATTTTGTTCGCTATGCGCCTATGCGCGGATACGCGCTATGCTATACGCCTGTCTATTGTGTCATAACATAATGATTGCTGAAATTTGAGTCCCACATCAGGAAACATTTTAAGGTTGATTATATTAATATAATCATGCCCTTAAGGGCATGAAAATTGTTACTAAACAATATAAGCTCAAATGAACAGATGCCGACAGGCATTTAATTTGCATTACAGTACGCCAGCAGCGTTTAGTTCAGTACTCAAAAGCAAATTCAACATCCGCATTCTGAAATTAGACAGGTGCGATTTGAATAGTTTATCGGGGGTCGTTACCGCCATCTGTAGTCCGCACCTATTTAAATTTTAAGTAGAGATAGAGCATAACGTTATTTAATTATTATTTCATATTGAATTTTTTCGTTTTTAGGATTTCGTACCTCAAAAGGAAAACACGGAACCCTTATAGGATCACTTTGTTGTCTGTCCCTTTATCTCGAGAACGAGTCGAGTTGAAATTAAAACCATATATTTAAGTTTACGGTCCCTTGAAACTGTGAAAAAATCTAACTTCTAAGAGCCAAATCAACCAATAAACAAATCGCAATTCGTTCAAACAAAACGCAGTTTGAGCGACTAATCGAGAATATAGCTTCATTTTGCGTTTCACCGCGATGAATTGAACCTAGTTTACGCTAAACTCAGTTTCAATTCTTTTGTTGTCGCCCATGTTTACGACACGGATCTTTAAACTTGATTACGCTGAGCTCAGTTTAGTTGAACTAAGTTTTTATATTGAATGATGAAATCAGCCGAAGTAAACGGAAAAAATAGCCGCTTATGTCGCAAAAAACGTGTATTTTGACACTCGCAAGAGAACCAAAATTCATAGGGTACTTTCCGTTGACCCAGAATCCTGAAATTTAGCATGAATCAAGGTCTCATAACACAAGTATATATATATATATAAAATACACATAGCACAAGTAAAGTAAAATCCGTTCTTAGCAGATGTCTACACCCTATGACAAACTTACCTGCCAAATTTTAAGTTTGTAGGTGCAGGTGAGATTTAGTGAGTGGTATTTCGCTATTATTGCATTTTGGGGAACCAATGAGTACCACCGATACTGCAGTGAACGTACCTACTACGCCCCAAAAAATGAAGAAGTTTACCATCAATTCGAATAGAAGAAGATGGGTTAACAAAACAGTTCCCATGCAGGCGAATCTGTGGATTGAAGCACTAGCTTATTTTGCTATAAATTGGCAGGAGCAACTATTTATTGTTATGAAAACAATACCTCTAGAAAACATCCTGGGGGCAAATTCAAGTCCTTTTGTATTCAAGGCATCGAGTTGCTTTATTGTTCTGTTTGCCTAGTAACTTTGAGACTATTGTTAACAGAAATATTTTCTTTGGCTGGCAGTATGGCTCATTTATGTTGGCATTTGGTCCCTTTTATTTTAGTAACAAGAAACTGTTGCCAAACAGAGCAAACGGGTAAAATCAAATATGAAAATGGGAGTTTGTGTGCTTCATAAATTAACAAACTAACCTAGGCACTTTTAGGTGTATTGCCTTATGTCAGCTTGCGGACGACGAGTAATATGTAGTTCGCCGTCCACCAAAGACCAAGACCGAACTGACGGCCCATTGTATTCCACGCGCGTCTCAAAGAGTTGGTTCTAGTAGGGGCGATGCCTGCTAGGGCCGTAACTGCGAGTTGGTTTGAAACAGATGCCCTAACCCGGCCCGTGGCCCTAAAACACAAAGGCAACTGAAGGAACACAGGTGACTTTCATTAAGCAAAAGTTGGACAATCTACTCGCTTCATTGCATGAAAACTTATTTGATGGTTTCCCACCATACAGAAATGACACATTTGCTAACCATTGGGTTTCTTTCCAATAAAATACTGTATTCTATTTTTAATTAGGTACTTAAAACGAGAGTCTCCATGATCTTTTAGTAGACAAGTGCTACTACTCTATAAAAGACTTCCTATTGGACAAATCACTGCTGCAGTATAGTCCCCCTCAGTCATGATGTGTTCGGTGGCCCACTGATGTGTTTACCAACCTTAATACATTTCGTTTAGTTTTTCTTGGTTTAAGTAAAGTATTAATATATTTTGTAATAATAATGTACGTGTATTCTTATGTGACTATTGTAGGCCCTAAGGGCGGGACGTAGCTGATCAATTTAATTGTTTAAGACCTATATTATGTACAAACCTATGATCCACAATAAAGATATTGAAACTGAAATTAATTCGTAATTATTTTCCAAAGTTGAAGGAATGCCCGCGTTCTCGTAACTAGTGCAGTACTGAAGTGGCTTCCAATCAAAAGTCCAGAAAGTATAAGGGTTTGTATAACAACTAAGATCGGTTCCCTGCCCTACTTCACTGAACTAAATTAATAGGCTGCATGTTACCACGTAGAGACGTAGCTTGGATCAGTTTAGATGTGGGCGAAGACGCATCAGTGAGGCCTTTTTCTTTATAAATTTGAAAATGAGACAGCGACTTTCGTAACCCAGTGTTCAACTACATTGTCGCTTACAATCACATGAAATAATGATCAAACTTGAGCCCATCAATTATTAAAAAAAAACTGGGCAACGCGAGTCGGACTCGCCACTGAACTTCCGAATCGAGATTCGAAGATTTTTCCGAATCGCAACCGATTTGTGACGTAACTACTACAGTTTTCAGATTTTCTTCACTACTTGTGTTTATGAGACCGTGCTTCATGCCAAATTTCAGAATTCAAGGTTAACGGGAAGTACATTTTGAGTTTTGATTTCTTTGAAGTGTCAAAATATATGTTTTTGTCACATAAACGACCGTAACGTTTTTTACGATTACTTAAAACGTTTTCAGATTTTGTACTAAACTTAAAGTCATTGGTTCATGCCAAATTTTAGAACTCTTGGTCAACGAGAAGTACCCTATGAATTTGATTTCTTTGAGGGGTCGAAATATACGTTTTTTGTGACATAAACGGCTGTAACTTTTTATTTCGTTAATTTAGAAATTCGATTTTTTCACAGCTTCAAGAGAGCGCAGACTTGACTTTAAATTTTCAACTCGATACCTCCACGCGTTCTCGACAGACCAACAGACGGACAACAAAGTGATCCTATAATAGTTCCGTTTTTTTTTTCTTTTGAGATACTGATCCCTAAATAGCCCCTTTGGGTGCGAGGCCGTCCGCAAGGGGCCGCTTCGCTCACGTCTAGCTACGCTACTGTTCTACGACCTAACCACTAATGAATCAGCTAGATGAAGAATGGATGCTTTTGCACAAAGTAAGAACGAACGTTGCAGTCTGTTTGAGAATTTTTAATTCCCGACTCTGAATAACGAGTGAACGGAAAACACTGCTACCAGGAAATCATGAGCCCGAAGAGCTCTCAGAATTTTCAAAAAACACAATGGAGAAGGTTTTGCAGGAAATTCTGTTGTTCTGTAAAACCCAATTTAATGACGTTTCTTTGTCGGGCATAATAATATAAAATAATAATAAGTCGGTAATTAATGTAAACATTAATTCGATGTTTATATAAATTACCGTCTTCATAATTCAACAAGAGAGCCAAATATACTTAGAGAACTAAGATCAACATAAATGGACATACACACTACATTGGAAGTGTTTTGTTAACCCATCTTCTTCAATTCGAACTTCCATTTTTTTGGGCCTAGCTTATAAAAAAAAACCACCATAAAAAACCCAAGAGTCGTATTGAAAAGCGTTGTTTGATACACTCGCAAATTTGTCACTGCAGCCCTCAGCTCCTTTATCTATTAAAGTGCCATAACAAACCCGCCTACGGCTCGTGCGAATTCCACCTCGGTCGCTATGACAAACTGAAATCCTGCACTTTTATCAAAATGTACTATTTCCAAACATCTAGTACAGACAGCGTCGTCACTTGGTATGTAACCTCCTTTTCAAATAATTTAATGTGAGAGGGGTACCCAATTCCCCCCGGATCTCGACTACGAGCAGACGTGTTTTAAGTTACCGTACAGCTTTTATTTTTAAATTTAAGTCGTTTTTTTACCATTTAAATAAAAAGCAAATAATAGGAGTGCATAAACTAAAAAGATACATTACCCGCGCGTCACCAATCCATCATTGGTACCACCTCGACAGCAAAAGCTCCGCCTTCCTGCGTGCGGGAATCTTGCCATCTCACCTGTGCGGCACCCCACCCACTAACGACGTCACACCAGGGTACGCACCTTCAACCTGCCGTAGTGCCGACTCACGTGCGGAACAAACAGCCCATCCACCACCAATTTCAAAAGAAAACGAGTGAATCTCTGATGTCAACTCTGAGGGCTTCATCACCAACAGCTACTACCAAGGTTGCATAAGCCGAGACAATTTTCAAAAGACTATGGAACTGAGCGGTGAGTGTTGATAAAATTAATAATAATAAACGCAAACAAAATAGCGTTTATTCCGAGCAAAAGTACTAGGATCACATAGATGTTAGAGGATACATATTTTTGAAACGGTAATATTGGAAGACCATTTTCGAACTCGCTTGTAAGCGCTCGAGTGGCTCATTTAAGTAAGCGGGGACAGTCCGATTACGATACCCGAGTTCGAATCTCATATAGTCAGAGATATACTTTTTGTATTTTTTATTTTGAACTTTTTATACTTGCAATCAGTAATATTTTAAAATGCCGTTAAAACGAACTCCACCTTCAACTCCTGCTGTACAAGATATTTTGGAACCTGATATGGCTACAGAAGAGGAGGATCTTGATAATGATCCCAATATTACACAACGAAAGCGTAAATTTGATCGGGTTGATGACATAAATATATTCATGTCGGATATGAAGAATCTCTTCACTAAATTTGAGAGAGAGCAGAATGACAAGTATAATGCTCTGCAGGCCTCGGTGAATGAGATTAGGGAGTTAAATACATCAATAAAAAAATCATGCGAGTTTGTCACCCTGAAATATGAAGATTTGATGAACGAATTTAACAAGCTTACGTCGGAACGTAAAGAAAACTTAGCCTACATTCAGATACTGGAAGAAAAAGTTGAAAACTTGGATAGACTTCAGAGATCTTCGTGTCTTGAATTGCGGAATGTACCAGCTAAATTACGAGAAACTAAGGAGGATCTGTCAAAGATTGTAATTGACACTGGTAAATCCTTAAACCTTTCGATAAGCCCATCCGATATACGAGATGTTTACCGACTGAATACGAAGAACCAAACAAACAAACCTATCTTGGTCAACTTTACGACAGTAATAACGAAAGAAAGAATTGTCCAATCTACAAAATCTTTTAATCGAGCCAACAAAAATAACAAGCTCTCAACCACTAAAATAAACATAAATGGTCCAGATGTCCCTGTATACATTTCAGAATATCTTACTTCTAGGGCAAAACGCCTATACTTTCTAGCTCGAGACTTCTGTAAAAGCAATGGTTACTCTTTCTGTTGGACGTCACACGGTAGGATCTTTGTGCGTAAGAGAGAAGGACAAATTGCTTATTGCATTAATAACGAATCTGACCTAAAGACCTTGCGGGTTGACGATTGACTACTTTTCTGCTACAATATTTATCTTCGGTTTATTGTAATTATAATCCTAGTTTTAGTGTTTGCATGTTTAACCATTATTTATATTAGTATTCTACGGAAATACATGTATAGCGCCCTTATAATTCTATTATACTTATCTTACACACATATTACATTTCCCACTACACACACAAAAAAACTAAAATCTCTAGAAACAACTGAAATAATGAGTATTTATAATCAAAGTTGCCACCAGGGTAGATTTCCTGCACACTTTGTTAGCACCTTAATTTCTTTCTACGACACTAGTGGATAATTTAAACAAGTTTATGGATTCTGTAGAATCCTTTAATGTATCACGATCTTTTATTTGCTCGCCTGGCCAATGTCTACAGCATATACAATCCTCTAAACTGTCGCTAAATATTTTGCATGTCAACATTCGAAGTATAAATCGGAACTTTGACGCCCTCAATGTCCTTATTCACTCCATGGATGCTAGGTGCGATATAGTGATTCTCTCGGAATGCTGGTTGAGTAAAGCTACTGAAGTACCTACCTTGGAGGGTTTTGTCTCTGAAAAGTCTACCTTTACTAACCAGAACGACGGTGTATTAATCTACATTCGCTCTGAATTAAATTATAAGGTCACTGAGCCGGTATTTCGAGATGCTAATTGCCTTATGTTAAAGTTAGACCCAGACGTGGTGATTTTGGCAATCTATAGATCACCATCAGTCCGGAATATTGATAGTTTTCTTGGGTCCCTAAATGACACATTGGGTTCCCTCTCATCTAGTAAAACCGTTGCAGTGATGGGTGATTTGAACATAAATATTCGGCCAGGAAATAATGACTCAAACTCGGAGGAGTATTTAAATGTTATGGCTTTCCATGGGCTTTTGCCAGCCCACCTCTTTCCGACTCGTGTGGATAACTGTATTGACCACGTATTTATAAAATCAAACAAGGGTTCAACGGCATTGATTTTGGACTCTTTCCCTACTGATCATGCTCCTACCTTGTTCTGTCTTGAGGCTGTCGTCTCTATTGAGAAACCTAAAAGCTTGATCCGCCAAATTAACCTACCGGGAGTTATTGGTTACTTAGAAACCTCCGATTTTTCTACTGTTCTGAATAGTACAGACCCCAATCAAAGTGCTGAAATGCTTATACATATTTTATCAGACTCGGTTAACAAACACAGCAAATTAAAAAAAGTACCGCACAGAAAGAGAATAATTAAGCCATGGATCACCCCAGGCCTTTTGAGATGCATGCGAAATCGTGACAGATTGCACTTAAAATCAAAACGGGATCCTGAAAATCTTATAGTTAAATTAACATATTCAAGATACCGTAATTACTGCAACAACTTACTCAAAACTATTAAGTGCAAATATGAACAGGATGAGCTTCAAGGGGCCAGTGGTAATCCCAAAGCAATGTGGGATGCTATCAAAACCATTTGCTATAAAAATACCAACCCTTCTAGTAAATCGAGGCATCTTCTTAAGGTGTCTAGTGATCCCGATTCCTCTGTAAACGCCATTAACAATTATTTCGCGAATGTCGGAGGTAATCTTGCTCATGAGATACAGCAGGCCCAATGCACGAGTCGCTCATTCAGCTTCGACTATAATTCCATGTCCAACTCACAAGGTAACTCATTGGTTTTGCTTGAAACTGACTACGCTGAGGTAAATAGTACAATTTTGGGATTAAAATCTAACTGTGCTGTTGGATATGATGGTATACCTGCTTCAGTAATCAGGTCTGCCAGGCATATTCTCATCCCCCCAATAACTCACGTTTGCAATTTGTGCTTGACTGAGGGGATATTCCCAAATGCTTTTAAAAAGGCTTTAGTTTCACCGATATATAAGGGCGGAGATGGGGACCGTGTCGAAAACTATAGGCCTATATCTGTTCTCACGACGTTGTCGAAGATCCTAGAAAAAATCTTAAATAAAAGACTACTTAGTTATTTGGAACACAATAATGCTATTGCTCCCAACCAATATGGCTTCAGGAGTGGAAAATCTACAGAAGATGCTGTGCTTGAGCTATCAAGTCATATTGTTCAGAACCTTGACGCGAAGACAAAAACAATAGGTATATTTCTAGATTTAGCCAAGGCTTTTGACACGGTCTCTACTTGCATACTTTTACGCGGATTAGAAGCCCTAGGAATAAGAGAGACAGCTCTTAATATTTTTCGTGACTACCTCTCTGACCGTAGTCAACAGGTCAAGATCGAGAATTACATTAGTGGTGAAGAGAAGTTATTCTTCGGAGTTCCGCAGGGCAGTGTACTCGGTCCTACTCTTTTTCTTGTATACGTTAACATGCTATGTCAACTCTCTATCCCTGACTGCAAGATCCTAGTTTATGCTGACGATACGGCATTGATCATAAGTGGTGACACCTGGGCCTCGGCTCATCGTTCGGCGGAGTATGCTCTCAGTGTTGTGATAGACTGGCTCTCCTGTAATCTGCTCACATTGAATGTTGCGAAAACCCACTACGTTACCTTCTCAGTCAACTCATCTACCCAACCTACAATTTCGAATTTAAAGGCTCATAGATGCTCCTGTCCTGAACAAGACAGCTGCAGTTGTCCTTTCATTCAAAGAACATCTTGCGTCAAGTATCTGGGTGTGCACATTGACTCTACTCTAAGTTGGAATAAACACATAGATGTTACAGTGTCTCGGGTCCGTAAGCTTATGTCTCCAATGAAAAGGCTTAGAAATGTAGTTCCTGTACCACTCCTAAAAACCATCTATTTTGCTTTAGCTCAGTCACTACTTACCTATTGTATCTCAGTTTGGGGTGGCACCTTTAAAACTTTTATGCTTCGTCTTGAAAGGGCGCAAAGAGCAGTTTTGAAAGTGATGCTGCAAAAACCATACCGATACCCCACTACCCAATTATACAGGGACCTAGCTGTTCTTAACGTCAGGCAACTTTGTGCACTTCATGTAATCCTGCGTAAACATTCATCACTGATTTATGACCCAAATTTATTGGCAGGTAAACGTCGTAGAGACCGTGTATGCCGCTCTGTTAAAGTGAACACTGCGCTAGCTAGTCGTCATTTTCCAAATTTGAGCGGTCGCCTATATAATGCACTTAATAAGACTTGCAAAATATATTCTCTTCCGAAATACAAGTGTAAGAGTGTTGTAAGTCAATATCTTCAGGGACTTACATATGACGAGACCGAAAGACTATTCGCTAGAGATTTTAAATGCTAAGTGCTAATCACATGCCTAAAAATATAGCTACATGTATACACGTATTTCCATGCATGCTTTTTACTTTATTTTTATTTTTTATTTTATTTTTTGTTTTTAATATCAATGTAATTATTATCAAAATCATGTTACTTAATTCTATTTTGTTTGATGAAATTTTCAATTATGCCAATTTTATAATCAATGTATTTAATTCAATCCATATTATTATATTAATCTAATTCGATATTCGGACTATTTAACAAAATTAAATTGTGTCGATTTTTTATTTTTTTACCTTTTACTTTTAATCAAAAGCTGTACGAGGAAGGCGTCGATGTCTGTCACACAGTTAATACTAGCACAGACATCGTCGTTTACTCTATCTTTCCAAGGAAAACATAATTTATTTGATACATTGTATTTTGTTTGTGATAGATAAGATGTACCTGCCTTTCTGCTAATAAATTTATTATTATTATTATTTATTATTATTATTCCATTTATTTAAATTATATATACATATTTTATACATTTTTAAATATTTCTTAACAAAAAAATTATGAAAATAAAAAACATTTAAAAATATAAAAAATAGTAGCCCACCGGCATCGGGAACAGGGTCCAAGCTGCCGGTGGTCAGGGTTCCTGAGAAAGGAACCTCCGGACAATGCGCGCCGTGTCCAAGAGTACTGCTTTCTGAATCAGGCCCTTGATCCAACTGCCTAACGAGAGCTTCCTGAGATGTTGGTCGAAGCTCTTGGCTAATAAGCCATTGGCCGTCACGATTATCGGCACAATGACTGCTGTGTCCACTTCCCACATGTCGACAACCTCGCGAGCCAAGTCCAGATATTTAGTCTGTTTATCCTTCTCAGCTTTTACGAGGTTCTCGTCATGAGGGACCGCTATATCAACAATCATTGTGCGACGCTCTAGTCGATCTATCACCACTATGTCAGGCTTATTGGCAGCAATAGTCCTGTCAGTGATGATAGATCGATCCCAATACAATGTGATATTGCCATTGTCGAGAACTGGGTCGGGCACATACCTATAGTACGGTACTTCTGATTCCACAAGATTGTATTTAAGAGCAAGTTGCTGGTGGATAATCCTAGCTACAAGGTTGTGTCTATGCAAATAGTCTCCGTTAGCTAGATGAGAACATCCAGAAATGATGTGTCGGATTGATTCTCCGGGTCGGTGGCATGCCCGACAGATGTCAACCGTACCGTCCTTCACAATATATTTCCGGTAGTTGTTCGTCATCATAACTTCGTCCATTATCGCACAGACAAAACCTTCGGTTTCCCCGAAGAGGTCACCAAAGCGCAGCCAGGATACGGACGCTAATAGGTCTACAGCGGGCCCATGTAAGGCCCGGTAAAAGCGTCCGACAACCACTATTATTATTATTATTATTAATTGATGCAGCGACTGTACCTTCAGTGCCTTAGTACTTAGTTACTCATATAAAAGGTATCCGTCAAGGTTCTGGTCTAAAAGCCTTAATTAAGTGTATTACTGAAATGTCAGCAAATTACGTTTCAGCGGGTTAATGGCGGCTCCTCCGATATATCTGGTTACCGAGCTTCTAAGAGCTATTAGTTGCTTGAGTGCACTGTACAGTGTAATGTCATCGTAAACCAATAATAATATCAGATTTCAAAGGCAATTCATAATACGCCTTGAATTTCTAGGCCCGTACCTTTTAGTTTTTATAAAGACTAGTATTTGGAATAGTTAGTAGGTACTAGGGCAGCATAATTTAGTAGGAGTGGACAATAGTTGCGTAAATAAAATAAACATGAATGCGTGATTGAAGAATTTTTGTTGGATGATTGGATAAGGCTCGTTAGCACTTTTAGGACCCAAAACTTAGAATGGATCCCAATATTCATGTACAGACACAAAATAAAATATAAGAAGAAGGAAACAGAAAGATAGGTACAAAGGTGATGCTTATTTCTATAGAAATCTTTTCCAAGGCTGCGAAAAGGGAGTTGAAAAAAAAAGAAATAGAGACACCGTGTATATGAGTAACAAGAAAATAAGTACACAAAAAATAGTTATTAATAAAATAATATAACAAATAAAAAAATATATACTATCATAATAATTATATACATACGCGTAGCCTTTTAGTTGTATAAAGGTTGGACGGTACTTATACGAGTATACAAGTACTCCTCAATTAATTTATTTGTAATTCTAATGATTGATATAATCATCATTACATTAAATGATAATCCATAATTTTACAAGCCATATCGCCATATTTTACGCCTGAAACGACAAAATATTATCATAATAATAAAACCTACATATAAAAACTTTGCACAATATATAAATAAATAAATTCTGTGCTATTCTACTTATTGTCTAGTTAGTAGTGTTATTATTACCTAGGAGTTAATTTCCAGGGAGGAGGCTTAGTCCCCGACATACCTGATTTTTTAATCAGTAGCCCAACATTCCGGCGTAGGCACTAGAACATACTGGAGTGGGCACGGCCTACTGTGACCCTCTCCCTCCCTTATACGCTTATGTTAGTACTCCTTCAGGAGCACTTAGTACTAGGGCAGCAGAATTTAGTAGGAGCGAAGAAATAGTTCTTTAGATAAAATAAACATGAATGCGCGATTGAAGAATTTTGTATGGGTGCTCGTAGGTGTTTTAGGACCCAAAACTTTAAGCATTCAACGTTACTCAAGTTGACGCAATTCTTGTTACCTATTTATCGAAATGTCACAATTTACATAGGCAGCAATAAGATCTTTCCCTATTTAATGATTTTACAATGTTTGTAGATGATACATTGTTGAACATGATAGTTTCCAATAAAACTCAATTTTTTTTTTTTTTTAATGTATCAAGTAAAGTAGCTCTCATCTGTTATGCCAGGTCAAAACTAATCAGTCTTATTTTTGTAGTGGGAAATCATCAAATAACTTCTCCTGATTTAACAGACTTTTACTGACGATAACCCACACGTGTTCTTTCAGTGGCCTTTTGCGTTGCGTTACAAATCTCAACTCAATCAACAACAATCTTACATGTAACCAATTGTACTCATGAATACCCTATCTTTACCCTCACATATATAGTGTCCTAGTACTCTGAAATAACAAAAACGGCAAAAAGCAAAGTAAACCTAACAGAGTAATTAAAAATCCAGTAAAATCGCTTGTATCGTATCGCTATAGACCAAAACCGTTTTAATTGTTTTATCTAAAGGTAAGCAATCCAACGGGCCGCTACTCGCATAACCAGTAAATTGAACCCGGTTTAGAAATCAAACAACGGCCTCCAGTCCGATTATATCAAATGCCTTGTTTCCCTTTTTCTAGTGGATGGAGTACCAGGAATCCATGAATTCTTTTTCTAAGTAATTCAATCCGCTTTGCGGGCCTTACCACTACGTGTTAAAATGTCAAGCGTGCGAACGCCAAAGAGGGATACACCCAACACACACAGTACAGTATACACCTTATATGACTCCATCTCCTTAACAGTTCAGTTTAGGTCGTCAAATGAATCGTGTTAAGAGCTTATAATAAGGTCTCTCAGCTTGGTGTGGCTTGGTGGAAATCACATGAATTTTCAAAGTTCAATCTTTGCTTAAACTAGGAAATACCGGTTTCATCACGCTATTTTCGTTCACCACTTGGAGAGTCTTTTTGTTTATGGTAGGTAAAATCATCCAATGACAAATCCCGCCCTTGGGCAGAGCGAGAAATAGTGTCAGACTCGTACTGACTAAAAACCTACCCTGTTCCTTCCCTGCCTTGGTTTCAGGGCCCTGTTATGCATTTTCATACCTCCCCAGACTAGTCCTCGACCCTACTCGGCCACTACAGTTTGCTGCGCGCGCGAGAAGAGTGCGCGCCGTAAACGACTTGTCTGTCTTGGTCTGTTACCGGACGAACGGACAGCGAGCTACCCATTGCCCGCCGTCCGCAAGCCCGGCGCATACGGCGCGGCCGGAAATTAAGATCGGAATTACGGCGGCGGCTGTGGCGTGAGCGCCGTTGCCTGATGCGGTCGGCCTCCTCCTTTGATAGCATTACTGCTTCGCAGAAGAAGGCGACCTCCTGCCACTCCTACCACTTCGAGAGTAGTGATGAAGAAATAAATTACACTGAATTAGGCGCCTGGTTGGGTTTGAACCCATCCTGGTGTACTAGACGCCCATGACGTACAACAGTTGGGGCTGTTACCACTTAGTATCGACTACATTGCACTTAACTAATTCATCACCATCATTTCAATTGAAAGGCGTCCCCTGCTAGACATACCCTTCTTAAGTGTCAAAGCCACAACAGCCGGTCCTGTGCGTCTCGCATCCGTCGAATTCACGTCACCCTCACCAGGTCGTCAGTCAACCTTGTGGGAGACCTTCCAAAGCTGCGTCTTACGGTACCTGGTCCTTTCGGCCCCATCATCCATCTGTACTACGAGCAATGTGCCCTGCCCACTTATCCAATTAAAACAATCTAAAACATGCCGTAAATTCCTCAAATCCAATACCTGTCGCTTTTCTGTAGGTCGTGCTGACGAAGGATAGACAACAAGCATAGAGACTCTGTATAGCGATCTCGTCAAGTGTTTCCTTATTCGTAGTAAACGGTGCTTATGTTATAGTCAAAGGTAGATATGCAGTTTCTTCGCAGAATGACTGATTAATCCTTGATTTTACCTTTGATAAAAGTATTTTTAGTGAAACCAAGAAGTTCCTAACTTTTCAGTCAAACGTCGAAAGTAAAATAATAATCTGTTTCGGACTTTGCCTAGTCGATCCTAGAAGCGATTGGCAGACTCGGTCAAACGTCGACTTTGCAACAAAAAATGCTCTTCAAAATGATGTACTATGCGTTCCAAATAAGAATAGGAAAGTCAATAACCTCGATCTGTCAATTTTTTTTTCAATAAAGGGATCTTAGTTAAATCTAGGTGAAGCTAAATACATTGTTTTATGTCATAATTAGTTTAAAAAAACTATTATCATTCTTATTTGTATTGTTAGGAACAATTCGCCTTCTTCTTCCATTTGCCACTACTCAAACACTTCACACAGTAACGCAGAGATGAACAAAATTGAAGAACTGGATTCTGATAAAACATTTTTTGTTCACGATTCGTAAATAAATTTAATTATAAAAATTTCTTGTTTTGCTCACCGTACCCAATTTCTTCAATTTGACAGTTCGACGTGACATCAGAACATGGCAATCGATCCTATTCTCATTTGGACCGCATTGTAAATGTAAGAGATCAGACGTGTGCAATTCTAAATATCATAATGTCTCACCATGTCTGAATAAAGACTATTTTTTTTTAACTATGACAATATAACAACAATAAACAATAAAAATAAAATAAAATTGTTTTACTCGTATTAAACCTAATTTAACAAACTGAGGATCAAATTCACCAATAAACTAATCGCGATTCGTTCAAACAAAACGCAGCTTGAGCGACAAATCGAGATTATAGCTTCATTTTGCGTTTCACCGCGATGAATTGAACCTAATTTACGCTAAACTCAGTTTCAATTCTTTTGTTGTCGCCCATGTTTACGACACGTGTCTTTAAACTAGATTATGCTGAGCTCAGTTTAGTTGAACTGAGTTTTTATATTGAACGATGAAATCAGCCCTAAGACTTTCTAATACCTAATTGAAGTTTAACTGGTCAAACTCCGATTTCATTAAATTGAATTTTGACGTTTGCCTGACCAAATTAGTTTCTCCTAGGTTTGACGAAAATTCTTTAGTTAGAGGCCGAAAAACTTCATTTGTTTGGGCTTTGACTAAGACTTCTAGTCCGACCTGAGGATCGACTAGTCAAACCTAGGAGAGCTGGAGCTTCGAGGAATGACTAAGGTAGACACAATAGGTATGCTTGTAACTTTCTACAAATTGACGTTTACTCTACCATCATCCACTACGTTAAAACGCCTTAACTTTTTTCTTTTTTTAGGGTTCCGTATCTTAAAAGGTAAAACGGATCCCTTATAGGATTACTTTGTTGTCCTTCTGTTGACTGTTTGTCTGTCAAGACACTTTATCTCGAGAACGGGTGGAGGTATCGAATTGAAAATAAAACCACGTATTCAAGTCAGCGGCCCCTTGAAGCTGTGAAAAAATCCAGCTTCCAAGTTAACGAAAAAAAAGATATGGCCGGTTTCCTTTTATAAATATTGTAATCTTGGTGGACAATAAAGTGTATACAAATAAATAAAATAAGCTAGGAACGCTCACTCCATTCTCTATGTCTAGAATATATATAGATCTCACGCTTAAAAATGGAGCAAGGTTTAACGCACGGGCTGACAGAGCCACAAAGGAATCTCAAGGGTGCTGTGCCAAGTCATTGTCAAGGTTGGACCATGTGATGAAAGCCTCACATGGTCCGACCTTGACAATGTTCATCCCGCAGACAATCATAAAAGTTGAAACGACAAGGCTTTTTTGGGTACGCCTTCGTTTTTTATTCAGACGAAATAAAATTGAGAGTGATGGGCAGGTAGTTGTTTATTTAACATGCTTCTAAACGAGTTTTTCACAAAAAATTAAAACGGTTTTTGTTTTTATAAAACAGATTATAAACAGGTAGGTACAGATATTAATATAGTAGATGTAAGATAGAAAGAATGCCTTCTGAGTGTCGATGGCGTCTTTGATACCGGAAAATACATGTATATGGTATGTAGTACAGAAAAACCGAGAATTCCAAAGATTTCTTACACTCAATTGAACTGAGGTTAGTGACTAATAATGACCCTAGTATTTAAATAGCATGTATATCACTTTGTATTTTTTAAAATGTAAGAATCTAAATTTAATTAAAAAATAAAATAAACAAAAAATGTATCGTCTATTCAAGTTATTGAACTACATATCGGATGAAACTATCGGAGCATAAAGCATGATAATCCTAACTTATATTATAAATGCGAAAGTTTGTGTGTATGGATGTATGGATTAGGGTAGAGTAGGGTAGAGTAGGGTAAGAGCGGAAGCGAAGCCGCGGGCAAAACCTAGTTCTATTATAATAAAAAATACTTCAATATTTTTTCATAATACTGTTTTTGAGGAAAAGTGTTCTACGTATGGGCCCGGCAATATTTAATAAATTGCTGATGTATATAAAAAAATAAAATAAAAACCATTTGTAAGCCTTTCAAAAAAGGGCAAGTTTTTTCAATTTTTAAGACATATTAATTTCTAAATGTCATGCGAATTTATAAATGTTGAAAATTAAATTTTTGACACTGACATTGTTATAATTATTTTTGAGTTATTATGGTAATCAGACATTATACGTAGACGAGTATACCCATTGAATTCAAACTAAATAAATGGTAGTTAGTAATGGATTCATGCACATACATTTTTTACTGAGCAAATAATAGTACATTATGATATAAGTGTGTAATGTAGGAGGTTACCATCAAGGCGGTCTTAAGAGAGCCAAGAACGGTAACCACACATTACTCACATGTATCATACGACGATTTTCAATACACTTGTGAAGAAAAATAATTTAGGTAACTAATATTACGATGGTAAAACTAGTAAAATTTTTCATAACATGGCGGTAACAGATTAAATCTGTTTTCATAAACACGCGGTAGGCTATGGCCATATGGTCTTTTGATCATATTGCCTAGTCGTCGTTTGTTTTCTTGTGTGAAAAGTTTTTACGATAATGTTATTCGTAGTGACAATAGAATATGCATGTAACATTTTATAATGTTTTTGTAGTATTTAATTTTATTTAATTAATACAGCCCATAAACTTCACTCGAAAAAAATCACGCCAAAAACCGCGCGCATCTTAAAATGACGGCCATAGACAATTTTTTTTTTTTTCGGTTTCAAAAATTTGAATCGCAAACAAAGAGGTTGAACAAAAAGGTTTTAGCTACATTACAGCACAAGTGCGTAATGGTAATCAAAATGTCACAGTTTGGTAACACGTGCCATTATATACCTAAGTGTATTGCAATAAGAGCCACTTTCTGAGCAAGTGTATTGAAAAAAATATTATTTTTGAGTTATGACAATATTTGACCGGATGTGCGATATTTACTCTCAAACAGATGCAAAGTGGTTGCCTAGTGACAACTTGAAGGAAACATGAGCGCAATGCAATGAAGAGGCCTTAATTAAAATGATCAACAATCTTGAATAGTTTATCAAAGACAAGACACAATTCAGTGTTTGTATTGGAAACAAGCTTATTTGAGCGTTCTCTACGTGTTTTGTTTTAATTAGTCACTAAATGGTCGTATACGACACACCTAGAACCATAATTTCAAAAAGATGCTTATCTGTTTAGTCATCTGAATACAGAGCTACGCGCTCCAATAGCGACAGGCTGTTTTGAAATAACCCAATTTGTGTAGAATATCTTCATTTTAACCATTCTGTGCACGTTGTGGGTATCAACTAATGGAAAGTTATGGCACTCATAAGCGTCGGATTGCGACCAAACATTATTTTCATGAATCACGTGACCGCACAAACTACCTATAATCAAAGTCGCTTCATTTTCAACTGGTTTTCATGTGAGCCTGGTCTGGCAAATCACGAAAAAAATACTTTTGGATTCGTCTTATACTTTGTTATTATTAAAGCTAAAAACTAGAGCAAAACCTCTCTATAATACATTAAAAATTAGCCAGCTTATTAGTGTTGAAAGTTCAAGTCGTCTCATTAAAGTTACTTGCTCATTAAACCTAAAGATGGACTAAATCTTTTACACTTTAGGATCTCTCTCACAAACCTATTTCGTTTGCTCCAGATGGCTCTGGAAAACCGGACTCGCATACAACAGAACGACCTTCTTCTTCATGAAGCTGTAATCAAGAACGAACCAGCGGCTGTGCGTGAAGCACTGGAGCGCCCCACCGATGTCAACTGCAGAAACAATGTGAGTTCTCTTCATGATGTATGTCAGCCTAGTACTTTGAACTTCTTAACCGAAACCTTGGACTTCTATGTGTCTAGTTACGTCATTTTGTTTTGCAGTCGAATCAATTATTCAAGATTTACCTTGCTCATAATTTTATATAATATCCATTTTCTTTAACGTATTTAGCTCAAAAATCCGTAAGGAAATACATAGGAACATAGACTTTCACATTCCTTCGCAAGTTTGCACACCCAAGACAACTAAATCCTGTACATTATTCATACAAACTGCCTTAGTGATTGTTGCTGGCTTCCTGCTTTTGTCAACAATGTAATTGAAGCCTTTGTATTTGTTGTGTACGACGTTTGAGGCACAACAATACTCCCGTTGCCAGCAACAAGATTCCATGTTGACGCGAAGTTAATGAGTTCGGAAACAACAGCCTTCAGTCGTGGTGATACCCGAAATTCGAGGCTCCATTCGATGTTTTTCATGAAAACAAGTTAATAGCTTTCACGCTTCACCGAACCCCGTAATTGTCCGTGGTTGAACACAAGCTTACCTATATCGAAACTGCGAATGATCCCCGAGGAGCATTGCTAATAAACGCTATCAACTTCTGAAGCCGGAGATTGCAGTATAACATTATTATTAGAAATCAGATGCTTTCCAGTCGCTCCAGGAAATCCCTAAGGATTGTGATTTAAATAATTCAATTGGCTTTGAAATAATTCCGATACCCTAATCAATCTCTGTGAATTTAGAACTATAAAATACGTTTGTGGAAAAACATGAAGTTTGAGTCCTATAAGTTTATTTTTCTTGACAGTATGGAAGAGCTCCAATACACTGGGCTGCGAGCAGAGGCAACGTGGAGATAATAAAATTACTCATCGAGTCCAAGTGCGACATTGAAGCAGCCGATAAGGTAATTTTGCTTGAGAATAATTTATTGGCGCAGTAACCAACGGAAGCGTTTCCCGCTGTGCTCGGTTTTATACAATTTGTATGACACCACATCCCTTGTTGTTTTACTCGAGTTGTTGTTTTCAATTCTGTTTTATACTCATATATACAAACATACCTGTCATTAAAACGCTGTGCGTAATTATTACATGTAACAAATACCTCAGAATTTTTTATTAGTGTTTTTTTTGTTTTTTTAGGAGTTTTCTTCACTACTCATGTCTTTCAACTACCAGGCTACCAGATCTAGTAGAAGATAATTTTAATATTTGTTTCAGTTCGGAATGCGGCCGTTGTTGATGGCGGCGTGGCACGGGCACCTCGAAGCCGTAAAGACTCTCGTCGGAGCGGGGGCTTGCCTTGCTGCTACTAACAAAGTATGCCCTCCTTGTAATTTTCGGTTCATCTGCATACCGTGTTGAAAAAGTGAATGCCTTATTTTAAAACTTGTATGATGAGGTTATTGTGTCTTAAATTATGGCTATGTTGTTTAATTCAATAATAATACACTCCTCAAACATGATACACAGATAATGTAACTTATTAATGTAATTAATAAGCTCTGTCTTATGAGCGAAAACGTTCATTTTAATTATTCAATAATTACTCTTTATTTATTTTACAAATAAGCGCGTATCGCTTTACCATGTCAATTACCTACAATTAAAATTAAACCTAGCAAGTCGTAGAAAGGCGCCATTTTTTGAAATTATAATAATAGCACCTGACTGATGGAGATCCGAGACAAATTATAATACCAAGTTGTTTCATTAAAACCTTCGACACAAAGGGGTTATTAGTTTCACTGGTTTCAAGCCTCCTACTAAAGTAAATGAAAGACTGATTACAATTAGTGGCATGACATGGAAATATACTACTTCAATATTTTCATTATTAACCTGTAGATGGTAATTCTGTTCCACCCAAGTAAGAGGCCTTTTCCCAAGTACTTTTTGGACAAAACAAATTAATGCAGTTTTGGCCAACTTGGATCGAATCAAATCAAAACTTTTTTTTTCACAAAATATCTCTCCAAAACTACTAGGATATTAGAAATGTAAGAAGACATTACAATTGTTAGTTGTTCGCTAAATTCGCTTGAATCATTAAAATACCATATTTCTGTAAGCAATTTCTTTGAGTGAGTTTTTTAGAATAATATAAGTATTTTTTTAATTCTAGTCTAGAATCACTTTCAATATTTCAGTAACCATGAGGAAACTATAATGGATAAACTATAGTAGCAGGTAATGAAATCATATTCAATGAATGAAACAAATGCTAAACACGGCGAAAAAGGAACAAAAAGTAGGGTAAACAATATTATATATATTCCACAACTATCACACAACACCGTCTAGCCCCAAGCTAAGCAGAGCTTGTATTATGGGTACCAGACAACTGATAAACATACTTATATATTTCTGAATACATACATATTATAGATAAATAACACCCAGACACAGAACAAATGATCGTGTTCATCACACAAACATTTGTCCTGGGTGGGAATCGAACCCACGACCTCTGGCATAGCAGTCAGGGCCACTAACCACTAGACCAACAGACCAGTCTAAATTAGAACTGATTTGAACTTTGTAAGAATTAGTTAGAACTGATTTGAACTTTGTAAGGCGATCCGGAGTGCACTGTTCTGTGATACAAATGACTAGGCGCACATAAAGACAAGTATGTTTTTTACAGAAACAAAACGATCTCCTTCAATGCGCCTGTTCCCGGGGCTCGCTCGACGTGGCAGAGTATGCCATATCCCTGGGTGCTAAGGTCCAGAGTTCGGACGCTGCCGGTGATGCGCCCCTCGCCTTGGCATCCAGAGCCGGACACTCCACGTTAGTGGAGTTATTACTGCAGAAGGGGGCCTATATCGATGCTGTTAATAAGGTTAGGTGAAAACATTAACACTACTTTCACGCATGGCAGTCTATTGTTCAAGAAAAAATATACGAATTACAACCGTTTTTGCAACGAAACTGCACACACACAACATAAATGTATGTATGTACTTTAGATTAAAATTTCACAAATTCTTCTTCTCTCGCTTCCTAAACACTTGTCACATTTCTTTCGCAGGTCTGCTGGAAGAAGTTTCTTTGGAAAAAAACAGTATCTTTTGTCTAATAAATAATGCTTTTTTCTGTTTTTGTTTTTTGTGTGTACATAAATAGTAGGTAAAATAAATAAATGAAAGTTAACATAACAATTAAACTCATGACTAGTCAAAAAATCGGATTGGCTTACGACAAGTAAGTGAACCAATATCAATCTTACATCTGAGGGCTTACTTTACTTTAATTCCAATCGGTCGACATTGGAATTGTGACGTTAGGTACTCTTGATTTCGATATCGAAACTAAGTAAAATCAGGATAGGGCTTGGCGTGTGGTCACGCAATTTAAACTAATTTTCCTGTTTAAAAAAAAAAAAATTAAAACCCGACTACGACAAAAAAAAACGCTAAAAATATGAAACAAGATTTTTGTGATACTGAAATAAACCAGGTTGCTGGAGAAACAAGAACAAAACAAAAAGAAAAGCCTTAGTTATACGTTATATAGGTATAGGTACCAACCATAACACTTATAACGTGTGACTACGGCTTTTCTTTTTGTTTAGATAGATTAGGAGCTATGAGGGAACAGATGAACATACTCACATACATATATAGCCGGTCAAAATCATAACCCTCCTTTGGCTTTGTCGTAGTCGGGTAAAAAATGTGGTTTTTTTTTTTACATTTGCTTGGCTACGAGACAGTTATAGATAACATGTTGCGATTTTTTTTCCTGTTTCGGGGCCCCTATACGGTGGGGGCCCTGTATAACTGATACGGCAGATACGGCGACAGCTAAGCCCCTGAATACTCCACAACTATCACACAACGCCGTCTAGTCTAAAATTATCCCCAGCTAAGCAGAGCTTGTATAATGGGTACTAGACAACTGATAAACATACTTATATAATTCTAAATACATACATAATGATAGATAAATTACACCCAGAAACAGAACAAATGATTTGAGCACATCACACAAACTTTTTTCCTGGATGGGAATCGATCCACGACCTCCGGCATAGCAGTCAGGTCCACTAACCACAAAACCAAGAGGCCAGTCAAAATTTATTTATTCGTTATATTGTAGATATTCAAATATAATCCTTAAAAGTTTTCTGTAAATTGATTAGCTTGTCGGTCCAGAAATGATGTTTTAAGATAATGGGCCTTCTCCCTGAACCTTACACGAGTAGTTTTCGAGATTTTGATGCATCGAGATAGTGAACTGTCGCGCTCATAATTTATCGATTTCAAATACTGTCGTGGTAACGTTTTCTAGCAAGTGTTATTCGAGCTAACGTAATTCGATTTCAAGTAGAGAACCCCTATTTATGACACTTCACACTAATATTATAAAGACGATAGTTTGTGAGTGTGTGTGTTAGTTACTTCTTCACGCTCGAACTGCTGATCAGATTTCAATGAAACTCTGTACACTGGTAGACCATATCCTGGATTAACATATTGAGTATTGCGAGGCTAATTCCACGTTGCCACGTCAAAGGGCAATGCTAATTCCACTTTGTCACATTGAATAGCAATGCTAATTCCACTTTGCCATAGTGAATGGCAATGCTAATTCCATGTTGCCACATGGAATGGCAATGCTAATTCTTTGTACAAAGAACTTATCATCGTTAGAATTGAAAGAATAAAAGGTCTATAAATGCTTTGTTTTATTCGCTTTCAACCAACAAATTTATTCAAAATAAGATTTGTTTGTTGTTTGCATACGTTTAACCTTTTGTAATTAATACTTGATTGGATAAACAAAACGAATTTGAAACGCGAGACCCTTTCGTTGCCTTCGGATAAAGCTATATAAGCCAAATATTTCAGTGATATCCAATTGTACCAAGTACACGGTTACCCAATTGTACCAAGTTTTCACGTTAAGAAATAACAAACATTTACACACACAATATTAGTTCTATACAAAGTCAATTGTGGATTTTTAGGGATCCGTATCTCAAAAATAAAAAATGGTACCCTTATAGTATCACTTTGTTGTCCGTCTGTCTGTCTGTCAAGGCCCTTTATCTTAGGAACGCGTGGAGGTATCGAGTTGAAATTTAAACCCTATGCTCAAGTCTGCGGTCCCTTGAAGCTGTGAAAAAATCAAACTTCTTAGTTATGGGAAAAAAGAAGATAGAAAAACGTATATTTCAACACTTTCAAGGAAATAAAATTAATAGTAGGTACTTGCCGTTGACCTAGAACCCTGAAATTTGGCATGAAGCAAAGTCTCATAGCACAGATATAGGGATAAATCGCAAAACTGTAAATTTTTGCTTACGTCACAAAAATAAATCCTTAGTTCGCATTAGCAAAAATCTTCCGAGACTCGATTTTGAAATTGAACTATTTATATAAGTTCCAATAAGATCTTTTTTTTACTATACATATTTAATTTGTATATATACCATTACCTATTAAGTTTTAATATTTTAATTAAAGAAGCTTTGAACAAAACTTAAACAGGTAGACTTTTATATAAGTTAGTTTGTACGGATCCCTCAATGTGCGAGTCTTACTCGATACTGAGATTACTTAACTCTAACTTAATTTTAACAGTCAACTTCAAGTTTTGTTTAAAAATTTGAATGTTGTTGTCGTCGTCCTTGAGTCCTTGATTAATTGGTTTTGTCCATTTCATTTAATTTATACTTAGGTATAGACCTGCTGGTTTTGTCCATTTCATTTTACTTAGGTATAAAAGAAGGCAGGTCCTTCTATGCTAGAGTGATCGGGTATATCAAGTACTTCAGTTCAATGAGTTAATTTTAAAGCAGCTTAGTAAAAGTATTCGTATACAAAACTTCTCGAGATTTTCCTGTGTAAATGAACTATCTCGAGACAAGCTTATGAAAAGTGTACATCTATACTTATAATAAATCTGTAGAAGTAAAAATTCTGTACATTGAAAATATCAAAAAAATAAATGGCAGGAGGTGTTACTAGACCGACACCGAACCCAAAAATGTGATTAAAAAATTTTTTGTCTGTCTGTCTGCCTGTCTGTCTGTTTGTTCAGGCATCACGCAAAAACTACCGGTTCGATTGCGATGAAACTTGGTACAATTATTCTTTAATATCCTGGGCACCACAGTGGGTACTTTTTATCCCGGAAAAGTATATACAATTAAAAACAAACATAATTTTGCGGTTCGATCCCTAAGCCCGATTACTGTACCAACCGCAAATAGTAAGTTTGTCGAAGGTTACGTCACCCGTTTCTATTGTAATTAGCAACAAAAGGCCCGCGCCGGGACAGAAGTATTAATACCGGTATGCTCGATAGATAACGTTCTACACAAATAGCACTTTACACAAAAAACTCATTGATAAGTTTCGTCGTTCACGCGAACGAAGTTGCGGGCACAGCTAGTTATATAATAAAACGTTATAAATTGACGACTTTGATTTAATCTAATTTTTTTCGCTATTAATTTACTTACCCTTTTATTTGATACCCATATCATTGATCAACGCCATTTTAATTAAGAATGGTTTATTCTCTCTCTTTTATTGCACTACCTAGCACAACCTACCACGATTTTTCTCTGCATCACCCAATGTTGACTGGTAGAAAATATGTACCTAAGATTCCTCTGTGTCCACCTCTGCGTTTTTGTGTGCATAAAGCAATTAATAATTAAATCACATCACTTAGCTAATTATCCATTGTCATCTAAACTGAATATAATAATGTAAAACAGATCTGTCTGTAAAACAGATCAATCGTTTAGGGAAAAATAGAAGCAAGAGGCATTCCGACAAAGGCGGTTTGGCAGCCACTTTGAAATTTGGAAACATGATATTACGCGAACTAAATATGTCAAGAGATAGTTCATAATAATTACCAACTAACAAGCAACAAGATATTTATTCATTGAACTTCCTAAACAATATACATATCTCCATAAATAAGCCAGTTCCAATTATTGAAAACCCATTGGAAAGGGATTAAAAAGCAATCCAATCGAGAAGAGTAGACAGAGAGTACCAGGTTAGCATAAAGCTTAACAATGCATCAGTCAGATTAATTCCGCTTTTCCAACGGGCGGGCAAAGATTACCGAGAGCGAATTAACATTCTTCGGTCGAGCGTAAGGTACGCAGAATTAAATTATAAGGCCATTACTGATGTTCGCTAAGAGCATAAATTCAGGTAATTGAAGTGCCCTAACTCAGACCTTGGACAATTTTCCGTAATTATTGCTAATTTGAAATAGGTATAAAGAGAAATGTTTCCAAAAGTTGACTTAACTATTACTATACTATAGTTTTGTCATATGTGTTATTTTCTTATAAACGTTCTTAACAAGGTAACAGACATCCCAAACAATCTCCTTGAAGTGGCAGTAGGCAGGGAACATTGCTCGCAGAACGACGAAAGGTTCTGGAGTGGTGACCGCATACCGGAAGACGCAGCGTTGGAAGCACAAGACCGGTTATTGTGGTGACACTTAGTGCTCGATTACGGAGATGCGGCGCGTTACACGGCGCGACGGGTTGTCCATCGTACATTGCCCGCTGCTGCAATGTACGACGAAACGCCCAACGCGCCGCGCGACGCGCCACGTCTCCGTAATCACGGCCTTAAGGTAGCCTATCTCCAGCATTGGACATCTTTCGGCTCAAATGATGATGATGTTCTCACCGTACTAGTTAACAGGAATCGCAAAATTTACTGAAATTTTGTGAACAATGTACGCCTCCTCCTCCTATTTCCAATTCATCTCGTCCAATCATACTCCTATAGCAGTGTTCAATCAAAAATATCAAATACCGGACCGTCCCGTACGCGTATCGATTAGTTCAGAAGAGACCGCATTCGGTACATTTTTTGTGCTTACTGTTTTGGTTTGAATTATACAGGATGATTTGGAATATATAAAGTATCAAAGTAGAATGCTTACCGAATGTGTGTTTAGAGGTATGCAGAGCAGGGTGCAAAGCTCCGTTGAAAAGGGAGGATTTTCTGACCAGCCGGGTATTAGGTCTAGTCCGGGCCACTGCCCAATACCTACCTAGTTGATTTCGGGCTGTTGTATTATGTTCTAATCACGTTTCGTAACTCTAATACTGCGATGCTGCGGAAGCGAATCCCGGGTGTCACCACTGTATAGACCGCCCGGAGGACACGGTGAATCATACGGTAGAGATGTGCCCCGCGTGGGCAGAGCACCGCGGTGTCCTCATGGGGGCGATCGGCAGCTGCGATCTCTCTCGCCGGACCTTGGTACAGGCCATGTTCCAAAGCGAGGAGGAGTGGCAGGCGGTCGCCTCCTTCTGCGAAGCAACAATGCTAGCGAAGAAGGAGGCTGCACGTGTCTATCACTATCTCCCGCCCCGCCCAACCGCACGGAGATGTCATTGGATGATCCCACCTACAAAAAAAATACCGCGACGCAGGATTTTAAATTTAGTCCTTTGTGGTGTCATAAATGTTGCTATTTATGATTCGGCAGGCATATGATGCTTTGAGATGCTGAACAAATATTGGTTTTATAAGATTAATGACTCTTCCTCAAAATTACCAAATACAGCAACAAGATCTACTTGTGGCTTTAAAGTAGCTTGAGGTGACTTGCACATTTCATTAATGGGTCCCAAAAACGGTAGCTTTAATGCCATAACGCCAAGGAGGTAACTTATCCTGAGGTGCTTGTAGAGTGGAGCGGTATTCCACGGCTACCGCAATAATTCCAGATTACAGAAGATTGTCATATCCTAACCAGTCCTCACTGGAATACTGCCTTCTTCCAAGCACGTTTGCTTTTACAGTTTTCAACTCAATCCAGTCAATAAAAACAAGAGAAAAGTTCTAGAGAAGCTCTAATCTCCGCCAGTGTTCACTGTAGCCGGTAAAGAAGGAGATGCAAGCTGGAGTTATATAAAGAACAAAACTTCTCCCAGAAGATCAGATTCGTGGGGTCACCAATGCCCAAACGTTCGTCACATACCTGTTTTGCGGATTGTATCTTACTTATTACACAATTCTTCACTTACTTATAATACAATCCCAGTACTAGGATTGCAAGATCATTACAAATGCAGAATGCTCTACCAGGACAACATAAATATTGAGAAAAGAAATTGTAACTTAAACTAATCTCTTGCAGCCGACGAGAATCTAGTCTATCTACGAAGTTTAATGCAGCTTATAGTGAACTTGGATAAAATATAGTTATTTATTATAGTGGAGGGTTCTCCAGGGGTAAATTAGATAGTAAATTGAATCATAGCATCCAGCCCGAGTCTTGATTTGAGGTAACACAATAAAATGTTAACCTCCTTTGTCAGACATTAATGGACTCCAAGATTTTATTATTAAATATCCGTGGTTTTTATCTAAATTACATTTTAATTGTAGTTAGGTACGATATTAATAAACACGTCGAAAAGCAATAGTATTCAAATTAATGTTGTTTGTAAACTGATTGAATCAATACCTTCTAATGACGTTGTAGGTACTAATAATACACTTTGTCACTATGTCATTGTGTGGTTTTAAAAGTTTTTCTTGATCATGTAGCCCTAGTACTTTTGATACTTATAAAAAATAATTATTATGAATACGTGCGCTTACTCCGTGTCCTTTGCGCAGTCTGATGGCTGTCAAAAAGAGCTTATCTGTTACCAAACTAATTTGTTAGTTGGCTTAGTGATTTGTCATATAATATATAATACGACAGATAGCTGGCCTAAACTATACCAATCTAACTTTCACACTGTCTAGGGATAAGTATAAGAAAGACGTGTTGCAAACAACAATATCTTGATATTTCTTTACACCTACTCGACAATGCCCTCGTCATAGAACCATCACCAAGTTATGGCCAGTCATTCTGTCCAAACGGATTTAATGGAGTATGGACGTTCCAGGAATAATAAGATTTCAATTTGGAACGTCAAAATAAATTATTTGAAAAAAAAAACACATTAGCTGAATTAAAATGTATCAAACAAGTTTATTAAAAAATCAATCAGGCCACTAACAAAAAAAAAAACACGATAGAGTTAACATTAACATGTAAAGAATACTTACTTCTTTACTTCTCTAATAGATTTTGTTTCAATAATTGTCTTTTAATTATCTCTCATAGGGTGTAAAAAGTAGAGTAGGTACCTATTAAACCAATGTTAATAAAGCTATCTTTCTCTTGGGTGGCTTGAATTCCTCACTTCACTCAGGTTTCTGTATTAACTCTCCCTCACCCGGCGTTCGGGTTAAAACTTAGCAACGTTCGTTTCATTCGGAATTCAACATGCCGCCCGCGACTTAAAGGCACTACAATTTACTATCCCATAGTCTATAGTATTTTTATCTATAGTAGTTTTAGGTGGAAAAGAGAGGGTGTAACCTCACACTGCAATCTAGCATAAAAAACTGGCGTTTATTTCTATTCTGTAGTTCATTTAGTCAGTTGGCCGTATTCCTTTTTGTTGGGGACGTTTTGCGTTTTCCGTTCTACCATTTTCATAAAATGTGTTCCAGTTTAGAATAAAACGCGGTTATGTTACATAACTTCAGAAGAACTGAAACTACATATATATAACAATAAGCCATTCAAAAGCCTATCAAATGTATTTCTCGAAACCACGCTTTTCACTTCACAATAATTTCATAGAAGCAAAAATATAGCGCTGATATAGACCAAGATATCAATATATTAAATCATCTATTATAAACGGTTTGAAATACCCTTCTGACCTTTATATACTAAATTCTGTCACCAAATCATGTCCTCGCGCTTGGACAGTCAATCAAATCGATCCTTCCGAATGGGTGAGCCTGGATAATTACATCCAGAGCCGATCCGCTTAGCGGTTTTAGGCTGTATTTATGTCCTAGTGGTAATCTCTATGCAGTGCTGCAAGCCTAGTAATTTGATGTTCAATCGAATTATTTGGGTTTTGGGAAAAGTCTACTAATCGCTCTGTTAGCAACGTATCTCGTTAGTATTTGTAGCTTAATCTACACTAATAAAAGAGGTTAAAAAAAATAGTTTTTTTGTTTGTGGGAGGTAATCTCTGAAAGTAAGTACTGGTCCGATTACTAAAATTTTTTCGCCGATAGAAAAATGCTTTATTCCTGAGTGACATAGGCTATTATTTTACGTACACGGGCAAAGCTGTGGGCAAAAACTAGTTTTTAATAAAATTAGAATAAGATTCTCACTGCTAACAACAGGTTTTGTACACGTTTAATTACTCGTAGAATTAAATCAGGGGAACAAAAAAAAGAAATCGAATACCTAGTCTTAACTGATAAGAGATGATCTCTGTGGAAAAGCGTGGGAAGTGTGCTAATTGGTGATCCAGATTTGGTTAACACCAATCTACAAAGCCTAGAGCACAAGCGTAAGGTAACCAACCTTTCGATAATTTACAGGTTTCATTATGCTCTGGAATTACATGACTTGATTTCGCCATCGCCTTTCTACCATCGGAAAATCCTATCTTATTGTTGATACCTCTAAGTTTTCCTGTACCGGCCTTCCCGTCCGATCATAATTTAGATGTCTTCAAGGCTAGAGTGAATAAAGGCAGGTGCCTCACCATCAACAATGCATCACAGCTTACAATCAGGTAGGATTGCATAAAAAAATTGTTTAAAGAATAGAAATGTTTCGACTTCTGACTGGTAAATATCGATTCCACCTTTATTAATAAACAGCTCAGGCCGGCAATCTACTCTGCTCACAACAAAAACGTTCATTGCCATCAGATCGCAGTTCATTGCTTTTTGGATTTCCTTTCCCTCCCACAATGGCCGCTACGGTGATTAAAGGATACTGTTCCAAAATTTTCTAAATATCAGACGACCTATCAAAATATTCGGTACAATATAACTATAGAGGGTTTTTTTTAGTTATATTGTACCGAATATTTTGATAGGTCGTCTGTTATTTTGCAAATTGTTCAAACATTTTTGTAGAGAGATCCACTGGGTTAGCGGACAGGTCTCGCACGGCTGGTCGTGTCCTGCAGATTCGCATTTATTCTTTGTTGTCAATCGTGAAAAGATTGACCGAATGATTGAATGATTGACCGAATGAAGGAATGATTGGGACCAATATATTTGACAGTTGCTGTCATTTATCTGCGGATAAAATGTGGATAACGCAGTGGGCTGCAATATTGCTACCACTATGATTTTTGTTAAATATAAGTTTATTTTAGTTGTTAATTGTCCCTTAAATAAAACTATTTCACAATATTTTTGGATAAATTTTATGTCAATCTGTCTCAGCTTTTCTCTATTTTGAAGTCGGCTTCCAGTATTCATGTATGGAGTGAGTGTCCGTCTGTCTGAATTGACCCTTGTTTTTATCTGATATAAAGTAAATTGGTAGCGTAAGTAAGCTGATTAGAGCTGTGTACCATTTCCTAGGACAATCTGCATTGTTCTGCATTTTCTATCTCCTGGTATGCTGATGTGATAATCATTTCTACTTCATTCATAGAGACTGATGTCTTCTTCTGTTCATTATACCATCCAGCGCCATCTGTTGGCGTTCAAATTATTTTTGTAAATTCATTAGTCCATCAAAGTTTACCAGCACTTAATTCAAACACAAGTAAATAAAAGCGTATTAAACTAATCCCCATCCTTGATTAGGAACTATTTAGAATCCAATATACCAGGCAAACATGTCAAAGCAGCAATAGAGGAAAATCAAAGCGTGAACACAAACAATGGCTCTGAAAATCAACACTAAATCGGAGGCGCGCCGAAACAAACAGAACTCTAATAAGCCATGTCACCCGAGTACCCGCAATTACGGTCGACTGTCCACCCACTCGACATGTTGATGCACTGGACAGCCACTCAACTCGAACGACAGCGATAGGACAAAAAATCCACATGACACACCCTCAAACACATGACGCAAGCATGAAATTTTATCTTGTGTAGATATTAACATGAATATGAATCAAATAAAACATGAAAAGGTAATTATGATAAGTTATCTTGATCCTGTGATGTATTAAAATAATGTGACATGTGGCGATGTACAATATGAAGGGGCAATTTAAACGAAATACCAAAATAACTAAGATAAAAATATAAACACATTACGATATTGGTAATTACGTAAACTGACATTTTCTCAAAATAGTGCTGTCATAAAGTATCCTCGTCTATTTGGACCAAGTTAATCCAACTCGTCAAATTGTAATCTGATACTGTCAATCCAAACGTTCTCCTTTCTAACTAATTAAAATTAATATCGAAAAATTTGTGTTCTTTCCGAAAGTTAGGTACCATTCCTGTCCGACTTATATATTTTAATGAATAGGTGCCAGTTGTACAGTTTGAAACGTACTTTTGTCTCTAGCTAATTATCCCAATGACAATTGTGCTAAATTGGATATGAAAAGAATGTAGTTTCCGACCGAAGCACGACTTTATTTTTTTTACTTTCAGCTAAAACCGAATATTAAAATTTCGATTTTGTTAAGTATTCTAAACGGTTTCTAGTATACTAAATAAATGAGTGAATCAACGAAAACACCAAAATTATAACACAGTATGCTGCGGACTATAGCGTACGTTATAAGCACGAGCCATTCCGTTTTTTAAACATCTGTTACAACTTACAACCGAAGGTTGAGCCGAATATCGATACCGAAGATTCGGTTTCGTTTTCGGCCAAAAAATCTGAGGGTTTGCCTCCCTAGCCAAGTTACAATCGTTACGTTTAGAGTGAACGCTTGGAGTTGGCCATGTCCCAATTCCTTTGTTCTAACGTTCACGTTAAACGAAACGATTATAACTTGGCTAGGAGGGGAGTTTTTTTGACCGAAAACGAAACCGAATCTTCAGTCGGTCTCTACACATTGCCATCATTATTCAACAACCTAACTACTTATCTATGTTCTCATTTTATATAAGCAAAGTAAAGAAAACGTGTACCCATTTGTTAACTTGAATATTTTCAATGCACGTTGAAAAACCAAGATAAAGGAAAACTTAATAGTCTCGGGTAAAATTGAATCGCTATTAATTTGCAAAACAGTGCATTTTGCAAGCAAACTATACACTACTACTACTACACTACTCCTTCACTACTACTACTTCTTCTACTACTTCTGTATTTATTTTGAAAACTGTTTCGTGAACTTCATAAGTGACATTTAGTTTAAGTTTTGTGGCAAAATCACTCATATTCATTAGAATAATGTTATACGAAATCTAAATAACTTTGCACAGGATTATGACTGAAATATTCGGTTCGGTGAAAATCTGATTACATTTCTACGTATTCCGTTAGTTCCAGTTGACTTCTCAAATCTAACTATCTCCCGCTGGAAGTTCAGAAAATAGAACTTGTTACAAATTAATGGAAGCGGATTCCATGTTTAATACGGTTTTGTAGAATTGCTATAGGTAACTGTCTCATTTAGTCTAGACTATGACAATGCCCGTGAATTATTTCATATCCTGACAATGCATATGTTTTTCTGTACACAGGTAGGACGTACGGCGTTACACGTGGCCTGCGAAGGTGGTCACTCCTTAACTGCTGGATTCCTAATGACTAAAGGCGCTTCAAAAGAGGCACGAGACAACTCGGGACGAACCCCACTGCACCTCGCGGCAGTACATCGACACACTGAACTCGTACGAGTCCTCCTTGACGCCGAATGTTACGTGGACGCTGTGGACAACGTGAGTTTATGCTACCTTAGTACTTCGATCTTACATTTTTGCGTGTTCGCGCGGACAAAAAAACAGAATAAGAGACATTTTAGTGTCGCACCATACTTGTACCATAATTTACATAACCTGTAATTTTAATGAATTCATTACGCTCCATCCAGCTTTGACTAAAAATAATTAGGCCAAAACCCTTAAAGGTTTTGGTTTATTATTTTTGTCACGCTTCTCTTAATTATGAACCTGTCATTTATGTTCTGAAGAGCAAAAAACATTGAGTACCGGACACATCTAAGTATCAGGATTTTGTGTTCGTTTTTCCTCATAACATTAACTGTCGTACAAAAGTTGTTTTGGAATCTGACAACTGTACCCAAATCACAGGAATTTGTCGTTCACACTAAGCTCACAATTATAGAAACACATAAATAAAAGAAAACTTTATGAATAAAACATTTTGAGCTCATTACCTGCTTGTCGGGAACGCGAATAAATAAAATATCAATGTTTTGTAGTTTTATATTTAGCAAGACGAGTGGCCCTTGATATATTGGCCCTTATTTCTGCAATAATAAAGTGCAATTTTTAGTGCCAATTGGTTTTTCAGAACGGTGTGACGGCGTTACAAATGGCATGCGCTCAAGGTTGTCGCGGCATTGCAGAGCATCTGCTTGCATTTGGCGCAAACGTCCACTTGCAAAACAATGTGAGTCGATAAGTTGTTATTTTTTGCAAGCAAATAAAACATCGTTTTGCCCTTTGATCATTTCTTTAATGGATCTGTTAAAGAGCAAAGTGCAAAAACGTGAAAATGTACCAGGACATCATGAGCCTCTGAAGCACTACTTTAAGAAGTTATAACTATTACCTATCGTGCAAAAAAGACTGATTAAACTAAGTAAACTGGTTTACCTATCGTTTTTATTAGAAATATTTTTCATCTAACAGTGTCCTAATTTACTTTGCATCCAAATAGGTGGGGTCCTCAGCACTGCACGCAGCTTGCGCAGCTGATGCCACTGATATCGTAGAACTTCTACTGGCACATGGAGCAGACCCTGCACTTACCGACCAGGTACTAAAAGATCCCACTTTCTTTGATACTATTGGTACATTCAAACAAAATTTATACGAAAATGTCCTCCAAAAATTTTAAAATGAGTTTTTTTCTCAGGGGACACCCGGGTTTGAACCGGGGACCTCTCGATCTGCAGTCGAATGCTCTACCACTGAGCTATATCCCCATGTGTTTGCTCGTACTAAACAAAGGATTCTACTATGTTATCTCGTCAAGCTCATGACGTCATGTAATAACATACGTTCTAAAAAGGCAAGTTGATAAAGCCATATTGTACGCCCACAGATAATGATAATTTATCGCTGTTCCAACAATGATGACTAAAACACTACACTGCCTATAATATCGACTGTGATTTGATTAGCAATGCTAGCGTAGAATTTGTTCATGCAAACTACCGACTCCGACTATAAAATTTACGATATTTAGGTACCTAGATGCTTGTTGCTTCAAGAAGTTTATTCAAATTGAATATCGTGTTTGAAGTCAGATACACCGTTATTTATGAATGATGTATTGAATTCAATTCCTAGTTTTAATATTTAAGTTTCTTATGTATATATTTTGTCAATAGAAATATATAAAACGCCTTCGGTTATTTAATTCAAAATATTTTATTTCACTTATGCCTCCCTGAACACACACTAGGCCTACATAAAACATCAAATTAAAGCTATATTAAACTTAATTTCATCTTAAGATTTTTGTTTCCCATCTCTATTCGAGATGTTTTAGGTGACTGTGACACACATTGCTCATTAACTTCGTCACTGTATCGTCACACTTTTTCTGTGTAATATTTTAAAGGTAAAAAATTAATCTATTTCAAGGCTCTTTCGGAATTTATATATTCATATTTGGCTGGTTGATGTACCAGGCGAACATAAAATGAAACGTATCGCATATTCGCATTTAATATATTCGATTGCAAACGATCACGCGGCGATTTGATTTGCATGCCTACGTAAACATTCAGAAGGATTTTATACATTATTTATGGCGCTCGTTCGTAATAACGATGTTGTTTAATTTCTTTAATTTCTTTGTTGGATCATATTTTGATTTTCATTCATATTTCGGACCACGTGAGAGCCTGATTCTATATCGCAGGACAGGATAAAGTTTCGCTGTATTCAGTAAAGCAATATTTATTTTAAAAACTTAGTTGACCCAAGCGCTGGTCTTAACATCGTTCAAAGATTAAGCATTGCCATACAACGTGGTATTGCCGCCGGTCTATTAGGCACACTTCACACTTGAAGTTTCGAAGTCACAATTTAAAGATATTTGGTATTTAGTATATTCAGTTAAGTATTATACTTAATTATGTATTTTTATAAGTATATTGTTGTAGTTACATTCTGTTGCTAATAAAAATAATATCATTTAGTCAAAATAGGTACGTAATATAATAACCGGGTCAAAAATTCTTAAAAAAAAAATAATTAATTAACATAAACTTTTAAGTTTCAAACGTTTTAATTTAGGAAATACCTTTGTTAATTAAGTAATAACAATTCAACAAAATTACGTTGATTTGTAGGTATTTAGTCGCTTTGCATGACACAGTAATGAACCTCCATAGCCCACGCTAGGGCCATACCATAAACTCATGTTATGTGGTTATTTTAATTACCTACATAATTCCTATACCTAAGACTGACTAACAAAAACAGCTTACTAACATTTAAGTTTGCTATTCAAGGTAACATAAACCATAAACTACAGTAAATGTCGGGACTTCGGGATTCGTGTACAGAATCAGGCAGCAGGCTCAGGTTCACTGAATTATTGAAGCGACTCGACCTCCGCACCGGCTCTGCTCTCCTGGTACACTCACATCTATTGCATAATACAGATTGCAAACTGTACGCCGTGTATGCTGAAATAATTTACTTAAAATTCAAACGGAATCCTTAGACAACTTTGTGCTTGATCTTTATTACCACTTGTGAAACAAACACACAGTTCATGTTCATTTGTAAAAATTCCATTGACAAGAAAGAGATTTTTATTTAGCTTATTGTGTACGTGTCCACATTATCTGCTTTTACTCTCGATTCGTGTGTCCTTGCCTCTTCGACTCGTCTTCAACTAATAAATCGAGCTTCTCCTATCACTACACATTTATGGTGACCTGGTACCTGACTATTGGCTACTTAAAGATTTCTATTTTAGTTTATATATTTTTTTTTGGTTTTTGGTTGGGAAATTGTCAAATAAACATCTCTCTCTGGGTGGAGCGAGTGGGAGAGCCAGACTTTTACTGGCTAAAACCCACCCGTGTTCCTTCAGTAGCCGTTACGTTACTTTCCAGGGTGGTGAGTCTTTCAAGTAACTTTGCATTTTTATTTATTCCTCGACTGCCAACCTACACAGGTCATGATCAAAAAACGCATGTCAAAGACTTAAATGGACGATATTGCCATATTATATCTATAACATATTAGCCTTATAAAGTTCCCACTGCTGGGACCTAGGCCACCTCTCCAGGAGAAGGAATGGTCGGTAACCCACCACGCGGGCCCAGTTCAGATTGGTGAATGTCACATGTCTTCGATTTTATGTTTCTAAGACATGTCGGTTTGCTCACGATGTTTTTCATCACCGTTTTAAGAGCAGTGGTGATGAAATAATTGTACAAAATAATGCGCCATAGGTATAACTATGACAAAAGTCAATCCCTCAGTTTAAAATTCGTTTATATCAAACGAAACTTACATAGAAACACCAACATGTAGAAAAATTACATGTTTATCTAATAAACCATTTTTTTAGTTTAGTGAGAAAGAAAAGTGTTTGTAAGTTCAGAGAAACAAACGGACGGTGCCGTTTTCCTTAAAACCCTTTTTTACTGAATACTGTCAGACTTTTACTTACTAAAAACCCACACCGGTTCCTTTTTTGCCTTCATTCCAGCGCCCATCCCAATAGGCTTCGACCCTGCTGGGCCCAGCGCTACGGTTTGCTGACATCTCCTTCAGGCTCGGGCCGTCGACGACTTGGGCCCGGTTCGGACGTTTACCGGAAGGTTGGATGGCGAGCTACCCATAGCTCACTCTCCGCAAGCCCGCGCCTACGGTGGCCAGAAATCGGGATCGGAATCCGGCGGCGGCTGGGGCGTGAGCGTCGTTGCCTCGCGCGGTCGGCCTCTTCCTTTGCTAGTATTACTGCTTCGCAAAACCCTTGGAACTAAAAATCAATATAGGACCTTATTGGCTGTATTTATTTATTTACACTTTATTGTACAACAAGATTATAAAGGGAAACCATAGAAAAAAAGAAAAACATACAATCGGCGGCCTTATCGCACTCGGCGATTTCGTCCAGACAACCTAGGTAATTCAAAGATACGTGCTTGAAATAGCTAGGGCATATGATGAGTTTCCGTGATTAATTTTACGAGGCAAACGGTTTGACCATAGCTAACATGTGGGGATATAGCTCAGTGGTAGAGCATTCGACTGCAGATCGAGAGGTCCCCGGTTCAAACCCGGGTGTCCCCTGTGAACCACCCTTTTTTATTATCTGTATAGCTGGGTTATTATCGATAAGCGAAATAAATAATTCACAGGGCATTCATTTTCCGTTTATCTTATCGATGTCATTCAAGAGACATGAACTTGAGATTATTATTTTTTCTCTGTCAGAAAATAAAACATCTAGTTTGTTTGAGCTCACTTCAAAAGAACTTCATCATAATTTAATAGAAGCCGTATTTCTTGTAAACCAGAGTCCAAAATTAAATATTCAATTTATGCATGAATAATTTTTGAACTTTAATAATCCTCATTGTTGTTTCAGTAATAAAATAATTGTTGTGTTTGGAATCACAAAATAATACAATAACCACTTTGAAACTGCTCTGTCGACTCAAGAAGAGCTCTAAGTATTTCTTGTTGCCCTGGTACAACGCAAAATTTACGTAACATAGAAATGTTATTGTTAACTTTAACAATTTATTAAACTGACAGAAACAGTCTGTTATTACTATTATTAAATGATTTAAATAATAATAGGTCCTGCTATTATAATATTAACGAGTTATTGTGTTCATCTGTTTGTCCTTTGGGAAATAACCGGCAGATAACAGACCAAATACGGTTCCAATTTTAACATTCATTCCTAGTTATAATATAAGTTAACTTTACTACTGACATTCTCTCAGCTCGTTTAAAACATTTCAATTATTAATTGATACTAATTAAACAGGATTGTCATTGAATTAATAATTTCAGTCGACTATTCAGTGATGTTATTAGCCTAATAGCACAGAATATAATACAATCGAAACAAGGGATCTCCGTAGAATTTCCAAGAAGACATTTCATTTACTCATACCTTAGGTAGATATATCTAATTCAAAATCTATCTCCATAATAATCTTGGAATTCAGAGAATTCCTTCTCTAATCAATAGAGTAGATGTCTACATGAAACTTATGTATTACTAAACAATACAAACAATCATGTGAAACGTGAATAGGTAGCCTTATATACACACTAAGTAAATATTTATTTCTAACAATTTTATTTTTTTTCGCCGTCCGTATATGATAACAGAATAATATTGGTAAACAGGGATATAATTATTTTGTAGAAATCTTAAAATAGGTTTTTGGGTTGCCTTCTTTCTTTAAATTATCATAAAAGTAACGGTTTCAGCAGACGAAAAAAAAATGAAAACCTGAATACGAGTACAGCGGCACCTACCGGTTTCAAATGTGTTTTCAAACCATCCACTTAAAAATTTCATCCAAATCGGTCAAGCCATTTAAGTGGAGTTAGGTGACAAAAACATGTACAGAACTATTATATATAGGTAAAGATACAACTAGATTTCATGTTAATAGTTTGGCTGTTAGTCCGCCTATATAAAACTATTGTACATGAAGTTTAAATAAATAAATAAATAAAACCTTTTCATTTAGATAATAGACTGCTTACTATAAGTCCCTAAACCCTTGGGAATCACAAAATAGTAAAGAATAATAATGAAAAACCTTTATTAATCACGAAAATCCACAAAAAAAGGAGAAATTACAATAAAATCTCTTCTTCTTCCTTCCCTGGTCCCATTATTTGGGGTCGAGTCTCCTCACTTTCCTGTGCCAAGTGACTCTATCTTGGGTTGTCAATTTTGGCAACTGGGCTTTCTTGAGGACCCTCGCTATATTTGACCACCACGTCAATGGCGGGCGGCCTCTACCTCTTTTTTGTTCTGGTAGGCGTAAGGCGATTTGAACTATGTGGTCCTCACTGCGTCTTTGGACGTGTCCATACCAACGAAGGCGAAAATTACAATAAAATAAATTAATTAAAAGATCCGATATCCAAATGACAATCTTAATTTAAAAATAATATATAACCTTACCAACCTGCACTGTTCCCGCGTGGTGGATTACGGCCCATTCCCTCTCTTAGAGAGGAGGCTTATGTCCCAGCAATGGGAACATTAAAAGGCTGATGATGATATAATCTTAATTCATTGATATTCTTTGTATTTGTAATATAATATACACAATAAATAAATAAATACTACTATTTATTGTGTATACATTTTATTTTACAAATACACCTACCTACCCCAGTGTTGTCTCTTTTAACCCAAAGGTTGACTGGTAGAGAATGCCTTGTTGCATTAAGTCCGCCTATGTACCACTACTGTACATAAATAGTAAACAAAATATATCAAAAGAGAGCAAGAGACGAACCCCGAAGCTATTTAATATGTTTTTCTAAATTAATTAGCAACGCTTGGTATTTCTCAAACACAAAATAATTTAATAAAATTTCCTTATCCACATGCGTTCTCCATTGGATGAAGGCCATCAACAGGATTCCTTGTAAAGTTACAGCCTGGGCTAAATTATGAAATTCATTTCAAGAGCCGAGAACACTTCTTTATTGGTACCTTACTAGAATTTGCTCAGAGAATCTTCGCCTGCTCTTATTGCAAGGCAGCGCGAAGTGCTTTGTCGAGTTTATTAAAATTTCTAGTTGTAACTCCCACTTGGTCCTTGGTACCTAGAGCCATGAAGTAATAAAATGTCGTAAGAGGGATGGCAGCTATACACCGTTAAATTTTGATCATTTTAATCCCGTGGAGAGTCGATTCGGTACATGAAACACTATTGATTTGTAAAGATAAAATTAAAGTACTTTTTTCGTTGTAGTTAGTGGTGTGGTGTGTTAGTACGCAACGAGCGACCACTACCTACAAGGTCATTGACTAGTTTACTTAAAGAAATTAATTTTGTACATGCGTATATTAATTCAAGTTTTAGAAAAAAGTACTTTAATTTTATCTTTACAAATCGATAGTGTTTCACGTACCGGATCGACCCTCCGCGGGATTAAAACGATCAAAATTTAACGGTGCATAGGTCGTCAAATGTATCGCATTAAGAGTTCTTGGTAAGGTTTCTGTTTTTTTCGTTCGATGGGAAATCATAAAATTATTCCTCCCGCTCTGAATGAAGCGAGAGGGGAGGGAGTGATAAACTTTTACTGACTAAAATCGACATGTGTTTGTTCAGGTACGTAGGTACCTGTCATCTTTGCGATCCAGTGTCACCGTAACGGAACAATCTGCAATTTTGGGTTTCTGAAATCATCATCATTTCAGCTAAAAGACGTTCACTGTTGGACATAGGCCTCCCCCAAATTTCGCCGCATCCCGTATCCGTCGGATTCCAGCGACCTTCATCAGATCATCGGTCCACCGTGTGAGACCCCAAGGCTATTTCCGAATGGCCCCCTATTGTATTTTTGCTTAAAGATACCTACTCAACTTCAAATGTTTAATTCAGGAATCGAGAGTATGTTAGTAAGTTAGATTATACACCAACAAGTCGTTTGCTTAGGACCACATTACCCATTCAATATGAAAGTTTGTCTGTCAAGCAGAGTTGAGCCGAACACTCTACGGATGAAGTTTCTCGTTTACCACAAGAGGCACCTTCAGGTACCAGGTAAACAGAAACGGGAAGGATACATGTGGATTTGTGAAAGAAAAACAAGGAGAAAGGTTTATTGATAAGCTAACTGCCCCTAAAACACACCGATTTAAATAAGTTTTACTTGTTTACGAAGAGCGAAGGTAGTTTTAAATTTTAACTAATGGCTGGCAAAGTGGTTGAGTGATTGCGTTGGTTGAGCGGTTGCTGCGTGTCACGAGTTCGATTTCCGCATGGAACAAAATATTTGTACAAATAGTTGTTCCGTGTCAGAACGCATCTACGATACGGGAGTAATTTCTAGTGTGTGGCAAGTTTTTAAAAACAAAAATTCTGAATATATGTAGGTAAATATAGGGTCTTGACAGACAGACAGACTGACGGACAACAAAATGAGCCTATAAGGATTCCGATTTTTCGTTTTGTGGTACGAAACCCTAAAAACTGGTTTAAGATTTAACTAACCATTTTTTCTTAAAGGTAACCCCTTGTCGTTACACTTGCTTTATAACCACTCTCAAGCACAAAAATGGCTGTCAAAACAATAGACCTATTATTAGATTCTTCCTAAGATCGATTTTTTTAATCGATTTGAATTGGTGTCTAACAAATCAATACATAAGTACAGTACAGTGCGTTGAGTGTGAGTTGTTTTAAGTTTGCCGCGTTTGGCTCTCTGATTGGTTAAGAACTTGGAGCGGGCCAATCGCAGGCTCGAACGTCATAAACGTGTCGATCGCGTTAGCGTAAAACAAACTCACAATAGGCACTATGATGATCCTTCAATGTACATTGTGATACATGACTAGAGAGTAATCGAGTGTACAAGATTCACATAAAATTGAGGAAAATAGGTGACTATTTTAAAATAATAACACGGTTGCATTCCAAAGGAAAAAAATTCGCGAATTTCAATTTTGAGTTTCCGAAATCAATTTACAGAATCGATTTTCTTGACCTATAAATCGATTCTTCGATTAAACGATCTCAAACTGCGTTCCTAGTACCCATTTTTATTTTATCGTCATTTTCAGTGGTCACAGTCTCCTGTGAGCGTGGCGGGCGGGGCAGCCGAGTCTCCACCCGAAGGCTTCCGACGAGCTGCGAGGGGTTCCTTCTCTGCTATCCTAGACCTGCTCACTGCTACTGCGAACTTGGAGATTCCACATCAGGTATTTTCTTCTAAACTAGTACCTTTAATAAAGAAGTCTAATTATTATTATTTTTTTGGTTTTTTAACATGTAATAATAAATCATCTATTGTGAGGGCTGGGGCTGGGGAGGTTTGTTTTATCCTGAAAGAGTACCTGGTAACTATGGTATACCCTCAGGCTGGCTTACCACGGCATGTTAAATCAGAGGTATAAGTATTTTAAGTAAGGCGTAAGCTGAAAACCTACAATTTTACAACGAAATGTTTCATCGATAAAGCGTCTTTATTTAAGAGCTAACATGTCTTTCTGAACTTTCTGAAAACATTAACTTAATCAAAGATTTTCTTTTATTTACCTCGTCTTGAATAACAACAACGAACTGGATTGTTAATCTAGTTAAGTATATTACGTTCCCTTAACAATGTAGATATATCTTAAAAAGAAATCAATAGGTACCTACCCAATCTTTCACGAAACATACGCTACAAATAACACAAAATACGTTATAATAATTCTCGTAACATTTGCTTTTTCCAAGAAATAAAATATAAGTTAAACAAAAAACTAAATAAAGAATTACCAGGAAAGCAGATACTCGAGGAGGTATTCGTAGCAAGCACCCATCAAATAATCAAACAGTTACAAATAGGCCGCTTTGCAAAGTATCATAAAATAAAACTTTTAATATGTTTCTAAGCCCAGTTTTCCAGGGCGGGGAGTGCGAATGATTTAGGTAGGTAAGTACTACCTATAATTTATTATTCCTATTAAAAATATCTTCCTTTTATTTGATAACCAAAAGAAAATAATAAGGAAAAACATGGTAAGAATGATTTTAAAATATGTCATGTTTGGGTAACATCATTACTTATTTACTAAGAGTTATGTAGCTTAGCATAGCATCAGCCTTATAATGTTCCTACTGCTGGGATTCAGGCCTCCTCTCTAGGAGAGGGAAGTTTTTTTACAATGCGAGAATGTCTTCACATTTTTGGTTCTGTTCTAGGACATTCCGGTTTCCTCACGATATTTTCCTTCACCGTTTAGAGAGCAGTGGTGATGAAATAAATTACACAAGTAATGCGCCTGGCTGGGTTTGAATTTGAACCCGCAACCTACACCCGAACTCGTAAGTCGGGACCGTTACCACTCGGCCACCACTGCTCTCATCTCCATAACTCTTACATTAAAATAATGTTGTTCTTGGTACTTTATAATATCACTTTATGAAGCTTTCAAAAGTTTTCAAGTCAAAACACAGAACTTTGTACTTTTCTCTGTTTGATATTTTCTAATGTAATTTTTTGTGAAAGAATTTATTTTTTTATAGTCCATTCGATATAAGTTTAGTTAGACAATCATTTTTTACTGTCTGTCCTTTCGACCGTTTTAACTTCTATTCCTTAGGTATAAGGATGACATTAAAAGCAAAAAAACTGGTTAAGTGCGAGCCGGACTCGCACACCGAGGATTCCGTACGAACAAACTATTTATGTAAATAGTTCAATTCCCAAATCAATTTTTTCGCATCAAAAAAAGTATTTTTTTTTATAACGTATCCGCGAATTCACAGTTGTCATATTCATTCCTATATTTGTGTTATATGACCTTGCTTACAAATTTCATGGTTCTAGGTCAAGTACCTACCCTATGAATTAATTCCCTTGAGAGTGTCGAAATATACGTTTTTTGCGATCTTATTTAACTTAGAAGTTTGATTTTTCACAGATTCAAACTTGAGAATATGGTTTTAATTTGAACTCGATACCTCCACGCGTGCCCAATGTAAAAGGTCTTGACAGACAGACAGACGGACAACAAAGTGATCCTATAAGGGTTCCATTTTTTCTTTTTGGGGTACGGAAAAAAGTTTGTTTAAATATCTAATCTCACTTTGAATGGAGTAGGTAAATGTACATTTTATCAATATTTATACACGAGATATTTTTCTTTATCACAATTTTGATTTCGGTGAAATAGCTTTAGTAGATAAATACTTCGCGCAATAATTTGTTTTTATTACTTTAGTACAGTACGGCCGACGGATCTTGGCGCGTCTGAAGTTAGACTCTGCGAACTTTAGCGCTCAAAATAAGCGCAAGAAATAAATGATTAATAAAAATAAATGCCAATAACTGTTGTTGACAGCAATAACAACTGCTATTGGTATTTATTTTTTCATACCACTTATTTTTTTACGAGTACACAAGCGCTAAAGTTCGCAGAGCCTAACTTCAGACGAGCCAAGATCCGTCGGCCGTACCTACTGTAACCTTTCCAATATTCCACGAAAAATATAATCTGAGTTGTATTCAAACGGATTAATTCATAATCCATTTGAACTACGACGGATTTGAGTTTTTCTCAGAAATCGTCAGAAAAATGAATTTTCGTGAAAATTCCGTCTATCCAACCAATGCTCTAAAGATGAAAGTAAAAAAGCGATTCTATGTAATTTCAGTTACACTTGAATAAATGTGAGTAAGCTTTTATTTTTTATTTATAACATAATTAGCGACTTCACCCTCAAGATATTTTTTTTTTATGGTAGGTAAAATCATCCAATGACAAATCCCGGCCTTGGGCGGAGCAGGAAGTAGTGTCAGACTCTTACTGACTAAAAACCTACCCGGTTCCTTCGTTGCCGACCGTGCCGGAGCCGGGTATTCCTTTCGGAAGCTGACCCATGACCCCAGCATGACCCTCGAGATATTAGAATTATCCCAAGGGAACATATTTCGGGAATAAAAAATACCATAATTATGTGGTACTCTACGATATGGTTTAGCCGAGTTTCATCGAAATTCGTTCAGCCGTTCCAGCGTGAAGAAGTAACAAACATACACACGCTCACACTCACTTCTTCAACTTTCACCTTTACAGTATTAGCATGATTTTGTAAATATTATTGATTTAAAAGTTTTGTGTCCGTGGAATTTCTTATCTGCAGAGATTTTCATCACGCTTTGGAACGTGTAAATAGCTTCATCTTATTTATGACGGTATGTAAATGGTTTTATTGAAATACCTAAGTACTTACGACTGACTAAGTCACATATCATGAAACCGAATAAAAGTGTAAAATTTAGCAACGGGTTTCCTTTTATTACGAAAACGAATATAAGCGATGATTTTTCACAATTCAGCCCATTCAATAAAGGGATGAAATGGGATCCAAAGTTTGTATGGAGAACCTACTTTCATGCGAGTGAAGCCGCAGGCAGAAGCCAGTATTATAGCTAATATGGATATACTAGCCCTAGCCTAAATCAAAGCGTGATCACAGTATGTCCATGTATATGTTTTATAACAAACTAAAGCGAGTACTCCATTAGACCGACGCACACGAGGGCCACGCCTGATTTGTACTGAGAGTTGCGTCGCGTGGCGTGAATTTAATGTAGCTCTACAAGTCCAGTTGCCATATGAAATGTACGGAGACCGACGACGCGCCAGATTGTCGCCCACGTGTACAAAATGTAGTTGTACCTTTATTGACCTTTATTCTATTTGGTACGTACCTACATATCTTACACACACAAATTAATTATTGTTCTCGTATGTCGTTAGTTAAAAGATAGGACCCCTCGACCAGGCCACCAGACCACTGATACTAAACTAAAATCGATCCCGAAAGTTTGAGAACTAAAAGGAAATAAATTGTCAAAATGACAGGTCTGCCACCGACCGGGGAGATTGATGCCTACAAGAGCACTGATCGACTCTATTCATCTTGTCATCACAATGAGCCAGGTTTTATATGCTACAAGCACTGCTTGAATTTTTTCTCATTAAGTACTGGGCCCTACTATGACATGTTAAAAGGTCAGGGGGCTTACTCTCGAGTTAAATTCCGATCGGTCGACATTGGAATTGTGACGTTAGGTACTCTTGAATTCGATGCTAGGGCCAAATTGCGTGACCTTTTTGGGAAACTAAGTAAAATGAGAATTGGGCTTGGCGTGTGGTCACGCAATTTTAAACCAATTTAGTGCTAGCATTGATTTCAAGAGTACCTAACGTCACAATTCCTATGTTGACCGATCGGATTTAAACTCGAGAGTAAGCCTCCAGGTGTGCGAGCAGGAAAGAAAGGTGGAGCTATACACCCTAAATAGCTCCATCACTTTAACAGTTCACTTTAAGTCGTCAAATGAATTGTGTTAAGAGCCCGTGGTAGGACCTCTCAACTGTAATAAACCAGGCAAGTGCTCGGACTCAAGCACTGTGGGCTCCAATCTCCATACGAATTTACCTATGAAAACAGTTCCTTTTCCGAATCGAGACTCAAAGATTTTTATGATAGTTTTTTTGACAGTTTTCAGATTTTTTTCCTAAACTTTACATACAAAAGAATATTCTTTGCTTTTCTGTCACTTCTTTCCTATGTTTCTGCATAGGAAAGTGCGATTCAGTGTCGCCAAATGTAGCTCAATCGTTAGTCGTCCCCTACTACATCAAATAGTACAATCAAACGGAATGAATAGGAATAAAAAATTGGAAGTGGAATTTTCCGTTATTTAACAATTTTTCTTCCCTTTTTTGATAACTTCTTAGCAGACCACGTTACATTTCTCATAAATTGACCTTTTTATGTACTTGATATCGCTTACAGAATTTAATTTTCTCTAGCTAGACTGTTGGAACTTTAGCCGGCAATTACTTACCTATGAACAACGAGAACAAGAAGAGAGCAATCCCTAACTTTTATACCCTAACTAATAGAATTAGCACTGAAATCTCGACGTCCTTTAAACCATTTATCTGTCAGTAAAGTGAGACAACAAAGTTAGAACATTGCCAGCCGCGTCCATTAAAACATTTTGCACATCCTCTGAACGTACAAACTATTTTAAATGGAAAATGTCGTTACCCTTTCAACGTTCGACGTAGGCTGTGCAATTTGATAACAGTTGCTGACATACGAAGTTATGTGGAACGAAGTTTAAGGCTTGTAACCGAAGTATAGTAAACACAATTTAAAGTTTTGCACTCTATATGCTTATGTCAATTAAGGCAGATAGATGGAACTTAAGGTCACAGTTCATTAGAGCCACCCGGAACTCATTCTGGACCGCATCGCCTCCTGTGACTAGTATCTATAAAGACTTGTATGGGCATGCACTCACTACATCCACTCCGTAATGTCACCGGATCACCTTCGTCGTAAGTTGATGTAGTGAGCGTATGTCCATATAAAGTAGAGGCAGTGCGGAATGGTAGCCGGGTGACTCTAATGAGCCTTTAATCTGCAGCCATTTTTTTTGGGGGGGGGGGGTCATCAAAACTAACAAAGGGAAAGCTATTACTCAGTGGCGGGCTTAGGGGGTGGCGATCAGGGCCAACACCTAGAGCCTCGCTCTTGTACGGTCCACCTTTACCTGTCATAGTAAATAAAGTTTATATTATTCGTAAGATAAGTAATCTATCCAACTAATTTCTCAAATTCAAGATACGAGGTGGGTTTTCGGCTCTTGCTATTCAATTTAAAATTACATGTAACAGTTCTTTCGATCAATCCTTAGGCTGTCTGGCGGTCTTATCGCTGTCAGCGATAAGACCGCCTTTAGGTACGTACGTAGCAATTTAAAAAAATATATAAATTTTACATTTCTCATCTATCGTAACAATTAAGTATATTGGTATCCACATACTTTTCAAAAGGACAAGAACCTCGCAAAGATCCGTCGCCCGGGGCCTAATAACGGGTCAGGTCGCCCGTGCTTTTACTGACGAAAACCCATCCGTGTTCCTTTATTTGCTCTTTGCTTCCCAGGGTTACGGTAACTCGAAAATTCCCCTGCAGCCACGGCCCATGTGGTGTAAAAAATACGAAAAGAGGATACCTAAAATTCATTTTTATTCGTAAACTCCAGTTTCTGCATGCTTTCTCAAGCATATACCTTAAGCTTTTAGGACAATGATGCTGTTTTTCTTCATAACACTGATACACTACTACAGCTGAGCAAATGTAAAAAAGTACTAAGAAATAATGCATAACGGAAAACGAGGCCAGAGGGGCCGAAAAAAGAGGTCACACGTAGCTCTTAAAACAGGATCATGCGGAGAGCATCTCCTGAGTACAATCTACTAAATAAGTGAATAAATAACTTATTATATGGGCAACACACGCCTGAAATGTTTTACTTACAATACCTCGCTTCGTTGTAGTTTCGAGCCGGTGAAGCGAACCCGGGGAAATAGGAATGTTTAATAAAATACCAATTTGATACAAATATACGAGTATAAGCAATTTATAGATCTTATAAATAGAGTAGTTACGTGGGCTGCTACTTTGTCACATACAGTGACTTTGATTTTTCTTTTTTTGTGATGTGGCAAAGTAAAATAGTGTAGTGTGAGTAGCGTAATTATCTATCTATCTAATTTAGATAGATATATTCATAATTAAAAAAGACCTTGGCGTAACATTTGACCAAAAACTCACATTTCATAACCACATAATATCTACCGCCAAGGAGTCCTTTAGGCGTCTTGGTTTTGTCTTAAGAAACTGTCGCGATTTTCACAATCCATGGGGATTGTGAAAATCGCGACAGTTTCAATTAGTTTGATGACATGGGTCATCAAACTAATTTTCGGTGCATTAGTCCGCAGCAAGCTTGAGTCAAGTGCGTGCGTTTGGAATCCTTTTGAAAAACAATACACGTTAACTTTAGAAAAAGTGCAAAAAGCATTCCTTAGGAATCTTTATAAACGTCTTTATGGCTATTATCCTTTTTTGTATCCTACGAAATTCTTGCTGGGTTGCTTGGGTTTCAATTCCTAAGAAACGAGACGGTCACGTGACCAGATGATTGTTGCATTCAAAATACTTAGGGGAATGATCGATGCTCCTGACCTACAAAACCTTATCTGTAACTTGTATGTACCAAATAACTACAGCCTTGGCAGGAAACATCGGCTCCTGGCAGTTCCGACGTGTCGTACAGTTGCGCACTCCAAATCACCCATACCGCGGACACTCGCTGCGCTTAATGCTCTCCTAGACCAGAACACAGATTTTGATGTTTGGGGAAGAATGGAAGACGATACTATCGGAATGTGTGAAATTTTGTGAGGTGAATGTATGACTGTGTATAATATTTGTTAAGTAACTGACTTGTGAATTGTCTGTTATTTTTTTTAACTTTTGTTTTTTATATTTTATTGTTTTGATTTCTTTGTGTTTAAATGGTGTAATTGGCTTCGGCCTTTCTGTTTAAATAAAATAAATAAATAAGTAATTGATAGCAGTGGTGGCCAGTTGGTAACGGACCCGACTTACGAGTTGTAGTTCGCGGATTCAAACCCAGCCAGGCACATTTCTTTGTGTAATTTATTTCATCACCACTGCTCTTAAAACGATGAAGGAAAACATCGTGAGGAAACCGGCATGTCCTAGAACCAAAAATTCGAAGACATGTGACCCAATCCGCCCTGAGCCCGCGTGGTGGATTTCGGTCCATTCCCCTCTCCTAGAGAGGAGGCCTGAGTCCCTTCAGTGGAAACATAATAAGGCTGTTGCTATGCTTATGCATAATTGTACACTATAAATAAGAAAAGAACTTAATAGTGTCACTATGGGCGGTCTTATCGCTCAAAGCGATTTTTTACAGACAACCTTTGGATGGATTTTATAGAGAAGGAAAAAAAAGATACGCAGATAGTTCGTGGTGTACTATTACTATCAGACTCGTAATCCTATTACAATTAATTATTTTAATGTAAATTATATTCCTCCTCCTCGATTCGTATTCCTCATTACTGAGGGTCGTGAAGTTCTCGCTGGTTTAGCTTCTTACTGATGGTGTCCCATCTTTTTGAGCTGCGGCCCTAGGTCCTTTGCCATGCCATGAGCTGTTCAAGGTTGTGGCCATTTTTCTTGACAATGTGGCCAAAGAACTCCAATGCTCTGCGCATGCAGGTAGTTGATAGTCGAATTTGATGCTCAGTTCACGTAAGATAGACAGGTCTGTAAATAAAGCAGTCCAGAGAATTCGGAGCATTTTCCTCCAGGACCACATCTCGAAGACATCAATGCGGTCATGGTCGACCTTTTTCAAAGTCCAAATCTCAGCCTCATAGCTGAATAAACAAAAATTATATTAGTAAATTGTATTACCTATTGTTAATTTAATTAAAGCGAGTGATTGAATATTTTTGTTATTTAAAAAAAATGACCCATCTCAGGCCCACAAAAACATAGTTAATAATCAAAATAACTATTGGATATTTAAATAAAGCAACCTAAAGCCACGCCGTATTCCCGGCCACGGGATTATTTTCATAGAAATATCTTGTTTTCTTACCTGAAACTACCGTCAGGTGGGGCTGTCGCCGGAATCCCGCCGTTATATAAATATGATATTCCTTCCTAGTTTTTCTATATAAATATATTCGCGTGCGACTACCAGATATTATAGGGGGAGGTAGCAATATATTTCGTTTTTATTGAAATGTTTTCCAAAGTTAATTCAGCGCGGAGGAAAATGGAGATTTGATTTTATTTTCAAGCCAAATAAGTTATGCGTCATTTGTAAAAGGTTGCGGTCTGGAATAATACATGAGCGCGTTATATTTATAATTTCGTATGTACGCTTTTTGTTAATCTTCCATTTTACTACAATTTCAATTTAAATTGACACATTGCCCATTACTTAAAACATTAAGCAGCCAACCAAAGCTGGATAATATAAAAAACCAAGATTATATAAACACTGGCTTTAAGTAAACGTCAGCTGATCGAATCCAATGAACTTTAGGTAGTTAGTACGCAACGACCGAAAACTCCCTACAAGGTCATTGACTCGTTTACTTAAAGAAATTAATACGTACATGCTTATATTAATTCGAGTTTTAAAAAAAAATGCTTTAATTTTTAATTTTGTCTTTAAAAATCGATAGTGTTTCATGTACCAAATCGACCCTCCACGGGATTAAAACGACCAAAATTTAACGGTGTATAAAATCTGGATAATAAAGACGCTGGCTCATATAAACTCTAAATTATATAATCACTGGATTATTAAACTATGCTAACTTTTATAAACGCTGAATTACATAAAAGCTAGATTCTTTTAATCAAGGATTATAGAAAGGCTGGATTATATAGGGTGACTGGTAATTAGTGACACGTGATCTATCTATCTATCTTCTGAGTATGGTTTCCGCACTCAGTCCTCTACGGACAATTGTACGTGGGCCATAGCGGCCATAATCTCAGGTGGGCTTATTCCAACCAGCCCACCTCTCTCCAAAAACTGATCAGGCCTCTCAGGTTCTTCAGGGCGTCAATAAGGGACATCGGAGATCCCAAGGTCCGTGTGCGTGTATCAGTGATCCCCGTGCAGTCCAGGAGCACATGCGAAACTGTCTCCTCCCCCTCCAAACACGCTCTGCACAGGGGACTATCCGTGATGCCCATTGTGTGAAGGTGCTTATTCAGTGTACAGTGACCAGTGATGGTCCCCGCCATCAGGCGCAGGCTGCCTCTGTCTAGTCGTAAGAGTTTTTTGGTGAAGGCTTTATTAAGGTGTGGCATGGCCTCTTTGGCCTGCCTGCATCCTGATGTTGAGGACCACCAGTGCCCCGTTTGTGTATGTGTGTGTTCCCGTAGCCAACCACGCAGCTGAGCAAAGGGGACCGGCACAATGGGCTCGGGCCCCAACACCACTGCACCAGATCCCCTCCTGGCCAGTTCGTCCGCTGCGTCGTTGCCCAGCGAACCGCTATGTCCTTTGATCCACTGTAGCGTCACAGTATTTCGTTTCGGCACTGTGACACGTGATTGTCAATTCATGTCATGTCAGCAATTTTCCCAAAGAAATTTTTTTTTTGTACTCATTCGTTTTTTCATAATAACAAAACAGCTGTTTTGTTATTGTAAATATAAATACCTAATAATATAAAGACTAGATTCTACAAACGATGGATTATTTTAAAGCTGAATGAATAAAGGCTCCAACAAACAATGAATCAAAACAAAATTGAAGCAACAATATCTACATTTTGATTTTAATCCGTACGCTTTGAAGCCTTTGACGTATTTTCGCGTCCCGTTTGTCAGTATCAGCTTCTATTTTCCCCTTCAAATTTCACACCCGACCTTCCTTAAAGGAAAACCACGTACGATAAAACACGATTACCTACTCTCAAAAGTTTATTCTTTCACTTGTGTTATTGATACCACGCAAAAACTCGGCTATAACAAATTAGATTTGTAGGCGACAGACCATGTAACTCAGGGAAACACAAGTAGGTATAAACCACCCTTTTTACCCTGTCAATATTGTGGAAAGATTATCACGGCCCTTTGAACCCAATGGTAAATACACTGGGCTACAAAATTAACGGGTCACATAAGAAAAACTGCGATGGCTATCATAAAATATTGAGCGTTTTATTTGTAGGGTGAATGTAAATAAGAAGTATTTCATAAAGTAGTCTGTAAATATCAAAAATAAGGTTATAAGCTTGTGTGAGATAGGATAGAGTGAAAGGATTAACCTATTTTAGTATTAATGGCTATTTTGCAGTACTAAATTATAACAATAAATAAATATAAATAAACATATTGCTCGTCTATTATGTTATAAGCAGATTAGTAAGGCTGTTTTGTACGTTTAAATTTAATTTGTACAAAGTTAAAATAACAATATTCAATGTTAGAAAATATAATAGTTTCAAAGTAACTGTCATTATAAACAATTTCTTGGATTAGTCAGAGTACATATTTAGTGAAACATCTTATCGCTAACACCTGAAGAATTTACAAGAATTATTACCATGGTAAAAAAAAACCATGGTACAAGAAAAAAAATGTCAGCGTATTACTGCTACGAAAGTAGGATTATCATTATCTCTAACAATTTCAAGAGACCGGCACGAACATAAGAAGACGAGGAAAAGGCAGGCCAAGATACACAACTATACGTGACGATTGAATCAACGTGAGCATTACGTTAAAAAAAAAAGATGGATGGCTGTTCGGGTCTAAAAAAGCTTTCGAAAAATCCACCACAACAATCGGATTCTAACTTGAACCTGCGACTTCATGAAGCTGATAAATCGACCGGTAAGTTTTTTGGGCTGGATATCTTCAGTGTGTCGTATAGTCAGTAGTTATAGAAAATAGATCTCTAATTGCTTTAAGATACGTAAAGAAGATTTTAAATGAGCATGCTGGTTACCCGTTTTGCGCGGCCACATAGTAGGTACTCATTGAGTCCTACTCCCCGCTCCGCCCAAGGGCGGGATTTGTCATTTGATGATTTTACCTACCATAAAAAAAAAACACGTATATTCAAAAATATGCGTTAGACAACACTCTTCAGCTCCAGCAAAGATATCTGGTCCCATTGCCGTGGGTAAATAAAAAATAGCATAACTTACTCATTATAACTATAGCTTTACCTCAGTGAAAGTTCTTCTTAATCGTATTAATCGTCCTACTACATTTACACGATTTTTTAATGTAGATATGTGCTTATATTATTTAAAAAACGATCGCACTTTTTATTAGCGATCCGGAATTTTTGGGGGCCAGTGCATTAACCTTTACAAAATTGATAGCTAAGGTATTTAGAACCAATGAACGATTTAAAAGGTGTACAGATTGTCCGCGAAAGATGGCGGGGTCTCTACGAGTTGAAGGTTTTATAAAATATTTAGATTTAGCACGATAGATGCAATTTATTTTTTATCACAGAATTCAGTTAAGAGAAAGTTTCTTATTAGCTATTTTCCAAGAAACTCCCAGTGTGGGAATCTAAGTCCTTGTACTTATAAATGTAACTGAAAGCTAGAAGTAGCGTTAAATTGAAAAAAATCTGGATTAGTGCCACTCGCACACACTGAAGATTCCATACAAACACACTTCAGTAGGTAAATAGTTCAATTCCCAAATCGAGTCTGGAAAGATTTTTCCAAATCAAAAAAAGTATTTTTATTTTTCAGATTTATTCCTTTGAGAGATTTTTATTTTGATTCTCTTGAGAGTGTCGAAATGTAGGCTTTTTTGCAATATAAACGGTCGTATCCTTTTTTTTTTTTCGTTAACTTAGAAGTTTGAATTTTTCATTCCTTCAAATGACCGCAGGTCTAACCATATAGGTAGTTTTAATTTCAACTCGATACTTCTACGCGTTCCGGAGATAAAGGGTCATGACAGACAGACAGACGGACAGACAACAAAGCGATCCTATATGGGTTACTTTTTTTCCTTTTGAGGTAAAACGGAACCTTAAAAAACAATATAAGTAGGTAGGTTATCTATGTAGGTTAGATAATACAATAACTTTGAACATTTAATAAATTAGTTTTCTCACGGCTTTTCCTCCTACTTAGCATGTCAAGCTAGATCAGTTAGAAGCCGATAATTTGCGGCCTTCCCACTATCCGTGTTCTAACAATGTTTCAAGTAGTTATTAGTCAGAATTTAAATTCAAAAACTTCGCTTCCCCGCTGTGAGCTCACGCCAATTTCCTGTCATGATATCAATTTCCCATTCTCTTGTCAAATCGCTCACTGACGGTAGGGATTGTTCGACGTTGTTACGATGTTCGATTACAATGTGAAGGAACTGGGTTTTTCATTGTTTTTTTGTACTTAATAAGGAAGTTTGAAAGCACTTGCTTTACGGGGTTCATTGGAATATGTAGGTTACTTTTTTTAGGGTCCCGCCGTCTGTCTGTCGGTCCGTCTATCACCAGGCTGTATCTCACAAACCGTTATAGCTAGTCAGTTGACAGTTTCACAAATGATGTAAAGAAATACTAAAAACAGGATAAAATAAACATTTAAGTGGGGCTCCCATACAGCAAACGATTTTTTTTTACGATGGTACAGAACCCTTTATATATAGGTTCGAGTTTGACTACTATTTCACCTGATGGTAAGCCATGATGTGCGTGTCGACGATGGAGTACACTTGACTAGAAGTAATTTATTCAGTCTTGACTTAAAAACTCCTAGGTTTTAGACATCAGGAAACACAATTTGCAGTATTTTTTATTTTAGCCACACTAATATTTTAAAAAATTGTATGTACTCGTAGATATGTGTGAAAGCATGTTTGTGACTCATTCACGCTCAAACGGTTGAGGGTGAATATTCAAACTGTGCCAAGTTCAGAAGTTCTAGTGCGTAACAAATTTAATCTTAAGTTTAAACTCTATTTAATATATATAAGTCATGTAAACCTACTATTTCTAATAAGCGCTGTGTTTTTTTTTTGTAAGTTTCTGTGTAACATGCATACATTTTAATTTAAATAACACCAAAACTCATTACAGGGACCTGTTTCATTGCAATAATTTATATATTTATTATTATTTTAGTAAATCTAGTGCTAAGAACGCAAAATTGACGAAAGTGTCGGATAACTTAATCTTCATTTGTTATCGAATAATACATTAACACGTAGTTTTATAAATAAATTAATAACAAATGTGTTTTTAAAGTTTTGTAACGGTGCGAAACTCATCACCAGAACCATGACGGGAACTCGAATTTACGCGACCAAAACCTTTGATCATGCCGCCATATAGCAAGCTGCCGCCCCCCTGGCCCTTAGTCGACCGGCAAACGTTACACGGGAGGACGTACGCAAGATTTTGTGTCTTAAATTACGATCGATGTGAGTAATGACAGTGTTTGGTCCATTTTGTGTTTCATTACAAGTCCGCTTGTATTTTGATACGTAAATAAGCTTGGTATTTTGTTGTTATATGAATTTATTAGGTTTTGTTTTAATTTTATGTTTGAATGTGTCTATGGCATGTACAGTTTATAGAAAGCAATATAATAACCTAAAAGTGCATATTTTTCATAACCGTATCATCCTTCATTACCGTCGTTTACCGTAACCTTTTTGAGGTCACGGTAATGAATGAAAAAATACGGTAATGATTTAATTTCTATTTAGTTCTTTTTAAAATAAATTATTCTTAAGGTGGTGGTTTAGAAAACTACTAGTTTTGTTGCTAAGTAAATGCTTAATATTTCAGTTGAAAATGGCACGCCCTAAGAGAACAAAAGAAGAAATTTTAGCTAGAAGAAGAATAGCTAAGCGCAAACGCTACGCTGCTTTAAAAGAAAATGAAGAATTGTATAATATTGAAAAAGAAAAGGAAAAAGCAAGATACTTGAAGAGAAAATCTGAAAAGAAAATTGTAAGTATCAAAGATTTAACTCCGCGTGCTCAAAGAGATAGACGTAGAAGATGGAGAGTTAATAGCAAGAAATATAACAGTAAAAAAAAACTAGAAAAGGAAATGGAAAATGTTGTTCTGAACATCGAAAAATCACAAGACGAGCCTCTCGAAATTGATGGTAATGATCTTCTTGACACAGTTTTATCAAATCCTACTATAAATGAAACTGGGAATAATAATAACGAAACCGAAACTTTCAAATTAAGAGCAAAAATAAGACATCTACGTTATCAAAGAGATAGAAACATAAAAAAAATGAAAAATGAGCTTTGCAATGTAAAAAAAGAAAACAAGAAATTGAAGAGACTTTTAAACATATACAAAAAGAAGATAATTGATAATACCATTAATAAAGGGATTTCTGAAAACATACTGTCAAGGAAAATCGGCAAAAACATGGTTCAAAAACATTTTAACATAAATAAAAAAAACGAAGTTGTAAAAAAAATTAAGTTCTTTTTTAATGAAGACGAGAACACAAGAGTGGTACCAGGCTTAAAGGAGTATATTACCAGAAAGAAAAACAAAAAACAAAAAAGGTACTTAAATGATACTCTTAAAAATTTGTACAAAAAGTTCTGTATTGAAAACCAAAATATTTCCGTGTCTTACTCTTTTTTCTGTAAATTAAGGCCATTTTGGGTTTTATTTCCCAAACCTAACAGAAACACATGAATGTATTTATCACTGTAATACAGAGCTACTAATAAAGGCTCTAAATAAAGCAAAAATCGTCAATATAAAAACGAATCATGATCTTCGAAGCACCCTTTGTTGTGATAGATATAATGAGGTGTGTTTAGATCGTAACTGTTCGATATGTGAACATAAAGTAATTGAATATTTAGAATATAGCAATGACATACCAATCAAATATTTTGAATGGCGTAAAACTCCTAACACTTATGAGCAGGATAGAAAAGTAAAACATAACATTCTTTGGGCTAAAACTGAAAATTATGCACCACCTTTAGATGTTATTCATAAGTTTGAAAATGTTATCACAAATTTTATGCCGCATTGTGCTACTGTTGTTGTGCAAAATAACACGTTAAAACTACTAACAAATAATATTCAGATTAACGAAGCTGTAATACATTTAGATTTTAGTGAGAACTACGCTCTCAAACATCACACGGAGATTCAATCTTTTCATTTTGATGGCAGTAGAAAAGAAGTGTCTATTCATAAACCGGAACATGTTTTATATTTTGACTCAATTGGAAAAACAATTTTTAGCACTTCGCAAGCTAACGTGGAATTATATGGACACGGAAAAGGTGCTCCAGATAGCCTAGGAGCGGTAGTCAAAAGGACTGCCGACAGAATTGTTAACACAGGAACAGACGTTGGGACATTTTCCAAATTTGTTGACATTACAAGAGCTAACCTGCCAAATATTAAAATTGTAGAGATTACAAATGCAGACATAGACGAAAAGCAAGTAATAATGCCTACTTGCGTCCCATCTTTTAAAGGAACTATGGCCGTCCACCAAGTCATTTGGAGATGTGGCACTGAAAGTGATGGGTTAGAGATGCGTAGCCGAAGCTGTTTCAGGTGTCAAGAGGAAGTGTGTCAACATTATCATCTCGGTATTCACAGCCTCGAAAAAGTAGCGATGTCCCAAGTTTAAGAAGAACCAACACTTGATGATAATACGTTACCTGTACCACTTTCTTCATTTATTCCCATTCCTGAAAGCTATGAAATACCACAGCAATCAAGCAGTTATAGTCTAGAATTCATTCGATCCGTAAACCCGAGTAAACGGCGTAAGAAGTTACATTGAAGCCAACTAATAAGACAAGAAGGACGTGCTAGAGACATAATAATATTTCCTGCTATGCCTCAAGCTTCTACATCAAGAGAATTTAAATCACCAAAGAAAGTGAAGTCTTTATCTGCTATTAGTAAACTTGGCGATTGGCAGAACTCAACTTTCGTTGGTTCTGAAAGCAAGTCCTATTGTGATAAATTTGAAGATTTTATATCTGATTTCGATACGTGTGAAAACTATCAAGACATTTATATATAAAAAAGAGAAAATAAAGAAAATTTATTTGAGAATCAAAATCAAGAGAAAGGCAAATATAAAAGAAAAAAGACTGGTAAAAATAATGCATCAGGAATAAATTAAAATATAGTATTTTGTAATAATTTGCTAAAATAGTATTTAAATTAAATACACATTTTATTAAACAAAAACAATATAAAAAAAAATCAAATTCATCATGATTAGATACACTTAATTCATATTGCTGATTTTTCACACATTTTATTTGTATTCTGTGTAGTTTTTACTTGTATTATTAAAGAGTGATGCTTTATAAAAGGCTATGGTTACCAAAATTATTAAATTATAAAAGAATTTAATTGTTATTATTTTGTTATTTAGATATTACGATTTTATGTTAAATTATTTGAGTAATTACATTTTTAATATCAAAATCGGATTCGTTTACTAAGATATTGGAAGGCTGATTGTTACCAAAACTATTAAATTATGGAAAAGCTATTAGATATTTTGTTATGACGATTTTTGAATAAAACAATAAATGATTAATGATAACTTTGTTTTTTTTTTTAATATTCACATCATTTTTTATCATTACCTTGTCTCTATATTTCATCACCGTATACCTAAAAATTCATTACCGAGGGTAGGGTTCATTACCGTAGCTAGTCACATATTTTAAGCGGTAATAACTTTATCAATGTTTGACGTATACGCGTGCAATTTACTTATCTAATAAATAAAATAATGCCAAATATCATAAGGCTATCAAATTCTAATAAAAATTAAATTTTACTTTTTGTACAAAAATCATGCAAATAATGACGAAACTGAAGAAATACCCTTGACTGGATTTGTGTGAAATTTGGCATACGAGTCTAAATACTGGAATAGCACTTTTACTACATTCATGCGGCCGACGCCGCTGTCAACGCTAATTGAATCATATTTTGAGTGTTACAAAAATATCCTTTAATTTATTTCACGAACCTATTAATAATTCTACCAATCAAGAATCGTTCATAAAATGGAATCACTACAACAAAAGAGAAACAAATTGGTAGGTTACATTCAAATTAGTCCATTAGGTATTGATTAATTAATTGGCAACTCTCTACATACAATTTATTGTATTCAATTCAAACAGCGAAACCCAAGCTTTTAAAATTTCCCTGAAAGCCCTAGGAACAAGGTCATTCGATTTAATTAAAGTTACCTCTGCCGACTTCCCTCTTGAAAAATGCTTGTTTTTCCCTCACCTCCCCTTTTTCATAACATTATGAGGTTTAAGCGCATCTCCCCAGGTTCCAAGGATGTCGGAAGTGGGGTGCCCCGTGTAAAATTTAATTTATGTTGAAGCGAGGGCTGTTACTTAAAACTTGTGAAGATATTACCTACACGATACCTACTCACACTAGTAAATATAAGTGACAGTAACTTCCCATACCTATAAAATTGAACAGCAAAGTTTGCAGGGGCAAAGGTCTAAAAGTCCGGACTGGAACAGTTTGCCTGCTGCGATCTTCCCATCCGATTATAATTTTGGTGTCCTCAAGCTAGAGTGAATAGGCTCTTAATAAACTAGTGCGCTTCACCATCAACGATTGCATCACTGTCTACCATCAGTCAAGCACTAGTTTATATCAAAAATGTTTTTGTCGGGTATCCCTATATCTAATTGTTTTATCTCTAAAAAGACTTTTTGAATTCCACATTCCCTTAACTTTTCGTTGATAAATTTTTATTATCTATATAGCTGTCCTACGCGGTCTCACTCGCGGCTTTGGTTACTGGTCCGCTCTTATTGGCGTTTTATAACCTTCCTCAATAAATGGGTTATCAAACTCTAAAAGAATTGTTCAATTTGAACCAGTAATTCAGAACCTGAGATTAGCGCATGCAACCAAACAAACTTTTCAGCTTATATTAGTATAAAAAATATTTATTTATTCATTATTTATACTTTATTGTAAACCGCATAAAAAATATATATTAAAAATAAAGGTACCTACAATGGGCAATCTTATCACACAGGGTTTTCTTACAGACAACCTTTGGACACTCTATGGATGGACTGAGCGAAAATAAATAGATTTGGGGTTGTCAGTGTACAAACATCAGAAATAATACTAATATGACATGATAACACGAATACCTACAGTCATTTTGAACTTTTTTAAACCTCTGGAAATCCATAAATATAGAAGGGAACACCATGAAAAAAATTTACTACCTATATGACCAAGCGCTTGGCATAAATGAAAACATGATATAAATTAGTTGGCTCTATAATAAAAAATCGCGAATCTGACCCTAATTTACGATTTCAAACGTGTTTATCTACGAGTTTACGTTACGGAAATATTTGAAAGTTACAAAAAAAAAAATATTATTTAAAAGCGCCTCGCAAAAACAAAAATCTTGAATTGTCATTATTTTTTTTTTATAAAAATAAAACCGCTGTTTTGGGGCTGTCAAGTCGACAACCCCCGATTTCTGATTGAGGCATTTGAAGTTGACAATTACTCAAACTCTACTTTAGCCTGCAAACCTGACAAAATTTGGTATTTATGTAGGGTTAGAGACGTTCTTAACTCAAAATACTCAATTCAGAAACCCGCCCATAGGCCCGAACGGAGTTCATACAAAATACCTACTCAGTGAGTACAATCGGCCCTAAATGAAAATGTTATTACATTCGCCAATGTTTTGATAAATGAAACATCACGCCCTAATCCCCAAACGAACGACCAGAAAATACTTTGTCACTTGTTATGTTCAGTGACAAAGTATTAAGCCAACATACAATATTTGTCAACCCTAATCATCCCCTCTTTGGTCACTGACAACATTTGCGACGGTATTCATGTTAACAGCTTCAATGGCCGGCTTCGAAGATAATTTCATTTTACTTGGGGTCAGTCTGAGAAACTCTCAAGTATGTAGGAATATCGAGTGGGGGTAAAAGTGAATGCCTATTTATAGATAAAGGGATTTCTATGCCGCATTGAGTGTAGGCGGTAGATACCACTCGAACAAACCCTTTTTAGGCACATTTCTGTCTCAAATAACCTTTCATCAGTAAGTTTTACGTGCGGTTTATGTTTGACACTATCTCTCCTGATGGTTCAAGTGATGATATGGTCAACGATGGAGCACGTTTGCTTACAAGTAACCTATTCAATCTGCCCCCTGCGAGAGTGGATGGGTTAGGTACCTATAGTCTTCATTCATAATACCTAATGCAGGACTATTTACCGTTCTAGAATTATTCTAGATCGTTTGACAAAAAGTTTGAAACAGAAAAAAATCCATTGTAGGTATATGCGGCAAATAAGTTGAACCTTTATAATAAGTTGAACGTTTGCTGTGGTGGCACAGCCCTTAATTCGGTTGGAACCCGAAAACGCGGTTACCATTTAAGGTCTTTTTTAAGGGTTTTTTTTTATGGTAGGTAAAATCATCCAATGTCAAATCCCGCCCTTGGGCGGATCGGGAAGTAGTGTCAGACTCTTACTGACTAAAAACCTACCCTGTTCCTTCGTAGCCTATCGTGCCGGGGCCGGGCATTCCTTTCGGAAGTTAACCCATGACCCCAGTAGGCTTCGACCCTGCCTGCCTGCAGTTAGCAGGCTGGGCCTGGGCCTTCGGTGTGCTGAAGGCTCCTTGAGGCGCGCGGGAACAGAGGGTTAAACTTGTGTGACGAGGATTATAACAGATTTTCGGGTCCTAGTCAAGGTTGGCTGGGCGTAGCAATGGCGGATGATTCAACTTATTTGCCGCGTACTGTAAGTTAATTTTCCACATCAAATTTGGAAGAAAATATGGAAAATCAAATGCTTTTAAATATTATACAAAAATTTTGTACGCCGATACCTACTACTCGGCCACAGAACAAGTGGGAAATGGTAAGTACTCGTATTACGGCTTAACATGATTGGCCTCAAACTTTGTACAATGCGATCCAAATGAGAATACGATCGATTGCCATGTTGTGATGTCACGTCGAACAGTCTGACAAGAAATTTTTAAATCTAATTTATTTACGAATCGTGAATGAAAAAAGTTTTATCAGAATCCAGTTTTTCAATTTTGCTTATCTCTGCGTTACTGTGTGAAATTTCTGAGTAGTGGCAAACGGAGGAAGGCGAATTGTTCCTAACAATGAAAATAAGAAAGAAAATAGTCTTTTTTTTAACTAATTATGACTTAACACAATATTATTTAGCTGAATTTTAATAAACAATAACGTTTTTACTTCACCTAAATTTAATTAGGGCTAAATAATACAATGCAAAAAAAAAACTCTTTATCTTTATATAGTCTTTATAAAGCTTTTTTTGCAAACCGTACTTTTCACTTAATATTTGACAGATCGAGTTTATTGACTTTCCTATTCTTATTTGGAACGCATAGTAATAATTACAATGTTAAACAAATAAAGAAATCTAATAAAATCTAAAAACCAATCAGTACATACGAGTACATGACATAAGCAATCTATCTATCTATCTATCTATAAGCATCTGCAGTAACTCATTAGAATCTAGAAAGGCTGGATTCGCCTTGAGTTACCGGTATCTGTTAATATCCAATATTTAACGAAGAGTGTGGAAGCGCTATATCTTAACAGCTACTATCTATAAGTCGAATTGCAAATCCGTCATCACACCTATGATTTTGTATACCCTACGGACAGTCATAGACAACAACAATTACACGCGAACGCAACTCATTGCTATTGTGTTATTTTCAGGAGCAGGGAGACGGCTCATCCACGCCCCGTGGTGACAAGTCCAGAGGCCACTCTCCTGCCCCGAGTGAAGGTAGGTAATGTGTCACTCCACTCCTGCATATATTTCAATAATTTCTAATTAACGGTTTTCAGCACTTTATACGCTTCTTTATTGGGACTCAGGCCCACTAAGATTGTGATTTCATTGCGAAATTGTTTCGTCCCTGCAGGCGTCATGACAAAGTCTCCTGGAGAGCTCTATTGCGTTTCTCTGAAAAATAGCTGAAGACAAGTACGTAACTTCAACAGAAAAAGGTCTTCTAAAACTAATCGAATTGAATAAATCATCAGAGCGTAGGTAATCTGCTCTGTAGGTACCTACTTAAATGTATGAGAAATAAAAATTGTGCATGATGGTGTTTTGGAGAATAACGGATGAAAATAAATTCTGCTTTGGGAAATCATTCGCCCGCTTTTGGGCGTGTCAGAATTTACTGACTAAAACCAGCTCCTATATTCCTTCTTTGCCTTCGTTGCAGGGCCCTGGAATTCACTTTCACATAAGCCAAAGAGAAAATAAATAGTCATTGGCGCCAAGAGACGAATTTTTTGGTGGTGGGTAAAATCATCCAATGACATCTCCCGCCCTTGGGCGGAGCGGGAGATAGTGTCAGACTCTTACTGACTAAAAACCCACCCCGTTCCTTCATGGCCTTAGATACCAGGGCCGGGCTTTCCTTTCGGAAGCAAACCCTTGGCCCCAGTAGGCTTCGACCCTGCCTGCCTGCAGCTAGCAGGCTGGGTCTCTACGGTTTGCTGACAACTCCTTGAGGCGCGCGGGAACAGTGCGCGCCGTTGACGACCTGGGCTTGGTCCGGATGTTTACCGGACGGTCGGACAGCGAGCTACCCATAGCTCGCCGTCCGCAAGCCCGCGTCTACGTTGGCTGGAAATCAGGATCGGAATCAGAATCCCCGCGGCGGCTGGGCCTTGTGGGCCGTTGCCTTTCGCGTGCGGCCTCCTCCTTTGCTAGCATTACTGCTTCGCAGAAGGAGGCGACCGCCTGCCATCCCTCTTCGCTTCGGACCATGACCCGTACCAGGGCCTGGCGCGAGAGATCGCCGCTGCCGATCGCACTCACGAGAACACGGCGATGCTCTGCCCAAGCGGGGCACACTTCGACCGTGTGCTCCACCGTGTCCTCCGGGCAGTCCACGCAGTGGTGGCACCCGGGCGTCGGTTCCGCACGAATCCGGAACAGGAACCTCCCGAACTCACCGTGTCCGGTGAGAACCAGGGTCATGCGGCAGGTTAGGACGCCGTGAGGTCTTTCCAGCCACGCCTCAAAGAGGGGCCTTACCGCCATAATTAAGGCGTGCCCAGCACTGGGTTGCGACAGTCGCAGTCGCCATTTCACCATGAGATCCCGCCGGAACTCTTTCCGCCATACCTCGACTTGTCGTGGCAGGGGACTTTCGCCCCGGCGTTGCATCTCCACGCGCTTATCGTGCATGTGTGTGTGTGTGCTGGAGACCTGGAATAACGTTGTTTTAGCAGGAAGATTATAAATAAATAACAAGAAAGATAACGAGTATTGTTATTAAATAATAATGTATGTGCAGATAATGAATTAGTGTCTTTTCAATTTCCTGCATTTCGGATAGTAATATTGAGTCCCAGGAAACTGACACTCACATGTTTTTTTACTTAGCCCCACTAGGAATAATTTGTGTATCATGTTTTCACAAACATGTAGATAATATTCACATACACAATACACCCAGACCCAGAACACTTATCTGTAGGCCATAAAAAAATTTGCCCGTGCGGGAATCGAACCCACGACACGCAGTACAGGCCAATCGCTTAACCACTGCGTCTACTGCGTGTCGTCGAAGCTGTAGGTATCTTATTAAAGGAATTTATCCTCCAGATTATTGATGGAAATACACCGTTAAAATTTAACGGTGATGGTTATTCCAGACGCGGAGCACGGCAGTGAGAGGTGATGGTCAGCCAGTACTCTGCTCGACCGGCTGGCGCAGCGGGGCTTCGCAGCAGACACGCGGCTTGCACTACCTCCCACAGGTAATCTCCGTTAACCATTTATAGCTCGCAGCAAAATGTTGAACCCGTTGCTATGGTTACGCCCAGAATCCCCCCACCACTGTTTCCATTGAGACCCGAAACTTGAACAGCATTGAAGGTCGATCCCCATTTTGGTTCAACTTTTATGCTGCGTATATTTTACTACCTTGTAATTACAGATGGTACTAGTTGCAAGTTGATCTTAGTAGTACATTGATGGTATAGTAACACCATACCATCAATGTATTTGTAAAACATAACATGAAACACCTTTTTTAACGGGAGTAGACTTGATTTGACTTCTTCCACTCAAGAATCTTGTATACCTACTCTACTTTCACTCTCCTAGTGACGCTCGGTTCGTCTTGGTGTTTGTGTTTCATGAAAATCCATGGAAAATATTAAGTCCCAACTTACTTTTTCAGATCCCTCGTAGGAATCATACAATTGCTATTGGTATTTTCTAAATGTACCTATATGTTACCGGCAATCTGTATAATTCAGATGTTCTATTCAATACCGATTGCGCAGCCAGTAATGTGTGTAAAAGACGAGAGCAGGGAAGGAGGTGATGTGATTTTAGGGCACCCCGACACGGACAGGTTAGGTTAGGGTTATTTTTTTTTATCACCACCTGAAAATAAAAGCCTTACTCTAAACCGTATTCAATACAGTGCCTTACCGGATTATGTAGAATGCCGGTAACATATGGGGCTGGGTGCATCGATAGCAGGGGCGTAGCTACCGCCGTATCTGCCGTATCAATTATACGGGGCCCCCGCCCTACAGGGGCCCCAACTTAGGCAAAAATTCGCAAAATGTTATCCACAATCATCTCGTAGGTAAACCAAACATTTGTAAAAAGTACATCTTTTTTATATGGGGCCCCATATAAAAAAGTGTCTGACTTTTTATACGGGGCCCCTGTGGGACTTGCTACGCCACTGATCGATAGGACGCTGCAGCTATCGATGCGCCATATACCGGCTAATCAAGACACCTGGTGCACTTACAGCAATCCATTAGAGATAAATATTCTTTACTAAGTCTCAATAGCGCCATCTATCAATCCTTTGAGACACTAGTAGTACAGTAATAATTTATGTTAGTTATATAAAAGCGCTAATTATTCTTGCAATAATTGATTACCTTGAAAATATTACTGTTAATCACATCTGATTATAATGTTTTAGTTTATACACCAACAGGTTGTATTAATGTACGAGTAATTAATTGTAATAAGTTTGTCAATTTATGTGATTTATTCAAATATTTCGTGCTTGCAAAACTGTGTGAAATATATGAAACCTGAATGATGTCACTTCGTTTGATTTCCCACCTGTACCTCTACCATGAGTTTTAAGCAATAGTATTCGTCGCTACTCGATATCGACGCCGTAAATATTTTGTATGGCAAATTTTGGTTCTGCAAGTGACCGCTAGAGGCGCTGCAAAATTTGCCATACAAAATATTTACGGCGTCGACATCGAGTAGCGACGAATACTATTGCTTAAAACTCATGGTAGAGGTACTGAACTCCTATCACAATACACCGTTAAATTTTGGTCGTTTTAATCCCGCGGAGGGTCGATTCGTTACATGAAATACTATCGATTTGTAAAGAGAAAATAAATATAAAGTACTTTTTCAAAAACTCGAATTAATATACGCATGTACGAAATTAATTTTGTTAAGTAAACGAGTCAATGACCTTGTAGGTAGTTGTCGGTCGTTTTGTAATAACTACCTACAGTTCATTGGCCTCGCTCAGCTGACGTTTCCTAAAAAATAATAATTTCGTAAATGCATAAATTAGTTTTAAAAAAAAGGTACCTAATTTTTTTTTTCTTTACGAATCGATAGTATTTCATGTACCGAATCGACCCTCCGCGGAATTAAACCGACCAAAATTTTACGGTGTATTATAATACATAGCTTCTAAACTTCTTTGTCGTCTGTTCCAGGCTGCGCCCGCTACCGCGAGCTGTGCTACCGCGCGGCGCACGCGCACCTGCCGGAGGACGCGGCGCCGCGGCCGTGCGAGTGCACCAACTGCTCGGCGCGGCGCCACTCCGCCAACGTACCGTGAGCGCCGGCCCCAATGACCACTACGACGGCCCTCAACCGCCCCATACCCGCGCTACCGAACGAATTCACTCGGCGGAACTGACTTTAGCTCAAGCTTTTGGACAATATTCTAGTCTTTAGACGCTATTTGAATATTTTATCAAGTGTTTCCATTACCAGTGTTAATAAAATAATTAGCATGTGTCGTTTTTATGTTATGAGTGTTCGTGTTTTTGTCGTTTCTGAATGTACCCCAGCAAGTCTTCACACAGCATCCCTGACCGGGTCCCCAAAATGTCGTTAGATGCGACATCCACGACCATAGCTGTTTCAAATCTAAAAGGCTTATATTGACCTTGGTTCCCTTCACCAGTCGCTTCCAAGTAGGTACTCAATGTCAATTGGCAAAATACCCTAACAAAAATTTTGTAAATCAGTTTTTGAAAGATTGACTTCGTAGGAAGGCCGCTATACCTTATACCACTCCGTAGGACCACCTTGATCGACGAAATCGAGGACAATTTAGTTATGGATACAAATAGTATTGTTTGCGTTAATTTTATAACTGGGGGCTTACTGAGTTTAATTCCGATCGTTCGACATTGAAATTGTGACGTTAGGTACTCTTAAATTCGATGCTAAGGCCAAATTGCGTGACCTTTTTGGGAAACTAAGTAAAATAGGGATTGGGCTTGGCGTGCAATTTGGCGCTAGCATCGAATTCAAGAGTACCTAATGTCACTATTCCAATGTCGAGCGATCAGAATTAAACTCGAGAGTAAGTCCCCAGGTCGAGATATACCATGCCATTGGTGGGTGGTCATGTACCTAAATATATCATTAGTTCAATTCGGGGCCTTTCTCTACCAAGGAACAATTTAGTCAATTCCAACTATGCACTTAGCGTCAGCTGATGTAAATATTCGCTTCTGTCCTAGTGCCTTACCAGATCCGCTTAAAAATTTAAATGTCATTCAATCCAAAACATTTTGGCACATTATAGAGAATTCATGCAATGTAGAATTATATTCCAAAAAATTTAAAATATGCACATCCAAAATCTCTTTTGTAATTAAGGAAAGAAACGCATCGCAAGCGTTAATATTAAATTCAAAGGTTAGATATAATTATTGTGTAAAAATTGTCTGTCCATTGGAGATAAGATTAAAATAACCCTAGTGTAAGCTCTGTAATAAAATAATGTGGAAATCAAATTTACACAATTTATTTAGATGATTCTCTACATAAGAATTTCCGTAACACTAATTTACTATAAAGAACACGTTTCGTATAAAATCTAAGCCAAAATATTAACTTATGTGTAGGTGGCTATCATTATCTCTATGGTCCAGAGGTTTGAACTGCTAAACTATATTTATAATTCATGCGTGCTAAAAGTATCATGACCTCTTAATTTTAGAGCCTAGTATTAATGTTAGATTTAATATCTAGACGTAATTTCTAAAATAATATCATCTGACCTAATGTAATACTGTCCATCGGTGTAACTTTAAACGATTTAAAATAATTATTATAATGTACATTTACTTCTATTTTATATTACATCGCTAAAATTAAAACATTAATTTTAATTACATACATTTTTAACTGATCTATTTTCGATTGTACTTACCCGATGTCATTAAATTTTAATCGTACATTATTTAAATATTATTAACAAGGCCTACTTAATCGAGTTATAAAATGTATTTAAAAGGATTCAAAAATAAAAATATGATTATTATCAAAACCGTACCGTCTATTAATTTAATATATTATTTTACCTGTACTTGAGTTAGGAAAATATTATTACAGCTAAACAGTTACAGTAGGAGGATACCTAGACAGTCTTGTCCGTAAATTTAAATAAAACTTAAAGTAATTAGTATTTTTATTAAGTTTAAACAAAAATACACGTTTCAGAGTGAAAAGTATCAACAAAACTGTTTCAGAGGCCGAATTCCAACATCATCATAAAATTAATCTCGTTCATCAAACACAACGCAAATTTCATTACATTTGACACATTCTACTCGGAAGATATTTTCGAATTTAGTCATTGATGCCTCCTAACAACAATACCTATTCAGGTATGAACATGATTTCTTTTGAAGTCACAAATAATTTTACAACCATATTGTATGGTTGGCTATTCTATCATCTAGAAGTAAATTTTACAAAAATACGTCAATTTATTTTTGTTTCTAACAATGTGAAATACAAAGCTCATTCGTATCTCATCGCCGCGGTGGTAAAGTACCTCAATCTTGCCTGGAAGTAATCCACCTGAGGATTTTCTTATCAATTATATTAAAAGAGACGAGGATTAAAGATTAACTATTTTACAATGGGTGGTAGAAACTTCATTAAACCTATCTTAAGATATTAAAATTCCCAAACTTACACAAAACGGTTGAGCAATGTTTTTGTAACAAGTGTTAATGGCAGATGCATGTAAGGCTGGACAGATACGATACTTGTATATTTTTCTACCTTACCATAATGCTAAGGCTTCTATTCTAGCCAAACAGTGTAACCTAATATGCTTAAATGATCAGATTTTGGGAACGATTACTAAGAAGATAAAATGCTCTTAACTCTGAGAATGATATTACAACTGAGTAATTTCAGTTTTAAAAAAAGCCCACTGGATTGACGCGTTCAATCAGTCCACACTACACAAATATTTCCAAAAGAAAAACTAATCTACTAACTTAATAACTCGGAAAATGCTCTAAAAGGGACGCCTCTTATTAAATTCTTAGTATCTAGTAATCGTCAAATCGATGACGTAAGACATACTTCACGCTAGTCTAGTCCGCATGTCAAAATTACAAGTCAAAGAAATGCATGTCAAAAGAAAATTGTATCAAAAACTAAATTAATCAAGTAACAGGCGTTCCCATTAGACTTTTTCCCAATAAAAACAATTTACAAACTCAATGATTGCGTTCGTAGAAAAAGAGATAATAATATTTTACAAGTAAATGTACGACAATGTTTGTTATTAAACGGAGTCTCGCTTATGGTGGTTTGTTAGCCTAATTTGTATATTACATAAACTTATAAACTTTATAATAGCACAAAGCTGCGAGTGACTTAGTTATTATTATTTTCAAAGTGTATATAGCGAGTTAAAAATAAATCAGTCCGCACTATCTTAGCGACATCTAGTGACGGTGTAGGACAGGTGCGCTTACAAATAAATTGTAATAAACTATGCGAGAAAAATAACGTTCTAAACCTATCTATAATAAGATATACTATAGTACCGGAATGCAAGTAAAAAAAAACCCTCGTAGACTAACAAACATTGACAAGTATAACGTGAGATACCAGGTTCTCATAAGTGCGAGAAGTATGAGCAACTCATTCGTTAACGCCGATATGGATGGTATGATGAAGCGGAGGCAGTGCCGCCCGACGATGAGCCGTGGTAGCTACGCTTCGATGAGCGCTGGTAACCGTCGCCGGAACCACCGGTGTATTCATAGTCATCACCTGGACATACAGAACTACGATTAGTATTCTCAACTACAGTTTAAATATTTCATAGCAACATTTAAAAGCCAATCTACGGACATAACAAATTAATTTGATTAGAATAATACTAATAAAATATAATAAAAATTGGAACTTACCGCACCACGCACCACTATCCACACACCAAAGGTTTGAGTATGGTAATCATTCAACTTAGGTTTAGGACAAAAAGGTATGTGATCAACCACTTTAAAGCAAAGTTCTAAATAATTTCAAGTTAAATTACCCCCTAGAGTTGAAACGATCACAGAGCAGAACCCTTGTATCCTATGGCCTATACCTAATTCTACAGTAAATTCAATGCCTCCAAATATCAATTCTAATTCTTTCATGTGTAAATCCAACAAATTATTAGTTTTTAATGCTTGAGTACTAGGGCTACATAGCTAGTGGAGAATGGTCACGGGAAAGGAAAGTGAAAACCTGAGGCAGACGCAGACACGTCCGACACATTGCAAAAAGACGGCTGCGGCGACACCATGCCTCCGCAATACATCATGGGGACCTGTTGAATATTCTCGTTTACATTGCAAGTATAAAAAAAACTTAATTCTTAAATGGGAAAGTTAACTGAGAGAATATTTTGAAAACTAGTTTTGGGGTAAGCTTTCGTCACACGGCATTTGGCTGATACAATTTTATTGTATTCGGCGACGACACAACCCAATTAAAAAACCATAAAATATAAAAAATGTTGATCGTTTACACTTGATATTTATGTCCATGGGCGAGATCTACTCTAAACTGTCTGAAAGACTACTTGAATTAGATTAGATGAAAGTAGATAATTTTAGCAATATTTAATATGGAAATGATTGTCTGTATAATGCGCCATCTAGTGTAACAAAGTAGAACTTTTATGTAACAATATGGCGAAAATACCTATCATTTTTGTTTGATCTGCAAAGTGCCGTATGATACGAGGACTAATCGTGGATGCGAGGATCCTGAGCTGCTTGGGAAGTGTAATGAGGAGTCTGCGTTTAGCAGTAGACTAGTACATAAGGGATGGTAAGGACCTGTGGAAGTTCTACGACGTCGGACATCTGTGGGACGTTCACATACTTGGGACTGCCTGCATGACCGCCCACGCCATCACCGTCTGCCGTGAATTGCTAGTCTGGTTATTTGGTTTTTTGAGTAGTTTGTACATTTTTGTTCAGTTTTAAACCTAAATCATATTTGCGAACGGTGACAGGGTATTTGATCTCACATTTTTAAGAACAGGAGAATTAAGACTGAGTGTAGGTACCCTAATGCATATTAGCATTCTATGATTCCTTTAGCATGGCCATGCCATTACATTATAAATATTACACCTGTTTGTAAATTTAACGACACTACAGAGATAGGAGAAAATATAATATGTAGATAGTGATAAGGATAGATATAATAAATGTAGCAGGTGCAATCATACGTTACTGTGAAAGTGTTTGTTATGTGCTGAGTAAGCATACTATAAATGTATACTTGCCAATATAATTAATGGAAACGGCAATTTCTATAGCTTCACTTGTCTTCGTGTCAGTATAATTGCCGTTCGTGTAAGACTATTATGAATGTGTTTCTCGACTATAATGTCACATAATAAAAACAAAAATTATGATATCTGCTCAAGTTCCGTTTAGAGGGAATCGTCACTACAGGGTAGGGAGGTGTGTGAGCGAACATTAAAAATGCCATTTTATTTTGAAATTTTTGATTTCTTTTAATTATCTACGTTTTATAATGTCCTTAAAGTAGATATATATTTCATCATAAGATATCTCAAATATTTGCAGTGGTAATATTAATATTTTATTAATCAACCAGTAGTAATTACTTAATCCATTAAGATAGAAGAAGCTTAATAATAGGAAACTACGACAAAAGTGTTTATTTCTTTCCATTACATTATAAACTACATACTTATGTTACCAGTTAAATCTAACACTAAATATATATACCCAAAATACCTAATATGAATAATGCATAATTTCTACTCCGAAAGACCTCAGTGTTATGTAGTGTGATAGCACTTATTACATCAATAATCATCGCGTACAAGCTTCTCGTCTTACTTTAGTGCTTCGGTTAAAATTAATAATTAAAACCGTAATTAACTAATTATCATTAGGTAATCATCGTAAAAAAGAAACAATCAGGACGCACGTGTAAATTCTATCATAATTTTCTTTTTTATAAGAACATAAAGTAAGTATTGAGGGGCGCGCGCGACGAGGCGCCGCGCCGCCGCGCGCGCCCCCGACGCTCACAAGTGTCGGCGCGTTAGGGCTAACTATCGTAGATTACACATTACAAGATTACAACAAATCTAGATAATAGTCTTACAATTGTAACATGCTTACTTTGTGGCTAGGTCGCGGTCGCCGCTTCCGATTAATTACATTTTAGGAAATTAATACAAGTGTGTATAAATACAGCGCCGCCCCGTAGTGGGTCGGTGTAAATTAAACTTATATAGGTACTGTTGTAAGTAAACATTACTTTAAATATTGTACATCAGTCGATAGTTCACCTAACAATTTTGTTTCTAATCGATCGAGAATTATGTACTTTTATTTACTATAAAGAAAATAATAGTTTAAAAAATAATCAACATCAATTTTTTTAATTAAAACAGAAATAAATAACAACTTGCCCTAGGTTTTATAATAATTAATGTTATAATTAACTGTAAAGCCCGTGAAATTTATTTTACTCGGGATCAATAATTACATTTATATTAAATTCTAGTATAAATATGAGGTTTTATATTTAATAATACCTGCATTGTTTTTAAAATAAGTGTCGAAAAGACTACAGTTAGACGGACGCTGGTGTCGTCCTTGATATACATTTAAATGCAAATGAATTAATTTTATAAGACGAGTAAACAGTGAACTTAAAATGAGTCGACTGCTAATCTAACGTTTAACACTAGGGGTCTTGTATAATTAGTCAATTACGATCATAAATTTATTAATGAGTAGTCGGAGGACGCAGAGCGCGCCCGCCCGCGCCGCGCCCGCCGAGCTGCGCGTTACGTTACTTTTATCATTATACCAAAATACACTTTTACACAAAACATTGTTTCCTTTATATACTACTGAATAAACATACACATATAAAAACCGCGTACACTATAATATAAAAGTAATACAAACAAGAATCGAAAGGTTAAACTACGCAACAGTACTACAGTTAAGCCATGATTAAAATATTATTTCGTAGGTAAACATTATTTAAAGATACAGCTGCATATCTCGTGTCGATATTACAGAGTGTAATATTAAAATGCAAAGGATGCACGTGTGTCAGTCACGTAGTACACAGAGCAGTGGAGTGTGCCTACACTACTGACGTGGAGCCGCGGTAGAGACGGGGCGCGCAGGCGGCAGGCGCGCATGAACACCACATTTGACAGACGAGCCTCTTAACGAGTCTTATCGTATTTGTATTTTGCTAACTATTTTTAATTAATAAATTCATCCAATATTTAATGTTCTTCTCCTATATAATAATAATTAAAACCCATATAAATAGTCTCAATTGATTTTTCACAATAATTTGCACTAAGTTTAATGTTGAGTAAATCTAAAATTTCTAATACATATTATACTTTATTTAAATAAATTATATTCTTTATGTTAATAAGAAGATTGCCACGTTGGTTAATTACAACTAAGTTCTTAAATTGTTCCAAAGGTTTGTGAGTGCGGGGCCGAGAGCCCTTGTCTAACACCTTAGTGCTAATCGTTATCACTGAAAATAACATAATTATAAATCATCTCTATATTCACTTAACTTTTTGTAAGGCATCGTTTCCTAATATTAAAACAGATGTGAACAATTTCGTTCGTATCATCGGTGGATGTACATTAAACCTACAGTAAGTATTAAAACGTAACCGAAACAATGGAAAAGAATGATATTATGCGAACTGAACATGTGCGGGGAGCCGGCCCGGGCCGGCGGCGGCGGTTAGTGCGAACAAATGCAACAGTAAGCGACACGACACAGTGAGACCGAAACGAACCAACCACTACCTATGCTGAGTACGATAAAATTAACCAGGAATGAATCGAGACAAATTAACCTAACTAACATAGGAACGAAGAGTAAGGAAGCGGTACAAAGCGGCACATCTACACGTAACCTAATGGGCAGTCAAGCGCCGACCTCGATTACTTTATATTATTTCATTATATTGTTATAAGGTACGAGTTTCACTTTCCTACATACTGATTGAGTCTCAGTCGAGTCTGTAATGTTATATACTTTAAGAGCTATAAGAAATGTATGCGCGTTAACTATGAACATCACAATGTAAAAGGCTTCTTCACTATGTTTTACCGTTAAATTTGGGACATCGCACCCCTCGCCCCGGACCTAGTCACTTATAAAATTTGCTTACACCTCACAATATTCCTCAATAGATAAATTATACTTTACTTATGGAGCGATCTTAAATAACCCTATTCTAAACGATCAAATTATGCATTCAATGTAATCATCAACAATTTGTCTATTTAAAACATTTATTAACAAATCTTATCAAGCGCGGCGCGGCGCGGTTCTATTATTTAACTTAAAGGAACAACTCCCTGGCGGGGTCGGGCAGTCTATCAGTAGGGCCGTAAACTCTAAGATAATTACAACAAAGAATGGTCCACGCGGCGCGAACCGAGCGCGGACGCCGAGCTGCCCCGCGTTAATTACTTAGCTTATCACTAAAATTTTAATCAGTCGATCGGTCAAACGATTGAGCGATATAGTACAGTAAAGGACTAACATTAAATTTAATCTAACAATGTTATTTTAAATTATAACTCACTTTGTAACGGGGCGAGGCGACCGCGCGGCTAGCGTCCGCGTCGGTACATATTATGATACGACTAACATAGCGGCCGTAGCGGCCGAAGAAAGCTCTATACAGTTTTAAAAATATTTGGCAATCACATAAATTAAAACTTTAAAACTATGTGACGAGAGAATCGATTAAAATTATGCTTTACACACAAGTAAGTATATATATGTACAAATGTATGGAGGGGGCGCGAGGGGTGCGGCGAGCGAGTCGCGGACACGTACCGAACTATATCCTAAATGCTTGAGCTTCATTACTTAACACATACGACAACATCGTTTGCTCGTTAACAATTTGGCAGGTAAATTTAATTCATTAAAGTATAAATTCCATATAATAATAGTATCAACTTAAAATTGCGATAAAAAACTAAAATGCATATAAGAAAACAAATTAAAATTACGAATATTTATACAGAATTGTTCCCTTTTTTATAAACGGGAATAATTAAAAATATTAAAATCACGTTCAGTCACTATTTTTTGTTTAATATTAACACATAATTATCTCATTACATGCCTACCGTTTTCCTAAGTCTAGTGTGTGGTAAATAACCAAAATTCTAACATTAAACATACATACCGATATATATACCAAATATTTATACAAGTTATTAGCTTAAGTTAAGTTCTTTTAGGTCATTTTCCCTAAATTGGCCTTGTTTAACAGTGTCTGTCAAATGTGCGTCACGCGAGCGAGCCGCGACGAGCGGGCGACGGCGCGCCTCGCCTCTAGCGGCGGCCTGCCCGGGCAGGGGCCCGGACCATACACGTACATGACGTTATTAAAAGAAATCACTTTAGAAAATCCGACAAAAATATTAAACATTCGAAATGTGTGAAGAAAAACAAATCTTTCACAAAAAACCCACATCCAAATAGAATATTAAAAGCAAAGTTAATTAAAAAACTGTGTACACTTGTACACGCATATGACAGCGTCGTTTAGCTTTAGAAGAGGGGTCGCGAAAACTTCTGGGCGAGTCAGGTCAGAGCCGCGACACCGGCGCGAACGTTAATATCATTCCTTCCTAGTAGTTCAGAGACGGCCGAGTGCCAAAAGTTGCGAGAAAATGTGGGAGTACCTTATTAAAATTAGTAGACAAAAGACTTTTTAACACCTAATAGTTTTTTTTAATGTTATTGTTAACTATTTTTTATTTTTACTTATTAACATTATCGCTTACTTACGCGTGTGGGTTTGTGTTAATGTAGTCGTCGGTGACTTTAATTATATAACCGCCTTTTTAAAGGCTTTAAGATAATCGTATGCAATTAATTTAAATTTATCCATTAAACTTTAGTCAGTTATCATAAATATTAATTTGTTGCATTGTATTCATAATCTATTTTTTTCACGTCTAATGTCGTTTTGGTCGTGAAATCAAAAACACACAAAACTACAAATCTATTACCTAATGGGAAGTTAAACAGAGGTATATGAAATCGTCGCGTCAATTATATGGGAGTAAACGTTATTAAAACGGTTATATACTAGCTATCCCTATTCCCTTTAGTCGTTATAGGTTATATCGACCAAGTTAGAATCGATAGATGGAGTCGATCGAATGCAACCGTGGTTGGGGTGACAGCCGTTCGAGCACGCACTTGCGTCAATCAAACGTCAAGCAGAATGGCTACATCTACTATGAACACAAGATCTGTGTCTCAAGCTTCAAGGTACTAAATGCTACTCGCACAAGTGCGTACTAGAACCTGGGTCAACGCCTGCGTGTGCGGCTATCGCAGCGTAACAAACTACAGAACTCACTCTACCTACCTCTACGTACCTTTAGTTAGAAAATAATTGTGTATATCAACGTGTGAGCGATACGGCTGTAGTTTAACCACACTGCGGTCGTGTATGTGCGCGGAGCAGAAGACAAGCATGGACTGCTCATTCGGTTATTACATAAAATTGCCTTTGTCACCCTGGCAAACGCGCAGGGGATAAGCGTCAGTTATTGATGCCGGTAGCGCTCGTCGCTCGTGACGAGTGCTAGCTTGTCTCGTGCTCGTGGCGCGTGTGCTGTGTGGTGTGGTGGTGTGGTGGTGTGGAGGTGTGGAGGTGTGGTGTGTGAGGTGTGGGGTGGTGCCTACGCGGCGGGCCACTCCTTGTTAAACTCGTTGGCGTTGAAGTGTTTGGGCGCGTGATGCGGGTGGTGCACACCTGGCGGCTGCGCGGCCGGCGCGGAGGCGTGGTAGTCGGCGGCGGAGTAGCGCGACGCGCCGCCGTACGACGAGCCCTACCAGTCCGCACAGTTAGCGCGAGTGGGCCCGGACGCATCCAGCTGAAGCCTAAGCGTGTACCGCTACTGCGCGTCTTCTACGTGCTCTACTCGGTATAAAAATATAGCTCTCTCGAGTATAAAGTGAGCCGAGCTTCAGCTACGATGCGTCCTTAAACCGTCATGGAGCATAAAATGAGAGGACTCCACGATATTTGTTTAAACTGATCGATCTATTTATTTAATGAAAGGAAAGTTGGGCCGCATTCGCAAATGCTCCATGACATTATTTGATTAACATAATTTTGTAAATAATGTACTCTGGTTACATTTAACAGAATAGACGAATTCTCATCTCTGAACACTTAAAGTACAGCTCTTAATATTATTTTTATCAATAAAATTAACTATTAATGAACCTGTAACAATATGAGAAAATCCAAATTTTACTAATTTGTACTTTAAATGCCAATTTACAAGTGTTGAGATGACACAAGGCGATTGAATCATCTCGCACGGCTACAAAATGCAATATATTATAATATGAATATCGAACGGAACTAAGGGTAAGCTTATAATCTAGTGCGGTGCGATGCCTTTATGATGAGCGCGCGTTATCGTCGCAACAACCGACCGTCCATAGTGAGAAATCCCCAGTGTTTCGCGACATTCCCTCATCCGATACCCGCCCTTATCTCTAATTGTCTTTCTGGAGGAGCCACTCTTGTGGGCCCTGATCGACCAACTGGAAAAGAAGAACAAGACAATAAAGTCCCACTCGCCACAATTCAACGGGATCTTTAGCAGGTTTATGTAAGTAGCGCAGCGCGTGAAGATGGACCGGGCGAAAGCGTGTGACTATCCCCAAGGGCGAGATGAAAGTTTAGGCGAAGGAGGACGGGAGAGGAGAGGCGGGAGGAACCGTGGAGGTCGGTGATGAGAGACCTTCAGCGAAACTCGACAACAACACTAATCTTCTTGATTTTTCACTATGGATAGCGGTGCGACTGTCAACATGGCCACGAGAGGCGGCCGCGGACAGCGCCGCGTCTACTCTCAATATGTACCGCAGCATAGCTCGTAAAATCAAAAAGACATCGCACATTAATCTCGCCACTGAAAACATGCAGATAAGTGGGCTTCGTCGTCGCCGCGTATGACATTATCGTTATATAAACAAGCATTTCGAACACAGCACACGGATGCAGGGGTGGCTAACTAATGGCTCTATACTATCAACTCATGCTGCTTTTAGCTGCGATTCCTTTGTTCGCATTCGTGGAGCAATGTTTTCGCTGAATATCACTCGCTCACCAGTACGTTCGGTCACGTCCATTCATTCTCAAATCGCAAACAGCTCTGTTGCAAGTACAACCAAATTGAACTATGCAGAAGTACGAAGAGTTTCTTAGGCATTCAATCAACACACGCGTACAAACATTCTCTAGTGACACTAGGTATAATAATGTCGGATGGTCATTCATGCTATCAGGCACACCATTACCACATACTAATACGAAGGTAGATGCAGGATACAAATCAAAGAGTAAAGCGTAGGAGAGGAGTGTGGGAAGGAAGGATGCAAGCCCCGAGGTGATGAGCAAATTATACTAATCATACGATGGTCAACTTGGCTGTACTTTTGTGCAACTACCGTCCGTAACCGTTAAGAAGTTATGGACGACAAAAATCAACATAAAACTGTACCTTGGATTTGGTTATGAAGAAATATATAAGTTTAAAGAAAATAGGTTGGCATCCAAGGTATAGTTTAAAATATTGTTTGCGATTTCGATATTGGATGATGGAATGCAAAAGGTAGGCAAACAAAAAACGGAGTCATCCAATATCTTGTCCCATACAGTTCGACAGTCGGCGAGGCCACACACACGCGAGCGTGGCGTCGCCGCACGCCGTTAGATCTCAATCGGGCGTATTGTTAACTATTTCACGCGACCCACTGACACAGCTACCATTAACTATTTTGTTATTGTAATGTCATTGTAGTTTGTTGAACAGCTTGCCTTTACGGGATATTGTCCAAACAGAAAGTTTTACATGCATTTATAATGTTTTCTGAACATGTAAAATCTATTATTGGATTGAATTGGAACAAACAAAGGCTATTGTAATGCCAAGTAGTCCTATTTTAGGGTTCCATGACAAAAGGTAAATTAATTGTTTTTGAAAACTGTCAATACGTTACAACGAATATATGAAGCGAAAATTGGGAACTAAACAAGCAAAAACCAGGATCGAGCCCGCATGAACAAGCAGTTACTGAACTTAACATAGTTACACGGCACTGTGTCAATGTAGGTACGGCAAATTTTCCATGTGACAAAAGCATGAACTGAGATGGAAAAACACATTTTTATACCGGAGTTTCAATATTGACTGCACACAGTAAAAAATTCATACATGATTTTATAGCAAATACTTCTACTGATCTTCTTGTCAAAGAGCTAGCGTTTACAAGTCTAAGGGTATGCATAAAAATGTATTTTTTTACCTCGAATGTCCACCCAAAATTGCAATGTTGTGTTTATAGCAGTTACCATACCATCACCGGAGCTATAGCCTAAAATGCTAAATGATTCATGCTAGGTAAACGGCAAAAGGCACGAAAAACGACGGAAGATGTGTTTATAAAAACCAAACTGTACCAGGAGAAAGAATTAGTATTTATCTCCTGGCTAAGCAGATGAGTCGTAGAATGTTCGTTCAATGACCGAGTCTCGCCGATTGTTCAAGTATTATTTATTGTTTTGGCGACTCTTGAATTATAAACACACCTTTTATCATGTCATATTTATGGGAAAGCCGAATCAGAACTGAAATATTTGGAATAATATTAACACTGCCTCTGTAAGTACTACTGGATCTTACAATTCATTACATACAGTGTACACAGTGGGTTATCAAGATACACATTATGGTCGTACATTAGCTTAATTGCTTCTATAAACCAGTATAATTCGGCTGTGATTCGGAACATGTCAAATTAAAATTTTCTCAAAATAACAAAACTAGAATGGGCTGAGTAATTGAGACACTGGCTTCTAGATTATATGATCAAGAATTTTAAGACATTATAATATAAAATCGTTGAAAATATATTCGCGCGAAGACTTGTTAAGTAATATTTGAAACAGAAACTGGTCAAAAACGCCATAATTTAAATTAAATAACGGATATCTAAAAATATCTAGTATTCGTAGTTTACCGGTTTTAACGGTACTTTTACCAGTATCACAAGTACGTAAGCAGATAACTTTTTTTAACAATATTTGATGGTTGAGAGAGTCGAGCGTGTTCGATGGTTAATGACAGAAGAGTAGATTGTTCTGGCGACACGCTCGGGTGTCGGATCGAGTCACGCTCGCTCTGCGCGTGTATACGATGATGTAGTCGTGTGTCTATTCGGCGTGTTGTGTGAGGTATTGTTGCTGGTGTACCTGGTCCTGCTGGTAGGCGGGCGGGTACTGCTGGTAGGTGGAGTAGTCCGCGGACGAGGACTTGGACAGCGCGGCCGACGACAGCGCGCCCGACAGCGCCGGGCCGCCCGCGCCGCCGCCGCCGCCGCCGCCGCGCCCGTACATCTCGCCGCCCTCCGACAGCGGCACGTACGACCCTGCACACCGCACAAGTTACCCTGATGCACCATGTCGGTCAACAACACCCAGCAGCATATTAGGGTACATAGACCAATCATCACTACAATATTTTACTTGAAGAAATTCTCAAAAAGTTATAAAAAGCTAAATTTTCTAAAATTTTTGAGCTCTAGAATCAGAAAACGCAAGAGGCAGGGAAGGACGTTTATGCACTGGTTCGAAAAAATAGTTAATCCAGTGCCAACTTAATGAAAACCTGTTGATCATGCAATATAAATGCATCAAGGAAGTTCTGTGATCCCGAAAATACTTAGTAAAATATGGTAGTGATTAAAACCGTGTGTTCGGGTCTTTGTGAGGCGTATTTTAAACAATCGTCAGCAATACTACAAAAACAAGCTTATATCATAAATATGTCTTAGATAACAGCAATCATCGATTAGTATCTTGTATGGCAGCAATCACAACAAATACTCTAACATAAAACTATTTAATCAGCATCTGGTAAAAACTGAGACTATTATGGTTGGCAGTTCCAAGCGATTTGTCGCAAAAAACCATCACCGAATCCCACAACATCTGAAGAATATCGAAATCATAAGGAGTATGCCAAGTAGAGAATAAAGGCATTAAGTCTACCTTTGTGATCAAGTAAATAAATAAATCACAAACATGTGTTATCTCTAGTATAAAACTACGGCAAGACAGCCAATAATACGTGTTTTCAACCAGCTAAGTCTCATAACATCAAAATTTCGCATATCAACCGTCGTTGACATACGAAAGAAAGCAAAGCTGTTGCTTCGTTCTTTTCTCATCATCTCTCTAGCCACTTCGGTCGACTTCCTATCTAACCGTTAGCGGCTGAATAACTGTTTTACTTGGAGCGACTGTCTATCAGACCTCCACAACCCAGTTGCTGGGCACCATGATTCTTCTTCGATAGACTGAAGGTCACACTTGACTACCTGTAGCGACTGTCTAAAATCTGCGAATGACCGACCATCGGGGCGGATGGCTTTACGAGCTTTTTATCAATGGACATTTTTTAGGAAGAACAACGTGAGCGGCACTTTGCGTTTTTTGCAAGAACGGATTTTCTGTCCTCTAATTAAAAAGTATTAACGACCTATAACCTTTCCTGCAAAAAGCGCAAACTATCGCTTACGACGTTCTTCCTGAAAAGGCTCGGTATAGCGACTTATATAATCGAAAAATAGCAACCTAAGAATGAGAACCAAAGGCGTGTTCAAACACTCTTCAGCTTTATAATATTAGTATAAACTCAGTTCATACAGTTTAATTCTTGGATAGTTGTGGGATTCGTTGAAGCAGATTCTCTAACGAGACCATTTTATGGCCTAGTTTGCAGGGTTCATTACAGCTAACCTTACGATCTGTCTCTGCGAACGCTTTCGCCGAGGAATTGGGATGAGACCAGTGTCAACTAGCACCGTGTAAACGAGTTCCATTACTCACCGGAGCCGGTAGAGTTGGAGTTCTGCGGCATGTTCCAGTTGGTCCAGCTGCCGCCGGCCGACGCGCCCGCCGGCGCAGAGCTGTAGTTAGCTGTACACACCAATAACATCACATTAATCACCAGGACTTGCACTAAATGCGGACATGTGGACTCGGCCTATTTAGTAGACTGCGATAGGCTCGAACGACATGTTTTGGTATGTGTTCTTAGTAAACATGTCGATTGGACAACTGGTTTGGTTACAATAGTTGTCGTATTTAGTATGATTTATTATCATGAACGTGTTTAAATCGAAGACAGCTAGTTGCAATGTTTGCAATAGCTTTTATTGTCTTCTTTCGACTTCAATATTACTTTCTAATGGCAGTTAATTTTATAATTGAACTGTCGCAAACCTTGTAGACTCTCTTGTCCATAGGAATAAGGAGTATATGCTAATTTGCGTGTTAATGTCCCACAAACATCTGAACGTACCAGCAGTAACGTGACTGAAGGCACTGCCTGGATGTGGATAGTCTATAACTCTACATGGTATAGTATCGCGTTTTTTTTGATATTCGGGAGACTTGCGACCTATCCTCCACTAAACATGATTACTTGTTTAAACTTATTATGTTAGAGGTGTGTACTGACCATAGCTTCCGTAGCTCTGCGCAGGCGGTTGCGTGAACTTGTTCAAACTTATGGTTAAGGTTCATACTTATAAAATACAAATCAGTAGTCAATCGCAGTCCACTAGTGGACATAGGTCTCCGAAGCAGTCTGTAGTTATTGAAGATGCTGCTTGCTGCCCATTGATGATTACTACATACTATTTTATTTAATATTAAACATGTATTCAATAAAACATCACGAATTTTCAAAAGAAACTTGTCTCATACTGGTTTAGCATACACCACAGACATAATCACAAGTCAATGAGTTTTCGTCTGTTCTCCAGGGTAAATTAAAAAGTCTTCTTATCACAACACATTTTTTTTTTTTCATTTATATTATGCGACTGTAAAATTGTAAAATATACCGATAGATTACAATCTATCTTGGGAGCCAAAAGATTGTGAACCGTAACATACTACTTACAATTCAACGGATTGTTTTTCGGTAGATTATAATCTATTGATATGAAACTGTTAAATCACATTTTAATATTTTAATCATTTAGTTTTTATTTTTTTAATTTAATTCTAGCCCTTTAGCCATACGGTTAGCAATGGTGAATTGACGAGACGTAATATACACGAGTCCTGCGTCAGAAGTGAGTATGGTGTATGCTAAACCTGTATGTGAGTAGATGTTCAGTGGTTTCGTATGATGCAGGCGTACGTACCGTAGCTGCCGTAGCCCTGTGCAGGCGGCTGCGTGTGCTGCGTGTAGTTGTTGGTGGCGGGCCAGGCGGGCGCGTGCGGCGGCGCCTGCGGGGCGGGCGGCGCGCCCCAGCCCTGGTAGTTGCCCGGGCCCGCGCCCGCGCCTGCCGCGCCGTACCCGGCGTACGACGTCTGGCCCGGGGACGTGCCCCAGCCCTGGTACCTGCGCGACCGACCACCACCGACGTTACTAACATTTCAGCGATGGAAAACGTTCAAGTTTCTCGATGTGTAAAACGGTCATCATAATTATTTAATAATAATAGTAAAGTCAGATCTTTTATATAAATCGTGAATAAAAAGGGGTAAGAGTAAACTGTAACTTTCTCTGTCCGCGCAATAAACACAATAGTATGTATAATAATCACCTTGAACTACGTGGTTTAATGCACGAGATTAAAATCAAAATAGTCGAATAGAATTCTAAATTTTACATTCCAATGCTTCGCACAAAGAAAACAAGCAAAAAAAATCTACACAAAAAACATAAGGGCAGAGACACCTCGGTAAAAAATTCAAATCAAAAACCAGTTCTCACCCTTGCATAATGTTGGGCCCAGCCATCGGCATGTTGATCGGCGGACCGCCCATCTGGCCGTTGTGGCCCTGGATCATATTGATGGGCGCGGCGGCGGGCGGGCCCCACTGGCCGGCTTGCGGCGCGTCGCCCGGGGCGCTGAGCGCGCCGCCGCCCATGCCGCTGGCTCCCGACCCAAGCTTGCCAGAACCGTCGCGAGGCTCCGCACGCTTGATCTCCACCTGCTTACGTGTTTTGGGTTAAAGAAAACCTAGTTGTCAACTTACCATTTCGTTTCATTTTAAGACTAAACGCCAAGTAAAGCCCCTATCAAAAAGAGAGACCTTGTAAATCTACTACTACGAGCTCTTATGGCGAACTATTTGACGACCTAAACAGAAATGTTAGAGATTGAGCTTTATAGGGTGTATACCTTAATACCTCACGCTTGACATTTTAACACGACGTACGCGTATCTAGGAGTTTTCAGTTTAAAATCGAGATTCAAAGTTCAGCACATCGTCTCAGAATAAAGAATCACAGCACTAGTTGTAATATATTACTTATTCTGTGGCACTAGGAAGACACATTTTTTTATTTTTTTTTTATTTCGCTAACCGCAACAAGATCATTGCAAAATGTAATTGTAAAATGATTGCATTCGTTTATGTCGTAATCAACTGAAACTTATTCAACGAAGCGGCTTGCTGCATTGTGGCATCAATTTTTTTTCAATTTATTTTAAACATATTTATATTTAGTCACGGTATATTTGAAGATGCACACGTAGAGTTACACGTTTCTTAAATTCCCGAAGTCGTTCACCCGGAAAAGATTAAAAACATGCGTCACACATGCTTATTAGAATATGATGACACATTACGAGTCTCAACGCGATTTGTTGCTATGTCAGGACCAATATAATTTACCTGTTATATACAAGAAGTGTATACATATAAATAAAAATTACTACACTGTAATTTGAAGCCCACAACTACTTTTATCTGTGTTATTTGTTTTGAAAAAATAACCGATTACTTCAACACAATAATTGCACAAGTATTTCAAAAATTAAACTGTTCTTTCATTTTCTCTGAAGTTCAATGTTAGTTTGTTTCACGAACGATAGCTACAAAAATATTTGGCAAACAACTGATGTTTTCAAATCAGCTACAAAAATAGTTACATTACCTGTTTGCCGTTGAGATTGATGAAATGCTCCTGAGTGACCCTCTCAACGGAGATCTCGTCCTCGAACGACAGGAAACCGAAGCCTAGAACAATCGGATTCGTTTTTATATTGTGAAAAGTAGAAAAAAGCTTCAAACATCGAGACATTAGCAAATCAGCATGTTCTTGCAAAAACATTCAAATATTTTATAGCACAATAACATCAAACAAAAACACTGAGATAATATTACTGCAAATAGCTTTACTTGTTCATGTATAGAATGCTTTCTTTTGTCAACATTCTCACAGTACAGCTCTGCCTCTTGGTCCTTTTTTCCTTATTTTATGAAGCAATTTTATCGTAATGAAGCGGACTAATAAAAAGATGTGTTCGACGCAGTTGTGCCTACTACCCTCGGATCACAACCGGTCGCACAAATTACACAAGTCGTAAATTGTTTGATAAAGTCGCCCCGAAGGGTGACACCTTTCACTGAGCTCACGATTGAGGTCGTATCATTTCGATTGCGTTAACCCTAGCTCGCCTTACTATTTGGAAAGCGAAACACTTTTTCTTAACTTGTGAACTTTTGTTTTGCACCACTTCAACGTGTATTATTAATTAGTATTGTCTCTGATTTCTAAGTGTTTACGGTTTCAATTGGGTGATGAATTTTTTAAAAGTATTACATCATAGGTGTCTTTACTTGGTACCTATATTATGTTATCTTTGAGTACTTGATAATTGTGTATCAGACCTAATCTTTGTAGCAGTATTCCAGTCAGATACAATATTAATAAAACGGTTGTTATATGACCTGTCGCAAACCTTGTAGACTCTGTTGCTCATGAGAACAAAGAGTATAGCTAATTTGCGTGTCAATGTCCCACGAACGCTTGAACGCACCGACAGCAGTTACCACTAACGGCGCTGCCTGGATGTGGTTATTAGCTAAAACTTTACATAAAATATTATATACAAACTCGTTATTCTGTAAGCATCACAATAAAATTTGTAATATTTTAGTTACTTTCATTAAATATAATGAAAAATCAATAGACCAACTTCAGTAAAAAGTATCGTTACACAAGATCTGTTTTTCTATTTGCTAAATAATCAATTCGAATCATTTGATCGCATCAATCAAGAGTAACTAATATTGCAAAATAAAACTAAGTTTATAAGAAACTTTCTCTCGTAAAGAGACCCTAGAGGCTTTGCAATGTCATTATCATTTGATCCTCTAATAGTGTGAAGTTATGACTCGAACAATTTATAAAATTAACTGATTTGCATAATGTTGTTTACCGGCGTTATGCACGCACGTCCTCTCACCTCGACAGCAAGCTGCGATGAAGAAGTAATACATGAAACTTTTCCGTCGTAACACTTATCTAGGAGTTGTCAATACAGTTGACTACAACACACTTACCTCGAGACTTCTTCTTCTCCTGGTCGTACATGATGACCACTTCCATGACCTTGCCATAGCGTCCGAAGAACACCCGCAAATCGGTCTCGGTAACGTTGGACGGAAGCCCTCCGAGGAACACCTTTGGATAGCCGCCACCACGTTTCGGCTTCTGCAGCGTGCGAGGATTGCACGGCTTCGGGTCGATGGTCCTATCAAACAGTTGCAAACTTATACGATGTTTTTTTTTTTTGAGGTTATAAACGTGGCTGCCGATCGCCGCCATTTTACCAAATGGTATTTTGTTGTTTTACATTTGAGGATCAAAATACTGGTAACATCATTCGGCATAAATTTCCAGTTTGGAAATAAGGACTCATTCTATTTTCAAATTTCAATGACACGTAGCAGATAAATATTGAGGTCAGCACTATTTCTTATCAGCCGCAAAAAACAGGAAAAAGGCGTATTATAAATTTTACCGACACCTTTATACTGACATGGAACACTGAATAATAATGACAACCTAATGCGATCAACTCTGTAATCTAAATCCGTACGAGCAAGATCTCAATCAAACGCACAATTAACTCTAAAGCAGTATTAACACGAAAACATCAATAACGTCAGACGGGTGCTTTCGATACGCGAGAGGAATTTCTTATTCCATTTAAGTCGGTATACTTTTTGCTCACAGTTTATTCAATCAAAGAAGCCAATAGAATACAAAACTGCGAGACTAATATTTTTTATTTCGGCCAACGTAATGGGTGCTGAACAAAAGCAAGAAATTGCGACTTCTCATCCATCCTTTGCATTTTCCAAGCCTATTGTCAGTTCAGTATAACAGAGAGGAACATACACACAATAGCACACCAGCTTTCATATATGTATACATCTAACTACAGCTCTTCTGTGTTTAAAATAAAACCTTTCTATCCCACGCAAACCCAAGGGACTAAAGGTTTTCGGAAAATTACTATACAATAATTTTTCGCAAAGAATGTCCATCCTATTTTCTCAGAATAAAATCCTCTAGTTATCATTTTACGGCGCCTAGTGAATGGAATATACGGTCATTTCTTTTAGCCGGGGATCACAGGATTTGTTTAGGACAAAATCCAGGAAAACAGTACATGCCAAGGTAAAGGGGTGTGGCCACGTTCGCCCTGTGACACGTGTTAGCAGGGGTGTTTCCAGCTTGAAATGTGTACGTACCGTCTTATATAAATATCATATCGATTAGTACACAATTACAGTTTGATCGCCGTAATAAAATTAAAACTATGGTGCATCTATTGAAATTCCTGGCGACCCCGTTTACAAATAAAAGTCAATGTCGCCAATTGTTGAATATACATTATAATTCATTTATATTATAAGTGATTAGTGGCTGATGAAAACTGTTAGAAAAATTCCATAGAATGTTGCGGTACAACAAAATAATAATGTCATGTTTGCTTATAATGATGTGGCAAAATAAAAGGACATTCCGAATGAATTTATTTGAAGTATTGTTGCGAATGTGTCCTCGAAATTCAGATCAATTCAAAGAACGTGTAACAGTATTACTATAGTACATTAACTGTGAGTGTTTATGTACAATGTATGTGTTGCATTGATATCAAGCGGTATCGCTGTTATTACGTGGGTAGGTACCGCTCCTTTCTAGTGCCAATTGAACCCTATCCGTCTTCATCTGTTGTGCAGCTGATGCTAAACTCATTTGTATTCACGACATAGCATTTTTAATATAGTTTGGCGCTAAGTGGCAATCACATTTCACACTAGCAATATAAAGGCGAAAGTTTTGTGTTGTTTCTTCTTCACGCTCGAACGGTTCAACAGATTTGGTTGAATTTTGGCACCTTGGTAGACCATGTCCTATTTTTATCCCGAGTGTAATGTCCCTTTGGGATAATTTTTCTACTTTCATGCTGCGTATATGGGGCCATTCAAGTACTACGTAAGCACTACAGGGGGTTAGGGTGGCCTTTGCTTTGTTTATTTTAGATGACATGGGGGTTGGGGGTCTGGATGGTGATTACGTCAGCAGTACCTATATATTTTAGTTTTTTTAAGGGAACGATGTCGATTTTTCAAAGTCACGAAAGTAAGCATACACACATACACTGAGCAGCAAACATCCAATGTCATTCAAAACTTTAAGTCATGGATTCGTGGACTGATGACTGATAACTTGAATTAATATGCAAAAATAAAAGTTATCTTTTAGTTTCTCTATTTGAAGCCTATTCTTTATTTTTAGACTTGTAACTTTTGCTCATTGAATTAACTAATAACGAAACCGGAGTTCATTGAAGAATGCAATGGGGAAGAAGGGGTGACAGCTTTGCTGACTTTGGCTGACGAGGGGGTGAGGAGGGTTAATATATGTCATAAATCTGTTTACGTAATACTTGAAATCCTGTTTGGAAGACGCACGATAAAAAAATTAAATACAAAATACGCGCGAAAAACATGAGCAACTTAGCTCTGCCCGCCTGTTTAGAGGAGTTTCGCTTTTCAATTGACGTTTACGGGACTTTACTCTCTGTTCCGCTTAACTTTAAAACTTGAATTAGGATACAGGTAAAAAAATATATGATCCTGTCTCTCAAAGTGAAGTCCCCTTGTGGGCAATTTGATGAAGCGCTGTTCTGACTAAACAAGACATCATATTTTAGTTTTTTATAACAGGATTTTTTTTTTTATTTTACTGTAATTATAGTTATTCAATTAAATAAATTAAAAATCCGATCCAGTAATCATACAATTAATAATTAAAAGGTAGAAAGCCTACTACTACAAGTAAAACTTCTTACAATGAGTCTACCTGTTGAACAAGTCTTTCTTCATTTAAGAATCTGGAGCCCGTATCCAGCCCCAGTAGGCCATAACTCTACTTTGTATTATGCAAACCCTGTCTACCTCAGTGATTTATTTATCTCGCTCGCCCCTAGCGATCTCACACACCAGCCCGACTGTTGAGAACTAACTAAACAAAAACTTTGTTTACTTTCGGAAGGAAGATTCATATGAAGCTTAAAAACCCGTTGTCAACTTTGAAGATTGAAAAAAAAAAAAAACCGGTCAAGTGTGAATCGAACTCGTGCACGAAGGATTCCGTACAGTCCGTAACAAAAAATCTGCAAAAAAAATCACGTCTGTTGTATGTAAGCCCCAATTAAATATTTATGTTTTGCTGTGTTTATTATTTATAGCGGCAACAGAAATACATCATCTGCGAAAATTTAAACTGCCTAGCTATCAATTTTCATGACATACAGCCTAGTGAACACGGACGGACAGTGTAGCAATAGGGTTCCCGTTTTTACCATTTGGATACGGAATCCTAAAAATGTAATGTCATCTCGATCTTACTTATGATACTTGTAAAGTCTTATAATTGGTTAATTTGGTACGTAAATCAAACACTCGCTATTATTACTCTGTTTCGACGCAAAATGTCTCAAGTATGCACTCCTAATCAGTGTTAATAAGTGCAAAGAACCTTGTCGCAAACCTTGTAGACTCTCTTGTCCATAGGAACAAGGAGTATATGCTAATTTGCGTGTTAATGTCCCACAAACATCTGAACGTACCAGCAGTAACGTGACTGAAGGCACTGCCTGGATGTGGATAGGGTCTAGGAACCAATATTCCGGCGCGTCATAAAGGCATCGTTCTATTATGGTTTGGGTATCACGTCAATACCCGGGCGAATTTCACCCACCCTCTGCCCGGATTTCAGTTTCCGCCTTCCGAAATATTTTACCTTTTAGTTGAAAAATATTTCATAATATAGAATAGCGTGTTCTTTTAGGAATCGCTTAGGAATTCGTTAAAATATTAAAATAGTTTTTGCTGAATACATTTTGTTAGGAGAAGCGTAACATTAAAATTATAGACGTAACATTTTTAGTAAGAGGGCATGAATAATGCATTAATTTTTTGCTATTTAAATTTCCAACATCACGTTTTAGTTTTTCCATAGTTTTACAAGTTTATCACTCGCCGTAAGTAAATAAGAGAAAACCATTTTAGAACTTATTTGGTTATCTGAATAGAACATTGCATTCTCATTCACATTTCTTACTAAAACATTGGATGTTGAAGGTCTAAAAATAGAAAAAAATACAATAAAGAACCATAACAGACCATTACGTGTAGAAACGACTTATATCAACGAACTTCAATTAATTCTAAATGACAATAGTCATGTGACTTATTAATAGTGGGCGATTTATTTCTAGTGTTGCAAAATGACTATATGAGGAAACGAGCCAACAATTTTAATTACTGCGATGGCACGTAATGCCTACGTCAAGCCATAATCGACAAGGTTTTGATTTCAAAGAAATCATGAAGACGCAGGTATGCTTCGATCATAAAATTAGCGATTGAAACGATCGGTTATACATATATCGTTGTATATAGCTATTAATAAATGTAGAAAGCCATTACATTATAGCCGAAATACATAGTCAAAGTGCTTGACGATCCATTAAATCAACGAGGCCTTACAAAAACAGTGATATTTTCTAAATAATTTCCCTAATAGCGCTTATACATGAGACGAAACGACCTCATAAATGTCAATTAACTTTGACCGCCAAAATTTCCCGAAACTCACATTTTTATCTTATACTTTTTTTTTTCAACGAAACAAGCTGCAGTATTCCGTAGGAGGGATCTATTTCTGGGTTACACTGATCTAACCTTTCATCCATAGCCTAATCAGAGTCGAAATAAAAATTAAAAATGTATAGGTTGACAGATGAACCAGCGTCTGTTTGAGTAAGGCCATACATACAGTTTATTTCTGTTTCAAGAATTAGGTCACAATTATTTGTGGATGCAACATTGTGTCTTTTTAGAAAGATTTCTCATGTATACCTAGGTGATAGATGACTTTATCATGAGAATCTGCCAGTTCATGCCATGATATATTGTGGCACACGATCTCCGGGTCAATGCAACTTTGTTTCTCTATGCAAAAGAGTTTCAAATCTGAAAACATTTTTAAGAAAACTAAGTTGTGAAACTAAAGAATTTATGCCGCGATACCTAACACGTACAATCGTATGTAAAAGACAACAATGTATCAAATACCGTTGAAAATTGACGCTATACACAAAAGTAACGGTATTTTCTTATATCTGGTAATACTAATGGGTTTAACCTAATCTGCTATCGCGACCATTGAAGCTCGATATTTTTAACCTAATGTTTTTATTGGCACATGATTGTAACATTGACTTTTGACGAGTGAATGTAGGGAAGATTTACAAAGAAATTCCTAGTAATGACATCATCGCCATTCACCGCTTAAATTACGGACCGCTAAGTACCTTTCACTTGTTCCAAATATCTCTGCCTTGTACTGGCTGTAGATCCATCCTATTTTGCTTATATACATGACATTTAAACAAGAAGTTAGTTAATACCTGCCCCGAAGACATTGTTTTTCCCCTGTAATATATAGTACGCGGCAAATAAATTGAACCGAAATGGCCAAATGGTCGTTGCTATGGTTACGCGCAGCCCCCCACCTCGATTGAGACCCAAAAATCTGGTACGCGGCAAATAAATTGAACCCGTTGCTATGGTTTCGCGCAGACCCCCCATTTCGATTGAGACCCGAAAATCGATTACTGCGCATTCAAGGTCGATCGCCATTTTGGTTCAACTTATATTCCGCGTATTGTACATGTTTGTTTAGCGTCTTCGTACCTGCCATCAAGTTGATGGGGCCCATTCTGCAGCACCACGTTGACGAGGGCCGGCTCGGCGAAGGTCACGAAGCCGAAGCCCCTTGAGCGGCCCGACTCGCTGTTCTTCATCACCACGCAGTCGATCACATCGCCGTAACGCGAAAAGTAACGCTGCAAATTCTCTTGAGACGTCTCCCATGACAGACCACCGACGAACAGTTTTCTGGGTCAAAAGGATTTAAATACAGATATTTTATAGCACTTAGGAAATACTTATGCGAATTTAATCTAGGTTGGCTTGTCCACTACTGCCTACCACCCTAGATATTAATGACTTTACGATCTGAAATGCATAAAATTCTATGTCAAGTTTATTGAAATCAAGCAATGACGTGGAACATGTGGCATAATTATTTGGTTCACGTGACTTTCGCGAAACTCGTCTATGAGTTTTTTTTTTTCAACAAACAACACACAACATCTCCGCGCCCTTGGGTGGAGCGGGAGATAGTGTCAGACTGGCTTTTACTGACTAAATACCCACTCCTGTTCCTTCTTTGCCTTCATTCCAAGTCCCCGGGTTTAATTTTCGCATTCCCCATTGGCCCCAGTAGGCTAAGACCCTGCTAGGCCCCTACAGTTTGCTGACATCTTGAGGCGCACGTGGAACGATACGCGCCGTCGACGACATGGGCCCGGTCCGGACGGAATCCCTGCGGCGGCTGGGGCGAGGGCCGTTGCCTCACGCGTGCGGCCTCCTCCTTTGCTAGCAACTCGTCTATGAGTTAGCGATCGTTGAAAGTCACTAAGTCTAGGGTAGTTTTCATAGGTCATGGCATATTCTACAACCCTGCTTTCCCCAGCGTCAATTTAATTTTAGCCTTAAAGCTCGGAAAGCGCTTGAAGCAACGAGAAAATATTAATATGAAAGCGTAGTGAGAGTGACTTTAATAATGAATTTTAATGACGCTCAAGTCCTCGAGAACCAGCGTTCGGACCGTCTGTGAAACTGTTACCGACACATTACGGTTCTGGTTGTTAAGGCATTTAGAATTATGAATAACGCTTATTAAAATGTCCCTTTGTTTACTTTTGAATATTTAATATTATTTAAGTCCCGACTTTTTAAAGTTGAGTAATGAAATTGTTATTTCAAAGAGGGAGGGATTTGTTTTCCAGTTGTTTAGGTATTAATATCATTTATAATAGCGTAATTAGAGACACAATAGAAAGACAATAGGTGGCGGACACCGGTGTCCTCTTGGGGCTTCACAGTTTAAAAACGGCTAAGTGCGAGTCGGATCTATACTTTTTTTTTTACAAAGTTTATTTTGTTCTGTTTTAGTATTTGTTGTTATAATGGCAACAGAAAAACTGTCTAGCTATCATGGTTCATGAGATACCGCCTGGTGACAGACTTAGAAATAGGGACGCGCCCTGTGGGTACGAAACCCTAAAAAGGGTTGAGATGTTGTTTAACTGAAAAACAGTTAAAAACACTGAATGACAGCACCCCCTAAGCTCTTATCTATAGGTCAGGAGTTGTCATAGCCCTGTGTGACATCATGAAACATATTGTTTTTGTTATCAAGTATTTTTTGTTATCAAGTTATCTAGGTTTAACCCAAGCTGTTTATGTGTTGTACTTGCTATGCAGGTAATACCAAAGAGTAAAATGAAACATCAAACTAATAATAATAAGGGTCCTTTTTAAGGATTTAAGTTTGTTTGTTGGTTACTCCTTCATGCTGGTTTTCAATATTTTTTTTTGGTAAGACCATGTTTTAGAATGGCACAGATGATATTTTTTTATCTCGGGAGCTTTGGAATATTTTTATTTATTACCTTCACATTGACAAAACCGCTGGTAAAAGCTAGTTTATACTGAATTTAAAGACTTTTAAGGGCAGTATAATAAGTTAATTTGGGACAAAATCAACAATGTGACTTTAATCTGTAAAATAACTTACATTGCGTCCATACTTCAATTTGTAGGATTTGTTGACTTTTGAATATTAAAATATTGTTGTGTTTTGACTATTAAACAATAAAGATATAATCCTAGAGTAAATGACCTAAAAACCTACTTGGTAGTTGCTATCTACATTAAATTTATTCCAATAGTCATTTTGTTTGTGATAACGACTGCTTTAGTACTTCAAGTCCACAATTGTTGGTTTTAATGATTTGAATAGCAAACTATTCATTATGAACATATATTCATGTGAGACTGATACTGTGTAAAGTTCACTGGGGTAGAGGTATTTATATTAAACTGTTTTCAAGGACCTCTGGGAAATACAAGTGTTCTATTCAATTATAGCATTGAGCCGATCACTGTTTTAATTAATGTGCATTTAAAAACTAATCATAGATTATAATTACTTCTAATTTGGGCTGAGTTGTATCATAGGAATGATTTGCTTTAAAATGTTGTTTATTTGGTAAATCCTACCAAATTCTATCCATTAACAGTCAAGCTATGAGAAACATGCTTGGCCTAGTATATTACAGTATTGTTTAAATCAAAATTTGATCAATTCAAGTGCTATGTGACCTTTGCTACAGATAACTTGCAAAATGAGTCATAGACCACAGAAATTTTAACTGTTATAATATACATACATAGAGTTACTATCAGCAGTTTTATCTAATCAATGCCATTGTACATTGTCAGACAATAGTCATTTTGAAAGTTTTACTTATGACTATTTTCTAAACATTCGAGTAATAATTTAGTGATTACTAAGCACATTTACCAAGATTGGTGAAAGTACCCATTCACTTCTGCCTCATAATTTTACTAGTAATGGTTTCTGTATACCAAATCTTTGCTCACTTTATTTTTAATAACACATTTTTAATTTACAACTTTATGCTATTTAATTTGCATTTTAGATTACTTGTAAAAATGCAAGTGAAATAAGCAGAGAAGTGAGCTAGGAAATAATTAGTTGAAAGTTAACAATTAGCATTTATTATTATTTACTAGCAACTTTGTAACTAAAATGATGGGCTTACTTTAAAAAAAAAAAAAACCAGTAACTAATTATGAATGGGTTAACTCTAACAACAAGTATTTAGGAATCATGTTGTGTCCACAGCATTATTTTACCATTGAGTGTGCACGGCGACCGCCCAAAGCGTGTTTACGTAAAAAATAACATTCATCCGAACTAACATTGAGGAAAACTGTTTATGAATATTTTGACGACGCAAGTAACCATATGCAAATGAATCAGCACGTTTCGCGTCTTGTAGGTAAATGAGATCGCGCTACGCGGCACTTCGAACATTGATCTAATAACCTCATTAACAACTCACAACTCAAAATCTCCATATTTTCCGTAAAATGTGACGCCAGCAAAACCCTAGCGCAAAATCACCGATAAGAGAAAGCAACGATTAGTCACAGAAAGGTTAATTTTACATATTGCGACGTTTCCACATCAACAGCTTTTGATGTTGAAGTACAGTTATATAAACTGATTTCACGTAAATTTTGGCAATGAAATGCAACAACAACCAGAGAAAATATAGCATGGGAAAGTAATAGCTGCCATGATCGAACCACGCAAGTCGCACGGCGAGGCTTGGGGTCGGTGCCCGCTAGCCGGTATAAAGTATAGGGCTAATTGAAATTTTGCAGCTCGCATCTATGCCATTTTACGTTTATTATCATAAAATAACGTTATCTTTACAAAATGCATACTTTCAGAGAACAAAGTTGAGTACGTAACGCTACCTCACAAGCCTTGCTGGCTATCCGTGAAATGCGACACACCAAGCGAACATGCCAGTTTGACCTATTATAGTTGGCACGTCGTGGACAGCCTTAAACCACGCCAAAAATATGTGAAAACAAACTCACCCCTTCTCATCATCGTCCATGTCTGGATTCATACGCATAACTTACTACTAATTAAAAATAATGGTTGGCACCGGTAAAGACAACCAAACCACACAAGCACAGACCCACACGAATGATTATGGCGGACCAACCATTTCCGCTTTCTCAAAAAAAAGTCATGGAAAGGGGAAGTTGTCAATACAAATTTAATCTTTAAGTTAACTATAAAAACGGTGCCTATTTCGAGTATATTACTTTTAAAAAACAGTAATTTAAATGATAAATGTTTTAACAATTAAAAATAATAAAATTATGATCGTAAAACTATAACTTTTAATTTAAAAGTACGTAAACAGGTAATATTTCACTAAAGCATAAACCTGCCGCCAGGTGGCAGCACAGCGAAAATTGTTACCATATCCAAAAAATACCTTTTACTTTATGACATTTGGAATTTAGCCAGAAATAATTTTGAAATAAATAAAAAAAAAGTACTTTAAAAATTGAATTATAGTAAATTAATAATTAGTTTAATTGTATAAAACCATTGGAAAAAAAAAACTTCAATGACTCGAATAGAAGTTCTTGCTAGTAACAGTAACGCCACCTGGGTTTCACAATTGAGCTAGGTCGAGTGAAAGCAATAATTGCACTTCACAGTAATATTCAAAGTAGTGCATAGATTCTTTTTGATAATCAACATTTCAACACTCAAATCTGTCGAAAATAATTTCGTTGGTTTACCTTCGTAGAGACAGAATTTAAACAACAGTCTAGATAACAGAGTACTTTTGGGTCTAGATTGAAAGCCTAAGTAAGTTTTAGATATGCTTGCTTAGAGTTAGACCCATTTTCGACCTCGATATTTTTGAAAACAAGACTTCTATCTAGATTTCTTGGAAGAAGAATAAGTACTATGATTTTCTTCTCAACGTTGTGCTTAACGTACCGGCGATTGGAGGAGAAAAACAAAAGATGCTTAATTAATATTTATTTATGTACAGTGTCAAAATTCAAAATGAATAACTGGTGCCGTTGCCACAGTGACAGGAATTTCTTCTTGTAAAGTAAAATGGAAAGGAAAAATCACTTGAAGCTGTAAAAAAAGGAACTTTAATTAAAATTCAGTATTCATTAATCACAATATATACTTATGAAGATATACATATAGACAATTCTTCTACTTAATGAGTAATTTAATAAGTACATGACCCTGTAGGGGCACATTAATATTTCAGCTTGATGTAGAAAAAATGGTTGGTATTTTTACCAAAGTTGGTACCTGGTGGGCAGTTTGCTTATTGCCAATACGGGATTTGACAGGAAGCAAAGCCCAATGTAGTAAAAAAAAGACTAAGCAATGAATCGCTTAGTTGGACCGTTTTAGACGTTAAAATTTTCACTAATGAATTTTTTTTCCCAATTGCAGTTTAATTTTTCTTTAAGAATAGATTATTATAAATCTATTTTTTGATTCTTGGACCCCGTTCATGGGAGATCATAGCATAGCATAGCATATTCGGCCTTATAATGTTCCCACTGCTGGGGCTCAGGCCTCCTCTATAGGAGAGGGAATGTGCCGTAATCCACCACGTGGGCCCAGTGCGGTTGGTGGATCTTTATTTAACTACGGTTAACATCTTGTTTTGAAATATCTATGGCCTTTTAAAACGCAAAATGGCATTTTCAATTGAGGCCAAGGTTTATGTGAAAATGACCCTGGGACGAAGTTAATGAAAGGAGCAGGGTAGCTTTTTAATCAGTAATAGTCTGACACTATCTCCCGCCCCACCCAAGGGCGGGATTTCTCATTTGATGATTTTACCTACCAAAAAAAAAGCCCACTATTAATGTTTTATTCGTCATACTTACTCTAAAAATATATGAAATGTCCACCATAGGATCTATTAGGTTTAAGCTAGAAGGTATTAAATGAGGAATCTCCATGTTGAAAAAACAAATCTCAGCTATGTTCTGAGAAAATTTCTTGTATTCCGTTTTGCAGACTTTTTTTTCCTCATCTGCCCATCCTGATTGTACATTATATCGTATTTTCTAAAAGGAAAGCAACAGGTCAGTAGAATGCCACCGAATTATAACATTATTAATTAATTAGATTTTTGTAAATTTCTACCTGTATCAAAATAACATTGATTTTTCGTATTCTTACTTTCTTCTCGTTAATAATTGTTATTTCGAAAGGAATAGTCTGTTTAGGCGCGAACGCTTTGTAGGTTTTAACACAAATTGTGAATTTTCCCGAATTTCGAAAAGTTTTCCGAAATTCGTTGAAAGAAGGCATCTGAAAAAAAAAACTTGTTATTATGATAAAAAAAACTTTTTCTCTAAACTGCTATTGCGAAATTACTGAAGATAATGGTGTTATTTCTAAATACCCACCAATAATTCTTCAATGTGATTTAAATTGATATTTCCTAAAACATTGAATGACGCCATTTTTCTAAGTTTATATGCGGGTTTGCTTTTTATTTTTACAGTGTAAATAACTTTGGCAATGGAACTTTCAAAAGACGAAGGTATATCTGCTGGCAAAGCAAAATGGAACGGATATTGGTGGATACCGGCCGGTAATGTGCTACCTGTAAAAAATTTTGTTAATTTTAGCGAGTGAAGAAAAATAGATGAAAAATAGAACGAGTGAAGAATAAGACTTCTCATTTCTAAAAATAGCGTACAAACATATTATTAAGGTCATCTTTAACCAAGTGATTAATTCCAAATGGCTTCAATGTTTTATGCCATTATTGGGAATTATTCACTCAACAGCGTGACGAGTGACAGGAGAGAATGGAAGAAAAAACGTGTTGCGCTGACCCCAAATAAAACGGGATAAGGGCAGGAAGATGATGATTCATAAACTGTAAGTTGGTAGATACTAAGTAATTCATGCTTGGGCATTCATTTAAGGATCGGGCGAAATTCAGCTAAGATATTATAATTTTTAAAAGAAAAGATATGATTACTCACTTTTAGCTCTTCTTTAACTTACCATTAGCATAATCTCTGAATATGTCGGTCATTAACAAGCTAAGGATTTTCTTCTTCTCGGAATAAATTTTTATGTACGGCATCGTAGGCATGGACCGGGTCCACGAAGCCTTGCAAGTCCCAGTAACTTTTAGATCAATACCTAAAACATATAAAAACAAAGCAATACTAAACCAAATCAAAATAATGCAATAGGTACCTACTAAAATAAACCAAAATGAAGCTACCGATTAACCGCTAACTTGAACTTAACGCTGAAAGATTTAATAAAAAATTACTTTGGAATTTCTGGTCATTCTTTAGTTCCAGTATCACTGTTCCAGTCACAATATCACCTGCATAAAAACTTCCAGTGGAATCACTATTAAAGTTAATCGTGCATGCCATAGCAAATCCAAATATTACTCAATAATATTATTATTCAATAAGTTTTACGTTCACTATAACAACAAAATAATTTACACGGCCTTCTACTTATAACATAATTATTACTATCGGCAACTTGATAACCCCGATATGATAACAATGATGACAGAAGATAATGACTCCCGAATCGGCGAAGATTAAGTAGCCGCAAAAATTGATTTAATGTCGAGGTAAGAGGAAAATTATAGTCGCACATACTTTCAATTGGGATTGATTGGGTTGTGATATTTAAGTAGCATTTTAATTAAAACATCCTTAAGTGCGTGATGAAAATGACAGCTGTTTCATTTAAAATGATTATTCATATTTTATTGTTCTAATCATTCTAGTCTAGTATAAGATGATAAGGTACCTATTGTCTGTTATTTGCGAACAATGCATAGACTTCAGAAATGTTAATCTCAATATGTAGTAGTCCCATATTAGACTTTATAGAATGTTGCTAAATAATGGTGCGGAAGATTATTAAAAAAGACCTTGCTTTGCCTCCAATCCAACCATAAAAAAACGTAATAAAGACAGTATGATAATATGGTACAAATAAAAAAAAAAACATACCGATTGCCAAATGTACCATGTGTACTGTCACTTCTACAATTTGGATCCAATTTTGGATATAATGATTATAATATTATTTTAATCCTAGTACTTTGATAAAATAATCAATTGTTCTGTTAGAGATAGAAGTTTCCGAACGAATTCCAATCAATGACAGTGACAGAAACAAAGGTGACAGCCAAGTGACATATTGCATTATTGAAAATCGGAATTTTGTTCGTGGTGATTTTTCCGATCGGTTCTTCGGCATGATTCGCATAATAACTGTTCGATCGTTTTGTTTGGTTGTGCATTACATATTTTCGTAAACAAATATTACGGATAAGTGCGTTATTCATTAGTTGGTTTCGTTTTATGCGTATTAAGTAAATTGCAAGAGGTTATGTTATGCCCTTTGCCTTTTGCCCAGGGTGAAAAGTGAGTATGTTTGATTTATTTCGTTATATCTCTGATGATTCTCTGTATATTTATGTGTTTTAGGATTTGTGGTATTACGCAATACGTAGCGACTTAATAGCACGAAAAGTGTTCGTAGAAAGCCATTTTTATGTCTGTCTTTGCAAACAAAATGATTACACGAATCATGTTTCGGTTTTTCTGCAAAGTCGCGAGTGTTGACCTCATTACCGACAAAACATATAAGTTCAAGTGATAGGTGTGTTCCAATATTATCACACATGTAGCTGACATCATGTAAAACTTGTAAATCAGCCTTTTTATCCAGCTTGTTTATTCTATGAATATAAAATACTATCGACAGTACAGTTTAATAGAGAATTTCTTGGTTGCAGATAAAGGTTGCTGCAATCAGTGATTACTGCTTATTCCAAGAAATTTCGTGTTATATGTATAACATAATAATAATATAATCTTCAGTATGGCTCCACACTTATTGTTAATCTCATATTGAACATTAGTTTAAACTTTTTTACGATTTTTTTTTTTATAAACATTTATACATATTTCATATGTTTTTAAATATTTCTTTACAAAAACATAATAAAAAGAATAAAACCATTTAAAATTTTTAAAAATTATACAGAGAAATATATTTATATTACTAGTCCATAAGACTCATCTTTAGACTGCAATGACTAGGCATTAGGCAGTAGGGAACATTGCCATATCATAAATAAAACCATTTAGAGTTACCGTTTAAGTATTTATGAATTAAGTCACAGTTTTTCTAGCTGCTATAATATACTGGATTATATGAAATTGTTTTTCTGGTCTTGGTATTATAGCTGTGTTTGGTTTATAACAATAAAAATGTTTACATGAAGATCAATTGAATCTATTGATCAATTGAGATATCAACATTGACTTAGAAGAAGCAAACAATAAACTGTTCTATTACCCGAGTGCAGGAAGCTGCAGGAAGCGTTATTAGCTCTATATGTTTAGAGTACTGCACTAGTAAATATGTGGTTTATGTTAAATACATACTTGATTCTAGAGTTGCAGACTCTTGCTCAATATACAAATATATTTATTACTTTAATCCATTATTTCTATGGCTACAATGCTGGTGTTAGTGCAAAACAAAAGAAACCAGCATAAAATTAAATAATAATAGTGGTATAGTATGTAGATCTTTTGTTGCTTTCTGTCTGTGTGTCATTTGACAATAATACTCAGTACTGAATTCTTTATTGAATTACATTACACACATTCGGTCACTAGGATGATGCCAATACATATTTCCCTCTGCTAGATGGTGTTTAGTTTTCCTACCAAAGTGTCAGGCACAATTATAACACTAGGAATATGGACAAATTAGATCAGGGTGATTCTTTGAAACCGAGAGGGTGTCTCATTCATTTGGCCTAGTTTTTTCTTTACAATTATCAAATATCAATTTTTATTTGCATATTCGTTTTCCCCAATCACGAGTTGTATCCAAGGCACTTATTTGTGCCTGATGAATGAGACATTGTCTCGGGTTCAAAATCTTACCTTTAAGTGGTAGGTAAAATATTTCCTAGTCACAAACATGGTTTCTGTTGGGCATAGCAATGACAATAAAAAGGATGAAAGGGATTTAAACTGTAACTTTTTATAAATACAAATTTATTTAACATCTATAACATCATACTAATAGTTTACTAAATAAATAGTTCTATTCTTGAACATTTCAAATTTTAGTAATATGATTTGCTATTACAAAAACAATTATTCAACAACCTATTTTATTCTTAGACTCAAACTTACTTTGGAACTTCTTCTGAAATGTGTCAAAAAAAAATACCACATGAAAAAACTTAAGGCTCGGTTCTACTCATTTTTACCTTTTTTAAACCTATGGAAATCCACAAATATAAAAGAGAACACTATATGGCCAAGGGCTTGGCAAAAATGAAAGCACAATATAAATTAGTTGTGCGAATCTGACCCTTTTTTATATAAAATAAAACCGCTGATTTGGGGCCGCGAAGACGACGTAATCCCGAGTGAAGTTCATAAAAAAAAAAACAGTGACTAGACCCGGCCCTTAATTGTGCAGTATAGATGTACTGCACAAGATGTAGGATGATTTTAGATTAGACTACCATCTCTGGAGAAGAAAAATATTACTGTGCTGACCCTAAGTCACAGTGAACTAGTGTCTTCCACTATTACAAGAGTTAGTCTTTTCCACTTATCACTAAAACATAATTATGTAATTTCTGACATATAAAGATGCAAGGCGAATCAAAGAATAGAAACAAATTAAAATACAATATTAAACTCAAAATCCTCAACTCTTTGAAAATAATTTATATAAGGTATTGTAGCAACATCTATGTCACAACATAGGAGCCAAATAACAAAATCCTGCATAGAGGCATCAGAGTTCTCCGTGTGATTTGAACATTTATGCATGTATCTATCTTTTTCAAGGTAATCACCACAGCCATGGACCCGAACATTTATGCTCTGGTTCTGGACACCTTGAACCGTGCCACCAGCCAGGACACGGAGGTGTTGAAGCCGGCTGAAAAAAAGCTGCAAGAATGGGAGGTGGAACCTGGCTTTTATTCTGTTCTCTTGGTAAGTTCTAGCTAATATTTTTATTCCTTTTAACAGTTCAGTGTAGGTCGTCAAATAAATCGCGTTAAGAGCTCGTGGTAGTATAGAAATAGAATAAAGCGTTGAAATAATTATATCGCCGGAGTTTCCTTGCGTGATCGAATCAGGAATGAAGATATCCGCAAGAGAACCAGGGTTGCCGACATAGCATGTAGAATCGCCAAGTGGCAATGGGCTGGGCACATTGCACGCAACAGATGCAACAGATGGATGGCGCGATGTCTTCTCGTCCAACATACTACAGTGGCTCAAGGCGAAAGTCTATGACCAGTGCGTGTTGCCAGTGATGACATATGGCTCTGAAACGTGGTCGCTTACAATGGGCCTCATAAGAAGACTCTAAAGTCACCCAAAGGGCAATGGAACGAGAACCAGGGTTGCCGACATAGCACGTAGAATTGCCAAACTTAAGTGGCAATGGGCTGGGCACATAGCACGCAGAACAGATGGCCGTTGGGGCCGAAAGGTTCTGGAGTGGCGGCCGCGTACCGAAAGACGCAGCGTTGGAAGGCCTCTTACAAGGTGGACTGATGATGTGGTCAGGGTCGCTGGAGTCCGATGGATGGGCGACGCTTGGGGGGGGCCTATATCCAACAGATGACGTCTTTTGGCTGAAATGAATTAATGAATGATGAATAATTATATCAACGAATGGGCCTTTGTAGCCTCTGCTAGTACAGACCAGTCATTTCAGTAGGAGTCTAGCTTGTTGCGCCATCAGCATCTAGGTCTGCCGCGATCTTATCTGTGGTTTAATTTGACCCATTCGGTTATACCTTTCGCCTATTTCTCAGGTATAAAAATAAAATTACAAACCTGTATAATTGTAACCATCTTTCACAGAATGTTCTATCAAACCATTCGATAGACGGCAATGTGCGATGGTTGGCAGTGATGTGCTTCAAGAATGGTGTGGACCGCTACTGGAGGAAGAACGCTCCCAATGCCATCACTGAAGAGGAGAAGATTAAGCTGAGGCAGGGGCTGCTTACCAGTAGTATCTTGAGTGAGCCTGTCGCTCAGATCGCTACGCAGCTTGCTGTCTTGATTTCAAAGATTGCTAGGTAAGTATTTAGCTCTGCATAAAATTCTGCTCTTTAAATTTTATTTCTCTTTTACATCTGCAATTTGGATGACCTTAAAAATGATATTATACACCGTTAAATTTTGGTCGTTTTAATCCCGCGGAGGGTCGATTAGGTACATGAAACCCTATCGATTTGTAAAGTTAAAAATTAAAAATAAAGTACTTTTTTTTTAAACTCGAATTAATTTACGTATGTACTAAAAAGAAGTTAATTTCGTACCCGAACCGAACCTCCACGGTATTAAAACGACCAAAATTTAACGGTGTATATGTGGTCACCTACTAGGTCTAGCAACTATTTTGAAAGAAAGAAAACTGTAGCGACATCTATGGTGCCACATAAGAACTTCGAACAAGAAATCCTGCATCGCGCAATCAAAGTTCTCCGCGCGATTTGAATATATACGACAGCCGTAATCATCTATCGGGCAACTGCCCACCAGACCTGAGACTCGCCTGGTCGGAGGATCCTCCCTTTCAAAGGAGGTTTGCGGGACTTTACTCTCTGTTCCGCATACCTCTAAAAAACCATCGATTTGAAAAGAAGAAGAAGCTCTTTAAAAACGCCTATCTGTGAATCCCAGTCTCCAAAAGCTTGATACTTATTGGCTATCCCGTAATAATTGTTAAAATGAATGTGATTGGTTAGTTTCATGCTCTATCAAGAAGCTGATGTTTTTGTCGTTATTGTGGTTAATTTATTGTAAAAATCATTAATGAACAATTGAAATTGAAGGTAGTGATTAGTAGAACATAATAGTTAACAGTCATGTTAATTGACATGGCTAATACATATTTGGCTCATTAGGCGCCATTTTGAACTACTCATTTAGATGTAAATATGCTGCTTCTGATAATAGCTTCAAGAAATCTGCCCCCGATAGTAAAAAAGACGCATCTAACATTTTTTCCGGATTTGAGTTAAAAATACAGGCAGAATCGCCTTTTTTTTCTGATTCCGGAAATGTATATAACTCAAATCCGGAAAAAATGTTAGATGCGTCTTTTTTACTATCGGGGGCAGAAATGTGAAGACTGCATCAAAATTGGTTATAAAATGAAGCAATGTAATCCAAATACTTGTTTGAGGTAGAGTGGGCATAATATCTCGCTATCTCTTTTCTACGCGCGTAACCTAAGGGTGGTGACGTCACATTGTGGTTTGTGCATCCTTTTTCTGTTAGTTGACAGGTTCCCTTACCACCAGATTGCGATTTTGAATGAAGTAATTTTTTGATAAAAGCAATAAAAGAAAGAATTTAGCCAAGTGCCCAATTGCTGTTTAACAAAACGAAACATTATCTTATACAACTTTTTGTTTTCTGGCTACCAGGTTGGATTGCCCCACAAGCTGGCCAGACCTAGTGCCAGAGTTGATGGGTGCACTAAAAGCACCTCAGCCTCTGGTACAACACCGGTCTCTCCTTATCTTCCATCATGTCGTAAAAGCATTGGCTTCTAAAAGACTCGTTGGTGATCGACGCACATTCCAGGTTAGTATCTTTGGGATTCTTTTTGCAGTATGCATCTATGACGCCACATAAGAAGTAAAATTCAAAATCCATTGTATAATTGATTAATTCATTGTGTAATGTATTGAATGTATTGAAGTTGTCCGTGCGATTAGAATGTTGTATACGTCAGTAAGTCGCCTGAAATCAACTATCAGGCATTTGCCGGTTCCAAACATTTTTTTAGATTGGGGCCAATGAAGTATTACGTAAGCACTACAGGGGGGGTGGGGGCCTTTGCTTTGTTTATTTTTGATGGCATGGGGAATGGGGGGTCTGAATGGTGATTACGTCGTCAGTAAGTGATCACTGAGTAGCAAACATCCAATATCATTGACCTAACAATTAAACGTTAGCCTCTACCATCCACAGGAGTTAACAAATACAGTATATTCCTTCATCCTAACCCTTTGGCATGAAAACACGGAAGTGTTCCTTCGTCACATCCAAGAGGGGGCTGCCACAGAACTGATTACCGAACACCTAGAGAAGGCACTCCTCTGCCTGAGGATATTGAGGAAGCTGACTGTCTTCGGGTTCAAGAAGGCACACGAGAGTCAGGACGCTATGGCGTTCTTGAATGTCGTGTTTGACAGAGCTAAGACTAGTTTGGAATGCAGTGAGTATAAAACTTGTTTACAATATCAGATGTCTACTGTTGGACCTAGGCCTTTCGGCCAAGTGTCGCCACAATGAACTGTTCTGTGTGTCTCGCAACCGGCGACTCTCACCAGGTCAACGGGTTGAATATAGCACGGAAAAATTAAATAAATGAAGCTTCAAAGTCATTCCACTCTAAATAATTCACATTTAAAATAAATAAAAAATATGTACATAATTATATGCAGAAGATTTTGATATGTAATTACAGTCAATTTATTTATTAATGACTACATTAATTAGTAATCAGTTAGGGCGCATCTATTTATTAAATGTAACAAAAATAAAGTGATATCACATAAAAATAATTACATAAGGAACTTTTAAGTGGCAAATATGTAAATGGTTACTATTATATAAATATCGAACTAAGACAAGTAAAAAGTAGGCCATGTTTGAGCTGACTTTCGTCGCTATTTGGTGGGTAATTCATCGTTTTTAGATGGCCGACCTTTAGCTGTATAATAATGCCAGAAGACATAGACACCTATTGTATTTTCTTTTTACTTTGTTACCATTTAACCATCTTACCGAAACAATAAAAAATTCTTCCAGGAAAACTACTAAAAGGTAGAGGCATATACCCGCTGGAGCTCTGCGAAAAATTCATAATCCACTTGACCAAAGTGGCTCTTGGGGTGCTGTGTGCCCAGCCGTTCTCCTATGTGCCTCTAATCAGGCCTTCCTTGGAATTCGCTCTGTACTACTGCTTTACTGAGCAGGGTATGGCGTTGATCTATGAAAGGTTCACGATACAGTGCCTGAATATTGTGAAGGGAATCCTCCAATGTGTGGAGTATAAGCCGCCGAAAGGAATGGATCAGGTGAAGGAGCCGTGTAAGTATTACAGTTAGATTTTCTGTTCCTAACCGTTCATCATCATCATGTTTTAGCTGAAACACGTCCACTATATAGTCCATAATCAGAAATCAGAAATCAGAAGCGTTTATTTCAAATAGACCAATTACAGGCACTTTTGAATTGTCAAAATGTCGGTCAGTCCAAAAAAAAAAAAGTGAAGCTAAATTGCACATAGAGCTCCCCAAGTTTAGCCACAACGACCGGTCTTGTGTATCAAGCATTCATTGCATTTTTGCGACTCATTAGGTCATCGGTCCACCTTGTGGCCTTCCATCACTGCGTCTTCTGAAGCGCGGTTGCAGAATCAGAACTTTTTAGTCCAATCGACCATATATTCTAGGAGCAATGTGCCCTGTCACTGCCATTCAAGTTTGGCGATTCTTCGCTTTTGGCTATGTTGCTGACCTTGGTTCTCCTGCGGATATCTTCATTCCTAATGCCATCACGCAAGGAAACTCATAACATTTATATTGTTGCAATATAGTCCATAGTTCATTGGTTATGCAGGGTTTACTGGACTATGTTGTAATTTTTCAACCCCATTAAATGCCGAAATTGGCTACAAGGCCAAAGTCAGTTGCCACCATATATGTGTCTATTTCCGAATATATCCAAATATGGCATCAGCAATAAAAATACACCCTAGGTGCCAGCATGCGTACATATAAGTATAATTACGTGGATTCGGCATTTTTGAAATTTAATCGCCTCACACACTTCCTCGTTTCGTATAGATATCCTACGTATATACCCGTAGCCGCGTCCTGCATAGAAAGCATATATGGATATGTCCGTATCCGTAAATATCCGTTTTTTTCTGTTTGGTTTTCAAAAGTTTCTAATTTACTATGATCTGATTGGTCAAGGGTCGTGGCTTGATGAGTGACAACGATGTCGTCGCTATTTTTTTAACGTGAATATGCTACAGAATATGCTATGCCTTTATCGTCACTTAAATGACGATAAAGGCCTTCGATGCGAATTTTCTGCTACATGAGATCTATTATTGACAACTCACTCTCACTCTCACTAAGTGCTGGTGTCCTAGTATTTTTAAACGGAATCTTAAGAGTTTTGCTAACTTTTTGTCACATGATATGTAATTATGTATTATTCACTACTTCTTACAAGGCGCTGGTGCTCTAGTACTTTTAAATAGAGCCTGAGAACTTAACTTTTATTCTATCTCTTGTAGTAACTCTTCAAGCTCACCAAGTGAAGATGGAAGTCCTCGACGCGAACACTCTTTGCCACATGTGTCGACACCTGGTTTCTCACTACTTCCTACTAAGTGCTGATGACCTGGCACTTTGGGATGCTGAACCGGAGAGCTTTGCTACTGATGAAGCCGGAGAATCTTGGAAGTATAGCTTGAGGGTGAGTGTTTTCATGGTTTGACTGATATAATAAGAAACTAACAGTCTTTGAACTAGCTTTTACGTGCGGCTTTTTTCCACCTGACAAATAGTCGGAAGTTATCCTACGGGAATGTACAGCCAGCAACGCCCTTACAGCCTCTAGATGTCTAGTAACAGGTGACGCATATCTGTCAACACATATGGCTTATAGATCTGATGCAGGTCGCCACAGAACAATTTCCAAATAGTTTCAACCACTTCTGTTAGCCGGAAAAACGTCCGCGATAGTTAATAAAAAAAATAAGTCCTCACGTATAGGTATTATATTACATTAATAATAAATGTATGGTGTGTGTAAGCACAAAAACAAAAAAGCTTCACATTTAAGAAAGATACAGCATAAATTCTTTTTGCATCTATTCACCTTAATGAATTAAACCTACTTGAAAAATTTGAGGTTCAAGCACCTTCTGGCCGAGTTCACACTAATTGTGAATGGATCCAAATCATACTCCTTACACAAGTCATTGAAATTACTGCTTGCACACATGATATAACTGTAATTTGAAGACGTGTGAGGAACACGTAAGAGTGGATTAAAACGAAATGTTTTGTTTGGTATTATTAATTTTCAGCAAGAATAGACAGTCTGCAATTCTATGTCGATCTACCAGTGGTAACAGATGATACTTCCTACAGAGTCCGCGATAATCAGTTGATTATTACAAAAAATATCGATACTTTCGTGATATATGTAAAGCTATCTCATCCCCAGTGTGCCATAGTGACCTTGGTCGGGCCAATCAAAACGCAGTACCCCGCTCCCTCGCACCTTAGCTAGTTGACAGAATTATTTTCGTGCGTTAGATCAAGCGTGAGGCGTCTAGAGGCTGTAATGTCGATAACTGCCAAAATAAAAATATATTCTAATCATTATGTAACTTTTCCTACTCTTGGTGAAGCGAGACGGCCTTTTGCCTCGTCTTTTATACCGTGTACATCGAAGGACTAGAAAAGTTTGTCTGCTGCCGTCTTCCCGTCCGGTTATAATTTAGGTGTCTTCAAGGCTAGAGTGAATGATAGGCTTGCTTTTTGTACATTTTTGACTTTTTTTTTTTAATATTTAATAAACTAGTGCACCTCACCATCAACGGTGGGTATCATATCAATTAAAAAAAAAAAGAGGGAGAGACGAACTTTCAATAACCAAAATCCACGCTTCTTTCGAAAAATCTCGCTGACTTGGGTAGATTAAATGTTAAGCTTTCTTTTAAACAAAGACACACGCATAGAGACAATATTGTAATCTTTTCAAATAGCCCGAACAAATACGATATCTTTTCATTGCAGCCTTGCACAGAAGCGTTATTCATGGAACTGTTCCAATTCCGGAACGTACTAGCTCCGGAACTGGTACGATTACTAGCGACCCTACAAACGCAACAGATATCGCCGGACGATCTGCCAGGTATACTGAAGAAGGATGCTGTTTATAACGCCGTTGGACTGGCTGCCTTTGATTTGTATGATGATGTGAGTATCATTTGTATTTAGGTTGTAATTCGCTGGTTTTATCAATATATCAATCATCCAGTCATCCAGTCATAAATTAACATACATAGCAAAAGTAAAATACGAAACAGATTTGATAGAGCTGAGTTACCTTTCTTTATTTTTTTGTTGAGTTGGTAAGTCTAATGACAAAAGAAAAAAGAAAGAAAGTTACAGGACAGTTTATTTACGCAAAATGACGCATCCTTAAAAGACTATGTTTGCTGGCTAGCAGCAAACATAGTCATTGCATAGGAAACATATTGTCACATAGCGTCACATCCGCGCAAACCGGTCGACGCTCAGCATAAAGCTGCGTCCTCATCATGCATAATGCGATGAGCTCACAGCGCTGGTTTTCAGCATTGGCCGGTGTCGACGCAAAGATGCCCCCCGCTATAATATTTCATTAGAAAGTTAGACATTTAAACAAACCGTTTTTACTATTCGTCCAGCCGATTTTAATTTCTATCCCGTAGATATAAGAATGGCATTAAAAGAACAATGTTTACAACATCAACTATTTACTGCAGCTGCCATTTGTCATGTCACCAACATAATAAAAGTCAAAATCGATTGAACGGACAGCAATGTCCTTTAGTGGTGTTTTGCATTGTAGGGCCCCCGTCACTCTCTCAAACAATCACGTAGCTCGTGCTGAGTTAAGCGTGGACCAGATGGTTGCAAACTAGCGTTCCAACTGTAGCGACATCTATGGCATCACATAAGAACTAATCCTGCATCGCGCAATTAAAGTTCTCCGTGCGATTTGAACTATAAAACAGCCCGAAAACAACTATCAACTGCCCAAGTTGCCCACCAGACAACACCCGGTCGGGGGATCCTCCCCTTTCAACGGAGGTTTGCGAGACTTTATCTCTGTGGAGCGTACCTTCAAACAACCAAGCGCACCTTGATTGGAACTTGGTTTGTGAGCGACTATATGAATGTAAACCACGCGCCAACACGTTCGCAAATCATTCACTGCAATTTGGGAAAACGCGCCTCCATGCCAAGGGCGTTGAAGGTCATGGATTACAACTGCTGTCTACATGGATTGAAACTAGCAGGGTCACCTCTTTTGGGATGTTAGTTTGCAACTGTTTGTCAAATATTTACTTTCAGAATGATATGAAAATATAAGTTCTCGATTGTACACAGCCACTTCCCAACTACCCCCATAATTCTGATTCCTTTTTTCCCAGGTTGACTTCGACGAATGGTTCACGAATGTACTGAGTCAAGAATTAAAGATCAAAGACAACAACTATAGAATAATTCGAAGAAGAGTTTGTCAACTTATCGGTAAGTATTTTTATCAAAAAAAATCTTCTTTTACCAAGAGACGAAAAAACCTTATGTATTATAAAATTTTCGTTGTTCATGTCAGGTCAATGGTGCGGTGTTCGCGCATCCCAGTCCCTCCGACCAGCAATGTATGCGTCGTTGCTAGAACCTCTCAGTAGAGCAGACGAAGACGCAGCCGTGAAGTTAGCAGCGGCCGAAGCCTTGAGGAGCACTATTGATGACTTCAATTTTGACGTGGAACAGTTCGCGCCGTTCGCTCCGCATGCGATCGCTGCGCTTTATGAACTCCTGGTACGTAGTAATTACTATTGTCTTATATTGTAGTTGTATGAGTTTTTGGTTTTTTATTTTTTTTAAGAGTTTATTTACAGTTCTATTTACTCATAAATCCTGTAAATAATGTCAAATCATAAAAATTAACGAGTGGTGACTGTCCTGTATTTTGGCTAAAAAATGTTGCGCAACATATCCCTTGTGTTTTATAAACTCCTGGTAGTCAGTTGATTTAACGATTTATTCAACTATAAATAAATTAGGTAAACAAGAACTTAAAACTTGTACTTCTATACTAATAATATTAAGCTGAAAAGCTTTTTTTTTTTGAACACGCTAATCTCAGGAACTTCTAGTTTAAATTGAAAAAATATATTAGTGGTGGATAGTGCGTTTATCGAGGAAGGCTATATGCACATCACACTACATCTCATGGCAGTGGAGCAGTAACCAAAGACGTGGGTAAACCCGCGGGGGCGGCTTCATTCATAAGTTTGTTCTTGCAGGTGGAATCCGAAGAATGCGACACGAAGATGCACGTGCTGCACGTAGTGTCGTACGTGATGGAGCGCTGCGGCGCCCGCGTGGCGCGCGGCGGCGGCGCGGGCGCGCTGTTCGCGTACCTGCCGCAGCTGTGGGCGCACGCGGCGCAGGCGGCGCACAACATGCTGCGCGCCGCGGCCCTGGCTGCGCTCGTGCATCTGCTGAAGGTCAGTGTCATCCTCATCCACATACCGACTTCACCCAAGGCTCGGCATAAACCTCTCACATTTCTCGTGCCGCTATCATCTAGGTCCTAGCCGCGATACCAAAATTATTATTATGAAATTAATATACTCACCAGGAAACATTTCCACGCAATAGGCATCATTGACAGTCCGAAAGGTCAGTATGCACTTCTTAAGTGCACAGACGTCACTGATGTCGGCTTAAGTACCTTACGACGATGACCGAATTCGTCCGAGAGGCCGCGAATAAACTGAGAGTTCTAATCCGTTTCTAAACAGAGGTAGGCTGGTTGGATACTGCTACGCTTCACGTATAGACGTTAGACGACATATTAGTTCTTTCTCTTTCGTATATTCGTACATTTTAATAAGTTGTCTCGTTACTTACTAAAGAATCAAGAAAAACGACTGTTCATCCGTTTTTTTTTCAATAGGTTCTAGAATAGTATTGTTGCAAATATTCTATTTACGGTTCGTGATAATCAGTAGCTGGAATTGTACAGTAGCTGCCACATCTAATCGAATGTCTCATCCGCAGGCACTAGGCGAATGTCCACCTAACATCCGACCCTGGATTCTAAGCGTGGTGAATGAATCTACCAAGCTCACAGAGCCGGCGCACGTGTACCTGCTGGAGGACGCGCTGGAGCTGTGGCTCGCCGTGCTCGAGACCTCGCAGGCGGCCGACCCCGCCACCTTGCAGCTCGCTGAGAATCTCTACCCGATACTAGGTAAGCAGCAATAACGTACACGTCTGTTCTTAGTAGCACAGCATAATTTTCGCTCCCCGCGCTCGAGATCTCGCAGTTTGATGACCTGGTAATAATAATAACTCATTGGTCAGATCATACAAAACATTATTGTTAGTAAAGATATACACAATTTAAACATCATTAGTGGTATTACCTAATATATCACTGTCAATTAATAAATACATTCTATAACCATGTCAAAATCGATAATACTAATAAATAAATCTAAGTAACTTAAATGTAATGTTAATTATTTATTTTTTGTTTTAAATTTTTCCCAAAAAAGGAAAGTGCTTTTTAGTAGAAAAGAGAGAATGTTTATAAAAAAATCAGTTTCATGATTGTGATTTTATTGTATTTGTGTATCCTTTGTTGGATATCTCTAATATTCATGCATTTGGTACTAAAAAGATTGGTATGATCTTGTTTCTGTGAAGAGTCACACTACTCTCGAGTCTCTTTACTAAATCCGGAATGATAAAAAAGTTAGTTCCACGACTGGACAAGGTCATCAACTAAACTACAAACTCTTTTCCAGAACAATCCTCCGAGCACCTCCGGATAGTAGTCTACATAATGCAAGCTTACACCCTCCTCTGTCCTGAGGAGTTCCTCTCAGGCCCCGGTGGCAAGTGCATGGCGCTCCTCGAGGACATGCTGAGTGACATGAGGACCGAAGGAGTTATCACTGTGCTGAAAATGGCAGAAATCTGCATCAGTGTGACCTTCCCTGAGAGGAACGCGTTCTTGGGAGTTAAGGTCATTTGGCCTATTCTTATTAGGGTTATACAGTGAGTATACATTTGAGCTTTAAGAAATATGTTCAGCTGATTAAAATGCGTCAGATTATATTAAAAAAACTGGTCAAGTGCGAGTCGGCGAGTCGGTAAATAATTCAATTTTCGATTTGAGTCTTAGAATCGCAGAAATTGTTTCTATTTTGTGACATAACTACACAATCTCACTTTTTCTATACTTGTGTTATGACGCCTTGCTTCATGTTGAACAGGATTTTAGGTCAACGGGAAGTACTTTATAGGTTTTTATTTTCTAGCGAGTGCCAAAATTTGCGTCTGAACGTAGCATAAACGGCCTTATCTTCAGGTTTAGTCGTTTTTAAGTTTATAGAGTTCATCTATTACGCGGAAAATAAGTTGAACCCGTTGCTATGGTTACTCGCAGCCCCCCACTTCGATTGAGACCTGAAAATTGGCTACTGCGCATTCAAGATGGACATTAAGTACGCTATTTCTCTGCTTTTATATATATTATCTATATCTAAATGTATATATATTATATTGCTTGTATTATATGTATTTTATTAGTTATGTATTGTATATATATGTAAATAGTAGGTACACCATAAACTACCTGAGTATCTTTTTCTCCTTCTCTGTGTAATCCATCCAAAGGTTGTCTGTAAGAGATCGCTTTTAGTGATAAGACCGCCCATTGTGACAACCTATTAATTTTAAGTTCTTTATGTAATTTTATTTTTGGTGTACAATAAAGAATACATCTATCTATCTATCTATTCGACCGCCATGATGGCTCAACTTGTGTGTCGAGGATTAGATAAAACCAACTTTTTAGTATATGCAAAACCCAAAACACGGGTCTAGCATTTTTAATCTGTGTAAAGAATCTGTGTACGTTATAAGTATGTTAAGTTTCCTGGTTGTCAACATAAACACATGATCACTGGGCCATCCGGGCGACTGAGGAGTTGTTTTGTTACCGCACGCAGTTATGCTCTGGCGTCTAATGCCCGCAATAACCTGCCGTGAGCTGTATTGTATTTAGTCTCGGACGTGTCCAACTTGTGACCTTTTTTAAATATTTTTGGAAAAAAATATAACATGGTTTAAAAATTATTGGAATCGATTCAGTTACTGATTCTGAACAAACTATATTCAGGTTTCGCATATACTAAAAACAATGTTGTAGATCTATACACGTCTTGGGGATTTCGTTCCTTTGTCATTGTAAATTTTCTTTCACAGCTGCCTTCTCGAAGGCGATGATCTCCCAATGGTCCTCTCGGTCCAGCTCTGCGTGGTGTCCCGCGTGATCCTGCTATCCACGGACCTGTTCTACAAGGCCATACAGGAGGCTTCCAATGGAGTCGCCGAGTACGACTCCGACCCTGCCAAGTTACTGACTAGGTTCCTTCACGTCTGGACTGAGAAGATGAACTTGGTGACGCAAGTTGAAAGGTGGAAGGTTGTTGGTGAGTACTTCTTTGTTTTCGTCATTTTCAACTGTGTAAGGGTAACTTAACCATGTCATTAAAGCTTCGTTCAGGTCATATGCCTTTTAATAAATTCGGTTTTGTGATGAATAAGTTAACATCACCTGTTTGCACTACATATGACGAAGACGAAAACTCGATATCATATTTTGATGAGATGTGTCCAGAATTAATCCCTCGGAACACAAATTGGTGCGCATAACATTAAACACGTAGACTGTGGCCTACTTTTGACGGACGCGTAGCTTCTTAGACGCGTATGCCTGCCCACATACATATGTAAGCTGTGGTTTAATAATATGTCATATCATTAGGGTTGCCATAACTTCTCGGAAACCAATACGGGACGTTTCCCCTTCCGATACCTAAAACTCAATCATACATAACACATTTAACGCCGACATGGGGCTTTTCAACTACACAAACTTAGATAACACAGCACGCACGTGTATCTATCTACATAGCGAGAGGAAACAAACTACATATATGTTTTCTAACAGATACATAAAAAGTGTAAAATAAATCAAACAAAAAATTCTAAATTATTGAAGCGATCCGCTCGCCCCCTCTCACGCGCGCGTCCGCCGCCGGGCGCCGCGCCACTCACCATTATTTTCATTTTGTCGAAATACGGGACGGGATGATCAAATACGGTGACAATCCCGTATATACGGGACGAATGGCAACCCTATATATCAAGCGTGTTATGACGAATACCCGTCTATGAAGCTACGCATCCGTAGATAGTAGATCTAACTCTTATCTCGCTCAATCACATCTTTAATCCGTTCGGTATTAAAGCGGTGGAGGTCGCTTTGATTTTGAGATTCGTTTATTGAGTTGCCGGTATTAGCACGTAGTCTGAAAGTTTTTGAGTCATCCTAATCTTATTTATTTTTTTTTTTTTTATTTCGCGCGTTTTTGTGACGCCACATTTTGGTCCGATTAGACCATAGTCATGGCGAGCGCGTATAATTAAACTTTCAGACGGCCCATTTTTTACCATTGAAATCTATGGTTACAGGTCTTGGTTTAGCAGCTCTGCTTACAACACAGAACGCTACAGTGTTACAGCGATTCCCTGCGATACTTCTGAATTTAGCAGAAGTGTTGAATGATGTCATGAAGGCGGAAGACAACGGCGCATATATTGAGTAAGTGTTTTTTCATATTGACGGACTCACTTTTGACCACTAGGTTGGTGACGGTGGGGCATGCATGCATAAATGCATTCTCTTCTGGCTTATGGCTTAAAGACAAGTTTGCAGCTAGAGAATCTAAAAAGTGTAATAATTTGGAAATTTTTGAACGAAATAAAAAATCGGACATTGCTAGCTACACAAAAAAAAGTCGTAGTCACACGTTATTTTAAATACAGTTGGTACCTTTGTAACGTGTGACTACGGCTTTTCTTTTCGTTTTATTCTGGTTTTTCCAGTTACTTTGTTTATTTCAGCATCCTGAAAATCTTGTTTCATACTTTTTTAGCGTCGTTGTTTTTTGTCGTAGTCGGGTTTTAGTATTTTGTGTTTTGTGTGAAGTACAAACTGCCGAACCAGTATGAAATCATCCACTCGGTGCGCATACGTACACATTTTTTGTGTCCAGTTGCTTCCACTTAACACATACTCATGATGATCAAAAAGTGTTCGATATCGCTACATCCACCGACACCGAACACTTTTTGATAGCGCTGCGCAAACGGACGTTTACGCCCTGCCTATCACAGGCTTTTAAGCGTTTTGGCCTCGCGTCTATCGGTTTACGCAATGTCACCATTTTTATGCATACTTTGATATATTTATGCAATTTAATTTTAATTTTGAATAAGTACATAGGTATACATTTGTTTTAAATAGATAAGTTTCTATTTATCAAAGGGATGCATTGAGATGTAAGCGGCCTGAATTTCACAATCAGTTTAAAAATATAATTTACACAAACAATAAAATAAACTTATTTTCAAACTGGTTATCCGGTTAACCGGGCTTTTTTTTGGGAAACCCGAAATAAAACCGGGTTTTAATTTTGGCCAGGTTTGCATTCCCTAGTTATGGAGCAGAGAGCTGCACTAACAAATTTGCACGTGTGTCAAACGACGTTTTTGACTACACGCGCGCCTCTTGGGGGACTGGGCACACATGGACTTGTGTGGCCGTGCGCCCACTACACACACTCCCTAGCGTCACTGGAGCGCCTCGCTCGTAACTTGATGTAGTGAGCGCATATCCATACAAGTCCATATAAAGAATACTAGACGCAGGAGGCGAGGCGATGCTGAGAGGGTTCCGGGTGGCTCTAATGAGCTGTGACCTTTAAGTGTAAAGACCTTAAAGTTATTAAAAAAAAACGGGCTTTTGCAAGCGATTTCTCCCGCGTGAAAGTGGAAAATAATCTCAAGGGTACGCGTACTTCCGGGCTACAAAGTAAATAGTGTGCTATTCTAAGATTTGGTCTACGTGTGTACCAAATTTCATCCAATTCCATTCAACAGTTTTAGCGTGAAGGAGTAACAATCATACACACTCAAAAACTTTTGCTTTTATCATTGTGAACGACCACGTTTCGGAGCCATATGTTATTACTGACAACATGCATACACACACGATTAATTTAATAGTAAAGCATAATCAGCCCACTGTTCCCACTGTTGGGATTGTTGACTCTAGAAGCCCTCTCCTAAGATATGGACATGCCCTAATGCGCTATTATCCATCACGCGGGCTCGGTGCGGGTTTTTGTGTTTCACATGTCTTTCAAAGTTTTGGTTCTAAGACATCTCGGTTTTCTCACGATATTTTCCTTCACCGTTTAGAAAGCATTAGTGATGAAATCAATACAAAGTAAAATAAATAGAGTAACACATCTGACTGAGCACCTATATCACATCTGACAGGGTACCCACGAGGTACCTACGACTCGACGGGGCCATCATGACTGGGCCCGCGCCTTCGGTGGCCAGGGATCTCTCTGTGACTTCTTACACCCAGCTGGGGCGTGAAGATATCAGTTTCCTCACGGGTGCAATTTCCTCCTTCGCTTTGCAGGAGGCGACCGCTTCCAATTCCCTCTCGCTCCGAATCATGGCTTAAACCAGGGCGCGGCATGAGAAGTTGCTACTGCTGATCGCCTACATGAGGGCAGCACGGTGTTTCGTCCAAGTGGGGCACATTTCCACCGTGTGGTCTGGGTGGTTCACAATGGTGACATCTGGGCGTTTCTTCCGCTATCCTTTTATAGCAGTCTCCAGTACATACTTCTCCTAATTATTCAAGAGGACTGTAGTTGTAGTAGTTTGAAGTTCTGTGTGTAATGTCCTGTTTACTTCCAGTGGTCTGCTGGCCCCTCCAGGGTCTCGACCCCCGTCTCCCCTGGAAGGGCGCGGCGGCGCGGCGCGCTGGGGCGAGGCGGGCGGCGGCGCGGGCGACTCGCCGCACGAGCTGCGGCGCCGCAGCCTGGTGGCCACGCACCCCGCGCATACTATCGACCTTAGAGCCGTGACTCATCACCAGGTAGGGGCTACTATATGTATACGTACTATAGGGGGCAGCAGCGCGGCACGTTGGTGCGAGTTCTAAGACCAGATAGCGATAACACTTGCTATGTTGTGTATTCATAAAAAATCTTCTAATCGCGTTAAGAAAATAGTGAGTCATCAGTGCAATTGCAAAGTAAAGATGTATGCATTGTATCCATACTGTAATAAAAATTTAACTACAGTATTAAAGAACACTTTTATTATACAGTATTTTCTAATATAATTAATAAGTAGTTATTTTAACATTTCATCAGAATATAAAACTGTTAAATTTCAATTAAATGAAAATAAATGCCAAAATTCACGCCCGTACTGTCTGAAGGGCTTGCTTTATTTGATCAATGTTAACACGGCTGCTAATTTACTATAATCAATTAGTCAAGGGGCATGGCTAAGCTAAGTGACAATGATGGATCACTATTTTCTTAACGTGAATGCACTATAGTTGTTGTGTCCAAACAAATTTAGCACACGATCAGCGACTAACTAGTAATATACTTACTAAGCAGCCGTTTTGTCATAGAATTGCAATATACGAGAAAGTTTCTATAATATTTTATTTATTGTAGTATTTTTTTTCTTTATTGATTTAGGAATAAAAAAGCATTATAAAAACTGAACAGAAGTTTTTATAATGCGGCTGTTTTCTGTTCAGAGTTATAAGTAGCATCATATTGAACAGTTGACCTTTTCTTAAATTAATTTGAGGTCGGCAAGACTTCTAAAGATGCCAAACCATTACCAAAATGCAACTCCAACTGAAACACAAAAAATAATCAAGAAAACCTAATTTCAGTTGGAAACTCTCAAGAACCAGGTGGGACCAGAAACCTTCGAGCGATTAATACAATCAACGGATCAAGAAACGCTGCAACAAATAAGAGAATACATACCGCTCTGAATGTAACATACGCTTATAAAATTATTGTATCTATAGTAGAATTTGCGTCGTGTAACTTTGCCGTTCTGAAGTGAGGTACAAATGACTGCGCAAAAGTAACTGTCCACATGGTGAAAGTATGGTCGACGTTCAACGACTTTTTTATTTTGTACTTTAATTTAAAAGTATATTTATATTCATTTTACTGTTAATTCTCGCTAAATACTCTCCAGCGTTTGATGGTATATTAACAGTTCGTACATGTTATTGGCAAAATTGTGGTGTCTCTTCCACAAAGGCAATTAATGAAGAGTTGAAGTTGAAGTTGACTTCTATGACACTATATTTTTGACGTGACTGACCAGTCACTTGACATCAAAAGTTGAAGTTGAAGTTGAAGTTGACATATCTGACGTGTGTTTTACCTAGGGTTGCCAACTCTTGAAAGGACCAACCCGGGAGAATCTGAAGAAATAGAGAGGGAAAAAAAAAACTCAATCATAATTATATTAATTTTTAAATTTATAGAGCAGCATCTAATATGTATTTGCCGGTTTTTTAACACAAAATTATAAAAGTTTCTACATGTAAAATCGAAGTTTGTTAGTATTAGTACGTTCGCAAGTTTACTGCGACTGATATTTGTATTGAAACACGCTCGTAACTTGCAAGTGTGGTAAGACCATCAAATTATAACAAAAACGGGAGAAATTATTGCATCCCGGGAGGTCGAGAGGTTTACCATTAGTACCGGAATCTCCTGGGCAATCCGGGAGGGTTGGGAACCTTTAAAACAGTAGTTCCATGTACTATACGCACGGGAAAACTTGGTCATTGCTGTGGAAATGGTCGAAAAAGTTACCGTGGCTAGAGTGCAAAGGAGAACTGGAGGAACACCGTAGGTTTTAGTCAGTAAAACTCTGACGCGCCGTCTCGCTTCACCCAGAGAGAAAGAAGATATTTTTCGATATCCTTCCTCAAAAACGGGAAAGCTTGGTTTCAACACGGCGAAGTTACATGAAGCAAACTTGTACTGGTGGTGTTAGAATGAATGACGAAGTACTATAGAGTAAAGAATGGTTCTATGCCGAGCCATTGGCACTTAATAGCTCATGGTACGGACAGAAACACATTGGAGAGTGACCCGAGAGTGTAGTTACTTTTGACGTACATTTTGAAACTTCAAGAGTCACCAGGCTCAGTCAAATTGGGTCGAAGTTTCAATTTAATTTCGAAAAGAGAAGGACATTACGTTATATTTTCCGAATACTGGTCAAATACAGGCGAAACCCGCTCGAGATACAATATTGAATTGCATGCGATCGATTGTCATGTACGAATAATCGCATGTCAGGCTAGTCGATAATTGCGGTGCAAACTAATTTCGCTGCGAATTTCGCTTGAGTTTCGCCAGAAATCGTGATGTATTAGTTCAGTCTTAAGTCCGCATTCTAACACCAAAAGTAATGATTTATAATGATTGTAACTATGCTTTTCTATTCCATCGTGTCGTAAACATTGACTAGCCAGAGCTACTGTTTATATTTGTACATTTTGTAACACTTATTTTAATGTATTTAAAGTCGAATTTCGCTTGTATATGTCAACGAATATGTGCTCTTTGTATCGAATAGTTTTGGCTTTTAATTGTGGTATTCGATTTGATGTTGAATGACATTTGACTGTTGTCTGACCTCTCGTTCACACATGGTATGTGTAAACGAGAGACAAAATTATACTTCGAATGAGGTTTCATTAGCCTACTTTGATTTTATCATAAGAATGAGAACGTTTTTGTTGAGTTATTTGAAAAAGCTTACAGAAATTACGTTTTGAATTTTATAAGAAAAATACCATATACTTAAAAAGTTAATAAGAAAACAAAGCTATGTGTGAAATCAAAATAATATGTGAAAATACTTTATTTTTAAAGTAATAAGATTAGTTTTTTTATAACTCGTTTACAATATGTATGTTTTATTTTATTCTTTTATTTTCGCAGTTTCCGATAAGCCTTATAATAAATATTTGATTATGAATGTGTATATGTGATATAATTACTATTTCCTATACTATAGCTTTAATATAGGAGATGTCTTATACTGGTATTCTGTGTTATCTTTTATTATGTAAGATACAAATTACAGTTTGATAAAGAAAATAAAAACAAAAGAAACTTCATCTTGACGATGTTAATAGTTTAACCTCGTTATTGTTCTGTTCTTTTAGGTGGGAAATCATCCAGTGAATTTTCGCGCTCTAAGACGGAGCGGGAGTGGTTTTAGTCAGTAAAAGTCTGACACTATCAGACTCGGGCCTACTACCGAAGCCTACTAAAACCAGTACACAAGGGAAACACACGAGTCCTAGAACGCGAGTTAAAGAAGTAACATAGTTGTGGTTTAGTTAACAAAAGTCTGTCCCGCTCCGCCCTAAAGCGGGAGAAGTAATTGGATGATTTCCTACCTAAAAAAAACCGGCGTCATGGATTTTCACGTCAAAATCTAACTTCTCATCAGCTTTGAAGCATTATAACATCGTTGTTCATGAAGATATGTTAGAAATTCTTTCATATTTGTTTATTTGAGTTCGACGTTCAAATAAACAAATACACGAACAACAAAGTGATCCTATAAGGGTTCCAATTTTGTTTTTGAGGTACGGAACTCTAAAACAAGCCACTTTTTTTTTTGCTTTTAATGCCAACCTTATGTCTACGGAATAAAGGTCAAAATTAGTTGAACGGGTTTGTTTAAATGTTGAATGGTGTATACAAAAATTGCATGAATGTTCCTTATTGTCATAGATTAAGTTACATAACACCATCTACTAACCTAGTACATAAAAAAGGTAACACAAGAATACTTAAGACCTAGAAACATAGATTAAATTGCACACACTACTAACTTACGACTAAATGTTAGTTTTTTCTTTAATAATTCTTCATTCTGTGACGGTAAGAGAACGATCGAACGCCCGACCAACTGAAAATCGACCATAAATCTAATAGTACAGAGTTTAAATTGGCGAATTACTCAACAGTATCCAATTATTTATAAAAAAAACTAGCTTTTTTTGCCCGTAACTTCATTCATGTGAATGTTGTAGTGGACGCGAAGTCTAAGCGAGATAAAAAGTAGCCTATGTCCTTCCTTGGGGTTGAAACTTACTCCATACAATTTAACGGTTTTGTAGTTTAACCGTGAGTTTAAGTGTAACAGACAGAGTTCCTTTCACATTTATAATATTAATATCGATAGAAAACGCGATAAAAGAAAACAAAATATTTACAAGAGATTGTAATATATTCAAAACATTAAAACAAAAAAAACAGAATTGAGATTCTCAGCTTTAAATTCTCAATTCAGAAGCCGGGTGTTATCAATATCAGTGCTATAGTATTGAATAATAAAAAAATACTAAATGTGAATGTTCACAAGCATTTAAAACATGTCAAAATAAAAGTGGCATAAAAATAAATCTCTATAAATAATGGCCTTTAGAATAAATAAAAAAAAAAACTAAAATAAATATAACGAAATTTTAACGATAGCAATGTATAATCTAAAGTAAATGACGGTTGAAATTAATTTGCTAAGCTTAAGAAAGTGTGTGTATACGAAAGTGTTTAATATTAGGAGAAGGATTCGTATTATAAGGGGCTGTCCATATATTACGTCACACACTAAGGGGGGAGGGGGTCGACGAACTGTGACATTGTGTGACAAGAGGTGAGAGGTTAGTCATAAGTTTCGTGAAGTCACATTTGAAAATTTATAATAAATATAATAAAATATTTTTTTTTTAAGTCTGTGATCCTTTAAAAAAAAAAATGAAATTAAGAGTGAAGAAAGGAGAGGAGAAGGAAGTGAAATGGAGTCCCATGCTGCTAATTTTCATTCACGCACTGGCAGGACGGCATCATTGGGGTACTAGCCTGGAGACTGGGAGGATGCCCGAGCTCCCTCGAAAATGACCATTGGGCTCTCTCATCTGGTCGCCAAACAGCACGATGGTGCCTTCCGGAATTTTGCGACAGTTGGCGGGCCAGCCTTTCATGTGTGACTGGCAAATTACTTGGACCCCCAACTACCTGCGGTCGGCCAGTGACGCACCATGCCTCTGATATCTCTACTTTCTGCGACTAGTCTCCCGATACGTCAATACCAGCGCGAGTCTGGCTGATCTGCACGCATTAGAACTGCCACCTCGACTCAACTCCTTTTAATTGGCTACACTGGGCATCGTACCGGAACACGGCTAGGACGCTTGGCAGTATGTCTTTGTCCAGTGGGTGGTCTATAGTCGTCGGTCGAAACATATCTCAGTTAATGTCACCTGATGAGCACCACGTGGGGACCGTTCGTAGGGCCTAGCTATGGGTGTTCTCCTAAAACTAATTTTGGAACTGCTCCTTCCATATAATCATTTCTAGATTTTAAATTGCAAAATATGTGACGTCACAATAGGGAAAGAGAGCTTACAAATGTGAGCAACGAGGGAGGAGAAAAAAAAGTAATGTGACGTAATTTATGGATGATTCTTTAACCGGTTTGGTTTGACTTTTAGAAACCAACTATATAATTGGAATTATTGTGAAATAGCGTATACGTGTATATAAGTCGTTAATAAGGAAACAAATATAACATCTTGGTTTCGCTTTTCTTTAACGAGATCTTGAATCAGATTTTCCTTACACTATGTTCCATATTTTTTTTTTTAATTAAATTACCAAAAAAATCACCTTATAATACGGATCCACAGGGCATGGTTACATTATCTGTAAAACCAAAAAAAAAAATGAAAAAAAAAAATACTATATGAAGTGCCAAGATATTGGTAAAAAAAAGTGTTGATTTGCGTTTAATGTAACCTAGTCCTAAAACTGTAAAGTATGTATGTACTATGTACGGATACGATTTGATTCCATGTGTGTGATTGTAATATATAAATATATACATAATTAATATACTGATGCATATTTTTTTAACGCTCTACGTTAATCTTAGCTTGTATGTTGTACGGGGGTAACCGTATATTTAGTAGTTTTATTGCACTGAAATTTTGTATGTTACCGTCAATCGGAGTGAATATTCCCATACAAAAGTGTTTAGCTGCGGGGACACGACTACATGCACACCGTTAAAGTTGAACTAGCGACATTGCGCAGGTAATAATTCGGTTTCCGCGACAGGGACCCAAGCGGGCGCCCGCGCACACGCAGTTTCGGCCCTCACCCCTTGCATTCCCCGTTTGACGGTATTATATTTATGTATTGAGGATATTTTTTACGTGTTGGTCTTTGGAGTATTAAATATCACCAGTTTGGGTAGTGAAAACCATGTTAGACATATTTCCTTCAAATATTACGTACGTCGAGGGACTGAAACATTTAGATACTCACCGTACGTCGGGTTGTCCAATGGTAGAAATGAGATGGTGTAATCAAGTCATGCGATTCCCGCCCACACTCTCCAAAATGCAACCTGTAAAATACCGAAAGGCTGGTTACCCTACGCCTTTTTATCTTTATACATCAGTTACTAGAATAATTGTAACTAGTTTTTATTTCAGAGACCAAACATGTTGAAAATCTCCCAACATCTTTAGCTAGCTCTTTAGTGAACCAATGAAAATAATTTGTTTTATAGAATTAATTAATAAGTAGATATTACGGCAGTCATCTGTCCGATTCTTATACAGTCTAGTTTTGCTCTTATTGTAACAGAGATAGAGTTTATAATTGACAAACGAATGAAGCTAGCCAGAGTGTCTGAAGTATCATGTTGTTAATATTTACCTATCTTCAACTCCTATTGAAGTCTGTGCTCCTGGTACATTTTATTTTTATTATTGTTATTAAGATAACTATACTATTACTATTAGTGGTTAAGTTGATGAAAAACAACTATTTTGTAAAAATAGTTTTCAAAAATATTTTTTGTGTTATATCTGGGATTATTATTTTTGGTCATCAGTATTCTATTCTCTTCACTTACTGTATTTTATTTAATACCTAGGACACAGATATACTGTTAGTTGGAACGGATATATTAAACATTACCTCCTTCTTAGTGTAGGCCTTCCAGGACATTTCGCGACTGAGTACTAAATAGTACCTAGTCTAGTGTGCGAATGATGCAACTATCTTATTGTTAGATCTAACGCAAATTATAGACGAAATAAATTGTTTTACAATGCGATATTGGCGTATTATTTCTACTTTCCTAGTTTAAGATGTACAGTTGTGTGGGATGTAGCATTTGTGGCACACAGGGCAATGGGAACTCAGTAACTCAGTGTAACTGTGGGCTATGGTTTTCCTAATAGGTGTGTTTATGATATAGTGTGACAAAAACTACATGGTATTCTGCAGAACCTTAGGCCCTCTGGCCTAAGGTTCGCTGGAATGCTTGCACAATTCATCATGTTTTCATGGCCAGGTATTTGCCTGCATGGATGCGGATCCTAGCCTAAAGCCTATCACCGTCGGCGGCCACAAATTCAATAAAAAGCAGTCGCCGCCAACCGCCCGCAGAGCGTGCGGGCGCAAACCGCCGGACGGCGGCGGGCGACTGCGGCGCCGGTGAGTGGCAGCCGCGAACAACCGCGCATACCGCGGCCGTAAACCGTGACGTGAAAACTGATTTAATTTTTTACATATAATATTTGCATTCTACCGAAACTGCGGGCCCGCTAACGTGGCGGCAGCGGGAGAAAACCGCTTCGTGAGTTCTCTCCCTCAGTCTATTACGTTACTTATCTACAGGTTACACCATAAGACAGCCGGAGATCATTCCGCGTCCTTTGGAGAACAGTGTGTCTACTACGGATAGGGGAGTAAATACCACTTCCTTTCCACCAGCACCAGCAAAGGAGGCCTTTGCGACTATTGGTAGTGGCGTATAGGGTGTCTACTGTTTCTACTGAGATGTAACGAAAAGGTTCAAGAGAATGCCAACTGGTTTATATTTCAGCTTGACTTTCAGCTCAATTGTGCGAGGTATCTATGTGTGTCCCCACACGACCATCACTTGCTCACAGATGGAGGTGCCGGCGTCCTGTGATCTCGCTCCTGTCCATGGACTAGACCACGTCTGAAAGCGATAGGTTATCCGCAGCAACTAATCACAAAACAAGAAAAGTAGGTCGAGAAGAACTACCGCGACAAGGTCATGGTTCTGCTCAGCCCAAACTAAGCATTTTTTAGAAGTGTGCCATCATTGTAAAGTCTATCATCCTGGTAATGCCTACAATGCAATGGCAGGCGTTTGTTGGGTTTTATGATTTTATGAATCTTAAGTTTTCCGTGGACTGTGGGCATTCGCCCTGTTGAGCCCCTACGGTTTTGCCGAAATCTCTTTGAGGCACACTTGGAATAATACCTCACCGTCATCGACTCGAGCTCGGTTCTTACCGGACGAGCGGATGCCGAGCTACCAATTGTTAAGCCAATTTTCTATCAAAATATGTTAATACGCCTCGGAAACATGTAAAGCCTAGGCTGCTGCACCAATTTTCTAACAAAACATGTTATTCAAGCAACTTTAGCGAATCGCGCTCGCTACCGCGTCCGCGCCCGCTCTTGTCACACCACGTCCACACTGACCAAGGCCTAGCAGTCTGCTAAACTCACGGTCAGTGTTCACCGTTGTTAAACGTAACTGCTATGCAAACTCATTAATTTAAATGTAATCCATTGAAAGTTTCTCGATGACGCAGAGTGGCGTTAACAGCTATCATTTAATAATTCTAATGGCTATTATTATCATAACGATGCCGTTGTTGAAGTTATGGTCTTTTCATGTCAGGCATAATAATACCAAAGCATAATCAGCTTTACAATGTTCCCACTGCTGGGACTCAGGCCTCGTCTACAGGAGCCCGGATTTGAGGTTGTCACAAGTCTTCGAAATTTTTGGTTCTAGGCATTGGTATATTGTAAGGGAAGATAATTTAAGCTCTAACATTGCAATCAGAAAACTTGGACTCACAATTCACTTTTCTTCTCTCACTCATTCACTTGAGTCATCATCATCATCAGCCTTTTAATGTTCCCACTGCTGGGACTCAGGCCTCCTCTCTAAGAGAGGGAATGGGCCGTAATCCACCACGCGGGCTCAGTGCGGGTTGGTGGATGTCACATGTCTTCGAATTTTTGGTTCTAGGACATGCCGGTTTCCTCACGATTTTTTCCTTCACCGTTTTGAGAGCAGTGGTGATGAAATAAATTACACAAAGTAATGCGCCTGGTCGGGCTTGAACCCGCGACCTACTAACTTTTATTTGGGTCAATGGTAACAAACAACGGTTATATTGTCATCCATACTAATCATATTTGTAAAATTTCAGCTCAATCTGTTAGGGGTAAGTAACTGTTTTAAATTTCATTTTCAAGATTCGATTTAAATAAACATATATAAAAATATTACAAGTTACTAAAAGCCTTGCAATAAACCCGAAACTCCTACTAACCATCTTCAACTTCAACTAAAACACCAAAACTCCGAGAGATTTGTTGCGTTTCATAGTTCTCTAGGATCTTGAGAAAAATCTTCTAGCCGCAAACTAGCTTAGTTTATACGCTCGGCGGGGTCTGAAGCTTCGTCGAGTGGTACCAACCTAATGGGGATGCATTTTAAAGGCAGAACTACATGAAGGTTGGCAGCGTTCCACGAATCCTAAGTTGTGGAAATCAGGAGTTGGCGCGAATTGATTCTGTGTTAGCTGATTAAAGATAGTATGGGTTGGGTTTTATTAGCTTGTTTCTGAGAAAATGTTTTTTTTTATATTTTTTTTTTATTTTGGCATCAAAAAATATAATTCTTAAGCTATTAGTTTACTTACAAAAGACATATAGTGCCGACAAAAGTAATTGAAAAATTTAGTACAATTTATAAACTCTTAAATGGAGGACGCGTTAGGAATATAATTTTAGTTTTAAATTCACTAAAGAGCAAATGTTTAAAACTTAGTGAAATGTTAAAAAAAAAAAAACGGAAGTTCAAATTAGGTTAATGTTAGTCTGAGCTTATTGATACGCAACTTACTTAATTTATTATGTTTTTTATTTGCGGGTTTCCGCATGCATGGTGAAACCCGCTCGAAATAAAAAACATCCTAAGAGATCCAATCTGGGGGTGTCTTAAAGTTTTTATTTGTTACTTTTTAATTTATTGTTTTTCTATAATTTTTTTTCGATTTTTCACTTTTTAGTTGTAGAAAAAATGCGACCGAATTTTGAACGTCTTCGTTTTCTTTAAAGTCGGTAAAAATAATGGAAAACCAATGGAACCAACTAACTTTTAATTAATGCATCTGATGAAGACTAATGGCCAAACAAGAGTTTTCATAATACGCTCTGTCAAATACATATTTTTTTCTCATTACGTCTCTTCGTAACGGAGAAATTGATCAAAGTTGGCAACTTAGATAAAGTTCACTTAAGTTATTAAAGGGCCACTCACTGAGTATTCTTGCCTGTGGATATAGTGGCCCTGGTTTAATGATTGTATTTAACAACAATTATTCCCATGATTTCGTTCCCGGTTCCTGAATTAGTTGGTTATATATTAATTATTTTTTAATAAAAATGAAAACTTTTTTTTACTAAAAAATATCATCGAGGTTGGTTAGGATAACGATTTTATACAACTTAAATTAAAAACTGCACAGACATTTTTTTTTAAATTAAGAAAAAGCCGGGTGTTCAGAATAATGTACTGGAACTATTTGTTTGTGGTACGCTGTCAGATACATCCTGTATATGTATTTAGAAATATTTAAGTATCAGTTGTCTAGTACTCAATGTTTAGTAACCAATGATTAATATAAGTGTGACATTTTGACAAGAATTAATTCATGGATACTATATAATTTAGTGAACCTAACATATTTGCATGTCATGAAAAATGGCAGGCATGTCGTGAGCCATTCTTATTTAAGATCTTGCATGCATGTATTGTTTTAATTCTGTATGCATACACATGTTTGAGCAAATAAAATTTCTTATTCTTACTCATACCACAAGCTCTGCTTAGTTTGGTAATAAATGTTAAAAGTTGTCGAATATCCTCCGTATGTGGGCCTTTACACCATGTCCCGAATACGTCTAAACTTGTATTAGGTATTTATTTATTTATTCAAATAATTGCGAGACCGCAGAACACGATGCGAGATATAGATTACCTACATGTTTCACTATGTTGAAAAACAATATCTGTAATCACGGTAAGTAAAAGCATAGCATAGCATCAGCCTTATAATGTTCCCACTGTTGGGACTCAGGCCTCCTCACTTGGGGAGGGAATGGGCTAAGAACCACCACGCTGGCCCAGTGTGGATTGGTCGATGTCTTCGAATTTTTGGTTCTAGGACAGACCGGTTTTCTCACGATCTTTTTCTTGAACTTTTAGAGAGCAATGATGATGAAATAAATTACATAGAGTAAAGCGCCTGGCTGGGTTTGAACCTGCGACTTACAACTCTTAATTCGTAAGTAATCCTAAGTAGAAAATAGTTTTCAAAGTTAAGACAATTCCACTTTCATGTCTGTCTCATTCTATATGCAGAAGGCTGCTACCACTGTCTAAGTTTTCCTGAGAGACTTATTTTATCTTCAATACTTATTTTTAACTAGCCATCCACTCCAGCTTTTCGTGGATGTTACAAAACATTGAAATTCTCGGCTTTTCTGTAATAAATATGTATTTAAGGTGGCCCTTCCTATGTTGCTTCATTTAAAGTAATCACTAAACTCTGTTGGCATTCGGTAAGAGCGGTTGTACAATAATGTACCTCGGGTAGGCCGCTCTTAAACCTTTCTCATGAATCATTCTGTCTATTGCTGAAAACCGTTTATTGATTAAAATCCATGCACAAATTTTTGAGTTTATGGCGAACAGACAATCGCGGTGTGGAATAGAAAGACGCGGTGAGGAACAAACAGACGCGGTGTGGAACAGAAAGACGTGGTGCGGAACAAACAGATGCGGGGTTGGAACAGAAAGACGCGGTGTGTAACAGAAAGATGTGGTGTGGAACAGAAAGACGCGGTGTGTAACAGAAAGACGCGGTGTGTAACAGAAAGACGCGGTGTGGAATAGAAAGACGCGGTGTGGAATAGACAGACGGGGTGTGGAACAGAAAGACGCGGTGTGGAATAGAAAGACGCGGTGTGGAACAGAAAGACGCGGTGTGGAATAGACAGACGCGGTGTGGAACAGAAAGACGCGGTGTGGAACAGAAAGTCGCGGTGTAGACTAGACAGACGCGGTGTGGAACAAAAAGACGCGGTGTGGGCCAGACAGACGCGGTGTGGAACAGAAAGACGCGGTGTGAACACAATGACGCGGTGTGGAACAGACAGACGCGATGTTGTTTTATAATATTGCACTGATATAATAAAGGTGAAAGTTTGTTAGTATGTGTGTGTGTAAATCTCAAAACGCATAAAAATGCGTCCCGCACGCGTATTGCACTTTACAATAAATACATGTATGAAAAAGACATTTTCGGAGGTTACGCATACGGAGCAAATCCGCACGATATTAAAAACACCCTTAGATATTAACGAACTGCATATTGTCACTGACTAATGAAATTGATCTCTTCGACGATTAAAATAGTCAAGTATATACGACTGCTAGGCGATTCCTGGGTAAAATCAGGACATCTGGAAGCGTTACTAGACAGCGATAAGACATAATTCACGGGAAATTTATTCAACAGTTACGTTCCCATAATATTTTCACGTGTAGACCAATCAAAAACTCGTTGGAATATCCTGTGAGCTAGGGAAACGTAAGCTGGTGTTATCACGAGCTGAATGTTACCTAACCACTACAATTTGTTCGGGAGTAAGAATCGATATTGCTTCTATTGGGGATAGTTCTGAATACGACTGCCAACCTTTATTAATAATAAAAAAAAATTATGTTGAAAAATCTTCTAATGATATTTTCCGTCCTTGGGCGGAGCGGGGGTAGTGTCAGACTTTTAATGACTAAAAACCGACTCTGGTTCTTTCTTTGCCTTCGTTCCAGGGCCCCAAGTTTCAATTTCACATTACACATGGCCCCAGTAGGCTTCGACCCTGCTGGGCCCCTACGGTTTGCTGACATCTCCTTGAGGCGCGTGAACCTTTGTTATTTATGAATGGGAACCTTCCTGTTCTTAGTCCCAGTGGTTTCGGCTGTGTGTATACGTTGTCATGTCAGAAAGTCGTAGTTGATCGTCAAATCGTTGAACTCCTTAGTAGTCCTAAGCTGAGCTATACGAATACTGACAAATGCGTGCACTGGCTGGACAGGTCCACTAAAATCTGTGTGGTTCTTTCCTCAAAAGACCATGTCGGACACTAGTCTGCATGGTTCTTCTCATGTATTTTGACCATAAAGACAACTCAGGGGTCAGTCTCTTTTGAAGTTCATATCAAGAGAGACTTTGACCCCTGAGTTGGTTTCGGTGTTTCAACTCAGGGTAGTCAGCTCTGAAACGTGGTCGCTTACATTGGGCCTTATAAGAAGACCTAAAGTCACTCAAAGAGCAATGAAAAGGGCTATGTTCGGAGTTTCCTTGCGTGATCGAATCAGGAATGAAGATATCCGCAAGAGAACCAGAGTTATCGACATAGCACGTCGAATCGCCAAACTTAAGTGGCAATGGGCTGGGCACATTGCACACAGAACAGATGGCCGTTGCATCTGTTAAAATCCTATTTAAAAATAAATAAAATAAAAAAGCCAGTCTCTCCTTTTATTTTTGTGGATAAAACTGTCGAGTAAATAAAACTGTTGCTAAATAAGTAGATGATAAATAACCACCAAACCTAATTTTAACTCGTTCTTGTTGATATGTAGTATGCAGGTTATAAAAACTTGGAACGCACCAAGTTTTTGAAGTTATTTATTTATATATACTTTATTGTACACATAAAAAGATAATAAAATTTTGAGACTTAAATAAAAACAAAAAAGGGCGGCCAAGTTAGTGCTTGGGGCAGACTAGACGTATGTGTATTTTTCCTTTGCGTTACTTTACGAAAAATTCACCACAGGTTTTATCGCGAATACTCCGATCCGGTCAGCATAGAGCCGATGAATAATAACGGCATATTTATCAGAACCGCTCGCATTTATCACCAAATGATATTTATTTCAAGGGTTCGTTACGCGCCGGCTAATTGCCGCGTCCCCGGACCGGCTTCCGTCCATAAATTATTATGTGGCACAAGTAGTGGGGCTTAGCGAGTGGTGGACTGACTTTTGATCAACATCTGCAGCCGCTTATGGTCTCCTAGTCTTGTCACCAGGCAGGTGGGCCGCAAGACTATCGGTTAAGCAAAAATAACGTGGATTTTGCCCGGGATCTGTACATCTACCATGAGTTTTAAGCAATAGTATTCGTCGCTACTCGATATCGACGCCGTAAATATTTTGTATGGCAAATTTTGGTTCTGCAAGTGACCGCTAGAGGCGCTGCAAAATTTGCCATACAAAATATTTACGGCGTCGATATCGAGTAGCGACGAATACTATTGCTTAAAACTCATGGTAGAGGTACTGATGTGATATTTTCTTCCATCCATGTTCTAGTAGCTAGTAGCACTTGGAAGTAGCAATTTTGTATAGTAGGCAAGTTCACAAATACCTATATAAACTACACACATACTCTAGCCACCCAGACCCGAAACAAATGCTGAGGTGGTCACTCTTTCGGTGAGGGCACGCTCAGAGCACTCTGTACATTTCTTCTTTTTTACTTTGTGTTTGTAACCGTTGTGCTGTGTCTCTCCCGAATAAAAGTATTTCTATCCAATTCAAACAGCTATCTGTAAATCATACAAATATTTGTTCCGTGTGGGAATCGAACCAGCTACACGCAGTACAGTAGCCAATTGCGCAACCACAACGCCAACTGTGCCGTCGGTTTGTCATGCTTCCAATTGTTGCTATTATCGGCAGGAAGTAAATGTACTGGTTTTAATTGGAAATTGCGACTGTGAGAACGAGAATGAAGCCCTCTGAATCAAAACTCTACACCTGCTTATAGAAAGAAAGAAAGAAAAAAAGAAAGAAAGAAAGAAAGAAAGAAAGAAAAATTCATTTATTTGCATTACAAAACGGAAACACGTTAAAATTAAACAAAAAACGTACACTGAGTAATGCCAGAAAGGCCACAGCTCAGCATAATGCCAAACACAAGGCTACCACCTGACGCTGATTTTCAGCTGCAGCCCTTGCTTATATAGCATTTGAATCAGTCATGCTGCACACAGGTATGAAAGTTCTGTATACATAGTCCTAACACGATTTTTTTTACTAAGCGAGCAGGCAAAAATTAGCTCGCCGCTCGCTTGGTCCTTACCAAGCCCGAGTCGTCGACGGCGAATAGTGTTCTATGAACCAAAAAGCAAAATCGTAGGGGCTAGTAGGACCCATGCCCGCTATGGCCATGGGAAAAGATACCATATTCCTGTAACGTAAAAGGCAAAAGAAGGCCCGTCTGTTGCTGTTGTAAGGTTTTAGTTAGTATATTGTGTGACACACCGTCTCGCTCCACCCTAGAACGATAGAGGTCATTGGATCCAAACGTTTGTACCAGAGATGAAGAGCTCGTTTTAATCGCTATTTTCTATAAACCCGCTTCATCCACATCTTATGGCACACGCCCCCGCGACAGCTCCAGGCTCTCGTGTTGCCAACGCCATTAGTTTTGTTTCTTGCAGACTGCTCCCGGATAACCGGGACTTTCTCAAGAATAAATTAGTTAATGAACCGGAGGAATATTACTCTACTGGTTGCGCAGTGGTTATTTGATAAAGGTGTTGTTATTTATGTTCTGTTGGACCCATGTTATACTTATATTACAGCCGCCTGGCTTGAGTAACTCAATCATTTTAGTGTACGGCGTGTGTAATCGGCGAGATTAACCTCCAGGCGTATTCTGTTATCCTGGTATTTTGTTTTGCTGTCAACATGTGGATTACTTATCTAAGTTCACAAAAACAACTTTTTAGAAAATAGAACCAACATTGAAGTTGGTTATTTTTTTTTGTGTAAAAAATACTCTAAAAAAATAAAAAACGGTCATTTAAAAAACTAAAAAACCCGACTGCTTTTCTGAGCATTCATGAAAAAGCCCTAAAACAAGAAAGTCGTAGTACCCGATTGCACTTAACTAAATAATATTTTAAATACTGGCAGTCGGGACCCATTCTAGAATTGAGAGCACATACCTATATTACATTGCAGATTACTCCAATCTATTGACTAGACGGCTGACTTTCTAGAATGGGTCCCGACTGCCAGTATTTAAAATATTATATAAATAAGTGCAATCGGGAGCATAAAGCATATAAATGCTTATATGCTTACAGACATGACTGAACATGCGACCAGCCTTATAATTTTCCTGGGATTCAGGTCTCTTCTCTAGGAGAGGGAATGGGCCGTAATCCACCAACGGGGCCCAGTACCTATTAGTGAATATCTTGTTTGTATTATATTGTAATTTATCGCTAGTTTCCTCTAAACTAATGTCAGAAAGAGGAAAGATTTGAGTATTTGTTTGTTTGTTACGATTTAATTTAAAAACTACTTGACCGATTTAAAAAAATATTTTACTATTAGAAAGGTACATTTTCACTGAGTAACATAGGTTATTTATTTTATACTCTCATGCGGGCGCAGCCGCGGTCAGAAGCTAGTTTATAATAATTAGATTACAAACATGAGCTTATCTTTTCTGAATCTTTTGATGACTAGTCTTAAACTAGATCACCAGTTATTAGTAACAAAATTAATTCACTTAAAACAAGACCAAGTTTTATGTATATTTTCCGTTGATTGTTTAAATTTTATTTCCCAGTCGCCGTCGTTTCAACTCTTTTGTGGTCGCGATAGTAACTCGTAAACTTGGTTTTATTCGAATGAATAGATTCCACAAAATATTTGTGGTTTACCTAAGTTAGGTAGTATATTTATTTAGTTTTTAATTTATATGTACTTTTTTATGGTAGGTAAAATCATTCAATGACAAATCCCGCCCTTGTGCCAAGCGGGAAGTAGTGTTAGACTGTTACTGACTAAAAACCTACCCTGTTCCTTCCCTGCCTTGGTTCCAGGGCCCTGGTATGCATTTTCATACCTCCCCAGAGTTCCAATTTCTGTATACTGTGGTGTATTAACGATGTGGGTAGTCTCATGAAGATGACACGAGTGGTCATCTGGCAATTGACTGGAGCGGTTGTTTTGTGCGAATATATGTGTGTCATTCTGTTGGTAAGCCGTAGACTATTCCAGAAAGCAGTACAATACATGTACCTAGCACTTTGCCAACGATTTCATTCGCAAAAAAGTATTCAGAAAAACTTTTACACCCCTTTGTTCTAAGTTTCAAGTTCATTAACCAAAGAAATAAGAATCCTCCATACTATCTCCAAAACCCCCAAATTGTTCTATTGATATACACTGTTAAATCTGGTCGTTTTAATCCCGCGGAGGGTCCATTCGGTATATGAAACTATCGATTTGTAAAGATAAAAATGAAAAATAAAGTACTTTTATTTTCAAACTCGAATTAATTCACGCATGTACGAAATTGATTTCTTTAAGTAAACGAGTCATTGACCTTGTAGGTAGCTGTCGCTCGATGCTTACTAACTACCTACAGTTCATTGGCCTCGCTCAGCTGACGTTTAAGAAATTAATTTCGTACATGCGTGAATTAATTCGAGACCCTCCACGGGATTAAAACGACCAAAATTTAACGGTGTGTATTATGTAGTTTATAAAAAACTTTCTATTTAAAACTTTATATACTTTAAAGACTACTCCTAACTAAAATATGGCGTCATAAAACTCCTCCGCATCGCATTGATATATTATAAGGCAAGATACGTTACGCGCTAACATTTCAATCAGAAAACCTGGACTCGAAACTCACACGTCTATGATCAGTGCCATTACAGCCGCAAACCTACAATCACTGATAGACAAGGACAGATAAGAGCCGGCGCTGTCGTGCGAGCGAAATCGCGTTAGCCACATTTAGGCGATGGGCCTGTTTTCTGAGGTCTACGTGATAGAACGAGTCACTTATCTTCCGTATATCATTTACTTAGGTTACTATGGTGCTAACTTTCAAGTACACAAAAAATCCCAACAACGACAAATACCTCAAAAACGGTGAAGGAAAACATCGTGAGGAAACCGGCATGTCCTAGAACCAAAAATTCGAAGACATGTGACATTCACCAAGCCGCACTGGGCTCGCGTGGTAAATTTCGGCTCATTCCCTCTAAGAGAGGAGGCCTGAGTACCAGCAGTGGGAACATTAAAAGTCTGATGATGATGATGAAGTTTCAAGTATATCGATACAAGGAATGATATTTTGCATACAAATGAAATTCTCCCTTTGAACCCCATTAAATGTTGAATTTCCAAAAACTTCTTTTGGTGTTTGCCTATATCATAAAAGGAAGCATTAGGTATCAAAATTTGAAACGCGAAAATCGGGTATTGCGTATTGAAGGTTGACCGGCATGATGGTTAAACTTGTGTGACGAGGATTATAACCGATTCAAAGCGTATCTCATAGTAAATGGTTCAACTTATTTGCCGAGTAGGTACTTAACTAAATTTTATTTTTGTAAAGAATATTATTTTCCAGTACACTTACTAGAAAACCCGCTTTTATCCCACTGCGTTTAAGCACGCAATGGACTGTTTTCCGCACTAATGCGGAAAAATGTGCGCGCTCGTCTTGACCACAATTTTATTGTAAAAAAAATTGTTTATAGTATCCGGCGCGCGTCGACGGTCACGAGTCTTGGGTCAACCCCCACGAGTCGTAAGTGTATTGAAAAACATCGTTTGATACATGTGCAAAGTCACTTCAGCCCTCGACTCTATAACAGAATTCCGCCTCGGTCACAATGACAAACTTTCTGCACTTGTATCAAAATGTACAATAGTAACATTCCTTGGTGGTCCGTAAAACATTAAATAGAGAAAGCCAAGAATATCAAAGATTTCTAACAGTCTGCAAAACCGGGGCGGTCCGCTAGTTTTCTATAAAAGTAAAACTGAAGTTAATTCTCGTGCAACACGAGTTAAGTTTTAAAAATACGCAATTCAAGTTAGTCGTTTAAATGTTTAAGGAGCAGTCTACCGTTAAATATAAATTAAACTTTTAATAGGACTGAAGAGGTTTCGCTCGCAATACTGATGTAAATGAGTAATTATTATTTTTAAGTTTCAAGTTAAATGTTAAAAGGCAAGTAGAAAGATTAACTTTTGATTCTTCTGTTGGCAGTACCTTTTTTCCTTTGGGTCTCCTCAGACGTACTGACGTACCACAACCACAACACTACAAAAACACGTAGTCGGGGTATAAGGGTTCCATTTTCGGATCACCGTAGGCGCGGGCTTGCGGACGGCGTGCAGTGGATAGCACGCTGTCCGATCGTCCGGTAACATACCCGACCGAGCCCAAGTCGTCGACGGCGCGTTCTGTTCCCGCGCGCCTCAAGGAGCTGTCAGCAAACCGTAGAGACCCAGCCTGCTAGCTGCAGGCAGGCAGGGTCGAAGCCTGCTGGGGTTAAGGGCCGTTTTTTGAGAGGAAGGCTCAGCCCCGGCATGATAGGCAACGAAGGAACGGGGTAGGTTTTTAGTCAGTAAGAGTCTGACACTACTTCCCGCTCCACCCAAGGGGGGGACTTGTCATTGGATGATTTTACCTGCCATAAAAAAACCCTTGTAGGATCACTTTGTTGTCCGTCTGTCTGTCTGTTTTTCAAGACCCTTTCTCTCGGGAACGCGTGGAGGTTTTGAGTTGAATTTTAAACCATATACTCAGATTAGCAATCTTTTTAAGCTGTAAAAAAATCAAACCAAAAAATAAGGATACGGCCGTTTATGTCACAAACAACTGTCTGTCTATTTGTCTGTCAAGACCCTTTATCTCCGGAACGCGTGGACCTATCAAGTTGAAATTAAAACCTTTATATTTAGGTTTGCGGTCTCTTGAAACTGTGAAAAAATCAAACTTATGTCGCAAAAAACGTAAATTTCGACACTTTTAAGGGAATCAAAATTCATAGGGTACTTCCCGTTGCTCTAGAATCTTGAAATTTGGCATGAAGCAAGGTCTTATAGCATAAATTTAAGAATAAATCTAAAAACAGTAAATTTGTTGTTACATCACGAACAAAAACTTTTTTTGTGGGGAAGTTGCCTGTCTGTCAAGCCTAGTCACACGTAACCACTTTTTGTCGCTGCATTGTGGTGTAGTTGTGGTATGTATGTAAAGAGCTTTTGACTACAAGCTCCACTTTTGTCGTCTTCATTTCCCGGTTGAATGTTTTCCATCTGTCATCATTATTAGTATCTTTAGCCCTTGTCAACTCACTGTAGGGCATAAATTTTGCCCTTTTCATCCCGTTACATGACACTCTTGATTTATGTATTCATTATGTATTTATTTTAATCCTTTTGGTCGTTTTAATCCCGCGGAGGGTCGATTCGGTACATAAAACACTATCGATTTGTAAAGAAAAATTAAAAAAAAATAAAGTGCTTTTTTTCTAAAACTTCCAATTAATTTCTTTAAGTAAACGAGTCAATGACCTTGTAGGTATTTGTCGGTCGTTTCGTGCTAACTACCTACAGTTCATAGGCCTCGCTCAGCTGACGTTTGCTTAAAGAAATTAATTTCGTACATGCGTAATTTAATTGGAGTTTAAAAAAAAATGTCCTTTATTTTTAATTTTATGACTTTATTTATTTTTAATTTCTATAAGACATTGCTTCATGCCAATGGCAACTCTCGCCCTTGGGTGGAGCAGGAGATAGTGTCAGACTCTTACTGACTAAAAAACCCACCCTGTTTCTACGTTGCATACCAGGGCCGAGTCTTTCTTTCACAAGCGAACCCTTGGCCCTAGTAGGCTTCGACCCTTCTTCAGGGTCTCTACGGCTTGCAGACAACTCCTTGAGGCGCACAGGAACAGTGCGTGCCATCGATGACTTGGGCTTGGTCCGGACGGTTACCGAACGATCGGACAGCGAGCTATCCATTGCTCGCCGTCCGCTAGCCAGCGAAATTAAGTGAAGGTTTATTATTTGTTTTCAGAATTAGCCTCAATATGAATAGAACAATTTTGTTGGTTTTAAAGATTGTATGTAGGATTCATATTTTTTAGGTTATTAAACTTTGAACTTGGCACAAATTCTAATCAAAACAAACAATAAAGACTGGCATAATTTTATTATTTTTTATTTGGCCCTGTTTTAAGTTTCTACTGTATCTTTTGTGGTATACCTACAATTTAAACAATATATCTATCTAATACTAGATTTTCAAAACTATCTTCAAAATGCTTAATGAGGTATTCAAGTTTTTATATAAACATACTCGCGACCGAAGTCTCTGACGAATTGCTATTCAACCATACATGTTTATTTGTCACTCAAATGCTTATCAGACAGCCACTGGACAAGATAAACATTTTTCTATTAAAAACGAGCAACACAAACCGTTTTCATTCTTGAAAACTGCAATCTGACCATCTCTTTATGTAAAACAACAGAAAAAATAATTAAAAAGCCGTATACTACAGCCCAAAGCCTTCAGTTGGTAATTACATTGCCCCTTCCATGACGCGAAGATTTCACGGCGGGGTGATTTAAAAATAAAAGACCCCCAAGTTGCCTCTTCCAGGTCTATTTAGTTATCAACAAAATTGTCTCGTCTAGTATAATAAATGTTTTGTTTGTTTAAAAATAAACAGGTTTGTGCTTTGAGTGGACATCATCGGGAGTTGTGCTGTGTAGTGAGATTAGCAGGAGGGAGATCTTTGTTACATTTATGAAAATTATAGATTAGTGGCTTTTGTAAGCGGCTTCGCTTCAGCCAAGTCAAGTAACGATCGTTTCGTTAACGTCGATCGCTTGGAATTGGCGACACTTCCAATTGCTTTGTTCTGACCACGTGACTGAGCGTTGAGATCACGTCAGAACAAAGGAATTGGAGGGGTGGCAAACTCAAAGTGTTCGACGTTGACGAAACGATAGTAACTTGGCTAGGGGGCCAGATCAGACCGTCAGTAACGCTTTTTTTAAAACGTGTTGGTCATCTAATGACTTATCCCACTCTGGGTGGAGCGGGGGGCCGTGTCAGCCTTGTACTGACTAAAACCACACCTGTGTCTGCCAGTTGCCCTTTGCGTTCTAGGATTACGGGTTTCCTTTTCAGAAATTCCCTGCGGTCTTAGTTAGCAAGCACCGGCCCTGCTGGGCCCCTATGGTTTGCTGACATCTCTTTGAGAAGCGCATGGATTACTACGCGCTTTCGACGACTTGGGCTCGGTACAGTCTATTACCGGATGGCGAGCTATCCATGGCTCGGCGTCCGCAAGCTCGAGTCGTCGGTAATGGTTACCTTTTGCATAATTATGTAGATTACGTAGATTGGCGAAGATCATGGTGGCGAAGGTTTTGTGATACTGATTACGTTTGCCGGTATAGTTTGGCCTAGGACAGCGCGAGAAACAGAAGTTGGAAGAAGAAAAGAAAGGGATGGTCCCAGTAGTGGGACACAAATTATGCTAGAAAAAGAAGGTTATATGGTACAGTATCAGTAGTTAGGGATATAGAGCTCGGTAGAAAAATGCACGGGTTTTACATGTTCAAGAGCTGTGAAAATTGCGACTACTGGGTCAGTATTTCTATTTATTTTCTGACGATTATTGTTACAGTCACATGCTTTCAAAACGGTGAAGGAAAACATCGTGAAGAAACTGGCATGTCCTAGAATCAAAAATTCGAAGACATGTGACATCCACCAATCCGCGGGCCCGCGGGTGGGGTTACGGTCCATTCCCTCTCCTAGAGAGGAGGCATGAGTCCCAGCAGCGGGAACTATATATGGCTGATGCTATGCTATGCACATTAAAATTTTCATGATATTTGTATCAGCACTGAAGAAAAATTCGACCAATTTTTCCCTTGAAAATAATTCCTTTGTCATGTAATTATCTACAATTCAACAGGCGTAAAATAAAAAAAAATATAACATTTTTGTTTCCTCATTATTATTGCCCTAGCTTATCTATTTAAAAACATCACAGGGGTTCTTTCAAAGTTTTTTTTTTAAAGGGCGATGCTCAAAAGTAACCTGCGAAATTAAAATTTTCTTTTTTTATACTTTTTACGTCTTTGTAAGTCAGTGTAAAGTTGTATGTTGGTTCAAAATACGATAAGTGGACGTAAAACATATTTATTTACGGAATTATAATCATTGAAATCGTCAATACAACCCACTTTTTGTCTTACCGTGTTGAATTGCCTGCTAGGGCCAAGTATGAAAACTATGAAAGGGACACTCGTGTTCAACGCAAAAGGCAATTGAAGGTACGGTTTTAGTTAGTAAAAGTATGACACGCTCCTTCGCTCCACTCTAGAGTGGGAGAAGTCATTAGATGATTCCCACCTTAAAATCCGTATTGAATGAATTTCTTATACAATACCCTTTTTTGCGAGCCTAGTATAACTAATTAAAATAATGAACCAATCACTGTTTCCCGTCCCCAGTTCTCCTCACAACTTGTATTTGCGTTTATTCTTTGCTTAAAAACTTCTGTTCACGAAGTTATCTCACTAAGATGGTCGTCCTCCAAGTATGTAATCAGATTTCATGTTCACCGCATCTTAATTGTGAGATGTTGGTCCTTGATTATTTTTGTATAGGGAAAGGATTCCATTGTGATGTCTTTTTTCGGACTTGAAAGGATCTTATCTTCTCTCTAATTTTGGGACAGGCAATTTTATCATCCATCAAGATGTTTTTCTGAACTGCTAGTTAATGGTATCTTAATTCTCTTAAAGAGCTTTAACATATTTTTTTTTTATTTGTAAAACATAATTGGACACCAACCTTGATTGTTGATCTGATCAGCTATAACTTCGTGAAATTTTAACTGATTTTGATCAATTTTCCTTAACTTGAGTGAGTATTTTCCGTTAGGTAGTCTCAGTAAAATTTTGATGAAGATAGCAAATATTTTATATCACGGTTATATGCTCTGAAGAAGTATGCAGATTGTAAAGTTCATTGTAAAATACCTTCATTTCAAAGATTGTATTCAAAAGTATAATAACTTTTTGTTTATGGATTTCTCTTGATGATGTGTTGTGTTAAATTATAACTCCGTGCTTGCTAGAGCCACGGGAACATTTGAAAGAGTAAACATTGCTAAAGAAGTGAACTAAAGGATACAGGTGGCTTTTAGTTTGTAAAAGTCTGTCTCAAACTCAAAACAAAAAAAAACACATATATGAGCCATAGTGCTGTGTGCGTCTCAGTGTTGCACCAAATAAGAGTCAACCTCAGCACATGTCAGGCAAATAAAACTTGCTCAGTATTAAGTTTTATTGGTAGAGTACCACACACGTAAAAAGTAAACAATATTATCTTTATCACCATGTGACAGCTTTTGCTTCCATTCTCACCTAATGGAATGCAATAAATAAGGTAATATTGATTGCGAAATGCTAATAAAATAAGTCTCATGTAGAGATAGAATTGCTTATTAGTCTTTTAGGCTAGATTGTATCTTATGATAATGTACAAAAAAAATCTGATCACATGATATTGTAAAAGGATATGAATCAATTGGTAAACCAGCTATAATTAATTATTCGCCACCAAATAAAACTCAACTCATAAATAAACTCAGTACCAATACACGTTTCGAAACCAACTACCTTCTATTTTCTAGCAGTCTTATCAGAAAACTGTCAGCGCCATCAAAACACGTGAATAAGGACATAAGGGAACATTCACGTTAAGTATTGACGCCATGACGCCAAGCGTCAGGAGGGTTCCAATCAGGGTTACCATATATCAAGATTATTCCTGAGATGTCAGGGTTTTTAGACGGCTGACAAGATTAATATCTAAGAGATTTGGGAATATCGGATATTTCAGTAACATGTTTATTAGATTTTTAGTTTTCATAGTTACAAAAAACAAATCAACATAAACAAAAGCATACTCTTTATGGTTAATAACAGGCGTATATGCACATTTTTTTTTATTTGTTCTATATTAAGATTTTTCCAAAGATAATTATTTTTTGGAAAAATCTTTATCTATAAAAAATATTTTTTTTTCGTGCAAAGTTTAAAATTTTGCCCGTTATTGAGCATATGCCTTTGTTTTTTCTTGTGCTAAAGCTAAGGTTTCCGCCTTTTTTTGTTGGTTTGAACACACTTATCTCAGGGATTACTGTTCGAATTGAGACATTATTTTAGTGTTGGATAGCCCATCTATCGAGGAAAGCAATAAGGCTATAACCCACGAAAGAGGAACAGTAACCAAAAATGCGAATAAAACCGCAGTATACTGCTAGTAGACGTCAAAAACGACTTTGGAAAATCATTCTGAAATATCAAAACCTATGCGACTGGTCTGTCGGTCTAGTGTTTAATAGCCCTGACTATTCTGCCGGAGATTGTAGGTTCGATTCCCAGAACAAATGTTTGTGAAATGATCGTCATTTGTTCTGTGTCTGGGTGTAATTTGTCTATAATATGTATCGATGTATTTAGAAATAGATATGTATGTTTATCAGTTGTCTGGTACTCATAACACAAGCTCTGCTTAGCTTGTGACTAGACTGCGTTGTGTGATAGTTGTGGAATATTATTATTTCTTTTATTAACTGTAAATACATATGAATTACTTTTTTAAATATTTTTTTAACAAAGTTTTGTTTTAAAATACATTCAAAAATATAAAAAATAGTAGCCCACTGGCATCGGGAACAGGATCCAAGCTGCCGGCGGTCAGGGTTCCTTATTATTATATGTCTCCGGATCTCAAAGTTCATAAGAGGTAACCCTTGTCGCAATTACATAGAAGTAACAAATCAGCGGTGCTGACGCGTTCCTTCCTTGTCGCCCTTCATTTGTGTGAGGAGCTGTCAAATATTGTGGCACAGTTAAGGCGTTGTTGATGGGGCGATGGTTATCGGAGACATTTGTTTTGAACTTGGGTAGATATTTATTTGACTCATCTGTTTACATAAATGCTAAATGATATTTATATAGTTAAAGTTTAAAAAAAAATAACAACAAAATCTTTACAAATCAATTGACTTGATCTCATCTAGTTTCATCATCACTATTTCAAGGCGTACACTACTGGACACAGATCTCCCCAAGTGTCGCCAAATAATTGATCTTGTGCGTCTCGCATCCATCAGACACCCTTTTGATCCCATTTGACCCCTGAGTTTGTTTCGGTTTTTCTTCTCAGGGTAGTCAGCTAGGAAACACCGGCCTCGTCTTGTTTAAATTAACGAAAAAATTTACGTGTAAAAGTGTTTTTAAAAACCTACTTGCAAAATTAATATCACTAGGTCAGGAACGCTTTTCTTCTCACTGGTTTATTTACAACTACTATTCTTACGAGTATTATAAAACTGATCTTTTCAGAAATGTCTATAGGTAAGGGTCTTTTTAATATCGTGCGGATTTCATCCCGCATGCGAAATTAGTCCGCATGCTTGGCTGCTGCCCGATATCGCGCCCCGCATCCCGCGTGCGTATTCCACGCGTTACAATAGATACTTGTATGAAAAGAACATTTGCAGGGGCTACGCGTGCGGAGCAATCCCACATGCGTGATTAAATCCGCACGACATTAAAAACACTCTATGTACATATTCAAAAGTTTTGAAATATTCGTAAGTAAGTACCTAATCATATACAACATCATGTTTAGTATATGAGAAACCTGAATATAGTTTAAACTGAATCGATTCCAATATTATTTACACCTTGTTTTATGTTTTCCCAAAAGTATTTAAAAAAGGTCACAAGTTAGATATCACCGACATTAAGTAGAACATAGGTCATTGTGGGCATTAGGAAACAGTGCACAGCTCGGAGCGGGAAAAAGTTACCCCTCAGTTACCCGGTTGGATCGGTGACTACGTATTTGTGCGGACAACTAGGTAACATAACAAGCTTATAAATTTGTTATATTTTATGATACAGTTATTAAATTTTGTATATATCTTACAAAAATAAAGATCTTCTTTACACAAAAATAATAGACCCATGTATTGTAATATATTTTTGAATGTTGATACATTCTTAGTTGGAATAAAAAATAAGCTAAACAACGCATTTTTCCGACCCCATCAAGAAACTTCAATCCGCAAAAAAATTTTCAAGCGGATTTGAATTTTAAATTCATTTGAGTGGCTTCTCCTTAACGCGTGATTCCTTTGGGGGGAATTGGTGGGCACAATCTACCGCGTCACTGGGGGCGACTCACACCGTCGTGCATTGGCTCTGTACGGAGGTAGGTACTTTGAATTTCTTGGGTATATACACCGTTAAATTATGTTCGTTTTTATCCCGTGGAGGATCGATTCGGTACATAAAACACTATCGATTTATAAAGATAAAATTAAAAAATAAAGTACTTTTTTTCTAAAACTCGAATTAATAAATAAATAATAATATCAATTTATTTCGGACTCTGATCCATATGAATGTTAGTAACAATATTCTTAAATCTATATTAATAGTGTTAGTAACAATATTCTTAAGGTGTATGTTAGTAGGTACATAATAAATTTTGGCAGTATCAATTTAATTTTCCCGTAACTATTTCCACCCAGTGTGCCTGCATGGGACAGTCGTGACGGGAATTAATTTCTTAAAGTAAACGAGTCAATGACCTTACAGGGAATTGTCGGTCTTTACGTACTAACTACCTACAGTTCATTGGCCTCGATCAGCTGATGTTTACTTATAGAAATCAATTTCGAACATGCGTAAATTAATTCGAGTATGAAAAAAAGTAATTTATTTTTCATTTTTATCTTTACAAACCGATAGGGTTTCATATACCGAATCGACCCTCCGCGGGCTTAAAACGACCAAAATTTAACGGTGTTTAATGGTTTAATAGAACGTTTAAACAGTTCTTTAATGATAATATTGTTTGGTTTAAGAACAAACGACAAACAATATAAAACTTTGATTTGAACAGTAATACACAAAACATGTAGGTCCATAATATTGTAGCCCACAAAACGCTGGTTTTCTACAATTTGTGGTTCACATTTGCTATTTAGCTTGGAAAAGCAATCATAATAAAAAAAATAAAAAACTGGGCTCCGTACACACTTTACCTATGAAAACACTTCAATTCCCGAATCCATTCTCGAAAATTTTTCCGAATCGTAGAAAGTATTTTTTTTTTGACGTGTGATGTGTGCAGAAGTGATTACATGTGGATTACATGATTTCCTACCTTAAAAAAACCCTTCAACAATATTTCTTTGGGTTCATGTTTTTGTATTTTATATAATTTTCAAGGAAACCTCAAAAAAAAAATCATAATCTTGCCAATAATACCCGCCAATAAGGACAAAACATAAAAAGTAATGAGTTGTGGTGTCGTTAATTAGCCCTCGCGGATCCGCTCGGCGTGACGTCACTACTCCGCGGAGCCGATGAGCTTAAGTTTGTACTCTGTGGTTACAGGGATACTGTTCAATGGAAGTGATCGTGAGGGGTTGGTGTGTATGGAAGTGAGTGGAGTGAGTGTGGTGTGAGTGATATATTTGAATCCTTGTTTTTCTTAATAATCTTTTGTTTTTTTTTTTTTTTTTTTTTATGCACCATGTTTTCTCTTCACCACCCTTGGTTGATAATGAATTGGTTGCTTGGTTGGTTGGTTGGCTTGGTAGAGAATGCCTAAGGCATTAAGGCCGCCTGTGTACCTTTGTGTTGCATAAAGTTGAAATAAATCCTCTAACTGCCTTTTAAATCTTATTCGTCCTGCCCTTATCCCATATTACTTGGGGTCGGCGCAACACGTTTTTATCTCCCACTCTGTCCTGTCACCCGTCACGCTATCACTAACTCCCTTGTTTTTCATATCACTCCTCACACAATTCATATTATATCTTTTCTATGGTCTCCCTCTTACTTTCCATCCATCTACATGTAAATTCAGAACCCTTTTAGTAACATGCGTTTCATCCCTCCTCTTCATATAGTCATACCAAGACAAACTATTTTCCTGTCAAGTGGCATTTATTTTGGTAATTCATATCAATAAGAACGATCACAGGGCATGAGCGCAGCATGGTGTTGCAATGGGGCAAACCTTCAATACCGCGACAAGTCACGGTATGGTGGATAGAGTTTTTTTTATGGTAAGTAAAATAATCCAATGACAAATCCCGCCCTTGGGTGGGGCGGGAAATAGTGTCAGACTCTTACTGACTAAAAACCTACCCTGTTCTATTCATTGCCATCGTCCCAGGGCACCGGGTGACATTTTCACATAACCTTTGTTCCCATTAGGCTTCGGCCCTACTGGGCCCCTACAGTTTGCTGACAACGCCTTGAGGCGCGCGGGAATAGTGCGCACCGTAAACGACTTGAGCTCGGACCGGTCTGTTACCGGACAACGGACAGCGAGTTACCCATTGCCCAGCGTCCGCGAGCCCGCGCCTACGGTGGCCGGAAATCGGGATCGGAATCCCGGCGGCGGCGGCGGCGTGTGCGCCGTTGCCTGATGCGGTCGGCCTCCTCCTTTGCTTGCATTACTGCTTCGCAGAAGGAGGCGACCGCCTGCCACTCCTCCTCGCTCCGGAGCATGGCTTGAACCAAGCCCATGGTGGATAGAGTGGGGTCTTATGGCAATATGGTGAAAGCAACTGTCGCAACCCAGCGCTGGCACGCCACAATCATGTCGGTAAGTTCACTCTGGTAGGAGAGTAGTTGGAGAGGCGCCATGGAATTATCACCTTTCGCGCGACTCGGGTCCTTACCGGACATTGTAAGTTCGAGAGGTTCCTGTTCCAGATTTAGGTGGAAGAAACGCCCGGGAGTCACCATTGAGGGTGGAGCATACCTTGGTCCACAATTTGCGGTGGACCTCTCGCACCGGGTCTTAGTTGCGGTTACCTCTTTCTGCGATGCAATAACGCTAGCGTAGGAGACGGTTGCACGTGTAAAAGAACGGACATCCTACGCCCCAGCCGTTGAGACCCCGACCTCGACTACCAGCCAACGTAGGTGGAAGTTTGCAGACGATTTCGCCGTGCGGCCATCTTGTAACCATTCGGATCGAACCTGAGTCGTCGACGGTGCGTAAGGTTCGCGCGCCTCAAAGAGATGTCAGCTAATCCGTAGGTGTCCAGCAGGGCCGATGTCTTCTAGGGCTATGGGTTGACTTCTAAAAAGGTTTGGTACCCATTGTCCTGTAAGTTTGGAAGTCAGAAGTATTTAGGTCATTGTATCAATTTAACCTCGTGTCGATTCCAGCAGCTTTAGCCAATGTGTTGTTGATTAACGAAAGCGAACAAAGTTAGATCAATAGTTGTAGCTATATGTTCAAGCTGTTATTAACCAGGCGGTGTTCAGGTAAACTTTTAATTGCTACTGTTTGGGACGGTTTGGCGGGTCATCAGGGACCGACGAACTGTTTTGATAGGGAAATGGCGCGTTCATTAGATATTTTGAAAAGGATTTCATTATTCAGCCAAATCCTTCTCAAGTTTTGATGTGAATGCAGGAGTTCTAAACGGTGACTAGGTCACTGTAGACTCTGCGGATCCAAAGATTACTATTTTTATTGTGCTTTTGGATACAAAGTTGACCGGTCTACACTGTCCTCTCGTACCTATTAATATTGTAATATGGAAATATTGTAGAAATAATCATTTAAAAAAAAGTAACCATGGAGTTTCCTTATGAAACGACCAATTGGAACTATGCACTAGCTTTAATATATTATAAGACAGTGCCCATGTAAGCTTATGTGAACTAAAATGAGTTTTAATTTAGTTTGATTTTGAGGAGTGGTTTTAGTCAGTAAAGTCTCCCCGCTCTAAAGTCTGTCCATTTTGCCCTAGAGCGGGAGAAATCATCGGTTCACACTGTATTTGACATTGCATTTAAATTTTAATAAAATTTAGTTACTACTTTGATGTACTTACAATAAAGTTTAAGTCTATTTTATTTATTTATTTAAACTACATGTACAGTAGTGGTACAAAGGCGGAGTTAATGCAACAAGGCATTCTCTACCAGTCAACCTTTGAGTTAAAAAAGACAACACTGTGGTAGGTGTGCACAATAAATAAATAACAAATATTATGTTATTATATTAATGATGGTTTAATCATATTTACCACTGCGGTATTATTCTAAGCATTATAGGTATTATTATCGTGGTGGTAATAATACCTACATGGTAAATATAATTTTGTATCATCCATAATACAACATGTATGCAATAAATAATGAATAAGCATAACTTTCTAACACACTTACCTCTTTGTTAACGTGCCATAGAACACAATATACCTACGTCACGTGTTGAGTTCTCTCCGTGATCTCAACTTATCCGCCAATTGCCAATTCTCATCACGACGTGCGATTTATCCGTGTGTGTCGATACGCGTACTGACCCCTCATGGGGGAGCTAGTTTTCGAGGCCGGTGGGGAAGACATGGGGTGTGTTGATGAGATTTTGTGCTTCATATTTGATTGGCAAATAAGATGATTATAGGAGATGTCGGGATGATTCTGAATATAAAGTTTTGCTGGATGGTCTTAAAGAGATGTCAACATAATTGTTGAGGTCTTTTTTTAAGGCTGGAAAATCATTTAATGACATCTCCCGCCTCTGGGCGGAGCGGGAGTGTGTGTCAGACTTTTACTGACTAAAAACACACTCCTGTTCCTTTATAGCCTTTCATACCAGGGTCGAGTCTTCTTTTCAGAAGCAAGCTCTTGGTCCCAGTAGGCTTCGGCCCTGCTAGGTCCCTAGGGGTTGCTGACATCTCCTTGAGGCGCGCGTGGCACAGTACCCTTCATGCGCCTCTTCGACTCGCACGAAGGGTTCTGCCCCCCTACGCAAGTTACTATCGTTTCGTTTTGCGTTAACGCTTGGAGTTGGCCACGCCCCCAATTCGTTTGTTCGAACAAAAGAGTTGGGGGTGTAGCCAATTCCAAGCGTTAACGCAAAACGAAACGACTGTAACTTGGCTAGGGGGGCTGTTGTATCTTAGAATGCATGTGATTGCATATAAAATACTCGTAATATAAAATAAACCTCTACAATCCGGACCGCCTCGTCGTCTACACCGCGTACATCAAGAGACTGGAACAACTCCTGCCTGCTGCGGTCTTCCCGTCCGATTATAATTTAGATGTCTTCAAGGCTGGAGTGAATTGCAAGGGTTGATTGCATCATTGCTTACCATCAGGTGGGATCGCAGTCAAGCACTAGATAATATCAAATAAAAGAAAAATACGGCATGCCAGCCATTTGCTATTAATAATTTTCATCCGTTGAGTTGCGTCACTGCGGATGCCAGCTGTTTTAAAACCCAATGGTGGGATGATCATCCCGCAATATGGTCATATTGCCTTGGAAGTTGGGTAGGCCTTAGGAGTGGGATGCCTCATGTTTCAAAACCCTTGTGCCATCCCATCTTCTTAGCACAGTGGACTAAGAAGTACGATGTGCTGGGGCGGATACTGCAGGAGCAGAAATCCTCAAACTTTAGACTTTAGGGATGGCAGGCGGTCGCCTCCTTCTGCGAAGCAGTAATGCTAGTAAAGGAGGAGGCCAACCGCATCAGGCAGAGGCAACGGGGCGCTCGCCCCAGCCACCGTCGGGATTCCGATCCCGATTTCCGGCCACCGGAGGCGCGGGTTTGCGGACGGCGTGCAATGGGTAGCACGCTGTCCGATCGTCCGGTAACCGACCGGGCCGAGCCCAAGTCGTCGACGGCGCGTTCTGTTCCCGCGCGCCTCAAGGAGCTGTCAGCACACCGAAGAGGCCCAGCCTGCTAACTGCAGGCAGGCAGGGTCGAAGCCTACTGGGGTCATGGGTTAACTTCCGAAAGGAATACCCGGCCCCGGCACGATAGGCTACGAAGGAACGGGGTAGGTTTTTAGTCAGTTAGAGTCTGACACTACTTCCCGCTCCGCCCAAGGACGGGATTTGTCATTGAATGATTTTACCTACCATAAAAAAAAAACTTTAAACTTTAGTTCTCTAGATAACAACCATATAGGTATCTACATAAGCCCTAAATCATCGGTATCCTTTAAGCTGACACGGAAAAGCTGTTCAATAAAATAGTAAAAAGGAATACGTGGCTCTTTACAACTCGATGCTGGATCCAAGCCAAAAACTTAATCAAAATAATGAAAAACGAAACGAAATAAAACATTAACGCGATTACGTTTGCAGTGAAAATAATTTTCAATGCGTGGAACGATTTCCTTTCAAAGTTAACACACTTTATTGGTTAGTTATCGGAAAAATGTTGAAAGTGACAGACGAATGATTTTACATTATTAACCCGTCAACAGCCTGCAGTTTTTTCCAATAAGGTTAAATAAAGTATAAACGTTCTAAAGCTATTTCGGAACCAATCAACCGTAAGCGTTGTTTGTGAGATACTGAACATAGCTTTCCAGATGCTGAAATGATGTTCTCTTTTTCAATATGTTTTGAGTTTCCTCCAATAAACGGATTTTTAGTCTAATTTGGCAATGGTTTTGAACGATACGGCAGGGGCGTAGCTATTATAGTCCCCAGAGAGAGATGCCCTTTATCAAACATTTTTGAAGGTTATTTTCGAGACGAGTTCGCGATAGGCCAAGGAAATGGTCCGACTAACTCTCTCCGCCTTATTCCAAAACGCGATCTAAAATAGTTCCGGGACTATTACTAGTTTTAATTGGCATTAAACCTAATAATAGACCCGGAAATACATTTACAACAACAGGTCAGTTGAAAACCAGCGTCAGGCACTAGTTGTCTGGCATTCATGCTGAACTGGACTTATTTTGGTGCAGCCATGAGGCATACAATTATTATTTTTTATTTTATATTTTTGGTTTTTGTTAATTTATTATTTTTTGTGTTACCTAATTGATGTGTTCATGCCTTATGCTGTACCAAATAAATTCTTTTTCATTTTTTCTTTTTTTTTTTAATAATCCCGAAAACTACATTTAGATAGGGTTTAATCGGGATTAAACCTAGTAATAGTTCTGAAACTATTTTAGATCGCGTTTTGGAATATGGTGGCATAAGTTAACAAGTCAGGATTAAAAATGAGCTGGTTTTTGGAGTATGCTGGACTAGCGAGCTAAATAATTGTCGGTATTAATTAACTACGGACTTCTTAGAACAAGAATCAGAATCAGAATAGTTTATTTTAATTTTTTTTCTTGTCGCTTCTATTATGTGAGCACAATGTAGATGAGTAATGAAAAAATAAAATAATTAAAAAATAGAAATTTAATTAAGCTACTGGCAGCTAAGAGATGACCAGTCCCAACTGACGGCGCCCGTTCACGAGCATGACGCGTGCTTTAGCCCCACTCAGCTCAACCATAACCTTATCAGTAAGGTTGTAAATGTTACGATTTTTTCACACGTCGAGGCCCTCTAGGATGGGGACCCCGTATCGTTGATATGGCTGATACAGTACTTGACAGTACGGTAGCTACGTTCCGCTGACTACATTTAAAATAAAAGTCAAATATGATGAAAACGGAGCAAACGAAGTTAAAATTAACTCATTTTTATTTTGTTAAATATTGTGTAAAAAAAATTCTAGATGTACAATGAACCCGAAAAGTTTGCGGAGCTAGCCTAAAGGAGTCTAGTTTGGTCTAGATATTAAAGTGAGTAAAAACCTCGCTTTTCATTAATATCTACCAATATAATATCAATAAAACACAGACGCCTTAACCCGTTACATATTTGCGTCACATAATTTATTAACCCTGAAGCACGGTTCCCGTCGCGTCACGTTGTCACGGCGTCATTGCGTCACGCCGTCACGTAGTCAGCTCGGATGACCGGGCGGCTTTAACGACCCAAACTTAGAGTTGTGAGCGACAAACATTTATTATTTAAACACAATCGCGACCTAGCCCCTACCAACGGATTGAAAGCAGTTTTCTGTCGTGTCTGAAGAAATATCGTTGCAGACTGTAGCATGAACGTAATGTGTGTGGCCTCGATGTTAACTGCCTGTTCCTTGAATTGGGGCTTCAGAAGCTATCGGAGTTCGCTCGGACGAGGCGGAAATGACCGAACATCGAGAGTGGTCTTCACGCTGTGTCGCTTATAGTAAAAACCAGAAGAGATTATCTATCATTTTATTTTTTCTTCTTCTCACTCTATTGTATATTATTTTATATTTATTAGTATACTGGCTTCTGTCACCTCTGTTCACCTGCTTGAAAGTAGAAATAGTAAGAGAATGGTTTTTCTGTGATAAGACCGACTATTGTGCACTTGTTTTTTAAAATGTTCGTCCCTTTTTATTATAAGGTGTACATACAATAAGGACAGTGGTGGCCGAGTGGTAAATGCCCCAGTAAACGCATGTACGAAATTAATTTCTTTGAGTAAACGAGTCAGTGACCTTGTAGGTAGTTGTCAGTCGTTGCGTACTAACTACCTACAGGTCATTGAACTCGCCCAGCTGATGTTTACTTAAATAGATTATTTTCGTATATGCGTAAATTACTTCGAGTTAAAAAAAGTATTTTATTTTTATCTTTACAAATCGATAGTGTTTCATGTATCGAATCGACCCTCCACAGGATTAAAATGATCACAGTGTATATATTTGAGTACATACCTACGAACGTCGACTGGTAGAAAATGCCTATGTCATTAAGTCCGCCTTTGTACAGTTTTTACTTGTGCAAGAAGTTTAAATAAATAAATAAATGCACAAACTTTCTATTCTTCTATTAAACTGAACATACACTATCGTGTACATCATTTAAAACTAGTTCTGAAGTGAAATCTATGTCTCTCTTCAATGAGGCTCTCGATAAAACTGTCTTAAAGTGCAGCTTCTGATGTTTTTGTTTCAAAATGTCTGAACAAATGGACGGATTACACGGCCAAGTTACTGCCAAGAAATATATTCTTAGTTCTGGAAGCTAGATTTTAGAGGTTGTTACCTACTGAAACAGTGTTTAAAATGACACTTAGCATAGAGTTCCACACGTGCCTCAAACAACTGTCAAGAAAACTTTGAGGGGCCCGGCAGACCATGTCCTGGAAAAGCATATAGGATATTTTTTATCACGCGATTAATAGTACATTATGATACAAATGTGTGAACTTGATGATTACCGTCGCGGAGGTATTTAGACCTGAGCCACGGCAAGGGTAAGAGAGCCAAGAACGGTAATCATTAATTACTCACGTGTATCATACGTTTTTCAATACCTACACTTATGAAGATAATTAAAAACTACATTATCGCACTAGTGTGGGCAATCAAAATGTCACAGTTTGGTAACAAGTGCCTTTGTATACCTAAGTGCAGCGCAATAAGAGTCACTTTCTGAGCAAGTGTATAGAACAATAAATAAATGCGTTATAGTAACGAGATAATGAGAGATTTTACGGCTATATATATATTTATTTAGCTTTAGCTTTATATATATTACGGCTCGTTGTACTAATAGTAAGTTAGTGTATGCCATCATTAATCAGCACGCCATGCCGACGGGTTGTCGTGAACAAGCTACCATGGTAGGGTCACATTCCATGCAACAAATTTCACAAACAACACAGACCCAAAACTTTGTTGTTATTAATTAAGAGTTATATAAAAAATAGTTAAACCATTTACTGGGATATTTTTCATGTCCTTGTTTGTATTTTTACAGATTTCGTTGCTTAGAACTATTATTTTCATTATTGATTTAGTGAAAAACTAGTTTTCAGATTGTTTTTACCTGACTATGGACAGGATGCATTTTGGAGAGTGTGCGCGGGAATTACATGACATAATTCCGCCATCTCAATTCCGCCATCGGACAATCGGCGAATATAAAAAAAAAACAACAAACAAACAACAAATCGGCGAATATCAAAAAAAAAAACCCTTATGTTGTTGAAACTTCTACGGTACGGATTAAGCGTTTTGCCTCGTCGTTTATACCGCGTACATCGAGAGACAGTTTGCCTGCTGCGGTCTTCCCGTCCGATTATAATTTAGGTGTCTTCAAGGCTAGAGTGAATAGGCTCTTAATAAACTAGTGCGCCTCACCATCAACGATTGCATCACTGCTTAACATCAGGTGGGATTGCAGTCAAGCACTAGTTTATATCAAAGAAAAAAAGACTACAAGGCAAAGTCAAAGGAGAGTTATGATTTTGACAGCTCCTGCTTCTGATCTATTTATTGGAACTCGACATATGAGGGTCGTAGGGAGAAAAGCCGTAGTTACACGTTATTAATACAACCCAAGCAGGCAAGTTTGACCGGTTTGAATTCGATGATGATGATGACTCATGTTTTAAAGACAACTATGATGTAGCTATCAGTCTGTGTTTACAGACTACAGCAGAGAAGTCCACTCCTTAGTTGTACCCAAAAAGAATGTGTTCCCAAAATGATATTTTGTTACTTCCTATTATTATTTTTTACAAAATTAGCATAGGTATTTAATAGAACATTATTTTTCAAGACTGTCATTTGATTGTTTAAAACTACCCTCAAAACGTAGGTTCTACACAAACCCTTGTTACACCAATTAGTACAACGTAATAGGATCTAGACCCAGGCGTGTTGCCTTACAGGCTCATTGGTAATGACATTATACCCCTGATAGAGGGTTAAATAGTGTAATTAGATACGCCATTAAAAAGGTAACTAGTCTATTCGCACCTGTGGATATCATAGATAAGGAATAATTGCCAGGTTTAAGGTTTTTAAGTAAACCATAAATCATTGGTCTTTAATATTATAAGGGAAGTTTCGTTACGCGCCAACATCGCAATCAGTAAACCTGGACTTGATACTCACACATCTATGATCAGTGTCATCACAGTCGCAAACCTACAGTCACTGATAGACGAGGACAGAGATAAGAGCCGGCGCTGTCGTGCGAACTAAATCGCGTTTCCAAATTAGGCGACGGGCCTTATTTCTGCGGTCCACACGCTAGAGGCGAGTCACTTATCTTCTGCTATTCTGATTTATTCTTAGGTTTATACAGATATTATAAATTAGCTTTATCCACATGAAAGTAGTTATCTTAATTCAAAGTTTGGACCTCCGTTACATCCCGCGCCCTTAGTGGGAAACATCAAAAAAGGTATCTCTACAAGAATTTTGAGTTCTAGGTCCAGTGAGTCAGGACTTTGCCTTCTCCTGCTCTGCGGCAAGAGAGCGTGTCAGACTTTTAATAACTAAAACTAGGTGTGTGTATTAATATTGCTGCGTTTATTATGCAAAACGTATTTTGCTGTATGAGCTCGTACAGATGCATTTTATCCCAGGAGTAGGGCTTCTTGGGATACTTTTCTACTATCACGTAGGAAAATCCGTTGGCAGCAGTACCTCCTAATGCAATGGCACAAAGATTAAGCATAATCCTCAGCACACAAGTTAAACCATTATGGCGGTCGACTTTGAATGCGCAGTAACCGATTTTCAGGTCTCAATCGAAGCGGGGGCCGTAACCATAGCAGGCGCGGGCTTGCGGACGGCGTGCAATGGGTAGCACGCTGTCCAATCGTCCGGTAACCGTCCGGACCGAGCCCAAGTCGTCGACGGCGCGTTCTGTTCCCGCGCGCCTCAAGCAGCTGTCAGCACACAGAAGAGACCCAGCCTGCTAACTGCAGGCATTCAGGGTCGAAGCCTACTGGGGTCATGGGTTAATTTCCGAAAGGAATACCCGGCCCCGGCACGATAGGCTACGAAGGAACGGGGTAGGTTTTTAGTCAGTAAGAGTCTGACATTACTTCCCGCTCCACCCAAGGGCGGGATTTGTCATTGGATGATTTTACCTACCATAAAAAAAAACAATAGCAACGGGTTCAACATATTTGCCGAGTACTTTAAGTACTTTTAGATTGGTCGTCTACATACAGAGTTGAGAGTACCTGAATGCTTTTAAATAGGGTTAAAAATCCTCACAGAGCAGTCTGTGCAAATGTTCCTCCTATGTAATACTCTCATAAATATGAACTTTAAAAATTCTCCAAATGTTTTTCTTAGGAACCGTCAGACAAAGTTTGAACGGCCGCTTAAAACCAACATTTTATTTTCATCTTTAATGCGTTTTTTTGTAAACTAAAACTATTACATTATACCATCGGATCGGAATATTGGAAGCGAGCCAGCGCTGTACGGAATCATTTTTCTAAGATGGTTCAAGTTATTCTCAATATTTTGCCTCGTAGGATGTAGTGGGGAATACATTTAGTTTTGATCAAGGAAAGTCTAGGTATTACTAATGTTATAAAGCTGAAGAGTTCGTTTGTTTCTATGTATTCAAATAATATTTTAGTGTAGGTAAGGGTGCCTTCAAATTAGTCGCAAAATGAACATTTTTATTTATTAATATGAAATAACAAAAGCATCGCGGCACTTTTCGGCTAATTTGTAGGCGCCCTTAGATAGCCTATTTATTGAGAAAGGCTATAAGATATTTAACATCACGAATCGACAAGTAAGAGTGGAGCAGTAACCAAAGACGCGAGTGAAACCGCGTGGAGCAGCTAATACTAAATATCTTTATGCTTTTTAATAAACAGCTTAAATAGTTAACAAATAAACTACAGCTTGGTAATTACTTATATAGAATCGTCATCTTTATTTCAGACGAAAGACGTCCTTCGCTGGAGACGCCTTGGTTCCCTCCAGGATTACCTACCTGATATGTTCCAAGACCAGGCGCGAGAGATCACTTCCGCCGATTCATGCCCCCATGAGGAGTACTTCTAGCATCTAAAGTAAACTCGTCAGTCCTTACGAAATATCTGACTAAAGAAAGATTTTCACTTAAAATTACGCACAGTTCCGTTCAATATTCCACCGCCAACCGCTAAGAGACGTCCACTGGTAGAAATAGGCCTCCTCCAAGTGTAACTGTTTCACTATAACGACTGCTCCTGTGCATCTCACATCCAACAGATTATCACGACCCTCACTTCAATTTCCATTCAATTAAATTTTATTTTATTACGCAGACATTCCGTATATCTTTTGCATATTTCAGTCGCTATAACTCAAACAATCGTAAAACTGATCGCATATTCAGGGTCCAATAAAAGTGATGGCTGCATGACGTCAAAGTATCAATAATATTGAAATGGGAATTTTAAAAATATTACACTGTATCGAATAAAGTTGAGTTTGTGGTATATATAATAAAGTGTCGTAGCGAATGTTTTTTTTTTTAATTTGCGCCGTTTTCTAAGAGGAAGGCTCAGCCTATGATAGGCAACGAAGGAACGGGGTAGGTTTTTATTCAGTAAGAGTCTGACACTATTTCCCGCTCCACCCAAGGGGATCTGTCATTGGATGATTTTACCTACCATAAAAAAAAACATGTATTTGGTTTTTTTGTTTTTTTTTTTTTTGAGGTAGGACATCAATCAATGTCTTTTTCCGCTCTAGAGCGGAATGAGTGGGCATATCACACTTTTACTGACTAAGATCCACCTTTGTTTCCAGTTGCCTTTTACTTTCTAGTATCAGAGATTGGGCATTGTCCCTGCTGGATCCTTAGGGTCTTGCTGACGGGTCTTTGAGGCGCGTGTGAAACCATAAATCCTCAGTCAGTCTTTAACTGTTTAATTAAACACTAACTTCAGGTAATAATATATTGTTTACTCACCGATCTAACCCCTTGAATAATCATAGACTAATAAACTAAGACATAATATTATTAGACGAAGATCATAACATCAAAGGGATTCCGTCATAAGCCAGTACAAAAGACACTGTATCTACATATACACTATACCTATACACAACTAACTCGAGCAAGGCGACACTTGTAAAGGCCGAAATGAAACGATCTCCTTTACAAAATGCGACTACAAAGAAAACTGACACAATCCCAAATAGGTTTGAAAGCGTCAGAGAGAAGGCAATAGAGTAATTACGCTTGACACAAAACTTAGTTGCAATTGCTGGGGAAAGGAAGAGCCGGCGCTCGTTTGCCACTTCCTTCCGCTAGGGGGCTCTTCACCAGGGGCCGAAAAAAGTATCGATACTTTTGTCGTAACTCGAGTAGTTTCGGCACTCGATATTATTAAAGTAGCTGTAAGTGTGACGTCACTTTTTGCGGAAATAAATACTTTTTTTAGGTTTCGCGAGAAAACTACGGCTTATGACGATTTTATTGGGTACTCAATATACTATTAATATGTGAAGAGGGACAGTTTTTTAGCATCTTGATGAATTTACTCTGGTTTACTTGCTATTTATTCAAATTGGAGAGTATAATATTTCGTTGTATTTTTTTGTATGTTTCTTTCAAAAAATTACTAGCTTACCTATACAATAAATAAATAATCATGTAATTATTATTAATTATATAACAATTTACTAGCTTATACTTGTATGTATACAGCAGTAATTTTACTTCTATGGGTGCCAATACCTGAACGAAATGACAATTTATTTTAATTATAATTAGTATTTAATTATAGTAGTCGTTATATAATTGGCATCGTATAATGGAGATGGATTGCTGAAGACAATTCTGTTTTTAATGAATATTCGTATCACTATTTTTTATTATATTTGTCTATCGATGCGAAAACTATCGATACTTTTGAGTCGATTCCATATCCCTACTTCTAACTGAAATGTACAATAATAACGAACGGGAAATATATAGGCTGTGTGTGATAGAAGGAATTTTATGTGTGGCTGGTACGCCTACAGTTTTGTTTATGTATGTATTCCTAACGGCTCATGTCGTCCTAGTACCTCGGATTAGATAACATTTTATTGGTTGTTTTTATGTTGTGTGTACAAGAATTACTTGAGGGTAGAGGATTTTTTGCTGCTCATCAAACAATTTCGAGTAGGGAAGGTTTCTTAGGGTAGCCGTTTTTTTTTAGGGAAGGGTAGCTAACCTTCACATTTTAATTAATAAGTTTTATGATGTAATTAATACCATACGGAACTAAAACAGACTAATAACTCTCAGTGTCAACATTTTTAAATCTATCAATAAATGACAGAGAAATTTAAGTTTATACAAGTTTTATGCACAATGATTGTATTTTCTTACGGGATAGGGTAGTCATTTGACCTACACGAGATGGTAGCATCACAAATCAAACGCACAAAAGTTTCTAAGTCACAAGTAAGCTCTATGAATAAAGGTACAATTCAAACCTCAGCGGCAGGCTGCGGATGCAGGCTGCGAATGCAGGCTGCGAATGCAGGTAGCACATGCATGACACGCAGCCGTTGCCTTCATCCGCGACCGGGAGCAGTTCCGAGGTTGGCTGCACGTGCTGCCAGTCGCAAATCTACGATTCAATCCAATATGAGCGCTATCGGCTCCGATTAGCGATTATTTCGGAACTTGTCTAAACAAGTTTGGAGTAACGTAACAAAGTGCGTATCGACTCGCGGCCGCAGCACTACGGGCCGAAACACATAACAGCGTTCCGGCCCTACTGGTCTGCGATCGACTGCGGCTGCAGGTCGCGGCAGGACTCGCAGTCGAAGCTCGGCAGCACGTGCGCAGCCGCGTTCGGAATTCTTTTCACAAAAATCCATACCACTACATGGCTACTTCATGCTGCAGCTGCATGTGCTGCGTACATTCGCAGCCGAGGTTCTAATGGCACCTTTATGAATACGCGTCTATAAAGCTACGCATCCATGAACAGTAGGCCTAACTTATCAAATAAAATTATCTTAAAAACACACGCTAAAGGGTTGAAGAGACGATTGCAAAATTTAAGTCCTAACTAAGGTGACCTTGCTAGTTTCAATCCGTGCGGACAGCAGTTCTAAACTATAACCTCCAACGCCCTTGGTTGGGAGGCGCGTTTTTCCAACCGCAGAGTTTTTTTTATGGTATGTAAAATCATCCAATAACAAATCCCGCCCTTGGGCGGAGCGGGAAAAAGTGTCAGACTCTTACTGACAAAAACCTACCCCGTTCCTTCGTTGCCTATCATGCCGGGCCTGAGCTTTCCTGTCAGAAAATGGCCCTTGAACCCAGCAGGCTTCGACCCTGCCTGCTTGCAGCTAGCAGGTTGGGCCTCTACGGTTCGCTGACAGCTCTTTTAGGCGCGCGGGAATAGTATGCGCCTTTGAGGACTTGGGCTCGGTCCAGTTGGTTACCGGACGATCGGACAGCGTGCTACCCATTGCTCGCCGTCCGCAAGCCCGCGCCTACGGTGGCCGGTTGTGAATTTCGAACGTGTTGGCGCGTGCTAACACAAACTAAACACACAATCCCAGCCCCAACCAAGGCGACCTTCGTTGGAACGCTAGATTGCAACGGCGTGGTCCACTTTTAAGTATTAACAGAATGCCAGGCGTTAGTTCAGGGGCCCAAGTCTGCTATTTTTGTAAATTTAACATTCCGACACGATCCCATTGTCATTTTGCTAAAAGTTCTTAATCTGCTAAATCATAATGGTCGATCATTGGCCAGTCAGTGGTCTGGTAACGAATGGTGGTAGAATGACTTAGTTGTATTCAGACGAATCTAATGGTAAGTCACTAAACAAAAGAACTGTTAAAATTGTTGCAGATTACACCATACGTCAGACATTCATATATCAATATGTACGAGAATACCATTTCTTTCAATGGTGTGTCAGTGATTGACTATTAGAAAATCATAATGACGCCATTATATTAGTAGATTACCAAACTTGACAAAATCAACAATTATGAAATCAAAGATAGACGATTCTGACACTATTGTAATAGCAGACTTGAGTCTCTGTTTGGGTAGCCTTCGAAATATTTCAAAAGAGAATTTCATTCATATCTACATACCCTGCAATCCCAGTCAACTTGTTGAGCAAAATATTTTTCAATATGAAACGAGTGTTACGCATTACCCGGATTGAATTCCAATTGAAAACGATTCGGAATATGTCAGACAATCCTGCAATAAATATGCTTATTGTATATGCACTCGCATTTTTATTATCCGTATTTTCTAGAGTGCATTTTGAGTGGTTAGTCTGGGTATGGTAAAGCCTGGATTTTGCGTATTTCATTTAAAGGCAAGTACTGTAGAAAAACTGTTTCATTTGGTATGCTGCTATAACTTCTATTATTGAGGTACTAAAGCTTTTACTGGTGAGTCTAAATGCTTGGGAATGTTCGAAATGTTGTTTTAATGCATACTAATATGCAGCAAAATGGATAAAATGGACTGCTCACTGCACTAACGTTTCTTATTTGTTGAGTTTCGATTGCGCAAGTGCGAATCTTTAAGATGTTTGGCCATACTATCGACAGTTTGCTCTTTGGAACGTTTAGTGGTTTAGAAAAGAGTAGAGGGTCAACAATTTCTCCTGCGATTACCCACCAGTTGGACAGACCTCATTAAATCATCTTCGAAGTGAATATAGACGCAGTGTTATGAATGAAATGAATGAAGAGAGATGAAGAAGTCTCGAGAAAGCAGCAACCAATCTACCAGACGAACAATGATCTCAACTTCTTTGCCAGAATTTTACGAGTCATAATATGCTATAATATATTATCATCATCATATACGACTGATGAATTTCTAAATGATAAATTAATGTAGAATTATTTATTTGACTGTAGAAACATTTTATTTTAATTTTATTATTTTTATGCTAGTATTGGATGTTGTGACTAATGGAAATTTAAGATTGTTTATTTACTCTTTGACATTACTACATAATGTGACATTTATAATTTTTGATTATTTATTTACGCGTTGACATTCCTCCATATTGTGACATTGATAATTCTTATGTTATATTCATGTATCATATAGCTAATAATTTCCAATTTATATCTCGCATGGTTTATATTATACTTTATCTCTTTGCATGCGACCATATATTTGTACGCCTCTAGGCATAACATAGCGACCTATGAACTATAATTTAAGATCTGTAGGTATACTACAACCTATGTTAAACAAATAATAAATGATTATTCATTATTATTATTATCATCATCATCATCATCATCATCATCATCATCATCATCATCATCAGCCTTTTAATGTTCCCACTGCTGAGAGACAGGCCTCCTCTCTAAGAGAGGGAATGGGCCGTAATTCACCACGCGGGCCCAGTGCAGCTTGGTGAATGTCACATGTCTTCGAATTGTAGGTCGCGGGTTCAAACCTTTAGTAGCACCATTACTTTGTGGCATAATATATATTATGTTTGAATTTATGTCTTACTATTATTTTTATTCAAATGGGAAATTTTGAAACTTCTTCCACTCTGGGTGGAGCGAAAGGGAGAGTCAAACTTTTGCTGACTATAACCTCAGATTAAATCAAAACAGCGGAAGATAGGTGACTGGCCTCTAGCGCGTGGACCGCTGAAATCAGGCCCGTCGCCTAATTGCGCCGGCTCTAATCTCTGTCCTTGTCTATCAGTGATTGTAGGTTTGTGATGAGTTTCGAGTATAGGTTTTCTGATAGCAAAGTTAGCGGGTAACGTATCTTCCTTTACGATATATCAATGACTAAAACCTAACTTTGTTCCGTTGTCCATTGCATTTCAGAGCCACGTTAACTCATTCTGCGATCTGTAAAAACTACTAAAGATACTATCCAATATATCAACAAACTAGCGTCTGCCAGCGGCTTCGCCCGCTTTAAAGTACAAAATATATAGCCTATGTTACACAATAAAGATGTAGCTTTCTAATGGTGGAAGAATTTTTAAAATCAATTCAGTAGTTTTTGAGTTAAATCGTAACATACAAACAAAGCCCAAGTCGACGACGCTACGGTGCGCCCTGTTCCCGCGCGTCTCAAAGAGTTGTTAGCAAACCGTAAGGGCCCAGCCTGGGTCGAAGCCTACTGGGGCCAAGGGTCTGCTCTGAAAGGAAGGCTCGGCCCTGGTATGAAAGGCAACGAAGGAACGGGGTGGGTTTTTTAGTTAGTAAAACTCTAACATAACATCCCGCTCCGCAAATATCTCCCGCAGATATCATTGGATGATTTTTACCCATCAAAAAAAAAAAAAAAATACTAACAAATAAATAAAAAATTCAAATCTTTTCTCTTTATAGCGTATCTGTGCACGCCTGTCAAGAAAACCTCGTGATACAAACGACACCTCAAAAATTACTTCTACCTCCTAAATTATCCGGCCAAATTCCTTACAACAGTGCTTAGAGGCGACTAGATTTCTAAGACACAGGGCGGTATTCAGGCATTCAGTGTAAATCTTGTGAGCGTGGGAATGCGGGCCTGTGTCGGCGCCATGACAGTTTTGCAATTAGGGGTCCCGCAAAATGGCGGCGGCGCGAAATTATCTCGCGCTTCGTAATGCTACGTGCAGACTTTGGGAAGGATTTCAACCAATGTTGCGATGTAATTGTTTATCCAATATTTGAGTTATTTACTATAATGGTTGATTTATATGAAATTGGTTTAGTTTTGTGAGCGATTATTAATTAAGGTTTGACTTAATATATTGCGAATTGTTTTAATAAATAATTTGAGATTGCTACTCTTGTAGTTAAAATATTTTTCAACACATTCGAAAACCCGCTCTTATTGCACCGGTTTTACGCATGTAGTGGACTGTTCTCCGCACTAGTGAAGAAAAGTGTGCATGCTCTCCCCCACCACAATTTTGTCATAGTAAAATTGATTATTATCGGATCAGGCTGGGCGCGAGTCGCCCCCCACGAGGCGCGGGTTATCCGCCACGAATCGTAAGTGTATTGAAAAACGTCGTTTGACACACGTGCAAAATCACTGCAGCCATCGGCTCCATAACACACTCGCCTACGCCTCATGCGAATTTCGCCTCGGTCGCAATGACAAACTTTCTGCACTTGTATCAAAATGTACTCGTACTATGTTTTATAGTCTCTTTTTCTCCTTCAAACTTCTATAGCTTGCGTGATTTCTGGCCAAGCTTGACATGAAATCATGATACAATCAACACACCATTTAAAATAAGCGATTTAAAACTAGAACTCATAATTATCTAAAACAGTCAAAAAGTATTAAAAAAAAGAATTGTCCTTTTTTCAAATTTAAATTATGTACCTACTAGTATTCTACGTTTAAATTCCTTCAATTTGAAAAGTTTGCCACAAACATGGCCCAACATTGGCCAACTTTTAGCCCCGCAGTGACTTGTAACTAAGTTCAGGTGAAGTATCAGCGATTGATTAAGTGACTAGCATTAGCAGTTCGGCTGGTTTTGTCAAAGCAAATCGCCTGCCAAATATTTACTTACTTTGTAAACCAAGTTTAAGTTAAATTGTAATTGTTAAGACTTAGACAGCTTTTCAATAAGTGCCGAAAATGTTTAGTCATTCAGTAGAAATTGTTGGATGTATCATCCAAAGGCTGCTCGCTCTAGAGAGGAGTGGGAGGTCATGTCAGACTTTTACTGACTAAAACCACACCTGCAGTTGCTTTTTGCGTTCTAGGACCACTGCTTTCCTTTTCAGAAATTCTCTATGGCCCTAGCAGCCCCTACTGCTGGGCCCCTGCTGTTTTGCTGGCATCTCTTTGAGTACAATACGCTGTCCGACGCTTGAACAGCGAGCTACCAATTGTTTACCTGGGATCATTTTGCGACTCCCGAAGCCTGAAGTGTCTCCTGGGACGTGAGAATATCCGTTCCCTCATTACTGCTTCGCTAAAAGAGGCGACAGCATTCTTTTCGAGCTCGCACTGCACCATGGCCTGAGCCAAAACCCGGAGCGAGGGTTTACCGCCGCCGTTTGTTTCCACAAGGACACGGCGGTACTGCGTCTAAGCGGGGCTCCTGAAGGCGGGACAGGAACCTTCGGCACTTACCATGTCTGTTGAGAACCTGCGAGAAGCGAAAGGTGAGAACGTTCTGGCATCTCTCCAGCCACTCCTCAAAGAGGCACTTTCCACCATGATTGTGGCGTGCTTCAGAAATTATTATGTAAGAAAATGATTAGATTTATGTGGAGGCAGCATTTTTCCAACGAATAAAATGTTAAAGTGGAAGATTCTATTACGCGATGATAAATTTTAGAGTTCATGTCCAGGCTCAATCTCAACCATTTTATAACCCCCAAAATCTTAAAAGCGAAAAAATGTAAATTACATTTCCTTGGTTCACAAGAGGTTTCCAATAGGCGTAAATTGCTTCTTATTCGTTCCGAGTCGATTCCGTTTCGTGGCTAATGGCATCAGAGTGTAGGTAAATACTGAGTAAATATATACTGCGGGCTTTTACCGTATTTGAATAAGATCTGCTGCGCTCCGATCGACGTGTTGCGAATAGATTTTGGGAGCTCTCCGTTTTGATGGTGTCCTGGTACTTATAAATCTCAATTCAGCCGAAAGACGTCCACTGTTTGACATAGGCCTCCTCCAAGTGTCGCCACAACGAACGTCCCTGTGCCTCCCGCCACCGTCACCAGGTCTTCGGTCCACCTTGAGAGAGACCTTCCAATGCTCATCATTTCAGCCGAAAGACGTCCACTGTTAACATAGGCCTCCTCCAAGTGTCGCCACAACGAACGTCCCTGTGCCTCCCGCTACCAGTACCAGGTCTTCGGTCCACCTTGAGAAAGACCTTCCAATGCTGCATCTACAGTATGCGGTCGCCACTCCAAAACCTTTCGACTCCAACGGCCATCTGTTCTAAGAGCAATGTGTCCTGCCCATTGTCACTTAGGTTTGGCGATTCTTTGAGTTATATCAGTTAAGATATACTTAAATTATAGTCTTAAAAAATACTGATTCATCACTGTTTGAAAATAATACTCTTTTAAAGTGAATTCTAATTTACAGAATATTCAATCATTTGGCAGTTAAATTCTAAATATAAGGCGGAAAGCTACTCGTAGAACTACATTGCGCACACGTGAGCCACGTACGCTGATCTGGGCGCGTCAGTCTCCATATATTTTATATGGCAACTAGACTTGTAGAGCTACATTAGATCCTCGCCACGCGACGTCGTTCTACGTACAAATCAGGCGTGGTTCACGTGTACGTCGGTCTAATGTGGTTCTAGATTTAACCTTTAATTGATCGCAAAATTAATAAAATTGAAATACAATTGTACCAAACGTCTAAATCATTGATAGAAATTCTCTTCACATTCTGGACTCTAATTAGGAAGTTCTCAACTCAACTGGATATAATAATATGACGAATAAAATATACTTTTTGATTGATCTGCAAACAATGAAAAAGTAGAATTTAGGTATCGTATCAACATTATCATCATTCCAAAGTAAAGCTTATTTTTCTTGTCATATTTCCCAGTTATATCCGCAACTTTGCTTCGTCAACCCTAACCAGGGGCCCCAGGCTGCTATTTTCATAAATGATAAATGATATTTATTTTGCCAATAGGTTTTAAAAAACACTTTTACACGTCAAAATATCGTTATCAAAATATCGTTATTATAACACGGTCCCATTGTCGTTTTGTTAAAAGTTCGTAATCTATTAATTCAAAGTAACCGATCATTGTCTGGTCAGTGGTCTCGTAATAGAATAGTGGAATGAGCTGTCTTGTAACGGATTAAAAGCAATGACTGAGTAATGACGTTCTAATGGTAGGTTGCTGACCAAAGGAACTGTTAAAATTAGCCATTTCTTTTAAAGGATTGTCAGTGGTTGATCATTGGAAAGTCATAATGACGCCATTATATTACTCTATTACCAAAGTTGTCAAATCAATCAATGGTAGACCATTCTGACACTGTTGTAATAGCAGTCTTGAGGCCCAGTAGTCATGTGAAGTTATGTTAAATCGATTACCCCTAGCATTGACCAAATCAATTCCAATTAAACCCTTGAATGGTCGGGGTGAATAGGTGTTTAGAAACGGCCACACTAGGGTAGGCTTCAACGCGTCTCTTTGACGAGCCTCGAGACCGCTACGATGGCCGATACCGCGTCGTCGATCATACGGTTCGCTTTGCGGTTTCAAGACTGTAACGCACTTGATTGGAGTTTGAGGAATAGGGCAGAAGTTTTAGATGTGGAATCAAATGATAAAACCAGTACCGGTCTACTATGTTTAATAATCACACTCATATTTTAGAGTTAAAGGTTTGTATATGCAGCTGAATTATAATCGGACGGTAGATCGCAGCAGGCCAATTTTTTCAGTGCTTCGATGTGCGCAGCAAAAACGTCGAGGCGAAAAGCTTAGTTTGAACCGTAGGACTGGTTTTCTCACGATAAAGCATGAAGAACGTGGTTGAATGAAGAACGTAGTGTTGGTCCTAATAGCATGACATAATTAGCATTATAATTTTCCTATTGCTGGGATTCGGGCCTTCTCTCTAAGAGAGGGCATGGGCCGTAATCCACCACGAAGGCCCATTGCGTGCAGTTTATTGTAGGCAAATAATATGGCCATCGACGTTACACTCTATCTATCTTCTATTAATTATTCTTGCTATTATTACTGGCAGTTGTACGACGTGGCTTTCCAGCTCTTGCAGTTAATCTGTGGTAGTGGTATCTATGCACGCATTTACAATCTAGTGAAGAAATTTGAATTCAAATTTCGAAGAAGTTTTTGAAGATTGCATCACTAGTTTATATGAATTAAAAAAAAACAAATCAAGAATTAATTTGGGATAAAGAATTATCTACTTTAAGAATAGCTGAAATCTGTACTAATTTCAGGATTTGCCTTTATTAAGTTACATTTTGTACGATATACAAAATAATTAAAAGTAAAGTAAGGTGAATAAATCACGTTTAGGTAGTCTAGGCATCTAGAAAAGCCCAGTATCCGAAGAGAACAATTTCCAAGCTCCGTATGACTTTAATAATTCGGAATATGCGAAAACATACATTTAAAACAGAATTATTACGGTTCAGCTCCAGCAACTTGAGAGTGAAACAAAAGAGAATCTTCTTTATAACTGCAGCGAGAATATAAACGACGTTATGAATCGCTTTAATTGTAACTGAACTCATAAAGTGTACCAAAGTGCGTACTGTGTCCACAAATTCTAGAATTCCAGAAACATTTTGCAGAGAAGAGGTTTTAATGCAAATCAACGCCGCCGGTGTGGTGACTACGTTGTTAGGCCGAATGGGACACTTTTTTAAATTTGTGCTGTTTTTAATGGGTGCAAATTAAACTGACCTTTTTAATAGCAATATTCGCCTTTAAAAATCTACATTATCTTCTAATTACTAAGTCAGCCATAATTAAAGAGCGTCTAAATGATACTACTCGTATCTTAGCCACTAGTTCTCTTCTATATAAGCTTCTATTTTCTGGGTGGTTATAAAAAATAACCTAACCTAACCCGTCCGTGTCGGAGTGCTCTACACTTGCGTGCTCGCTTCGCTTATTCTTGGATTAAGAATATTAAGTTGGCGTTGTAAAGAGACGAATCAGTTTATTAAATGCTGTCTCATTTTCCCGTTATGCAATAAGAAGCTTGATCAGAAGGCCAGTAAAAAAATATGACTTGACTTGTAATTAATAATTTTTAATGTATTGAAACATTTACTTTTATGTGTTTTTTTGAATATTTTAAAGTGATATTTTTAATTTAGAATTACGCGGGTCACGTCAGCCGTATGCAGAGAAACCGCTGGGCAAGTGTCGCCATGCAACAGGTTCAGCTGTGGGACAGTTCTGGCGTGCAAAAAAATCTAATTTATCCATGGTTATTACCTGAAAATGATTATGCTGATGATGCTGATCATATTCTCTATTTTTCTGAATGGAGCTGAAACATGGACGATCCAAAAGCACCGTAAAAAGATTGACGCTTTTGAGATGTGGTGGAGGCATCTACTGAGGATAAAATGGACTGCTCCATTCTGAAAGAGCTTTGCATCAAATTAAGACTTTCGTCGATTGTGCAACAGCGAATCATTAAGATGTTTTGACATATCGTACGCAATGAAAGCTCTTTGAAACGTTTATTGGTACAGGGAAGAGTAGAGCACCTATTAGATGGACATACCTCATTAAGTCACCCTCAAAGTGTTCCCTCATTGAGTGTACACGAAATGCCATGAATAGAGAGAGATGGAGAAATTTCGCAAAAGCGCAACCAAACATTTGTATACTACTAGGACATGCCGGTTTCATCACGATGTTTTCCTTCACCGTTTTGAGAGCAGTGGTGATGAAATAAAGTAATGCGCCTAGATGGTTTGAACTCGCGACCTACAACTCGTAAGTCAGGGCCGTTACCATTCGGCCACCACTGCTCTATGAATCTTTCTTATAAGAAGTCTAAATTAAAGCTACCGAAACTAGTAGAAATAATACTAGACCAACTTTTGACTGGCCTAGTCAAAAGTTGCATGAGGTTTAATTTGATCACCAGTTAGCTAGTGACTTAATATAAAGGTGTACTGTTTATCTTGAATAGTTTCCACAGTGTGGCAAAACCATTTCGCTGGATTTGTTGCATTCAAAGCACAGTTCTGCGGCGTTGTACTACTAAGGTATTCGCAGTTTGAACTGAACTTGCTGGCGTGAAGTGGAGCTTGGTCTAAGATATTAGAGGAAGCGAAAACTTTGTAATAATAATTTTTATTCAAATCAAATGCACACATTGCCATTTTTATGTAAAAATTGATTGTGTGAGTGATTTATTTTCAAAGTTGTGTCATGCACAGACCAAAAAGTGATTATCTGGCAACCATTGGGTTTATTTTTATGAAACTTTCACAAAATAAAAGATAATTTGATTACCAATCTTTTGATAAGAGTTAAATAAATTTAGGACATATTATTATTCGAATAATCTTAATGCGCGAGGAATGACGCTAGCTCCACTTTTGTTACAAGGTCGCTGGCATTTAGTGTCGCCTTAATGTATTATTACGTAGCTAAACGAGCACGGGGCCCGGCTCCTTGCGACAAGTGTTCGCCTGGGTTCCCGCAAGGGAGCACCTTTTTAAGGGACCCCACGAGCGCCCGCTTTACCCAGTTTCGGCCTTAATGGTCCGGAACTCTGCAACAGCGGGCCTAAAAAGGTCACATGAGCAATTCATCTAGAGCAAATCATATTCCGAATTCCTAGCAGATCATACGCAATTCTTATAATGTTCGTAAAATGGTTGCACAAATTAGTCGAATCATACTCAATTCACTGCATATCAGAATCATATTCCTTGTAAATATTGCCGTATAAAAAAATATGATTCATATTATGATTCTATAAAAGTGGCCTTTTTAGACCTACAGTTGTCCGCTATCATCTCGTACCTTATCACCCTGCTACACATTTATCAGGTGGCACAGCGTGTATGTTGTGGCACTCGACTGGTAATGAGGTTCACATCGCACGCTATTGATATTTGTTACGTTTCTATTGAACCAGGAGTGTAAATGGAAGTTTACAACGGCTTTTGGGAAAGTCAATTTTAGGTAGGTAATTGTAGTGGATGATTTGAAATGTTAATTAATAATGATAATTATAATGTGGGCAGTTGTTTTAACAGAAAATCAATGTTACGTGGGGGTTCACTCATACTAATTAAAAAATGTATTAAATTTAAAACCCGTAAAGACATAGCTGCACTGTCCATTGAACATACCATTGAACTGTCTTGTGTTGAGCTGGATAGGCATGTCATAGTGTGCGTTTACAGGCCCCCTAATTATCAAAACTACTCTGTTTTTGAGTCAGTCATGGAAGATGTTATGGCAAAACTTGCAACTGGTAACAAACTAGTAGTTATCTGTGGAGATTTTAACATTAATATTTTAGAAAAAAATTCAGATAGCAATAGATTTTTAAATCTTTTCAAATCATTTAATTTATCAAATGTGTTCATAGAACCAACTCGAACTACCACTACTTCTGCTACATGTATTGATAATGTTTTTTGTTGCTGTGACTATTTAGAAAAGGCCATTGTAGATTATCTGCCTTCTGATCATAGCGGCCTGTTGGTAACTTTTGAATCCATTATACCAATACAACAAGTGCAAATACAATCCAGACCAATAACATCCGGTAAACTGAATAAATTTAACAACACTTTAATTAACAAGTTAGGTGATTGGAACCTTGCAGTGAACAATGGTAATATTTTGTATAACGATTTTTTTTCAATAGTCCAAACCGAATTTAATAAGACTTTTGAGAAGAAAACTAAAAGTATCTGCCCTAAGTTTAGATTTAGTGACTGGGCGACTAAAGGAATCAGGATAAGTAGGGAAAGACTTTTCGAGCTGTATGGCCTTAAGCCTATTATTAACACTGAAACTTTTAATAAGTATGTTGCTACCTATTCAAAAATGTTTAAAAATACTTGTAAGGCAGCTAAGGCCTTATATATTAGCAACAAGGTTAAAACAGCAGATAATAAAATAAAAACGGTTTGGAAAATCATAAATAATGAAACCAACAGGAACAAAATACATAATAATGATTACATATTAGAGACTCATCATGGTCTTATTAGCGATAGCAAAGTAGTTGCGGAAGAATTTGTAAATTTCTTTACCAGTGTACCAATAAAAACTACTGAAGCCCTAAATTCATCACCATCTCATGCTTTTGGTTTATTACAGGCTAATGTTGCAGCCTGCCCCACTGAATTTAACTTTAAGCATATAAACCCCATAACAGTAATAAAAGCATTTAAACAAATCAAGGTTAAATTAACTGAAGATCTTTGGGGTATGTCTATCAAAGTTTGTACCTCAATTATTGAGACTATAGCGCCTTACTTAGCTTTAATATTTAATTTGTGTATAGATCAAGGTGTCTTTCCAGATCTAATGAAATATAGTAAAGTTATACCACTTTTTAAATCCGGGGACAGTAAAGACTCTAATAATTATAGGCCAGTGTCCGTGTTGCCAGTTTTTAGCAAAATATTTGAAAAGGTGATGTTAGATCAAATGCTTAATCATTTTAACACAAATAACATCTTACACGATAAACAGTATGGTTTCACCAAAGGACGTTGTACAACTGACGCTGGTGTCTCCTTACTAAAACACATTTTTAATGCGTGGGAAGAGGCACAAGATGCTATAGGCATCTTCTGCGACCTGTCTAAGGCGTTTGATTGTGTAGTTCATGAAACATTACTCCTGAAACTTGAGCATTACGGACTAGGCAAAACAGCGTTAAACTTATTAAAATCTTATTTGAATGATAGACAGCAATTAGTTCAGATAAACGGTGTCAATTCGTCGGGGTTAAATGTTAAAATGGGAGTACCCCAAGGTTCGATTTTAGGTCCTTTTTTATTTTTAGTTTACATTAATGATTTACCCCATTTGTTGCAAAATAAACTTAATATGGTGTTGTTTGCCGACGACACTTCTTTGATTTTTAAGGTAAATAGAAGGACTAATAATCTTGACGACGAAAATAACGCCCTACTGCAGGTCCAAAACTGGTTCACTGCTAATAATCTAGTTTTAAATGGGAAGAAAACTAAATGCATAAGATTTTCCTTACCGAATGTCAAAAGTAGTGAATGTGACATAGTATTGAACAACGAAAAACTAGAATTCGTCGATAAAACGGTTTTCCTGGGGATAACGCTTGACTCAAGGCTACAGTGGGGTCCTCATTTAACATCTCTTGCAGGACGGCTTAGCTCAGCTGCATATGCTGTTAGAAAAATCCGCCAATTTACGGATGTTGATACCGCTAGACTAGTCTATTTTAGTTATTTTCATAGTATCATGTCATACGGTATCTTACTATGGGGACGGGCTGCAGACATCCACTCTATTTTTATATTACAGAAAAGAGCCATCAGAGCCATATACAATCTCCGCCGGTGCGATTCTCTAAGGGAACTGTTTAAAGATATTAACATCATGACGGTACCTTGTCAATATATCTATGAAAACATCATGTACGTTAGAAAGAATCTTCACCTTTTTAGTAAAAGAGGCGATAGGCATAATTATGTTACAAGGAATAGGGACCTTTTAGTTCAACCAGGTTTCAGACTGGCTAAAGTAGCGTCTTCTTTCATGGGGTACTGTTTAGAATGTTACAATAAAATACCTCCTCACATATTAGAACTCAATGAAACAAAATTTAAATCTTGTATTAAGCGCACACTATGTACACGGGCATATTATAGCTTGGATGATTATATTCAAGATAAAAATGCTTGGGTTAATGCTGGTCCAGCTCCACTACCAGCAGGGCGTACAAATTGATTGGAAAATACTTTTTTATCTTTTTATTTAATATTAAATTATTATTGTATAATGTAGAAGCATTTATTTTCAAAGTTTGTAAATGTGAGTACCATGGAGCAATTTACGGTTTTTGGATATTGGACTTGTTTGACATAAATGAGCATGGTGGTTGAGAGTTTGTCATGCTCACTCAAATGTCTCACTGATGGTGGCGCGTGTGTTGGATCATTCGGTTCCCTTCAAAATGGTTGAGCTGAGTGGTGCTGATATGCGCGTCATGTCCGTGAACGGGCGCTGTCAGTTGAGACTGGTCATCTCTTAGCTGCCAGTGGTTTATTTTAATATCTTTATTTAGAATGCCTTTTTTTTGTCTTTACTTTATTTTATTGACATTGTTCTCACATAATAGCAGCGACAAGAAACATGTAACAGAGATATTTGTTATACATAAAATGATTGAAAAGAGTGTCCATGGAGTTTCTTGCACATTCTTCTCCATAGAGATCTACGCTTTGGAATGTGCAATTAGCATCATTTTTTTTTCTGACAGACTGACACCTTGACCTTTCAAAAGTGCCTGTAAATGGTTTATTTGAAATAAATGCTTTTGAGTTTGAGTTTGAGTTTGATGGAATTCTGCATATAGCCTTGGTTTTACACCCTTATTTATAAAGAAGTAATTACTTGTTGCTTAGTAATTTCTTATTAAGTCATTACTTGAGGTTAGAGATCTTCAAGAAAGTCTTTTTTTTTAATTTTTTATAAACTAGTACGTGACTGCAATCCTAATAAGCAGTGATGCAATCGTTGATGGTAAAGCGCACTAGTTTATTAAGAGCCTATTCACTCTAGCTTTGAAGACGCCTAAATTATAATTGGACGAGAAAACCACAGCAGGCAAATTGTTCCAGTCCCTCGATGTACGCGGTATAAACGACGAGGCAAAACGCATAGTCCGGACCTTGGAAGTTTCAACAACGTAAGGGTTTTTTTTTTTTTTTTGGGTAGGTAAAATCATAAACAACGTAAGGGTGGATATTCGCCGTACGCCGGGTTGTTCGATGGTAGAAAGGAGATGGCGGTATCAAGTCATGCAATTCCCGCGCACACTCTCCAAAATGCATCCTGTAAAATACCGAAAGGCTGGCTACTCTACGCCTGTGCTCAAGGCTTTGTAGATTGGACTTCACCAAATCTGGATCACCAATTAGCCTCTTCGCACGCCTTTCCACCATATTTCCATATTTATTTCATGAAATAAATATGGGTATTACACCCATATTTATAAACAAGTAAAACTAATTACTTGAGTAAAAGTAACTACTTAAGTAACAATTTGTATTCTATAGTTAAGAAAACTTGAAATTTTTCATGAAGATTCCTAACCTCAAGTAATGATGTAATAATAAATTACTTAGCAACAAGTAATTACTTCTTTATAATGACGGGTGTTAGACTCGCATAGACTAGGAAAGTATGGTTTATAAGGCTAAGAAAGTCTTTTATTTAAGTGGGAAATCAAATAATCCACAAGGTTTTGGGTGGAGCGAGAGGGATTATCAGACTTTTACTGATTAAAACCCACCTGTGCTCCTTCAGTTGCTCTTTAATAAATACACTAGCTGGCCCGGCAAACTTTGTGTCGCCTAATAGTCTATGAATATTTTGATTTTTCCATATTTTTTCATCGTTTAAACCTTCCCTGGAGTATCACGAATATTTCAAGACTAAAATTAGCCAAATCGGTCCAGCCGTTCTCGAGTTTTAGCGAGACTAACGAAAAGCTATTCATTTTTAAATATAAAAGAGTCCACAGCTTGGGTAACCTGTGAACTGCACTGGGGATTACATCGCCCAAATCCAAAAAACACATAGGTTGATTGAAGTTTATGGATTATTCCTTATGTACGATTACCATATAAAAAAAGAAAGGGATACTTAAGAACATTACTAATAAATTGTATTGATTACGTTTCTCAAAAAAATACCCTAACTTTAGAAAAAAATCTGGTAAATAGGCCTTTTTTGAACATTAATCATCATTCATTTTCTCGAAAACGGCTCTATGTTTATACATTGAATTTATACCAAAATATATGTTACGATAAATTGAATAACTTGTATTGATTTTTTTTCTAATTTTATTGAATATCGATAAGTAATCAAGAAAAAATCGAATCAGTACTAACACCCCGCGCGCAGCACCCCCTGCAATGCCTGTGTAGAGGTCAATTCTTCTCTACTAGTGTAGAGGTAAATTCTTCAAGGTCATTGAGCAATGTAATACCCTTAACCCAAGTTTGAAATGTTGAAACTTTCAGTTGTTACATACGGCTCATTCCCTCTCCTAGAGAGAAGGCCAGCAGTCCCAGCAGTGGGAACATTAAAAGGTTTCACAATATTACAATAGGTTTCTAAATTGTAATCGTATTTCCTCGCATGAGGATGCTTTATCAACATACCTACAGGTCTCGAAACTCCCAACAGCAACAGTAAATAATATAATTGTATCAAACCATGCTATCAATACCTAGACTCCAGGCACACATTCTCAGGATCGAGAGGCGTGCGGTCTATGTACCTACCTCGTGTACAACCGAGAGGTATCTACGTGCTAACAATTTGATTATAACACGACCACTTCAAACATCCTGGCATCCTGGTACCGACGTTAGGCCTTTGACTTTGGTACAGGCGGAAGTTTACACTTAGTACGTTATGTATGTCTCACCGTAAAATTGTAAATACCGTTAGATTTACATTATTTATCTCGCGTGATTGTAAACTATCGAAAGATACTATGATAAACCCAGATATGTAATAAATTCTATTCTATACTTATATAAATAATAGATATTTTGTCACTTTCTCATTATCCTGGTATATACTTGATATGTAAGACTGTCTTTATTTGCTTTGTGAAAGAAATACCTACTCCTCACACTGTCAAGTTATTGTGTCCTAGTAAAATATCCAATAACGTATGGTACAGTTGTAAAACTACGCAACATTTCCGTGCCCACCGCATGCGCCAAATAACATTAGTATTCCTTCCCCATTCGAAGCAGATAAATATCCAATAACAGCCTATAACTGTCGTATTACACTTGTTATTGAACTAATATTATGTCCTCTCAGATTCCTATACAAAACACATTGTATGCTTATATTTTAGAGCACGGTGGCTGAGTGGTAACGGCCCCGACTTACAAGTTGTAGGTCGCGGGTTCAAACCCAGCCAGGCGCATTACTTTGTGTAATTCTATAAAAACTTTGAAGGAAAACATCGTGACGAAACCGGCATGTCCTATAACCAAAAATTCGAAGACATGTGACATCCACCGACCTGCACTGGGCCCGCGTGGTGGACTAAGGCCCATTCCCTCTTCTAGAGAAGAGGCCTGTGTCCCAGCAATGGGAACATTATAAGGCTAATGCTATGATATGCTATTTTAAATCAGTATTTCTCAAAGTTTTTTAATGAACCTTCAGGTAAGTAGGTAAAAATTATCATCTTGATTTTTTTTAATATTACTTAACATTATTCTTGACTGTGATAAGATGTATCAAGCACGGCAAAATATGATACGAATTACTTATACACGGTATACTTCATTTGTTTAGGTACTTAACTAAATGTAAACAATCTTGACATGTCTTTTATCTAAAAAAAAATCTAAAAATGTTTACGGTGCAACCGCACATTGCGTAATTGCTCACTCATCATAATCGAACTGTAATTAATATTCACACATTTACATCAACTTCAGTTCACATTCGGACCGCGTCATAGCAACACCTCAACCATCGTTAGTTAAAGTCGTAGACTCAATACACGTATTTCTAGCGAATTTCATAGTTTTACTTAATATCAATCAGCATACCTATCAAACAATATCAATTAGCAAAAGACGTACGGTAACAAACCGTACAAAATGTTTACAATTAGTTATTTACCTAAACCGATGTTAGGTAATTAACAAAATTTAAATAATCTTTGTATGTTTTTTAAACGTTTTTTTTTAATAAAAAGACATATTGAAATAGTTTACGTTTAGTTAAGTACCTAAACCGAGGGAGTATAGAACGTAACATCTGTTTAGGAGCTACGATGCCATAAATACACACATCGAACTCACAACACTTCTCTTTTTTTGTTGGGGGTTAAAAATCTCATCAAGCCTCAATATGTAAAGCGAAAAAGAATGCCAGCATCCCCAGAATTTCATTAGAAAACGGAGTCACTAATTACTTCGGCACTCCAATCGAGAAGCGTCCGGGAAAAGGCCAATTCATCGGATTCTAATTAGAAAAAACTTATTCTGATCTGCTACGGAACTTTCGGCATCATTGTTTCAGTCGCATTCATCCTTACTGTTTTATTTCTCACACCATTATCATCCTTATATCATTAGCAATAAGGAACTTTCAGGTGGGATCGTTTCATTGGCTCTAATTTTTTGAATGAGCTGAGATAAAGTTAGGAAAGTTAAGGTTTCCAGTGCACCCAGAAGTGGCTTTAGTTAGTTTATTGTTTTAAGCCATCAGTAATTACTGATCAATGAATATTTGCTACCTAGACTTGAATTGCAGTGGTCTATCAATCAAGCCTGTAATATGTTCCCACTGCTGGGACTCAGGCCTCCTCTCTAGAAGAGGGCATGGACCGTAACCGTAATCCACTACGCGGGTACAGATTGGTAGATGTACCATTTTTTTTTTTTGGTATTAAAAATCATCCAGTGACATTTCCCGCCCTTGGGCGAAGCTGGAGATAGTGTCAGGCTCTTACTGACTAAAAAACCCACCTTGTTCCTTCGTTGCCTTAGATACCAGGGCCGAGCTGTCCTTTCAGAAGCAAACCCTTGGCCCCAGTAGGCTTCGACCAGGCCAGGCTTCTACGGTTTGCTGACAACTCCTTGAGGCGCGGGAACAGTACGCGTTGTCGACGACTTGGGCTCGGTCCGGTCAGCTACCGGACGGTCAGACAGCAAGCTACCCATTGCTCGCCGTCCACAAGACCGCGCCTGCCGTGGCCGGAAATTGGGATCGGAATCCCGGTGGCGGCTGCGCCATGCGCGCCGTTGCCTTTGCCCGATGCGGTCGGCCTCCTTCTTTGCTAGCATTACTGCTTCGTAGAAGGAGGCAATCGCCTGCCACTCCTCCTCGCTCCGGACTATGGCCTGTACCAAGGCCTAGCGTGAGAGGTCGCCGCCGCCGATCGCCTCCACAAGGACTCGGCGACGTGGATGTCATATTCGAAATTTTCCTGAAAATCTGTTATTTCAGTACGTCTATATAAGCCTTGCACATTTAACCAAGATTCTGAATGACCAACTTTTCTCAAAAACTTTTAAGAGTTTTAAAAGAACACGTATTTCCTTGAACCAGTTTTGTGAAATATTTGAGTAAATCGCGGAATTCCCGAAGGCCAACAGAGTTTTCATGCATTATCTCTCTCTTTTTGCGTTGCCTCTTCATCATACATCCCGTTGGGTTGCGTTAGATGAAGCAACAAGCCATTAAACTATACTCGACGTTGATGATAGTCGATAGGGAAGGCCGAAGTCCCATCTTACTAGGAAGAAGCGAAGTATATGTGTTGCTGGTGTAAAAAGTAATGAAGTTTTAATTTAATTTCCAATGCTGATGTATCCATTGATTATTTCATACTCGGGCCTTACAGTAGACTTATAAAAAAAAGGTTCTTTGCAAAGACAAGCACGTTTCTAACGAGACAATGCAGTGTCTACATACTTTCTATTTTGTTCTAGTCAACTGTGCGTGTTACTTGAATACGCGATGAGGGTGGATGAGGGTCATAAAGCTAGTTACACATGCAATGGTCTAAACAAGCTGGCTTTGCGGCAGATCAACTGTGCTTGCTTACTTGTGAACGGGCCTTAGATCTTATTGGAATCGTGGATGTGGTATCTATTGAATTGAAGCTAAAGTACTATTTGTTTTTTACAGAAAAATATACAGGTTATTAAAAAAAAATACGGACTATATTAGCGTCAGTCAGCAGCTTCGCCTGTATGAAAGTAAATAAATAAGATAGCTTATGTCTCTCGATGATAAAGTAATATTTATCAGTAGTTTGTAAATACCTCTGAGTTAGTTTCGGTGTTTCTTCTCAGGGTAGTCAGCTAGGAAACACCGGCCTCATCTAGTTTAAACTGACGAAAAAAATATTGACGTGTAAAAGTGTTTTTTAAAACCTATTTGCAAAATAAATATTATTTATCATTTAATACAAAAGTAAAAATCCAAAATTACATTTTATTTTCTTTTGATAATTTTCTCTTTATTCCAATTTTAAATGATTACTAAAAAAACAATAATAAATATTCTAGATTCATATATTTTTTGGTTTCAGATAAATCAAGAACTGTTAATTAATTATCTTAAAATCCTCGTCTACATGTCATTGACGCGTATTAGCTTTTGACAGCAGTTTCGTCCGCGTGAAAATAAATAATTATCACATGGGAATTTACTCTCGGAACAAAATCTACCTATTCTATGTGTCTTTCCAAAAGATTCTCTAGCCGTATGCCAAAGGCAGCATAGAATCAAATAACATAGGCAGCGTGAGTGACGTCAAAGTCTATGACAGCAAATCATTATAGTGGAGAGGTCAAGTTATAGTGTCAGAGCTTTATTGATTAAAGTCCATCAGCGTTTCTTCAGCTGCTCTTAGCGTTTTATGGGTGGATAACTCTGGAATATTTCCGCAGCACAATTGCAACTGATTGTTTTCGGGAGCCCTCGGCCACTCGGCATTCTTCGGCATGAGTGGCGGCGGCGGAAGATACGCGCGCGCACTCAAACATCAATAAAATTATTGTACTTATTCTGGATTACAGTTCACAGTTTTCAAATCTAGTCCTTAGATAGGTTTATTTATTTATTTATTATATGCTTTATTGTACACCATTACATAAACAAAAACAAGGAACTAAAACTAAAACACACATATACAATGGGCGGCCTTATCGCACTCTGCGATCTCTTTCAGGCAACCTGGAATGGACAGTAATTGCCTGGACAAGAAATGGGGCTGTCATTGGTGTGACAATAACAGTGATATACATATTTATATTACAATAGATACATAGATATATACATATATTTTATAATAAATACATACATATTGATAACAATACAGAAATTTACATGACGACTAACAACATTCACAGCGACAGGTAATGTTTCCTAACGAGTCTTTTAAGAACAGGCAACGATTGAGCGCGATTAATTGTGTCTGGCAATTCATTCCACAGACGAGCAGCTTACTTAAAACCACCACATCTACGATTTCATTGTTATTTATTTTCATACATCATCGAAAGCAAGCTGAACACGTAGCAGCCGTTTGTTTTCATACGCGGACCACTTTCGGGCCGCGGCCAAATTGTGGCCCGACAATATGGCCGCGTCCTTACGAATAAACCTCGGACGGTTGCCGAGAAATATTGGATTAATATAGGTATTTGTTGTTGATAGGTATTCTTTTTATTTTTTGGACACTCGTTCTATAAGTGACAGCTGGATGATTTGGTGCGGCAAATAAACTTTACATGCTTCAATGAAATTATTACACTTATAATAATTTCAGGATATGTGGTAACAAAGTATAAAGTACTGCAAACCTCTGTTAAAAAGGATAGGAGGTATTGTATCTGGTCCGGGCAACTGCCTGATTGTTGATTTTAAACTGTTGATCAGTTTCTAATCGCGTGAAGAATTCTAATACTGCGATGGAGGATTTTAATTTTTTAGTTTTACTTTTCTTACACAACACTAACATGCGTATTTTAACAAGGTAGTGCTTGCGAACTTTTAATCTGCTAAAGTAAAGTATACCAAAAACATCTCTCGATTCATTTGAGAGTTTCCCGTGCATAGAAACTTTGTGTTTTAAGTAAAACTTGACTAGTCGAAGGCCGTGGGTTCGATTCTCACCCAGGACAAATGTTTGTGTGATGAGTACCATTATTTGTTGTGTCTGGGTTTTTTTTTATGGTATGTAAAATCATCCAATGACAAATCCCGCCCTTGGGCGGAGCGGGAAGTAGTGTCAGACTCTTACTGACTAAAAACCTACCTCGTGTCTTCGTAGCGTATAGTGCCGGGGCTGAGCCTTCCTCTCAGAAAACGGCCCTTGACCCCAGCAGGCTTCGACCCTGCTTGCCTGCAGTTAGCAGGCTGGGCCTCTTCAGTGTGCTGACAGCTCCTTGAAGCGCGCGGGAACAGAACGCGCCGTCGACGACTTGGGCTCGGTCCGGTCGGTTACCGGACGATCAGACAGCGTGCTACCCATTGCACGCCGTCCGCAAGCCCGCGCCTGCGGTGCCCGGAAATCGGGATCGGAATCCCGGCGGCGGCTGGGGCGAGCGCCCCGTTGCCTCTGCCTGATGCGGTCGGCCTCCTCCTTTGCTTCTGTGTCTGGGTGCAATTTAGCTATAATATATATGTATTTAGAAATATACATAAATGTATGTTTATCAGTTGTCTAGTATTCATACCACAAGCTCTGCTTAGCTTGTTGTAGAGTATAAAAAAAAAAAGAAAGGAGGAAGGTTTATGCGATCTGAAGATATACCTCAGTTAGCATCATGTTTATGTCATCATAATTAGGTATTGTGTTTATGAATGAAAAATGAATTTACATTCATGTTAATAATTTATATATGTATCAATATACAATTTATTTTATTCGGATATTTTTTATAAATCAATTTTAAAGTCTATAAACAGAAAATAACTTAGAACTACCAAAACTTCATAAAACTGAGCAGCATAATTGCAACCACGACGTAGTACTCGTATAAATTTTCTTCTAAAATGCCAATTGATAACTGTCCGCAATACAAGCTGCGGAATTCCAATGCCCACACACGACCCTAATCAAACAAGTTGAAAGGCACCGTTCATTCCCTTTTTAATGTAAACAACGAATATGTAACCGACGAGGAAGTTTACAAGTCGGCCGCAGTCAAAAAGGCATCGCATCCAAGTTAGGAGGTGAATGGAGAAAAACCGGAATCTATATTTGATGAGGCAAGTCTGTAAGTTATTCATATTGCTACCGATTGAGGAATAATTCTCGTGGGTCGGTTCAGTGCCGTAGCTAGACTTTTAAACGCCCACTGCGAACATTTATAACGGCCCCCTTTTAAAAAAAGAGTTTTAACCTGTCTGCGTCAGATTTATTCGACCTTTTTCAATTTGGCGAAACTCTTTCTTCGGTTTGCGTGAAAGTAAGGGTCTCAAGGCCTTAATTTTCGCGAAAACAGGAGAAGAAACTGAAGAGACGAAAAAGTTTCATCACCGATATTTAACAAAAATGCACTTTGTTGATATTGACCCAGTAACCGATTTTTGGATCTCAATCGAAGTTGGGGGCTGCGTGTAATCATAGTTTTTTTTTTTTTTTAATTTATTTAATGGGCTTTGTCGCTTAGCGACCACATCGCCCAGTAAAGAAATCATAGAAAATGATTCAACTTATTTACCGCACACTATACCCACTATTTACCTCTTTTAACCTGGAGCCCTGGGCCTCAAGTCTGCTATTACAATAGTGTCAGAATCGTCCATCGTTGATTTCATCATGGTTGATTTTGACAAGTTTGGTAATCTACTAATAAAAAGGCGTCACTATGACTTTCCGACAGTCAATCACTGACACACCATTGAAAGAAATGGTAATCTCGTACATAATGCCAAATAAATTTCTGCCTTATGGGGTAATCTGCTAAAATGTCAGTTCCTTTGATTAGTGACTTACCATTAGATTTTTCGGAATACGACGAAGTCCTTCTACCACCATTCATTTACGAGACCAATAACCGACCAATGATCGACAGTTATGATTTAGAAGATTAAGAACTTTTACAAAAATAGCAGACTTGGGCCCCTGAGAAGCTAAAGTCAGCAACCCTGGTCGAGTTAATATACAACCGTATTATGTAGGTACACGATAAATAAATGTTATAATATCCTACTAATAAGTATTAAAACGTCAAAGTTAGTATGCATAAATGTTTGAATGTTTGTTACTCTTTTACGCAAAAGCTAGTACGCGGGTAAACCATGTCCTAAAATAGCATATATTAAACTTTTTATTTCGGGAGTATGTTCCCTTGGGATAATTTTCTAAAATTTTTCTCGGGCGAAACCGCTGGCAGCAGCTAGTGATAAATAATATCCAAGCATGATCGAAAACTTGGCCTTAGTTTGATAATTTCTGTGCCCCTCCAGCGTCTCCGCCCAGGCACCGCTAGCACTGTCCTGGTTACGCCACTGGATCGGCTACGGTACAATGTGCCATGGCGTGCATCGCTTTATTTTATGCGAGTTTTGTTTTTTATGGGGTGCGGTTGAGAAAAAAGTGAGTGAGCTTTTTATGGCCCTGCAGATACTTGGGTTTAGATGTATTCCATATTCCGTAAAGCACAAAAACTGACGAATTGTAGACCCTTAGAGAAAGTTGCGGTCTAACTTGAGATAAATATTGCAGATGTATTTAAGACTAGCTTCTATCAGTGGTTTTGCCTGCGTGAAGGTAAGGACAATCCTGCAGCACATATTGACCAGTCCTGTAGTTTTGTAGGCTGTTGAAACTGTAGTATACAGGCTGACATCGTCGAGTCGTTCATCGGCTTTTTCCTAATTAAAAAAAAGCTGTACTTTTTAAAATATAAACTCTATAAAATCATCTACGGGGTTAGTTACTAACCCCGCTAATATTTTTACAAAAAAAAAATGTTTTAATTATAAATTAATTAATTAAAAAGTCATTGGGATTGATAAAATTGTTATTGTAATTATTAACCCCGATGATAGTTTTCGTTTTAAAAGTAATTCATTCATTTTTTTCATTAAAAATGTTAGAATAACGATTTTATACAGTTTAAATAAAAAAATTAGGGAAACACCGACGAAAAATTCCGGTGAAAACGATGTCAGAGATAACTTTGTTATCAATCGCCGAGCTTTGGCACGTCGCTTCTTTCGGCGAAGTAGCTCACCGTCCGTTAGACCGGTAACTGTCCGGACCAAGCCGGAGTCGTCGACGACGGCGCTTTGCTCTTAGCGCTGATGTCAACCATACTGTAGAGGCGCAGGGCCGAAGTCTGCTAGGGTTTTTTTTTTTTTTGACTTCCAAAGCGAAACCTATGGTACTGGAACGCAAGGCAAAGTAGGAACTTGTGCGTGTGGTTTTAATCAGTCATTGAGTGATTTCTAACCTGAAGAAAAAAAACTGGGTAATTGCGAATCGGACTCGCACACCTAGGGTTCCGTACAAACTAACTTATGTAAATTCTTAAATTCCCGAATCGAGTCTCGGAAGATTTTTCCGAATCAAAAAAAGTTTTCTTTTGTGACGTAACTACAAATTTATAGTTTTCAGTCTTATTCCTATACTTATTTTTAAATATTTTAAGTTTGAATCTATTGTTATTACATCCTATATTTAAGTGGTGCACAGATCTAGGGAAGAGAGCTGATGTCTGAAATACAGATTATATTATCTAGTTCAGACACAGATGTTCCTCATAGACACATAGTTTTATGTACAAACTGCAACAAGGTCTTTCAATAATTTAATGATTTGTATTTTTTTGGAAACAATAAAATGTATTATTATTATTATTATTTCCTTTATTCATTATATAAGCTTATTAATTACATTTTTAAATATTTTTTAAAAAAAAAATTACAAAAAATAAAAAAATAAAAACATTTAAAAATATAACAAATAGTGTCCCACCGGTATCGGGAACAGGGTCCAAGCTACCGGCGGTCAGGGCTCCAGAGAAAGGAACCTCCTAACAATACGAGCCGTGTCCAGGAGTACCGCTTTCTGAATCAAGCCCTTGATCCAGCCGCCTAACGAGAGCCTCCTAAGGTGTTGGTCGAGGCTCTTGGCTATTAAGCCATTACCCGACACGACTATCGGTACAATGATCGCCGAATGCACTTCCCACATGTCGACAACCTCGCGAGCCAAGTCAATATACTTGATTTGTTTATCTTTCTCGGCTTTCACGAGGTTCTCGTCATGCGGAACGGATATGTCAACAATCATTGCACGCCTCTCGTTTCGGTCCACCACCACTATATCAGGCTTATTGGCTACAATAGTCCTGTCAGTGATGATGGACCGATCCCAGTACAAAGTGATATGACCATTATCAAGAACTGGGTCGGGCTCATACCTGTAGTACGGCACTTCCGATCCCACAAGAGAGTATTTCAAAGCAAGTTGCTGATGGATAATCTTGGCTACAAGGTTGTGCCTATGCAAATACTCGCCGTTAGCCAGACGAGAACAACCGGAGATAATGTGACGAATTGATTCTCCCGGACGGTGACATGCCCGACAGATGTCAACCGTGCCGTCCTTCACAATAAATCTCCGGTAGTTATTCGTCATGATAACTTCGTCCATAATTGCACAGATAAAACCTTCGGTTTCCCCAAAGAGGTCACCGAAACGCAGCCAAGCTACGGACGCCAATTGGTCTACATCGGGCCCGTGAAGGGCCCGGAAAAAGCGTCCGTGAAGTTCCTTGCTCTGCCATACTTCCCTGCGATCGTTAGTGTCAAGCACTACCGGTTTGCGCCAGTTCTCATTAGCCAAGGAGAGAGGGGTGAGTCCCTTGTCCACTGCCACTACATCTCGATGCATACCCACGTCGGCAGCTAGGAAATATTCCCTGAGGCTGCATACCTCGCGGTTGTGTAGGGTCTTAGCATTTAAAAAACCTCGACCGCCACACTTCCGCGGGATATACAGTCTCATCACCGACGATCGTGGGTGATGCATTCGGTATGCAGTCAGCAGTGTTCGAACCCGCCTATCCAGGGCGTCAAGTTCCGTTTGAGTCCATCTGAGTACGCCGAAAGAGTACATCAATACCGGCATGACCCAACCGTTGAAGGCGCGCACCTTGTTTCCGCCTGAAAGAAGGCTATTGAAAACCTTCTTCAGGCGTCCAAAGAAACGCTCCTTCAACGATTGCTTCATGTCAATGATATTGATGCCTAGGGCTTCCGACATACCCAAATACTTATAGGTTTCGGTTGGAGAGAGAGATCTCAGGTTTATGGAATCCGTGAGTTGAATGCCCACAGATTCCACAACCTCCCCTCGCTTTACATGCATGACCGCACATTTGTCCACACCAAACTCCATCCTGATGGCACTACTGAAGGTTTCAGTTACCTTCAGTAGCTCCATCAGTTGCAGGTTGTTGGGGGCAAAGAGCTTCAAGTCATCCATGTAAAGAAGGTGAGATATTATTATTATTTGTGCTATGAGACCTTTCTTCATGCCAAATTTCGGGGTTCTAGGTAAACGGGAAGTGCCCTATGAATTTTGATTCTCTTGAGAGTTTCGATATGTTCGTTTTGTTGCTGTCAGTTTTGCCACAGTCAAAATTTTGATTGACGAATAACCTACCGTTTTTTTTTTTTTTTTTTTTTATTGTAGGTAAAATCATCCAATGACAAATCCCGCCCTTGGGCGGAGCGGGAAGTAGTGTCAGACTCTTACTGACTAAAAACCTACCCCGTTCCTTCGTAGCCTATCGTGCCGGGGTCGAGCATTCCTTTCGGAACTAACCCATGACCCCAGTAGGCTTCGACCCTGCCTGCCTGCAGTTAGCAGGCTGGGCCTCTTCGGTGTGCTGACAGCTCCTTGAGGCGCGCGGGAACAGAACGCGCCGTCGACGACTTGGGCTCGGTCCGGTCGGTTACCGGACGATCGGACAGCGTGCTACCCATTGCACGCCGTCCGCAAGCCCGCGCCTACGGTGGCCGGAAATCGGGATCGGAATCCCGGCGGCGGCTGGGGCGAGCGCCCCGTTGCCTCTGCCTGATGCGGTCGGCCTCCTCCTTTGTTAGCATTACTGCTTCGCAGAAGGAGGCGACCGCCTGCCATCCCTCCTCACTACGGACCATGGCCTGAACCAAGGCCCGGCGAGAGAGATCGCTGCCGCCGATCGCCCCCACGAGGACACGGCGATGCTCCGCCCAGGCGGGGCACACCTCTACAGTGTGCTCCACCGTGACGAATAACCTACCGTGTAATGGGATGATAGACGCATAGTACTGCTGGTCTAAAAAGGTCACATTTAGCAATTCATTTCCTGAATTCCTGTCATACTTACGATCTTTTAGCAATTCTGCTAATATTCGTAAAATTTTACGAATGTGCTGTCATTTAGACCCGTCCGTCAAAAAAACTGTCAAATAGATGAATTGCATTGAAGAATCATACATTATTGTTATTGTTTACGTATAACAATATGAATTGCCAATTTGTGACCATTTTTCGAATTTTGAAATGATTCATATTATTATCCGAATGCAGATCTGCTAAAGTGGACTTTTTAGCCCCCCTGATTGATGAAAACCATCATTCACCATCATTCATGATTGATGGCAATGATTGACGTTTGCATGACCGTGTAATGGGCGCCATACGACCGTTTATGTATAATTTTCGGGTCTAGATCGAAGTGGGGGGCTGCGCGTAACCTTAGAAAATGGTTCAACTTATTTGCCGCTTACTATTAAGTTTACGCGAACGAATTCGCTGGCAATGATCTAGTGCGATAATAAAATAGTAATAAGGAAGATATATCTTGAACGATGTGCTCAATAAATTAATACCTAGAATATGTAGGTAATCAATACGGTTCAATAATATTTCCTGTATACCTGGTACCAAGCAATACGTAGAGGAAACTGTTAAGTCCCTTAATAATAATGATTCATCAAGACCAGTAATGCATTTGTAAATTAAGGTAATTATATTATGGTGACTGGTAATTAGTGAACGACACTTAAACACACGCACACACACATTACTTTGTGTAATTTAATTCATCACTACTGCTCTTAAAACGGTGAAGGAAATCATCGTGAGGGAACCGGCATGTCCTAGAACCAAAAATTCGAAGACATGTGACATCCACCAACCCGCACTGGGCCTGCGTGGTGGATCACGGCCCATTCTCTCTCCTAAAGAGGAGGCCTGAGTCCCAGCAGTGGGAACATTATAAGGCTGATGCTATGGTATGCTACTTAAACACGTTACTATGGGAAAAAAATCTACTGGTCAGTACTCATTTATGTTTGCCTAATTGGTCAAAAATAAATACTGAACTTGCTGATTTTTTTCACGATTTCAAGTTTGGTCCCATAATAAAAGTTGTTTGTTATTATGACTACAATCACGTGTTTAAGTATCGGTCACTAATTACCGGTCACCCTATATACTTACAACAATACCGGTACTTTTTTCTAGTGAGAAATATCAATGACGAATTACGTCTATGAATTTATTGCCTCTGAAGACAGGTTGGGTCGTTAAAAATATTTCTCTGTCACAAGTGAATCGTATTTCGAGAACGACATACATCTATTTGTCTATTTAATTTATAGTGCAAAAATATTTACTTTCCATTTGTGACGAAAATGACTGCAATTAAAAGTGAATCTGTGATTTTTTTATTATGTGTGATTGGTATGATTATTTGGTAGTGCTAGTAATATGATTGTTATTAATTTTGTGAATTAATTAACAAAATCTGTTACAGTGATAACAATTCAACTTACAATTGGACAACAGAATGAGACAAATTCTCAGGTAATTATGATTTTAAATTTGCAAAAAAAAATATTTGAATTAGGGGTGCGTGATTTTTCGAAAAAAATTGAAGGTAACTGCTGTGATAGTCAAAATACAGTTATGAATTTTCTTTATGTAAATATCACCACCGTATGTATGTAAAAAATGCTGTGTAGTTTGTTTTTGATAAATAAACATTAATTGATCTCAGGACCCTGAGGTCCTGGACCTTTGCAAGGCATACGAGGGGCCGAAGAGACCCTGTAGACAATTTTCAAAGAACGTGATTCCCAACGACGATTATCCTTATATGCGCTATGCTAGGACCCAAGGACAACCTAAGGTTGGTGAAAAACTATTGCAACGTATGGAAAACAAACACAATAGGGCTATGGTTTCAGGAGTCTTAGGTGGACTAGTTACCAGGAACTATGATAAAACTATGGCTGCCTGAACAATGTTATATAAACATTATTATTATGCTAGTAACTTGTACTCATAAAATACTTTAATACTATATCCCTTAAGATATTTTTTTACTGACAGTAGCTAGTTTGTAAGTATGTGTGTTTGGCTACACGGGTAGATCATATCCTGGAACAGCATATAGGGTATTTGTACAATAATTTTTTTATTCCAGCCTCCTGGAAATTCATCATTTTCATCGCTCCCTTCTCTGGTTCCGCGTCCTTATGAAGAAGCTCCTATAGATCCTAATAGTCCTTGCGCACCGTACAATCCACCTGTTCCTGACTTCACCGCTCCTGGTAGAAGGGTCAGCGAAGTTAGTAAGTAAAATATTCTTGTTTTGATAACAATTTGCCTGCTGCGGTCTTTCCATCTGATTATAATCTGGGTGTCTTCAAAGCTAGAGTGAATAGGCTCTTAATAAACTAGTGCACCTCACTATCAACGATTGTATCACTGCTTACCATCAGGTGGGATCGCAGTCAAGCACTAGTTTATATGAAATTTAAAAAAAATACGGCATACCAGCTATTTGTCATCCGAAAATGAAAATATCATCATGAAAATGTACCTCGGGTTGGCTGGGCGGATGCAAGCTGTTTTAGAACCCAATTGCGGGATGACCATATTACCTTGGAAGTTGGGTAGGCCATAGGTGTGGGAAGCATCATGTTTCGATTGTGCCATCCCATCTTCTCAGCACGGTGGACTGAGAAGTACGTTGTGCTGGGGCGGATACTGCAGGAGCAGAAATATTCAAACGGTACAAATATGGTAACTTTATCCAGAGATTTACATTTGACCCATTTGGGGCTGAAATACCCTAGTATTTTAGTTAGTGTTAGGTTTTTTTTTGTAGTGTCCTAGGGGCAAGGAGTCTGCATACTCATCAAATTGTTTGGGATATCAGCCCCCCTAGCCAAGTTACGATCGTTTCGTTGAGCGTGAACGCTTGGAGTTGGCCACGTCCCCAATTCCTTTGTTCTGACCACGTGAATGAACGTTGAGTTGACGTCAGTACAGAGGAATTGGGGCGTGGCCAATTCCAAGCATTCACGCTTAAGGACCGGTTCTAGTCACTGTTTTTTTTGTATGAACTTCGCTCGGGATTATGTCGTCTTCGCGGCCCCAAAACAGCGGTTTTATTTTTATATAAAAAAAAAACAATAACTATTCAAGATTTTTGTTCTTGCGAAGCGCTTTTCAATAACAAGTTTTTTTTTTTATTGTAACTTTCAAATAGGTCCGAAACGTAATCTAGGGTCAGATTCGTGATTTTTTTTTATCAAGCCTACTAATTTATACCGTGTTTTCATTTTTCCCAAGCCCTTGGCCATATAGTCAATTTTAATAAAATAAATTTTCATGGTGTTCTCTTTTATATTTGTGGATTTCCAGAGGTTTAAAAAAGGTCAAAATGAGTAGAATCGGGCCCTTATGAAATGATCGTAACTTAGCTAGGAGGGCAGCAAACATATAGTCCACTTTTCACATGGCCAAGACTAGCACTCTGGGCTAGGGTTTTCGTTGAGGTAAGAAGCCAGAGGCTGGAATTAGTGTTGTAAATTTGTCATTTAAAGTGGCAATACCGCCAGTGTTTTTGGCACTTTTCTCGTGACCAACAATGTAGATAAATTATTTTTATTAACCGACTTCTGGCCAATGAATTCTTTCTATACCGGTTTGTACATATTATTATTTTCTATTCAATGTAAATAATTACATAATTCACCGTCCGTGATCACGTTTCTATGTTAATACAAGTGGTTCTTGAGCAGGTTTTGGTAAACATAGCTAAAAATATCTTTACTGCAGTAGACTATTATAATTGAGATTTAAATTTTATTCCTTATTTATCAAATATTAACTAACCTTGACCATTTAATTTACAATGTCAAAGTAAATTATACGATCTCAGATATAAAAAATAATGAAATATAAATTCATATTTACCTTTTCGTATTGTCTTAGATTATATTGGGCTGATGACTGTAATTTCACGGTATGTTTACGGAAAATAAATAATATGGTGGACATCCCACCCATACGTACAAAGCATTTTGGGAACACATTCATTATGCGTGTAACTAAGGCCGTGTTTACGGAGATGCGGCGCGTTGCGCGGCACGTTGGGCGTATCGTCGTACATTGCAGCAGCGGGCCGCGTCATCGCTCGCGCAAACACAAAAATATGGCAATGTACGACGTACCGTCCAACGCGCCGCGCAACGCGCCGCGCAACGCGCCGCGTCTCTGTAATCGAACACTAAGAAGTAAAATTCCCTGCCCGAGCCTGCATTTCCTGATATATACAATATAACCTAGAGGTCTTTAAGTCTAGAGTGAATAGGTTACTTCTAGGCAAGCGTGCTTCATTGACGATCAGATTGCCGCTTAGCAACAGGCAATGCGATAGTGGTCAAACGCGAGCCCGCATATGACGGAGTTTTGTGGTGACAAACATAGAACATACAACCGATTTGAGAACTTCCTCCTTTTTTTTAAAGTCGGTTAACCTGCTGAATACCGTAATTAGAGACACAATAGAAAGACAATAGGTGTGCGGACGCCGGCGTCCTCTTGGGAAATAATGAATTAAAAGAATAATGTTACAGAATAATTTCATTTGTTTCAGAATGCTACGAGTACATTTGGCAAGTTAAACTTCGAGATGAAAAAGCGGAAAGGCTGGAAAAGTGTAAGTGATGAATAAACATTCAATATACAACGTTATTATAGGCGAAACCCGAAACATGGGTGTAGTCTTTTTATGTAAAAAATCTATGTATAAAATTTCATAACTGTATCATGAAAAATCACAAATTTATAAGTTTGTTGTTTCCTGGATGTCCACACAAACACAAGGGACTGTTACCAGGGCACAGCTGCGTTCTCGCACGCAGCTGTGCGCTGCTACCTGATGCCCGCCATGACCTGCCGTGACCTGTGTACTTAGTGTCGGTGGTGTCTAACTTGTGTCTTTTTCAAATATTTTTGGAAAAAAATGTAATATGATATAAAAAGGTTCCTGATTCTGAACAAATTATATTCAGGTTTCGCATTTACTAAAAGTAATGTTGTATAGTGTATATGGAGAAATGGGTGTGAGTCCTGTGTTTTGAGATAAAGATTCTTGATTCTTATTCGTGCTTTCAGGTAGTGAAATTATGCCTGTGCCTGGCATAATAGGTGGCCATCGAACAAAACAAGGAGAATTTCCGAATATGGTAAGAGATGATCGCATTTTGTTTTATTTCTTCAACTTTTATGTTACCGTGATTAAAATAATAAATCGATAATAATCTATTGAATCCTGGTGCACATTTTACGTGTCTAAATATCTAAATATGTAATAAGAAGTTTTGTATATTTTTTATTGTAATTCATTGTTTATTTTTTTTATCTGCACTGTGATTTTGTTTACGAAAGTAGTGAATCCACTTTTTAGTAAAGCTATTTCTAAAACCGTTTGATTCAAATAGCTATTGTTGTTAAATTATAGATTTTATGCATTTTTGCATTTTAAAAATATTCAACTGAAATATTTTTAGGTAGAAAGAAATCAGATGGATTTTATTAGCATCAATAATATGAATAAACGAGACAGGAACATAGATACTATGTAGTTTAAGTTTGTGTTTAAATTGTCAATCTATTATACTCTTTTTTCAATCTAAAATTCCAGGCATTTCAAGGTTAATTTCTTATTCTAATGTACAACATTATTTTTATTATATTTTTATATAAAGAAGCTATGTATAAAATTTCATAACTGTATCATGAAAAATCACAAAGTTATAAGCTTGTTATGTTACCTAGTTGTCCACACAAACACATGGTCACCTGTCCATACGGGTGACTAAGGCGTTGTTTTGCTCCAGTACCAAGCTGTGCGTTGGCGTCTAATGCCCGCCATGATCTAACGTGAGCTGTGTTGTACTTAGTGTCTGTGGTGTTCAACTTGTGACTTTTTAAATATTTTTGGAAAAAATATGTAACATGGTATTTTTTTTTTTTTTTTTTTTTTATGGTAGGTAAAATCATCCAATGACAAATCCCGCCCTTGGGCGGAGCGGGAAGTAGTGTCAGACTCTTACTGACTAAAAACCTACCCCGTTCCTACGTAGCCTATCGTGCCGGGGCCGAGCATTCCTTTCGGAACTAACCCATGACCCCAGTAGGCTTCGACCCTGGATGTAACATGGTATAAAAAATTATTGGAATCGATTCAGTTACTGATTCTGAACAAACTATATTCAGGTTTTGCATATACTAAAAATAATGCTGTATATTTTTTCTACCAGGGCGCCATAGGCTGGAAGCTGGTCATCGGCACATGGAAGTTCATGTGTGGCAGTAGCCTCATCAGTTCCAAGTTCGTACTAACGGCTGCCCACTGCTCCAGTGCATCAGAACGTGACACCACGCTTGCTGATACTGTGCCCAAGATCGTGAGGTTGGGGAGCAGGAATATCCTCGACTTTGTAAGTTGGCCTTATTTTCGATTAGCAGCAGGACTGGCCAAGATACAGTTGGCCACACCTCCATTACATTTGTTCTGACGTCATCTCAATGATCAGTCACGTGGTCAGAACAAAGAAATCGGGGGCGTGGACGACTCGAGGCGTTCGACGCAAGAGAATCGAAACGAAACGAACTTGGCCAGAGGGGCTGATTGCCCGCGACTTTGTCTGCGTTAGACACAAAAACCAGCGTAGTGCCATTTAGTCACATTATCAAGATTTTTTTATGCACGAAACCCTTTTTTTTTCTAAAACAAAAGCAACATAAGTTATTCCTTATAACATCAACAGACTATCTACTTGTGAAAGTCGCATCAAAAACAATCCAGCTGTTTACGATATTAGTTGGAACCACAGAAATCTTAATAATTATAGGAGAGACAGATAAAAAAAATTGGTTTATCATCGTCACCATTTCAGCTGAAAGATGTACACTGCTGGACATAGGCCTCCTCCAATTTTCGCCACGACGAACGGTCCTGTGTGTCTCGCCTCTATTGCATTCCCGCGAGTCTCACCAGGTCATCGGTCTATATTTCGGGAGGCTTTCCGACGCTGTGTTTTTTGGTGCGCGGTCGTAAATATATGATATAACACTTAATTTATACGTAAATTTTTTCATCACTTTAAATTAGATGAGGCCGGTGTTTCCTATCTTATTACCCTGAGAAGAAATACCGAAACAAACTCAGGGGCAAAGTCTCTTTTAAAGTCCATACACAAACATGTAAAGGTCAAATATATGAGAACCATGCAGATTGAAGTCTGAGATGGTCTTTAGAAGAATGAACCACACAAAGAACTTTTCGTCACCATCCACTATCCATTCTGCGAGCAATGGGCCCTGCCCACTGCCATTTAAGATTGGCGATTACTTGGGCTATGTCGTTGACCATGGTTCTCATCATCATCATCATCAGCCTTTTAATGTTCCCACTGCTGAGACTCAGGCCTCCTCTCTAGGAGAGGAAATGGGTCCTGACTGAGATCTCGATAGGCTGCTGCAGCATGCAAACGTGCTGGTAGTAAGACGACATATTCATAAGGTCTTTCTAGAACGTGGTCTATTAATAGACCACCATTCTACGTACATCAGAACACGTCATATTATACACCGTTACATTTTGATCGTTTTAATCCCGTGGCAGGTTGATTGGGTATATGAAACACTATCGATTTGCAAAGACAGAATTAAAAAATAAATTACTTTATTTTAAACTCGAATTCATTTACACATGTACGAAATTGATTTATTAAAGTAAACGTCAGCTGGGCGAATTCGATGACCTGTAGGTAGTTAGTACGCAACGACCGACAACTACCTACAAGGTCATTGACTCGTTTACAAATTAATTTAGAGAAATTACTTTCGTACATGTGCATATTAATTCGAGTTTTTTAAAAAAGGACTACCTTTTTATTTTATCTTAACAAATCGATAGTGTTTCATGTACCGGATCGACCCTCCACGGAATTGAAACGATCAAAACTTTAACGGTGTATGGTTATAGGCTACCTTTTTACGCTCATCAGTAGACGTTTAAATCCTATAAAAATCCCGTCATCATGATTCGTATTCCTGATAGGATTCATTATTTGATGGCTGGTAATTTGTAAGGGCTTATCTGAACACTTCACTTTTATAGTACAATTGCTGAAATAAAATTTATCACTGTTCTGAAGGAGAAGATAAGGTGGTACCATTTATAGATTCATAAAAAGTTCAGTTTGGGCGTAGACCGGACTGTATTTTTTAATAGAAATCTTTCGCAACAATGAATTTGTTACGTATTAGTTTTCTTTCTGCGGTTTCCTGCCCGTGACGTGAGAATTCATTGACGTGTTTTGGAGCCGAGGATTGCAGTGACTTTGCATGCGTATCAAACGACGTTTTTCAATACACTAACCACTCGTAGGGGATAAAGCATGCCTCGTGGAGGTCGAAGCATGTCCAGCCTGATACGATAAATGTAATAAAATTGGGCTAAGGCGAGCACGCGCACTTTTCTGCACTCGTGCAGAAAACAGTCAATTGTGTGCCTAAAAGCGCGATAAGAGCGGGTTTTCGAATAAGTGTATTGAAAAATAATTATTTTTATTTATGACATTTGTCCAGGACAAAAGTGGTAACGCAGCTTACGACGTGAACATCATCAAGGTGATCGTCCACCCTAACTACAAGTCTCCGAAGCAGTACTTCGACATCGCCCTGATGGAGCTGGACCGGCAGCTACTGTTCTCTGCTGACATACAGCCCGCCTGCTTGTGGACCAAGCATGATGTGGGCATGTTCAGTGAGAAGGCTGAGGTTACTGGGTGGGGCGTTGTGGAGTCTGGTAAGGAGAAAAGGATAATTTTATGATTATATCTTTATTTCTATCAATAATCTTCAAACACAACGAACAACACACAATGTTTTGAGAACACATTCATTGCGTATACAGCTAAGGAATGTAATTTCCTGCCAGAGCCTGTTTCCTGATAGCTACAACCTGGGGTTCTTTAATTTAAGATTGAAGAGGTTACTTCTGGGCAAGCGTTAACCAACCGGAGGTTGTCCTTAAGTGCATTAGAATAGCGCGTACAGGGATAACCGTCTGTTGGTATCATGTTCTTCATTGTCTAAAGGGCCTCTGCGAGTTGGTTTCGGCTCCTCGTACGCCTTCCAAAGGTCCAGGACCTCAGGGTCCTGAGATAAATAAATTCATAATAATAATAGAGACTTTGGTCACATGGGCACTTATAATGTGATTTGACCAATACATATTTACTGTATGGACTTTAAAAGAGACTTTGACCCCTGAGTTTGTTTCGGTGTTTCTTCTCAGGGTAGTCAGCTAGGAAACACCGGCCTCATCTAGTTTAAAATGACAAAAAAAATTGACGTGTAAAAGTGTTTTTAAAACCTACTTACAAAATAAATATCATTTATCATTTATAAATTTGACGTTTTATAAGTGCCCATGTAGGCTTATGTAAAATAAACGATTTTGAGTTAAGTTGGGTTGGTCAAGTGTGAGCCTATCAACAGTAACAGGTACTGTCAGCTAAATCTGTGACGAGTGTAGGCTACAATTTTGTTTCTTGTATGTTTTGTTCACCATTGTTATCAATGTTTTATTCCCCTTCGAAAATATTTTTTCGTAGTTTTAGGAACAACCCCGACAAACAAAACATATTACACTGTGTACAAAACTTAGCTTTCGCGTAGAATCTTTAATATGTTTGCATTTGTGAAAAAGCGAAGGGATATAAAAAAGATTAAATTGTAGAGTGAGATATATACCCCGTTAAATTTTGATAGTTTTAATCCCGTGAAGGGTCGATTCGGTACATGAAACCCTATCTATTTGTGAAGATAAAATTAAAAAATAAATTACATTTTTTAAACATACAGTTCAATGACCTATAGGTAGTTAGTACGCAATGACCGACAACGACATTGACTCGTTTACTTAAAGAAATTAATTTCGTACATGCGTATATTAATTGGAAATTTAGAAAAAAAGTACTTTATTTTTTATTTTATCTTTACAAATCGATGGTATTTCATGTACCGGATGGACCTTCCACGGGATTATACGATCAAAATTTAACGGTGTATTTGTACTTGAACTTTGAATTATATAATCACTAACTTGACAGTTCAATGACAGGTTTCATAAGTATGAATTGTGTTTAGACGGGTTTGCCGCGATCATGAGGAAGTGATGCGTTTCCATGATGGCGCGCCAGCGCTGCTCCTCCAATGGCATCCAGAATGTATTTTCAGACCGGTGGAACTCTTACAAAGGTGGATCAGTGTCCAGACACACTTATTCAAATGATGAACCATTGAACTGAAGTTTATCTCTTTTTTCTACAATCTGAGCCGTATTTACTGACTGTTGGTACTATCAAGTTACAGAAGTCCAAGTACAATACGACGCATATAAGTTGAACCAAAATGGCGATCGACATTCAATGCGCAGTTACATATTTTCTGGTCTCAAACGAAGCTGCGCGTAACCATAATAACGACCGCCATTTTGGTTGAACTTATTTGCCGCGTACTTTATGGGCAATGCATGCTGTCAAAAAATAACCCTCGATATCCACCTCTGACCATTTATTTCTACAGGAAGTCTGCAGACATCTCCTGAACTCCTAACAGCAGAGGTGGACATCATAGACTCTGGCACATGCAGTGACCTGCTCCGTAGATCTTGTAACAGGAACTGGTGTGGGCTTAAGGAGCATCAGCTCTGTGCTGGCAAGTTGAGAGGAGGCGTGGATGCTTGTCAGGTAATTTGATGTGTTTGTGAGTTTTTTATTTGTATCATTTGTTCTGTGTCTGGGTGTTATTTATCTATAATATGTATTTATTTAGAAAAAATATGTTTATCAGATGTCTAGTACCCATAACACAAGCTCTGCTTAGCTTGGGACTAGACGGCGTTGTGTGATAGTTGTGGAATATTATTATTATTTTCTTTATTCATTTAATATACATTTAAATTATATTTTTAAATATTAAAAAAAAAACACAAAAAAAAACATTTTAAAATATAAAAAATAGACCAGTCAGACTTAACACTGATTAAATATCAATATGTCCAAGGTTATCGTTATGAAACATTTATCTCTTTTCCCAGGGTGATTCCGGAGGACCCCTTCAAGTGAAGATTCCCCTGCCAATCACGACGCAAGGCACCATGAACTACGTGCTCGGTATCACCTCATTCGGTATAGGTTGCGGGTTGCCTGGGCTACCAGGAGTTTATACTAGAGTAGCTAGTTTTCTTGACTGGATTGAGGGTCATGTGTGGCCGGGCCCGTCATAATTTGTTATCATTTATAAGTTCTAGCTACCTGTGTTTATTTTTATTATAATGAAACGGTTTTTACATCTATCCTGACTGCTTGTATAGACCATTAGTTAAAAATTACATCACATTTGATTTTTATATGTTTAATTAAATATATAGTACTAGTGATCCGCCCCGGCTTCGCATGGGTGCGATGCTTATACTACCTAAATATATTATTCATGTATTATACATATAAACCTTCCTCTTGAATCACTCTATCTATTAAAATAACCGCATTAAAATCCGTTGCGTAGTTTTAAAGATCTAAGCATACATAGGGACACACAGTGGGAAGCGACTTTATTTTATACTATGTAGTGACAGTACATTTTGATACTAGTGGAGAAAGTTTGTCATTGCGATAGAGGCGGAATATACCCGAGTTGTAAGCAAGGATGTTATGGAACCAAGTGCTGCGGATATAAATTTCCACGGGTATCAAATGACATTTTTGAATACACTTACGAAGATATTATAAATAGGGGTTGGCGCACGACTAGTGAATATGATAAATGTAATAAATTGTGGCGAGGGCGAGCTCGCACACTTTTCCGAACTAGTGTTAAGGGGATTACATCGCCCAAATCCAATAAAACACCTAGGTTGTTTGAAGTTTCCTTATGTACGATTACCATATAAAAAATGAAGGGGATACTTAAGGACATTACTAATAAATTGTATTGATTACGTTTCTCAAAAAAATACCCTAACTCTAGAAAAAAAATCTGGTAAATAGGCCTTTTTTGAACATTAATTCCATATTTTCTCGAAAACGGCTCTATATTTATACATTGAATTTATACCAAAATATATGTTACGATAAATTGAATAACTTGTATTGATTTTTTTTCGAATTTCATTGAATATCGATAAGTAATCAAGAAAAAACTCGAATCAGTACTAACACCCCGCGCGCAGCACCCCCTGCAATGCCTGTTTAGAGGTCAATTCTTCTCTACTAATGTAGAGGTAAATTCTTGAAGGTCATTGAGCGATGTAATACCCTTAAAGCAGTAAATTGGGTGCCTAAAAGCTGTAGAGATACGAGATAAGAGCGGGTTTCCGAGTAAGTGTATTGAAAAAAAATATTAACAGTTTTATTATATTTCTGATATGATATGTCGTTGTTGAACCTGCTCCTTGTTTAGATAATTAATATAATTGATTGTTTATTACAAAATTAATGCAACTATCTTCACTAAAGACCTGAGTAATTAAAAGCCTTTATCTAAATAACAATAATTACGTTTAAGAATATTTAATTGTTTTCAATATTAAGATAATTTTACTGTGAGATTGATTGGCTATTACCTACAATTCAATTAATTTCTTTTCTGATACAGTTAATGTCGGTGGTCGTTTTGTACATGTTTTTTTTTTTTTTGTAAATCAATAAATTTTGGAAATTAAAATGAAGTGTTTTTCTGTGATTTTAGTGTTATCCTTTATAAGTAAGTATTTTTTCCCTCCCAGAGAGGTTTATTTAGTGATATTCCAGTGAAAAAAAATATTTTCTAAAATTATACTGGAGTTTATATTTATCTCAAATGTTTTTTTTTTCTGACATATATATATGTGTGTACCTAATTGAAATGTATTTTTTTTGTGAACATTTTACAGTAGTTGCAACTGGAGTATCAAATTTTACCAAAGAAATCAAGGTAAATTAATGTTACATATGTATATATTTTTTAGGGTCCAATAAGGAAGTAATTCAAATTAAAAGGATAATATTTATTTAGAATACGATGCATTTAAATCGAGAATTCATTTCTCATTTCGATCACCAAATAATTGTGATTAAAAAAATATTATTATTTTACAGACTTCTGGCAAAAACTTTACAAAGCCTTCCATCCAATCTTTACGATTAAAAGAAAAGACATCGAAACCCCCACCTCAATTCAAGCCAGATAGGTCAAAACTCAGGTTACAAGGAACACCTCCTCCACCAAGTCCTCCTCTCAGTCAACAAACTGAACCTCCTACTCACACGAAAGCCACAATTCCTACAACTACTGAACCAATAACACTTCCCACAACTAGTGAGCCCCCACGCCCGGTAACGGAGACTCCTACACAAGCTAATATCCTGGTTACCACACCGGCTACATCACAATCAACGACCAGAACTCCTGCTAATGCAACTACTACCACTCAACCAACCAACCAAGCAACCACCAAAATACCATATTGGAAAGCAAAGCCTACAATACCACCTTCTAAGTCACCTGGGCCTCTAATTTTTATACATAAGCAAACCTCACGACCGAATTCTTCAACACTTTTGGAAAAACCTTATGATCCTTGTGCACCGTTCAAAAAACCACCTGTGCCAGATTTCAGGGCGCCTGGTAGACGCATCAGTGAAGTTAGTAAGTGACACTATAATTTTTATAAGGACAAAATATTCTAATACTAAGATTTTTAGTATCTACGTTCAAAAGTACTGTGAAACGTCCATTTTATTTTTTTCGGATAATAAATGTCTCACGTTTTGAAAATTGGCCTTAAATTGGATTAATTTATGTATTTAGTATGGGTTAGATTTTTTAATAAAATATAATCGTATTTTTTATGTTTTAGAATGCTTCGATTATATTTGGGAGCTCAAATGTCGTAACGATGAAGCGGAACAGGAAACTGAGTGTAAGAACTAGAAGTTCAATACTAACTGATTATTGACAAATTCGATATTGTGTTCGTTAATTTTTTAAACTGTTGTTTTTAGGTGAAAATTGGAGAGCGAGAGGAGGTATATCCTCTTATATTGTTGGTGGTCACTATACCTTTTCAGGAGATTACCCTAATATGGTAAGATATATATACTATACAAGGGGAATAATAAAATCACATTGGCTTGACCTTGACATAGTTAACATTATTCTCTAATTCTGCAAAAACTAATTTACTTTAAAACTCTTACAACTACCAGGGTGCCATAGGATGGAAAGAGGTTATCGGAACGTGGAAGTTCATGTGTGGCTGTACATTAATCAGTCCAAACTTCGTTCTGACTGCTGCCCACTGCTCTAGTGCATCTGAACGTGATACTACGATTGCTGATGTTACACCTAAGATTGTGAGATTAGGGGATAAGAATATTCAAGATTTGGTATGTACGGTATCTAAAGCATTGGAATTATTAAAAAAGATATAAAGCTACTGTTTTTTTATCAGTGTCTACCATTTTCCCAGATAAATGGTACAAACGACGCAGACATCGTCAGGATAATAACCCATCCGAAGTACAAATCTCCGAAGAAATACTTTGACATAGCTCTGATGGAGCTAGGTACAGTGCTGAAGTTCTCCGTGGACTTACAACCTGCTTGTTTGTGGACTAAGGACAGTATCACTAAGTATGGCCATGAGGCACAGGTCACTGGATGGGGTGTTGTGGAGTCAGGTAAAGGCTTAGGATTTATTTGTTTCAAATTGTGAGAACTCCTGTATCTCACTGCGCTCCTGGTACGTCATGAACAAAAACCTTACTAAACACGATATAATTTACATACCTATCTTGAAGCTTTGGTTTTTTATCTTCTTTACAGGTAGCCTGACAACATCACCAGAGCTTCTAGCAGCTACCGTAGATATCATAGACTTTGATAAATGCAACAGACTACTTCGTATGTCATGCAACAGGAACTGGTGTGGTTTGCAGCCAGACCAGCTGTGTGCTGGCAAGTTAGGTGGAGGAGTTGATGCTTGTCAGGTAATTTTGTAACTGTTATGTGTTTTAGTAGATTGCTTTTTATTTATGCTTGCCTGGTACTCAGTTACAGTTGAAAAAAAAAATATTGCAAGCCAAAATCTGTTTTTTTCTTTTCTCAGTTAACAATTTTAGACTCCAGTTCAGTTTCTATCATAGAATATAAATATTTGTACCCAGGGTGATTCCGGAGGACCTCTCCAAGTATCGATTCCACTCCCGATTGGAAGTCAAGGAACCATGCACTATGTCCTGGGCGTGACGTCTTTTGGAGTCGGCTGTGCCCTGCCAGGATTACCAGGAGTGTACACCAAAGTTTCCAGCTTCATTGACTGGATCGAGGAAGTCGTGTGGCCTGGCCAGAACGGAACAGCTCCTGGAACAGATGGTCAGTCTGACATAGAGAGATACGAACGATCAGTTGGAGCTAGAGATTAGTAGAATTAAAGTCATATTATTTATCATATAAGTTTGGCATCGCCACTCGTCTTGAGCTGGTGTGATGATAAATCTCTAAACCTTCTTTGTATGAGCTTCTTGAAAGTCGTGAAACAGTTACGCAAGTGACGCTGTTTCATACGAATAGTGTTTGTTACTCATATTATTTCTAGTTAGAGTTGTTAATATTTTTATATGTTAAAACAAATCACACAATAAATTGAGGCTGTGAACTAATATATCATTTATTTTACTACTACTTCAGATTGTTTAATGATTTCGTATATCAAAAGGAAAAAACGGAACCCTTATAGGATCACTTTGCTGTCTGTCTGTCTGTCACGACCCTTTATCTCGTGAACACTTGGACCTATCGATTTGAAATAAAATAAGACCACATACTCAATTCTGCAGTCCCTTAAAGCTGTGAAAAAATCAAGTTTCTAATTTAACGAAAAAAAAGATACCGCCTTTTATATCGCAAAAAACGTACATTTCGACACTCAAAGGAATCAAAATTCATAGGGTATTTCCCGTTGACCTAGAATCCTGAAATTTTGCATGAAGCAAGGTCTTATCGTCAAGACTAGATTCGCAAATTGAACTATTTACATAAATTAGTTTGTACGGAACCCTCAGAGTATGAGTCCGACTCACACTTGCCTAGTTTTTTTTGTGATATGTTTGATTTATTGCCATCAGATCTGTCAAGAGAACACAGCCTGAAATACTAATACAAATTGAAGTATCCTATGTGATCGAGGCTTATTATTTGAAACAGGAAAAACTGCTTTATGAAAATTGTCTAAACGATAGCTATTATTCAAATGAACACATGATTCCTCAGAGAAACATTCATAATCAGCCTTATAATGTTCCCACACAGACTCGAGCGTTCTTTCTGGAAGAGGGAATGGGAGGGGATTTCGGATTCTTACGATATTTTCAAGAAACATAACCTCCCGCTAAAAAGAACATAGACACACATCTAACTTGTAACTTAGTTTAACTTGTCTGTAAATAGCCAGTGAACGACGCATACTTTTTAAAAGAGCCGACAAGTAAGTTAAGTGTTCTTTCAAATGTTCCCGGTAATTTGTCAGAAACGGGATAGTTCCGGAAAAATACCGGGATATTGCCGGGATACAACTGTAATATGCCCGGGTAATGTTTCAACTGGGCGCCGATAGAAAGCGACGATTTTACTAGTCGTTGTTTGTTTTGGTGATTTGTATCTCGGAGCTGTGAAACGAATTTCAATAAATAAAACAGTAATTGCTTTTGTATTATTTCTGTGCAACTTAAATCGAAATGTATTGTTATTTGTTTCTTGTTCATTAGATTTCTAGTCAGGTTTTGACTTGTAGTTAGAATATCAAGCATTTTCGGAGTGCTTTGGAATTGTTGACATTTGAGAATCATCATGTCGTTAATTCTGCGAGCAATGTGCCCTGCCCATTACCTCTTAAGTTTGGCAGTTTGTTTGTTGGGGCCGTAAGGTTCTGGAATGGCGGACACGTACCGGAGGACGTAGCGTTGGAAGGCCTCCTACAAGGTGGACCGATGCCCTGGTAAAGGTTGCGGGAATCTGGTGGATGCAAGACGCACAGGACCGTTAATTGTGGCGACGCTTGGGGGAGGCCTATCTCCATCAGTGGATGTCTTTCGGCTGAAATGATGATGATGATGATGTCGTTAATTTAGAAAAAAGTGATGCCCTAAGAATTTTTGTGGGATTTCTTTGAATAAAGTTTTATATATATAAAAGAAAAAACTGACTGACTGACAATTAACGCAACCAAAACTACGATTTTGAAAAATCCTTTCCTATTCTTTCTATATAAACATTATAAAAGAAACCTCTGTGTGAAATATCAGCGTTCTAGGTAATATTTTGTGATAGTCATTCCATGTTTGGCCATATCATTGTGAAGTGATCAATTCTAAGATCTGGCCACGACAAATATATAGTACGCGGCAAATAAGTCGAAACCGTTGCTATTAATAGGCGCAGCCCCCATTTCAATTAAGACCCGAAAATCGGTTGCTGCGCATGCAAGGTCGACCGCCATGATGATTCAACTTGTGTGCCGAGGGTTACACAAGAATATATATAAAAATAAGATTAAAACAATCTACAATCACAAAACGGAACAAAACACAGCCACAATATTTTCAACCAAGAACGCAACCACGCAACTAAAAATAATTAAAGTTTAAATTCTTAACCCCACCGCATCTGGCTGCAATTGCATTACATCTCCTACTACGATGTCTCACTGCTGTCATTAATCCGCTGTGAAAAAGAGACAGCGCTATTCGTGTTGTATAGCTCCATCTTCTTTTGTGATGCAGGGACCTAGGCCCTTAAAAAGCTTCCAATCTCCGACGCTTGACGCTTTAGAAATGTGATGTTCAAGCTCAGTGCTCAGGATCCACTGAACAGAGCATCGGACCAACGCCATAATAACTGAACTCAAATTCACTGAAAGACTCAAAGAAGTAACTTTGTTTTCTTTGGCCACATTCCCAGAAAAAGAGGTGATAACCTGGAAAAGTTATTGCTAACAGGAAAAGTAGATGGGAAAAGACCCAGAGGCAGGAGTCTGATAGATTGCTCAGACCAAATCCGTGCTACACTGGAGACCATAGTGTGCGACGCCATTCACATTGCTAAAGATAGGAGGTAAATTTGAATACAAGTGCAGAAAGTTTGTCATTGGGACCGAGGCAGAATTCGCAGTAGCCGTAGACGAGTGTTTTATGGAGCCGAAGGCTGCAGTAACAAATGTGCACGCGTATCAAACAACGTTTTTGAATACACTTACGACTCGTAGAGGTTGACGCGCGTCCAGCCTTACAGGTAGCGGGGAGCACGCACACTTTTCTGCACTATTGCGGAAAACAGTCCATTGTGTGCCTAAAGTCATTGCGTGTATAAGAGCGGTTCGAGATCAGCATTGAGGACAAATGATGCTAGGAGGAAGAGTTCCATCTCACTCGCATATCATAATGGTATTAGAATTTCATAGTAGGGGTTTACAACTGCAGGTTTAATAAAATCCGGTTCTCACACTGCGTGCTGCGGACAGCATCTTGATTTAAGTCCCACTTGGATAAAGAAAATGTACTGGTTTATGGCGGCACTAAAGGGTTGTTTAGTCCTTTATCTGTCGATGGTAAAGTGCGGGAATAAAATCTGTCGGTTTTATTCTATAATTATTAAATGGGCAGTTTATGGAGCTGTTCTTTTAAAAGGTCTTTTAGGTAATACTAGCTTTTGACAGCGGCTTCGTTTGCGTGTATTTCGATTATTATTCTTGAAAACAAACGGCCCATGACGTCTTTAAATTATCATAATTCCGATGAGAGAAAGGGATAGTGCTATAGGTCTTATATATCTCTATCTCTCTCAACAATGTTCTTGCTAAATCATATATTGATTTAGCAAGAACATTGTTGAGAGAGATAAACATTATAAATATACACTAACTGATACCCGGAACTCCGTTCACGTGGATTTTAAGAACAATGGGTATTCTCAGTTTTATAATTATGTGTATTAAGGGCATATAATTATGTCTTAAATCAGGAATGAAGATATCCGCAAGAGAACCAGGGTTTCCGACATAGCTCGTAGAATCGCCAAACTTAAGTGGCAATGACAGAACAGTTGGCCGTTGGGGCCGGGCCGAAAGGTTCTGAAATGGCGACCAACAAGGTGGACCGATGACCTGGTCAGGGTCGCTGGAGTCCGATGGATGCGAGACGCACAGGACCGGCCATTGTGGCGACGCTTGGGGAAGGCCTATATCCAACAGTGGAGACCGTCTTTCGGCTGAAATGATGATGAATTATGTCTTATAACATAACAGTTTCGAAGACGTATTCCGAGTTTGAAATCCCGTTCTTACAGGAAAGTAGCCTATATTACTTCTTGTAACATCAGCTATCCTTTTTTTATGTGTCTTTATTTATTTTTTTAAAAGGAGAAAACTTAAGAAATTAAATTCTAAATGTTAATGAAAGTTCAAATTAATCTACACTAATATTACAAAAGGTAAAGTTTTTTTTTGTTCGTAGGAAGTAATCTCTGCAAGAACTGCCCCCCTATCCAAGTTACTATCGTTTCGTTTAGCGTGAACGCTAAAGCGCGTGGAGTTAGCCACGTCCCCAATTCATTTGTTTGACCGCGTGACTGAGCGTTTAGATGACGTCAGAACGAAACGATTGTAACTTGGCTGGTCCGTTTTGTCACCGATAGAAAGCTGCTTTATTACTGAGTGACAGACTATTTTAAAAGCTAGTTACTTATGTTTCAATAGAGAACTGTAAAATCAAGAAGGACAATTGATGATGAGGTAAAAACGTATATGAGACTTAAAATAAACAAGAAGCTAAATATTTTAAAGGTATCTAAAAAACTCTTGTGAAACAATACCTATATAATATGTATTAAAATCACCAGGAAAACATAAAAGAAAATTAACAGGTAAGAAGCTGTTTAAATAGAATATTATATATAAGGAAACGCGTAGGTTTTATTAAATTCAATTGAAAATAAAACACGCAGAATACCAGGCGAACAGCAAACAAGGAGAGGTAAATTAAAAATAGCGTTGTAGAAAGGAGCGGGTATTAGTGACCCTATTATGGGTATGTCAGGGTCACGTCGGCGTCCCGGAAATTTGGGACACATAGTAGTCATGGGAAAGATGGGTACGAGTGATTGTCGCCCTATATTATAATATTAATGGAATTGGGGAAATAATGGACGAATATCTTGCTTAATTTGCTGTATTATTGACTCAGTGGTCTTCAGTTTTGTATGTTTGAGGGTTTGTCACGTAATTAAGTAACCATTTATATTGCTACAATCTATGCTTAAATTGCTATGATTTTGCAGTGAGTAGTAGTGTGTGATGGTTTTGACCATTTTTTTTTTATTTTTAGTTGGGAAATCATTCAATGACTTCTTTCGCTCGAGGGCGGTCATGTCAGACTTTTACGGACTAAAAGCACACTTATGTCCCTACTTTGCCTTGCGTTCCAGGACCCTGAGTTTCCCTTTCGGATACCAATCCATGGTCCCAGTATGCATCACACCCAGTGGTATCTCTTTGATTCGTACGTGATACATTACGCCCCTTCGACGACTTGGGCTCACCGGACGGTCGTATGGCGAGCTACTCATTGCTCGTCGTTTGCAAGCTCACGCCTACGGTGATGGCTATAACCATGACCACAGAACAATTATATGCTAATTTGGTTTAAGCTTACCCTGACATAGCTAAAAATAACTATAAATCACACGCACACATATAAAACGCAAAATGCTGAGACATTCTATGCTAATATTTTAGCATCAAGTCCAAACGCCAATTTTTTTCTTACACCTTGAGACATATTGATGGAAAACACCAAAAAGTTCAAACATGACGACAGCTTCCTTTTACAAATTAACGACTTCTCCCGCCATTATGACGTCACCTGACATGCCTGTCCAATCAGAGGATCACAATGAAAAATGGCTGCCAGCATTAATACGGAAACTTTTCTTGATAAATGGGCGCGTAATAAGAATGGAATTGGATATGAATTCGTAAAAATGTAATGGTCGAAGAACAAATTGATTTTTTATATTCAATTTTATTGGCATTAGCGAGTTCAAACTCCATTTTGTCAGGGGACCCAGAGGTTTCTATCTAATATGTATTCGGGGGCCGTCAGATGCAAAGTCTCAACTATTAGATATTTTAGTTTGAATTTTGTTGGAAGTTTTAGCCGTCAGTCGTGATTTAGTTCACGTTACCTCTCGTCGGCTGGGGCTGATCGCTAGTTTATATGGAAATGAGAGGACTTTAAGGGGTTAAGATAAATATGAGTTAAAGTTTTAAAGCTAGATTGTACAAACAATTTATAGCCTCTATGAGAACGTATGTGTCTATTTGCTAGGTTTTTGTTAGGACAGTATAGTTTTTTACGTTTAGATACCTCTTTTTCAAGTCCGTTGGTCATTGTACTTTTTTATTTTACACTATACTAATATGTGTGTATGTTTGTTAATACTTCACGCTCAATTGGTTGAACGGATTTGGCTGAAATTTTGCAAATGGATAGATCATGTCCTCGAATCGATCATATGATACTTTATATCTCGCGAATATTTGTTCCAATAATTTTCTACTTCGAAGCAATGTCACTAGCAGCAGCTAGTTATAAACAAACGTAGAACGCATTTGATTCTCTATCTAACCAATCACAATATATTTCTTATCCACGATCAAAAACTACTAGTGTAATCTTAGTACCTTTATCCCCAACCCAGCACATCTCATCCCTGACAAAAAACATTTTCAAAAGTGTATTTCCCCTTTGACACAACATATTACACTTCAAAACGACAAAAGGATAGTTCCTATTGAACACATCACACGTATATCGACAAAAATAATCTTGTTCCTTTCCTAAAGGCCCTCTGAACAAAACAGTCACTACTCTAAGTGCATTTTATTCGCGAGACCCTTTGCAAAAGACCTGAAATAGCTGCCATTTTTGTTAGACCCCTCTAAGCAGGGTCTAAGAAACATTTGGTCATATTTTGTGGAGATAAGAGAAAGGTCTTGCTAGTCTGGATGGTTTCTAGTACACAGTCGTTCGCGAGAATTGGTTAAAATTCAATTATTCGTCCCATTATTCGCGTGCTCAAAGTTTGGAGTAGGGCCGGACCACTTAGGACGTTTCGTTCATGTCGAGTGCCTTGCTCTGATTCGGTTTAATCTAACTTTAATACAGGCTTTTATGATCTAAGTTGTACAACAGATGGACGTAAGGTGAAGTGTCTGAGTAGGGAAAGGATAAAAACATCATCAAATATGTCCCTACCATCTTAACGAAGTTTTTCTTTCTGAATCTTCCAGATCATTACAAAGATAGTTCGCACATAATATTCATTTCAAGTCCTCTGGTAAATATCATATCTAATTTTCCCTATATTCATGCTATACTCCCTCTGGCGTGTCTGTCACATGCGTGGTTTCGTTTTGTCACTTATAATTTTCCTCTTAGAAGACACATAAGGCTCTGACGTGTCCTGAACTCCTGGTACGTCTTACGTACATATATGTATATAGAAATTGGTTTGCAGGATATTGCTTTTAGTTATTATTACAGCTAAGGACTTATTTGGCGATCTTTAATGAAATAGAAATATCGAGAATAAAGAAAGAAAGAAGGCAACATAGAACAGATGACTTCCAAGCAAATATGTCCTGTCAAATATGTTTTTAGAGGTGGGGCAATCTATGGGTCATCCAATTACTTACGTCTCTCGCTCTAGGGTGAAGCATGTCAGTCTTTTACTGACTAAAGCCAGGCCTTGCTGTCGCAGATATCTCTTTCGTGCCGTTGACGATTTGAGCTTGGTCCGCATTTGACGATGTCGTTTCCTTCACTAGCATTACTACTTCTCCTATCAAATACGTAAGACTACTTAATTGTCACACTCTCTAACTCAATAACCGTAGTCATAATTACATAATAATAATATTCCCTTATTACATAAACGCTGGCTTTATAAACAGCCCGCCAACTAGGCGGCTTGAGTGCCGAACTTACACAAAAGACTTCAAGTTTCGACTCAAATACCAACTTGGGATCTTAGCGTCGGCAGCAGTGGATCTGTAGTCTTGTCGCGAGTACCGCCTTCGCTCTGTTTTAATAGAATGTTCGTAGTAGATAAATAAAATTAAGAAAACGGAGATATTTGTCTAAATGTTGCTGTCGGTTTGATTTTTAGGGTTCTGCACCTCAGAAGGAAAACATGGAACCCTTATTTTTTTTTTTTAACGTAGGTAAAATCATCCAATGACAAATCCCGCCCTTGGGTGGGGCGGGAAATAGTGTCAGACTTTTACTGACTAAAAACCTACCTTTCCGTTCCTTGCCTTTGTCCCGGGGCCCGTGGTGACATTCTCACATAACCTTTGGCCCCAGTAGGCTTCGGCCCTGCTGGACCCCTACAGTTTGCTGAAAACTCCTTGAGGCGCGCGGGAACGGTGCGCGCCGTAGACGACCTGAGCTCGGACCGGTCTGTTACCGGACGGACGGACAGCGAGCTACCCATTGCCCACCGTCCGCGAGCCCGCGCCTACGGTGGCCGGAAATCGGGATCGGAATCCCGGCGGCGGCGGCGGCGTGTGCGCCTTTGTCTAATGCGGTCGGCCTCCTCCTTTGCTAGCATTACTGCTTCGCAAAAGGAGGCGACCGCCTGCTACTCCTCCTCGCTCCGGAGCATGGCTTGAACGAAGCCCCGGCGTGAGAGATCGCCGCCGATCGCCCCCACGAGGACACGGCGATGCTCCTCCCAAGCGGGGCACACCTCGACTGTGTGCTCCACCGTGTCCACCGGGCGGTCCGCACAGTGGCGACACCCGGGCGTCGTCTCCGCACGAAACGGAACCCTTATAGGATCACTTTGTTGTCCGTCTATCTGTCAAGACCCTTTATCTCGGCAACGTGTGGAGGTATCGAGTTGAAATTTAAACTATATACTCAGCTTTGCCGTTTCTTGAAGCTATGAAAAAATCAAACTTATAAGTAGTAAGTAACGAAAAAATCAAGATTGACTGTTTATATCGCAAAAAACGTATATTTCGACTTCTCAAAGGAATCAAAATTCAGGGGAACTTCCCGTTGACCTAGAAGAAGCAAAGTCTTATAGCAATAAAACTTTTTAACGATTCGGAAAAATCTTCGCAACTCGATTCGGAAATTGAACTGTTTTCATAGATAAGTTTGTATGGGACCCTCAGTGTGCGAGTCCGACTCGCACTTGACCGATTTTTCCTTTATTTAAAATCAAAATCAAAAATCAAAATCATTTTATTCACATTTAAATAGAGTTATTACAATTGATGTTTCTCATGTTACATTTACATCCTTAAATTCTATTTAGCCTGTCGCATGGCATGTGAACTTTATTTTTTTAATTAATTGTATTTAATTTATTTTATTTAATAATAATTAGTCATAAAATCATTAAAATTCTGCGTGTCCAATATCAATAATACCTGGTAAAATACATTCCAATAAAAATCAAATAATTTTAACATAAAACCGTATCACATTTCACTCAATATATATTTATATACAAATATTATTACTGTAGCCAGTCATTAATCGAATAGACCATTTTATCTAGAAGTAGCTCTTTAAGAGCCAAGAAGGCTCTGGGAAACTTTGGTAGAGGAAGATCTTGAATGTTTAAAATCGATTCAGTCATTCTTTAGAATGCCGCATGCATGATAAATAATGACTAAATAGTCGTGAGCTCGTCTAGAGCATTGTAAAAACATTTCTCGATTTTAGAACCATTAATTTGGTACAGCATCTAGTTTTTACAAAAATCACTTTTTAACTAAATTGGTGGTACTTTTTCTTGCTAATTTTTTGTGTCATATCGATATACTACACTCAAATACCGCTGCGTTGGCGAAAAACAGGACTGATAACGCGTCGCGGCCGTTTGAAAGAAGCCGATTTATCGATTATACATATTGCTGGAAACCTTTATATGTAAACACTAACTACTATAATATGTATGTTACCAGCAGTCTGTATAATTCAGGTGTTCTATACAATACCGAATGCGCAGCCGGTAATGTGTTTAAAACACGAGAGCAGGGAAGGAGGTGATGTAAATTTAGGGCACCCCAACACGGACAGGTTAGGTTAGGTTTTGTTTTTGCTATCACGACCTGAAAATAAAAGCCTTACTTTAAACCGTATTCTATACATTGCCTAGATATTGTATAGAATACCGGATTATGATTGCCAGTAACATATATATAGAGTGACTGGTAATTAGTGTACGATACTTAAACACGTGATTGTAGTCATGATGACAAACAACTTTTACTATGAGACCAAACCTGAAATAGCGAAAAAAAATCAGTACCTACATTTTGACCAGTTAGGCGAACAAAAATGTACTAGATCAGCCGATTTGATTTTTTCCAGAATTGAATCTCTCAACAAAATGGGGTTTTTCTCATATTTAATGTTTTCAGATTTATTCCTATATTTATGCTACCCTATGAATTTTGATTCCTTGAGAGTGAGAAAATATATGTTTTTGGCGACATAAACGGCCATATCTTTTTTTTTCGTAAACTTACAAGTTTTAATTTTTACACAGCTTCAAGGAACCGCAAACTTGCATATATGGTTTTAATCTTTTGAATACCGTAATTAGAGACACAACAGAAAGACAATAGGTGTGCGAACGCCGGCGTTTGCTTGGGGCTGAAGTAATTAATTTCAACTCGATATGTCAACGCGTTCCCGAGTTATAGGGTCTTGACAGATAGACGGACAACAAATTGATCCTAGGTATGGAACCCTAAACAGCCACAATATTATTTAAATTAGATATCTATTAGAATTAAAGTCACGTTTGCATAGAGCTCCTTTGTGTCGACACAGCATTACGCTATTGTTATTATTTTTCTCTGAACAACGAATTATCTTCTGATATAATCCAATTTCTTCTTCCAGAATCCCTAGAGTGCTTACTCTTAAAACACGTACCTACTTAGACAGCGGCCATGACAGATCAAGACGTACATTCACATAATCATAATTCATCTTGGGATACAGGCACCCCTCTTCATAGATTATGTAAGCCTGGTAGATGTGAAGCAAAAGTCTAAGCGAAAATGGATAAAGAAATATTAGTTTTCTCTCGACTTAGTTCTGATGTATCATCATCATTTTAGCCGAAAGACATCCACTGTTGGACATAGGCCTCTCCCAAGTGTCGGCACAATGAACAGTCCTGTGTGTCTCGCACCTATCGGATTCCCACATCCCTTACCAGGTCTTTGGTCCACTTGGAGGAGGCCTTCTAACGCTACGTCTTCCGGTACGCGGCCGCTATTCCAGAACTTTTGGGGCTCAACGGCCATTCGTTTTACTAGCAATGTGCCCTGCCCATTGCCACTTAAGGACTGCGATTCTTCATATCCCTTACAAGCAATGAAATTTTTCAGGCATAAAATGGTACATTTTGATGCGAGTTTTTATTAGTAAAAGAATTTTCCAGACTTTATCAATATTTCTAGAGAAACGGAACACAAAAAATCATATTTGAATTCGGTTCGGGTGAAACTATATAAAAAAATACATACAGCTCTACATAGTACTTCCTTCTGTTTGAAATTGGTTAACAACGTCTATTTTTCATTGTTCCCTTCCTAAAGGGTAAAAACGGAACCCTATTGCTAAGACGCTGTCCATCTGTCTGTCACTAGTCTATCTTATGAACCATAGTGGTAAGACAGTTGAAATTTTCACAGTTGTGTCAATTTGAACAGTCAATGTGGAACTCCCGTACAACAAACGTGATTTTTTTGCCGTTTTTTACTAAGGATGGTACGGAACCTTTCATGCGCAAGCCCGACTCTTACTTGGCTAGTTTTTCATCATTTTAATTTTATTGGTTGTTTTGAAGAAGATGGTGGATCGGTTTCTGTGTAAATTCAACTCTTCATTAATGGCCTTTGTGGAAGAGACACCACAATTTTGCCAATAACACGTCTTCTTCTTCTCTGTCGTTTCGCTCTTGGCAGAGCGGTCGTGGTCACGTTGAGGCGTTCACACACGTACGAACTATTAATATACTGTCAAATACGGTTTCTGTGTAGTCTACCGCCTTCTCACTATGTCATTAAAAACATCATGTCATTGATTGTCTTTGTTTGGTAATTGAAATGTAGTGTCGCTTCTCCCAAATCTTACTCTATGCCCTCTTTTACGATTAACCTCGTGTCTCGTAATTATTTTCCGAGGGTGTCACACCACTGAATTATCAATGTTCCCTGCGTTACTCGTCTTATGTGGCCTTTTATGTAGACATGTGAGGAAATTATGGAACCAGTAGATGTGATATTAAGATGATTTGTGAGCGAGTGAAGGTCGGGTATTGATTTGATTATGTGAATTGGATTTTGTTGGTATTTTAAAATGAGGATGTCCTGATTTTTTTAACACGCTAAGGGGTTCTCGCCCTGGGCCTTGGTATAGGCCATGGTCCGATGTGAGGAGGAGTGGCAGGCGGCCACCTCCTTCTGCGAAGCAGTAATGCTAGCAAAGGAGGAGGCCGACCGCATCAGGCAACGGCGCTCACGCCGCCGCCGCTGCCAGGATTCCGATCCCGATTTCCGGCCACCGGATGCGCGGGCTTACGGGCAATGGGTAGCTCACTGTCCGTCCGTGCGGTAACAGTCCGGACCGAGCCCAAGTCGTAGGAATGGGGTAGGTTTTTAGTCAGTAAGAGTCTGACACTATTTCTCGATCCACCCAAAGGCAGGAGAAGTCATTGGATGATTTTACCTAGTATAAAAAAACCCTAAGGGGGTAAAACGGGGGTTGGAAGTTTGTATGGAGAAATCTAATTTCACGCGGGAAAGGCGCTGGCAGAAGTCAGTTGAATTATATTATAAAAGCGAAAGATTGTGTGTGTATGTTTTTTGTTTTTTACTTCTTCACCCCTAAATGATTGAACGCATTTTAATGAAGCTTGGTACATGGGTTTTTTTATGGTAGGTAAAATCATCCAATGACAAATCCCGCCCTTGGGCGGAGCGGGAAATAGTGTCAGAGTCTTATTGACTAAAAACCTACCCTGTTTCTTCGCTGCCTTGGTTCCAGGGCCCTGAAATGCATTTTTATACCTCCCCAGAGTCCCAGACTAGGCCTCGACCCTACTGGGCCCCTACAGTTTGCTGACGTTAACGACTTGGGCTCGGTCCGGACTGATACCGAACAAACGCACAGCGAGCTACCCATTGCCCGCCGTCCGGAAATTTGGATCTGAATTACGGCGGCGGCTGCGGCGGGAGCGCCGTTGCCTCATGCGGTTGACCTCCTCTTTTGCTAGCATTACGGTACATGGGAAGACCATGTCTTGAAATATCACATAGGATACTTTTTATCCTGGGAGCATGTTACCTTGGGTTTATTTGTTTTTTCTCGATCGAAGTCGCTAGCAGTTGGTTGTGTTTATGTATTTCTGTCCTTACCACGACAAGGGACCATAGATTTCAGTATATAGTTTTAATTTTGACTGGCATGTTGGTCTAGTGGTTAGTGGCCCTGACTGCCATGCCGGAGGTTGTGGGGTCGATTCCCACCCAGGACAAATGTTTGTGTGATGAGCACAATCATTTGTTCTATGTCTGGGTGTTATGTATGTATTTTGAAATATATAAGTATGTTTATCAGCTGTCTAGTACCATTAACACAAGCTCTACTTTGCTTGGGACTAGACGGTGGTGTATGATAGTTATGGAAAAAAAAATTGCACTCGATACCTTCACGCGTTTCCAAGGTCCTCCCGCGCGCCTCAAGGAGTTGTCAGCAAACTGTAGGGGCCCAGCAGGGCCGAAGCCTACTGGGGCCAAAGGTTATGTGAAAATGTCACCACGGGCCCTGGGGCAAAGGCAATGAATGGAACGGTAGGTTTTTAGTCAGTAAGAGTCTGACACTATTTACCGCCCCACCCAAGGGCGGGATTTGTCATTGGATGATTTTACCTACCATAAAAAAAGGTAAAGGGTCTTGACAGACAAACAAACAGACAACAAAGTAATCCTATAAGGGTTGCGTTATTTCCTTTTGAGACACGGAACCCTAATAACTAACCCTACCTATCTTAACAGTTAAAGCATACAAGCCCACAAACCTACTCAGCATCTCCCTCACACATTACAAATATTAAGTCATCACTAAATAAAAGCTCTCTATGTTTCTTGCAAGTCAGTTACTTCTATAGAATTACGTTGTTATATTCCTCGGAGAGGCTCAAATAGCCTCATTTTGCTGCGAGAGGGAATTAACGAGCTGCCGCCGAGAAAAAAAAAAGAAAAACGACGTCACTTGACGCCTAGCGATAATCAGCCTGTACTTTATCGCTCAGTTTGAAGGATTCCTTAGATATTGTTTTTGTTATTACACTTTTTTTTTCCGTGAAATATCGTCGGCAAGGCAATATTTTTTAGGTCAGAATTTTTGTCAGATTAGCGCAATTTTAGCGTGGCGTAAATTGCGCTGAATAATTACGGCGAGTTAACTTCGGTGTGCGATATTAAAATTTTGGCGAGTTGCCTTCATAACATTGAGTTTTAAATGGCTCAGATTTGTTTCCCCGCTTAATTCTGTTATGGGGTTAAAATAATTATATTTAGGATCTCGTAGAATGGAGTTACGCACAATATAAATTGTTCAACGTAAATTGAATTATCGATGGCTGTTTTCAAGGAGCTTATATTATTATAAAAATTAAATAGTAAAATAGTAAATATTGTGTATTACTTTTGCCATGTTTTATGGCAATTTTTTTATCATTGTTCTACACTAGGAATGACTCCTGTAACGTGGGTGCGTTCACAAAAATGTAAACTCAACATTTAATAAAATGACAACAGCTGACCAATATTTAGTATTAACTTAACAACTACACTTTTTGTTAAACCTGAAATTTAACCTACTGTCGCGCCAGTAACCACAACTAGTGACTGAGTACTGGCGCATCAAGCTTATCGGCTAAGGATTGAAGAATGCTATTTGGAGCTGGTCAACATCGAAGCAGCCTTCTTCAATAGAGCATGAAAATCAGCTACACGAGCTATAGAGAACATGCCCGGTGTACTGCAATATTTAGGCCACTAACAGCACCGTGAACCTAATATTATATGGTACCCACAGAGCGTCAAAGCCTTCAATGTACAGTTAACCCACAGACCGCCCGTATATGGTGCTACGGTAGAAAATATCCACGTGTGCCCGCGGGCTGGAGTCCCCTTATGAATGCAACTGAAGGGAAGGCCAGCGCGGTACTGTGCGCCCTGGGAGGCGGCCAAAGACTTCCCATTGGGTACTTTTATTTAAGGGTCTCGATGTCCGCCTGCGAATATTCTGTCTCAAGGAAAACTTTAACACGCGTCCTTTAGCAGAGGAAACAGTGGGCTCGGAGTGCACTTACCCTGCACGATTGGCAAAACGCTCTGAATAAAGTAATTTTGACCTCATTACTACAAAACAACGTCGGTTATTTTTTTGTGTAAAAAGTTTTTTATTTCACACTTTTTAGTTGCGATGCACTTATAAACAGAGTACTTATTTCTTATGATAATTCCAATAAACCCAAACACTGTTAGGATACATTGTTTTATTATGAATTTCTCGTGTTTACCTTCCACCTTCCAGTTCCATCATCAAATCAGTTTAATAGTACCTTATAGCCAAAGTGCATCTCATGACAATTCTAACGAGTTCAAACACGTCTAGGATACATGGATTCATAACGGAGTTCCGGTGTCTATCTTCCGGCTCCATCATCAAATCAGTTTAATAGTACCTTATAGCCAAAGTGCATCTCATGACAATTCTAATTAGTTCAAACACGTCTAGGATACATGGATTCATTACGGAGATCCGGTGTCTATCTTCCGGCTCCATCATCATCATCAAGTCACTTTGATGATACCATTTTTAACATAGATATTCAGGAAGCAATCTGGAAGAGAAAAAAAAATAGCTAATTGGTCCATAAACGACTGAGAAACCTCCTTTTTTATGAAGTTGGTTAAAAACCTCCTTTTTTTGAAGTAGGTTCAAAAAGCAAATCTGTGAGCCAACGATTATAATTCCTTCTTCATTTTAATAAACTTTTTAAAACCAGACCCAAACTAATAATACCAGATATATAACCATTCTGAGTGTCCCCCAAACTGAAGTGAGACATATTTTTCTAAAACTGCTACTTAATTCCGTTTCAGAATTTTATGTTCAGAAACTTGGCCGATAATTTTCGAAAGTCCTTTGAATTTTGGGAACTTTACTTAGTAAATTGTATTGCAGTCTCTCCTTATATTGTTTTCGTATGTTTCAAAATGTTGAGAGAATTATATTGAAATTAAACTTTATTGTTTTAAAGTTTTGACAGTGTTTTGTTTACACTGTCTCCGTCAGAATGAAGGAAAACCTGGTGTTTTGGTTCATCCTTTGTAGTAACTTCTTGTCTCCATGAAGATCTTTCGTCTAAATGACTCTTTTGTCGAGGGCGTCATTAGGCCACTTAGGATATTTATCAAAGGGGAGTGTAGCTGTCTCTTAAGTGGGATTAAATTATGTTATGTCTCAAGTACGTAAAAATTTGTTGAAATGATTCATTCAACTTATCATTATTATTTGTCTGCCCATGGCTGACTTCAGCCCCCCTAGTCAAGTTACAATCGTCGAGTTGGCCACGCCCCCAATTCCTGTGTTATACCACGTAACTGATCATTGAGATGACGTGAGAACTGACGTGCTGCTGTTTTTCTGGTCACTGCGAGTTAATTCGAGTCTGTTTCCTAATTTTGATACAAGTGCAGTAAGTTTGTTATCGCGAACGAGGTAGAATTCGCCCGAGACGTAGGCGAGGGTGTTATGGAGCCGAGTGCTGCTGTGATCATTTTCAAGAAATAAATAAACTGGGCGTGAAAGTCATGGAGGTCACTTAGCGCAGTCTGATACGATAAATTGTGGCGGAGTGAGCTGACGCACTTTTCCGCACTAGTGCGGAAAACGGTCCATTGCGTCAAAAAGCAGTAGGTATAGGTTGTTCGAAAACTCGCTGCTTTCGAGTAAGTGTTGTAAAGAAAACAATTCAAACCATTTCCTGACCCTTTTCTATAAACATAGACTTCGATTTACAGCTTTACTAAAAATTCCCGAGTTCTTCAAACTAAATAAAACAAAGTTCTATTAAAGTGCTAATCGAATTTACCATACACCTGCGCCCTTCAGTAACGCAATAAAGTGAAAAACTTGCCACCATTACGGATATTGATAATGTCTATAACGACATCGTAATGGCAGGTTTTGTTCGAGCCCAATGTTCTATGCGTGACTGCTTCTATGTTCATAATTCTGTCATCTGAATTACTTATGATGGCTGTGGTAAAATTCAATTTAAAAACTGCTCATGTGAATATTTTTTCGCATTATTATTGCAAAGCATGGGGAAAAATTCCAAGTAGGAAGCTTTGACTGTTGTGGGAATTAATTAATAATAATATTGCCTTATTATTATTATTATTGCTTCGACGACCATCTGTTGAAGCTGTCGTTGCGTGGTTGGATCAAGGGCCTGATACAGAAGGCTCCTCGATACGGCTCGCATTGTGAGGAGGTTCCTGTCTCTGGAGCCTTAAGCAACGGTAGCTTGAACCCTATTCCCGACACCGGCAGACATATTTTTTTTTATATTTTTGTTTGTATTGATATTTAAAAAAATATAATTCATATGTTAATATTCATTTAATAAACGGAATAATAATACAAAATTTATTATCAGACAAGGGGCCATATTTTTTAAAGAGTTACCGCGGTCCTGGGACAGTTTTAGTCAATAAAAGTCTGAAACGCCCTCTCGGTCCTCCCGGGAGTGGGAGAAGTCACTTTATGATTTTTTACCACAAATAAAGTAGGAATGTTTGATATTACCCCGGCCAAATACAAAAAATATCTTAACTGACGAAATATGCAAGTGTAGGTTCATACTTTAAGTAATAAGTTATCTCTGCTTAACACTGGGAATTATAGGCGTGATATTATGGTATTTTATGAACCCATAAAAACCGCGAAAAGTTAGGTAACAAAAATCCAACAGTCTTTTTTTGTAAATTTTTGTTTTAGCTAAGAAAATCTTTAAACTAGATACAAGGAGCGCATAAAACGAAAGGTACTTCACCCGACCACCCAGTATCACCGCTAAGCCCCTCCCTTGAATGCCAGTACAGTCGACAAGCGAAATTAACAGCAGCCGGACATGGCTGTCGACCCATGTCAGGGCGCGCAATCCAAACGATATTGCGCTCACCTATTTATTTATACCGCATACCAACTTACTGTAGCTGCGTGCGATTCGCTTTTGTTGTCACTTGTTACCTTTTCAAACGGTTAAATGTTTAGAGAACGGAATGCTGGTAAGGAATGTCTTTGAGATGTAGATTTTTTCGGGAATTGTCGATTGAAGAGAGGACACAGGTTTCTAAAAAGTTTTTGATGCTTAGGAGCTTTTAAAAATTGACATAAGTTTTTTTTTTTAATTCTTATCAACTAGTGTTTTACTACACCTGATGGCAAGCAGTGATGCAATCGTTGATGAAGCGCACTAGTTTATTAAGAGCCTATTCACTCTAGCTTTGAAGACACCTAAATTATAAATCGGATGGGAAGACCGCAGCAGACAAATTGCTCCAGTCTTTCGAGGTACTCAGTTTATACAACGAGGGGAAACGCTTAGTCCGTATCCTAAAACGATGTAAGGGCGGACACCCGTCTTACGTCAGGTTGCCTGATGGTAGAAAGGCGATGGAGGAATCAAGTCATGTAATTCCACCCACACTCACCAAAATAAATCAGCAATTATTCGCGATACTCGTACGTAGATACCATTTCAGGTTGGTACCTTAGTGCTAATTTTCAATCACTATAAAATTTTTCAAAATTCAATTCCATCTAACTTTATAGATGTCCGCCGAATCCAATTCCCCAAAAACGGGTTTGATACTCAATTAAATGATTTGAAAGCACCAATAATATCGGACAAACGCGCAATCAATATCCAAGCTCGATGCTTAGTTCGACCATGAATATGTCCGATACAAGTGAACTAATGCGTTATTGCTGCGACAGACTCTAGAGATACCAGGGTAGCATGGGTATAAAGGAGCAGTTTGAGTGTGTAGAGTGTTTGTATTGTAAGCACTTTGTAATGTTCCCCCTGCTGGGATTCAGGCCTTCTTTCCAGGAGAAGGAATGGGCCGTAAGCCACCACGCGGGCCCAGTGCGATTTAGTGGTTGTCACATGCCTTCGAATTTTCTTGCCATGTTGTTTTCTTCATGATGATGTTTTCTTTGAACATTTTATTAAAGAGCAGTTGCGGTGGTAGTTTAAATAAAGTGATGCACCTGGCTTGGTTTGAATCCAAGACCTATATGTAAGTCGGAGCCGTTAGCACTTGACCACCACTGCTCTCATATTTAGTAAGATCTATGGCTAAAACAGGAAGAATATGCCACGCCAGAACTTTCCATGTTTTCATCGAAACCGGACCATTTGATGTGGTATTTTTTGTTTATGGTAGGTGGTGTCATTTGGGGATGGCCTTTATACGAGTACACTGGCTTGACAAAATTTTAGGCAAATCGGAGAAGAAGATGAAAAGGGTACAATAAAAGGAAGGAATCTTATAACCGCTACAGAAGCTATAACACAAGAAATACACATGAATCACATAGATTTAATCTTTACACATATAACTTACACCTTGATTCATCTACAAACCAATGGAACCAGTCTACCAAGACTCCCCATCGTTCTTAATCTTAACAAATTTTCGACCAAAGCCAGTATGATGGAGTAATTAAGAGGTCTAAGTTGATTGGTCGGTCTGTAACCGCAGTTTTCTCGATTAGTTCCTAATGGTGTGGAAATACAGATTAAAGTTTGTGACGGCTCTTGGGTAGCAAAATTCTTGGAACATGTGTAGGAATGTCTGTGAAAGATGGCTCTCGTTTATTTTTAGAGATATCATTTGATTTAATTTAAGCGGCAGTGGGCAGTGGTGGTTCAGTGATAACAGCCTCGATTTACGAGTTATAAGTCACGGGTTTTAAACCAGCCAGGTGTATTACTTTGTGTAGTTTCATCATCAGTGCTCTCAAAACGGTGTAGGAAAATATCTTAACTGGCATGTCCTAGAACCAAAAATTCAAAGACGTGACATCCCAACCAACCCGCACTGTGCCCGTGTGGTAGATTACGGCCCATTCCCTTTTCTAGAGAGGAGGCCTGAGTCCCAGCTGTGGGAACATTTTAAAAGCTGATTATACTATTATGCTAAGAGCAGCCAACCCGAGATACATTTCCATTCTATCGCTCTTTCGTGATTATTACATTAGTACACATCTTTTTCAAGATATTCTGGATAATCTGGATCCAGGTTTCTATTGAAATCACACTAGTGATAGCATTAGTGCACACTAGCTCAAACGCTAGCACTAGTTTGTATATTTTTAATTTCATTGTGTGTACTTTTAGTGCCAAATAAATGTGTTTTCTTTCTTTCTTTAGTGCTTGACAGCGATCCCACCTGATGGTAATCAGTGATGCAATCAATCAAAAAGGGTTGGTGGTGAAGTGCACGAGTTTATTAAGAGCCTATTCACTGTAACGTGTTGGACATAGACCTCCGTCAAGTATGACAACAAATAGTCCTGTACTTCTTGCATCCACCATTTTCCCGCAATCTTTACCAGGTCGTTGGTCCAACTTGTGGGAGACTTTCCAAAGCTGAGTTTTCTGATACGCGGTTGCTGCTCCAGAATCTTTCAGCCCTATCAATCAACTATGTATTCTGCAAGCAACGTGCCTTGCCCACTATCACTTAAGTTTGGCAATTCTTCAGGCTATGTCGGTAAGCTTGGTTCTCCAACGGGTATCTTCATTCCTGATGCGATCACGCAAGGGTACTCCAAGCATAGCCCTTTCCATTGCCTTGTGAAGGCAGGCTCCATGCATAATACCTTGCTAAGTGGCTATACCCGATATGATGGAAAAAGCTAGTTTGATTGAGTGTCTATAAAAAACTACTTTGACTTTGAAAACGATTAGTAATGTTTTTGAAGAAAGTTGGCTGTAAGTGTCTAATAAATAAATAAGACAAATGGCAGGTCATATCATTTTTATGTAAGTTCATACAAGGATAATTTTCTTTATTATAAAGTAATTTATCGCAGAGTTTGCGAAGTCTGTGCGAGATTATGCGATTGTAATAAATTATTATTTTTGTGAACTTCATGCTAACAATCGCTAAAGTATTTTTTAGTCGACTAAGAACTTTGTAAGTCAATTTCTTCTGCCGTTTAAGCAGATTCATTACCATCATTTTATCATTTTGTTCAACTTTTATTTAAAAAAAAAATGTTTTTAGAGTTCTTTACTTCAAAAGGAAAAACGGAACCCTTATAGGATTACTTTGTTATCCGTCTGTCTGTCTGTCAAGACACTTTATTTAATCGGCGGCAGCGATCTCTCTCGCCGGGCCTTGGTTCAGGCCATGGTCCGTAGTGAGGAGGGATGGCAGGCGGTCACCTCCTTCTGCGAAGCAGTAATGCTAGCAAAGGAGGAGGCCGACCGCATCAGGCAGAGGCAGCGGGGCGCTCGCCCCAGCCGCCGCCGGGATTCTGGTCCCGATTTCCGGCCACCGTAGGCGCGGGCTTGCGGACGGCGTGCAATGGGTAGCACGCTGTCCGATCGTCCGGTAACCGACCGGACCGAGCCCAAGTCGTCGACGGCGCGTTCTGTTCCCGCGCGCCTCAAGGAGCTGTCAGCACACCGAAGAGGCCCAGCTTGCTAACTGCAGGCAGGCAGGGTCGAAGCCTACTGGGGTCATGGGTTAATTTCCGAAAGGAATGCCCGGCCCCGGCACGATAGGCTACGAAGGAACGGGGTAGGTTTTTAGTCAGTAAGAGTCTGACACTACTTCCCGCTCCGCCCAAGGGCGGGATTTGTCATTGGATGATTTTACCTACCATAAAAAAAGTCACTTTATTTCGAGAACGCGCGAAAGTATCAAGTTGGAACAGAAACCATATATTCAGGGTTTCAGTCTCTTGAAGCTGTGAAAAAAAGGCAACGAAAAAAAAAAGATACGGCTTACTTATATTTCAATACTCTCTAGGGAATTAAAATTTATAGGGTACTTCCCATTGACCTAGAAACCTGAAATTTGGCACGAGGTCTTATAGCACAAATATAGAAATAAATCATAAACTGTTTTCTAGATACGTCACAAAAAAAAAAACATTTTCGATTCGAAAATTCTTCGAGAATCAATTTGAGATTGAATTATTAACATAAATTAGTTTTTTCGGAACCCATTATGTGTGAGTCCGACTCGGACTTGCCCAGTTTTTATTCTGTGGTCCACTACTAGGGGACTCGATTTTACCACCAAAGTTTTACCTACCCAAACATGCTTGCACTCCAAATACACAAAGTGTCAGGTTAACTTAGCTACCAGGAGATAATAAACACATGAGTCATAATTGCCCCGAAGGCATTCATCTGCTAAACAAAGTGAGCCAGCTAAGAATCCCATTATGAACGTCGGTCGTGCTAGCGGCCGCAGAACTTTCGTATGCAAAGGCTTTTAGCCGATGCTGTATAATGTCTACGAAATATGAGGATGTACCTTCAGTGGGGGTACATACAGAATAGTTGCTTGGTAAATAAATTCTAAATGCGACTATAGTTTGTATGCATGTAGAACACTTTGTGAACATGACACAATTTCATTGATTATGTCAAAAAATTAAGTACTATTAAAAACGTTTTTTTTAAACACCATTCTTGGTCAGAAGATATTTCGGTCAACACAGTCCGCAAACGACATAACTCCTCCCCTTGATCCTTTAATCGCATGTAACGACACCCATTACATTGTGTGTGTCCAGAGGTCTTAAAATGTGACCCTTGTTTGTGCTACCAAATAATTCCAGCTGTGTGTCAGCACAACGAGGCAATATGTCTTGATAAGTGCAGAGAGCAAAGTTTGGGTCGCGCGGTTGCACATCTTTTATGAGTGTTTCGCCCTACCACCTCATATTCTCTGTCGCCCTGGTCATGTCGTGCGGTGATGTTTATTTACTTCGTAGTTTTGGAAAGTGCTTTTTCAGTTTTGGCGTCGACATTGACGCGAAATGAGTTTACTGGAAACTTACAATATTACTTGGGATCTTTTGCTGTTTACTTAAAATAGTGATGCATTTTGAGGAGAGATTTATGGTGGGATTTTATCAAGATCAGTATTTAATTGTTCGTATACTTATTGATTTCTAGTAGTTATTGTGATGTAATTAATACTGGTGTAGTTTTGTATATCAAGAGCTCTAAACAATACTCAATCTTTCAATGTTGATACTGGCCTAGTGCACAAATTATGGGACACCAAAAAATAATGCACTTTGTCAAAGTTTAGGGGATTTATCACATAATATTTCGGTAGCATTTATAGTTGATAATTATAAGATATAAATGGATAGCTGTCAGCCTTGCTGGAGAGTTCAATTTTTTTCCAATCAACTTATTTTAGAAAAATAACAATTAGAATCGTTATTTTTCTTCGCAGATTTTAGTGTTTCTTTTTTATTTTATTTAGTTAGTTAAATATGGACCATCCGCCTCCCCCTCCAGCTCCTCCTGATCCTCCTGACGCTGTATCCTCTACTTTTGGTAAGCGACGACATTTAGTAGACTCGGAAACAATCGAGGTTGTTTCAAAAAAACCTATTATAGACAAAGACATGGCTGTTGCGGCCATACAAACCCTATTTATTCACCCTTCTCTGATGGAGGGTATCAGATCTTACAGCGCTCTAGAAAAGGGCCCGTTTTTAGTTCACGTTTCTCGATCCGAACCGGATCCTTCTGCAGGGACTTCGATTCGTCCAATTAAGTTTGGCCAATTGTTAACTAAATATAAAATAAGCAATATTAGCAGGGATGGTTTAAAAAAAGTGGGCAGAAATAAAATTTCCGTTGAATTCACCTCTGGTGAGGCGGCAAACAAGTTTCTATCCAACCCAGTGTTAGGAACCAAATATTTGGCTACGATTCCTTCATATAACATAACTAAAATGGGTATCGTCCGTCAAGTGCCGATCGATATGTCTATGGATGAATTAGTTGAATCTGTGATTCTTCCAGATGGGTGCGGTATCATATTAAAAGCGCGTCATTTAAATAGGAAACATATACAGGATGGCAAGACCTCCTGGATCCCAACTCAAACTGTTGTTATCACTTTCAAGGGACAAATTCTTCCTCAAAGGGTATACTTATTTCATACTTCTCTTCCAGTAGAGGCATACCAGTACCCGCCAAAATTGTTGCCGCTTTGGGCATGTTAAGTCACAGTGCCGGTCCAAGGCAAGGTGTTTTAGGTGCTCGCAACCTCACACTGGTGACAGTTGTGATGTTGTAGAGGCCAAGGCCACTTGCATTCATTGCTTGGGTCGTCACTTTGCCTTTTTTGGTAGTTGCCCTGAACAAGGGAGGCAAAAATCTATTAAGTTATTAATGTCGCAGGAAAACCTCTCATATGAAGAGGCTTCTCGTTCCGTTCCAAGTGTCAAAAAATTATACTCTGAAGTGACTCTAAATTTACCATCCCAATCTTCTTACTCTTCTTCCCAATCTTCTAGCCTTTCTCCTCCTTCTTCTTATAAAAAAACAGTGTTTTCCTCTCCTAAGCCTAGAGCTCCTCTTGGCAAGTCTTATGACAAAGCTGCCCATAGATCCATCATTGCTGAGGATCCTTCATCTTTTCCCAATGGCTTCTCTCTTCTTTCGCAAAATTCATCTCCTAAGTCCCCTCAAGAGGATTACCTCTTAGAACTACTTTTATCTGTAATCATTAGTCTAGTTTCTCGTAATAATTCCTCTTTACCGCCCCACGTTGCCCATAAACTTTCCTTTATTCTGTCTAATTTTAATAATGGACCTAGTCTCGACACTTCAATGGAACACTCAAAGCATTAGGCCGAAGAAGCCTGAATTATTATTTCTTATAAACAAATTTCACCCCTCAGTCATTGCCATTTCGGAGACTTGGTTAGTGCCTGGTTCTCACTTTAGGGTCTCAGGTTACTCCTGTCTTCGGAATGATAGGGCTGATGGGTATGCAGGTAGTGCCCTCTTTGTTAGGCCCTCCCTTCCTTTTTCTCTTATACCTCTTACCCCTACTTCTCCTGACATTAATATCGTTGCTGTTAGGGCTTTTAATATAACTTTCATTTCTGCTTACATTCCTCATCCTCATTCTAGGTTAATTCCAGACATTTTATGTATATTCTCTTCAGTTCCCTCTCCGATAATATTTATGGGTGATTTAAATGCTCATCATCGCTCATGGGGTTCGAGCCATGATGATTACTTTGGTCGTTCCCTCCTTGAAATTTTTGATGAAGTTGACCTATGCGTTATTAACAACGGTTCTCCCACGAGGAGAGTTCGCCCTACTGAGAACCCTTGTTCAGCTGTGGATATTACAGCATGCTCTGCTTCTCTTGCTTCCATTCTTTCCTGGAATATTTTATCTCATTCTTATGGTAGTGATCATTTTCCCATTATTATCTCTATCTCTGATAGAGTAGTTCCAATGCGTAATTTTAATCCCTCCCTTAAATATAGATTAAATGATGCAAGATGGTCTTCTTATTCTGATTCTCTTGAAAATAAGTTAGTCTCTCTTCCCCCTCCTGACAGTAACAATCTTGTTGATTGCTACTCTAAATTTGTAGACTCTATTATTTGTAGTGCTGATGATAATTTTCCTCTTAAAAAACCCTACAGGTTCAAAGTTTCAACTCCTTGGTGGGATAAAGAATGCACTTCAGCTGTCAAGGAAAGAAAAATAGCTGAGAATAATTATTCTAATTCAATGACTCTTCAAAATTTTTTAGTCTACCAAAGAAAAGCAGCCCTTGCTAAGAGACTTCTTTCTAAAAAGAAAAAAGATGGTTGGCTACGCTACTGTCAGAGCTTATCTCCCTGTTCGCCTTCTTCTCTAGTGTGGAAGCAAATCAAAAGATATAGAGGATCCTGTAATTCTGTTGCTATTTCAGCTAACGATCCTTCTTCTTGGATTGAATCTTTCTCTGATAAACTGGCTCCTCCTTCAGTTCCAACTTTGGACTCTTTTCCCTCTTCTCCGGCGTTTCTTACTTCCGAAAATAATTTTGATGCCCCATTCTCTTTTTCTGAACTTCGATTGGCACTTGATGGTCTTGTTGATTCCTCTCCTGGTGCAGATGGGATCCCTTACTCATTCTTAAAAAACGCCTCAAGAAGTACTAAGCAATATTATCTAGATCTTGTTAATAACTTTTTTGAGTGCGGTTTGGTTCCTCAACCGTGGAAACACCAAATAATAATTCCGGTTATTAAGCCTGGCAAAAACCCGTCAGACCCAAATAGCTACAGGCCTATTGCTTTGTCATCTGTTTTGTGCAAGGTTGCAGAGCATATGATGAAGCATCGACTTGAGTGGTTTGTGGAAAATAGGAACTTGTTGCCCGCTTCCCAGTTTGGTTTCCGTAAAGGTATGAGCACAATGGATAGTCTTAGTATATTAATTTCTGATATTCGTATTTCTTTGTTAAGTAAGCAGTTTTTAGTAGGAGCTTTTTTGGATATTGCCTCAGCTTACGATAATGTTTTACTTCCGGTGCTCAGGGATAAACTTGTGCATCAGTTGAATGTTCCCAAAAAATTAGTTCGTTTCATTTGTAATCTATTGATGGAGAGAACCATCTCCATTAAAACTCAAGACTCCTCTGTTCCCCCTAAGACTATCTGGAAAGGCTTACCACAAGGTTCAGTTTTAAGTCCGCTCCTTTTCAGCCTTTATACTTATGATTTACATTTTTCTACTGATTCATTTTGTCAAATATTACAGTACGCTGATGATTTAGCTTTATACTGTTCTGGAAAATCTCTAGATGAGGCTAGTAATCGTCTAAATTCCGCCCTTGGATATCTATCTGATTGGCTTCTACAACACGGTTTGTCCTTATCAGCCTCTAAAAGTTCTGTAGTTGTGTTTACAAAAAAAAAGATTATCCCTCCTATTGATATAAAAGTTAACGGTGAAAATATCTCTCGGGTGAACAATGTTAAATTTTTAGGAGTTTGGTTAGATACAAAATTATCAGGTATTGCTCACACAGATTTTATTTCTCAAAAATGCGAAAGAAACGTTAATGTTCTTCGATCTCTTTCTGGTGTTTGGTGGGGTGCTCACCCATATACTCAAAAACTGATCTACAATGCTATAGTTCGTAGTCATTTTGATTATGGAATGTTCCTATTAGATCCTTGTAACAAATCTGGCCTGCAAAAACTTGATAAAATACAATCAAAATGTTTACGAATTATTCTCGGGGCGATGAAGTCGTCCCCAATTAATGCCATGCAAGTTGAGTGTGTTGAGCCTCCCCTTTCGATTCGAAGACAATTTCTGGCAAATAGATTTATTTTTAAACTTGTTCAAAATTCTGAGCATCCCCTTCTTGGTAAGCTGGACCAATTATCATCCATCTTTGACTCTTGTAGTCGTCGTTCTAATATTGAACTTCCTTGTCTTCTTCGTGCCTACCTTCAATTCACTCGTCTTTCTAGCCCACTTTTTCAAAACCCCATTTTATATTTGTACTCGGTGTCTTATAATGCTCTGGTATTTCAACCGGAGATCCTTTTGGACTTTGGAATTCACAAAAATACCTTAGAACCAAATAAGATGTTTGTCCAAAAAGTTTCCTCTAATTATAATAATTGGACTACTATATTCACTGATGCTTCTAAAGTCTCTGATGATAGCCCTGTAGGAGTTGCTGTTTGGATTCCACATACAAAAATTATTTTAAATTATAAGTGTCCTTCTGTTACATCTGTTTTTACAGGTGAATCAATTGCCATATTTGAAGCCATTTCATTTGTTATGTCTCATAAGTTAAATAACTCCATAATTTTCTCTGACTCAAAAAGTTGCCTTCAAGCCATTTTATCTAATCCTTTCAGATCTAAGTCAAGATTCCCTATCATTTTAAAAATTAGAGATTTACTATTTCAATGTCATGAACTTGGTATTAATGTTGTCATAGCTTGGATTCCTGGTCATGTCGGTATTCTTGGTAATGAGTCAGCTGATTCATGCGCCAAAAATGCTGTTCTCACTGGTTCTATTGCCCACTCTACAATTTATTCTCATGATATTTATACCACCCTTCCTCTAAATTTATTTAAATCTTGGTCCAAGGTATGGCAAATCTCTAAATCCGTAAAGGGTAAATTTTATGGAGATATTCAACCTGAGATTCCCCACAAACCGTGGTTTTTCAAATATCAATTGCAAAAGAAAATCACTACCTCAACTATCTGCCGTTTACGTTTAAATCATTGTTGCTCTCCTCATTTCCTGGCCAAACTTAGGATTAAGGATAACTCTCTCTGTGAATGCGGTTTGGATGAAGGAAACGTGGACCATTTATTTTTCTCCTGTCCTAAATTGCGTTTCTCTTTTCATGAAATCATTCCTTCCCATATCCCTCGTCCAACCTCGATCAAATGTCTTCTTCCTTTTGTGTTTACACGTTTTATATTTAAACTATGTAAATTCATTGAAGTTAACAAAATTAAATTGTAATTATTGTAAATACTTTTTTTCCTGTCTTGTTTTTAATTTACTTAGTCATAATCTGTGGTCATAAGATTGACTGACTGACGGACGGTTTCTGTCTGCGAAGAAATTCTTTTATTTTGTTCTTTAATTTAAAAATATATTTATATTCATTTTACTGTTAATTCTCGCTAAATACTATCCAGCGTTTGACGGCATATTAATAGTTCGTACGTGTTATTGGCAAAATTGTGGTGTCTTTTTCACAAAGGCCATTAATGAAGAGTTGAAGTTGAAGAAATTATTTTATTTTGTTCTTTAATTTAGAAATATTTTTATATTCATTTTACTGTTAATTCTCGCTAAATACTCTCCAGCGTTTGATGGTATATTAATAGTTCGTACGTGATATTGGCAAAATTGTGGTGTCTCTTCCACAAAGGCCATTAATGAAGAGTTGAAGTTGAAGTTGAAGATATAAATGTAGGACTCTTTTCTAGTTAAAAATATTAAAAAGTAGGTTTTGACTTAAGAACTGAGGTTGAATAAGGAATAAGAAAGTGACAGAGCTTACGAAGAAATATATTAAGATGGAAGGTGTATTTTTATAAGGAGAAAGTTCAATAAAAGCAGATTATTTCAGTCTAATTAAGGTGTATCATTCAGCCCGATTTCCTACAAAAATCTCGTCCGGGATAGACGGCTGATGATTCAAGGTTTTACTACGTTGTGCAAAAAATTTATTGTCGTAAAACAAAAGACTATGACGAATAAAAATGACGAAGTTGTTATGAGGGCAATCGACGGAGTACCCAATTTTTCCGGTGAAGACATGACTTATTCTTCGACGAAGTGGGCGCAAGATTTAGAGGACAATGCAGAAATATTTGAGTGGAGTGCCCAACAAAAATTGATTATCGCTCGACGTAGCTTAGTCGGCACGGCAGAGCTATGGTTGAGAACTGAAAAAGCGTTCAAAACATACGATGAGCTCAAGACGGCACTGCTCAAAGAATTTCCGGAGACGATAAACAGTAAACAAATGCACGAAATGATGAGCACGCGGAAAAAGCAGGCAAACGAGACGTTTTACCAATATATGTTGGTTGTGAAGGAGCTAGGTAAGCGTGCAAAGTTCCCAGACTACGTGGCAATCCAGTATATAATAGACGGAATTACGGATTACGAGTCCAATAAACTATTATTCTACGGCGTTACAACTTATCCCGTGTTCAAAGAAAAATTGGCCCTTTATGAAAATTTCAAACAAAAAAGCAAGAAGGCTGATTCCGTGAGGCAGCGAGATAGCCCGATTAAATACAAGCCGCAAGGAGAGCCCGAAGGAAAATCGGTAATTCATCGGTGTTTTAAGTGTGGTGAGAAGGGTCATGTGGCGAGCTTCTGCTCTAAAGGCGTCAAATGCTTTAGATGCAATGAGTTTGGCCACATCGGTCCAGAATGCAAGGCGGCCAGCGCATTGGACAACAAAGAACCTGTAAAAAAAACAAATTATCATGGAGGCGCAACGAAGTCAGATAGGCAGTCGATGTTTGTACATCACCAGAACCGGACGTCAGGTGGCGCTGCTAAAGCGGATGATGATGACAGTCCGGATGAAAGAATGATTGAACCAATCTCAAACTTCTGTTCGGTCGGTCAGTTCGAGTACATTCACTCAGGAGGTAACCATGACAACCATTATCAACATCAACGTCAATTTAAAAATATACTAAACGTAAACAAAGACGATCCGAGAATAAATTATTGCATAAAAAGTTTAAAAATACGTAATCACACAGTGAAATGTTTAATTGATACGGGTAGCGATATAAATTTAATTACGTATGAGTTGTTTTCCAAGTTATATTTTAAGATGTATAAACCAGATAAGATGTTACTGACTGGCTTGGGATCAAGTAAGGTGTTTTCGATTGGTAAGTTTAATTCAGATTTGGTTATTGATGGTCATAGTTACACTACTAATTTCTATATAGTACCTGCTAACGTTATACCATATGATGTAATTTTAGGTCAACCGTTTTTGGCAAATACGATCACAGTTTTTAATAAGAATTCAGTTGAGATAAGGCCTGATTATTACGACAGCTCATATCAAAATGTTATTTGCATGTTTTCTAGTTACGATGACCATAATTCAATTGTTCAAGAAATTATTGATAACTACAAGCCATTGAAGACTAAAGAAGCCCCCATTAAATTAAGGATAATTTTAAAGGATGACATACCAGTTACACAGAGGCCCAGAAGATTAGCTATTACTGAAGAAGTCGAAGTTAAGCGTCAAATCGAAGGTTGGTTAGCACAAGGTATTATTCGTCTAAGTTATTCTGAGTATGCAAGACCTCTAGTATTAATCAAGAAGAAAGATAGGAGTACCAGAGTGTGTGTGGATTATAGGAAGATTAATAAAAAAATGGTAAAAGATGAATATCCATTTCCTGTGATTAAGGATCATATTGATAAACTGTCTAAGTGTAGCAGTTATGAATTAGAAGCTTTGGCTGTTATTGAGAGTGTTAAAAAATTCCGAAGATATCTCATGGGAAAACATTTTAAGATAGTGACGGATTGTGAAGCGTTACAGAAAACCTTTAGTAAAAGAGATGTCTCAGCAAAAGTAGCCAGGTGGATACTGTATATGCAAGACTTTGATTATTCCATAGAGCATAGAACGGGGGATAAGATGCAACATGTTGATGCTTTAAGCAGGAATATATGCTTTGTGAATGCTGAACTACATGCCAGGATAATGAAAGCACAAGAAGAAGACGAAAGGCTAAAGATTATCAGAGAAATTCTTAAAGAAAATGAATACGAAGATTATTTCCTGGACAATGGTGTTATTTACAAAGGTGTTCAAAAGAAGTTGGTATTACCCGAAATTATGGATCTGGAAATGATTAAGAGAGCTCACGGAATAGGACACTTTGGTAAAAAGAAGATTAAGGATATTTTAGAAAAGGATTATTACATTTCTAAATTAGATAGCAAAATTGAGAAAGTTATTTCTATGTGTGTACCCTGTTTATTGGCAAGCAGGAAAAGCGGGAAAAAAGAAGGCTACTTACATCCAATTGATAAAGGAGAGTTACCGTTAGATACTCTACATTGTGATCATTTAGGACCTTTAGACGCAACTAAGAAGATGTATAATTATATTCTAACAATAATTGATGGATATACCAAGTTTGTCTGGATTTATCCTGTCAAGACGGTAACATCAAAAGAAACTATTGAGAAGCTGAAATTACATCAAAAAGACTATGGCAACCCGCGTAGAATAATAACCGATCGAGGAACGGCATTTACCTCAGGTGAATTTCGAGGAAATGGTCAAGCAGAAAGAATGAACAAAATTATTATTGCTATTTTAACAAAGATGTGCATAGAAGAGCCGGGTAGTTGGTACAAACACGTCAGTAAGCTACAAAGAGTCATAAATAGTACGTATCAACGATCAATCAACACAACACCATGTGAGTTGTTAACTGGCGTTAAACTGAGATTGAAAGAAGATATGAAGATATTAGAATATTTAGAAGAAGAAAACAGGATGGAGTTTATGCATAAAAGGGATGAAACAAGAAGAGAAGCTAAGGCACAAATATTAAAAATACAGGAAGAGAACCGAAGAACGTTTAATAAGAAACGCAAAGTAGGAGAGAAGTACAAGCAAGGTGACTTAGTCGCTATACAGAGGACACAATTCGGGAATGCATTGAAATTAAAACCGAAATTTTATGGACCCTATAAAGTCACAAAAGAGTTAGCAAAGGACAGATATGAAGTAGAGAAAATAGACAGAGCTAAGGAGGGACCACTAAGGACAACATCGGGTGTAGATTATATGAAAAGATGGCCTTACATCAACTGTAATGATTAATTTTCGATATTTAAAAAAAAAGCATTTGAAGTATGATGACGTGCAGGATATTTCTCTACTATGAATGAGTAGATCGTGTCTAATTTACTGATTTAACTTTAGGTATAATGTTATTTTATGTCAGGCAACAGCAGGTGCAATGTTGTATTTTGTTTGATTGTTATAATTTTGTTTTTATGTGTTAGATAGTTTTTTTATTGATTTCTGTCATACGATGTTAATGTCATAATGTAAAGGTAGAATTATATTATTAGCTGTTTATTGGAGTATCTATTCTAGATTGAAGATAAAGAGTTAATTTATTGTAAATTTTGTTATAAGTATTTTAACGTAGGTTCAGTCTGAGGACAGACTGATATGTAGGATGGCCGAGTTGTAGGACTCTTTTCTAGTTAAAAATATTAAAAAGTAGGTTTTGACTTAAGAACTGAGGTTGAATAAGGAATAAGAAAGTGACAGAGCTTACGAAGAAATATATTAAGATGGAAGGTGTATTTTTATAAGGAGAAAGTTCAATAAAAGCAGATTATTTCAGTCTAATTAAGGTGTATCATTCAGCCCGATTTCCTACAAAAATAAAATTAAATATTATATAGATCAGTATAAATCTGATTACATAATTAAAAAATTGAATAATTATATAATGTTCCCACAGCTGGGTCTCTGGCCTACTTTTTAGGAGAGCTGTAATAATGAGAGACGTAATGGGCCGTAATCGACCACGCGGGTCAGGTGTGGGTGGGTAAATATTAACTCTTCGAATTTTTGGTTCTAGGACATTTTTTTTTTTATGGTAGGTAAAATCATCCAATGACAAATCCCGCCCTTGGGCGGAGCGGGTAGTAGTGTCAGACTCTTACTGACTAAAAACCTACCCCGTTCCTTCGTAGCCTATCGTGCCTGGGCCGAGCATTGGTTCTAGGACATGCCGAATCGCCGTTTTCCTGACGATGTTTTGTAAAAATACTTAAATGAAACTTACTAAAAATAAAGAGCCTAGTTAGGTTTCAACTCAAAGTGGTACCTGCAGCAGAGTAGTGGTGGTCCAGTGGTAAAATGAATAAAAAAAAGGTTGTAGGTATTGTAGTAGGCATGAGTTGAACTAAAATGGCCGTTACGTGCAGTTTCCCGCTGTGCCGCACTACAATTGAGACCCAAAAATCTGCTGCAAATTTAACTTACGTACCGTGAATAATATCTAAGCATAGTTTAAATGATTAAATTGATGACAACCAAAATATATTAATTGGGAGATAATTGTAAAGTAATTTCAAACAATGTACAATGTTGAGTCGTACAATTATGTTTCATAATTACAGCGCGGCTAGTCAAAGCCACGCAATTAGTTGTTTGAAAGATCACACTTGTGTACAAACACCGCGTTTGTGAACAGTAAGCGGTTGCCGACAAAGGCCGTGTGACAACATTTGTTGCCGCTTTTAATGACAATTGTACTAAGTAGGCAACGATTACTGGTTGCTGATTGCCTGTTGTTGTCATGGTTACGTTCTTTTGTGTGGGTTTATTCTGTACCTATTCATAATATAAAGCTGAAAAGAGTTTCGAGTGAATTTCAGTGGCAGTTTTAATTATTCGCAAATTGATTCCTAGTGGATACTGTGATGTAAAATTGAGAAAAAAATAAAATAAAATTAATACATTATAATTTAATTATTACTAATATTTATATTTTGTTATTTTTTTTTTATTATTATTTAATTGATTGTTTTGTTGAATTGAGTGTTGTATCTCAAGTGTCTGGGCAACTGGACAATATGTGGACTCATTGAAACAGGCGTGATCTCGTTAAAATGGAGCTGAGAATTTTATTGTAGTTTTGGCTACCTCAGCGAAATTTACCGAAAAGGCTGAATCGATACATTTGCTGCCAAATAGGTTCTATAAAAGCATTAGAATGTGTTGCACCCGCATTCTAATAGTAAACTAATGAACTATTGATGATATTAATGACATGGCTTGAAGGACTTAAAAAACGAAGAAAGTATCCAAGCCGAAAACACTAACAAAAAAAAAACTGAAAGGCTGCTGGTCTTGGGTTCGAATTGAAAAAAAAATTTTGTGTTCGATAGCCGCTAGCGAAAAAGATGGCCGCTGTGACGTAACGTTCATCCTCAAGCCCCAGCTGCCGCGATCTGACACGTTCCGGGTTTAGGGAGTCGCAGGGCGATCACGACGACATGCAATGTGTAGCTCATCGTCCGGCTGACCGGTAACTGTCCGGACCGAGCCCGAGTAATCGATTGTGCTTAGTGTAGTAATCACTTAATGACTTTTCCCGTTCTAAGGCGGAGCGGGAGTGTGTATCAGAATTTTACTGACTAAAACCACACCTGTGGCTTTTAGTTACCTTTTGCGTTACAGAACCGTGGTAACACATTCAGATCCCACAGCCCCGGTAGACGTCTCGGGCCTTTTACTGGACGATGAGCTACCAATTGTTCGCCGTCTGCAAGCCCCAACGGTGGCCAGGATTCGAATTGGGACTCTGTACGCTAAATATAAATGCTTGGTATGATTTATAAAGCGAGTAGGTACTTTTATTAAGTAAGTTTAAGTCTTTGAAACACGTTTTCAAATAAAAGCAAAGTTAGTTTTCTTTATTCTTGCATTCAGTAACCAAATATACCCCGAAACACTGAAAACTGAAAATCAAGCCAAGAGCAAATGTTTGTCGTTAAGTAAATAAAGCTAGCACACACATACGTTTGTATGTATGCCTATGTACCTACGTGAATCGTGCGTGTGTACCTCGCATTAGCTGGACAAACAATGATTGTGTCTTGTCTGCTACGTCACATGGGTAAATATTATCATTTGTACATATGAGGGGGTAAAAATCAGGACATAGTGAATGCTTTCCGTTTTTGAATTAAGGTCGAAGAGTTTAGGGGGGGTGGATGAAATAATGCCCCTGTGGAAACAATTGAAATAGTTGGTTGACTGGTTTTGTTTTTCGGTGAGAAATCATGACTTCTCCTGCTTTAGGGAGGAGCGGAAGGGTGTGTCAGACTTTTGCTGACTAAAACCCACTTCTATGTTCCTTTTTTCTCTGGGTTTTCTTTGGTGGTGTCACCACTGTATGGACCACCCTGAGGACACGGTGGAGTACACGGTAGAGGTGTACCCCGTTTGGGCAGAGCATCACCGTGTCCTCGTAGGGACGATCGGCAGCGGCGATCTCTCGCGGCTTTAGTACAGGCCATAGTCCGTAACGAGGAGGAGTGGCAGGCAGTCGCCTCCTGCGAAGCAGTAATGCTAGGAAAGGAGTAGGCCGCATACATGAGGCAACGGTGCTCACGCCGTAGCCGCCGCCGGGATTCCCATCTCGATTTCCTGCCGCCATAGGTGTGGACTTACGGACGGTGAACAATGGGTAGCTCGCCGTCCGACCGTCCGTTAACCGTCCAAACCAAGCCCAAGTCGTCGACGGCGCGTCAAAGAGTTGTCAGCAAACCGTAGGGTTCCAGCGGGGTCTTCTTCTGAAAGGCAGGAACAGGATTGGGTTTTTAGTCAATAAAAGTCTGACACTACCTCCCGCCCTGCCCAAGGGTGCGGAGATGTCATTGGATGACTCTCCCACCGAAAAAAAAACCCGTTTATTTATGTCTTCGTAAGTGTAGAAACGTCGTTTGATACACGTGGAATTTGTCCCTGCAGCCCTCAGCTCCATAACAACATAGTAGTGTAGTATTTCTTACGGTTGCCTCAGATTAGCCATAAATAAATTTATCTGAACAAATCAACTTCACTAATTATGATATTGGCGTACTATAATAGTTTCCTATATAGGAAGGAACAGCGTTTTTATTAATTTAACCCGTATAATTAATAGTCAGTCCCCTAAGATTTATCATAGCGAGATCTCAAAGGAAAATGAACGGAAATATGTTTCTTAATGATTTCCTGCTACCAGGGTAGCATAAAGGGTAAGAGTCTTTTTTTTACATAATAAAGATATCGTTTTGAAAATCTTTAGTTAGTATAATGAAGGATTTTTTTAAGAAGTTGAAGTGTATGGTAATTTATGGTTTGTGGTCATGTTTTTTTATTTTATTTTACACGGTTTTTAGGGTTTCGTACCCAAAGAATAAAAACGGGACCATATTACTAAGACTTCGCTGTTTGTCTGTCTGTCTGTCACCAGCCTGTATCTCAAGAACCGCTATACGGTTGAAATTTTCACAAATTATGTATTTCTGTTTTTTTTTTTTTTTTTTTTTTTTTTTTTTTTTTATGTATTTCTGTTGCCTCTATAACAAAAAACACTAAAAATAAAATAAATATTTAAGGAGGGCTTCCTCCCATACCACAAACGCGACTATTTTCCCTTTTTTGCTCGATATCAATAATGGCAACTGGTTTAAAATAATAATAATAAAAAAGTAAAAATAAAATAAATATTTAAGTAAGGAGGGTATACAAAAAACGCCATTTTTTGCCTATTTTGTTGTTGTTCTGTTGTTTACCTAGTCAATGGTACGGAACCCTTCGTGCGCGAGTCCCACTCGCACTTGGCCGTTTTTTTGTATTTAGTCAGTCTACAGACAGCCGTGGAACGCAAAAGGCAACTGAAGTAACGCGAGTTTAACTCTATAAAGTCTGACAGTCACTTTCGCTCCATCCAAAGCGGGAGAATATATTTGATGATTGCAATACAAGAACAAAGAGTTTGAGGAGCATTATGTATTACTTTTTTATTATCCAAATCTACCAACAGATATTTCATCGTCTAAAATAACAAAAAAAACACTATGATAGGTACTTTTTCTAAACTTTCAGCTTGGTCTTAATTCATTGTTAAACAAAATAAGCAATTAGGCGGCCGACAATTAAAATTTTAATTGCGGACTGCTCCAATTTTGTAGAGTATCCTATTTTTTTACATTTTTAATTGGCTATTTGAAATATTTATAATATTAGGTCTTGTACGCAAATAATAAATGTTTAAACGTAATAATAAGCGTTTTGCCTCGTCGTTTATACCGCGTACATCGAGGGACTAGAACAATTTGCCTGCTGCGGTTTTCCCGTCCAATTATAATTTAGGCGTCTTCAAGGCTAGAGTGAATAGGCTCTTAATAAACTAGTGCGCTTTACCATCAACTATTGCATCACTGCTTACCATTAGGTAGGATTGCAGTAAAAAAAAAAACATAATTTAGTTGTGGAGTTATGGATATAAGAAACATAAATATAAATTAATAACGTACCTTTCATATAAGTTTTTTTTTGAATTTACGATTCCGGGACAATCCGGAGATATTACAGTTCAAACTACCCAGATTTAAAAACACCAATTTTATAGTTACGGACCTAGTATGTGTGATCAAATAGCACAAAGGATTGTGCTATTGGCATAATTATAGGCATGATAATGTCAGTATTTCCAGAGTGTTGTATTACATGCGGCCTGCGGTTTTGTTCGAAGGAGTCAGTGCTACTCCTGGAACCAAAAAGTAATAAGATATAAAAGTTCTGCTCCACTCAGAACTAGTGAAGATGATTATTTCTCTCTCTTCTCACTTTTGATACGCACAATTGCCCACGTGCACAGGCTAATTCGATTTATTTTTGCAAGAAATACTTCATGAAACAAAAGATTGTAAGAAAAGGTCCGTAGTTTTTTTCAAGACCTTTTGAGTGTCTGCCTGATGACCAGCCTGATTCAATAAACATAATAAATTATGGCGGGGCCTGGTTGCCGAATTTTCCAGCACTAGTGCAAAATATACTACATTTATTTATTTAAACTTCTTGCACAAGTAAAAACTGTACAAAGGCGGACTTAATGCCGTAGGCATTTACATTCCGAATTTAAAAGCAATAGAATTAGGAATGAGTTTTGGAGTGTAAGTGTGTTGAAAAAATAAGCTGTATTTTTTTCTCCGTTTGGTTAAAGATTAACTTATTTTTTAGTCAAGTCTGTTTGCAACAAGATCAATATCGTCTTATCTATTTATGTAAACTATTTACATCTCCAGTCTCATTGAAAGGTCCTGGCTCCCGGCCTGTAATCTCCATTGGATTAGCACATGAAAGGGGACCCCGCTTCGTTTTCCATCAATCTAGATTTTATTAAGATTCCCAGTTATAAACTTTTTGGACTTACAATGGATTTTTTGAATTGCAAATATGTTTTGAGAACGAAATTGGTGGTTGTGAAGCTTTTCGTTTTTTACCAGTTTGTTTTTTTTAGTAGAAAGTGGTACATCTCTTTGTTTTTTTTTTTGGTTAAAAATCATCCAGTGACAACTTCCGCCCTTGGGCAGAGCGGGAGATAGTGCCAGGCTTTTATTGACTCAAAAACCCACCCCGTTGCTTTATTGCCTTTGTACTACTTTGGGCCCTGGTGTACACTTTCACATTTACCTACCCAAGGCCCCAGAGTAGGCTTCGACCCTGCTGGGCCCCTATAGTTTGCTGATAACTTCTTGAGGCGCACGGGAACAATACGCACCGACATCTCTTCGTGAGAGAACTTGTTTTCTTACAGTGTAACAGTCGTAACTCTTCCACAATATTTTAGACTGATAAATCGCCGTAAGATTTTTATCGCTAAATATTTTTATTCAGCCTAGAATCATTCAAGAATAATGTTACTTCCCTACTGTAGAAAAAAAAAAACAAAATTTTTCCTGTACCTCTAGAGATTACTTCCTACAAACAAACGACTATTGGCTTCTTTCTCGAAGTCAGGTCTACTCTATCTGACCATCTGTCCCAGGTAAACGTAATCGTTCACATTTTTGACTGTAAGGTTTTTGATCTTGATAGGAATAGGTGTTCCAAAGATGTTACCATGACTACCCACTTTCGGGAGCTTTACTGAATTTTAAATTCTTATGTTCTGGTAATTGGAAGTTTGTTTTTTTTCATAATATTGCACCATTATCACATAACGCCTTCTAGTCCCAAGCTAAGCAAAGCTTATGGTATTAGTACTAGACAACTGATAGATAAATTCCACCCAGACTCAGAACAAATGATCGTGTTCATCAGACAAACATTTGTCCTGGGTGGGAATTGAACCCATGAGCTCCGGTATAGCAGTCAGGGACACTAACCAATAGACCAACAGGCCAGTCTGTGATACATGCATATATTTTGTTTTTCCATTTTTTTTATCTGTTCCTTAATTTATTCATGAACTTAAATAATAGTCGTTTAAAATTGAATAGTCCACTAAGTGCGTATCAAACATCTACAAGCAATAAACGCCACTGTGAAACGTGTGTGACGTTATTGCGTTATTATGTGATTTACGAGCGTTTGTCAGATTAAAGTTAACGTTAACGCGCGCGTAAAGCCGAGTTCATGCATGTAAACGTTACATTTGAATAGCTTTTTTATGTTTATAGTTTTTATAGATAGTTTGCATATTGAATTCATAAGGTTCCGTGTCAACAATAGTTGTGTGAAAAAATAAATATTCATTCCAATATAGAAATTCAACACTATTCGAAGTTAAATTACTTTGTTATTACAAATAGACTTAAATGTGAGATTCAATTAGAATATCAAATGACTTATTATTATTATTTATAAAATAACCATTTTACTGGCAAAAATACAACCGGTTTTCAAATAAAAAACGCAAAATAACTTCAATTCGATGACACCATTTTCATCAAAACTATTTATTAAAAATATATTATACATATGAAAACAATAGATATATATTATATTCAATGAATATTTTATTATTTTTCATATAAAATATATACACCACTATTTTTTAATTAGTGCAAATACTTAAAGGGCTTATTAGGAAAGGTCTTGTTATTCTGTAAGTAAAGTCTCAATAAATAATATTCATAAACAGCAAAGTTATGAGCGTTTGTTTATATCCCAAAATCTCACTCAATTTATGGAAAAATTGTACAGGTTTTTGTTTATGAATGAAAGGATGTCAATAAAAATGGAAAAACACTGCGCTTAGTATTTTCTAGTTTTAGTTGTTATGAATAATAATTCAATAATGAATTTACCCATAATGACAAATTTTCGTGGACAATTTTGGGATTTCATTTTTTGTATTTTTGACTACACAAATATGATCAGTAACGGGTACTGATTGAGCCCCATGTTTTTGTGCACTAATTAAAAAATAGGGGTGTATATATTTTTTTTATTATTTTATTTGTATTCATTTAAAGCTTCTATTTAGTTGTTTCAACTGCCTCGTTGGTCTCGTGGTGGCATTCGAAAGTGATGAGCATGGGGTACTGGGTTTGACACCCGGCATAGAAAATGACGTCTTGGTGAGAGAGATAAATATATGTGCTTGAAATTGTTATACCTCGTTTGCTTTCCTACCAATTTCCAAATTTTTTAGCATTGTATTTTTATATACTTGGTAAACTGGTTAGTTAATAATTATTTGTGCAAAACATTTACTCGTAAACTCGCTCTTTTCCCACAACATTTAGGCGCGCAATTGACTGTTTTCTGCACTAGAGCAGAAAAATGCTCGTGCTCGCTCTCGCCACAGTTTTATCACATTTATCGTATAAGACTGGGCACGCGTCGAATCCCACGAGTCGTGAGTGTAAAAAACGTCGTTTAATACACGTGACAATTTGTCACTGCAGCCTTCGGCTCCATAACACAGTCGCCTACGGCTTGTGCAAATTCCACCTCTGTAGCAAAGACAAACATTTGACACTTGCATCAAAATGTAGTATTTTCATGCATATTCCCTATTACAACTGAATTAAGAACCTTCTCCTATTCTTGAAGTCGGTTAATAAAAATTCGCTCCAAAAATAATATATTTATTCTCAACAAAAATAAAGCCAAGCAATAAAGGTCCCGACACGTCGCTGGACAACCGCACTCTTCCATTTGGTCGGCAAATTGCGGTTTTACGTGACCTACGACAAACTGAACGCGTGATGTACGCGCATTCGCGTAGTGAATGGGGGTTTTATAACCGTAAATATGTACTGGCTAGCCGGTGATGTATGTTCACTGGGTAGCTTTATTTATGTACCAGGCACACAGAGGCTTGAAGAGTAGGCTTCTAGAAAATTGATGCTTCCTATAGACTCGTATTCCGAGTACAATACATGGCTGTATGTCACTGTTGAACCGAAACGGCGATCGACCTTCAATGCGCAGTAACAGGTTTTCAGGTCTCAATCGAAGTATTGCCGCGTACTATACACCGTTAAATTTTGATCATTTTAATCCCGTGGAGGGACGACCTGGTACATGAAACACTATCGATTTGTAAAGATAAAATAAAAAAATAAAGTATTTTTTGACTAAAACTCGAATACGCATGTACGTAATTAATTTCTTTTAGTAAACGAGTCAATGACCTTGTACGTAGTTGTCAGTCATACCCTACTAGCTACCTACAGGTCATTTTACGGCGCGCACTGTTCCCGTGCGCCTCAAAGAGTTGTCAGCAAACCGTAGGGGCCCAGTATGGTCGAGGCCCAGTCTGGGGCACTGGGAAGGTATGAAAATGCATACCAGGGCCCTGGAACCAAGGCAGGGAAGGAACAGGGTAGGTTTTTAGTCAGTAAGAGACTATTTCCCGCTCCGCCCAAGGGCGGGATTTGTCATTGGATGATTTTACCTACCATGAAAAAAAACCTACAGGTCATTGAATTCGCCCAGCTAACGTTTAAATAAAGAAATTAATTTCGTACATGCGTAAATTAATTCGAGTTTACAAAAAAAAGTAATTTATTTTTTAATTTTATATTTACAAATCGATAGTGTTGACCGTACCGAATCGACCCTCAACGGGATTTATCATCATCATTTCAGCCAAAAGACGTCCACTGTTGGAAATAGGCCTCCCCCAAGCGTCGCCACAATGGCCGGTCCTGTGCGTCTCGCATCCATCGGACTCCAGCGACCCTGACCAGGTCAGCGGTCCACCTTGTGGGAGGCCTTTCAACGCTGCGTCTTCCGGTACGCGGCCGCCACTCCAGAACCTTTCGGCCCCAACGGCCATCTGTTTTGCGTGCAATGTGCCCAGCCCATTGCCACTTAAGTTTGGCAATTCTACGTGCTATGTCGGCAACCCTGGTTCTCTTGCGGATATCTTCATTTATCATCATTTTTTTCTTCGTTCTAAGGGTTTCCTTGCGTGATCGAATCAACGGGATTAAAACGATCAAAATTAAACTGTGTATAGACAGAAAGAAAAGTTACAAGAAGATTATAAAATTCTGTAGAAGAGCTTTTTTTCAAAAAGTTAGAAATCAGCTAATGACTTCTCCCGCTCTAGAGTGGAGGGGTAGGGCGTGTCAGACTTTTTCTGACTTAAACCATACCTATGTACCTTCTGTTGCCCTCACGACTACGAATAAATCCTTTTAGAACTCAACCCATAGCCCCCGGGCGGTTACTGGATGGCCAGACGGCGAGCTACCGATTGGTCGTCATCAGCAAGCCCACACCTGCGGTGGCTGATGGTCGGAGTCGGCATACGGCTGGGGCGTTCGCTAGTATTACTGTTTCGCAGAAGGACGCGTCCGCCGGGCGCTATTACTGTTTCACAGAAGGACGTCGCCTAATTCCCCCTCGCTTCCGATCATGGCCTCTCTGGTAGAAGAGCTGATTTGTGTGATGTTTGGTCTAGTTTTATTCGCTCATCTTTTTTCGGCTTTCCTCTCTCTCCATCTGTCTACATTTATTTCCGTCACTCTCTAGTCACTAAGTGCATTCCGTACCTCCTCTTATACACTTAATTTTACTTTGAAAAAATCATAATCACCGTAGGTTATCATTATAAAGAACTAGTCTTCATTGGGCTTTATCCAGTACTAGGTTTTGCCCGCGGCTTCGCTCCCGTTAACTGACTACTCTCTTCTACTCTTCCCTACCCTACTCTACTATACCCTACTATACCCTACTTTACCCTTCTCTACCCTACACTACCCTACTCTACCCTATATTTTTCTTTCATAAGAACCTATTTCTGAAAATAACAGACACAACAAAAAAAAAAGGATTAACGAAATTGGTCCAGCCACGCGTGATGGCGTGACCAAAGGGAAATAGGGATTCATTTTTATGTATGTATATAGATATTTGGTGATCATTAGTTCACTTTTTATGGAGCCTAACTTATGCTACGCAATTCTTGAAACTTACCAACACCTCCATTGTTGTTGGTACACATTGCTACAGTTTCTAACAAGATAAATATATTCTACGTTCTTTTACAGAATATAGAAAACTCTACATCTCCAAACGTATCGACAGATCCATATAAAATTCGAAATAGACTGGACGCTACTTAAAATTCATGCCACACCGCTCGGTATACAAATTGCAATAAACTTATACTCTAGAAAATTATTTTCTCACGTACTTGAAATAAAGATCAAGTCCGGTCCAGTGGCAAATAGCAACGTTCGCAGTTGACACTCGGAACAAGTTCCAACTTGTCGAGACCATGCTATCAAGTATTTAACAAGTTTTCTTGAAAGAATAGTCAACAGGTGCCCTCTGGGAGCGCGCAACTAGAAAATATTAACAACTTGCCTCTCTTTCTTAGTACTTCCTGTCATTGCAAATAGCGTGTATGTTAGCTGTTGTATAAGCTGTATTACTGTAAAATTTTCATTAAAATTAATTGAGTAGTTTTTGCTTGAAAGTATATCTAATAAAACAGCCGAAAAACGTAATCATCAGTACTCGTATCATAGGACGTTTTTCAATAAAGCTGCAAAAATAATTTAACTGAATATTAGTACAACACTAAAACTATTGTGGTTTTGTTTTTAGTTTATTAACTATTTATTATTAGTATCAAACATAGCGGTAAAAACCTGAATCTGTTTTCAAGTGCGCGTGCATCTAAAAATCATCCATCTTTATGAACTTTCACTATTACAATAAAAAGAAAAGGAAGAAAAACCTACTCAGGTTATGATAGGATTAGATAGTTGCGACTACTACTTTGTGGTTATGGGCGCCTGGTACATTGCATTTAAATGTGATATTATAATGTTGGATATAGGCCTCCCCCAGGATCAACAATACAACGGCCAGTCCTGTGTGTTTTGCAACCATCAGATTCTCTCGACACTCACCAGTTTCACCTCATAATCAAAATATACGAGAAGCCCAGCGGGGCCGATACACACTAGAGCCGCGGCCATTTTCTGAAAAAGAAACTCGTGGCCTTGGAACGTAAAAGGCAACTGGAGGACACAGGTGTGGTTTTAGTCAATCTGACACGCTCTCCTCTTCTCCTCTGAATGATTTCAATTACCACATACTTAAAATGAGAGATACAGCTGATTTTATTAAGATAATGGCAACAATGAAGTTGGACCTATCCGACACGGTTCAGAATCATCAAATCTTAGTACCCAAAATACTCGTAATATCAAACTAGACCCATACAGCTGAACAGTCATAAGACGCAGACGTACTTACCCACACAAGTTTATATGAGAGATTTTAGTGTCGGCGTATATAATAAAGCCTTGAACACATTCAAAAAGTTTCCTCGCAGCACTTACCTTAACTTTGAACGCATGATACGCGTTAAGTACTAAGTAACTCATTGGCTTGTATGAACGGCTGTCCGTCACACCGAAAGGAATAATGACAGTGGTAGAAAAGGAAGCTAACATTTTTGGTTGTTTTTTTTTTAGATGGTTAAAATTCATGCAATGACATTTCCCGTCCTTGAGCGGAGCGGGAGATAGTGTCGCACTTTTACTGACTAAAAAACCCACCCTGCTCCTTCGTTGCCTGGGCCCTGGCCATTTACCCAAGGCACCAGAGAGGAGAAATAAAGTATTATGATGAAAGCGTAATTCGTAGTCACTACGTACCGTTCAACTCTTAGATTAAATCAAAACAAAGATAGGTGACTCGCCTCTAGGGGGTCTACACGACCCCTGAAATTGTGCCTATAAGGCACGATTTCACGTAGGTCTTAGTGACATACATAGTGTTTTAGTGACATACAATAACTTACCACTATCAAAATTTTTATAAATTAAACAAATAGATCCCTAAATTATATAAAGTATTAAACACACATTAAGGTTACAAAATTAGCAGATAATTAGGTAAATACTGGAAAACACTAACTACAAAGCATTCCTAAATTGTTTTTTTTTTGGTGGGTAAAAATCATCCAATGGCATCTCCCGTCCTGGGGCGGAGCGGGAGATAGTCTCAGATTTTTACTGACTAAAAAACCCATCCCGTTCCTTTATTGCCTTCGTACCAGGGCCCTGGTGTTGACTTTCAAATTTACCCAAGGCCTTGAGTATGCTTCGACCCTGCTGGGCCCCTACAGTTTGCTGACAACTCCTTGAGGCGCGCGGGAACAGTACGCGCTGTCGACGACTTGTCGCTCGGTACGGACAGTTACCGGACGGTCGGACAGCGAGCTACCCATTGCTCGCCATCCGCTAGCCCGAGCCTAAGATTAAAAGCCATGAAAAGATTCAATATTCCACACTATATCTTCTTTTATTTCTAAATCGATCAATACATCAGCAGCGTTACGCTCCGGTGTAACAAACCCCGGTTTACCTAACCCGTACAGTGCGCGAGTCGTGACGTCGCATACATTAGCGCCCGACGCCAGTTGTGCGCAACGCGGATTAAATATTAACCCCCGCTTAACTTTAATAAGCCGACGAACAACATGGATACCGTTTGATAATTCGCCCCAGTTATAATTATGAGCTTTTTCGTAGATTGTACATAGATGTGTTTGGTTTATTGCATTTGGCAGTATAATATCCAAGAATTTAGCAGAAATACCATTAACGCAGCACTGCTTAGTTGGGACTAAATACTTAATAAAACATGTTAATGGGCGTTGGATACTTTTGACCTAGAATTCCTCCTCCTCCATCGTATTCCTCACTGCTGAGAGTTATGACCTCCCTACTTCATCACTTTCAATCACACGATATTTTTCCATCTGCTTCTGTCTCTGGCGGCATGAAGATACTATACTGTCAAGAGCAGTGCGGATCTGGTCTGATCAACGTATTGGGCTGCATCTACGAGGCCTTTTACAGGTCACGATAAACCTTTCGAGGTTGCCACCGCCTTTCTTTGCAATGTGCCGAAGTATTGTAAAATCTTGCGGAGATACTCGGAAGACAACCACGAGGACATTTTGAGTTCGCGCAATATACTCGTAGATACGTTGGTCCGAAATGCTGTCCAAGGGATACGGAGCATTCTTCTCCAATACCACATCTCAAAGGCAACAATGCGTTTGCGGTCTGCAGCTTTCAGCGTCCTAGAATTAATGGTGGGACAAATATTCCAAAAGCAGTCGAGTTCTACCAGTTTGAACTGGGCGTCTATGAGTAAATCCGGTGCTGCCAACGTTCGTGTTCTTATTTAACGCTGTGCATTCGAGGAGCACGTGCGTGACAGTTCCCTCCAACACCATGGTTGCTCTGCACAGAAGACTATCTGTGATATTCACTGTGAAGAAGTCTCTATTCAGTGTGCAGTGTCCGGTGATGGACCCCGCCACCAGGCACAGGTTGCCTCTGTCCAGTCACAGTAGGTTACTGATTAGGGTTCTATATCAGTGTAGCATACCTTCTCTAGCCTTCCTGCAGGCCTTTAATAAATCTACAAGCATATATAACGGTTTGTGCAAACTGTTAAAAGCTTTCATATTTTTGTTGTAAATAAAATAATAGTAATTCATGCCCGAATTCTTCACAGAATGACCAATTTGACATCAAAACAGCTGAGCCCTAATTATAATGGAATTTCCTTTCAGTGCTGGTTCTCTAGTACTTTTTCAAAACTACGTTACTGAAAGTAGTCGCCATTGGTTCGAAACGGGCACAGTCCATTCCGTAATCCATTTTAAAGTTTATCCATTTTTATTTAAAAAGAACTTTTAACGTAAACTATTGTGTGTGTTACTTAGAGTTTACACTTCTTTGGACTTCCTTATAAGTGGTTGGATTTGGATTGTTGCTTTCAACAACGGTGGACTAACACGATTGAAGTATGCTTAAACGAAGCGAAGCAGCAGACTACTCAAAGATTATTAAATCTTTGAGTTGACTACTGCTAGGCTTCGTTCGCCGCGGCAGCTGCGGAGAACCTCAAGCGGCGTAAATAGAACAACCTCGCCGGCAGTAATATTTTTGAGCCACTTGGGATTGAAAGTCTTGGGCCGTGGGGTCCGAGTGCTCATACGCTTTTGGAATTATCCAAACGCTTAGTTGACTCTTCGCTTGACCCAGAGCCTGGCTTCTTACTCGGTCATTAAGCATTGTTATGCAACGTGGCAATGCCGCCAGTCTTTTGGGCACACTTCCAGTCGACAGCGATATGGAGGAGTTTTATACACCATATTTAGCTAGGAACTTTGAGAATTGCCTTTATGTAGTTTTAATTAGTTGAGTGTTTTTAATTTATCTAAATAAATCTTTGCTCCTATCTGACTTTAAATAAGCATTAAGAACTTCAAAAATAATAATTTGGAGTGAAGTAAAATTATGGGTATTCAGTATCGTTATCCCTTCAGCATATAAACGTCATCTGCTGGACATAGGCCTCCACAAATTGTTACTACAACGACAGGTCCTGTGCGTCCATTGACATGCACCATCGACTACCAGCGGCCCTCACCTAGCATTGGTCCGCTTTGTGGGAGGCCTTCTATCACACAATACAAACAAACTATAAACTGATTTCTTTTTAGTTGAAACTATTTTTATTTATATCTTATATTCATTGCCATGAATTGTATTGAATAAAACCACGGAACTGACGGTTGTTTGTATCGGTTCGTCCAAGGCAAAAATTATGAACGTCTGCGCTGTTAATTTGAAAATTATCACGTACGGGTGCAAAAGCCAGGATTGTCATAAAATTTTAAAACCTGTTTTTCTATGATGTAATTTTTTTTTGACATTAATTGTTTTTTCCTAGGAGTTTTCAAAAGCTATTAACATGAAGACTGACTGGTTATAACTTTACACAGCGTTTATCGCAAAAAAGTGAATAATTATGATCCGCAAGAGTCATAGCTCTGTGAACCTAAATTTCAAACCCGAGCAAACTGAATTGTATCTTCATCAATATTGTTTCCCAGGTCGCTTCCAATAATTTATAAAAGCCGTGTCCCACGACTATAGTTCCTCCCCCTCTCCTCCCTCCCCTGTTCACATGCAATCACACAAAACGTCAACACACGTCTTTTTACGTTTCGCTACAATAAAGGAGTTTCCTCTTGTTATTGTGTTTTGGAGTTGACAGCCAATCAATGGCTCGCCCACGAAATATGGGTGAGTCGAGATGAAAAAAATACTTTGTTTTATTGCTGTGGCGAGGCCACAGTAAATATTAAAAACAGTAGCTTAAGTGCGGAGGTACCATTGAATTTGCTTTCTCTTTAAGTAGCTTCCAATTTAAGTTATTATTTCCAGATGTTTTTATTAAGGTTCCAAACACAGAACTGCCTTGCGTTGTCGCATCTTAAAAATCTACGAGCACGCTTAATGCATCGCAAGAACTTGTGAATAGATTTGCAACGCACATTATGGGGACAACTGAATCGAAGCCTTGTCGCACCGCAGTTTTGTGTAGGAGCCCTTTATGTGTCGTGGGGCTCTTTGGATCGTGATCCCGGTCCATCCCACTAATGCGGTTTTTTGGAGTAATATTTTGGGAAGTAATAAATTGTATTTATTTTATTTGTGTGGGCTCATAATATGTAGTACTATAAAATATTTTTATAGGTGGAAGTTGGGACTGCGGTCCCGGTCTAAAGAGTCTCACGCCCCCCCCGCCGACCCGACCCCCTTTATGTGTTAGAATTTAATTTAATTCATATTTTTAACATTATGTTCCGATGCAATTATCTGGTTGTGGTAAAATCAACCAGTGTTGTTATGTCTAGTACATAACTGGTACAGTAAAGGAAGAAAAAGGACTTACCCCAAATTCTTATGTACGCTAATTTACAAGCCGTCATGAGACGTTGTCCCTTAAAGTTACAACGACAGCATCAGACTTACCGCAATTTGTTAATCTTTGCAGATTTTCTCGCCGCCCCAAAAAGTTTTAGCGGTGACTTCCGTGGCTTTCAGTTCAGAGGCAACCTGGAGTTTTATTGAAAATGATATTCAAACAGCGAGAGTGATATTCTAACGCATATCAATCCTATATAATTAATTATGGCTTGAAGAATGTGACTAAATCCAGGATATCTGCTACGGAGCCCGACAGTATGACAGATATAATCAATCTTGTTACATTATAGTCTATTTCTATCCGTTATGCATGTCATGGCCAAAACATAGAATTGATCACTTTATGATGTGATACTATGAAATGGTGGCATTTCACGGATCCATCCGTTTTAATCCGTGGAGGGTCAATTCGGTACATGAAACACTATCGATTTGTAAAGATATAATTAAAAAATAAAAATACTTTTTTAAAACTCGAATTAATATAGCGAGTCAATGACCTGTAGGTAGTTGTCGGTCGACATTGACTCGCTCAGCTGATGTTTCTTAAAGAAATCAATTTCGTACATGCCTATATTAATTCATAGTTCGGTTGCCTACTGTTTCCAGGGTACTGTGGCTCCTCCATCGTATTCGCTTGCAGCGATCAGCGAATGTGAATAAAAAGTAAGTAAGGGTGGCGCGGTTTGTATATTATTGTGATTGTGAACCGAGCAGTTTGTCGTGAGTTCGGAAGTTGGGTCAAAGTGAGGGTAAGGGTTATCGTGAGGACAGGAACTTATGTGAACCATGAATAAGAATTTGTTGGTCAAAACATGCGTGAGTAGTGTAACGGTTATTATGTAGTCAATATGGCTTGTTTTGTAGTTACTTGATATTACAAGCTTACAGGTAAATAGTGTAAAGTGGATGATCGACGTACGTGGCGGCGTGCAGCTCGTTCCTGATCGACTAGCGAGTAAAACAGTTTTGAACGACGAGCCGAGAGCCAGGCTTGCCAACTCACAAAACCGCGGTATTGCAACGACACTCCGTTGAACTTTACCGACGAGCCATAAGACCGCGGTTTTACTCGCTCGCTCAGCGATCAGGGCCTTAAGTACTGTCTTCGGTTGTCAATTTTGGCAATGGTTTTGTTTATAGAGTCAGGCGGGCCTCAACAGAAGACTTAGTCACCCAAAGGGCAATGGAAAGGGCTATGCTCGGAGTTTCCTTGCGTGATCGAATCAGGAATAAGGAATATCCGTATAAGAACCAATGTTACCGACATAGCACGAAGAGTCGCCAAACTTAAGTGGCAACGGGCAGGGCAAATTGCTCGCAGAACGGATGGCCGTTAGGGCTGTCTGCTCCAACGGTTCTGGAATGGCCAACTGGGCCCCTTTTTTTGTAGTTTGGAAAGTCATTCAATGATATCTCCCGTCCTTGGGATGAATCTTTTTTTGGCACGCGTAAAACACTACGCGCCACCGATTTGGGTCTAATCCTTACAAGACGGCCGGATGGCGAGCCAACTATTGCTTGTCGTATTCAAATCCGCGCCTAGGGGCGTCTCCTTTGATAGTGGTTGCGGGGCATCAGGATGTCCGTTTGCTCACGATTGCGGCCATCTCCTTCACTCGCTTTACTTCTTCGCAGAAGGCATTCCCTCTCTCTCCGGACCAATGCTTGACCAGAGGTCACAGCTGCCGATAGCCGCCACGAGGATACAGCAAAGCTTCGCCCAAGCGGGGCACACCTCCAACGTATATTCTTCCATCGTGTCAGATTGATTTTTACACACGATTGTGAATTATTTAAACAGTTTTTTTTTGGAAATGTGAGATCATCAAATACCTCCTCCCATTTTGGGCGGAGCGAGAGGGAGTATCAGATTTTTATGGACTACAATCCACATATGTTCCTTCAGTTGCCCTAGGCCCCAGGATAGCGGCAACTCTTTCGGTTAAACCTGTTTAAAGGTCACATTCAAGATTAGGGGGATATTACGTCATTCACATAGTCTGTTACCGCTAAAGTAACTATGTGAACTAAGTCCTTTCTTCAGAAAAGTAATTCCAAAAAAAACGGCCGAAAATATCCACTGACGACCTTTCCACTCCCTTAATTTGCAAATGAAAGCCTAAAAAGGCACATTCAGCCAAAATTATTAGCAGTAACGTACCAGGACTCCATAAAGCTGACACAGCAAATTAAAAAATATCACCAATAACGGCCCAGCTTTCCAATAACGTTACAATTGTAACATGGCGTTTTAAATCCCTAATCGGAACTTAGACGCCATCTATTACTGTAACTTTAATCGAAGAGGACTCTTTTACGAACCTCGTTACGATGGGTTTATTACTTAAGGTGCCACATAAAAAGAACCAGCCATGAGAAATTAAACTTTAACAACTCAAGATTAAAGTTCAGAATGTGTTGAAGAAGTTCAAGTTAGTACATTCGACGTTTATTATGTAAGATATCTTGATTAGATCGTCACTAGATTGTTATTTTGTTGGATATTTAATTAATTGACATGTGAAGGTGAAAGGCCCTTAAAGTTACCCCTATTTTCATATAGGGTTTATTTGTGTAGTGTAGAGTTAAACTTATTGGCGTCTCGCTTTATTGTAAGGGTAAGTAAGTAAAACTTAAGAGTTAGATTATTAACCATACTATTAGGCACTTAAAACTACTAATTAAAACTTATGTGCACGCTTAAAGTTGTTGAAAGATGTTGGGACACGTTAAAAAATTCTTTAAAAAAAAATGCATATTGGTCGAATTAAGAAACCTCTTTTTTTGAAGTCGGTTAAAAAAACCTAAATATTATAGCAACAAGCATAATATTATAAGCAATTTATTTCAATGATACTACTTTCTATTTGAAATACCTGGTATTTTTTTTTATGGTAGGTAAAATCATCCAATGACAAATCCCGCCCTTGGGCGGAGCGGGAAGTAGTGTGAGACTCTTACTGACTTAAAACCTACCCTGTTCCTTCGTTGCCTATCGTGCCGGGGCCGGGTATTCCTTTCGGAAGCTGACCCCAGCAGACTTCGACCCTGCCTGCCTGCAGCTAGCAGGCTGGGCCTCTACGAAATATCTGGTATTGATTTATTGTGCACACCTACCACAATGTTGTCTTTTTTAACCCAAAGGTTGACTGGTAGAGAATGTCTTATTGCATTAAGTCCACCTATGTACCACTACTGTACATGAAGATTAAATAAATAAATAAATATCTAGCTCAATCGAAAAAAGTAAATTATTATCTGAGAAAACTGGGCAAGTGTGAGTCGGACTCGCACACAGAGGGTTCCGTACAAATTAACTTTTGTAACTAGTTGCATTATCGAATCCAGTCTCGAGGATTTTACCGAATCGAAAAATATTTTTTTTTTGACAGGTAAGTATCTACAAAACAGTTGTCAGATTTATTCCTATATTTGTGCTATAAGACCTTGCTTTATGTCAAATTTCAGGGTTCTAGATCAACGGGAAGTACCCTATGAATTTTGATTCTCTTGAGTGTCGAAATGTACGTTTTTTGCGACACAAATGGCCCCTTTTTTTGTCGTTAATTTAGAAGTTTGATTTTTGCACAGCTTTACGAGACAGTATACCTGAGTATAGTAGTTTTTTATTTCAACTCGATATCTCCACGTTGCAAAAATAAAAGGTCTTCATAGACCACAGTGATAACAAAGTGATCCTATAAGGGTTCCGTTTCTCCTTTTATGGTACGGTACCCTAAAAAGTTATAGAGTGTGTGTTAAAACCTTTTGTTTGTTGTTATGGTAGAAATTTATGTGGACGCCCGTTTCTAATGGAAACCCAGGCTACAGAGGGTTGCAAAGGAGGAGTCCTACCGCATTAGGTAAAGGCGCACATGCCGCCGCCGCTGCCGGGATTCCGATCCCGATTTCCGGCCACCGTAGGCGCGGCTAGCGGACGGTGGGCAATCGGTAGCTCGCTGTCCGTCCGTCCGGTAACAGAACGGTCCGAGCTCAAGTCGTCTACGGCGCGCACTGTTCCCGCGCGCCTCAAGGAGTTGTCAGCAACTGTAGGGGTCCAGCAGGGCCGAAGCCTACTGGGGCCAAAGGTTATGTGAGAATGTCACCACGGGCCCCGGGACAAAGGCAATGAATGGAAGGGTAGGTTTTTAGTCAGTAAGAGTCTGACACTATTTCCCGCCCCACCCAAGGGCGGGATTTGTCATTGGATGATTTCACCTACCAAAAAAAAGGCTACAGAGGGTTGCAATTATCATACTCGCATGATTTGCCCAAAAATATGATAAACATCAACTAACCAGAAATCCTTTCACCCTCGGACACTTAAAAAAATGGCTGCGGTCCCTTCTTACATGAATATACATGTAAGGTAAAAAAAAATGCTCGGCTCAAAGTTAGCGGGGTACCATGTGTAATAGCAATGTTTATGTGCCCCGGCTTCGCTCGCCCCCTGTAATTTATGAGTTGCCATAAAAGCGAGTTTTAGGCCGCCTTACTTCCCATGATTTGCATTTTTTTCTTTGGAACACGTGTTGATGGTCGTATTTGCATATCAGAAAACTTTTTTTATGTAATTTTCTGTGTTTTCGTTAGCATAATATTAACATGTTGGATCGCTGCATGGCGGCATTTTCTTGTTTATTTGTGAGGTCTTTTTATTTGCTTTGAAGTTAGATACTAAATTAATTTAAGTCGTGTCTGCTTTCAGCTTTAGATTTGCCGTGGATGTGCGAACTCTTTTCATACCGTTTTTAGAATATACTTTTTAAATTATAACGTTATCGTATATCTTATGGGCAGAATTATTGAGTATCTGGTATCCTTCATCATCATCATCATCAGCCTTTCAATGTTCCCACTACTGGAACACAGTCCTCCTCTCTAAGAGAGGGAATGGGCCGTAATCCACCACGCGGGCCCAGTGCGGATTGGTGGATGTCACATGTCTTCGAATTTTTGGTTCTAGGACATGCCGGTTTCCTCACGATGTTTTCCTTCACCGTTTTTTTCCCTGGTATCCTTACTTTGGTATTATCCATCAAATCTTTGAGCTCCTTAAAGTTCAAAGCTGAGCTACATGATATCAAAATCTGCGTGGTCCTTTCTTTAAAAGACTATCACGGATCCAACATCGGCCCGTTTCATCTCTTAGAGAAGAGGTCTGATACACAGCAGTGGGAACATTCTAAGGCTGATTATGATATGTTTTATGCAGACACCCAGGTTTTCCTGGTTTTCAGCCGGCACCCTGCAGACGTTGGTAAATAGAATTATATACTTAAATTAAATATTAACATTTGAGAAATAAATACTCCTCAATAGATCAATTAAACAAACCAATAAATAACTGCCGTACACTCTCAATAGGGTTCAGTTAAAAACCAGCGTCAGGTAACTACCACGTAGTTGTTTGGCATTTTTGATAAATTGGACCTAAATAGATTTCACATATAGAGACACACATTGTGTCCGCGTTCATTTTAGGGTTACGTACCCAAAGAGTAGAACGGGACCTTATTATTAAGACCACTTCGACTATCTGTCAGTCCGTCTGTCACCAGGCTGTATCTCATGAACTGTGGTTGTTAGATAATTGAAATTTTCACAGATGATGTATTTCTCTTTCCGCTATAACTGCAAATGCTAAAAAACAGAACAAAATAGATATTTATTGGAGCTCTCTTACAATAAACGTGATTTTTTTGTTGGTACAGACGGTACGGGACTCTTCGTACTCGAGACCGACTCGCACTTGGTCAATTTTTTTTTTTAATTTTAAGTTTCTAAATATTGTTTATACACCGTTAAATTTTGGTCGTTTTAATCCCGCAGAGGGTCAATTCGATACATGAAATATTATTGATTTGTAAAGAGAAAATTAAAAAATACAGAATTTTATTTTAAACAAGAATTATATTACGCATTTACGAAATTAATTTCTTGAAGTTAACGTCAACTGAGCGAGGCCAATGAACTGTAGGTAGTTAGTACACAACGACCGACAACTACCTACAAGGTCATTGACTCGTTTACTTTAAGAAATTAATTTCGTATATGCGTACATTAATTCGAGTTTTTGAAAAAAAGTACTTTATTTTTTTCTTTACAAATCGATAGTATTTCATGTACCGAATCCATCCTCCGCGGGAATAAAATGTGCGTGTCTCTGTGTGTTAAATATTTTTATCTTTCTTTACTTTCTTTCTGTATAACCAGTTAATGATGATGATGATGCCATCTAGCCGATTTCGGCCACAGCGACCGCAATCTTTAGCTCCTCATGGTTGTTGTGAGCTCAAATATGCTGCCCTGTCGTGTGCTCTCATGTGACTTGCATATCCAACTATGGCCGAAAAACTCCGAGCACAAAGCGGACATGTCAGAACACCATTAACAACATTATAAAATATAGTTGCTGGTAGTCTAGCCTTGAGGTCGTCGCGTGTCTGGTCTAATTCCAACCTCCTTTTATTTTCAAAGGCCTGTACGTGCCGCTGTACACAACGTCTCCACTCAGGCCGATCTTGTGCCTGGGTCTCCCAAGTCGAGGGGTCAATTCCGCATCTCTTCATGTGTCTATTCTGAACATCCTTGAAACGTAGAAAACCAGTTAACTAGTTAATAAGATATCAATGAAAGATCTGTGAGTATCTTTGAGTCACGTCTTAGTATGTAAGTCTGTGTAGTACGTGTTCCACTTTATCATTCAATGTGAGCGAATGGCACGTTGATATTAAACATGAAAATCATGCATCTAGTAAGTGTTGTACAAGATTGGATTAGGAATAAGCTAGCGTGAAATCGATTCATTTGAGTATGGATAATGTTTGTTAAAATAGTGGGTATTATAAAATAGCAAGTTGACCTGAAAAACTTTGTTTTTCTATATACAATCTTGTGTTTTCTGATAGCTATAACCTAAGGGTTGTAGCGACATCTATGTCGTCACAAATGAACTAATCCTGCATCGCGCAAGTAACATTTTCGGCGCGAATTGAACATATTTAACAACCTGAAATCATATATCGGGCAGCAGCCTACCAAATATAACACCCGTCTGGTCGGAAGATCCTCCCTTTTCAACGGTGGTGCGGGACTTTACTCTCTGTTCCGCATATCGACCTCCAAAGGGTCTTTAAGTCAAGAGTTTACAGGTTAGGTAAGCATGCTCCATCGTCGCTTACCCACAGGTGAGATAGTGAATAAAGAAGAAAATTAAATAATTCTGGAGCACCTTTATCACTCAGGGAGTATAAAAATAGCCTACGACCTATTTCTCAGACAATAATAAAAAAAAACTGGTATACACCACCTATGCTCAACATTTGGCTCTCGATACAAAATCCTACTCAGAAATATATCAATAAATACAAGCAACATTACACCTGTAATTACACGAACAAGAAAACCTAATTACTCCATATACACTCTCATAAACTAGTGGCCAAACTACTTTACCATAGGGCTGCCTTCAGCTGTGGTATTCGAAGAAAGAATTACTGCAACCCTAATGGTAGGCAGTCGCTTTCATGTAGGAAGCCGAATGCATGGGGAACGAATATCCTCACGCCTCAGCCACCGAGACAGTGACTTCGACTACAAGCCACGGTAGACGCGGGCTTGCGGGCGTCCAGCAATGGGCAGCTCGCCGGTAGTCTGGTAATGCGACTGGAACGAGCACAAATGATCCACGCGCTCCTCAAAAAGATGTCAGAAAACCGTAGGGGCCTAGCAGGACCGAAGCCTGCTAGGATCACAGGGCTTTTCTGAAAAGTAAACCTGTAGTCCTAAAATGCCAACTGAAGTATTATACATGTGTGGTTTTAGTCAGTAGAAATGTAACACAAAAGACCGGGAAAAGTTTTTTTTTTAAATTTATATAAACTAGTACTTGACTGCAATCCCACCTGATGGTAAGTAGTGATGCAATCGTTGATGGTGAGGCGCATTAGTTTATTAAGAGCCTATTCAATCTAGCCTTGAAGACACCTAAATTATAATCGGACGGGAAGACCGCAAGAGGCAAACTGTTCCAGTCTTTCGATGTACGCGGTATAAACGACGAAGCAAAACGCTTAGTCCGGACCGCAGAAGTTTCAACAACGTAAGGGTGGAAATTCACCGTACGTCGGGGAGTTATAGAATGATTATCCACCATAGAAAAAAGACCTCATTTGTTGCACTCATCTTAAAAGAAACGGAGTTATTTCGTGATTACCTACCCACCCAAAAAAGGGCAGCCCTCACCCAATAAACCATCTCCGCTAGATGGAGCAGCCCTAGCTGTGACGTAACGTTAAGGGTACGTTCTCATTTATTATTCTTTTTTTATGACGCATAAATTCCACGGCGCGCTGTAATCGGACCTTGTCTCTCACAGATCTGCATATTTTTTATGCGGTTCCCATTGGTTTTCGGTGTGTTATGAGGAAAGTGAAGAAAGTTTGCGAAGAACAAAGGGGACTTTTGATTTGTGAAAGTAATGTAGGGTTGCCCTAGTTGCGGTTGAGGTTCCTAACGAAAATTTTGATTTATTCTTGAAAGTGTGGGGTAGGAGAAGGTACGAAGATGATTTTTCAATAAATAAGTTTAAAAGTTGCGGAAAGGTAGTTAATGAATTATTGATGAATAAGATAAAGGATTTCCTCAGTCTGAATGATGGCAATAAGTTTGAGAGCTCTTGGTTGAAGTTAAGCAATGATTGATGAGGTTGATCCGTAAATAGGTAACCATTTTAACATACATTACTTTAGATAGTAAGTTAAGCCGTTAGTCCTAGTTTTTCACAATTTCATGCTTTATTTTTATAATTTTTTCATTATTGTTATGTTATTTTGATCGTTTATTTAACATCCGTGACCATATTCGTGGTATCTCAACGAGCCTTAACAGAACACCAACTGGTTGCGCGAATTTGCTGTGTGGACTGTAGATTTAAAAAGCGATCTAAGGTTTGTTAACAATATGCAGGTACTGCGTCTAGCGTTTATTAATGGGATAAATGTATTAGAAGGAACACTGACCTTTAACCTCGAAAGTTCCACATGGCGCCGTCCGGCGAATCCCGAACTTCGTACTTTCAAGCACTGCCAGTTTCTGTATTGCACTACACTGTACTACTGTTGAGTTCTGAATGGTTGGAACACGAAATAGCCAATTTTCTTGTAATTTCGAGCGGGCGTGTTAGCGGTGCGGTCACATTCACAATGCTCAAAACGTCAATGTCAAATCATTTCTCTCGAGGTCGTGCGGGAAGCGGATACGGTAGGGATAGGATTGCTAGGCCAAAAAAATAAATTACAAAAAACAAAGTCGCGGAACATAGCAAATTGGCGCAACCATTCCCCCCGGGTTTGAAGGGTTACCTTCAAAGAAAAGAAAAAAAAACAAAAGCGAAACTAAACCCTATTACTAATCTAAACTATCAATACTAGGTAGCGAAACAACTTATAACTAACTATGCCACTACTACTGATTAGGCAGAGGGCAGAGGCGAATAACCGGACGCAGGTACGATCCAGTTGCGGTTTTAACTTTTACGACTCGCGTTATTCCGTTCGAACCCGGAAAAACTTCTTCCACTACACCAAGAGGCCAGTGCAGAGGAGGCGCACTCTCAGTCTTCAGTATCACCACAGTACCGACTGTGACTGGATCTGAAGGAGTGTTCCACTTTTGACGCGACTGCAGCGTATGCAGATAATCTGTCCTCCATCGCTTCCAAAAGGACTGAACTAAGCTATCTAGCAGAGCGTGACGCGGGTGAAGCTGCAGTTTGTCAGTCTCGACATCTAAAGCGGGCAAATATTTAAGAGGAGTCGTCGTCAAGAAGTGAGCCGGCGTCAACGCTAGTGGCTCCGATGGATCACTAGACAAAGTCCGACACAACGGACGCGTATTCATCAACGCCTCTACCTGAGCGAGTACGGTGCTCAACTCCTCGTACGAGAGAATCTGTTCGCCTATGACCCGAAACAGGTGCGACTTAAGGCTTTTAATATTCGCCTCCCAATTGCCACCAAAATGACTAGCTGCTGGCGTATTAAAACACCAATCAATGCGATTCTCAGCTAAGACATGGGCGAATTCACTTTGGTAGTACTTGGAGCGTAAGAATGTATGTAATTCCGAAATATTGCGTCGCGCTCCAACATAATTTGTGCCGTTGTCAGAGTATAAGCGCTTAACGGGACCACGGCGAGATAAAAATCGTTTAAATGCAGACATAAAACCCTGCGTACTCAAATCACTGGTTAACTCTATGTGAACCGCACGAGTTGTCATACAAACGAATAGGCAAATGTATGCCTTTGTGGAACGTATACCACGACCACGGGCAATAGTGACTTTAAACGGTCCAGCATAGTCCGTCCCGGTATGTATGAAAGGTTTCACCGTCTGTACAACACGACAAGAACGATGGTCGGCCATTTCCGGCGCGTTGAAACGCGGGCGGAGCTTAAAGCAGGGCACACATCTGTGCACTCTAGCGCGTATCAAATTGCGAGCGGAAAGTATCCAGTACTTCTGTCGAAGAATGGACATTAATAAATCGGGACCAGCGTGACAATTCACCTTATGGTGATAGTCCACCAACAAATCCAAAACGTGATCCCTGCGTGGTAGAACTACTGGATGCATTTGTTCAAACTCTAACTCAGCATTTCGCAGACGGCCACCGACACGAATGAGTCCGTCTTGCAAAAATGGTTTCAAATGTTGAAGTGCGGGACTACAAGGTTTATGTGATTCTAAACTACGAAATTCTATTGAAAAATAAAATTTCTGCAACTCTCGAAGTACAACTGATTCAGCTCTATCCAAATCAGCTGCGATTATAGAACCACGCGATGGTAATAATCTCAAAAATCTTAGGACATAAACTACACAGCGTAATAGTCTCGACCAAGACGAGACTCGATTAGACAACAACAAAACAACTGACTCTTCACGCGGAACTGATACTACAAGCGTATGTTTCTTCTCCTCGGGTGGTTCTGAAACAGTAGCGGGGTTAAACGGAGCATTTGGCCACTCGTTAGGAGTGGTATGCAGCCAGGGAGGGCCACAAAACCAAAGCGGATGATTTAAAATTTGCGCGGGAAGCAAACCACGTGAGAGACAATCAGCTGGGTTTTCTGTTCCAGCGACATGGAACATATTTTCCGGTGACAATTCAGCTTGAATCTTAGCCACCCTATTTGCGACAAACGTGCCCCATCGATGGGGTGAAGAGTGGGCCCAACATAGAGCAACGGTTGAGTCTGAAAACGCTACAATTCTCTCTATATTAATGCGAGGACGACAAGTTTTGACTATAGATGTAATCAATTGAACCAACATAAGAATAGCGCAGAGTTCGAGACGAGCAAGAGAGACAACCTTACTAGGAGATACCTTTGATTTTGCGCTAATGAGGAAAACTGAAATGTTATCGCCATTTTGGACCTGAAAGTAAACCACTCCCCCGTAAGCCCTCTCACTGGCGTCTGCGAAACCTACCACATTAACAACAGTGTCTGGTACTATACCAACATGGCGAGGAATCTGTATCTGATCGAGCATTGGAAGCTCTTTCCTATAGCGAGCCCACAACTTGGCAACACTTTCAGGAGCGGTGTCGTCCCAATCACAGTTGGAAAGCCAAAGCTCTTTTATAAGCAGCTTTGCATATAAAACGACAGGAGCTACAAAACCCATTATATCCCATATCCGAGCTACACATGCTAGGATAACGCGTTTGGTACAAGTTGGCGGAGTCGAGCTAATTTTAAGACTGAACATATCAGTTGCGGGTGACCAACTTAAACCAAGGATCTTATGCGAATCACTATCATCGAATTCCTTTACCGAAGTCAACCGGTGTGACGGTGGAATCGACTCTAATGTAGCTTGCGAGTTGCTTGTCCATTTCACCAGATCAAATTGACCGGACTTCATGAGGCTGATTACTTGAGCAGCGGTCTCTATAGCCTCTGCTTCACTAGGTACACTGTACACAAAATCGTCCATGTACAATCCGGTTTCAATAGTGGCCCTTGCTTTCGGGTATTTATCACCCTCGTCAGCGGCCAACTGCTTGATAGTGCGAAGAGCGTGAAAGGGACTAGACTTAAGCCCAAAACAAACACGATTGAATTCGTAAACCTTCAAAGGTTCCTGCGGAGAAAATCTATACAAGAAGCGTTGGAATCTACGGTCACATTCTCTGATTCCAATACTAAGAAACATTTGCCGAACATCGGCAGAGAGCGCAATAGCAAACAAGCGAAAATTTACTATTATTTCAAATAAGTTACCCTGGAGGTTCTGACCACAATACAAGATATCGTTAAGCGATATGCCAGTACTAGTCTTAGCGCTACCATCCATAACCACACGCAGTTTAGTTGTAAGTTTGTCTTCTCTAACAACTCCATGGTGCGGGATGATGTAAAACGGGTAATCACGTGTCTCCTCAGTCTCGGCAGGCGCTGATGAGATATAACCTTTATCTAAATATTCGATCAGCACATCATCATAGGCTTGCTTCAACTTAGGAGACGCCTGCATCTTACGTTCCAAGCATAGAAAGCGTTTTTCTGCGGAGGCACGGGAGCCACCGAGCGAAAAAATATCACCCTTGAAAGGGAGCGCGACAACATAACGACCATCTTTATCACGAGTAGTCGTGCGGGTATAAATCTCCTCAGTGACCTGATCCTCAGGGCTGAGAATAGGTGGGACATTGACCTCTTCAATCTCCCAGAACTTGCGGATGGTAGACTCAAGCGGCGGCTCGACGGTGCAACAGTGCGACACAGTCGAGTAACTATTTAAATAAGCGGGTGCGGAGCCAACTATAACAAACCCGAGAACTGTTTCCAGTGCGTGCGGAGCGGGGTACATCGGAAGACCTTGAATTTTACGTGATAACTGGAGATGCGGGAGAATCGAAGCACCGATCAATAGATCGATATCTCCAGGGAAAGCGTAATTTCCGTCGGCTAACTGCAAGTTCTTAAACTCCGTCAGCATGGACGTGTCAACCGGTACCGTGGGCAACCGTTCCGTAATCTTATCTGCGACTAGCGAATCCATTTCAAACGAAATATTACGATTAAAACGTGAACTAAATATTATTTTAATGGAACCGTGAATGGTTGCCTTTAAACCTCCAAAACCTTTCACTTCTGAGCGGGATGACCAATTATTAAAACTAAAACCAAGGCGTTGACAACAATCCCGAGTAATAAAATTACTCTGGGAAGCGCCATCTAGTAGCGCTCGAACGGTGTGCGGTTTGCCAAAGGCATCTACAATGACAACTTGCGCGGTCGCAAGTAAAACGGTAGTGACTTGAGTACCAGCGGCGGAAAGCGAACACAATGTTACGTCGTTTGCACTTGCAGCAGGCCGCGCGTCACAAGCGTCGCGCGTCTGCGCAGGCTGCTGCTGCGATGGCAGCTTACTACTCTCAAAATGTAAGAAGGTATGATGTCTAGCTAGACATTTACGACAGCTACCACCACTGTTACATGACGTAACCAGATGTTTGTCACTTAGACAATTAAAACACAAATTATTAGTGCGGACAAACTTGTAACGATCACTAGGCGATAATCTCTGAAATTCCGAACACTTGTACAGCTGTGTATGGCTACCCTTACACAGAGAACAGTCAGGTGTTGAGGCGGTATTAACTAGCGTATGTGCAGTCTTGACTGACTTCGATGACGCGTCTATACGGCGATCGGAACCTGTCCTATTCGTGGCTTCATGACGTGCCGACGTGCGCTGCAACACCTTAATATGGTCGCGAATAAAAGATTCTAAATCTTCGAACTTAGGTATTTCTTTACCGCGCTGAGTCGTTTCAAACAGACGAACAGTTTCAGGATCTAATTTCTTTAAACCGATATACAAAAACAAAAAGTCACAGAGGTCATTGACCTTTAGGTTCTTTACTGCACGAACAGATGATGCGAAAATATTTAAAAACTTCTCTAAATTATGATCGTTACAAACGGAAAAACTTTTCAAATCGAATAATTGATCTAAATATGCGGTGGCTACTAATCGCTTATCTTCGTATTTTGTTTTTAAAGTGTTCAAAACTAAATTGTAATTTTCAGCGCTAAACGTAATTCCAGCACAGACAGCCTTTGCCTTACCGGTCAATTTTTCTACGAGATAATGCAATCTCTCGTGATCTGTCAGCGATGTGTTCCTATGTATTATATTTTCGAAACTATCTATAAATAAATTCCAATTTCGAATGTCACCATCAAATTCAGGTATTTGAATTGGCGGCAATCGTGGGCGTTCGCGAGGAGGGTTGGATAAACCACTCGCGGGGGGGGGAGTCTCTAAACTCCTAGCAATACGTTTGATACGACAATACAAGTCATCAAAGGACGACAATGCCTGATAACTCACACAGTAATCAGGATTTAACTCCAACTCTAAAATGTTTATATTCTTAATTGTAGATTTAAAATCCTCGCGCAAACTATCTAAAGTTTCCAACGAACACAAGAAAGCATCTCTAATCATCAGATCCGAGATTTGCAAAGATTTATCACAAATTGATTGAACACGTGAAAACTGTGAGTCCCTTTCGGCGTATAAAAGCTTTAACTGAACCTTTAAATCAGTACTAACCTTGGTTCCCTTAAGAGACATCTTGTTTTGATATATTCACACTATACACTCAAACAAACACTTAACGAATTATTAAGTAAGCGATAATTATCAGATAACAATATGGTAATATTGTAAACAACAAAGCGAACGGCGAACGAACGGAATAACCTGTCTATATAATCTATGGTTTATCCGTTTCCTACAAATATTCACTCAACAATGAACGGGTATTTTTGAAATGCGTCTACCTACATGAAATTTGTAGGATGGTCGAATGAATTTTGTCAAGAAAAAGAATGCGATCGATTTATATCTACGCTGATATTTACGTAGCTAACTATAATTATGCGGTGCGGTTGACGGCGTAGGTACCGTAATTATCAATGACTCTTTAACTATACGAGCGAAATAACGTATAGTTGCCTAAATGCCTAGATGCGGGTTTTCTACTATTATATCTAGGTAAACAGGCGCGTTGCGTTTATTCCCTATGGAACAAATACTATATTGCGAAATTACAAGAAAATGATTCACGATCCGGCTCGAAGGACCAAAAAGTAATGGTTGCGCGAATTTGCTGTGTGGACTGTAGATTTAAAAAGCGATCTAAGGTTTGTTAACACTTCGATCCACAACTACCCAACTTGTTCATACAAAAGTAGACTCTAAACATCGGAATTAAGGCCTATAGTGGCGTGGATGTGAGAGGACACCGGTGTCCTCTGAGCTAGGACAGATTAACAATATGCAGGTACTGCGTCTAGCGTTTATTAATGGGATAAATGTATTAGAAGGAACACTGACCTTTAACCTCGAAAGTTCCACATGGCGCCGTCCGGCGAATCCCGAACTTCGTACTTTCAAGCACTGCCAGTTTCTGTATTGCACTACACTGTACTACTGTTGAGTTCTGAATGGTTGGAACACGAAATAGCCAATTTTCTTGTAATTTCGAGCGGGCGTGTTAGCGGTGCGGTCACATTCACAATGCTCAAAACGTCAATGTCAAATCATTTCTCTCGAGGTCGTGCGGGAAGCGGATACGGTAGGGATAGGATTGCTAGGCCAAAAAAATAAATTACAAAAAACAAAGTCGCGGAACATAGCAAATTGGCGCAACCACCAACGCTACGTTATTTATAGACGTCTAAGTCAGCATATATTGTTTTTATTTTTGGCCTCGCATAGATTTTAACTTTCTTTTGTTATCTTCTACCTATATCTATGTATTTTTAATTTATACGATTTTGTGAGGCACAAAAAAACATTTTTTGGTTCTTTATTTTCTTTACAACAGTTTGTGTCTAGTTAAGGAGTAGAGCAAAAATAAAAATAAATTGTTTCCGCCAAGAAGCATGCATAACAATTGGTTTACGTTTGACTATTTCGTTCTATAACTCTAAACAATATCTTTCCTTCAATTTTCAGTCATGATCTATACGTTCCATCAATATTCTTTTATTCCTTTATCAAATTGAAATGCCAGGAGCTCAGCAGTGCAGAGAACAGTCGATTGCATCGTGCAGAGTGTAATGTCTGTCGGCTGTGAGAAACTACCGCTGCACGCCGCTGTACGCCTGGTAGACAAATCGCTCCCTCAAATGGAAGATTACTGTAAAGCCGGGATTGTATTACACCGAAGTGTATTGGTTAGTTATAATAGTTATCGTGCACGTTCTTCTCCATAGAAATCTACGCTTTGGGACGTGCAATTTGGCTTCACTTGTTTTGGACTGACCGACATTTTGACAATTCAAAAGTGCCTGTAATTGGTCTATTTGAAATAAACGATTCGGATTTCTGATTTCGTGTACGGGTGCAGCGGATCTCCACTGTCTATCCGTATTGTAGTTAACCTATGCGGCCCTAGTACAATATACTGTTTATACACTGTTGTTATTGTTCAATAATTATTTGTAGAAAATACGATTTGATTCCCAAACCAGATTAACATAATATTCAGAAAAACAGAAGAAAAAGTGTTCGTTTGAAAAACCATTTTAAGCCAATGATAAGTTCTTTTTTAATTGTTTTAAGAAATGGTAGATTGTTGCGAATTAATCTGTGTTTCATTTAATAATTATGATGATTTAAGATTAGATTATTTTTAAGTTTCGAAGACTTAGAGATTGTGGCCCATTCCCTCTCCTGGAGAGCGCGAGTCCCAGCAGCTTATGTATTTAAGAATTTGTTATATTCTGGCCTTTATCCGATTTTCAAGGTAATTACTCTATCACCCAAATATTATAAGGGTGAAACTCTGTATAGGTATATGTACATAAAGGAGTGCAGCCGGCACAAACAGCTGAAAGGGTTGGGATAAAAATTGGCACAGGGGTGAACCACATCCAGGTATAGCATATGTCATATTTTTCATCTCGGTAATAAGTTTATTTGGGATAATTTTTAAATTTTACGTTGGCTACAATGCAGACTGAAGTTAGTTGCGATAGAAGTAGCCGAACGAATACCGGCTATTAAAGGCGCGGGCTTGCGGACGACGAGCAATGGGTAGCTCGCCTTCCGGCCATCCGATAAGGACCGAACTCCTAAGGGGCCAGTAAAACCTAAGACTAACAAGGCCGACGCCCGCTAGAGCCATAGGGAATTTCTGGAGTGCTGTTCTCTAAGAAAACAGCCTTGAGCGCAGCGCTGGCCCAGCAATGAAATCCAAATAGGTAATTCACCTACTTGGATTTCGTCGCTGAGCCAGCTTAGAGAATAGAGATATTGAAAAGGACACCTGTGGTCCTAGAACACAAAGGTCAACTGAAAAACCTGGGTTAGTCAAAGTCTTGAGATGATTTTGCCACATCCCAGTATAAAAAAAAAAAATAGAAACAAGTGCAAAATAACTTTAATTTCAGAAGTCGGTGTTTCTATAATAGTTTGGTCTCTTCGTTATTTAACATTGACTTGCAAAGTTAAAGTTATTTTGCACTTTTCTGTGTTTTTTTAAATATTGAAGTAGTATTTTTTTCTAAAAAGTTTTTTATTACACACTATATAGTTGGAGCACCCTTCAGCCAAAGTTAAATAGATACCTTCCGTTTAATTCTAATAATACCAAACACAGCTAGGATACACTGATTTATTACAAAATTCCAGTACCTACCTTCCGGCTTCATCATTAGATCATCCCCTTCCCTTCTTCCTTCAGTCAGTCATCGACTACATGTATAAACAAAGCAATTTTACTTGTTACGACAGTTCTGCTAGGATTTTATGAAGAGTTCCGCTCTATATCTTCGAAGTCCATCACATCATCAGATCAAAAGAATATTTCTATGCGACCAATTCGGGAGTATAATCTTTCAATATTAAAATAAAAAAAAATCAAAAACAGTCCACAATTGACTGAGAAATTGGAAAAAAATGCATACAGCCGAACAAAGGACACGTTCTTTTTCGAAGTTGGTTAAAAATTGTAGGTATTCATCATCGCTGTCCCTTCAGCATATAAACGACATCTGCTGGCGTCTGGAATCCATCGACTTCCCGCAAACCTTACCAGGTCATTGGTCCATTCACTCCAAAAAAAAAAAACACATTCAATTACGTTCGCCACATCATTACGGTGTAACAGTCAGTCCAGTTAAGCCTACATCCTTAGATATCCTACCGCGCAGAGGAAGTCTAGTTTTATTGTTTATTCTGCTCTTTTATGAGCAATTCATGAGCAATTACTTGACAGTTCCCACGGAATAAGGTGCCGAATTGCTAATGGATGGTGAGAGGCTTAAAGTATTTTTAAGGCGTTTAAATTCTACTTGATCACTTTCACATTGCGATTTTATGTCAGAGATCTATAGTGAAGTTTGTTTGAGGTTGGGTTAAGTAAGTGAAACCGTTTTGATTAGTTTAGTAAGTACTTTTGCTTAGTTGCAGTTGTGGCAAAGTGTTGACCGGCCCCGACTTACGACTTACGAGTACAAGTTCTAGGTCGCGGGTTTAAATCTAGCCAGGTGCATTAGCATAGCATAGCAGCCTTATAATGTTCCCACTCCTGGGACTCAGGCTTCCTCTCTAGAAGAGGGAATGGGCCGGGTTCGTGGATGTCACATGTCTTCGAATTTTTGGTTCTAGGACATGCCAGTTTCCTCACGATATTTTCCTTCACCGTTTTGTGAGTGGGGGTGATGAAATAAATTACACTAAGTAATGTGCCTGGTTGGGTTTAAACCCGCGACCTTTAAACTCGTAAGTCGGGGCTGTTACCACTCGGCCAACACTGCTCTACTCGCCAGCCAAGAGCATTACTTTGTGTAATTTATTTCATCACCACTGCTCTCAAAACGCTGAGGAAAAACTTCGTAAGAAAACTGGCATGTCCTAGAACCAAAAATTTAAGACTCGCGTGGTGGATTACGAGCTAGGACTCAGGTCTCCTCTCTAGGAGAGAGAATGGTCCCTCCTATGGAATACTATTAGGCTGATTGGCTGATTGTAGGCTAATGTATGTTATATTTATCTCAGTAGTGAGACATTATGGGCTAGTAATGTACTCTTATTAAATATTTAAAAGTTTAATTAATATGTACACAATATGTAATACGTGATACATAATTATGAAAATTAAATGGAATAACAAATAATACAATCTCACTCCTGGGCAACAGCCTGAACAAAATCCTTTCAGGTACTCTTTTTCCGAACCACCTCAAACCAGCAGTAACGGTACAACTAATTGGTTTTTACAGCTTGGGCCAAACAATAGACTCAATCCAGTCCAGATACATGGATACCCTGGAATAGATTCCCGGCAGGTTGGGTAGAGCACAGCCGATGCCGAATGAAGTAACGCCGACGATGTAGTGCATGTTACCCTCTGTAGTGATCGGGAGGGGAATCTTCACTTGGAGAGGGCCACCGGAGTCACCCTAAGGGATAAGAAAAAACAATCAAATTCAAATGATTTTATTTCACATAGTCTTTCAAGGGCACTTATAAAACATCAAAAGCGCTAGCTTCTGAAACGAAATATGTTGTGCACGAGCATGGGTCAATATTTCATCATCATCATTTCAGCCGAAAGACGTCCACTGTTGGGCATAGGCCTCCCCAAAGTGTCCTGTGCGTCTCACAGCTATCGGATTCCCACGACCTTCACCAGGTCATCGTCCGCCTTGTGGGAGGCCTTCCAACGCCGCATCTTTCGATTGTATTGTATTGTATTTCGGGCTGATGTCCGCAACTCCACGACTAAAGAACGTATTTTGCTTACGGGTGGGACAAATGTGTCATTCGATCTACCCCAGCTCCTCAAGAAAGGCCAGCAGCGCTTTGATGTTACTGACCACTTCGCGCAGGTTAACTGGGTTTTCTGGTTGGGGACAACTGGACAGCTTAGTAGCAGATGAGCTGCTGTCTCGTCGCGCCTTCCAATATGTGGTCCAAGATTTCTATATTAATAGGTGGTGGGCATAAGAGGACCATGTAGATCAGTTAACATTGATCATTTCACTGGCCTGTTTGTCTAGTGGTTAGTAGCCCTGATTGCTATGCTGGAGGTCGTGGGTTCGATTCCCACCGAGGACAAATGTTTGTGTGATGAGCACGATCATTTGTTCTGTGTCTGGGTGTAATTTATCCATAATGTATTTAGAAATATATAACTATGTTTATCAATTGTCTAGTACCCGTAACACAAGCCCTGCTTAGCTTGGGACTAGACGACATTGTGTGATAGTTGTGGAAAAAAAACATAGCAACAAATAAGTATGAATTGAGTACGTTAAAAAAGTACAATGTGCCTCATGGTGGTGCAACCAGCATCCACCAGTTGGGCCTTCCACTCCAACTCTTACCTGGTGTTTTGGACTACTCGTTAGACTATTATGGCTAGTGGCCTTCCAACATATCAGTTTTAGGTTTCCACTTTAACACCTTAACTGTCATTCTTTCTGCAGTATACACGGCCTGTCTGCTTAACATCCAGTTATTATCAATACTAAAGATGGAAAACAACTCACTTGGCAAGCATCGACACCTCCTGCCAGTTTGCCAGCACAGATCTGGTTGTCTCTCACACCACACCAGTTCCTGTTGCAAGACGGCTTCAGCAGCTGATCACACAAGGAGGTGTCTATGAAGTCTACTACAGCGGCTTGCAGTTCAGGAGAGGTAGTTCTGCCAGCTGCATGTAACATAATACGTGCTTGAATGCTTTTTTTAACTCGATTACAAAAAGGAGGTTCTATGTTCAGCTGTATTTATAACATTATCGTCTATCTCGTGAAAGAGTTCTGATTTAAACCGTGTTATTGCTAAATTCGTCAGCTCATTATAACTGTCGGAAAATTATAAACTATATCTTCTTGATAAGATTAAATTTTTTATGTTGTATTGTATTTGAAATTAGCTATTCATTAAATAATGAGAGTTCTATTATAAATCTTACGGAATTTGTAAGAGACAATTATGTGGCAAAGAGAAAGGAAGGCCTATGGTTAGCAATGCGACAGAATTGGCTAGATGGTTTAGTAGAGTATAATTAGGAATTTGCAATAATTCGGCGACGTATTATTATAACATTTGTGACCAATTTATGGACACGAAGAAAAAAAAGCCTGTGAAGAAACTAACGACCAAAATGAAGAGAAAATTAAGTCAGAAGTGTAAATAATAATATTACCACACATAATATTTGAATGCCTTTCGAATCAATTTGAAACAGACATTTTGAACAATACATTCGCACAATGGTATGATGATTGCGTCAAATCGAAGTAACTTATAGACTTGTAACAAGGCAATTTGTAGAAAAAACAGAATCATTAGTTGGCGATATTATTGTGAAGTTAAACATGCATCGATGTTACATCTAGACTTCCATGCAAATTGCAAAATTGGAGCGAAGAAATCGCTTTCACACAAGTCGTGTAGTTACTATAAAAATACAACTATGCAGCTTAACTATTAGCGATATAAAACTACCGAATTATCCGAAACAAATAAATATTAAAAAGGAGATAAGAGACAGTAGTCAGACATACTATTCTACACTATACAACATAAATAATGTTATATAGGTAGTGACAGAAGAAATTTTCCTAAAAGCTGACCTGGAGCTGGTTGTCGTGCAAGGTGACATTTTATACTATATGAGGTTGGCGAAATGCTAAAATGTTAGAAATTTAGCACGTCTGGCACATAATGGTAGCACTTGTGTATCAAAAACACAATGATAATAATTGTTAATGCTGATAGAAGTTCCTAGTTTGAAGGTTCTTGATCATAAACTTCATACACTATATTTACAGCCAAATCTTATTTAGTTTAAATCTAATATAAATCTGAATGTGAGATTGCTTGTTCATTTTTTGTGCTTTCATGCCTTAACTGTTCGACCGAACATCATTAAAATTTTTCAGGCACGATGTCAGGGTATAAATAGGGGCATATAACCCGAGAGTCTCCGAGAAATCTACATTACCATGGGCAGTTTCTTCTTCATCCTGCCTTTATCCCATATTACTTGTGCACAACACATTTTTTCTACTACTAACTCCCTTTTCTTTCATGTCACTCCTCACATAATTCATGTATCTTTTTTTGGCCGACTACATTTAAACTCAGAGCTTTTTTAGTAATGCGTTTGATCCCTCCTGTTCTTACCACGAGCAAATACTAATGCTAAATAAGCCAAACAAGATCTTACTAGTTTCTATAACACCCCAGCCAGTGAGGGTAGCCTCTTTTCCCAAGCCGCTGACATTGTACCTATTCCACAGACAAGCTGGCTGGACGTACTTGCTGAACATAACATCGTTTTCAAGCTCCATCAGCGCTATGTCGTAGTACTTCTTCGGAGGTCGATACTTCGGGTGCACTATGATTCTGATGATCTTGGCGTCATTTGGTGGGAAGCCGTTAGTGTACTAAAACAAGAAAAAAAATTTTGACCGGTTTACTATTTCCAAAGTAGACATATTAGGAACGAACCATTAGAAGACCAACCAGTGGAAGGATTCTGAAACATTTCTCCGACATTCGTTTCGCCGTTGATGGGTTCACCGACAGAATGATTCACTTTTCATTTTTTCTCCAACGGGACTTTTCAATGACGAAGAATTAAGGAGAAAAGCAAATTCGTAATATTGAGTAACTATAATTACCAAAATATTTGCAAGATGAAAGTAATTCGATAGAAATTTAGGTAAATGAAAAGAACTTCAAATGGAAGAATAGCAAGAGTCACGAACGAAGTGCCATAGATTAAATGGTTAAGAAGGCATGAAACTAACCACATCTATAATATTCTTATCTCCCAACCTCACGATCTTCGGCAAAGGATCAGAAATGGTCGTGTCGCGAGTTGAAGCACTAGAGCAATGGCCCGCCGTCAGCACAAACTTGGGGCTAATGAGGGAGCTGCCGCATTTGAACATCCATCCTCCTGATGACGCCTTCCAACCTATGGCGCCCTGGTATATTGAATCAGTAAGAAAGCATGAAAGATAAAAATCAAAAAGAGATTACTATTATTTATGGCATGCCGGGCGGTTCCTGTATGTTTTTAATTCTCGACTGCCAAATAAGAAACTTACAAGTAAACTCTCGGATCGTGGGGTCCTCACAAGTTGTATACAGATCAGTCAAAACGTTGACACTTCGAGTGACCCAAGAGCTGGCTTTTATCTCGGATAGAGAATAAGCATTGCCGTACAATAAGCATTGCCGTACAGCGTGGCAATGCCGCCAGTCTTTTGGGCACATTGCCGGTCGACAGCGATGTGGAAGAGTTTTTTGACGGCATATTTTAGTTAATCGTAGTTAGCGTAGGGTTTTTATTATTTTACTGTACATAATATAGTTAGTTGAGTATTGTTTAAGTCAATTAAATCTTATATTTGTGTCTGTATGTACATTAATAATTAAATAATAAATAAAATACTACTATTAACAATCGTTTTTGATGATTACGATTTGAAACAGAATGAATCGTTCTTTCTTTCACATTACAGTGTAAAGCTATCGACTTTCCAAGTGTCTTAATAACTGACTAAAGCTCCATGAGCTGAATTATATCTGCAAATAGCTAAAGTATAGTCACCATGTGTGGAAACTCTCCAGCCTCAGTATCGCGACCTCCGATTGCTCCAAGACCTAGGTTGTAATAAGGCAAATTCTTTTCCATTTCAATATGGCCTGCCAAAAAGAGTTTAATATTGATTGATTTTGCTGAACGCCTAATAAACAAAATGAAGTTACGAGTACAGAATAAAAGCACCAGAATGGAGAACACAAACTTAGAATTGATCGTGAAGTGCTCACAAATTATAGGATATTCCTTATTGCACAACTAAATAGTAAGAACTAAACTAAGAATGTATACTAGACCTAATTATGTACAAATATAATACAAAAACAATAAATACACTCAGGCGTCGAAGCATTCCTCCACATCGCTGTCATCCGGAAACGTACCCAGAAGACTGGCAGCATTGCCACGTTGAATGACAATGCTGATTCTTTGGGCAAACAATGAGCCAGCCCTCAGGTCACGCAAAGTTTCGATCAAGCGATGTGAAATTTCCTTTAACTGTAATTACCAATAAGGATATTTGTACATAGTTAGGTCTAGTATACATTCTTAGTTTAGTTTTTATGTACATAAGTTTAGTATAAATACTTAGTAAATATTTAAGTTTCTTTTGTTTCTGCAATAAAATATCAAGATTACTTTAATCAATTTTAAGTCTATGGACCCACAATGGCGGTCTTATCGTTGACAGTGATTTTAACAGACAGCCTTTGGAGAGATCATAAGAACTTAAAATACACCAGGGGATAGTTTGGAGATGTTGATGGTACCTATATAAAAATACATAGGTCCCTATCCTTATGTATTTTTACTTATATAACAGTAGATATATTCAAAAATTTCATAGAAGGAAGCAAAACAGGAGAGGATATGGTACGTTTAGTAGAATTAATTAACAGTTTAAGAAAAGGGATGTAAATTTTATTCCACTTACATTCTTCTATCCTTTGATTTCTTTCGTATCTGGTTTTTAACTGCCAAATATATTCGTAACATTCTGTAAGAAAAAAGAAATACCAAATGAAGTATATTGAATTTCTTAAACAAATGAAAACTTAATGCTGGAGGGAGATTACGGCGGCCTTGAAAATGGAAAGCAAAGATTAACTGGAGGAACACAGATGGGTCACTAAAATCGAACTCGCAGGAGCCTAAAACTCTAGCCACATAATTTTTCCCGTCTCTGATTTCTTTAGTCTGCCATTGTTTCATCATCATAATTAACATCACTGCAGCCAAAAGATGTCAACTATCATCATAGCCTACTCCAAGTGTCGTCACAACGGCCGCTTCTGTGCGTTTCATCATCAGCATCCATTGGATTTCTGCGAACCTCACTAACCAGGTCATCCAGGAACCGTTCGGCCCCATCGACCATATGTTCTGCTAGCAGTATGCCCTGCCCACTGCCACTTAAGTTCGGGCTATGTTCGACCTTTTGTTTAACCCTCAATTTTGCTGACGCTACTACTGGACAAACGCTACTACTAGACAAAGTAGAAGGTTTAATAGTTTGTAGCGGTCCATTACATAATGGACCGCTGTCCTAGGAAACATCGCAGGAATCTGCTGGATGCGCAATACATAGAACTGGTAATTGTGGCAATACTTGAAGGCCATAAGAATAAACAGCCTTATAATTTTCCCACTTTTGGGCCTCGTCTTCTTCTCTGTGATAGGGAATTGGCCAAAATCGAATAAGTGGGCCGAGCGTGGCAATCTGGATGTTATTTATTTACGAATGTTTGGTTATAGGACATGCCAGTTTCTTCACAATCTTTTTATTCATAGTTAAATTCACGACATATACTTTTTTAGGTGGCCCCTTCCCATGTCCGGCGAGGAACTGTATCATGTAGAAGTTGATGACGCTGTGGCGACTTTCCAGTTACTACTCAAAGAGGAGACTTACCACCGCGATTGTGGCGTGCCAAAATTCATGACATATGACTCGTAAGTCGAGGCCGTTCACCACTGCTCCCCATTACTTTAGAAATTACTTATCTCTAAATAAAATAAAATCTTGTTAAAATATGTTGTCTTACTTATTTCACAGGGCCGTCGTCCCGGTGCACTAAAGTTAGGTTTTGGTGGGTTGTACGGCATGCAGGGATCGACTCGAAACTGTTCATGTGTTCTGATCGGAGTTAGTGGAAGCATCTGGAAGCGGTTTTATACAGAAAAGGTTGCAGATGAACTTTTGTGCTAGTATCTATTGTAATGGGGACATGGATATTAAAATTGCAGGTATTTTTTTTTAAGTTAATGTTGTTTTTAAATTTACACTGGACTCCTAAATTCGTAAACTTTTGTTAAAATTAAAGAATTTTCTTTTCTCTTTTTTTTTGTAAACAAGTTAAAATATATACTTCAAAATTACTCACTGGTATATTTTCTGGATTAGCGTCTTCTTCGTATCCCCAGACCCATTCATAGTCCTCCTAAAAATAACAACAGAGAAAGAAACATTTAAACAAGTTTATTTTATATCTATGTTATGAGCATATTAAAATTCCACTACCAAGGATTCAATGAACATTATCTGAATTTGAATAGAAATCGTGCCGTTGAATAATCTACGTACAGGGAAATTATTAAAATAACGCACGTGCTTTCATGTCAATAAGTTCGTCAAACTGTGACGTCAAAATTTGATACTCGGTGTAAGGACTAAGGCAAGACCCGTCTCAGGCGTGTTCGTTATGATTCAAATTATTTACAGTAGTAGCTACTGTTGTAAAGAAAGAAATAAAGAATTAGTGCATTTGATACCAGTGGAGGAAATTTGTCATTGCGGCATTTGCCTGAGGGAATTATGGAGATAAAAATTTGCACGTGTATCAAATGATTTTTGATAAACTATGAAGACCTAAACAAACAGGGGTTTACGCGTTACGATAAATATATTAAAATTGAGGCCAGAAGCACGTGCGCTTTTCCACACTAGTGCGAAAAGCAGTAAATTGCGTGCTTAAAAATGGCAGGGATAACAGCGAATATATATACGATTGAAGCACTGTCGTGAGTAACCGAGATATTGTTATTTAGATTTGTATGGGACAACAATATTCTTACAATCGTGCGAAAGTACCCAATTGTATTTAGAAATAAAATTTAAGATAATTGACTTAAGGATTAATTTGAATTAACACGATAAGTAAATGAATTATGCTAACAGCTGTCTATATATATGTACTATCAGTCAGGAATCTCTAATTTTAAAGTAAAACAAATATAGATCTCTTGTTTGGTTTACTTTACATATTAATAATGTAAGCAGCTAGACTCATATCATAATAGACTCATAGATCAGTAGAACAAGAAGGTGACTTTGTCTCGCGTTCCAAGATCGTCCATGGGTCCAATAGGCTTCAGCCCTACTCAGTCCCTACGGTTTTGCTAACATCTCCTTGAGGCGCGCGAAGCACATTACACGCCGTCGACGACTTGAACTCGCTCCGGATGGTTACCGGACGGTGAGACGGCGATCTACCCATTGCCCACCGTCTGCAAGCCCGCGCCTACGGTGGCTTGAAATCGGGATCGGGATCGCGGCGGCTTGGGCGTGAGAGCCGTTCCCTCGCGTTTGTGGTCGCTTTCTTTGCTAGCATTATTGTTTAGCAGAAGGAGGAAACTGCCTGCCACTCCTCACTCCGGACCATAGCCTGTACCAAGACCTGGCTCAAGAGATCGCTGCCGGCGATCGCCTCCACGCCCGTGCTCTTCTCAAGTAGGGCACACTTCTACCACATGCTCCACCGTGTCCTCCACGCGGTCCACACAATGGTCTTGGAATTACACAATTTAATTCCGCCAAGTCCGTTCTATCATCGGACCACTAAGCGTACGGCGTTGCACCACCAGAACAAGGTGGTAATCCGACTACAGCTAAGGAGTGGAAATCCTTGCCGGAGTCTGTGTTCCCTGACAGCTAATAAAAATCTAGGGGTTTTTAAGTCAAGAGTGAATAGGTTACCTCTAGGCAAGCGTTCTCCATCGTTATTGTTTACCATCAGGTAAGAAAGTGGCCAAACGCAAGCCTAAGCCTAAGCCCAAGCGTAGTAAAAAAAAAAACCTTTTTACAAAAAACACTGTAAAAAAAAACACAAAAAAGAGCAAAATAACTATAATTTCGGAAGTCGGTGTTCCTATAATAGTTTAGTCTCTTTATTAAACACCGACTTCCAAAATTATAGTTATTTTACACTTTTTCGTGTTTTTTTTTCACATTGAAGTCGGTTGTATTATTTTTGTATTTTTTTTTATTTCACACTTTTTAGTTGTAGTACCCCTCAGCTAAACTTAAATAGATACCTTCCGCCATTCGGTTCCATCATCAAATCAGCATGACATTTCTAATAATACTAAACACGGCTAGGATACACTAATTTATTGTAGAATTCCGGTTCTTGTATACCTTCCGGCTTCATCATCAGATCAGTTCTATGTATCCCTCCCCTTCTTCCTTCAGTTAGTCACCGACTTAAAAGCAATTTTACTTATTACGACAATTCTGCTATGATTTTTTGAAGAGTTCCGTTCTCTATCTCCGAAGTTCATCATCAGATCAAAACTATATTTCTATGGGACCAATGCGGGACTATAATTAATTTGTTGTTTCCATCAATACAAAAAAAAAAAAAAAATCGCTCCACAGTTGGCCGAGATATCGGTGAACATACATTAAAAAAATACATGCAGCCGAACAAAGAACCTCCTCCTTTACGAAGTCGGTTAAAAAGCAGGGCGTAGAGCAATAACTAGACACTATCACCAATATTCGTATCTGCACAAGTTGCGCATGCGATCAAGATGCGCTCACACATGTTTCAACTGTCACATACTTAGAATAGTGACATACAATAACTTACATTTCCGTTGTTGTCACAATCATTTCGGTATTGATATTGTTGCGCGGAAGATACTGTAACGAGAAATAAAGTAAAATGAATTTAAAACTACTTTCTTGTAAGGAGATAAAACCTAATAATTTTTGTTTACGAGTATCATTGAAATTATCTGAATAAAAAAGCAAAATATTGATAACATTTATAATAGGTGTACAATAGTGTATATGTATATATAGCATGAAAAATAAAATAGTAAATGTGAAATTCAAACAAAAAAGAAAATACCTGTAATAAATAAACTGAAAATCACTATGAAATACTTGGTTATAATTTTGTCACTTTCATTCATTTTTCGTTTACTTGATATGGCACATTTAACTTAATGTAAAAAATAATACATTCAATAAATAAATCGATAAACAGCCTCCATAGAATTAAAAACGCAAATGTACGTTTGTTTCACACAAAAACTCAATAAGAATACGTACATTACGTCACGGCACATGTTTTTATGTGAACTTGACCGATGATGACCAGTAACTCGACGACAAACAAAATTGATTACAGAAGTACAAGTGTAAAATTATAAAAAAAAGAGTACTATTCTAGGATATGATCTACCTATGTAAAAAATATCAGCCAAACCTGTTGAGCCAATCAAAATACACACATACAAACATTTACCGTAATAATTTTAAGTTAAACTGAATGGAGCACTTCAAGTCGTGAACGTTTATTCTGGCAACAACAACAGCATCTCAAGAGTCGAGAGATAAAGATGAAGAAGGACACAAGGAGGGCCTTTAATAACATGCCCCGTTCCAGTCTTTGAAGTCTTTGCTTCAACCCGGGCAGCAAGTTGGGAATCGGACCCAACAGATCTACGGCGCGGCGTACACGTGCAGGTGGCGTCATCGACAGCGAGGCAGAGGAGACACGGGCGCGTACTCAGGCAGTCCGGCGCACCGCGGACAGCTACGCGATGGACGAGCTCTCGAATTCATTTATCTATTGTTTGTCCGGGACAGTTGTAATTTGGAATCTTTGAATAATGGCAATATACCAACGCTTATTGATATACAGTCCACTCATTTCCACCCTACTTTTTCTTTTTTTTTTTCTGTATTAGTTTTCTGTTTCTTTTTTTCTGTATTAGTTCTTTTCTTTTTTAAGTATGTGAGTGTTCTTAAATAAGTAAAACTGTTTAGCATAATCAGCCTTTTTAATATAAGGTTTTTTAATATTCTCACTGCTGGGTGAGTCCAAACTAACGTGGGCCCAGTGCGGGTTGGTGAATATCACGTGTTTTCAAACTTTTATCTCAAGGACATTTTTACGGTTTCTTCCCGATGTTTTCCTCAACCGTTTTGAGAGCAGTGATGAAATAAGTTACACAAAGTGATGCACCTGGCTGGCCTACCATTGCTTCTCATCGGAAGCTGTCTAACCGCCATTCTTTCTTCAGGTAAAAGTTGTCTGTCTAGTGAAATGACCTTCTTAACCTTTTGTCTCTCTTTTGTTGTGGCAGTCGAGTCTCGCGGGACTAAGCCAACCTTATTTGCGGTGTAGTTATCTCGCGATATGTCTCATTTCACACCTTAATGTCTACCTTTGCTTTTCGTAAGTAATTTTTTATGGGGTCATAAATTCCGAGTAGAGGCAGCTTGGGAAACTTTTTTTTTAGAGAAAAATGGGTGTTTATCTGTTTACATAGATCATGGAGATTTGAGCTTAGGTACTGTAGTGTTTCGGGGTGTTGGCTTGGGAAGTTTAATTTAGGAGTATGTGTTTTCAAGGTTAGGTTTTGTGATTGATTTCATTGTTTTTGACTCAGAGGGCCGGCGCTCACTGCCGGCACGGCACGGCGTGTCACGGTAAAGGATTTTATAATTAATCAAGTTACTTTGAATCTTATTTCAATGAGTTTAGATTTAGTTTTTGAGTCTAAATTTTTTATCGAATGTTCACGTTTTTTTCAAAACGGGACCCGTGTGCTTCGGGGTGTACAACGAGCATGTTTTTTTTTTGTAGAAATGGCGAGAACGTCTTCAAGGTTAATGTGAATAGGCTCTTAATAAACTAGTGCGCCTCACATTCACCCGTTGCATCACTGCTTACCATCAGGTGGGATCGCAGTCAAGCACTAGTTTATATAAGAAAAAAATACTACGATGCCGCGAAATGACGCGACGTGCCGCTGGATGCTGTGGTATGACGCGACGCTCCGTGTGGTATCGGAATAAAGTAAGACGTATGACATGCGGTGCGACAGGAGGCGTCATGAAGCCTGGCTGCAGCGACGCAAACACGACATTCCCGCTCCTTATACAGAATATCATAGTTTTATACAATATTATGTACCTAAGCTCTGAGCAGTCGTACAAAGAGATAGCGTTTGTCAAAACTTCAAAAGTATGAGATTGATAAGCGTTACTAATATGTAACGTGATCACATTTTCATAAAAGAAAAAGAAAAGGAATCACATTTATAGTAAAACCTTAATAGGAACCTAGGGATTTTTATCACTTACTCAGTTTACCAAATAACTAGGTATAATGTGACGTTGTTTCATTTACAGAGGATCCCACGAAGAAATTCGAATGTTTGCAAACAAACACTGCGATAAACACTGGAGACGGCCAGGGTATCGTTGGTCAAAGTCAAAAGTCAAAGTCAAAATGTTTTTATTTCATATAGGCCTACATGGGCACTTATAAAACGTCAGAAGCTAGTGGACGGTTCCGGTTGGAAATCCCAGAGTGGTCCTCAGCTACTGTAGGCGCGAGCTAGTGGACGACGAGACTGAGTCGTCGACGGGTACGAAACTCAAAGAGGTGTTAGAACGCCTTAGGGATCCAGCAAGACAGGAGGGCAAGGTAAAAAAATTGGGCATGTGCGAGTCGGACTCGCGCACTGAGGGTTCCGCACAAACTTATCTAAGAAAACAGTTTTTTCTCTTGTTTACAAAAATATTAATAAGACCATACAAATAGCAAGATTAAACAAACACGAAGTAAAGGCTAAGGTGAAGAACATGCTGTATCTCCTAAACTACGCCCAAACTGAGGAACTACTAATCACCCTTACATAATTCTTTCGTATCAATTCAAACATACTCTTTCGGCACCACGTCTTTCACACCCTCACACACTCATACCCACAGACACTCACATCCACACATACTCACACCTACACACACTCACACCCACACACGCTCACACATCAGAAACACAATTCTCAATCACCAGACAGTCATTTTACTTTTAATTTAATTTAACTTTTCAATCTTTTACTTTTAATTTAATTGCTTTTTTTTTTTTACTATGTACCTAACATACTCGTATTTTTGGTGCAATATCAGCTTGTCAGCTCAAAATTCGTACATAATTGGGTTTATAGTGTCTAAGTAGCAGTAGAACACTGACTCCTAAGACACAGGAATTCCTAGTTTAGGAGTCAGGGTATCAACTTTTGTGCGCCTTTAATTATTGTGAACTTAAACTGATATTAAGTATGTTGTAAGGACTTGTGTCAATAAAGTTATTATTATTATTATTATTATTAGTTTAATTTACGAATCGAGTCTCGAATTTTTTTCAGAATCGCGAAAAGATTTTTTTTTGCGGCGTAACTACAGATTTACAGTTTTCAGATTATTTCTTATACTTGTGCTAAGAGAACTTGCTAAATGCCAAATTTCAGGATTCTAGGTCAACGGGAAGTACCCTATGAATTTTAATTCCCTTGAGAGTGTTGAAATACTCGTTTTTTGCGATATAAACGACCATATATATTTTTTTCCGGTAACATAGAAATTTTATTTTTTAACAGCTTCAAGGGAATGCTGCAGACCTGACCTTATGGTTTAAATTTCAACTTTATATCTTTATTTGTTCACGAGATATAGGGTCTTGACAGACAGACAACAAAGTGATCCTATAAAGGTTCCGTTTTTTTCCTGTTGAGGTACAGAACCCTAAAAATAAGCACGCAGTTAGTGTAGGTTAAGAGCAGTAGTGGCCGAGTGGTAATAGCCCCGACTTACGAGTTGTAGGTTGCGAGTTCAAACCCAGCCAGGCGCATTACTTTGTGTAATTTATTTCATCACCACTGCTCTCAAAATGGTGAAGGAAAACATCGTGAGGAAACCGGCATGTCCTAGAACCAAAAATTCGAAGACATGTGACATCCACCAACCAGGGCCCGCGTGGTGGATTATAGCCCATTCCCTCTCCTAGAGAGGAGGCCTGAGTCCCAGCAGTGGGAACATTAATAGGCTGATGATTATGATGATATTGATAGTGTAGGTAGGAATAGATTGAACAAACTATTTCCTTTTTCAATAAAACCTCCACTTAAATAAAGTAAAGCAGTTTCAAATTACAAGAAACAGATCACACTGAATGCAGGCCATTTGTTGAGTATTGCAATGGGCGATACAAATTGCCCTATCGAAGGCAGATTAGCACAAATCCCTCTCACCGTAAATGGAATACCGAAGCTCGACGAACTCCTCCGAAGTAGTACGAATGGAGCCGAAGCTAACGCTATCCACTTTGCCAGTGTCCTCGACGGTTTTTTTTTTTAATTCAGATATCGGTTTTAAGTTTTTTCGCTTCATGAGTGTTAGGAAAAAGGCAGAGAGAAATGGGATTTTGAGTTCATTTTTCTCCTTTATGTAGAGGTGTTTGGGGCAGTATTGGGGTTTATTTGTCCCATGAAATGAATTAAACTGTCAAGCTCCAAGGGGACACCGGTATCCGCACATCTATTGTCTTTCTATTGTCTCTAATAATAATTACGGTATTAAAGCGGTTAAAAGAGCACTGAAATAGGAGATCTTAAACGTGGTTCATTATTACTTATGAAAATTGCATGTAATGGATGTGAGGAGTGACGAGAATGGATAAAGAGTGGAAAGAGTATGTTAGAGGAAGTTTGAAAGTGGTGTCAGTGATTGAATAGTTGAAAGTAAATCGTTTGTCTTGGTCTAGTCATAGAGGGAAGTGTTACTAAAAGAGATATGTAAATAGATGGAAAGGAAAAGAGAAAGGAAGGCCAAAGAAAAGATGGATGGATTGTATGAGGAGTGATATGAAAAAAAGAGAGTCAGTGATATGGTGACCGTTGACAGGGTAGAATAGAAGAAAAAAAACCACCAAATAACCCCAAAGAACATGAGACGAGGGCAGGAAGTTGATGACGATGATCATCGAGATGATGGAGGATGTTGTGGAGTCTGCTGGATACGAAAATAATAGGACCGGTTAATATAGCGACCCATGAGGTAAAACCTTGGTCCAGCAGTGGATGTCTATCTTTTTGTCCACAACTGGGCAAAGGCTTCCTCTTGCTTCTTCCAAATCTCTGTTTCTAGGGCTATTTCTGGCAGGTTTTGCTCCGCGAACATTCACGCTTTTATTCTGTTTAAATATAAAAAATAACTGGGCAAGTGTGAGTCGGACTCGTACACTGAACGTTCCGTATAAATAAACTTATGTAAATAGTTCAATTCCTGAAACGAGTCTCGAAAAATTTCTCCGTGTCGAAAAAAGTTTGTTTTTTTTTTTGTGACGAATTTTGATCCCCTTGAGAGGGTCGAAATGTACGTTTTTTGCGACATAAATGCCCGTATATTTATTTTGTCGTAACCATAGAAATTTTTTCACGGCTACAAGGGCCCGCAGATTTAAAAGTGCGCTTGTTCAACTATTAAAAAAGCAATAACAACAGCTAATGGCATTTATTTTTTAATGAGTACAAGCATTTTTCGCAGAGCCTAACTTCAGACTCGCCAAGTTACGTCAGCCATTATACATATTTTTAATTTCAACTTGATACCTCCACGCGTTCTCGAGATAAAAGGTCTTGACAGACAGACGGACAACAAAGTGATCCTATAAGGGTTCCGTTTTTCTTTTTGAGGTACAGAACCTTAAAAAATGTACCAAAAACATTCCTAGGTTTTGAATTAGCCTACTGTGGTAATTTAAAAACTGGCGACTGTGCAACTTGGCTTCGGTCCAGATGAAGAATTTGTTATTTCCCAACGCTCCAAAGGTTTCAGCATAGTATGCTAAGCAGCAAACGTGCTTGGTCAGACCCAAAAAAAAAGATCTATTTTGTTAAAGACATGTCACCAAAATGGCTGCATAAATCGGTACTACTTAGGCTCTATACACACGTGCTACAATCACATCGCAACCACAAAAAGTGGTTACGTGTGAATAGTTTCATTGGCCAGTTGTTCTAGTTGTCAATGGCCCTGACTACTAAGCCGGAGGTCGTGGTTTCGATTCCCACCCAGGACAAATGTTTACGTGATGAGCACGATCATTTGTTCTGTGTCTGGGTGTAATTTTATCTATAATATGTATGTATTTAGAAATATATTAGTATGTTTATCAGTTCTATACTCATAACACAAGCTTTGCTTAGCTTGGGACTAGACGGCGTTGTGTGATAGTTGTGGAATATTATTCTATTATATCATTAAATAGTTTCGCTGTAGCTTCGTGCAGTTGCGTTGTAATAACTACAGTATTTGTAGACAGGCTAATCTTACTTGTCGTGACGACGTTAGTGGTTGCGATGTGGTAGCGGTGTATATATCACCCATACGGTTGCGTTCGACGACAAAATGTGTTCAGTGTGAATGAATGTATAAAAAAACCGGACAATTGCGAGTCGGATTCGCGCATTGAGGGTTTCTTACAAATTAACCTATGAAAAGTTGACAGTTCGCGCGACCCAATGGCTTTTACTTCGGTCAGAGAAGAGATTACAACGTGGCAATGCCGCCAGCCTTTTGAGCACACTTCTAGTCGACAGCAATGTAGAGGCGTTTTATGACGCCATTTTTTAGTTAGGAGTAGGTTTTAGTGTTTAAATAATTTTAATTAGTGTTTTATATAATGTATATATAATTGTGTATTTGTTAAAGAAATAAACGTTGCCTATGAAAACAGATAAATTCCCGAATTGCAAAAAAAGTTTTTTTCTAAAAGATTTTTTTATACATGTGCTATTTAAGTGCTATATGTGTGCTATTCGGATTCTAAGTCAACAGAAAGTGCCTTATGATTTTTGATTCTCATGAGAGTGTCGAAATACACGTTTTTTGCGACATAAAAGGCCGTATTTTTTTTCTCGTTAGAAGTTTGATTTTTTCACAGCTTCAAGGGACTGCAGACCTTTACGCGTTCCCGAAATAAAGGGTCTTGACCGACAGACGGATAACAAAGTGATCCTAAGTGTTCCGGTATTTCCTTTTGAGGTACGGAATCCTATGTACGTCTGAATAAACCCTAACACAACTTATTTCACCAAATTGATCACGTAAGTATTTTCACAAAATAATATCACTAGTCGTGATAGACGAAACATCAAAACATCACATAATAGATCCACTCCGTCCGGGTAAGCTGTGCAATTTGTCCGGGTAGCTAGAGAACATTTGTTCGATATCCTATCAAGTCCCCTGTTCTATACGGGTATAGCCGTAACAAAGAGAGATTACTTAAAATATCTAGCAGGAGTTGGTAATGTTGTGTGATTAAATTGGTCCTTTACAGGGTTTCTTTTGTCGTTTTTAACAGTCGGTTAGTTTTGAATTCAGTTTGCTCGACTTAGCTGTACTTTGCCGTTAAATTCGGATTTTAAGGCATTAATGTTGGTGGGTTTACCGATTAAATTCAATGTTTGATATGTACATTTATATAAAGACCTGAAACTTGGAGGGTATATTTTTGTATAACGTAGGCATCCAATAAGAAAGTGTTTTCCGAATTCTACCCACAAGGGGGGCAAAGTCTGTATAGGACAACGTGGTTCTTAGTCTAATCTGCTTCTAATGCATGACAATTCTATGACAGAGTTAATGGAAGACGAGTTACGTATTTTATTGAAATTCATTCCCTAACGGGGTTAAATATGGGGTAGAAAAATATTTGGAAGATACATAATGTTGGATGATGAGAATTAGTGGTCCAGTGGTAACTACCCCGACTTACAAGTTGTAGGTCGCGGGTTCAAACCCAATTCTGTCAAAACAGTCAGTGAAGGAAAACATCGTGAAGAAATCTGCATGTCTTCGAACTAAAAATTCGAAGATATATGACATTCGCCAATCCGCACTGGGCCCACGTGGTGGATAACGGCCCATTTCCTCTCTTGAAGAAGAGGCTTGAGGCCCAGTAGTGGGAATACAATAAGGCTCTGAACCCAGTAAAAAATAATTCAACCTGTATTTTAGAAATTTCCAATCAAAACAACCAACCAACAACTGCAATAACATCGAATGAAGGACTAATAGAAAAATCATCAGAACAATACATTGAAGTACCAGGGGCACATAACAACAGCAGAGCAGGTGTGTTCAATTATGGAAAGCACTTGTTGCGCGCCCATGAAACTGAGTGGACCGAGTTAAGTGTGGAACTTGGCTTGTAAAGCCTTCATAATGCAGGCTATGTGCCGGAGTTAGTTCTTTGAGAACCTGACGCCCTAGTACCTACGATTTAATCAATGCATTAGGAACGTTAGATATCTAAATTTCAAAGTCAAGTCAAGAGTTAATTTACTTTCTTTTTTATGATATTTGTTTTTCAAAATTTGTACGCCTTCATGGCAAAACATAGCGCCAATAAAATTAATCTAAAACATGTTTCACAAATAAAAGTTCTGATTCAAATAATAAACAAAGTTTCGTTAATTTTGTATTAACTTTGTATTTGTATATTTTTGTAAAATACCTCAAAATAACTGGATTTGCCTGAAAATATAATAAATCAGCTGTGACCATAACGATTACTTATGTTTGACATATTCATTTGTTGTGTCCGTGTAATTAAACAGAATCTGAAATTGCAAATGGCAATTTTATCGCCTATATTGTTACACAAATATTATAAAAGCGAAAGTTTATGTATATGTATTTTTGTTACCGTAAGATTTTGGAGTGTTTACCGCGTACCGGTAGACGGAGCGTTGGACCGATGACCTGGTAAAGGCTGCGGGAATCCGATGGATGTGAGACGCACAGGACCGGCCATTGTGGTGACATTTGGGGGAGGCCTATGTCCAAAAGTGGACGTCTTTAGGCTGAAATGATGATGATGACGATGCGAGCAATGCCGCTGGTAGCAGCTAGTTGTTTGCATATAATAAATCGGGTTATCAAAATCTACGCTCAATTTTTGAATTAAAATATTTTCATAAGCCTCATTACAGCTCATTATTTCAAACGATAGATGCTAAGATAAAAATACGTTCCATACCAATCACAAAAGAAAAACTTAACAAGATTTTTCACTGCTGCCACAAAATAAAAATAAACGAACTGCATATATACTATTCACACACCGACTGCAAAGTAATGAGCTCTCCAATTATGACCAATCATTTATTGGAAACTCGTGGCAGCCGTATTTCATGTGGGCAGCGGGGATTGAGCCGTCGCGGGATTTTAAATCCCGGGAGATAATCCCACCGCGAGTGGACGGGGGATACCCATCCCGCTTATTCCGCATCACTTTATCCTCCCATCCACATCGATGTTTATTTAGCGATATCGACAAGACTTTGAAAGGCACTGATAGGAGTCTTTTCCAAATTGATTAGTGCATTCAGATTTATGCATGAAAAGGTAGGTATTATATTTCTATCCTTTTCTAATACGTCAGCTTTGAAAGTGAGGCTAATACCATTACTTCTTCTCGTCAGTTTGTGTGCCTGAGTTTCTGTCTAACTTGGGTTTTAAACCTAAATTCTTGGTCTTCAAGTTTGGACGTAACTTTCAACGACTCAACAACTCGGGTTCGGTCCTTACAAAATGACAGGTCGGTGAGTTACCCATTGCTCATCGTTCACTAGTTAACGTCTATGGTGACCGAGAATCGTCCTACGACTAGCGACGACAGGGGCTGTCGGGGTGGCTGGGGTGTCATGATGTATTGCGTTTCGTTACTGCTTTGCAGAAGGACGCTACTGCGCCCCATTCCCGCTCGCTCCGGACCATGGCCTGAACTAGGGCCTGTCGCAAACCAGGAAATATTAAGGGTTATTTATGGGCTTGCGGACGGCGTGCAATGGGTAGCACGCTGTCCGATCGTCCGGTAACCGACCGGACCGAGCCCAAGTTGTCGACGGCGCGTGCTGTTCCCGCGCGCCTCAAGGAGCTGTCAGCAAACCGTAGAGGCCCAGCCTGCTAGCTGCAAGCAGGTACTGTCGAAGCCTGCTTGGGTCATGGGTCAGCTTCCGAAAGGAAAGCCCGGCCCCGGCATGATAGGCAACGAAGGAACGGGGTAGGTTTTTAGTCAGTAAGAGTCTGACACTATTTCCCGCTCCACCCAAGGTTGGGATTTGTCATTGGATGATTTTACCTACCCTAAAAAAGGTTTATTTATTATCTTCTTGATCTGATTTGTATATGAGACCTGCTACGAAGATGACCTTAATTCTGATATCCTCGTGTAAAGGTTGTAGCTAAAATAGTAACAATCAATCATTAAACATGACACAAGGTTGGGTGAAGTGAATTGATTAGATTTCCAGATACTAGGAGGTATTCTATGAAAAGACATTTCCATAATTTATCTATAATTTCAGAATAATACTACATTTTCTGCAAAAGAACAATACACGTCAGATTCCCACGTAATTATGGTGTAATTCATTTTGTAATCACTTCTGATTTTCGATATTGAAATGTCATGAATTTTTAATTTCAAGCTCTCTTGAAAGTTCGAAACAATATAAAAATTGGTTTGTAAATTGGATAGTTTATAATTTTCATTTATATTAATTGAATGGTTGATTACATTGTTATTTGACTTGTTATAATTTTAATTGTGGTTTTCGGTGAGTCTGAGTAAAAATAAGTATTATTTTTACAGATTTCTGGCAAACTAACATATAATATAGCGCAACATAATCATCCTTAAAATGTTCTCACTGCTGTTACTTTGAATTCTTCGCTAGTAGAGGGAATGGGGTTTAATCTACCACGCGGGCCAGCCACGGGCGAGACATGTGATCCATACTGGATTGGTGAATGTCACAGTTATGTCTTCGAATTTTTGGTTCTAGAACATGCCGGTTTCCTCCCGATGTTTTCTGATGTTTCCTTTCATCGTTTTGAGAGCAGTGGTGATGAAATAAATTACACAGAGTAATGTGCCTCGCTGGGTTGAATCCGTGATCTATATACAACTTGTAAGTCGGAGCCATTATCAATGGGGTACCATTGCTCTTCATTAATGTACGTAAACTAATGTACGGCGAACGAAGAATTTGTAATCAATTGTAATCAATTAGTCAGCCTCACCTTTTCACAACTATTTTGAGATCTGCTATCAGTCAAATCGGATGGACCTTAAAATCAGTATTTTACGAGGAGCTATTGCCTATTTTGACTTCCATAATCCAAATCATCTTGTTATTATTATTAAAAAAATCTGCAATACACAGGCCCTTTCAATTATTAGCCTTAGGGCGCTTTCAATTTAATATGCCAGTGATGCGCTATTCAACACCGAATTGAACACACGTGGTGCTTGTGACATTGCCGTCCTGTTGTTGACCGTTCGCAGGACAGTAAAAAAAAAATGAACACAACAATCGTCCGTACACAGTACAACTAACGCATCACATTGGCACCGAAACAGGTCATCAAAAAACGCATACATTAATGCGATCATCAGATACAATAGGTTCAAATTACGTACTGTCATATTTTTTGAGACGTAGGTAAATTATCTATATATATAATATATATATATATATAAAATCAATATATATATATCAAAAAAAAATATATATATAAAAATCAATATTATATAGATATATATAAAATCAATATATATATATATCTATATAATATTGATTTTTCCCAGTATACGGTAGAGTGCGAGGGCTAGGTCATACTTTTACTGACTAAAAACCTTCTTGTGTCTGTCACTTGTCATTTACGTTTATGAGCCATGGTCACCCATACTGACATACGATCACAGAACAGAAGCATCATACGCTGATAGCTTTATGACGATTAATGTAGATCTTACTTCTGATTTTTTTTTCATTTAACTGACTACGCTGGACATTTTCCGTAATATCAACTTGTACATTATTCATAAGCGAATGTATATCTATCCGATTAAAATGAATCGCTCGCTTCAATCGTTATGAAATGGCTTCTGCAATGTCAATTGTGCGTCGAAAACGTAGCATTTATTGCAATTTATCTCATTTACATAGTTATGTATTGAAGCGATTCAATAATATTAAAATTTTAATGGATTTATTTTAATAAGCTCGTGTGAAATTCGGGATTAACATGAAATATGGTGTTATTTACATGTTCATTGTGAACTTTACAGAAGTGTTTATACAGACTTTATTCGACTACCAATAAGCAGCTGACAATTACAGGACTATATTACATAGGTGTATATTTTTTATGGTGGGTAAAAATAAATAAGAGACGTCTCCCGCCCTTGGGTGGAGCGAGAGATAGTGTCAGACTTTTACTGACTAAAAAACCCACCCCGTTCCTTCTTAGACCTAAATATCGTGGCGGGACTTTCCTTTCAGAAATCGGTCCCTACAGTTTGCTGAAAACTCCTTGAGGCGCGCGAGAACAGTACGCGCTGTCAAAGACTTGGGCTTGGTGTCCTCCGGGTGATGCACACAGTGGCGGCACCTGGGATCCACAAGAGCCTGCGTCATGTGGAAGGGGAGGTCGCTTAGAGGTTTACAGGGAGGTTAGATTTTAGCCAGTAAAAGTCTGACAAACCTTCTCGTTCCACCCTAGACTAGGAAAATTATTGGATGACGATGATGACATTTTCTTTACTTAAAAAAGCATCCTTAAATATTTTTTTAAATCTTTTCGAAACTACACTTTATCGTTGTTTGTTCAAGATAGGAAACTGGCAGCCTAACAGTAACTCGTGTCTAATAGAGCTGGCTGAACTAATACTAACGTCACAATGTGCTGCGAGATAACTGCGCAACAGTGGCAGCACTGTCTCTTACCAGATGTGGGTAGTATTGGATCGGGCACTAAATACTATGTATTTATGCTTTCCTGGTCTTTAATATAATCTGCATGGTTCTCATATTATTTGACCATTACATGTTTATTTATTTATTAATTTAATCTTCATGTACAATAGTGGTACATAAGCGGACTTAATGGAACAAGGCATTCTCTACCAGTCCGCCATTGGGTTAAAAAGACAAAACTGTGACAAAGGTGTGCACAATAAATAAATAACAGATATTTCAAATATAATATAGTTTCAATAAAATTAGTTACTTATAATAATAAAATAAATACGTATATATGCTAATATTATAAACTAATAAATACTATGATATATATCACATCAAAATATGACAATTCTGACGAAGACTGAACTAAAGTTGAGAGCACTTCAAGTAGTAGTTCCGAATTTTACGCTTAAAGGAAAATTTACTTTCAGCTTACTGAAATGTTTATGTTTACTGTATGGACTTTAAAAGTGACTTTGGCCCCTGAGTTTTTTTCGGTTTTTCTTCTCAGGGTAGTCAGCTAGAAAACACCGGGCTCATCTAGTTTAAACTGACGAAAAAAAATATCATTTGCAAAATAAATATCATTTATTTATAATCAAAACAGTGGAAGATAGGTGACAGCGCGTGAACCGCTGAAATCAGGATTGTTTGTCCTAATTTAACTCAGTCACAATCGGCGATTGACATTAAACAAGGGTGTTACGCAAATAAATCTTTTTTGTTTTGTCTTAAGTTTGTTATCAAAATGCCTTCGTGTGCTTTTATGCGTTCCTTTATTCATATAAAAAAAACAAATCACATTTTTTTTTCTGGTAGGTAAAATCATCCAATGACAAATCCCGCTCTTGGGTGGGGCGGGAAATAGTGTCAGACTCGTACTGACTAAAAACCTACCCTGTTCCATTCATTGCCTTCGTCCCAGGGCCCCGGGCATGGAATCACTTTTCACTTGATATTCCTAATTTCGCTTATTGTTTTAGTGGACAGGTTTTCCGATTGCGATGTTAGCGCGTAACTTATCTTCCCTTATAATATATCAATGTTCTTGGTACATTATTGTCGTTCTCCCGCTTCACTCCGAGCGTGAGAAGTCATTGCAGCATTGGTGTCAAACCGCTTAAAAAAAAGCACCTGTAATGTAAATCAGGAATTTGCTTATGTCTATATTAAAATCTACAATCAGATCAAATGCGAAGAGTTCCACCCCCCTAGCCAAGTTACAATCGTTCCGTTTAGCGTGAACGCTTGGAGTTCACGAGATTCGACCGTATCGTCACTTTCCATCAGGTGAGATAGCGGTCAAGCGCGAACCTATCAATAATAAAAAAAAAAAAAAAAAAAAAAAAAAAAGAGTTGGCCACGCCCCCAATTCCTTTGCTAATATGACGTCAGAACAAAGTTTTCATAGAGTTTATTGACCAGTATCACTATCAATATTATTGAGAATGTATAAATATCATAGTTCTAGTGATCCAAGTTTTTCATACATCGTTGTCTAACCGCACGTAAAGTTTCGGATATCAAATTCACGGCGGTGATTATGAGTTAGACTTAACCCGACTGGTTGGCACCAACTCTTCCAAGAGTAGGAAGTCGTGTTTCTGATATATTATGTATTTATTTATTAAAACTTTATGCAGAAACGAAAATATTGTATAATCCACACACAAGTTGAACCCTCATGGCGGTACTGGGGTCATGGGTTAACTTCCGAAAGGAATACCGGGCCCCGGCTCGATAGGTTACGAAGGAACAGGGTAGGTTTTTAGTCAGTAAGAGTCTGACACTACTTCCCGCTCCGCCCAAGGGCGGAATTTGTCATTGGATTATTTTACCTACCATAAAAAAAAACCCTCATGGCGGTCGGCTTTGGATGCGCAGTAACCAAATTTCAACTCTCAATCGAAACGGAGCTGCAAGTAACCTTAACAACGGATTCAACTTATTTGCCGCTTACCTACTATACAAGGGCCACGGCTTACCAGGTCATCGACCCACCTTGCAGGAGGCGCTTCCAATGCTGCGTCTTCCCGTTGCCACTCCAGAACCTTTCGGCCCAACGGCCATCTGTTCTGCGAGCAATGTGCCCCTTCCATTGCCATTGAATTTTGACGATTTTACGCGCTATGTCGGTAGTCTTGTTTCTTATTTATTCGTATTATTATTATTGCTCTTTGGGTAAGTTTGAGCTTTCTAATGAGGCCCATTAGATGGTGAGCAACCACGTTTTGGAGCAATAGGCCATTACTGGCAACACACCAGTGCGTGTATAGGCTTTCGTCTTGAGATATTGTGGTATAATGGACGAGAAGATACCACGCAGCGATGGTTGCCTTCGTTCTCCAAATTGAGTTACCCAACTGGACTGTCTGTACAGCCATGTAACTGATAAACAGTCATACATAGATATACGAAAACTAAATTCATGGCCATAAACGAGTCCAGAAGCCTGGCAACATAGTCACGTAGAATAGAAAAAATAAAAATAAAAAAAAGTCGAAATATAATAAATATTATAAATACCATTCAAGATACAAAGTGATAATATTTTCATTATTGTTGGAACATACCAAGGCAGCAGTTACAGTTGGCAGTTGGCACGACAGTCCTCGCCTGCGGGCGTTTGCTCTGCACTCGATTGAAACAAGTGCTAGAGTAACTGGGAATGTAGCGATAGTAATGTGACATAAGTAGTGAAATAGATATCAAGTGTTTTGAATAATGGTAATCAATTATGAGTTCCTGGTTATTTATTTTTAGGTTTTATGCTCATTTTTATGCGTAAGAAGGAGTGCAATGCCCTGCCGAAATCTGTGTTACCTAGTAGATATAACCTAGGTGTCTGATGGAGACGCTCCGGGCCTCGGGAGTCGGTGGACAATTTCTGGCCACCGTATGTGCAAGCTTGCGACGACGGCGAGCAATGGGTAGTTCGCTGTCTGGCCACCCAGTAAGGACCAAGCCTGGGTTGATTCATGCGCGCCTCAAAGAGATGTCAGCGAAATTGACGAGACCAGTTAGGGCCGATGCCTGCTAGAGTTGCTAGTTCGAATGATTACTATAGCCCTCGCAAAAAAAGGTTTTAGTCAATAAAAGTCTGTCACGATCTCCCGGTCCACCCAAGAGCGTAAGATCCACCCAAGAACGAGAGAAATCATAGTACGATAATCCAAATAATATAAAAAAATATGGTTAAGTGTCATTGGCTAATTTTTTATGTGTGACGCCACGTGAACGTTATTATGTTCAGCCTGTTACTACTGAAACTGTTATTCAGCTGGTTTAAGATGAGACATATATTTTGAAACTGTGTTACAAGTGTCCCTAGATAACAACTTGTTACTAGGGAAGCATAGCGTACATGCCTATAAAATTGCATTGCATTGCATCAGCCTTATAAAATTCTCAATGCTGGGACTCAGGCCTCCTCTCTAGGAGAGGGAATGGGCTGTAATCCACCACGCGGGCCCAGTGCGGGTTGGTGGATGTCACATGTCTTAGAATTTTTGGTTCTAGGACATGCCGGTTTCCTCACGATGTTTTCCTTCACCGTTTTGAGAGCAGTGGTGATGAAATAAATTACACAAAGTAATGCGGATGGCTGGGTTTGAACTCGAGACCGACTCGTAAGTCGGGGCCGTTATCACTCGGCCACACTGCTCTCGTTACGACTGAAATTATTATTCAGCCGGTTTAAGATGAGCCACATATCTTGAAACTGTGTTAAAAATATCCCTAGACAACAACATGTTACTAGGGAAGCATAGCATACATACATGCCTATAAAATTGCTATGCTTATAAAAAGTAAAATATTTCCCGAAAGCATGCCCTCAAACACCCCACATTGTTAATGCACGCAACATTGTGTTACATTAGGATTCTGACCAGCGCACATTCAGTCGCGGCTATTATTGGCAATGCTGGCTGATTCCGCCATTGTTCTGATAAACACAATGATCACGGATTCCGAACATTAACGTTTCGAATACGTTGTAATTTTGCAATTAAGAATGTTAATTTTTGGGACCAATGTGTGTTTTGGTTTTGTAGATTCAGTTAGCGTGTTTTGAGTAGGATTTATGAGAATTTTGTAGAGCTTGTGTTTTGAAGAGAACAGTATCAGAACAGATTCAGCAACTTTTAAAAGCAAGAAAAATAACGGAACCCCTATAGGATCACTTTGTTGTCTGTATGTCTTTCTGTCTTGAGACTTTTTATCTCAAAAACGCGTGGAGGTATCGGGTTGCAATAAAAAACAATATACTCAAATCGCTGGGTCCCTTGAAGCTGTGAAAAAATCAAATTTCTAAGTTAACGGAAAATAAAGACGACAATCTCAAGGGAATCAAAATTCATAGGGATTCCCGTTGATCTAGAACCTTAAAATTTGGCATGAAGCAAGGTCTTATAGCACAAGATAGATAGATAAATAAATTTGTAGCCACAAAATAAAATACTTTTTCGATTCGGAAAAATCTTCTTAACTTGATTTAGGAATTGAACTATTTACATAAGTTAGCTTGTACGGAACCCTCAGTGTGCGAATCCGACTCGCATTTTCCCAGTTTTTTTAGGTAGGAAATCATCTAATAATTTCTCCCGCTCTAGGGCAGAAGGGGAGAGGTTTAGAGAGCAGAGGGTTAGAGTTTTACTGACTAAACCCACTCCAATATTCCTTCTCTGCCTTGAATTCTAGGATCCCGGGTTTTCCTTTCAGATCGAACCTATGGCCCCAATAGGCTTCGGTTTTGCAGACACCTCTTTGAGGCGCACGTGAAACACTACGCGCCAACGAAGACTTTCGAATTACCGGACAGCTGGATGGCCTACTACCCAGACCTTGTCATCCGCAAGCTCACTCCGGTGTCTTTTAAAAGTGCCTGGAGTGAAAATACATTTTAATTCCTTGATTTGTAGTTGAATAATCCGTTTTTCAACATAAAATGCTAAAGGAAAGCATCACAAAACAATTTAGCGGACCACAAAACATTTACCTCGTAATTAGAAAAATTATCACTCGCAAAGGGCGCAGATAAACCATTATCACAAAGTCAACACGCGATTTTCAAGAAAAAGACCATCCAAAATTGATATCCCGAATAAAAAGCGAGTAATCTACGGAGATGGCATTGTGGGCTTTTCGTGGAAAGCAAAGAAAACGAATTTATAACTAACACAAAGGACGTAGATAAGCCGCGAGTGAAAACAATTCGAGATGTTGCGAAGATAACAGCGCTACGGGTTTTTGTTGAGATTTTCAAGTTTCACGCAAAGTGGAAATCTCTATAATCGCCTTGGATTGTGACGGCCGCCGACGAACCAATGGCAATGCAACTACGCTGATGGATTTTTGCTTTTATTGTGATTATTTTTGGTAAGGCGATGTTGTCATGGAAACTGAATGAATATGCAAATGCGAGGTTTATCCTAGTAGGTTTGTTTTCTTAGATTTGTATTGGTTTGGATTTGAGCTTTATTTTTTATGAGGCCCGATTGTCATTCGTAGATCTTTGTCAGTCGTTATAGACGCCAGAAATTCTGGCCATCAGTCTTTTAAAGGAGGATAGGTAGATGACTAGTAACTTTTTATCTTTTAAAATTACCTACTCTTTTGGGTAATTGACGGCAATTTACTAACTCAGTTGTAACTGCTGCTAAAAACGTGCGTCTGTCGCGCTACAAACGTGCTGCGGCCGCGCGTCATTTATTTATATGAAAAGACAAAGCAGCACGGTGGCAGCACTGCATCCACACTACCGTCTCCGTGGCATATTGCGGCTAATTTGAAGGCGCCCTTAAGGTAGGAACTACACTGCTAACACGTGTGTCTCCAAGGGCGTCACCAGCCGATGATCAAGGGGGGTAGATCTATTGGAAGTCGGTATAGAGAATAATAAAAAAAAAAGTTATTTTTCTCCGCAATATAACTCCTAATTGCTAGCCTTATATCTATGGTAACATATAGAATGGGCATTATACTGTGGGAGACTGGTGCCTAAACTAGGCTCTGAAACTGTGAAGCAACACCACGGGACGTCGCGTCTTTCTACGTACAAATCGTGCGTGTTACACGAGTGCGTCGGTCTAATGTAGTTCTAGCTTTATTGTTGTCTGTCTGTCGTGATATTATAAATGGGAAAGTCAATCTGTCTGGCTGTTTGTTACACTTTTATGCCAAAACCATTTAGATAAAGGTACGGAGATAGATTATACCATGAATATGGCCATAGTCTACCATCTCTTGCTAAAAAGACTTGAAAAGGTTGAAATAGATGACAGTTTGAATAGGAGTCCGCCATAATTGAAGATTAATCCAGAAAACTTTGTATTTTAGGCTCTTGGTAAGAAATAAATCTAAAAAACAAAAGGCTGCCCAAAAAAACTATTCTATATATGATTACACCGAGTAGTATGAATGACTTAAAGCATGAAAAATAAATTACCAATTAAAACTTCAAATTAGGGTCTAATTGTTTTTTTCTGATATTTACAAAGTTAACGTAAAAAAGCGCCCTTTTTAATGTTGTATTAAAACTTTTTTACTTATCTTCAAATATATAAAATCTCCATTAACACTTTTCAGAGGTACCAGGGAACCATGATAAGGCGGAGGTCCTGTTAAAAGTCCACTCTGCCAGTCGTCGGGTCTTAACAAGAAAAGTTTCAAGTTCAGTGGACTTTGCGAAGATACTACGATAATACAAACAACAAGTAAGCTCGTGATATGAGATGCATACAGATATAATCACGTACTATAATAGTAGCGTCAAGAGTAATAAAACTGCTCACTTTATAATAAAAAAATATAATGATTACTCAATCTTTTGAATTGTCAAGAAGTAAGAAATGTGAACGAAATTGCTTATTCCAAAGTGCAGAGCCCATGGAGAAGAATGTGCAAGAAACTTCATGGACATTTTTATACATAGTTCGATTCCCGAATTAAGAATTAGATTTTTTCCGAATCGCAAAAATGTAATTATTTTGTGACGTTACAACTTTACGTTTTCTGACTTGCCAAAGTTCAGGATCCTCGGTCAACGGAAAATATCTATCCTAGGTTTTAATTTCTTTACAAGAGTTAAAATATGGGATATAAATGAAACATAAATGGTCATATCTTTAAATTGCGTTGACTTAGAACTTAGTTTTTCTCACTGCATATCTGAGTATTTGATATTAATTTTAGCTCCACATGATCTTAAGAAAAGGGTCTTGACAGGCAGGCAGACAGGAAGACAGATATAATCAAAAGGATCCTATTTATTTATTTATTGGTTTATCCTTACATCGGAACGCCTTTCAGCAATTACACCAATGGAGCACAATTAGTTCATAATCTGCTACTTTCTAACGTCCTGACCGCGGTGGAGTGGTAGTCAAAATGGAGCGGCCCGGGCGCGTATTTACAAAGTCTATACCATTAGAGTAAAAGTGCAAACTGAACTGGCTTAGCTTTTGTTTGACAAAAACTTGACCAAACCCTAATCTATTATGGTACAAAATTGAACTGAAATCGCGTAGACTTTGTTAGATAAATTCATTCTAACATTGCAGCAACAAATGCTATTCAATTTGATACCGATCGTTAGCTTCAATAATAGGTTGATAGTTACATGGCCATTGTTATTATTTTAATATTAAAATAATTTAATTATTCGTTTCTATTCTGTATTTGATTGAAAAATAAAAAGAATTAACAAACGAACTTTTATTAGGTAAGAAACAGGTACACACTACATACTTGTTGCGAGTACAAATAATAATAATAAAACTAAAATATTTTTTCTTGCGTACTTCTAATGTCAAATACAAAACGCAGATAATTACTTTATCAAATTTACGATTAGCTTAGTATTTTTACAATTTAAACGTAGTAACAGTCAGTCTTATTTAAGTATGGCACTTAACACAACAAAACACATGATATGAAACATACTATACTCGTAAGTAAAAGCATTGCTGAAGGAAAAAAAGCCCTAAAATAGAGTAACACAAGTAGACACTTTTATCAAATTTATGGGTACGTGTTTGAATATCGAATTTTAAAGTTGACAATGATCATTATGACATCAAACGTATGGCTAGTAAAGTTAGGATTACAAAAATGTTATCGGAAGACAGAATAACCATGGCGCAGTTATACCTAATCCTAAATAATATTTAAGTTACGTTAATGTTTTTTAGCACTTGCTTGATTTTTTTCTATGCGGATTTCTTCGATGATCATAACAGAAATGAACGAACGGCGACCAATCGCGTTCACGATAAACAAATGTGGCGGTGAGCCTCTACTCGACTAGGTCTTGTCCGTGTATTTTCTTTGAAAATATCAAAGCAAAAAGCTAATCCATTTGAGTCATTTTTTTACTGAAATAGATTAGGTATTGTTGAGTAATATGCATAAACAAAAGCTCTTCTATTAGAGTCTGACTCGTGACTTAAATAGTATAGTCTTTGTAAATACGCGGCCCGGGCGCTGTGGTGGATCACGTGCGCTCGCTTACACAGCATCAGGCCTGCACTCCTCCAGGACTCCACATGTACCGAATCCCATAGCTAACATATTTTAAAATCCTTTTTGAATGAGTCAAAGAGATTTAAAGAGGTACTATAGAGCGGACATCAGAAGAAATGTCTTAGAAAAACTGTCAAAAGTCAGCTAGCTTTCAATAGTAAACATGCGATTTTTTGTAGTTTATATGTTTTTACGCTATTTTCTAGAACTGTTTGCGAAAATCATTGAATTCTAGTTAATTACAGAGTAAAAACGAAAAATATTTACGAAAATAAACTGATGTTAGGTCCAGTCGTCCACACTAGACTGAGCGACTTATTACCCTTAGGTAATAAGACTCGGATTACGATTTCGTTCGCTATGTCCTGACTATTGGTAGTATATACACCGTTAAATTTTGATCGCTTTAATCCCGTGGAGGGTCGATCCGGTACTTGAAACAATATCGATTTATAAAGATAAAATTAAAAAATAAAGTACTTTTTTCTAAAATTCGAATTAATATACGCATCCACGAAATTAATTTCTTTAAGTAAACGAGTCAGTGACTTTGCAGGTAGTTGTCGGTCGTTGCGTACTAACTATCTACGGTTCATTGGCCTCGCTCAGCTGACGTTTACTTAAAGAAATTAATTTCGTACATGCGTAAATTAATTCGAGTTTTAAAATAAGTATTTTATTTTTTAATTTTGTCTTTACAAATCAATATTGTTTCATGAACAGAATCGACCCTCCACGGGAGTAAAACGATCAAAATTTAACTGTGTATTTAATGTCTTTGGAATGAAATTTTTTTTTTTTTTATATGTCTTCTTGACGGTTGAACATAAACAATATAAACCTATAAGTTTCGTTTATGCCGACTGAAGTACGGAATCCTAAATAGACCAAGAAAAGTCCATGATTACTATAAACCTTGACATATTTCCATACAAGCAAAATGCACAGCAAGCATGCGCCATTTGTCAGGTGGCAAAAGTTTGAAGACTTGTTCACATGCTGGGAGTAAGTGAGATAAGTTTCAAGCGTTCCTGGACTCCTGGTGTCAACTTATTTGCATTCGTGTTTCACTTGAGTCGTGTTGATAAGTTTTAAGTGAGACTTAGTATTGATGTTGGATTGTAAGTTTGAAATGGTAGAAAGTCCGCGAATCCTTTTTTATGGCCCATTCCCCTCTCCTAGAGAGGAGGCCTGAGTCCCAGCATTGGAAACACAATAAGGCTGATGCTATGTTTTTTTGAACGTATGCATATAGGTCTATTAGACAATCTTCCGCATACAAGTTTAACCATCATGGCTGTTGACCTTGAATGCGCAGTAACCGATTTTCTGGTCTCAATCGAAGTGGTGGGCTGCGCGTAATAATAGCAACAGATTCAACTTATTTACCGCTTACTATGCCCAACCATAAAAAAAAATCAATATACTTACGGTACTCAAAAATCCGCTCTTATTCCTACAGCTTTTAAGCACCCAATTAACTGTTATCCGCACTGGTGCGGAAAAGTGCGTTAGCTAGTATCAGGCCGGGCGCTAAGCGATCCCTACGAGTCTCGCGTCAGTCCCTGTTTATTTATAATATCTTAGACTCCATAACACCCTCACCTGCGGCTCGGGCGAATCCTCCTCGGTCTTAATGAATTTTTTTTGTTAATTATATCAAAATGTACTATTTCAATTCAGAGTAGTAGTTTCTGAGATTACCGTTTCCATACAAACTATCCAGCTTTTAAATATCAGTGTAAATGTCTGAGGCCGTTTGACCTTGGTCTAGTATAAAATTGTATAGAATTTTATTTTTGCTAGAATTAAGTTGATTTTAATTTCAATTACCTATTGAGAATAAATTATAATTATGACAAAGGAGAGTGGGACTTCTGGGCCAAAAATGTAAATGATTGAGATATGCTTTTAAAAACTAGTTACATAATTCTATTTCAAAATAGAAAAAATCTAGCCCTAGTTGAAGTGAGGAAAATGAGATATCTAAAAAATAAGTTTTAGTCATGAGTAACCTATTTTACGTTAGGTATACAATCGAAAAATAGTTTATTCCAAGGACTAACTCCTTGGAATAAACTATTTATCGATTGTATGATGTATTTTTTTTTTAATTTTTGTTGACAAGACTTATATTCTACTCCTTTCTACTCTATGTATGATTAGTCGTAGACATGGGCATTTTTGGCTTTGAGTACATACGGATATTAATCCGATATCAGACTTCAAAATAGACTTTCTGTTTTTAGATATTCGGTTTTAGTAACGCCTAGCCTAACAATAAACCATAAAATAAAATATAGCAGTATTCTCGTAAATATTCTTAAGCACTAAAAATAAGATGATATTGTTTGCTTATTTCAATGTACAATAGATTTTCATTAAAATCTAAATTGTGCGATTCGCACTGTCTTTTTTTATTCCGCGTTTATATAAAGAGAAAAAGCGAATTTTTACGCATTGGTCAGTTTGAGTTTGGCTATACACAAAATTCATTTGACCTTTCTCAGCTCCAGCTACATCTACGTATCCAGTGCTATTATTCGTTGATTTTGAATAGTTTGGTTGTTTATATCGTTTAGCTTGGCTAGGCTGGTTTTATAAATCTGATTTTCTAGACCGAGAAAACGATAAAAATGTGTTTGAAATTGACTTTTAAATTCGTTTTTATATATCGAACACATTCCTAGTCACTCATCTCGTATTCTTCGGTTACTTGCGGTATAATGACTAGTAGTTGCAACCTCTTCCGTCACGGCATAGGACGGAAGAGGTTGCAGCTATACGGCATAGAGTTATTATGTCGATGAGATATACTGACATAATATAGAAACGTCACTAATAAAAAGCTATTTTAAAATTCCTGTTTTCCATAAAGGCCATTAATGAAAAGTTGAAGTTGAAATATAATTGTTGTTATTGAACTGCATCTAGAGTGTAGAGTATTTTCTACACACCATCTAAGCACTCCAGATTAAATGCTGAAATGCACTATGTCGACGACATATGTATGTTGAAATGATATTGTCAGTGATTTCTCGCGCCACAACCTGTAAGTATAATCACCCCACATTTTATTATTAACCAGCATCTACTACGATGCACCGTTTTCTTTCTCCACGATATTAACAAATAAAAATATATTTTTAGAGAACATTGATATTATTTATATTTTACTAAATTATTTTTTGAATAAACTATTATTCCCATGTTTCAGGTAATCGATAGTGACTACATTTATCAACCTAACTGGGACTTTGCTCAAAGGTCGTCTGTTGATGAAACAATACAAACCGGCCACAGTTGTATTGGTCTCCACTGTGGTCGTTCTCTTGCATCACGAATCACTACTTCATGCAACTCGTGAATCGAGAATTTATAATTTTATTCAATTGGTGATTATGCCTCGAAACGGAAATTCTTGGTTTGCATGGTGTTTATGAAAAAAAAAATTATATGTAAACTGTTTTATTATAAATTAAATATGACCCTTTGCTTTACCATTGCCATTTGGGAACGCGATAATCATGGTGGTAAGTCCCTTCTTTGAGGAATGGCTGGAGAGGCGTCACGACGTCGAACCTTCCACGTGCCATAGGTCCTCCCCAGATATGGTAAATTCGAGAGGTACCTGTACCAAATTCAGATGGAAGAAACGCCCGGGTCATCATTGTGCGGACCACCCGAAAAACAGGACAGAGGGGACAAGCAGTGGTCGCCTCCTTCTGCGCAGCAGTAATAATAGCGAAGGAGACTGTGGCAGCCTGAGGAAATAGAGACTCTCACACCCCAGCCACTGAGACCCTGACCCCGACTACCAGCCAGGAGGATGATGAGTAATGGGTAATTCGCTTTGCGGCCGTCTACTAACCGTCCAGACCAAGTCCGAGACACCGACGACCGTAGTATTTCACACGCGCGCCTCATAGAGATGTTAGTAAAACCGTAGAAGCCCAACAAGCCCGATGTCCGCTGGGGTAGCGGATAGTTTCTGAACGGTTCCAGAAATAAGTGTAAGTGAAGGACAGAGACGTGGTTTTAGAAAGTATGTCTGACTCGCCACTTTACTCTACTCTAGAGCTTTTTCTTTGTGGTAGGTAAAATCATTCAAAGACATCTCCCGCCCTTGGGCGGAGCAGGAGATAGCGTCAGACTCTTACTGACTAAAAACCTACCCCGTTCCTTCATTGCCTTAGTTTTGGGGCCCTGGTATGCATTTTCGTACTTCCCCAAGGCTCTGCTGGGCCCCTACAGTATGCTGACAACTCCTTGAGGCGCGCGAGATCAGTACGCGCCATCAACGACTTGTCCTCGGTTCAGACTGTTACCGGACGGAAAGACAGCGAGCTACCCATTGCTCGCCGTCCTCAAGCCTGCGCTAACGGTGGCCGGAAATTGGGTTCAGAATCCCAGTGGTGGCGGCAGTGTGTGCGCCGTTGCCTGATGCGGTCGGCCTCCTCCTCTACCCTAGAGTTGGAGAAGTCTTTTGATAATTTTCCACCTCAATAAAAATACAACCTTACCCTAAATATATGAATGATGGGTTGTTTAATATTTTTTCATTCTGCAAAACTCTCAATAATAAATAAATACTGTCAATCAAAACTTAATATCTTACATAACCTCACTTTTACTAAATCTCTGATAACTCTTCTCTCTGACTGATAAATTCCGCAGAATTTTCAGCAAATGGTTGAAAATATATTAGCTACTAACTGACATCACTTTCATTTCTTTACTACCCAGGCCCAACATTGTATGAAAGCGTATCTGTCTCCATTAGGACTCAAAATAGGACATTTCGAGATCTTTAAGAAGTTAGTGGTTTTTGTCTGAGAATATGTTACCGGTAATCTGTATGATCCGGTATTCTATACAATACCTAGGCAATATATAGGATACGGTTTAAAGTAAGGATTTTATTTTCAGATGGTGATAATAAAATACACCCTATCTGTGTCGGGGTGCCCTAAAATTATATCACCTTCTTCCCTGCTCTCGTCTTTTACATACATTACCGATTGCGCATTCGGTATTGTATAGAATACCTGTAATAATTATACAGATTGCCGGTAACATATTATGTAATAATGAGCTACTTAGACTTGAATATTTAGGTAAAGAATTAGATGCTTGGAGATGGACAGGCTACATGATGAGAGATCATGAGGAAAAGTGGAGCCAAATAGTGACAGATTGGTACCCCAGGGACGGGAAATGGAGTAGGGGAAAAGTGATGAGATGGAAGGATGAGTTGAAACTGACAGCGGGCCCAAACTGGAGGAGAGTGTCTCGTAATAGAGTACAGTGGAAACAGCTAGAAGAGGCCTTTGCTAGTAGGCTTGTTGATTTGAAAATATATAATTTATATTATTATAGATGCTTTCAAGAAATGATAGACATTATACTAAAATATTTATAGAAAAATGTAATAAGATCTGTAATACTGTAATGTTGATCTGTAAAAAAGACGAATGAAAAAAGATTTCATGTGTAGATGAGAATGTAGAGGTGTGTGAGTGAGAAATGAGTATATTAGAGGAAGTTTGAAAGTGGCACCAGTAACTGAAAAGTAGAAAAAAAATCGTTTGCCTTGTTATGGTTATGCGAAGAAGAGTGATGAAACGCATGTTACTAAAAGAGTTATGAGTATACATGTGGATAGATGCAGAGGGAGAGGGAGATCAAAGATAAGATGGAAGGATTGTGTGAGGAGTAACATAAAAGAAAAGGGAGATAGTGATAGTATAACCTAATCTACTAGTGAGTAATCTACCTAATCTACTAGTCAGTCATTGGGCCTAAATACAAAACTGCGATGCTATATCGTATTGTAAAAATCTGCAAACTTGCACGACACATCGCAAGAATTTTGCAACTTGATTCACATCGCGCATTGTAAGGACCTGAACCAAAGCTTTGTTGCACGAAATAGCATCGCGACAAATTGCATATTTATTAATTTATATTGTTAATTCATATAATTTATTCGCGACAAAGCAAGCAGATAGACAAACAGTACCTACACATATTTATCGGTCAACAGGATTTTATCCATTAAACATTATAAGTGACTTGAATACTACGATTATTACCCACGTTGGGTCTTGCTTCTAATATACTAAAGCTTCTGCGATGCGGCGTCATGTCGCATTGCATCGCAGTATTGTATGGGAGCCCTTAACCCTTCAGCTCTTTCAAAAACCTACCCTGTTTGTAAGTCACATCCTTTGTTACCAAAGTACTTGTGCGTAAGTAAACATTAATCTCAAGCATTTGCTAGCCAGCGTCCGGCAATAGCCTTACGTGCCGAACTTAGCAAGTCATTAAGGCAGTGTTTCGAACTAAAATCACTCGTAAGTAATAGTAGAGATTGTTATGATATATAACAGAAGTCCCACTTCTTATAAGGTACGAAAAATGGGTCATATATGATTAAATTGCAAATGAGATTGAATTGGCAATTTATATAAAATAATAACTGACCCGGTAAATGTTGTTCAGCCATATAAATTGTCTAAGAAAAAACTGGGAGGGAAGGGCAAAAATTACCATATTCTTGGACATACGAAATTTCCAAAAAAAAAAAAACATGAATGTCGTTCAAGCCGTTTTAGAGGAGTTCGATAATAACCACAAGATTTTATTTACACATTTTTTTTTAATGTTGATAGGTTCGCGCTGGACCTCACCTGATGGAAAGCAACGATTAACTGTCGACGATGGAGCGCGCTTACCTAGAAGTAACCTATTCACTCTTGACTTAAGGATTCCCGGGTTGTAGCTATCAGGAAACACAGACTCCGGCAGGGAATTCCACTCCTTAACTTTAAGCACAAGACGCAAGCACTAGATTACGCTGCACGCATAATCACTGTTGCTGTACGCATTAGATTATTAAATTTATTTATTTATTATGCTTGATACAAAGTCCAAAGTAGCACAAAATTGGTGCCCTGAAACAGTACGACTGGGGTCGCGGCGGACAATGAACAAGATAGCGGGATGAACTAGACAGATTTTGTCAGAACTATTAGGAGTAGGCTTCTCGCAACACGGACCGAATTCCTGGTGAGGGTAGCGGGAATTTGATGACTAGACCGGTCAATGTGGCGACACTCGGAGGAGGAGGCCTAGATTCACCAGTGGACGTCTTTCGACTGAAATGATGATATTTTTTATTGATATAAACTAGTGCTTGACTGAGATCCTACCAATCAAACGTTGGTGGTGAGGCGCACTAGTTTATTAAGAGCTTATTCACCTATAAAACCTTGAAGACACCTAAATTATCGGACGGGTAGACCGCAGCAGGCCAATTATTATTTCTCTGTTAGCCGATTTTGAGTAATTTCTTGTATATTTATATGTATATATTTAGTTTATTAAATTGTGTATATATTATATAATTAGATTTTATCTACAATGCATTTGTGTATCTTTTTAAATTCATTTTTTTTCTCCTCTCTTTTATTGCACCTGCCACCATTTTTTTCTCTGCATCACCCAAAGGTTGACTGGTAGAAAATACCTAAGGCATTAAGTCCGCCTCTGTACCTTTATGTGCATGAAGTGTAAACTAAATAAATTATGTATGTTTTTTAAGATTGGGTTACGCTTCTGAACCTTCTGCAATGTCTTTTGGATGTCGAATGGGGCTTAATTGACTACACTATTAGTGAGACGACCAGTCACCACTATTGTTAACTTAACGAATTAATCTTAGATCTGAAAAGCTTTTGTGTTGTTTGACAGTTGAGGTGCAATTAAGATGTCTACCAGGGTATCAGATTTGTTTGGAGGTCAGTAGACAATAGATTTGAGAAATAGAGCAAAATTATTATTATTCTGAATTATTGCTACGATCATTGTTCTGATCCTAAATTACAGAAAGATTTTTCTTAATTATAAACTAGCTTCAAAAACTACAATTAACTAGTAACTATATTCTTGTATAATAAAAGCATTTGAAGGAACATAGACCTGCCCCCCTAGCCAAGTTACATTAGTTTCGTTAAGCGTGAACGCTGGGAGTTGGCAACGCCCTCAATTTCTTTGTTTTGACCACGTGACTATTTTGTAGAGATGACATCAGAACTAAAGAATTGGGGGCGTGGCCAACTCCAAGCGTTCACGCTTAACGAAACGATCGTAACTTGGCTAGGGGGGCTGTGTCTTTCAGTTGCCCTTTGCGTTCAAGAACCATGGGTTTTTTGCGATAACGCTTGGAGTTGGCCACGCCCCCAATTCGTTTGTTCGAACAAAGGAGTTGGAAAACCAAACGTTTGTCACTTGGCTAGGGGGGCAGATGCTCCACCCTAGAGCGGGAGAAGTAATTTAATGATATACCTCTACAAAAGAAAAGTGTGAAGATTACCTGGTTAGAATGTTTCTAATATCGTGTGAATTTCATCACGCATGCGGATTTCCTCCGCATGCGGGGCTGCTATCCGATATCACGCTCCGCATCCCGCGTGCGTATTCCACGCATTACAATAAAGTACGAAAAGGACATTTTTGTGGAGCAACCCCTAATGTGTGATGAAATACGCAGGATATTAAAAACACTCATACTATGTAGATTCAAAGCCGATTCATATTGGATAAAAAAATTAATACTAATATTGTAGTTTTAAACGCTTGCCTAGAAATAACCTATTCACTTTTGACTTAAAGACCTTATAGCTGTCAGGAAACAAAGACTCCAGCAGGAATTCCACTTTTTAGCTGTACTTCTAGGCAATCGTGATCCATTGTCGGCCACATCATCGCTTACCATCAGATAAGATAGTGGTCAAACGTGAGGTAACGGCCCTCATTACCCAGCTGCTGCAGGGATTCCGCCCACCGTACGCGTGGGCTTGCAGACGGTGAGCAATGGGTAGCTCGTCCATCCTATAACCGTCCGGACCGGGTACAAGTCGTCGACGGCGCGTAGTGTACCACGCGCGCGTCCAGGAGTTGTTGGCAAACCGTAGGGGCCCAGCAGGGTCGAAGCCTACTGGGGCCATGTGTTACGTGAAAGTGAACCCCGGGCCCTGGAAAGAAGGTAAATAAATAAGGAACAGGAGTGGGTTTTTAGTCAGTAAAAGTCTAACACTATCGCCCGGTCCGCTCAAGGGCAGGGGATGACATCGGATATTTTTTCCACCTAAAATAAATACAAAATAAAAAAAAGTTACTTTCCAAAACGGCCAACTTACAAAATAAGCCCCCAATTCGTAAACCCATCTCCTAAACTAATAGCGCGATTACTATGACTTATTACGTCACTAACTTCTCATGCGTCATACAAAGAGTGCCCCGACAAATCCTGCTATCTATTTTACGAGCCACCATCAGCCTCTAGTCAGGTTTCAAAGCCTACTATGGGATGGAGGGAAGTTTTAAATGGCTAGGGGAAAGAAATTGTTCAAAGTAGAGTAATTTTTTATTGATGCTTAAACTATTACACTTCACACTAATATTATAAAGGTGAAAGTTAATTGGGTATGTGTGTATTTTTGTTAGTCTTTCACGCTTAAACGGCTTAACGGATTTGTATGAAAAATAAATGGGAATGAAATTTTTGCCATACAATTTTATCTTTTCGCCAAAAGTGAAACCTAGGCCATTTCTTATAGGATTGTAAGAGAAATCAATAGCAAAAAGAATTATAATATTTGCCTGAAAAGTGAAACTATGAATTATTGTAATTTAAAGAAGTAGAGACTATTTAGTTTGCTATAGATTTTTTAACAGGCGTTATTTTTGATTTTGGTTTCAGTATTTATGATGTGTACGCATTAAATAGTGTCAATCACTATCGCAACACTAACGCGTATTTTTTCGATTCGTTTACACTTTTTTTTTACTAGTTAGTGATGAAAAACTGCGAGTATAAAAAAATATAGCAGTAATAACCAACTTACCCTATTCTATATCAATAGAAACCTCAAAATAAAATCAATTTACGGTTACGGTTTAGGGACATCGTTTTTTATGCTATTGATTTCTCGTATTGTCCTTTAGCATATAAACTAGGTTTAATTTCTGGCGAAAAGAAAAAATTAAATCATGCCAAATAGTTTGCATTGGCTTTTAGCATGCGAGTTGACCATATCCTGTATTTTCACATAGAATAATTATTATTCGAGGACTATGTCCCTATGGGATAATTTTCTTTTTTCATTTGAATAGAGTTTGGTAGAAACTGGTTGGGAACAAGAAGGAAAACGCAAGGATATTCAAGATAGGACCTGCCAATCATTTTAATTCATTCATTCTGTTGTGTCGCTAGTCTTCATTAAATTAAGAGATAGTTCTCGATGAGCTTAAGAGAAAGTAACATTTTAGTGATATTATTTAGCAATTTATAAATGAACTAGCTTTTGCCAGCCACTTGAAAAAACAAAACACCCGCGTAAAAGTAGGTTTCTCCATACACACTTTGCCCCCCTATTTCACCCCCTTCGGAGTGAAATTTAGAAAGATCCTTTCTTATCGGATGCCTACGTCATACAAAGAACACACCCTCCAAGTTTCAGGTCTATACGATGAGCGGTTTAGGATCGTTTTTGAAGTATTTCTATTATGACACCAAAGTTAGTCCTCTTTCCGCACCAATTGTTATGTTAGGCTAACATACCTATTGGTGCGGAAAGAGGAATAGCTTGGGTGCCGAAACCTTTGGTGCCGAAAAAATCGGTGTCGAAACAGGAATACTTCTAGGCTGTACTTTGATCCGTCAGATTCAGGAGAAAGCATTTTATATGTATAGATAGATGTAGTTCACAAGTACTATAGAAACGTAGCATGTTCAATCCATAACGTTTTGGATTACTGATAACCGTTTTCGCTGTCTAGGGCTTTACGAAATTAAGTAAGAAATTACGGTAGGAAGATGAGCAGCAAACTAAATTTTGAATGTTTTTCTATACCATCATAAAGCATTATTATCTAATATTTTTTTTTTCTATCATTGAGAATTCCATGAGAAAAAGTATATTTTTATGGATTCATAAATACAAAAAAAACCCGGCCAAGTGCGAGTTAGACTCGCGCACGAAGGGTTCCGTACCGTCCAAGCAAAAAACGGTAAAAAAATCAATTTTTTTAGGGGGGGGGGGGGGCTAAAAATATTTTAGTACTTAAATATTTTATGTCTCCTTTTTAACATTTTACATAGCCCGTCTTATCCCTCCTACTTACGTGACTGCTTTTCTTACGCTCGTCATAGTGTCGCGCCGTGCAGATCACACCTTAGATCCCTTCTCAAATCCCATCCACATAAATCTAATTACTTCTCCTTTTCTTTCTCTGTCCACGCAGTAAGGTTGTGGAACTCACTTCCGCCTAGCATTCGAGATTTAAAATCAATCTCACTCTTTAAAAAAAGAGTAAAAGAGCACTACCTCTCCTCTCAACCGTGATAGTTATATATATTGTATATTTATGTTATGTTTATGTATAGTTATATAAGTATTTTATTTTATATTTAACTACATATTATGTATTATTTGATAGCTTAGATTAAGATTTCACACTTTCTTCTTCTCTTGTTTCCTTCACACTATTGTCTACATTTCTTATAATTTCTCCTTTAGCAGGTCTGCTGGAAGAAATTTCTTAAGAAATAAGCAGTACCTTTGTACTATTATTTATTATGTGTTGTCTTTTTTTTTTTGTTATATTGTGTGTACATAAATTGTGAAATAAATAAATAAATATTTGTTCTTATGTTTTTGGTATAAGTCGGTATAGCGGCAACAGACATAAATCATCTGTAAAAATTTCAACTGTCAAGGCGGCTTTTGCTCTTAAAAAACGGTGAAGGAAAACATCGTGAGGAAACCGGCATATCCTAGAACCAAAAATTCGAAGACGTGACATCCACCAATCCACTCTGGGCCCACGTGGTGGATTAGGGCCCATTCCCTCTCCTAGAGACGAGGTCTGAGTCCCAGCAGTGGAAACATTATAAGGCTTATGCAATGCTGATGCAACGAGGTTCTTGAGATACAGTCTGATGACGGACAGACAGCGAAGTCTTAGTAATAGGGTCCCGTTTTTACCCTTTCGATACGGAACCCCAAAAGAAGCCAGTAGTATTTTAAATAATAAGAAAAGTAAGAGGTATTTCCAAAACGATCGAGTTCCCTTAGTAAAGGAAGATCGTTTGAGGATATATACCACACAATTCATCTTTAGCTCGTCGAGTTGAGTCTAGATTTATGTCTAAATCTAAGCAACAACCCTGAGGCAGTGATTAATTGTAATATCCTTATTTTACGACAATATGTTCGTAGTATGGGGTTTTACATGCTTTAAGCATTGATATATTATAACGGAAGACACGTTACGCGCTAACATCGCAATCTGAAAACCTGGACTCGAAACTCACACATCTACACTACCTGTAGTAATTGATAGACAAGGACAGAGATAAGCCGGCGCTGTCGTGTGGGCGAAATAGTGTTAGACGCGAGAATGTGTGTGATTGTGGCGACTCAACTTACGATTTTATTAAAGTTTAAAGTTTAGTCACAGTGTTGGAAAGCCTCCTACAAGGTGGACCGATAACCTGGCTAGAGTTGCGGGAATTCAATGGATGCAAGATGCACAGGACCGTTCACTGTGGCGACACTTGGGGGAGGCTTATGTCAAACAGATGATGTCTTTCGGCTGATATGATGATAATGAAAGTTGAAAGAAATTTTCTGCTATACTTTACCAAGATTATTTTTCCCTCTCAAAACCAGTAGCACACTTTTACTAGGTTTGTATTTGAGTCCATGCTACTCAGCATAAGCCTCACAAATGGAAAGAAGTTTAGGAGTGGAATACTCTGTCGGATTATGCTTCTCCTGCCGGCCTAAAAACATCACATGAGCAATTCATCTAGAACAAATCATATTCCGAATTCCTAGCAGATCATAAGCAATTCTTCTAATGTTCGAACTTTAGCGCTTGTGCACTCGTAAAAAAATAATGGTGTGAAAAAATAAATGCCAATAGCAGTTTTTATTGCTGTTAACAACTGTTATTGGCATTTATTTTTATAAATCATTTATTTGGCGCGCTTAATTTTAGCGCTAAAGTTCGCAGAGCCTTACTTCAGACGCGCCAAGATCCGTCGGCCGTACTGTAATTTTGGTTGTCCGCTCTTAACAAATGTTTTTCCTAAATCGAATATCCTTACCACGTTACCTCTATTCACCATATATTTTTTCCAAACACAGACCGCATTTTCCCTCAAGTTTCGTAATGTTACCAATATCTTATTCTTTATACATTGGGTTCATTAGTTGCTTCTGATAAAGCAGCTAGACGTCATTGCTGGATATTGCCCGAGGCTGATTAGGAGCGGTTTTTCTTCGCTGAAAATAAATATATTATGGTGTAACTTGTGAGAGTTCGCTTGGGTAGTATGCTTGCCTGGTACCTATTTGGTTTTTTCTTTGGGTAGAGCAAAGTTTGATTTCAATCTTATTGAATTCTTAATTCTTGAACAAGGAATGGTGGACAGAGTTCCAGCGGGATCTCGTGGTGGAATGGTGACGGTCACAAACCAGTGCTGGTCTCGCCATAATTATTGTGTTCCACGTGCGCCTCAAGGTTATGTCAGCAAATCCAGAGTGATGAGGAATGGGAGGCTGTCGCTTCTTTTTACGAAGAACTATTCCTTAAGGTAAAGGCATGTGAAGATATTTGCAAGAAGTAGATAAAGTTATCACAGCGTTGTTTTATTTGTATGGATTTATCTAAGTGTATTTATTATTGTATTATTTTTCTTGTTGTTTGTTTGCCATTGGGTTGCACCTACCATGTTATAATGGTAGCTAAATAGCAATTGCAGTAATCTCGGAAGATTCAGAAGAGTGTTTCAGAGTATTTCGCCGAAGTTTTTCATCAGATCTTGACCAAATTTAAACGAAATCATCTTGCAGGCTTGCTCTAAAAAAATAGTCATCAAGATTGGTTTGCAATTGGCGAAGATATCACTGAACAAGATACCAAAAAAAAACTGGTGAATTGAGAACCTCCTCCTTTTTTGGAAGTCGGTTAATAAATAACTATATTCTCCATTCAAAAATATTACTGCCCCTAATAAACTCAACCAACAATAGCATATTCCGCTGAAACAATAACGTCAATGACGTACACAAAACCGGTAAAAGGCGGTAAAAACCGGTAAACGAAGCGTAATAACTGAACGCTTGTGGCACAAAGGGAGACGGAGCTACATGCCCTTTATGAAAGCGCTGTAGGCAAACTGTTTATAATGAAGAAAATATAAATTGTCGGATTATAACTAGAGAGACTTCTGACGTCATTTCTAAACATATATTACGTTTTTGAGGACACTGTGACGTCATACATACAGTTGGCACACACGCTGAGAAATTGTAACAATGAAAAATAAAATTTATAAATCCGATTTCCCGATCTTCCAAAAATAATAAAACTTTCTATAGAAATGAGAATGTCAAACCAGCCCAAGAGACCCATTCAACCCATGTGTTTCGATTGTATTCATCTAAAAGGAATTTTACGTGTGCTTAATATGAAAGAGGTCGTGAATCGGTTTCCTAATCGAAGGACTCTGTCGTCATTTCAGGCGAAGCCGGTATGAATACGAATATCGTGCGATTACGTCACTTTGGCGCTGATAGAGAATATAGTACCTCCTTGAGTTTTATGCAGTCTTGGTACCATAACGTACTGTACTATACTTGGTACTGGACAGGAATTCACAGACTAACGAAAGTCAGGTTATTTTTGTGATACACAGGTCTGTTTAATAAACTTATTTTTCATACACACTTTTAAGGATGCAATTTATTGTTTTCCTCACTAATGCAGAAAAGTGCATGAGCTCACCCCCGCCATCATTTATTGTATTTGTCTTATCAGGCTAGGCACTAGGCGACCCCTATGAGTTGTGCGTCTACCTCCGTTTATTGTCCGTCTATGACTGGCTTGTTGGTATAGTGGTTAGTGACCCTGACTGCTATGCCGGAGGTCGTGGGTTCGATTCCCACCCAGGACAAATGTTTGTGTGATGAGCACGATCATTAATTTGTTCTGTGTCTGGGTGTAATTTATCTATAATATGTATGTATTTAGAAATATATATGTATGTTTATCAGTTGTCTAGTACTCATAACACAAGCTCTGCTTAGCTTGGGACTAGGCGGCGTTGTGTGATAGATGTGCAATATTATTATTATTATTTATTTATATGTTTGTAGGTGCATCGAAAAACGTTGTTTAATACACCTGGAAATTTGTCACTGCAGCACTCGGCTTCATAACACCCTTGTCTGAAGCTGGATAAATTTCACCTCGGTCACAAGGACGAACTTTCTCCACTTGTATCAAAATGATTTTTGCTTTAGTACAGTAAGCTATACTTAGGTGTTCACAACACCAGTATAATCTGGTCTCTATTGTGCTTCTGTGGTACGCTTGACCCTTTCAAGATTAAATAGTTTTCCCAACGACTTTTGATTGTCCTGTACCACCCTTACACACCTTTGAGAAATTACATTAGCAGGGTCTAAAAGGCTGTTAACACCATGAGGGATAATTGCTCCGCACATGATAATCATAAAAGATAAAGGGATAAATACGCATGCGTCACTTATCCTAATAGGTAGGTACAGAACAATAGGTCTTCCTTGATGGTCATATGTCAGTGAATATGCAAAAAGGGAGACCAGTAAATACCATTAAGGAATAACGATAGGTCGTAGGCAACAGATATTTTAATAGTTAAAATCAAGGACCCTTTTGGTGAAGGCCTGCAGAAAAAAGTTGGTAAAAATATTTTAGGGATGAACCTAGCGATTTATGAATTTTCCGACGAATATTGTTCTCGATATTTTTGCACACTTTCTAGTTAACGATTGAAGGCCAGTTGTATTTTAACTCCGCAAGGGACTTTGTCAACTTCGCGGCCCCGAAACAGCGGTTTTATATGTATAAACAAAACAAAAAAAAACAATAACTATTCAAGATTTTTGTTTTTGCGAGGCGCTTTTAAATAACAAGCTATATTTTTTTTATAACTTTCAAATATTGCCGTACGTATCTCGTAGACGTATGTACACGTTTGAAATAAATCGTAAATTAGAGTCAGATTCGAGATTTTTTTATCGACTCAACTAATTTATATCATGTTTTGATTTTTGCCCGGCGCTTGGTCATATAGTCAATTTTAGTAAAATATTTTTTCATGGTGTCTTTGTTCTCTTGTATAATTGTGCATTTCCAGAGGTTCAAAAAGTTGAAAATTAGTAGAACCAAAATAAGTAGGCTTTATGGAATTTTGGAATAACAAAGCACTTTTTCACGGCACTTTGTGGCAAATTTGAAGGCATCCAGTCTAGCCCAAAATATATATATTGCTCCATGGCACTCACATTTATTTAAAACAAAAAGCTTCTACATCACACAATACTACATATTTTTTATAATTGGTAAGCGATGATGTGGCCGATGATGAAGCACGCTTGTCTACAAGTAACTTATTCACTCTTGACTTACAGACCCCTGGGTTGAAGCTATCAGGAAACACAGACTCCAGCAAGGGTTTCCACTCCTTAATTTTACGCTTAATGAATGTACGCTTTGTAGGTATGGATTTTTTATGGTAGGTAAATTATCTAATGACAAATCTCGCCCTTAGACGGAGCGGGAAATAGTGTCAGACTCTTACTGACTAAAAACCTACCCTGTTCCTTCCCTGCCTTGGATCCAGGACCCTGGTATGCATTTTTATACCTCCCCAGAGCCCTGGGATGTCCACCATGTACCGGTGGCACAAAGTCGTAAGTATAACAATGATTTTTGTTTTAAGTCCTGTCACAATCAATCTCAAATGTCTCATTTATTATTCAATTTTATTACATTCTAGTGACTGTATCACATCGACACATCCCCGATTAACCTAGCTTTGTCGTAAGTCGACTCGACACTTCTATCGTCGAGACGCACACATGAATGATTTCTAGGTAATACATGGGGATTCTCGTCTGCACTCGTTGTGAACTATTGACTCGACCGAGAATTACTAACGAATCAGCAAAACTGTCGATCAAATTCGCGGGCAATTGTTGTCATAGTCTTCTTGTTATGTAAGGAAAAATGCATATAGAGGAGATGGTGCGTATCCTATTCGGTAACTAAGTGAATAAGGTAATAGAACTACAAAAGACGATAACGCATCACAATCTTACACTGCCAAGGGAAGATTTGGTTTCAAGATATCTCTATAAAAATCCTGAGGGTTTACCATGATGTATTAAAATGTCAGGCATGCAAGTAAGAAAAAGGGATGGAACCTTACACCCTTTAGAGCTCTATCCTTTTAACAGTTGGAGCTCTAAAGGGTGTATTGCTCCATCTCCCGCTCCGCCCAAGGGCGGGCGATGTCACTGGATGATTAAAAAAAATCCCTTTAAACAGTTCAGTTTAAGTCCGTTAAGAGCTCTCTATTTTTTAATTACAGGACATTAGAATCATCTGGAAATATATTCAAGATTCAAAGCATTTATTTCAAATATACCATTTGCATGCTATTTGAAAGGTAAAAAAATCGGTCTATCAAAAAAAATTATGCTGATTGTACATTCCAAAGCTTAAATCTCTATGGAGAAGAATGTGCAAGAAACTCCATGGACACTCTTTTCAATTGTCACGTTATAAAAATACTTAAATAGCTATTTCCTCGAGTGCAGTACGACCGACGGATCTTGGCGCGTCTGAAGTTAGCCTCTGCGAACTATAGCGCTCAAAATAAACGCGCCAAATTAATGATTTATAAAAATTAATGCCAATAACAGTAGATAACAGCAATAACACCTGCTATTGGCATTTATTTTTTTACGAGTACACAAGCGCTTAAGTTCGCAGAGCCTAATTTCAGACGCGCCAAGATCAGTTGGCCGTACTATACTGTTTCATGACAAGATAGCCCAAAACTCAAAACATGAGTTTTCGGGCTATCATGTCACGAAATAAACCAAGACCATGGCTACCCTTCTTTAGAGCATTCTAAACTAAGCCAAGACGATAATAGTAGCTCAAGCAACTATTCCAACATAATTTGCTCTAAAATTCAGGGTATTCTGAAAATTCGCGGTGCGTTCACGTCAAAGAAATAGTCGAGGAGCTCACAGCTTTGCCCGTTTGATATATTGTTGTTAAGTAACATTTTCGGGCACGACTCCACAATGAATATTTTGTTAAGTACATAGCGTTATTATTTAAAAATGTTGTTGGTACAGGGGTTATTTAAGGAGGTGTCTATTCTAAAGCTTCTAAAAATTGGAGCAGTCTGCTCACTATATTGTATCACACCATGACCGTGCTAGGACCGTATTGAGCGTAAAAATATAATACCTTAGATTAATTAAAAACAACGGAAGATAGGCGACTCGCCCCTAGCACGTGGAAGCGCGGAATTGTGCCTATACGGCACCATTTCACATCGGTCGCGACGATCACGCACATTCGGCGGTTAATGCTATTTCGCTCGCACTGACACTCGCAACCAGAAAACCTGGATTCGAAACTCACACATCTACACTACCTGTAGTGACAGATAGACAAGGACAGAGATAAGAGCCAACGCTGTCGTGCGTGCGAAATAGCGATAGCCACCGAATGTGTATGATCGTCGTGACTGATGACGCTGATGATTTAATCTAAGTATGTGGGCTGACATTGCCGTTGAACCGGAATTTAAGCCCGGATTGAAAGAAAGGTAATTTTAGAGCCGAAAAACTGTATTGGCAATTGCTTTCGAGTATCAATAGACGTTGTTCAACAATCTTATCTTGAAAATAATAAAAAAAAGCTTTATAAATATAATATTTTGAGTAAGTAATGGCTTGCGAATTTTTTTTTTAACGGGGTTGCATGACAAATAGAAAAAGCTGTCTGGCAACTAGCCTGGTACAATAAATATATGTCGAACTGTCGTGACCTCTACACTTTTCCTCACTAGTAAAAAATACACTACATTGCATGTCTGAAGGTGGTAGAAGTGGTTTTTTTTTAATATGGATAGGCTCTCGTTTGACCACTATCTCACCTGATGGGAACCGACGATGTGGTTGAAAATAGAGCACGCTTGTCTAGAAGTAACCTGTCCACTATTGTCTTAAATACTCCTTGGTTATAGCTATCAAGAAACACAGACTCCGGCAATGAATGCCACTCCTTAGCTGTACGCACGATGATAGATATGTAGGTAGGGTATGTATCTACATACCACAATAGTTAGTACTACCATAGTTTATTTATGTATTATTATAAAATCACACAACACGACAACAGCAACACAATTATTTAATTACATTTATTTATATTTATTATAATACACAAAACGACATCACATTTCGGAACGTATCGGTGATGCCGAAGGACGATGCATGTGTGCGTGCAATGGTCGCGCACGCATCTTAACCTACGTCGGCCTTCAGTCCGCTACCAACTGTCGTACACGCTTTTGAACTTTGGATACCTCGTTTCGTAAAGACTATTGTTACTGTGTTTCTTGCTTTTTCTGTATTTTCTGACTATTGTTTAGTGTGACTGTATCGCCCACACCTTCTGTTTATGTGTTCGTCTATGTTTTTTTGATCGTGGATATTCTTGTAATCGGAGTAAACCGTGAGTACTAGTGCCTAATAAGACTTTTATTACCAACTACCCGCACTCACTTAGAATCAAATTCTGACGAACTAAAGATAGATAGATTATACTCTTTATTGTAGGTACACCATAAGTACAATACAATATTTTTTAACAAACTTACTCGAAAACGTGTAATTATATAGAAAAAAAAAAAATACCCAAAAAATTATATTGATTAACCCCTCGGCCGCCCGGGGGTATTATTATTACGTAATATCAAGCTTTTCAGAAAATTATATAAAAACAAAAAACATCTTCTGTTTTTTTCTTTAGGTGGAAAAAACGAAGATATAGAAACCAAAATTTTCGGCAGAATGAATTTCGTACACCCGTGTGTACAGTACGACAAATAGCGTTTTTCAAGGTCATTCAAGTTGTACAAACGTATGTACATTCGGTGTTCGAGAGGTAGAAAAAATGGTTTTACACTAGCGTAAAGATTTCTTTCAAGCCATATTACAAAAAAACTAAAACAATAAACTTACGCATGAAAATAGGAACCGTGTCCTATTTTAATACCTTTGATGATCCTTTTGAGGGCAATGAAAATAGGATCCGAAGAGTCGTTTCCATTTTCAATTGACTTCAAAATACCATCAATATTGGAACAAAATTCGCAGCAGTATTTTCCACATTGAATAGATCTGTCTAATCCAAAGTTTTGTATTTTTATTTCTGTTCGAAATAGCTGATCGGATTTCGCCAGTTTCGTTTATTTTAGGCGGATAGGGTTGCGTTTAAAAATAGTACCTATTGCTTAGTGACTCACTGCAATCTAAACTGGTATTATTAAAAGGTATAATCAAAGACACTCCCGCGTGACAATTGCTAAGTTCATTTTTGCTTGCACTCGAAACGAAAATTCAAAGGCTTTGGTTTGGCGCTACAACGCAGGATTTAAGCGATTTTTTTAAGTGATCAGGCAGAATGACCACGGTCTTACATAATGTACTTTCTAAATTTATCTAAGACATTATTGACATCCCCTGCCTCAAAAGCCATTAGTCCTGGTTGTCATCTGTAGATTTTTAACAGTCGTTACAGGTAGTCTGACGCCAGAAAATCTGACCATCAGTCTATCCAAGGAGTATCATGGTGCCCTGGAACCGGTTTGTGGAGGTCTGATAGGCAGTCGCTTTATGTAAAACAACGGTGTTCAGCCGCTTTCTGTTAGACTAGAAGATGACCCCAAGCTATTTGGGAAACGTGCCAGGCCTTGGTACAGGCCATAGTCCGAAGTGTGGAGGAGTGACAGGCGGTCGCCTCCTGCGAAGCAGTAATATTGCTAGCAAAGGAGGAGGCCGCAAGTGCATGCGCCAGGGAGCTGCTCTCATGCCCTAGCCACCGGAATCCCGATGCGCGGGCTTGCACACGATCGGACCGTCCGGTAACTGTCCGGACCGAGCCCAAGTCGTCGATGGCGCATAGTGTCCCACGCGCTTCTCTAGGATATGTCAGCAAACCGTAGGGGTCCAGCAGGGACGAAGCCTGCTGGGGTCATAGGTAATGTGAAAGTGAACTCCAAGGCCTTGTAACGAAGACAGGAGTAGGTTTTTAGTCAGTAAAAGTCCTCGAGTAAAAAAGTATCGAGAAGTACCTTATGAATTTTGGTTTCATTTAGAAATGTACGTTTTTTGCGACGTAAACGGCTGTATCTTTTTTTTTTGTCGTAAAATTAGAAGTTTGGTTTTTTCACTACTTCAAGAAACCAACACACTGAGTATATTTTTTTAATTTACTTCGATAACTCTACGCGTTCGCAAGATAAAGGGACAGACAGACAGACAGACAGACAAAGTGATCCTATAATTGTTCCTTTTTCCTTTTGAGATCCCAAACCCTAAAAATGATCTTTTCTTCATCGCTACGATAGAAATATAACAAAGTTGCATCCAAAACTTTGAACAAATAAAAGTCCATCATCCAAAAATTGAAGATGAAAGAGATTCGTCAATTGCATCAGCTGTTAGCAATTGGCGTTTTCCGTGAAGTTGTAAAATTTAACCGCCGTCCGACGGTTCACACAAGGCTTCCCCAGCTAGAGGGGTGCATGACGAGAGAAAATGCGGATACCCGTGATAAATGCGCTGTTTAAAAGGCGGAAGATTGATAAATGTAACTACTGGAACTGTATCTTTTTTCTTCTTCTAGTTTCACACGGTTTTTGCATTTTGCTAGTGTCGTAGTAAGTTTTTAAAGTATTTAGTTTTTGATATAGTAAGTCACATTGTTTTACAACCTTTTGAATACCGTATTAGAGACAATAGAAAGGCAATAGGTGTGCGGACACCGGTGTCCTCTTGGGATTTCACAGTTTAATGTGGTTGTAATATAGTTATGAGAATCATCGAATGACTTTTTCTGTTCCGGGTGGAGAGGGAGGGCGTGTCAAACTTTTACTAATTGAAATCAGTTATTCCTTGTGTTCCAGGGCCACGGTAATTCTTTCGAGTATTCTGCAGCCATGTTGTGCATACCTATCGATGACTTTTTTACTATTGTTTTGTATATAATATACTAGCTTTTGCCCGGGGGTATCGCTCCCGCTCTACCCTTCTCTACCTTACTCTAAACGTCTACTCTACCCTACAATACCCCACACTACCCTATACCAATAATGAGCAGGTTTTGATTTTTTTTTATTTTACGGAATAAAAATTACTCTATATCCGTCTCCTGGTTCCAAGCTACCTTCCCAACAATGTTCAGCCAAATCGGTTCGGCCGTTCTTGAGTTATAAATAGTGTAACTAACACGACTTTCTTTTATATATATATATAGATGTGTTAATCTTCTTTTTCTTAAAAGAACCTGTCAAGTGTGAGTTGGACTCGCGCCAATTCTAGAAAAAAAATCCTATTTGCAAAAAATAAAATTCCGAATTATTTTTTGATGTAGGACTATAAAACAGGTTTCAGACTTTTTCCTTTTGTCTTGTGCTATGAGACCTTGCTTTTTGCCGAATTTCAGGATTCTTCGACTCTACGTCAACGGGAAGTGCACTATAGTTTTGGATTTTATTGCGAATATCAAAATATGCACCTAAACAGAGCATAAACTGTCTTGATTTTAGATTGAGTCGATTTAGATGTTTGATATTTTCACTGCTCCATGGGGTAGCTTTGAGTATTTGGTATTAATTTCAGCTACTCGTATATAAATTCACGTGTTCCTAGAAAACAGATCTTGATAGACGGATTCTATAAGATTCCCTTTTGTGGGGACTGAAAGGAACCCTAAAAAACAATATAAAATAAAGAATGGTTGTCACACTTTCTGGCAACAGACTACCTGACTGTATCTACAAATATCTCACATGATTTCTGAAAGAGCAATTCGAATGATACACATTAATTAAACAAAGCACTCGTGCGACAACAGCCCGAAAGTTAACTATCCGTCGTCCGTTTATACAGGACGCCGCATTGTCTTCTATTGAAAATCAAATTCGTCCCGTCCCTCGAACAAAATTAAACGCGAAACGCATAAATTAAGAGGAGTTAAGACAAAGTTCCCCTCACAGGTTTCATTGAAATAGGTGAGTGAGTTCTTTTGAGGGATTATTCCTATCCAACCTCAGGAGTAACCTTAGCAAATGGGTATTGCTTAAAAAAAAGTATCAGGGCATCATGAAATTAGAGGAGATAAGGAGTGTTTTTCCAAAGCAGCCGAGCTCGGCAAGGCAAGGTCTAAGTTGTTCGGGTTGTATGCTAATGCACAGCTCCCATCGGAAAGATTTTGTAGTCGGCCGAATTGGATGGCAAATCATTGGTATATTTAGTAGTCTTGGGATTTGATCTTGGTCTGGCGCAGTTGGGTTTGTTATTGTGGTATGAAAGGAACTTGTAAACATGTCCCGTGTTGGGATAATGTTCTTGTTTAATCGACGTTGATCGTGAATTAATAATGATTTGGGATATCTTATTGGATTCGACGTACCAACTAAGTTCTGTTTCATGACGTTAAATGAGGTAAATTAACTAAGGTTTTAAATTACTTCTCTTTTCAAGAAGAATCTATAAACCATTTCTTATTTGTGATAAATATTTAAGAGTAAGCAATAAACCAAATCGTTAACAAATGGCTATAAGTACTCGTTTATTAAGTTAAACGCTCCAACCCGGTAAGGAACTATCTCAAAATAAATACACAATTCGGAACTGAACCGAGGAATTTATGCATAAATAAATCTGTCGTTTAATATGGTTTATGGGCAGTTTATAACAGCTGGCAAATAATTCAATGTTACCACTACAAAGCTAGAAGCAATTTAACTTGGAATTTAATTGAATTGCAGATGTGGTTGCCATGTTTGCGACGCCACCGGCGGCCCTTAGCTAGTGCGTTATAATTTTTACCATTCGATGTTTGAATATAGAACCTAAACGGCTTATTGGACTATGATTTTTGTAGGCTCCTGTGTTTTATGTTGGCCTGGTACTTGTCCTAAAGTTGTGTTTTATCATTACGTTTTTATTTTGAGGTTGGAAATTATAAAACGACTTTCCCCGCTCTAGAGTGAAGTAAAAAGGCGTCTCAGACTTTTACTGACTTGAAACCCACCTGCGTCCTTTAGTTGCCCTTTGCCTTCCAGAGCCACGGTCATCATCTTCATTCATAATTTCAGCAAAAAGACGTCCACTGTTGGTCGAAGGCCTTCACAACGAACAGATCTGTGGGTCTCTCATCCAGGTCATCGGTCCACCTAGTGGAAGGCCTTCCAACGCTGCGTCTTCTGATGTGTTCGCCACTCCCTATCGACCAGATGGTCGATGTTCTGCAAGCAATAATATGCCTACTGACACTTAAACTTGGCAATTCTTCGCCCGACGAGCAACGGTAACTCCTAAAACTCCTGTGCCCCTAGTATCATTACCTTTGATGTGGTTCTAGGATAAGCCGAAACACTTTAATTTTGTGTTTTCATCGTTGCTTTTGATCCCAATTAGATTACCTACCCAGTATAGGTTCATCTTGTTCAGTCTTACGTAAGTCCATGATCCCATACTCAAAAATCGATTAACCTTAATGAACCGCCTTGCGATTACTTAGGGTACACATATATCGTGCTTCGAGTCTTCTTAGACAAATCGTGTGGTTTGGAGGAGGCCTACCGCATCGTACATTGATAGTAGACTAATTGCTTACTCTAACTTTATAGATAGGCTGATGTAGCAGGGCCTTATAGTTCTAAAGTGACTATTGAAAGATGGTCCAAGGACGGCTAAAATAGTACACTTTGATATAAGTGGAGAATGTTTGTTATCGCGACCGCGGCGGAATTCACCCGAGCCGCAGGTGAAGGTGTTTTGGAACCGAATGCAACTTCGTAAGTGTTTTTAAATACACTTACGAAGTTATAAATAAATGAGTGTTAATGCGCGACTCTTGGGGGTCACTTAGCGCCCAGTCTGATACAATAGATGAAATAAATTGGGACGGGGGCGAGTTTCCCGCACTAGTGCGAAAAATAGTATCGTCCGGTAACCGACCGGACCGAGCCCAAGTCGTTGACGGTGGGTTCTGTTCCTGCGCGCCTCGAAGAGGCCCAGCCTGCTGACTGAAGGGAGGCAGGGTCGAAGCCTACTGGGGTCATGGGTTAACTTCAGAAAGAAATGCCCGGCCCCGGCACGATAGGCTACGAAGGAACGGGGTAGGTTTTTAGTCAGTAAGAGTCTGACACTACTTCCCGCTCCGCCCAAGGGCGGGATTTGTCATTGGATGATTTTACCTGCTATAAAAAAACCCTTTGCGTTCTAGGTCAGCTTTAAACTTTTCGCACAATTTTGCAATGGCGATCTCATCTCTGACAGCCTGGTAGCCAGCAACTTATTCAAAATCGGTATAGTACGCAGCCAATAAGATAAACCATTTACTAGATTACGCGCAGCCCCCCACCTCGATTGAGACCCGAAAATCTATTACTGCGCATTCAAGGTCAACCGCCATGATGGTTCAACTTGTGTGCCGAAGTTTATACCCAACTATTCAAATTTTCTCATACTAAGTACTAATTCATAGTGACATATTAATCTGATATCACAGTAATATTTCACGTAATAGCAACAATTGTCGAGTTTTATCAGTTGCTTTTGACAATTTACGGCGTCTATACATCACAGCCGAGTCTATGGTTGGCGATGAAGTAAAACTTAAGAGATTATTCTCGGCCGTGTCTGTCACTCGAGCAAGTTTGCGAGGCGGGCGCTCGAGTTATTCGCACTTTATCGCTAAGTTAGCGATAGTGGGTTGGAGACCAGCCGTTGTCGCTTATGTACTCCTTGTACTTTTATAACGAGGATATTTTTGTTGTCGTAAATATTTTGTTTTGGGGTTGAGTTTTTAACTCTCTTTTTAAACTGAATAAATAAATTGACGCGTACAAAATGCTAGCTAATGTAATTTATAAATGTGTGTTAGAAACATATATTAACCCAAACTTAAACAAGCACACTCAATCACTTTCTCATATTGATATAATTTACGATCTGCTTCCAGATTCATGGCATTTTTACTTACAATATATGAGAAATATAATTTTGATTGCAAGCTCAACTTATAAAAGTACATAATAGGTTGACATTCCACGTAAAAAGTCGTGAAACTTTGTGTCATCATTCATAGTTTTGAAACTTAGTTAACCAGTGCTAATTAATGAATAAAATTAAACAAACACGCATTTATCAAGCCTTTTAGAAGCTGTATCAGACATGTTTGCAAAATTATTTGTTGTCATTCTAACACTCACGGTCACACAATCATTGAAACAATGGCAACAACAAAAAATTTGGGCACACAACTTTGAGCTGTGTGAATTTGTAACAAAACTTTATAAAACGATTTTTTTTTGTCTCATTGAAGCTGTGATGCAATCATTGATTGTGAGGCGCAATACCACTAAATTATAATCAGATCGAAAGACCGCTGCAGGCAAATTTTACCAGTCCTTTGATGTAAGCGGTATAAACGACGAGGTGAAACACTTGGTCTGGACTATAGAGGTTTCAACAATGTAAGGGTTTTTTTTTATGGTAGGTAAAATCATCCAATGACAAATCCCGCCCTTGGGTGGGGCGGGAAATAGTGTCAGACTCTTACTGACTAAAAACCTACCCTGTTCCTTCCCTGCCTTGGATCCGGGGCCCTGGTATGCATTTTCATACCTCCCCAAAGCCCCAGACTAGATCTCGACCCTACTGGGCCCCTACGGTTTGCTGACAACTCCTTGAGGCGCACGGGAACAGTGCGCGCCGTAAACACCTTGGACTCGGTCCGGTCTGTTACCGGACAAACGGACAGCGAGCTATCCATTGCCCGCCGTCCGCAAGCCCACGCCTACGGTGGAACAATTTATGGGTGGATACTCGCGATCCGTCGGGTTGTCTGATAGTAGAGAGGAGATAGCAGAATGAAGTCATGCAGTTCCCGTACACACTCTCCAAAGTGGATCCTGTAAAATACCGAAAGGCAGGCTAACTTACGCCCTGTGCTATAGGCGTTTTGTAGATTGGACTTAGCCAAATTGCGACCACCAATTGGCCTCTGTGCACGCTTTTCCATTGGGTCTAAAGCTGCTAAATGGCATTTTGCAGTATTCCACATACGATTGGACTGGGCCTTGTGTGAATGTGAATATATTATTCAGCATTGATATTACTTACATATTTGTCAAATTACATTTACGATAAATTCTCGCCAGTCGCCTGAAGTTCTCGCATTGCAAAGACAAAACTTTCAAGATGATCGTACTCTGGAAACTAGTAGAAAATTGCCACCAGCTTAAGTAGACCTTCTTCGTCTCCTCTTCCCGTGAATTTTGAAGGAGTTAGAGGATTAATGGGGGATATTGGGAGCTCAGAGCTGGCTGGTACGTCCGCAATGTTTATTAACGTCAAGTGGCTTGGCAGCTAATTCGCGCTTGGACTGACAAATTTAATAACGAGTAATGAAGTACATAGAATCGAACATCGCCTTCTAGCGTGCTGTAATCCCTTGAGAAAACTAGCTCAGTTAGTTTAAAGAAATATAGATTTGGTATCGGAAGACTTTAGATTTAATTAACCCTGATAAGAATATGCATATATTTATAAAGTTACAAATCTGTGTTTGCAGCTTCACCCGCTAAAATTATCCCCATGGAACTTACTCTTAGCATAAAAAGTATTCTCTCTTATTCTAAACGTGGTATTTCTTTTCTTTTTCTTCGAAATCTCGTTCACCTTGTCGATTGCGGAAAAGCAAAAAACATATTATATTAGTGTGACATAGTATGATGCCATTTGTTGAAGAATTTCATTATCTATCTCCGAAGTTCCTCGTCAAATCTTTAACAAATTTAAAAGGGACTACCTTTAGAAAAAAATAATCCTGACACAGTAAGAATGATTCCAATTGGTTGACAATTGGTGAAGATATCATAAACAAAATACAAAAAATCTGCCTAATCGAAAACCTCGTCCTTTATTGAAGTTGGTTAAAAAGTAAAAGTTGATATGTTCTTAATATCGAATCCAGAAACCGTGCTATAAAAGATTCATATGGTTTGGTCTGAAACTAATGTAATTAATTTGTTAAAGTTTATTTAGAATTTTAACTCCGTAGGCAGACTACTTGATTATTATTATTATTATTTGATATAAATGTCTAATTTTAAGTATCTTGTAATAAGCATTAAAGTTAAGATATCTTGGACAAAATGTAAAATAATGCAACTCCGGCCCCCCAAGATACAGGCGCTGTCTCGTTTGGAGACCACTGTCGAATTCATGTTTATTAACTGAAGTAAATAATTAATTTATATCAAATCGCATCCTAATAAAGATTGAATTAATTGAAGACTCGTATTTTAGTAATTGAATTGGTGAATTGTATTAATTAATTGTATTGAATTTAATAGTTTGATTGTATATTTGTTATTTTAATTCAATATTTAATTTGATAATAATATTGATGGTTTGTAATGGAAAATTGTATTGCATATAAAACATGTTCACACAAATTGGAATATATTAATGGAGTGAGCCCTGGCACCCATAACACAAGTTTAATCTTAGCTTGGGTGCCAGAGGTCGTTAATCTGTAATAGACTACAATTTTTAATGGAAACAATATTTCAATATTAATTCATTGTATAAAAACTGTATATTTGGATAATAAAATTTTATTATTTATTATTATTTACCCAGTTACCAAAAGAGTATAGCATTTTTGCATTAAGATACGAGTACATATTGTAACACTGGACCAATAACTTATATTATTATCGGTCATTCTCCAATTCAGCGTTCTTTGCCTAATTACCGTAACTTTTTTTATTTTTCACTGATTTGACTTAAACACATTAAAATATGAAAGAAATCAAAGATACGAATTCAATAATTAATGTGGCATGTAACAATTAATAGTGGTTTTCTAGTTATTGAGACTAAAAAATTTTATGAGTACGGTAATTAGAAAGAAAAAAGTTTTAATGTAACGGTAATTAGAAAATATCATCAAGTCTATGTAAAATATGATATAATAAAATGATAATAACACACATTAATAATTTGTACACATATAATTATAATTAAAGCAATAGAATTAAATATGTCCCTCATAACCATATTAAATAGTACAAAAAAGACACTTTATCATTACTATAATTTATTAAAAATTAGACACTTTCAATGAAAATCAGGTAAAAAAAAACTAAATAAAACAAACATTGTTTTAATTGGTATTTTTTTTAGTTTTTTGAAACGATATTTGTAAAGAATCATCATAATTATACACTCGACTATGACATAAATCAGTATGACATAAATTTCAATCATTCTTGTTTTATAGTAATTTTCTATTTAAAAATAACAAGCAAACAAAAAACAATATAAAAACAGAATATAAATATTAATGTTTTAAAAATAGATTCTTCTTATCTTTAATACTATTATTTGGAACGTTTGTCATTGTTTTAAAGGAAAACGTTGGAATCAAGAGACACGGAGCCCAAAAACTGTCTGTGTTAGATCATCATCATTATCATTTCAGCCAAAAGACGTCCACTGTTGGACATAGGCCTCCCCCAAGCGTCGCCACAATGGCCAGTCCTGTGCGTCTCGCATCCATCGGACTCCAGCGACCCTAACCAGGTCATCGGTCCACCTTGTCGGAGGCCTTCCAAAGCTGCGTCTTCCGGTACGCGGCCGCCACTTCAGAACCTGTCGGCCCCAACGGCCATCTGTTCTGCGTGCAATGTGCCCTGCCCATTGCCACTTAAGTTTGACAATTCTACGTGCTATGTCGGCAACCCTGGTTCTCTTGCTGATATCTTCATTCCTGATTCGATCACACAAGGAAACTCCAAGCTTAGCCCTTTCCATTGCCCTTTGGGTGAGTTTAAGTCTTCTTATGAGGCCCATTGTAAGCGACCACGTTTCAGAGCCATATGTCATCACTGGCGACATGCACTGGTTAATTAAATCGCACTATGTTAGATAAATTTACGCTATTTCCCGCCTTTTCGAACCTCTCAAACCTCTCCTGGGCGGAGCATCGCCGCGTCGTCGTGAGGGCGATCGGCAGCAGCGATCTCTCTCGCCAGGCCTTGGTTCAGGCCATGGTCCGGAGTGAGCAGGGATGGCAGGCGATCGCCTCCTTCTGCCAAACAGTAATGCTAGCAAAGGAGGAGGCCAACCGCATCAGGCAGAGGCAACGGGGCGCTCGCCCCAGCCGACGCCGGGATTCCGATCCCGATTTCCGGCCACAGTAGGCGCGGGCTTGCGAACGGCGTGCAATGGGTAGCACGCTGTCCGATTGTCCGATAACCGACCGGACCGAGCCCAAGTCGTCGACGGCGCGTACTGTCCCCTCAAGGAGCTGTCAGCAAACCGTAGAGGCCTGTTTGGGTCATGGGTCAGCTTCCGAAAGGAATACCCGGCCCCGGCACGATAGGCAACGAAGGAACGGGGTAGGTTTTTAGTCAGTAAGAGTCTAACACTACTTCCCGCTCCACCCAAAGGCGTAAAAAGTATTAATTTTACATACAACGGTAATTATAAGCATATGGTAATTAGTATACGGAAATTAGAAAACGACAGATTTTCTTAAAAATGTCAAAAACCGACACAGTATGTAAATACTAGCTTATTACAACGTAAGGAGGCCAAAGTACTGTCTCCATTTACATAATTAACTTGGGTCTAACTTAAAAAATCAAGTGTTAAAATAAGTACAACGGTAATTAGAAAAGTTTTTAACCAAGGCCACGGTAATTATAAACTCACGTGCTTCATTGGCGGTACACTAACGTTAGAGACGAGCAACTGCTGATGGGCTGCGGCACATGCTGAGCAGACGCGACACATACGGTAGTGATGTGCAAAATATTGTTATTTAGGGGTGTGCACCCGAGAACAGAAAATGTCACGGTAATTATAACTTTCGACTGGACATGCGGTTACTTAGTGATAGTTAATTGTAGACTGGTTCTATTGAGTCCACATTTTGTTAAACGATACACGTTGCTTAATACCGTTTCAAACGTTGAATGGATCAAAGTAAATGATGTACGTTACAAAAATTACAAGCAATTTTTAACATTAAGTTGGTGTGCGGACACACCACGGTAATTAGAGAACAGAGGTTCTTTGAACATATGGGTTCAATTAATTTAGTCTTAACTACTTAAAATAGAAGCTAATGTTTTTGTTTACAGCTAGATACGGATACTATCTAACATATAAAAAAAAATCCACGATTAAATATGATAATATTACGGATTATGCAAGCCCGGACACGTAAAACTTGCTTATCGGAGAATGGCCGTTATAATCATATTTTTTTGCTAACATAATTTACACCTGCAACGTTAAGCAACATTTGCATGCGTCTCCAAGACACATTCTCTTCCAATTGATGTTTAAAAATCCATAACAAATGTGTTACGTGATTCCTATACAATCTCTTTCGACAATTGTACATTTAAAAATACTTAGATCCCAACTTACGATTCAGCACACGTTCCGAGGAGATATTAATGGACTCCCAGTGTTTGCACTCGACGCGGCCGCGGGGCGACGGGCGGCCATTTTAAAAATCCTACTACCACGCAAACACTAAAATGGTCGCTGCGGTGCAAATTCTCGCTCCATTTACTTTCACAATTAGGTTTATGTATTTTTCCAATCTAATGCAAGAGAGCAAGTGTATACATACAACAATTTTAGATCTGATTATGGAACAAATAACTGGTTTAACCAATAAAGAATTACGTATTTATATGAAAAAATATTACTCATGTTTCCCCCTACAAGGAAAAATATTCCTAAAACTTTTATAGTTAAACCATTTTCCCTTTGATAAGTATATATATTTGAGATTCCTCTCTCCAATTTTCCTTTATCCTACCAAATCTGATAAGAAACTCCATTTCCATCTAACAAGATTACGCGAAACGTTAACAAAGCTATTAGAATTAAAATCCTATGAGTAGAATGTGCAAAAACCATGGAGCCGTCGGTGTCAGTTTGGAACGTAGCCAGTCTCATGTACCAGGGGCACATAGCCGGGACGCCGTGTTTTTAATCACCACTGCCTCTGACGGGCTGACATTGAAAAATTTTTCTGTTTAGATTTCGTACGTAAGCTGTAAGGGTTCGGGATTGTAAATAATTAGGGTTTTTCACGGGTTTTTGGAAGGGTCTAAAAGTATTCGTCACTTTCATCTAGTAAATAGGATGCATGTTTGAAACGGCCACCTTGAAACGCACGAAGAAAAATCAAGGAAATTTTGAGTTTAGTTGAAAACTCGAGTGGGGCCAATTATGTACAACATGTAACTAAATAAACGCGCATCCTGAAAGCAGTATGTCCAATATACAAAATAAAAAATCGAATGAATCGATTTCAACTATTTTTAAAATAGCTATTTTTCTATTCTAAAATAATTCTTGATTTAGAGATAAAAAAATGACCTACTTTAACAATTTCTAGATAAAACGTCGTTTTGTGATGCCCCAGCTGCTCAAAAGGAGATGTTTGGACACCGGGAGTCTTGCAAACGACGAGCAATATGTAGCTCGTCGCCCCGCCGTCTTGTAACCGTTCGGACCGAGCCCAAGTCACTAACAGCGTTTAGTGTTCCATGCGCACATCAAAGAGATGTCAGCAAAACCACAGGGGCTCAGAAAGGCCTATGCCCAATAGGGCCATAGGAATTTCTGAAAAGAAAATACACGGTCCTTTAACGCAAAGGGCAACTAAAAGACACGGCCAAGTTCAGGCGGCCACGCCCCCAATTCCTTTGTTCTGACGTCATCGCAACGAACAGTCACGTGGTCAAAACAAAAAAATTGAGGAATTGCTAACTCCAAGCGTTCACGCTTAACGAAATGATCCTAACTTGGCCTAGGAGGGCTGGAGTGGTTCACGTTCTTCCGATCCTCAATATAAAAATAGTATTTTTCTCATCTCAATGGCTAATCCTAATCAGCTATGTGTAGAAGCAGATTATCTGCCTCAAAGGCTCAATCCCTTTGTGACGTCATTAGCATGTTGTTGTTGTTGTTGTTTTGCATGTTGATTCCCCACTCTCTAAAATTAAACAGACAGAAAAAAAACATAGAAAACTCCCTCATATTAAATTGATATTGTTTTAATTAATAAAATAATACATACGTAAAAAGTTTCGTTTTTATGAGCATAATAAAGATTATCGGCCTTTGAAACTGTCGAGCCCCAAGAGGACACCGGTATCCGTACACCTATTGTCTTTTTATTGTGTCTCTAATTACGGTATTCAAAAGGTTATGCCTGCTAGGAATCAGGCCTCATCTCTAGGAGAGGGAATGGGCCATAATCTACCACGTTTGCCCAGTGCGGATTGGTGGATATCACATGTCTTCGAATTTTTGGTTCTAAAACATTCCTCCTCACGATATTTTCCTCTAGCGCATTGAGAGTCTTCTCTCAATGCGCTAGAGGTAAAAAAAAAAAAAAAATGCTAAAATAAATTACACAAAGTAATACGCTTGGCTGGGTTTGAACCCGCGATCTACGACTCGTAAGTCGCAGCCATTACCACTGCTCGCTATTTTTATTACACTGTTTCATATTTAGGAACTGAAATTCAATGGTTCCTATTTTAATTTCATCGTTATGGGAAAATGCACTCTGCTTGATGAAAACTTACGTTACAATCTCAGGTTATATTCGTATGTAAGCCTTTGGAAACTGTTCATATCGAACTTAGTATAATTCTAACAGAGTCTTTGTAACATATGCGTTACATTTACGATAAAAATTAGAAGTAAGATACGACTTCGTTTGTAAAATTATTTGATCCAATCATTTCTTTAATGAAAATAATTTTCGATTACTTGTTAGGCACTACCAATTTACCAAAGCCCCAGTAGGCGTATTGTCATATCGGTCTTGATTTTTATCGGATGGCCAGATGGCGAGCTAACCATTGCATTCATCATTTCATCATTTTGCAAGCCTGCACCTACCGGGCATCGCCCATCGAATCTTGATGCCTGGATCGTCTCAAATACCACTATTTTCCTCTGCATCATTTAAAAATCTGGTAAAAATGCTTCTGGCTCTGTATTTAACAAGATTAAAACCTTATTTTTAGTATATGCGAAATCCGAAACATGTGTTTAGTACTTTTATGTAAAAATCTATGTAAAAAATTTCATAACTGTATCACAAAAAATCACAAAGTTACAAGCTTGTTATGTTACCTGGTTGTCCACACAAACACATGGTCACCGGGCTATCCGGAACAAGCGGTGCCCTGGTGACTAATGCCCGCTAAGACCTGCTGTGCCTGTGTTGAACTTAGAATACGAGTAACATGGTGTAAAAAAATATTGGAATCGATTCAATTACTGATTCTGAACAAACTAAATTCAGGTTTCGCCTAAACTAAAAATAATGTTGTAGAAAATAAAACAAAAGAAAATTTACAAACATTTAAAATACTTAACAGGAAAATGGGCTCTTGCAGCACTTTTCATTGCACTTCGCCTACGCAAGTAACAACCTTCATACTGTTCCAACCATACCTTTACACCTCGTCTTAAATGTAAATTTTACGACCAGATAAACACGACTGAGTCTCAAAACACTTCAAAAGCTGTAATCCTGGAGACTTTTTATAAAACTCGCTACTAATTGAATTGCTAAATTACTTATTGGGAAGTCGAAGCTAGCTAGAATCGAACGGTGATCGGTCAGTGCCTATGAATAATTCAGTAAAGAGTAAATAGCTACTAAACCCGGGAGCTAATGTCGACGGAGTGGAAAAACACCGATGAAATTTTGTAGTTCGGAAAGTGAAGCAGAATTTGTTAGTATTTTCAGTTTCGTGGCTAAAAGGGGTCGATCTTCAACGATTCTTAAGGTCGAACTACGGATTGGTGACAATCTTATTTTAACACTAGTGTGTCGGCGTGTTTATGTCAAACTCTAAAAAGAGCTAGTACATTGCCCTTTGGTCACTTTTAGGTTGGTGCTGCAAAATGCCATATAGTAGCTTAGGTTCGATGGAAAGACGTGCGAAGAGACTAATTGGTAACCCAGATTTGGTTAAGTCTAATCTACAAAGCCTGCAGCACAGGCGTAGGGAAATTACGTGACTTGATTCCGCTATCACAGTTTTCACGTGCAAAACCATACAAAATATTTGACAGTCATTAAAGGAAGTTTTTTATTTTTATTGTAGGTAAAATCATCCAATGACAGACGAGTCAGACTCTTACTGACTAAAAATCTACCCCGTTCCTTCGTTGCCTATAGTGCCGGGGCTGAGCCTTCCTCTCAGAAAACAGCCCTTGACACCAGCAGGCTTCGACCCTGCCTGCCTGCAGTTAGCAGGCTGGGCCTCTTCGGTGTGCTGACAGCTCCTTGAGGCGCGCGGGAACAGAATGCGCCGTCGACGACTTGGGTTCGGTCCGGCCGGTTACCGGACGATCGGACAGCGTGCTACCTCTTCCCCCGGACCGCCGCAAGGTGCTAACGTGTTTTTGGCTCCGTATTGCTTTTATTTTTCAATTATAACAAATTATTAGTTAAATTTAATTCACTAAGAATATTAGGAGTGCATAAGATTCGTAGTAGTGTAAAAACACAAGTGTTTACAACGCGCACCGCACTGTGTAAACTCCACCGTTTGTGAGAGCCTGGTACTTGGACCCCGGACATTGCCTGAGAAGACCCCGCCCTGATCTGCGTGTGCGCACGGACTCCGCCCAAGTCACGCCCTGCCACCGAACGACTCGAGAACTGGCCAAGCGCTGCCCCGCCCTGGACATACCCGACGCAAAATAACAACACCTCCACAGGATCTCTGCTGCCCTGGTACTTCATACGTCCGTTGTTTGCGTATATAGCGAAACGCGGTGAGTCTTCTTGCTTGCTTGCTCACGCTTACCTATAGCTTGCTTACCTCTTGTCGCTTATAAATTCTTAGTACCCAAAATGGATAAGTCGCTCTCTGAGTCGAATTTAACTGAACAAAGCTCGAATGTAACTCTCACTACTCCTCCCAATTATGTCTCTCTTCGGGGAGGTAGGAGAAAGAGAGAGGATGAATTGGAGGAACTTAAGGAAGATATGATTACTATGATTAAATCAATGTTATTAGTACAAGAAAATGAGCTCAAAAAAATTACCCCAACACTCATGGAAATAAAACAGACCAATAGAAACATTGAGAGCTCTGTAGCTTTTCTCACTACGCAGAACGAAATTTTCAAAAAGAAGATAGAACAAATGGAGAGTCAAGCTAAAAAGGATAAGGAATACATCACCCTTCTTGAGGAAAAAGTGGAAGACCTACAACGAGCTTCTCGTAAGTCTAACCTTGAAATAAAAAACGTTCCTAAGCAATTGAAAGAAACGAAAGAAGACTTAATTAACATGGTGCTATGTTTAACTAAAACCATAAACTGTGAAATCGCAAAATCTGATATAAGAGATATTTATAGAGTAAAGGGGAAGAAACAGGGGATGACAAACACACCTATTATAGTGGAAATCTCATCCACCTTATTAAAGATCGATATTATAAAGATGTGTAAGGCTCATAATACCAAAAATAAAATTAAGCTCTGCGCCAAACACCTAGGCTTTAAAAATAATGAAGACACTCCTATCTTTATTTCGGAACAACTTACCGCGAAGGGTGGACGACTACACTTCCTGGCACGGGACCTCGTCAAGTCTAAGGGATACAAATTTTGCTGGACCGCCTACGGTAAAGTGTACGTTAAAAAACACGATGAATCGCCGACTTGCATAATTAAATCTGAGTCCCAAATTCAAGCCTTAATGCAAGAGATATGACTAGAGATAAGGTGTTTATACCATAAGCTATTTCTTTTAATAACTAGTTTGTCAAAGTTTATTATTGAAAGAAAATTAACTATTTTGCATGCACTTAAACTAATTCATTTGTTAAAAAATAATAATGTAATGTTTTTGTCTCCTTCATACACTCTGTTCTCATACAGTTTCTACACATATAAACACGCACTCTACGTTCCACCTAATGACAACAAACATCCATCTACTTTTACATATACACACATACAAACAGTTTATATAATCAAATCCACAGAAACAGTGAACATAATATTTTTGTACAATATGAGAATATTATTTAACATTAAACAAATCAATCATTATATTTACAGTGTGAGCACAATCCACGATTTAATTACTAAAAATAAAAATCATACATGTATGCTATTGAATCACAGCCCGTTATATTATCTTTTAAATGGATAGTACACACACTATTGTGCAAGAAATAGACGATACAGTTATTGCGCAATGTAATGAATTTCAAATTGAAGATTTTTCTAAGCAGCTTCATATACAAAACATAGATTTTACAATTGTCTCACAAAATATTAGAAGTGTCTATAGCAATCTGGATGACTTACAAGTCACTTTGGCAAACTTCAAGTTTGATGTCGATCTAATAGTTTTAAGTGAGTGTAGGCTTGACGTTAACAAACCTCTCCCCGTAATTAAAAATTATCTATCGTTCTCTACTACTAACCACATAAACCGTTGCGACGGAGTAGTTGCCTATGTTAAAAACTCGCACAAAGCTAGTGTCAAAGAGATAATTCTGGCTCAGGCATCATGCTTACAAATAATTATGCCCAATCTTATAGTCCTGGGTATATATCGCTCACCATCAACTATAAATGCTGACAACTTTATAACTTCTCTCAACGAGCATCTAAATTCCCTAAAATCGTGTAACAACGTTGTAATAACCGGCGATATAAATATTAATATAATCCATAAAATAAATGGACAAACAACAGAGCGTGCAAACCGACATAGCTACCTAAACATGCTGGCAATGCACGGTTTATTACCAGGTCATTCACTGCCAACCAGAGGCGAAAACTGCCTGGATCATTTCATTTTGAAGCTGGACACTAACAAAAAAGCCGCCTCTATTGCTGTTCTAAATACTACAATAACGGATCACTTCATGATTTTCTTGAAGTTATCTAATATCATCAATGCGCAGAAATGCGCTAAGATAAAAACAGTTGTTGATTTCGAGAGAGCACTAGCTACCCTGAAAGAAAGTGATATTTTTGACCTGGTTTCAATGAGTGATCCTGTTGCATTGACGGAACTTTTGGTTGACAAGCTCAGACATTCCCTTTTACAAAATACTGTTACAACCTCTGTCCCCAGAAATAGCCGCATAATTAAGCCGTGGATAAGTTTGGGAATCTTACGTTGTATTCAGAATAGGAACAATATGCAGAGAAAATTACGCTCGGATCCTAATAACGATATCTTAAAACTAACATACAGAAGATATCGTAATCACTGTAATAACTTAATTAAAAAGCTTAAGAATAAATATGATCGAGAACAGATTGATAAAGCAAATAAAGATACTAAAAAAATGTGGAAAGCTGTAAATAATATCACGCATCGAAAACAAAGAAATACTCAAAATTTAGATTTATTACACATAAAACCAACCCCTCAGGACTCAGTTAACCACGCAAATGACTACTTTTCTAACATTGGTAAGGCGTTGGCTGAAGAAATTATTTCTTCCAATCTGTCGCAAAATTCAGGTACTTACACTTTAACAAACTCACAAACCTCATCCTTTGTGCTTCTAGAAACTAACCCAAGGGAAGTGCAAAGCATATTGATGAGTCTTAAAACTGAGAGCGCGCCAGGATGGGACAATATATCGACCAGATTTCTCAAATTATCTTACGAAGTGGTAGTACCAATAATTACACATCTGGCTAATCTATGTTTCACGCAAGGTATATTTCCACCCGCCCTGAAAAAAGCCATTATTACACCAGTATATAAGGGAGGTAGCAGAGATGATGCGAGTAATTATAGCCCCATCTCGGTTTTGCCCGCAATATCAAAAATTATAGAAAAGTTAATTAACACCCGGTTAATAAATTACCTTAATAAATATAACATAATATCTCGAGCTCAATTCGGATTTAGACAAGGATTATCGACAGAAGACGCGGTCTCAGCATTGACTTCTCATATTGTGGAACAAGTGGATACAGGAAAAAAGTGTCTTACTGTCTTCCTGGACCTAAAAAAGGCTTTCGACACCGTCTCGGTTCCCATTCTTGTGCGTAGTCTGGATAATTTAGGTATAAGAGGAGTTCCCTTGGCTTTGTTATCAGATTATCTCCACGACAGAAAGCAATGTGTAAAGGTAGGAAATTACGTCAGTGATGAGTTAGAGGTGAGTTTCGGCGTTCCGCAAGGCAGTGTTTTGGGTCCGACGCTTTTCCTTGTTTATATTAATAATCTTTGTGAAATGAAGCTTGAGGGTGGACGTGTTTTCTCTTATGCAGATGATACGGCCCTGGCTTTTACTGGAGATACATGGACATCTGTATATGATAATGCTGGAAGAGGGCTCACGAAGATTGCTAAATGGTTAAATTCATATTTACTAACACTAAACACCTCTAAAACCAAGTATATTGCGTTTACTAAATACAATAACACTCAGCCTGGACCTAGTTTTAACCTTAAAATCCACTGTTGTGATAGCTCTCTACTCAGCACAAAATGTTCATGTAATAAAATTGAAAAAGTGAGTGATATCAAATATCTAGGTATTATGGTTGACCAAAGATTGTCTTGGCATCTGCATATAGAAATGGTCATGGCTCGAACTAGAAAGCTCATTTGGATCTTCAAGACTTTAAGGTATGTTACCTCCAAGACTCTTATAAACCAAATTTATGTTTCACTGGCCCAGTCAGTATTAGTGTACTGTATATCTGTTTGGGGCGGGGCTACTAAATTTAAATTTCTAGAATTGGAGCGAGTACAGAGATCTCTCTTGAAGGTCATGTATTTCAAACCGTTTAGATACCCTACTGAAAAGCTTTATTCAGTAAGCGGTCTTCTCACGGTAAGGAAATTATATGTCCTTCATGTTGTTTTAAAACTTCACAAAACTATCCCTTATAATCCAAGCTTCAACGAAAAAAGAAGGAAATATCTCGTTGTACCGGAAGTTTCAGTTAAAACGACATACGCAAAAAGACAGTATACCAGGCAATCCGCTACAATCTACAACAAATTAAATAAGGTTTTAAATATTTTCCCCATGACCTATCACGAATGTAAAAAATCTCTGATAGAATGGCTAAAAAGCAAAAGCTATGACGACATTGAAACACTTTTACAAACCATCATGTGATAGTTTCGCGATAAGTGACGCATACACAAACCATACTTTCATATATACTGAGACACTCTTTATGTGCACACAGAAACTTACACAACACTCAACCACCCACACCTACACAACACACACCCACCCATACCTTCATAACACACACCCACACACACCTACACAACACACACACGTCTTATGTTTATAATTTTTGTTTGTTAATCCTTTTTTCTACTGTTAGTTAATTAGTAACCAAATTGTATAAGACCATGTAAGCACACTCCTACGTATTATTGTACTAGTTTTTAGAAGAGCGGGGCCTCCTAGCACAGGTATTTCTTATACTTAAAAGGAGACCCCTGTGTAAGATATATTGTAGAAGTCCTAAAGTTATTGAATAAATTATTATTATTATTATTATTATTATTATTACCCATTGCACGCCGTCCGCAAGCCCGCGCCTATGGTGGCCGGAAATCGGGATCGGAATCCCGGCGTCATTATAGGAAGTCAGATTTTGAGGCATCTGACTTACTATAATGACTATCAGTCTATTAAGGAGTAACGTATGGCCCTGTTGCTTACAGTTAGATTTTGGCTAGGGAGATGATGCAAATATTTTTTCAATACACTTACTCGTTCTTATCACCACCGGGCACGCAGTGGACTGTTTTCCGTACTAGTTGTAGCTGAAAAGTGCGTGTGCTCATCCTCACCACAATTTTATTGTAATAAAATTGTTCATCGTATCAGGCTGGACGCGCGTCAACCCCTACTAGGTGCGAGTGGTCATAGTGTATTGAAAAACGTCGTTTCACACATGCAAATTTTTCACTGCGGCCCTCGCCTACGTCTCGTGCTGTGCTCCACTTCGGTCGCAATAACAAACTTTCTGCACTTGTATCAAAATGTACTTTTCATTCATATTCCCTATACTACCACATCACTATCGCATTACAGCAATCTGTAAAGATAGTTTTATGTTGTTCAGTAAACAAGTAAATGTTATTTCTAAACTAAATATGTCCCAGCCTCTATTTAGTAGGTATATAATAAAAGCAAGTAAACTGAGCGGCATGTAACGCCACGCCACGCCAAAGCGTCGGCGTCAATAGGTTCCGCCTCGCTTTCAGCATGATCTATCGTTGCTATTAGCATACATCGAATAGCAAAGTGTTTCTGAAATTTTGCTATTTTCTGAACAGTGTAGCTAGAGTTAAATTGTATTTTTGCCAATAAACTGTCACTCACATTTACATATTATTATATACTTTTTTATAAGAGGGTGAGAGGGAGTGCTAGACTTACTGAGTAAAACCCACAGGCCCAGGAACATTTTAACTCACACAACACAACACTAGATGGAGATACGTTTGTTTTTTTTTTATTGATATAAACTAGTGCTTGACTGCGATCCTACTTAAGTGATGCAGGTACTAACCGAACATGGCAAGTTCGGGCCGTACCTGTACAAGATCCGTGCGGAGGTGACGCCCGGGTGTCGTCACTGTGCGGAACGCCCGGTGGACACGGTGGAGCACACGGTAGAGGTGTAATAATGCGATGCTCTTCCCAAGCGGGCTTGGGAAGAGCATCGCCGTGTCCTCGTGGGGGCAATCGGCGGCGATCTCTCGCGCCGGGGCTTGGTTCAAGCCATGCTCCGGAGCGAGGAGGAGTGGCAGGCGGTCGCCTCCTTCTGCGAAGCAGTAATGCTAGCAAAGGAGGAGGCTGACCGTATCAGGCAACGGCGCTCTCGCCGCAGCCGCCGCCGTAATCCCGATCCAAATTTCCGGCCACCGTAGACGCGGGCTTGCGGACGGCAGGCAATGGGTAGCTCGCTGTCCGTTTGTCCGGTAACAGACCGGACCGAGCCCAAGTCGTTTACGGCGCGCACTGTTCCCGTGCGCCTCAAGGAGTTGTCAGCAAACCGTAGGGGCCCAGTAGGGTCGAGGCCTAGTCTGGGGCTCTGGGGAGGTATGAAAATGCATACCAGGGCCCTGGAACCAAGGCAGGGAAGGAACAGGGTAGGTTTTTAGTCAGTAAGAGTCTGACACTATTTCCCGCTCCGCCCAAGGGCGGGATTTGTCATTGGATGATTTTACCTACAGTAAAAAAAAAAAACCTAGTTGATGCAATGGTTGATGGTGAGGCGCACTAGTTTTATAAGAACCTATTCAACCTAGCCTTGAAAACATCTACATTATAATCGGACGGGAAGACTGCAGCAAGCAAGTTGTTCCCATCTCTCGATATACGCGGTATAAACGACGAGGCGAAACGCTTAGTCCGGATTGTAGAGGTTGCAAAAGCGTATGGGTTGATACTCACTGTTCGTCGGGTTGTCCACATGAGATGGTAGTAAGTAATACAATTTCCATTAAATCAGGGTGATTGGTTAGTAAGCTGCTTCCTTGTAGTAGACCAAAAAATACTATTGCCAGAATACATTACTCGTAATTAAATGGGTCCGTCCAGAAGCAAATTTATAGTACGTTCGGCGCAATAATGAAGCAATCAGCTCGATCAATTAATCGAAAGGTTCTGGAGTGGCAACCGCGTACCGGAACATGCAATGTTGGAAGCCTCCCACGAGATAAACCAACGACCTGGCTAACTAACTAGAGTTAAGTGCTGCTAAAAATTTTGTAGTTGTGTATTCGGTGGATGCGAGACGCACAGGACTGATCATTGTGGTGACACTTGCCGAAGGCCAATGTCCACCAGTGGACATTTTTTTACTGTTTATAAGTTCGCGTTTCAACATTCCACTTGATAGAAAGCGACAGTGTGGTCGAAGATGGAGCACGGTTTCCTAAATAACCCATTCACTCTTGACTTAAAGAACCTCAATTTGTAGCTATCAGGAAACACAGACTCCGGCACACTCCTTAGCTGTACACGATTTTCGGCTGAAATAATGAATGATGATCGATAAAGATGATTGTAGAGGCTACATAGAAAAATCTGAAAGGTTTAAAACTGGGCTTTTAAGTTAAGTAATAAAAACAAAGAAAAACATACTTCGCCAATTTATTAAGTCAAAGTTTACATTATAAACACGGTTCGGTAAACGCTAATAACTACAGAGTCCATTAAACTAATCTTACACGGGCTTATGACTAATATCTCTACATTGTTTATTTTGGCAAACTGTTTTAGTGGCACACTGAAGATAGTCCCAATTTGATATCACACAACAAATTAGTTTTTGATAAGGGCATTTGATTATAAAATTTTAATTAACAATCCATTTAAGTTTGCTTGGGCTTTCAATAAATTAATTGTTTTTGGGATTTATTGCCTGCAGAATTTAAAGTTTTTGGGTCATATTTTTTGGGAAAATTGGATAGATAGAGTAAGTAGGCTCTTAATAAACTAATGCGCTTCACTATCAATGATTGCATCACTGCTTACCATCAGGTGGGATCACAGTCAAGCGCTGGTTTATATCATTAAAAAAGGCATGTTGTGAAAATTGCAAACGCCGTAAGATTGTAAAATATCGCGAGAAATTGTAAATTTTTTTTTCTTCTAAATAAGTATCGGTTAAGTATGTTAATGAGTTTGGTTGTGATTTTTGGTATAGAAAACGATCTTTTCTTAATATTTCGATAATTATGATCTATCAAAGATTTATTACAATCATGCGGAGTCTGAAATTTTCCGGTGCCAAATATACTTTACTGTACACCACCAAAATTACTGTAGGAGCTTGACATTATTACGGAGGAACAACTGGCGGTCTTATCGCTAGAAGCGATTTTTACAGACAACTCTTTGGATGGATTTGACAGAGAAAAAAAAAAAAAAAACGCAGGTACTTCGTTCTGATAGATTTTGTATATGTGTAATATAAAATTTAGGAGGACAGTGCGGTAAAATAATAAGGCCATTATGACTTTTGCGCCAATATAATAGTTCAGTAGATACATTGTTATTAGAAGATATTGATTATGTATGATTAGAAGCACACACTTTAATACAATTACTTATGTTTCTCATAGCAAACTCTTTAACACTTAGTCAGTAAAATTACTAGTTAGCAGAAAAGTGATTAATTAAATATTGAAACATAAATTACATTGTAAGAGTACTAAAAGAAGAAAGATAAATTTAAAAGCTGATATAAAAGAACCCTACAGTAAGTTGTGCAAAGCATTACATTATAATGAAAACTATAAAAATACTACAATTGTAGAGTAATGCAATGCCTCATTATAATTATCTAACACTAACAATGATGAGCACTAAGATTCCTCATTACTACAAACATTTATTTATTTCTAACACAGCCATGATTTGTTTGTTAAAGAAAATGTATACTTCCAAAACATCTAGTAATATTCCATCCAACCCTCTTTGGCAACCAAAACTATTATTATATTACTTATATCACTTTACTAAAGTCTTTTTAGGAAATTCTCTAGCGGTGTCCCTAAGGGTGCTGTTTTGGGACCTTAAGTTATTTTAATATTTGGTATTTCTAATCGTAAGATACGTTAATAACTACTTCAAAATAGCAAATACCAAGTGTATTTTTGTACCTGTATATTAACAGGAGTTATTTCGGTTTTGGTAATCAAAAGCCGATGTAATTATCCTTTTAAATAATTCGGTAGGTACCGTCAACTTATTACAATTTAAATTTTTCTTCAATTACATTTTCTTTACAATTTCTTTTCCTTTTAAATTGTTATCTAAAAGCGAGAAAAACAAAATAAGACGATGATTCAGTAGTGTACCGTATCAAATTGAGGGGAAGAACAATTTATTACCCTCCTCCAACTTAAATACTAACTTTTTACTTGAAACCTTAACTAACTTACATTATAATGTTACGATACAATTCACAGCCTATTTTGGCTTTACAACGTCTAATTAGTATAATGAATATTTTAGAGGAAAATTGGTATTTTATTACTAAGTTATTTTAAAGATTGTCGACTGACCTGCCACGGTAATTTAAGAAGTTTTTAGCTCAGATTTAAGTTTCAACCCTTCTTGGCATTTCATTTTGATATTTAATTCTGAAAATGAGCTTAGTTCTAAAGTATTTGACAGGAAAGTCCACTCGATTTATATTGAAAGGCATAAATTCGATTAACAAATTAAAATATTTGATTAAAAGTCTCAGAAGGCAGACATAGTACTGCTGTATCAAGTCCTACTTAAACTATTAACAATATTTAAGAAATTTTATCAAAACGACCGTTGATCATATATCGCTCCAACACCCATACTACATTTTTTTCTTTTCACTTTACAAGGATCGTATATATAGCCAGTCAGAAATGCGGATGTAACACCTTCTAGAATGTTTTTGGAGTATTTGGCAGCAAATATATCGAGATAGCCTTCTCGGCGAGTCAATAAAATTCTCAGTTCCAGTTTATTGAGATTGCGCTTGTTTCAATGATTCCACATATTATTCACTTGTGTAAGAATTGAGATACGAATCTACATCAATTTGCATCACAGTATTCACAAGGAATTAATTTGCGAATAATTAAAACGGTCACTGAACTTGACTCGGAAAATTCCTGCCAAAAAACTCCCCATATCACTTGAGCTCTCATAATCTTAAGCATCTTTACACAAACCTCTTATGTCCAGATGAAAACCTTCATTATCAAGTTTCCTGATGAAAAGCCTTTACCAGGCTTACACTGATGCCTATGGATCTCCACTATCAACAGGCAAGAACTGCTGCTGGGCAACTGAAGACAGCATCATATCGATGGGTTTGGTGTCATCGTACAGCGATGGTGCCTCGCAGAGGATGGCGAATGTGCCAACAATGGATGCAATAGTGAAGATCCAGAGGAAAAGACGGTCGAGTACCATGGCAACGAAACCCCAATCTTGATCTTCCTATTAAAGAAAACAAAAACAAACAATATAGGTATGTAGTATAGTTCACACCTCTACAAATTACGGTTTATATTGGGGAATAAAATAAAATCGTTCTAAGAAATTACACGTGTTTTGATCAAAGTGTCAGTTCAGTATTTCGTCCATAAGCGTTATAGAAATGTATCAAGCACGGAAACAAATACGTTATGGACTATGTTCTCACTAGCCGCCTACATTTTCATTCTAAACAGTCATCATGCGCGGACACAATCTTATACTCATTGTTTTGCTACCTGCTAAGGTACGTACGAGTAATATTTCCTAAAAAGTTTGAGGTTTGTCCCTGAGAGGCTATAAGAAGCACACGTTTAACTTTTACAGTCTACATAGTTTACGCATGGGACGGTGTTGGTCAGTTACGATACGGTCTAGTGGACATAATCTTACTTTTCAGTACAAAGATAATATCCAGTTTGGGGACGCGGATGGGAGATATTGCGCCTGTGTGATGATTGGTATCAGAAGTAAAAATCCAACTTGCAGTGTTAATGTGTATTTTCGAACACTGGTAGGTAAAAAATATAGTAAGTATTTTAATGGGTCTACCCATTAAAATATTCTTCTTAATTATAGAAATTAGTCTTAGTAAAATATCTGTGTATACACAAAAAAGTATATAAAATATTGTAATCTTATGGCATCGTTAATTTAGTAAAGACGTTGACTCAATATTGATTCTAAGGTATCCGAGGTTTAGTGTAATAGTTAATACTTACAGCATTAAACTCATCCTGTCTCTGCATGTGATGCTGTATAAACATGACGTTATGGATTGCCTTCTCCAGTTCAAATGGGTACTTCTTTCGAGGAGCCACATCACTCAAAGAGTCGTCAAGTCCTGACATCACTGATGGTAGACCGTTGTAACCAGCACCAAGACTGCCCAAAGCACCGACGAGGCCGCTGAACCTGTTATAAGGGTTTTAAAAAACCAACGTCATTTTTTACTGATGAATGATCATCGTACTAGACAGTATCGCTATATGCAATGGTTAGAATCAATCAGTGAACCAAATAATGTTAACGAATGGATTGAAATTAATTACGTGGCAGCGTTATTAAACATGGATTTGAATACTAATGATTTGGAGCTTAATTGTTCGAATGAATTCACCAACCTGTTAGTAGCCGTAGTTGAGTGTAATCCATTACATCCTCCAGGTAGATGATGACGCAGCGAATCAGGGCTGGATGCATTGGAATTTGTCTGTTCAGCAGCTGCCAGAGCATCTTTAAATTTATTCTTATTCTTCATACTTCTCCCAGCTATCTTCTGCGCAGCCAGGTCCCTCAACAAGTCTTTTGGCACCCTCATCAGTAATAGCTTTGGTAGTTTCGTTATAAAGAATTTTCGAACCCAAGGTGCCATCTTATGAGTACTGGGCTTGCGATAGTGAACGTTCAGTATTATTATAGTTATGACTACTGATAGACCTACTAGTAACATAGTAAATAGTAGATATTTACCCAATAAAGGTAGAGCAAGTGAGGTAGAAGGAATAATTTCAGAAATCAGTAAGAAAAACATGGTTTGCGATAAGAGTATAGAAATGCTGAGAGCTATCTTTTCTCCAGAATCAGCTGGTAAATAAAATACTAAGACTGAGAGGTATGAAATACCGACACATGGAACAATTAGGTTTACAGTGTAGAACAGGGTCTTTCTTCTGAGTGTGATGTTGAAGAAGATATCTGAAACAAATAGCTCCATTGAATGAAAGGTTTTGGAATCAGATGATCCAAAATAGGACAGAAAAACAGTCCAAAAACAAAATGTTTTCCTGTCAAAATCTATTAAAATTATTTCTATCGAACAGTTAAGTATTTTGTAACCAGGAGAACATATTTTGGAAGAAATATAATTCAATCATTGGTGAATAGCGGATAAAGAATCAAAGAAAATAAAGCATTGTTTCTTTAGCCATAAAAGTGACAAACTGGAATCTTTGCACATTATTTTGTCTTAAATTCTAATAAGATTATTGAGTAACGGTCAAGAATCGCGATATTTCGAAGTAAACAGTTCTTATTCTAACATATTTCAAGTTGATGGTGTCTTAATATCTATTTGGCTGCCATTGACGAGTTACGAGGAAAGAATCCCAAACAAAATTCTCAGATCGTTTTTGCTTTTGGGCAAATAAGTGGGTTGAACATTTTTAGATTTTTAATTCGTTTTACAAGCTTAGTATAGATACTGAGCTTTATGAGAGTACAGCAGTGTTTTTTTTTTGCACATACACTTGTGGTTAGGAGGATTACGAATACAAAACTAACAATTTTCCCGCAACTTTGTTCACGTGAATATTTAAAAGTTTATTATCAGACAAGGAATAAGATTATTTTATTAAAACTTAACACTCCGTAAACAGATTTCTGTGGGTATATTGGAAAGACTAAAAAAAATATTTTTACTAATCTTTAGTGTCGTTTATTTGCTATTATTAATTATCATTTATTAGTAAATATTAATGCCAAATTTTTAGAAAAGCCCAGAAATAAGGGTATTCCCTAGTTAGTAATTTTGAAAAATAAATAACGACAACTTTATTATCATGCTATATGCAGCATTTCTGGCAACTTTTAAGGATTTTGGCTTTAGAAATAAGATTTAGCATATAAAGAAAATTACCCCGTTTCCTCCTTGAAAATTAGATTTCCAAAAATCCCTTTTAAGTTTACGCCTAAATTATAAAAGAAATCTTTGTGCAAAATTTCGTTACTAGCTTGTACATTGATAGATCCGTCAGTCTATTTCTCCTTTTATATGTATATAAAACCGAGAATAAACCAATTATCATATCTTTTTTCCCAGCTATATTAAAAAAAGAAATATATTTTTTTAATAATCATATTAATTCAAAATATTATAACTTAAATTAAATATTAAAACGCAGACAAGCAACAATCACGTACGGTGTACCCAAAAATAAATTTATAAGCAAATCCCAAGATTTCCAAAAACAAATCTCTCAATAAAAACCTCTATTTGCAAAGTCCTGAAGACAGTAACGGACAAAGGATTTAATTTCAGTCTTTGTGAAGAATCTTATTGTCTAGACTTGTACACGTTATGGTCGGTTGCTGTACTGAATGAGGTTTTCTCTAAGAATATCCAGTGTTACAGAAAAGATACAGTAAAGATACAGAAAGATAAACTCTTTCAGCTGACCGATTTGTTTGTTCAGAAGTTTTACAGGATCTCGGATTTATCTTTAATGCTACGCTTAATAGATTAAATGGTATTAAATGATAAAGTTTTACCGAGTTTTTACCGCTGAGTATATTTGTTCTTTGTTATTCTTTTTCTTAGAGGAAAATAGTTAGGATTAACTATGTTGATGAGGCTTAGGTGAATAGACTCCAATGGAGGATGCTTGTAAAGTCTTGGCAGCTCTTTGATCAGAAAGGAACAGGATCTGTTTGCTTTAGCAGCTCTGTGTAGAGAAAAGAGGAGTGTAGATTCTGTAGACAGGTTATTTGACTGGCTTATTGGTCTCGTAGGTAGTGACCCTGACTGCTATACCGGAGGTCGTGGGTTCGATTCCCACTCAGAACAAATGTTTTTGTGATGAACACGATCATTTGTTCTGTGTCTGGGTGTAATTTATTTCTGCTTAGCTTTTTTTTTTTTTTTTTTTTTTTATGGTAGGTAAAATCATCCAATGACAAATCCCGCCCTTGGGTGGAGCGGGAAGTAGTGTCAGACTCTTACTGACTAAAAACCTACCCCGTTCCTTCGTTGCCTATAGTGCCGGGGCTGAGCCTTCCTCTCATTTCTGCTTAGCTTGGGACTCGACGGCGTTGTGTGAGAGTTGTGGAATATTTTTATATTTATTAATATATTTATTTCCAGCAGTAGGACCATACGGGCTAATAAAGAAAAGTATCATCGCCTGCCCAGCTAAATATCAATATTTTATACGGAGTTTGTCTCTGTATGTGTCAGTGACTGTATTTTTGAATATGAGTGAAAATTATAACGAGTTATATATTTGTGTCAGAAATGTCAACAAAACGGGGCGAGTTCGAGCCGATGACTGCCAGGTCTATAGATTATGCAAAAGAGTTGCCGGAGGAGGAGCTGTAGCCCTCTCTAAAAGGGCAACTGAAAGAATACTAAAGGAAAGGTTCAGTTGAAAACCAGCGTCAGCCAACTACCATGTAGTGTGTCAGGGATTTTTGCTGAACTGGACCTATTTGGCGCAACCGTGAGACACTCAATGTTAGTTTTATCCTTTTTTTTAATCTTGAGTGTCCACACGTTGTTTCTGCATTGTGTGTGTGTCTATATGTATCAAATAAAATATATTTCTTTCTTTTCTTTTTTTTTTATTTCTGAAGGGTTTTAGTCAATCAAAGTCTAACACACCCTCCCACTACACCCTAGTCGCAAAAATTCACTAAATGATTTCCCACCAAAAAAAAAAGCCTAACAGTAGACATTCCAAATTAATTACGAGAAGAAAGTAATCACATACAGACAAATTCTTCAATAACCTTTTATCTCGACCTCTCCCCCTCTATATACAACAGTTTCCCAGTAAAACACCAACAATTATCATCAAAGAATCGAAAAGGGGATTTCTAATTTGACGGCAGTAAGTCCTCGGAAGAGCCGGGAGTAATTACAGACTACTCCGGGCAAATTGCTTAGATTTAACTAGTCATTGAAGATGTTACAATTAAGTTCCAAATTGGTGGGTCATAATTCTATGATTACGATTGTAATTCTAGATTGTTTTTGGTGATGTTCTCTTGTTTATTTATAACGTTGTTTGATTCTGTTGTTTGTTTATTTTTCAACAGTATTTAGGAGGGTTTTTTGTGGAAAAATATGAAATAATGCTACATCCTCTTTCCGGGTGGAAGAACCTGAATCGTTTCAGCTATTTTTGAAATAAAATAAAAATAACATAATTTAAATTTCAAAGCTTGTCGTATCATTTCTTCATTTTTTGACACCGAATTTCGAAATAGATAGGCCCAAAGATAGAGGAATTTGGATACAATGAGTAAAATAAGGGTATACTAATGTGCTTACAAATTCTCTCCCTTCAGAGCGTTCTGGCGTGTCGTCATGTTACAAATAAAATGGCAATAATAAATAGATTCGATTGCACCAATCCCGAAAGATTTGCTATTACTTATTGAGGAGTTCCATGGTCTATCAATGTCAGAAGCTTTTTACCAGATTTTTAGTTTTTAATGGTATTATCTGAATTTTAATCATCAAAATCGGTTAAAATTTGGCGAAGATATAGCTGTATAAAATACAAAAAAAAATTAGTTGACTTAAGAACCTCTTACGTTTTTAAAAGTCGCTCAGAAATAGAACAATTTGATCAGGATCACAAAAAACAACAGAGAAACAACGCGATCGTATCGGAATCAAATTTTAAAACCTCTCCTGCTTATTAATAGGCACCCGTTAAAACTTGATCATAACCATTACTCCTCAAAATTAAAACCATTTGAGCTCATAATAAAAAAATTAATCAAACAAACCTCGAAAGGTGTGGACTGTTAAAATATATCAACGAAAAAAGGTTGAAAATCTCCCGAGGGCCGTTAAGCTGAAATGAAAGGGGTGTCATTACGAACTTCCAAATGTGTTTATCTAAACGTGAAATATAGGTACAGGACGGTTGTTAAATGGCGAGCTTCGCAAGCGAAATTACGTATGCTGTGTAAGGACGGCCATGTCGTCATCCGACAGATGAGCATCTGTGACATGAGAATAACAATGATACTGGACCCACAGAATATGGGCTGTTAAATCGCTGAGATGTATGTGGACTGCGAAAGTGAGCGAAGAAAAATATGACGGGACTCTTTGGGTATAAGCTGGTCTTTGTAATTTTTGGACATCTGTCTGTTATACCGATGGATGTGATTATGTTTGGAGCCGTTATGGGTTGTGTATGCACGTTTTGTGTGTAGTCATCTTTGAATGTTTACGTTTTTCAGTGTTGATCAGTTAATTTAGGGCTCTCACGTATAACTGCGTTGCAATGCGATACGATGATTCATGCGAAAAAGCGTCAGTTTGGGTGACTATATTAAGTGGGTTGCGAATAAACTCAGGTAATCGTCAGCTGAGCGAGGCCAATGAGCTGTAGGTAGTTAGTACGTAACGACCGACAACTACCTACTACAGGGTCGTTGACTCGTTTACTTAAAAAAATAATTTCGTACATGCGTATATTACCTCGACTTTTAGAAAAAAAGTTTTTTATTTTTATCTTTACAAATCGATAGTGTTTCGTTTACCGAATCGACCCTCCACGGGATTAAAACGACCAAAATTTAAAGGTGTATTCTTTATTGAACACAAATTACAGCCAATGAAAAAATAGAACAGTAGTTTATTATTCATTATTGTTGATAGGCTCGCGTTTGACCACTATCTCACCTGATGGAAAGCGAAGATGTATTATTCGTATAGTTACAAGTTAAACCACTCACAATCCATATCTACCAAGAAACAGACTTCTTGGCTAAACATTCAAATACACTGAACCAAGTTACTGATAAAATCTTTCATAAAAAAAAGTCATAAAGAAATTTCATCAAAGTTTATTTCCTTTACACCAAAGAATAAAAACATTTCGTTGAAGAAAACTTTTCCTGTTGAGTGTCAGTGTATTTTGTTCACGTAAGTGGCTCGTGGCTGGGTAAACTGCTTGATTCTCTAACAATCGACTGTAAGTGCATGAAGACGGGTTTCTTTAGGCATCAAGTGGCCCTCGTGAGCCCTTTGTACGTTCAAGTTCTTTTACATCTGCATTGAATCTGACAATTGAGAGTTTTTTAAAGAATCCTGCTTAACTTATAAGCTGTATGGTTTTATTGAAGTTTAATTTTACATGGCAGTAGCAAACTCTCACAGAATTTACAAAAACTTGGCAAGAGCGAGTCGGGTTCGTGCACTGAGGGTTTCGTACAAAATTACCTATAAAACCTTTTCAATTCCCGAATTGAGTTACGTAAATTTTTCCGAAAAGCATTTTTTTTACGCATTTTTGGCACAAAGCAAGATCTTATAGCACTAACTGTGTGTGTGTGTAAATTTCACGATTCTGGGACATCGGGAAGTACCCTATGAATTTTGATTCCTTGACAGTACCTTTTTTTCCGTTAACTTAAAAAAAATATTTTTTCACAGCTATAAGGGACCACAGACCTGAATATATGGTTTATAATTTTAACTCAATACCTCCACGTGTTCTCTTGACAGACAGACAGATAGACAGACGGACAACAAAGTGATCCTATAAGGGTTCCGGTTTTCCTTTTGAGGTACGGAACCCTAAAAAACATCTGTAAATCATCCTAGTCACCTAGCAAATAATAGACTAAATTTCAAACACAATATTTTTAGGATTCACATGAGATGCCGTCAAAAATAGAACCGTTATATGCCGAAATGGAGCCGTCATACTATTGGAATATTGTTTCATACTTGACCAAATTAATTACTGTATTTCTAGATCAATGTCGAATCGAAAGATCAGGATAGTATAACAAAACACCGACCGACGATTTAATGTAGTTTGAACTCCTGTTTTCTTTTAAATGTGATAAATATCGTGAGAAATCGCGTCTCTATCACAGAGAGAAATTGATTACCTACGATTTCTGATACAAGTAAGCACTTGAAGTCGAGTATTTCTCAAACTCTAGCCAATTATTTTTGGTAACGGGGTTTGAGACGTACTGGACTCAATCAAAATACTCCATTCAGAAATCCGCTCTTTTTTTTAAGTGGCAATTCATTCAATGCCTTTTCCCGCTCTATGATGCAGCGAAAGGGCGTGTCAGACTTTTACTGACTAAAACTCAGTCTTGCCTTGCACTCCAGGATCCCGGGTTGGGATCTAGTAGCTTTCGACCTTGCTAAACCCTACAGTTTTGCTGACATCTCGAGGCGCGCGTGGAACACTAGGCACCGTCGACGACTTGGGCTCGGTTTGGACGGTTACCAGATGACGAGTTACCCATTGCTCATAGTCCGCAAGACCACACCTACCTACGGTGGCTGCAGTTGGGATTTCGGTGTGGGCGTGAGGACGTCCGTTCCCTCACGCGTGTGGCTTTCTCCTTTGTTAGCAATACTACTTCGTAGAAGGAGGGGACCACCACCCATTCCCCTCGCTCCGAATTGTGGCCTGTGCCAGGACCAGGTGCGAGAGGTCGAGGCCTCCAACCGCCCCACGAGGTCATGGTGGTGCTCTGCCCAAGAGAAGCCCACCTCCCCATGTGCCTCACTGCGTTCTCCAGGCGGTTCGTAAGTTTGTGTAATAGAGTGGTGTAACTATTTTATTGTATCATATCATCATCATCATCAGCCTTTTAATGTTCCCACTGCTGGGACACAGGCCTCCTCTCTAGGAGAGGGAATGGGCCGTAATCCATCACGCGGGCCCAGTGTGGCTTGGTGAATGTCACATGTCTTCGAATTTTTGGTTCTAGGACATGCCGGTTTCCTCACGATGTTTTCCTTCACCGTTTTTGAGAGCAGTGGTGATGAAATAAATTACACAAAGTAATGCGCCTGGCTGGGTTTGAACCCGCGACCTACAACTCGTAAGTCAGGGCCGTTACCACTCGGCCACCACTGCTCTCATTTAATATCAATCTATTCTCTAAAGAGTCTCCGAAGCCCTGATGGGTCTTAGTTTGAAAAATTTTGACCCTCCCACTAGAGCGAGAGGAATTATCTCTGAGTCAACCCCTAATACAATATCAATCTCCCTCTTCCCAAACCACAATAAGTCCACAGCGATACCACTTAACATGATAAATTAGAAACATCAAGCTGATCTGCATTCAAGGCCTGCTTGAGAGACATTACCAAAACAACCGTTTAACCTGTTCAAGGCGACGTGGCGGCAGTAAAACTCACTAATTTTGCATAGATAAGAGTTTTCGCCGTTCTACTGTAATTTACAATGTTCCCAGATTAGCGGAGTGCCACATCTCTGGGAAATAAAAGGTTTGTCTGTAAAGATGGCGGTTTTAGTCAAGATTTTGTGGGCCGCAATGCCAAGATCTTGATTGGGGCTGATAAGGTTGTCTTGGTTGTTATTGCTTTTATGTTTTTCTTAGATTCCAGTTCGTTTATACCGCGTAAATAGGAGGATTGGAACAATTTGTCTGCTGCAGTCTTCCCGATCGTTTATAATGTAGGTGCTTTCAAGGCTAGAGTCAATAGGCTCTTAATAAACTAGTGCGATTAACCATCAACGATTGAATTAACATCGGGGCACAGGCAAGTACTAGATTATTTCATTTAAAAATAGGTTTGATTTGCCACGAAACACTATGTTCAATTAATACAACTTATCGTAAAGGCCCAGCAAGGGAACCCTACAGGGGCTATGGGTTAAGTGAAAATAAATCACCGGGGCCCTGGAACGCATGGCAAAGAAGGAACAAACGAGTGGGTTATAGTTAGTAAAAGTCTGACACGTCCTCGCGCTCCACCCAAGGGCGGGAGATGTCATTAGATGATTTCCCGCTAGAACAAAAAAATCCATGCAACTTCTATAAAATAACATGTACAGACGCCAGCGCATCAACCTATCTAAATCTGTCAAATTTCTTTAATAGATTTTCAACCTTATCACAATATTGGAAGGTTAATGTTCGATTGGTAAAATTTGACAGATTGGGGTAGATTGACGTGCTGGCGTCTATACTATCAAAGACACTTCCGCCTGACCACCGCTAAGGTCATTTTTGCTTGCACTCGAAACGACTACTACAATCTTCCTCTACTTTTCGAATCGATCCTTGCGTATATTAATACAGTTGTTAGAAAAAAGTACTTTATTTTTTTATTTTATCTTTACAAAACGATAGTGTTTCATGTACCAAATCGACCCTCCACGGGATTAAAACGATCAAAATTTAACGGTTTATATAAATCCAAGTTGTGTGTCGACTTTAGACGAAAATAGGTAACAATTTAACTACATTTGACCTTTCAATCATAATATAACACACTTCAAACACATGTTATCCATTGATTGAAATAATAAACATTCTAGTTTATACCACAATAATATAGAATATCTTCTACCAACAAAGATTAACTCTACAAGATTTAATACAAATATTTGTTATATTTTCTTAAAGAGTTTATATTCATAGGAGAAATAACACTTTACTAAAGTTGGTAACCCATATTTGCGAGTTTGTAAGCATATTATCCAATGAAACTTGGGAACAAGTAATTTGTTTAGTTCTAAACTTTGATTAGATTTATATTGAAGCGTTGTTGTGTTAAATCCTTCTGGAGTTTTTGTTCTGGAATATTTTTATAAAGCTTTTTAGTTCTAGGAAGTTTGTTGTGGGCCGTAGTGTCGCTTATTTCTTGACTATACAAACGATTTATGAATATAGTTTTTTTTTTTACTGGGATTATTTTGTATACTAATGTTTTATAAATTTCCAAAGTTGTGTTGTATTCTTAGTCTATGCGAAATCTGAATATAGTTTGTTCACAATCAGTAACTGAATAGATTCCAATAGTTTTTAAATGTTATATTTTTTCCCAATTTTTTTTAAAAAAGGACAAAATTCGTACACCACCGTCACTAAGTACAACAGGTTACGGTAGGTCATAGCGGGCATTAGGTGCCAGCGCAATGCAGCTCGTGAATAATATATATATACATTGATATTATATGTTACACAATTTCACAGACAGAAACAGAAACTAAAAAAGTACAAAAAAAAAATATTGGGTTAGTGATGAAAGAATTGAATTTGAAAAGAAGCAGAATAGCAGAAATAGAAATTTTATAATTAGAGAGCTATAAGTCTCCGCTCCAGTTCTCAGGATGCTGTTGCGACTATCTTTCACTCTCAGCGAAGCGCTTTTCTTGCGAATAATCGCGTGGAACCCGTCGGTACGAGCCTGCACAAACATCTCCGACGCACTGCAGTACCGAGGCAGTCTCAACAACATCCTGAAGGCATTATTATATTGGACGCGCAGGACATTTTGCGATCAAAGTGTAATTGATCCATAGATTACCCGTGTACAGACTCTGGCAGTAAGCCTTAAAAAGAGTAATTTAACTTGGTCGGTACACCATATTAAAAGAGGTTATGCAGCCTATTAAATACTATGTATTTATATATTTTTTTCGATTTTATGATATTGTTTTGTTTATAAAATAAAACAATTTAGTCACTAACAGATAAATTGATATTTCAGAAGTATCATTATGATATACTGTAAAAGCATGTCTAAATCTCAGGTCGTGTCTCATACATGTTTCTATAAATTATTAAAATTATTTCAAAGGATCAAGGATACACGTTTCTGAATTGGTAATTAAAGCAATACAATTTATTCGAAACCTGTGAAGATGGATCCTTAGAAGAAGTTCTTTTAAAGCTCTTGAAGGCATACTTATCCCTTAATAAACTTTTTGCGAGGTAAAGTTTATTTCTTAAAGAAACAAACTTCAAACCTACTTAGAAAACAACATTAGTTTTAGTATAGGAAAACCTGAAACACGTGTCTAGTATTTTTATGTAAAGAATCTATGTACAAAATTTAATATTACTGTGTCATGAAAAATCTCAAAGTTGTAATTTGTTATGTCATCTGGTTGTCCGCACAAATACATGGTCACCGGGCCATCCGGGAGACTGAGGGGTGGTTTGGGTCCCTCCCCCAGTTGTGCGCTGGCACCTAATGTCCACTATGACCTGCTGTGATCTGTATTGTACTTAATGTCGGAAATGTCCAACTTGTGTCCTTTTTTTAGTATTTTTGGAAAAAAAAATAACATGGTTGTAATCGATTCAGTTACTGATTCTGAACTAACTATATTAAGGTTTCGCATAATTATAATAAAGATAATGGTGTATATCGACTGTAAACTTACAACTGACTGGTCATATCTAAATTTTTTGATGATTGCATTTTTAATATCATGTTATACTATTTCATATTCCGCAGCGTTGCCAGAAATCCCATGTGGCCATGTCCGATACATTTCAAATCTGCTAGAATCGACTTCTTTCAACTTATATGAGCTTAAACTTTTATTGATTTATGTTATCCTATCTCATTTTTATATTAGAGAGTAGGTTAATAAGCAACTTTAAAAAAAAAATAAGTTATGCAATAAAAAACATTAAAAAAAAACGTGTATTATTAGTTTTTAGGGTTCCGTGCCTCAAAAGGAAAAATGGAACCCTTATAGGATCACTTTGTTGTCCGTCTGTCTGTCTGTCCGTTTATCTGTGCAGACCCTTTATCCCGGGAACGCGTGGAGGTATCGAGTTGAAATTAAAACCATATAATTATGTCTGCGGCCCCTTGAAGCTGTGAAAAAATCAAACATCTAAATTAACGAAAAAAAAAGATACGGCCGTTTATATCGCTAAAAACGTATATTTCGACACTCACAAGGGAATCAAAATTCATAAGGGTACTTCCCGTTCGGAAAAAACTCGATTCGAATATTGGACTATTCACGTCTGTTAGTTTTTACGAAACCCACAGTTTGCGAGTCCGACTCGCACTTGCCCAGTTTTTTTTAATGATTTATACTAGTGTTTTACTGTGATCCTACCTGATGGAAAGCAATGATGCGATCGTTGATGGTGAATTGTACTAGTTTATTAAGAGCCTAGCTTATTTACTCTAACCTAGAAGACAACTAAACTATAAACGGACGGGAAGACCGTTGCAGGCAAATAACATTTTGCCTGCAATCCTTCGATGTACGCGGTATAAATGATATATTAATTTACAAGATAATATTAATATATTAATGATATAAACAGTTTTTCTTCATCCTGTAAAATTATCAAACTTGAGATGGCACCTGTTGCCAGTTCACAATCGATTTAGTTTTCTACTTACCAGGATACGGTTCCTGACAGCATGGGTAGTACCTCTCATGCCTCTCAGCTGGTACTCCGAGGATGTCCCACTCTACTGATGGATAGTACTCCCGAAGGTCGATGCCAACGTCAACCATGTCACCTTTTTTCTGATTGATGTGCTTCAAGTCAATCTGTGGAGATACTTACAATGTAGTTATACCATAGTAATAATAATAAACAAATAGTTTATTTCAGACCGTGGTCCATATTTTGTTAGTATTAATCACACACCTTAAAACTATGCTAGTAAAAGACATTATTACAGAGATAATTAATTTAAATAGCTTTTGCGCACACCTGACACACCGGGTACATGCACATGTACATGCACCCAGTGTGCCAAAGTAGCGCAACACGGCTTATCACTAATGACCGTCAGAATGCTGTTGCCACTCCCACGCACTCTGCGCATCATGGACGCTACCCGCTTTCTTATGATGGCATTAAAACCATCAATATGTGCGTCGGCAAACATTCCTGATGCACTGCAGTACCGTGGGAGCCCAACAACATCCTGAAAGCATTGTTATACTGAACTTTGAGTGCGTTGTAAGCCCGCTGCGTATACCGGACCCACAGAGTGCACGTGTACAGGGTTTGGCAAAACGCCTTAAAAAGCGTTATTTTTACTTTTGGCGTACAACTTGCAAACCTGCGGGCCAAAATATTGCATCGGAAATAAATAATAGTATTTTTTTTTTTAAGTATTTTAAGAAATATTTGAATATGTAATTTATTTATTGGAATAAATAAATAAACGAAATAAAGAATAAACTGTTCATCGTCATAAATAACATTTTAAAAAAATTGTGAGGCCCTGATTCCTGCAATAGGTACAGTACTTTAGATACAGGACCAGTTATAGAAGCCAGTGTCTTCTCCCAATTAGTTTTATGCAATAAAAATCTAAAAGAAAAAGATACAAACTAAAAATTAAGAGAAAAATATACTTGTGTAGATGTTGGTGTGTAGTGTTTGTGGTGTGTAGTGTTTATTAATGTTAGTGCTTAAGTGGATTATGTTTATTTTGTAGTTATAAAAGTAGGAGTTCGGTTTGAGTGTTGTCAAGATTACTATTATATAGGAGAAAGTTCGTGCGTACGTTTGTAAGTTTGTTATTTGTTTACGCACGAAAGGATGTGGATGAAATTTGCACTCGGGTAGACCATGTCTGGAATATCACATAGCTAGTAACTAATCTCACGCAAAACGTGAAACTTATAAAGTGTTAAAGCCATTACCTATGTTCCGACGAAAAAGTATGGAGTTATTTGCGAAATTGTTTTGTTACACTCTCAAATTGCTAACACGACCAGGCGGCCCCGACTCATTAAAAAGATCATCAAAAATATAACCAGACTAATGAGACAGAGTAAGCAAAAAAATACTGCTACTGTGTTCTGATATAATTATAAAATTTTGATTTTACAACACAGAACATCTTAATAAATAAATATAAATAAATGTACTAGAACTCCCTTTTAGGAACAAATTAAATGGAACCTCCATTCAATTTATTTAATTCGCTATGAATAACAAATCTCAATTAACTAATTGCCTTAGCGCGAATGATTTACAAAAGGAAGCTTAAATTTATCATATCCAGTCACCATAACGATTGAAATATCATTGAAAATTACAGTTTTTTAAGACGAATAGCTTTCTTTACGAAATTACATCTTAAAAAAAAAAAATGTTTTAATTGGTCACATTGCTTAGTGCAGCATTGTGTCCGTTTTACAATAGCATAGCATAGCATCAGCCTTATAATGTTCCCACTGCTGGGACTCAGGCCTCCTATCTAGGAGAGGGAACGGGCCGTAATCCACCACGCGGGCCCAGTGCAGGTTGGTGGATGTCACATATCCTCAAATTTTTGGTTCTAGGACAACTTCACGATGTTTTCCTTCATCGAATTACATTTATTTATTATTATTTAACTCTTACCTGATCGCCATCATAACTCCAAGACCCGAACTTCAAGAAGCAGGTCTGCTGGTCGAAAGGGAAGTATCTCACGTCGATCTCACAGGAAGACTTGAAGATGGCTGGAGGAGTCCACAGCACCTTGCCAGTGTGATGCAGGACTGCTTTTGTCATCGTTGTTACAACGTATTCGCCATCAGCACTAGGAGAACAGAAAGAAGATGTGGTACAGTTGCGTACATAACGCGCTTAAATTTTGCACCGTTAAATTTTAGTCGTTGTAATCCCGTGGAGGATCGATTTTAGTCAGTAAGAGTCTGACACTATCTCCAACCCCACCCAAAGGCGGGATTTTTCATTTGATGATTTTACCTACCATAAAAAAAAATCCCTAAGGGGTTTTTTTTAAAAACCGACTTTCACGTGGGCGAAGCCGCTGGTAGAAGCTTTTACTAGTTAGTGTGATCACATAATAAAGGGAACGTTAATTCTAAGTGATTTTTAATCAGATATTTGATAATATCCTCTCTTCAAAAAGAAGCCATATTGACCTCAAGTGTCCAGAACAGCCTTAGTCTTCATATTGCTCTTGTTAAACTTTCATTTAAAACAAAATACAGCAACAACAAACTAAGCACCTCTGCCAAGTCCTAAGGACCTGGCACCTATTGTTAATATCTCCAAACCAGGGCTGTAAGCTAGAGCCGAATTTGAGGTAGAGCAGCATTGGTTGTAGATAGGGCGGAAGTAAAAAAATATTATAATTAATCTGCCCACAAAACACGGGCTTCTAAATCAATCACCATGTAATCAATCTCTATAATACTGGGTTTCATCATCATGATCATCATAATCTTTTATGTAAACAAAGGTATTAACACACCAAAATATTTTTTACGCCTATTGGGTTTGCTAATTTGTACAAATAATGTATAATAAAATAGATAGCATGTGATGGCGTTTCAAATGTTATCTGTAGACAGAACAAAAAAATATTATAATATGAAAACTGTGGTATGTTCGGAAAAGTTTTGTTTAGTCAAACTATGAACAAACCATTTAATTATAATAATTTATCTTAGTTTTTGGTATTTTTTAGGTAGGGCATTGTGATTTTAAGGTAGGGCATTGCCCCACATTGTCCCCTAGCTACGGCCGTGCTCCAAACCCTACACTTAGTTCGCAATAAAGAATTTGAATTGAATTGAATATATGTACGATATAAAACAAAACAAAGGTTATCAAAGTGCTGATATAAAAGCACTATATGTAAATAGTTGTATGTCTAGACTTTTCGCGCGATTGACTTTCAGAGTTAAAAGCGTTTTATATTCAGTTTTCTTGGCGATTTAAGCAGCTATATTATATGTTAAATGTTCGTCTCAATAAAGGGCAAGGAAGTTTTGTATAAGGAAAAGGGCCAGGAAAAGGATTTGTATCATATTAATTTATTGTATACTTTTACCAATATACTCGTATGTACATAGGTGTATAATCTTTCATACCTGGTCTATTTATAAAAACAGACATTCAAATAACCAAATCATTAGCATAATAAGCACAGCATCAGCCTTTTAATGTTCCCACTGCTGGGACTCAGGCCTCCTCTCTAAGAGAGAGAATAGGCCGTAATCCACTACGCGGGCCCGGTGCGGATTGGCGGATGTCACATGTCTTCGAATGTTTGGTTTTAGGACATGCCGGTTTCCTCACGAAGTTTTCCTTCGCTGTTTTGAAAGCAGTCGTGATGAAATAGTTTACCCAAAGTAATGCGCTTGGCTGGGTAGAAACCGTGACCTACAACTCGTAAGTCGGGGCCGTTACCACTCAACCACCACGGCTCTCCCTCAAATCAATACCAATTTATTAATATTTGTAATATCAGACTATGGGTGGTTCTTGCCATATGCTACTAGGAAAACATAAACACTCACCGCCTTTTGTTATAGAATACAAGCAAAATGCATAAGCCAAGCATCCATCTAAACACAGAGCAACGTCCACATGTCCATATATTATGGCACATTGTACTTGATTATTTATAGTTTTTTTTTTCTTGGCCATTATTCTACTACAACTGGGCCAAAATAATAATAGTACAAAATGCACTCATGTATATCAAAATTGATATAAGTGGAGAAAGTTTGTCGTAGCGACTGAGGTGCTATGGAGTATGTTGCAGTGACAATTTTCTACGTGTATCAAACAACATTTTTAATACTTTTAAGAAGATATATAAACGGGGTTAACGCGCGACTTGTGGGATCGCCCAGACTGATACAATAAACACAATCAATTGAAGCGGGGGCGAGCTCGCGTACTTTTCCGTATTAGTGCGAAAAACGGTAAATTACGTGCCTAAAAGTGCTAGGGATAAAAATGTGTTTTCGAGTATAAATATTTAAAATAAATAAATGAACTAAAACGACATCTAAAAATAAAATTTATATTAATTTTATTTATTTTTTATTTTCTTATCAATCAAATTTTATTTTGATTTATAATTCCGATTGTTATTTTATTAACTTGATTGCCTTCCAAGCTACCAGGAATACATAACCAAGAAGCAAGTCTTCCCACAAGTACCAACCAAGTAAACAAAGCACCCATCCACACTGCAACGTCCGCATATTCATATATTATGGCACATTATAGTCTAGTGTAGTGCGTTGCCCAATTTATGACAGCCACCATAAACCTATCCAAAGGCAGCTGATACGTGAAGGGACGGTACGGTCCGAAGAAGATCATGGCGCAAGGGATAGGAGATAAGCGCGGATGGTGTCAAAAGTTATGATTAAACTTGCTGTGTTGTTTATGAAAGTCAATCGACTTTAATATCTAGGAAGACACTTGGAGATTGTTATATTGCTACGGGCCGAAACACATAACTGCGTTGCGGCGACGCCCGCTAAAATCGTTAGTGACGCCCTCCGCTCTTTTTCGCGGCGCCGCAACGCAAGTTTCAGCGTTCATTGTCGTATCCTGGTTATCCCAGCCCCTAGCCAAGTTACAATCGTTTCGTTTAGCGTGAAATTTTAGAATTGGCCACGCACCCAATTCCTTTGTTCAGACGTCATCTCAATGCTCAGTCACGTATTCAGAATAAAGGAATCTGGGGCGTAGCCAACTCCAAGCGTTCATTTTAAACGAAACGATTCTATCTTGGCTAAGGGCGCTGGTCGAACGATAGAGAGTGTCAGATTTTTACTGACAAAAACCTATCTGTGTTTCTTCCAAGGGTTAGGTGAAATGAACCCGGGAGCCCCGGATCGAAGGCAATGAATGGAACAGGGTAGGTTTTTAGTCAGTAAGAGTCCCAATTCCTTTGTTGTGACCACGCGACTGAGCGTTGAGATGACGTCAGAACAAAGGAATTGGGGGCGTGGCCAACTCCAAGCGTTATCGCTAAACAAAACGATTGTAACTTGGCTAGGGCTGTAGAGATAACCAGATATACTGTATCTCTGTAGAGATAACCAGTTCCTAGTGGTTTTTGAGTGTGAATAGACGTCTCTCTGCCATGGATCGTTATAAACTTGTTCCTTTCCTAGAGAGGAGGCCTAAGTCCCTGCAGTGGGAACATTACAAGGCCGTTAATGCAAAAATGCTAATGCTATTTGTTGTTAAGAAGACATTACTGTATTTTAAATAAACGACAAAGAAGGTAATACTGGTTATATCCATTTAATAAAGCTATGGTATTCGCGCTGCACACCTCAAAATTCTACGTAGCGACGGGCGTCACCGCCCATTTTAGCGTCACAGCGCCGCAACGTGGTTTTGTCTTTCAGCCCTAAGTGTCTTCCTAGATATTACACTACGAGTAGTATTTTTTTTTTTTTTTGCTTTAAACAAAGTGTGAATTATCATTTTTATGCACTTATTCCGTATTATGTGGGATTGGCACAATACGTTTTATTCTCTCATTCTGTCCTATCAATCGTCACGCTGCTACTTTTCTTTCAGATCAATCCTTCCATTTTTTCTTTGGCCTTACTCTCCTTCTCTATTAACCAAGTATAAATAATAGCTGGAAATGGAATCTATTTTTTGAAGATTGAAGCAGAAATTTGCTTGTTACTTGGCCAACATTTCGTCGCTATGCATAGCAAACCTATTTTCATTAACCAAACACAATTCCTGATTCTGGGTTGCTACTATGTAGTTCTAAGACATTAAAGGTAGCCCGAGTCAATAATGGGGCCTCAGCTGGGACCTTGAACCTCAATCAAAAGCTTGGCAGTAGCACTTGCTACCTTTTAATCCTACAGTTGCGTTACGGTGCCACGCCGCTAAAGTGCCGCCCGCCGCAACGCAAATATTTGCGGTGTGAACCGCGGCGCGAATACCATAGCTTTATTAAATGCATATATTATAACCAGTATCCTCTTTTTCGTTTATTTAAAATAGAGTAATGTCTTCTTAATAACCAAAGCATAAGTTAATTATGATCTATGTCAGAGAAACGTCTATCCACACTCAAAGGTCTTGAAAAACTGGTTATTCCTGTAGGATACGACTGTAATCGCTGAAAGTTGCGTTGCGGCGACGCGAACAAGAGCGGCGGGTGGCACTGCCGATTTAAGCAGCGCGGTTATGTGTTTAGGCTCTATACGCTTGGTGTACGCCTGCATGAAGCGTATATACAAAACTATGAAATTCTGTCAATGACCCAAGCACACGACGGAAAGACGTTGCCGTGTATAATGACGAATACAATACGCGACATAATAATATAAGTTAAACCAAAATAGTAACAGTTTTTCAGGTCTCAATCGAACTACGGCACAGCGGGATCTACGCGTAACTATAGCAACGACAGCCATTCTAGCTCAACTTATTTGACGCGTACTATATATCAATAAAATTCTTCCATTACCCATAGTTCATGGTTTTAGGAGTGAACCTTTCAAATTATATTTCACAGAATACAATTTCGGATTCGAATATTTATTTGAAATCAGCAATTCGACCCAACACGGGTGTTACAAATCATTGAAATTGATGGCTTTTATCCATTTGTATATTATAAGGGAAGATACGTTACATGCCAAAATCGCAATCAGAAAACCTGGACTCAAAACCTACACATTTACACTACCTGTAGCCACTGATAGACAAGGACAGAGATAAGACCCGGCGTTGTCGTGTGAGCGAAATGGCGTTAGCCGCCGAATGTTTGTCGATCGTTGCGACTAATGTATAATCGTGCCATATAGGTATAATTTTAGCGGGGCTCGTGCTATCTTCTACTGTTCTTATTTAATCTAAGCTTTTATCTGTACCTACTAATATTATAAAGAGAAAAGATATTTAGTTTTGGTTATACTCAAGAACTTCTGGACCGATTCTCAAAATTCTTTCACCTTTAGAAAGCTACTTTATTACTGAGTATAGGCTATCTATATATTTTCTACTGTCATGCAGGAGAAGCTGCTAGAATGTATTTCCTCATGAATCAGTCTGTCTTTTGGTAAAACACACAATACTGTCTGGAAATCGTTTGTCTTGGTATGGTCATGTGAAGAGGAGGGATGAAACGCATGTTACTAAAAGAGTAATAGGTATACATGTGGATGAATGGAGTGGGAGAAAGAGGCCAAAGAAAAGATGGACGGATTGTCTGAGGAGTAATTGAAAGAAAAGGGAGTTAGTGATAACGAAAAAACAAGTTGCGTCGTAACTAGCAATAAGGGCGTGCGGGAAACAGGACAGAATTGAAGAAAAAACATGCTCCGCTGATGTCAAATAACACGAACCAGGGGCAGAGAGATGATGACTGTCAAAGACAGATTCGACGGGAGTCTATATTTTATAAGAGCCAACGCTGCGTAAAGCAGGAACCCATGCGGTCTCATATAAAAGTGCTCTGTCGCGGGCAGATACCCCGCGTCCGCGCTCCGGTGCCCACCTCCGTGTGACGGACGCCCGCGCAGTAACAGTAACTAGCGATACTGCGTAGGGACTGCGTCCGCGACGGAACCCGTTGCGGTTCCACGGAAACCGTCCGTGCGTCCGCACGTAAACACGCGTGTAGACACGCGACGGGTCCCGTTAGCCCTAATATGTAAGGATTTAATCGACACAGACAACACAATCATTCTGATACACTTCCAAAGGCTCAATTCTGATTAAATATCCTGTATAGACTTAACGGCAATACTCAAAGATCTATTGTCTTATCTACCATGTCTGCTTTCTCTAGTCTCTCAACACTTAAGCCGCTTTCACAGGGTCGACACAGCGTAAGATTAGGCACACGTGCGCTTCTCATTCGCCGGCCATGATTAATCGTTTGCCGGCCTGTTTTGACACGTCGTGATGTATCATTCGCGATCGCTTTCTTGTCGATATTTCGTGCAATCAATTAGGTTAAGGATACATTGCCTACTTTGTAAGGAGTCGCGACTTGTGAGCAAACTTTTTGTTTACTTTTATGGGATGTTTTCGTTGTGGCTGGTTGTCGTTTGTAAATGTCGATGGCCTTTGTGGTTTTGCGAGCTTGGTAGATGAGACTGGTCAAGTTTGAAACCGATATGTTGGTTTGTTGTTGTGTCAATGTACCCATTATAAAGATTCACCAACTGATCGTCTATTTATTTAGGTAACCAACAGCAATACACAAAGTATGTTACAGTGTTAGTGCTTTACAGTAATCTGTGGCTAATAACAGGTTTCCTTTTCATAAATAAAAACGTATAGTAAAATATTGTAAATTTACTATTAAGCTTCAAGTTAAATTTGTAATAAAAATTAGAAAAAATTATTAACAAAATATGTTAAATTATTAGAGATTAATTGCTGGTAATTTACCTTCGTTTATACAATTAGTTTTTTTAAAGTTGTCTTTTAAATCAATTGGGACCAGTTCAATACTTGCAACTCTTCTTTCCGATTTCAAAAACAAAATAAGTCCTCAATTCGTCATCTTTTTTTCTTTCTACATTCCTATTTGTTTTTAACTCAATTATCATTGCCTTCCTTTCTTTGAACATTCCCTTAACTCGTATTAAATAAAATTATTATAAAACAATTAACAAACCATAACTTCTATCCAGACTGTAAATAATTTCAAAACCGACGCCAGCTCACCCTTTCACGACTACACTTTTGGCACAGCCATCGCAAAACAAACGCTAGCAGAAGCTATCAAGATCCCTGTATCTAAGTAGAACACATGAACCGTATGATTTATAGCCTCCTGGTACCAAGGCGACGGAACACCATGCATCATGGGATGGGAATGTACTGTCCATAACAACTGACTCGTTAAATCTTGGTGTTTCCCCGATTTGAGAGGTTTGCTTCGGTGATTTTATGGGGTCTTGGTATGAGTTTTTTGTTGCCTTAAGAGCCGAAACACATAAACGCGTTGCGTCGTTGCGCGGCAACGCAATGCGTTTGAGCGTTGCGTTGCGGCGCCGCGAAAAAGAGCGTTCCTTGTGAATTTTTTAGAGTGGATCTTTGATGAAACATGTACTAGATTACTGTTTCGAAAACGGCCCGAAAAATATCACAACAAATTATTGTGGGGTGATATTTGGAGTCAGTGTGGTCCCATAGTAGCCAACATTAGCACGCGAAAATGGCGCACTGCGTGTTCAAAAATTGTACAAATAACCGGCGCAATATTCAAATTTCGGAAGGAATATCTTTGTTTGAAATATTTTACAATAAATTATTGATGAAAAATTGTATATCTTGTGATAAAATAAAAAGAGCAAACGTTCGATTTGATGGCCTAAAAACAAATTGTATCATTGTTACCAAGTATGAAGTCATGACGCTGGAATTTGCGTCGCGTTGCACACCGCAAAATTCTGCGTTGCGTCGGGTGAAATCGCCAATTTTTGCGTTGCGGCGACGCAAGACGGTTATGTGTTTCGGCCCTAAGACTGTTAAAGTGTTTTGTCGCTTAAGAGAGGTGCATTGAATATTCAACACAAACCTTAGTTTTGAAGGGATTTCTGGTTGTATGTATTTAATTGTGGTTTATCAGAGAAGAAGTCTGCGAGCACTGACTACTCTTTACTCTCTACTCAACTCACCCACTCCTCCTTCTTATCTTATTTCCCACTTTCAATATCTTTGTTCTTCTCACGCTAAGAATCTGCGTTCTTCTAACAATCTTTTATTGCTTTGTCCTTCTCATACTTCTGATTTTGTTCACTCTTCCTTTCATATACAGTCCATACTTCTGTGGAATGTGCTTCCTCTCGACATCAGGATGGCCACCAGTCAGTATGCATTCAAGCGGAAGTTGCGGAGTTATTTTCTTCAGAGATAGCGAAGTCGTCTCATAAACCCCTTTCTTTCACTTCATATAAATGTATGTATATGTAGGTATATATTATATTAAATATATATATATGTGTATTTTATTCATATAGATATATTCAGATAGATATTTGAACCCTTGTTTTCTTAATAATCTTTTGTTTTTTTTTTTTATGCACCTGCCATGATTTCTCTTTACCACCCTTGGTTGACTGGTAGAGAATGCCTTAGGCATTAAGTCCGCCTGTGTAACCTTGTGTTGCATAAAGTTCTAATAAATAAATAAATAAATAAACCGTTAAATTAATCCAGTTTAGTCTTAATAATGTTATAAACGAGGTAACGATAAATAAAAAAAAAAACACTTTTAAATGTCATGTAGTGGTGTTTCGGAGCTCGATACCTTGAGAAGAAACAACGAAACAAATTTAGGCGTCAAAATTTTTTTTAAACTCTAAAATGTCGAAATCATGTTATGGTGAGATTGTCTTTTAAAGAAAGGACCATACAAATTTGAGTAACCCTGTCTAATTATTGCTAGAATTTGTCAGTATTTATATATTTATTTATGTTGCTCAACTCAGGACTACTAAGGAGCGCAACGAACAAACCAGAAAATGACATTTGGATAGGCCACAAAAAGTACTGCAAGACAGAAGTTAAAATTACTGAACACCCCTTGCTTATAATAATAAAATTTACATCAAACATTAATTTAAAAAAAAAGACAAAATATAAACGATCAGCAATGTCAGTGTAAAAATAAATAAATATTACAATGTTCGAAATTGTTCCATCAAATCTAGAGTAGAGAAGTGATTTATATAAAATACACATATTTTGTTGAAAAGTAAGAACACGGTTCTAAAATTTAGAAAATAAACCCTCACTCAATAATTAAAAATTTCATTTCAAAAATAAACACACTAAAAATTCTCTTACAATTATAATAACTCGCACATTCATATTTTAAATTACAACAAAGCGAAATATTTTAATCATTCAGCACGAACATAGAGCTTCGCAATTATGGCATCTACAGACAAGTTCTGTAGTACAACAATGCAATTTGGTGCGCCTAATGTCCGAATGTTAGCCGTACAAGTTCGGCGCTACGAAATTAATTTGCTAAACGTATTTATACCAAGCGTATCGGATGTCGCTTGTAGTGTAGTTGGAGGTCCTATGAGTTCTGCAATGCTGGTGTCTAGTGTAGTTTGATGAATGTTGTTTTATATTTGAAGTGGAATTTTAATGGAGTGTAGTAGTGTTTGAGGCTACAGTTTACCGCTGCCTGGCTGTTTGATTTACTCATTTTTAGGGTTCAGTAGCTCAAAAGGGAAAAACTGAACTTTTATAGGATTACTTTGTTGTCTGTTTGTCTCTAAATATCCTTTATCTCGGATACGCGTGGAAGTATCGAGTTGAAATTTAAACCATAATATACTCAAGTCTGCGTCCATTGAAGTTGTAAAAATCAAACTTCTAAGTTAACGAAAATAAAAGGTACGGCCGTTTATGTCGCAAAAAAAACATATATTTCGACCCCTCAAAGGAATCAAAATTCATAGGGTACTTCCCGTTGACCTAGAATCTATAGATGTCGCTACATGATCAAATCAAATATTATTCTATCATAATCTTATGGTATTTTGGTACTTACTTGTTATAAAGCACTATGTCAGGCAACCAGATGTGTTCCGATGGCACATATAACTCCTTCACTCCTCCATACTCCAGAGGATCCCATTTGAACTTGTGATCTTCCCATTCCTAAAGATACAAAATTTGTTAGTTCATTCACAGTTGGTTGAGTAATGCATAATCATTTTTAATTTTATGGTTTCCCTCTCCTCTCCCCTCTCTTTCTATATCCTTTCACAAAATTATATACTCATTACTCTTTTAGCAATCTTCTCCGATACATAAGATTTAATTTCGTCCGTTACTCGCAACCAAACAACAATTCTTATCCAAACAGCTTTGTATTTGCTGTTTTTCAACAGAATTCCAAATTACCTACTGTAGGTAATTTGGAATCCTGTTGAATTGTACTATTCATCTAATAATTAGTGTATCTGTTATTGTAAAAGCCCAATCTATGGTGAAACCAATTTTTGGTTAAAGTCCGAAAAGTTTTGCGATTTTCGTTTATTTTGAGCATTTACCACCATTCACTGATTTATTTTTAATTCACGGTAAATGTCAGTAAACAGAAATTATGGTTTAAAAAAATGCTCTGAGTTGTGGTGTTAACCATAATGTTCTTCTCAAACCCAACATTTCTAGAATTTTATAGTTTAAATTCTTATAATCCATCCTAAGGTTGTCTGGCAGATATCGCTGTCAGCGATAAAACCGCCACTGTACCTACCCATAGCTTTAAGTTTCTGAAATTTTTCATATTTTATTTATTTATTTATAAAAACTTCATGCAATACAAAGGTACACAGGCGGAGTTAATGCCTTAGGCATTCTCTACCAGTCAACGAAGGGTGATGAAGAGGAAACCGTTTCAAGAAGGGGCAATTTTTTTTTATAGTGCATGGAAGGTATTTATTGTACAATAAACAAGGTTTATTTCTTCTATTCTTCTATTTACCAATCACCACCGTAAATCCTGGTATATCCCAGTTTGTAATGGTATAATTTGAAAAATGATTCTCTGTTTACTAATTTTTACATTAAAAAAAAATAACATTTACCTTAGTTCAGGCTTTGACTGTAACATATTCACTACAGCTATCCCATTACTGGACATAGGCTTTCTCAAATTATGTCGCTTCGTTACATCTGCAGCGTGGCGCCTGCACTCCGTCAAGAATTTGCATGCATCTAAATAATCTAATACAAAGTTACTCACGTGCTCCAACCAAACGTTAGTTGTTAGAATCTGGTCTTTGAGATTCTGTAACAAGGAGAAAAACATTTATAATATGAACTTTTGAACTTAATATTCTATTAGTATAAAGAGAAACCAGCTAGCGCGATTGTGAAAGCTATGTACCACCAAAGACACTTCCGCATGACGACCGCTAAGTTCATTTTTGCTTGCACTCGAAACGAAAACTTCAAAGGTTTGGCGCCGCGGCCGCTGGGTTTAAGCCAAAAATTTTTTAAGTGATCGCCTGATAAATGACCGATTTTCTGTGTTTTTTTTTGGTGGGAAGTCATCCAATGATTTCTCTCTATAGCACTCATTCATTCACTTGGTAGAACATTGAAAAAACTGCACAATGACTCGAGATGTTTTGGAGGAGCATTGATTTTATTCTCTGTCAATTTTCGCCAATCATTCCAAGATGTGACTCACGCGCCGATACTCAAAGGATAATACAAAAGTGAGGAAATTCTCATTCCAAGGCTTCTGATTAAAATTAAGTTTAGTTAAAATGTACGAGTACCCCTATGTTTAATGACTTTTGGGTGGTACAAAGTTAGCCGGGTCAGCTATAGACAGTTTTTGTTTACATTCTGCATAACCCTAAGTTACCTTCTGTGACAAAAAATTCTTTCATTTATTATCTATCTATCTAGCCTATTTTCCACAGCTAGGAAAATACCTCAGCATCTCTTTTACACACAATACGACTTACCTTTCATGCTTTGATTTGTTTTAATTAACAAAAAAAATATTAGCATAATTAGATTTTTACCGATAAAAAGCTATAGACTTTGAACGACTTGAAAGATAAAAAAGAAAAAATGAAGCGTTTAACCGATTGCTGCTTTATTTAATTAATCATTTTGGAAAAAAAAAATGTACTTAAAAGGACTCTAATTTGGTTAAACTCCTCACTTTTTAGTGTCTTTTTTGTACTGAAATTGGTTATTTTTTTTTTTAATTGACGTGGGGAAGTTCTTTAGTAGGTAGGGTAAGCTACATAAAGCTACATGAATCGAGTATTCCTCACACATTAAAATACCTTAAAAAAGGGTACCAGTTTATGACGCTATTTGTACCTTTAGAATTTCGAAACAAACGAAGCATTCATCAGAATGTATAGTTATTCAGCTAGTTTTTTTTTGCCATGGACGCCGTGGTTCGATGAGTGCCACATGGCACATAATATAATGTCTAGCGCTAAAATTATTACGTTAGGCCTCCATAAAAATCACGTGAAAATGCACCAGGCGCCCATAAACACGACGTAGTCACGCAAAAACTAAATGAAACAGTATAAATAGATTTTTGATCCTTTGCACAAGTTATGTAAATCGATTGTCGTAAGTTGGCCCTTCGCCAACGGGCGGCCATCAAAGTGAATAGCCCACCGTGCCACATTGGAATACCAACTTTGCACCGTTTAGCCCCTGATTCATGGCTATGTGATACAAGCTATTTTGTTGGGGTTAGAATTTTTTGTACGGCCGTTTGTGGGTGAATGTCATTAAAGTTTGAAACTGTTCCGAAATTGGGTTGGTTATTTGGAGTGTTGGATTAACTGGGTCTGTTAAATGGACAAAAAGTGTATTGACTCTGATATATACAGGGTTGTTCTTGCTCCCCATATAACTCTTCTCCTCCCTGATGAGGATTGAGCTCATCTAATGACTGTCAATGCTTTTGAAAAAGTATTAACACGTTGACACCTTTCTGAATAGCTAATATTTTTCTAGTAATTTGTACATCAGGTGTAGTTATTCACTAGAAAAACATTTTTTAAGTAAGCAAAAGTTACAAAAAAATAAAATTTTGATTAGTGATATTTGCCAAAGTTCTAGTAACTTTTGAACTTTTAATTACTAAAAAAATCTGCTACGGCATCAATTATGATAATAACTTGTTATTAAAATTATTAATTTAATCTAATTAGTTGTGTCTGATAGTTGTGGAATATTATTAATAACTTTAAAACTACTGATTTTCGGGAGACTATTTAGTGGCTTGAATTGTGAATCTTACTATGATGTCCTGCAAGGAGCACGTCAAGTTACGAATAACCCTGTATATGAGCCGGTTCAGGATGTCAATCGGCGTGAGGAACTCCTTCACAGAATATTTTTGTGGGTGATGAGTGCGTAACGAGCAATAAATAAATTATTCCAGACCATGCAACTGATTTATTATTATGATGTAGGCTTTAGGCGTTCAGTTTAACCCGTGAAACTAAGAATAATCAAATAGTCTCCTATGCTTATTTTATTCAGTTTTCTCAGTTATTTTTGTAAAGAAATTCGAAGTTATGTTCCAGTAATTTTGCTATTTTATTTAATTACTGTAAAGAACCTTGTTTTTAGAGAGAAGAAACTGACTCCTGAAATTCAGGTATTCATACCTAGCTTTGGAGGCAGGGCTTCATTAGTTTCCAAGGATTTTATTATGAAACATTTAAAAACATAAGTTCACGGCGAGCCGTGAGATAGTTTGTAGAGTAGTGTTGCCCACGCAGCTGCCGACAGAGAAAAGTCGGCCGCGTCTGTGCGGTTGCAACTTTTATCTTTTCGGCACGCTTGCTCTGCGTTTCGCCTCGACGTTAATACCGCGTACATCGAAGGACTGGAACAATTTACCTGCTGCGGTATTCCCGTCCGACAATTTAGGTGTCTTCAAGGCTAGAGTGCATCAACGATGGCATCATTGCTTGCCATCATGTGGGATAGCAGTCAAGAACTAAAGCTCGGACGTGGAGCAGGAAGAATTTCGTACGTTGACCTATTATTACCTGTCTCTGTCACTCCCGAGTAAATATAATGTGTCTCGCTCGCACAGATGCAATGGCCTCCGTCGTCAGGGATTGTAAACCCTTTATTCAAACTTTTTACTGTTATTTTAAGTTTTGCTCTTTTTTGAATGTGGTTTTGGTTAGCATTTAGTTACTACAAAAAATTCTTGTCGAAATCCATAAATTTTAATAATGAATGAGAATGATAATTCTTATTTTATTGTCATATTTCCACCGAATCCGTAATTTTAACTCGATTTTTCAATTGTTATAATATTAAATGTAAATAAATAATTTATATATTTAATAACAATAATTTATTTAATAAATTAGTCATTTTTTTTCTCCTTCAAATGTTTAAAGTAAAACGCACTTAATATAAGAATGTTTGTGACCACTGTCAGTAGGCCCAAAGGTCATTGTACGTTAGTTTATATCATTCAAAAATAAAAACTTAACCCCGACTCTGCCTCTGGTGTGTATGTCACACAAGCATCACTGTGAGCTTTGTGATTTTGACAATTCAAAAATGCCTTTAAATGTTTTTTTTTTTTTAAATTAAAATTTTGAGTTCAGTTGATACTAGTAAAATTATTAACTCTTAGTAATATTAATCTAGACTGCATTCGAAATATACACGAAACTTACACATACACACACATATTCGTACGAGTATTTACACACACTGTATACAGCTTGCTTCATCCTGAGCAGTCAAAATTGACGGCTAGCGAAAGGCAAACTAATCTAACATGTCAATACCACAAATACTGATTTGTGGACACTGCTGCAGGTCAGGATAGGAGTTTCGTAATACTGTATTTTAAACCCATGTGCAGGTTACGTGACAAAATATCTGTCGATATGCGGCTATTAATTTTAATTTTATGTAATTTTATTTTTGGTGTACAATAAAGAATACATCTGTCTATCTATCTATCTATCTATCTGGTATTAATTAAACTTGACCAGCCTGAAAGGAAAAACACGGCGTTGCGCCACCGGTACATGGTGGACATCCCACCTATACGCACAAAGCGTTTTGGGAACACTTTTATTATGCGTACAGCTAAGGAGTGGAATTCCCTGCCGGAGTCTGTGTTTCCTGATGGCTACAACCCGGGAATCTTTAAGTCAAGAGTGAATAGGTTTCTTCTAGGTAAGCGCGATCCATCGTCGACCGTATCGTCACTTTCCATCAGGTGAGATAGCGGTCAAGCGCGAACCTATCAATAATAAAAAAAAAAAAAAAAACACGCTTCGATGTAGTGTAAAAGTATCTAATATAATATGAAAACAAAACAATATTAAGGATAGTGAAAAGTCAATACCGCTCGTAATTTTTGGAGTAAAGTAATATATAAATGTTCGAAGTGAAAGAAACACAACATATTTCCGCGAAACGACGTAATTTTAAGGCTAGGTAAGCTAGCCTTAAAATCATAATCATTAGTCCCATGACGCGACGAGAATACGCATTCAAATTTGCCTTGTATAGTTTACCTGCATCACCGTCATACCTAACCGTATAAAATAACCAGATCGGCTCAAATAAACACCAAATTTTAAAGATTTTGCAAGTGGGGCACGTCACTGAATGGGTCATGTACATATGTCTGGTTTACCATATACAACATTATTTTTAGTATATTCAGGTCATTGCGGGTATTAGAAACCAGCGCTCAACTGGGTGCGGGAGCAAAACAACCCCTAAGTCGCCCAGATGGCTCAATGACCATGTGTTTGTGTGAACAACCAGGTAACATAACAAGCTTATAACTTTGTGATACTTATTTCATGATTTTTTTTGTTTAGATTCTTTACTAAAAATAAGGTTGTATAATTTTTTATTTATCTACAAAAATGAGTAATTATTGCAGAGACTCTGAATCTACAATCTAACAATATAAATATTCCGTATTCATCATCAAACCTTCAATATTCTTCAGCCTCGTCTACACAATAACACGATCTCGTTCATAATAGGCAAGGAAATTTCTGGAAATTCGCACTTCTCCCAAAGTCCCTTAGACCGAATTTAGCCAATATTTCAAGATCTAAATCTCGGGGAGGCGTGCTAAAGCCGTGTGCACATATCCTGCTTTAGGTAATCGTTATGAATGTTATTCTAGTAAGGGACCCGATGTTAGGGCTTAAGGAATGAGGGAAGGTAAGATTTGTGTGAAGACACCTTAGTGTCGTGGAAGTAAAATGTCCTTTGATATAATGAGGGCAGAATAAAAGTCAGGACAGGCGTATTTGAAATCGTCTATCACATTGTCATAGCATAGCATATAGGCTACGCTATGTAGGTAATATATAAGCATATTATCGCTATTAGGCCTTCTTTCTAAGAGAGGGAATAGCCCACGTGGATTGCAGGGCAAGTGTGGGATAGTGAATATTCCATGTCTTCAAAAAATAAGTGTTTCTTCATTATTATTTTCACGCTAATGCACTTATATTATAAAGGTTAAAGATAGTATGTATGTGTGGCTAAGTATTTAGCTCAGAAATCGCATTAAAATAATAAAATTCGAATCTAATCCTTACATTTCATAAAATTCGCAATGTTTTCGATCACCATAATCGTCCTTTTCTAAATTCAATTAAGGCCCATTCTATATGATATAGTTATTAATAAGTTGAACCCACATGTTTACGTGAAGTCCACCTTGATCGAGACCCGAAAATCGGTTACTGTGTGTGGACTCAAGGTCGACCGCCATGATGGGTCAACTTGTGTGGCGGGAATTATACTGGCAGATGCTTTCAACAGGACGTTGCTACAAGTCACATAGCCACCGAAACAATGAAATTATTACAAACTAGATTTCCCAATCGCGTAATTTCACGATATTCATCTGTTAAGTAGCCGGCCTGACGATGTGATTTATTATCGTTAGATTATTTTTTGTGGTTATACTTATACAGTTTTTATACGAAGCCAATCGAATAAATTGCAGCTTTAAAAGTCAAAATTCGTAACGTAATTAACACTTATTTAGCGAAAACGATAAAAAAACAATTTGATGAACGAATCCACATCTGTCGCGGTCGTGGTAGACATTTCTCCGATATCATTTTTCATTCATAATTACCAAACTTTTTCTTTCTATTATAATAAAAAAAACAATCATCTAAATACTTTGTTAGAAAACAAATTTCTCGTTGAAAAACCTCTCATGTAAGGGTGTATTAATATCGTGCGGTTTTCATCACGCATGCGGGTTTGCTCCACACGCGTAGCCCCATCAAACGTCTTTTCTACAAGTATTGTAATGCGTGGAATACGCACACGCAGGGCGTGACACGCATGCGGAACAATTCCGCATGCGTAATGGAATCCGCATGATATTAAAATCACCCTAACATCAATTGCTGCCAGCGGCCTCGCACGCCTGATAGTAAAAAAATATCCTAAGGGAACATACACCCGAGATACTAAGTATCCTATGTGCTATTCCAGCACATAGTCTATCTGTGTACTAAGTATCAACGAAATCTGTTCAGCTGTTCGAATATGAAGAAATAACAAGCATGCATAGTTAAACACACACTCACAAACTTTCCGTTTTATAATATTGTCGAGACCCAGCTCAGGCAGGCCTCAGTTACGGGATATTCGTATGAAGAAAATACACTTCGGGACTTGGAAACAGCGATATATTAATTACTTCATTACACTTCAACGATTACAACTAGACTCATTATCATCATCATCAGTCTTTTAATGTTCCCACTGCTGGACACAGGCTTCCTCTCTAGGTGAGGGAAAGGGCCGTAATCCACCACACGGGCCCAATGCGGGTATACATGCATGTCTTCGAATTTTTGGTTCTAGGAAATGCCGGTTTTTCCTCACGATATTTTCCTACACCGTTTTGAGAGCATTGGTGATGAAATAAATTACACAAAGTAATGCGCCTGACTGGGTTTGAACTCGCCACCAACAACTCGTAAGTCGGGGCCAATTACCACTCGGCCACCACTGTTCTCAACTTGACTACCGAAACAATAAACTATTTTCTTCCTATCAAATCAAACCTATTCCAGAACTGCCAACATCCTTCAAAACATCTATCAAGCCAGTCCGTTAGCTAATAAGCAAGTACCTAATACGACCTCCTTCGACGTCACAATATTTATCATTTCAGCCGGGCGACGTCCACTGTTGGTAACAGGCTTCCCCCAAGCGACGACATAACTACATGTGCGCCTCGTATCCATCGGATTGCCGCGTCTCTCACCAGGTCATCGGTCCATCTTGTGGGAGGCCTTCCTACTCTGCGTCTTCTGGTACGCGGTCGTCACTCCAGAATCTTTCAGCCCCAAAGGCTATCTGCTCTGCGAGCAATGTGCCCTGCCCACTGCCACTTAAGTCTGGCTATTCTTCGGGCAATGTTGGTAACATTAGTTCTTCTGTGTTTATGATTTTAGTGTGATGACTATTTGAAACAATCCTATGTACAGTGTAACTTGCTCTATTTCTATTAACCTATGCCATACATGAAATGGACATCTTAACACCGCAATGTTCAGCTCAAGTAACTACCTATTAATTAACTGAAGTACCCACTTTAGCAACTATGATTGAGTCTAAATAAACTGATAAAATAAATGTTCAATGATTGCAAATAAACAATAGAAATAAAATGAGTATGCGTGTGTGTGAATAATATTTTTAATTTATTTATATCAAATTCATTTAGGTTTTGTTTTGCAATACAGTTATTATTGCTATAAACAATTACTCAATGAATCAATATCAAATTGTTTATTTTATTGAACAATAGTTTGAAACAAAAAAGTGCAAATATTAGCTTTTGTATTCATTCACCTATGAAATTGGCGTTTATTAAAAATAAAGTTTAGTTTGAACTATGATATCTTCGGATTGACTTTGAATTATTATTATTTTTTTCGAAATTGGTATTGGTTGGTTGTTTGTTCGTTTTGTTTTCTTTAAAAATAATTAACATTTATTTCAGGTAAGATACCCATAGGTTGACACAAATACAAAAACAAACCACGAGCAAAAAAAACAGTTTAATAACATTTCATTCATTCTTATTATACCTATATAGGTATAATATTACTCGTACGTTTTTATTATTTTATGTGATGTCTTCCGTATAGTTGACATCACATAATATGAAAAAAAAAACTAAATCATAAAAAATTAAAATATCCGGTTATAATAAAAATCAAACCTGACTAAATTTATGTAAATATATTAAAATAGATTGAATAATATATCAAATAAGATTAAATTTAATAACAAATTAATAAAATAATAAATAATAGTAACATCGCATTATTTTTGAAAGTCTAAAAACGAACAAAATCTAAGAACAAAATAAAGAAACAGAAAATCTGTTTAAGAAAATATGTAACTGTTCCGTATTCGACGATATTATTAGTTTTATATTCCTATTTATACAGGCAATACGCGAAAGTTAATCAACCAATACGCAAAAGTTAACCAACCAATACACAAAAGTTATTCAACCAATACGCAAAAGTTACTCAATCACTTCTTGTCTAAAACTCAATCAAGCATATTACAAGTCAGACTGTAACCCGAATAATGCTCATTACACCAAGTCAATCCTTCCTTACACAACGTCTCCACCAGTTAAATTGCTCAATGAATATTCCACAGCATCCCAAACTAAGGAGATGACACACAGATCATGCATGGAATCATGCATGAAGTAGAATGGACAAGACTCAATGCAAGTGGCTGTTAATCTTCCCGCAAACCTGCTAGACAATATTGAACTTTACGTCATTGAAATAGGGTTTTGTTTAAAGTATATCAGTGTTGGGTATAGAGGAAAGTTTAGTAACATTTGTGTAATTTTATTGCACGCATTTATCATTTGTGAGTTGGCTATTATAGTGTGTGGTAAATGTAGTATTTTTGTTCTATGATGAACCTGGAAAAAAAAATGATTTGACAAGAGGGCTTGGCCTCATTTTGGATTAACATGCACGTCTGCTAAGTTTTACCCGTCGACATAAAAATAAATTAAATTTGTACCCACTGAATACTCATTATAACTAATGAAATATCTTTTAGCTTAATAAAGAGAGCAGTGGTGGCCGATTGTTAACGGCCCCGACTTACGAGTTGTAGGTCGTGGGTTCAAACCTAGGTAGGCGCATTACTTTGTGTAATTTATATTATCACCACTGCTCTCAAAACGGCGAAGGAAACCGGCTTGTCCTAGAACCAAAACATTCGAAGACATGTGACATCCACCAACTCGCACTGGGCATGCGTGGTGGATTACAGCCCATTCCCTATCCTAGAGAGGAGACCTAAGTCCCAGTAGTGGAAACATTATAAGGCTGATGCGATGCTATGCTATGCTAGCTTAATAATGAAGAGAGACCTATAAGAACATAAACAAGATGCCTGAACCAAGCATAATACCCCTCTGCTCGGAGAATCCTTCTTTTTCAACGGAGATCTGTGGGACTATACACCATGTCCCGTATACCCTCAAAGTCTTGATATAACTAAGAAGTAAAAATTTTCAAAGAATAAAGAAAGTCACACAAAAGCTATATGAACCTACAAAGACAAAGTCGACAATGACAACACAAGGACAGACCATCACAAGGTCTAAGACTTAATTAAAGGAAATGTACCTCTGTACTGTATGTATGCATCAGCCACTAGGTTGTTACCGCACCGGTAATTAACATTTCACCTCTAATCACCGGCAGCGAAGCTACTATCGCTACTATCAACGATCATAGACACGTCTGGGTGTAATTGTGAGCTATCGCATATTCTAAATTCAAAGTGTTATCAAACTGTATTGTAATTTCTCGGGGGACGAATTCGATTTAGACAATAGGTGTTGTCTTGGAGTGTGAGGATGATAAAGATGTGGATGTTGGTTTTGGTGAAGTAAATGATGAAGATTTAGAAAAGAAGAAGTCTCGAAGACCCCAAATAAAAACCAAATACTTATATAACCCAAATAAAAATAATTATAATATACAAAAAAAACCGTGTTTTGAAAAAAATAAAATAGAACAAAAATAACTTGGTAACTAAGGTGGTTAGCAATGCCGTTATTGTTAAAGATAGAAAAAATGTCAATATCAGTAATACCATTGTAATAGATACACAAAAAAATATGATGACATAATTCACAACCCATAAGAATATTTGATTTAATAATATCTCACAACTGTAACAGTAGAAAACTAAAACTTGAATAAACGATGTGATATTTATAATGTTAATTTGTTGGAGATTAGTTTCTAAACTAAGCCGAGGCATGTATTGTACACCAGGGACTATTCTCTACAGGGTAAGCAGCAATCGAAACATTATATCATCTGTATATGTAGATGGTGAAGACCTATAAATTTTTCAGTTTCTATAAGTTATAAATACATTTATTTAAAAAAAAAAACAAAAAGAAAACTAGAATGAGATAAAAAAATTAAAAAAGATCTAAAATGAAATTAAAACAAAGACCTACCCATAGAATACTGATCTAGACCAGTAGATATAAGACAAAGAGTCTTAGGTTGATGTAATACAATGGTATAACTATAACACAAGCTAAGATAACAATAGTCTACACACATTAGTAGCTGCAAACCTCAAATCCGCATTACCGCTGAATCTGATCGTTTGTAATGCCGATGTTAATAGCATTTTATTCAGGTTTCCTTTATAATAAAACTGAACACATGGGCAGTAGTTTTTTTTAGGTGAGAAAATCATTTCCTATCTTTGGGGGAGCGGGAGATAGTGTCAGACTTATACTGATTAAAAACCCACTCCTGTTCCTTCGTTGCCTTTCATACCAAGGCTGAATCTTCCTTTCAGAAGCATACCTTTGGCCCCAGTAGGCTGCGACCCTTCTGGGCCCCTACGGTTTGCTGACATCTTCTTGAGTCGTGCGAGGCACAATACGGGCCAACGACGAGGGACCGATCCGGACGGTTACCGGACTACTTTGCTCGCCGTCCGCAAGCCCGCACCTACGGTGGCTGGAAATCAGGATCAGAATCCCTGCGGCGGCTAGTGCGTGAGGGACGTTCACTCGCGCGTGCACGTGCACCCCCCCTCCTTTGTTAGAATTACTGCTTCGCAGAAGGCGACCGCCTGCCACTCTTCCTCGCTTAGTACCTTGGTCGCCTCCACGAGGACACGGTGGTGCTCTGCCCAAGCAGAGCACACCTCTGCCTTGTACTCCACCGTGGTCCCCGGGCACATGGGCAGTAGTGGTTTAGTGGTAATGACCCCAACTTACAAGATGTAAATCGTGAGTTCAAACTTAGGCAGGTGTTTTAGGTACGTACTTTATGTAAATTATTATCAATATTTCAATCACTTTTTTTAAAGGTGGGAAATCATCCGATGACTTTTCTTCTCTATGGGCGAGCGTAAGGGCGTGTAAGACTTTCACTGACTAAAACCAATCCTATGTTTCTTCTTTGCCTTGCAATTCAGGACCCTGGAATTCCCGGAGTAAAGGCAAACCTCATGAGAAAACCCCAATTGAACCAAAATTTCGAAGATGTTCCCACTAAACAGCACTGAGAGAAGAGACCCGAGTCCCAGCAGTGGGATCAGTATAAAACTGAACAAGAATCTGGTTTCATGTTGACCTAATGTTTCATTTTAAAATAAACATCTTTGTATAAAAGGCTAAAAATGTAGCTTCATCTTTTGAACAAGTTTCGGCTACTGAGACAACCCCTTGGGAAATAACGGAGCTAGAAGCTGTACCGATTTATTACACGATTTCTAAAATCGCACAAGATGCAATAATGCTCCTAACAGCATTGGTTGTATGTTTTCAAAAGGGAATGTAATGTACGATTGGCTTTTGAGTTTTATGTACGAGATATCTACCGTGCATTAGAGATAATTGAACTCGATGCATTTGCTACTAGAAAATCTTTCAAAGCAATTCGGAAACTAAAGCAAAGGTAGGACCAAAGAGAAATCTTAGTTTAGCTTTGAACAAATACTAACCGAAGCAAATGACGATGATGGTAATAATAATTATTTGGCATTTAAAAAAAAATGTAGCAAGGAGTTTGCTATGTGATTCTCATAAACTTTGAGTTGCTAAATCCAAATTTGTTCATAGATTATCTTGCTGTTATGGTAACCTCCTTTTATCGAAAAAAAGGAACGCCCGTGTTTTACAATATTGCTATAAAATTTAGAGAGTATAGTATTCATTTAAGTCTGTCTATCCTACTGTAGGAAAATGTCCTCTCTTCTTTCCTTCCAAACATTTTTATTTAAATTGTCTTTTCTATTCTTCTTCTTTAATTAGTTGTTCGTAATAGTAAACTCGTGTTTTTACATAATGCTGACAACTAATTAATGTTATATTCGTGGCTTATTGAGAATACTTGTAATTATGGTTAAGTTTTTTTTATTTTTAAAATATTTTTGTTTCAGCGTGGACCACTCCTGTCTGTAGGTTCTAAACTAGAATAGTCATTTTTATCTAGCGTATCATCTAAATATTGAAACATGTTATTATTTAATTAAATTTAAAAAAATCTAGATTTTAGATATTTCTTAAAGCAAAACTGGTTTGCCTTACAACTTAGACGTGATAATTAACATCGAAATTTGAGGTACTAGAAAAGTTCTTACTACATCTTTTGATTCACCTTGTTCAAATATTTTAGGTTGACATACTCTTGCTCTTAATTTGATTGGCCACCCAATGATAAATCATGAGATTAGATTGAAAAAAATAAATAAACAAATTAATATCGGAGAAGGTTATGTATGAAGTTCATATTAAAAATAAAAACATTGATAAGTCTCTCACGTTTGAAGTAGCTATAGTATGAAGCACTATAAATATTATCATAATTAGACCCAACGTAAGAAAAGTCGTTAAAAAATCAGAACCTAACCATATAATATGGATGGTAGAAGAAACTGTTTCTGCAGTCACTAATGAGCTTTGCCTTTAAGCTAAGCACTCTGGCAGACAGCCAGAGGACACTGCCGGAGAAAAATTTTTTGAACTAGTTATTTTTATCAGTTTGGAAGTTACTTTACTTGGGAAACATTAAAGTATCGAGAGTAGTATTGTTTTTAACGAAAAGTCTTATTTCAAATTAATGTATTAAAATTGTCGTTTCAAAAATTTTATAGATATGGTAATGCTGATGAGATCAAGGCTAGCCATAAGATACATACCACTCAAAGGGCAATGGAAAGGAGCTGTTTAAATATAAAACTGAGAGATAGAGTAAGAAACACAGAAATTCGGAAGGTAAATAAGCTAAAGGATGCTTTACATTTCTCTCAAACTCTTAAATGGAGGTGAGCTGGTCATGTGGCGAGATATGATGACAGCCGATGGACAATTAACGTCACGAAATGGAACGGACCGTTGGGCGTTAGAAAGAGAGGTCCCCCAGGACGAGATTGTGGCCTTCGTAGGAAAAGACTGGATGATCATCGCCAAAAACAGAAATTAATGGAATTCTTTGGAGGAGGCTTTTACCCTGAGGGGGTCCTCAAATTAAACATACATGATCATTACATTTTCAATTATCTTATTATAAAATAATTCGATCTTATTATTAAAGCAATAATTAGTAACCCATAATGTAATTTACTTATTTTTTGTGGAATAAATAAAGCTCTTTTTATCATAATGCTGATGATAGATCAAAGAGACACCTAGAATATCTTAGTAGTTATCTAGGTGATACTGTAGTAGAGACAATTAGGACATCAATTAAATGTTTCCATGAAAACCAAACATCCATTTTTGAGATCGATACTCCTCTTCAATCAGAATTAGATGATGTTACCATCAATCGTGACAATTGGCACAATTTCAGCGGAGCACGCGTTAGAGGCGAATCAACTATCTTCCAATGTTTTTATTAAATCTGAGGTGAAGGTAAGTAAAGATTATTAGTATTTACAATATCCTCATTAAATCTTGTCTAAGTCCAATGTCATTTTTACTACCTAGGTCTTTCTTTCTCTAACTTTTAGTCAGTGATTCAGGAATAATATTACTTTCTACAGGTGACAGAACTTGAAAATAGTTTCAGTGGTTACTTCCTATCACAAATATGTTATGAGCACGCAATCGTGTAGACTCGAAAAGGTCCTAATTAGGACCTTTTTCCTTTAGCCTTCGTACCAATAATGTTTGTTTATATTCACGCCTACTTGATAACAATAGCCGTTTCTTTTTTTCTAGTTGGATTTCTTATACTGTCCTTTTTTCTATTATTTTGACTTGTAGTGAAATGTACAATTATTAAAAAATGTGTCTGTGTGCTACCGCTGCTACGCGGAAAAAATTTCGGTTGTTTTGGGAGTGTATATCAATATCTGTTTATTACAATGTCATTGCTTTCTACACAATAAAAAACTAACTCTTCATAATATTATTGTACACAAATAAGGAGTATTTACATTATCCTCATAGTATCTTATGTATTAACATACACGAGACTTCCATTGTTATCACGAGACCTCGGTGATCTTTCTTTATATTCTCATCAGTCAATGCTATCAGATCAATCGCCTAGTGTGAACAGCCCGTAAGTCTCCGAGGTGATTTGTCTGTAACTAGGTATTTTACAACGCGACATCTAGACATCGTTTAACGTTTTACTGTCGTCATTTCTGTAAAACGTGTTTCGCTTACAGAAAATTGAACACGACTTTTGTATTGTCAGCAATTTCGTCTGTTTTGTATTTCGACGACGAAAATACGATAGCTGTGACGTAAGCAACGATATCAAGTTGTGGATGGTGAGTGCTTATTAGTATCAGTTGTTATTAAGCGCGGTATCAAGTGTACGTTCACCTTTTTTGAACTTAAAATTTTTGTGGATAAAAATAATGTATTTGTATTTCCTTTGGTAATGTTTGTGTCATGAATTATTTATGTACTTATTACTTGGTAGACTTTGATATTCATTAAAACAAGTACAATAACTTTTTTTTTGTGAATTTGAAAACAAAAAAATGTGATGGTTAGTTGTTTTCCATTTCTAAGTTTTTTACTTCACCGCGCCCACTTTACGATTCTCTCGAAAAACAAAACTAGAAAATATATAAAACTAGAAAGAATGCCTGGACACAGAATAAACAAGTACTACCGCATTCAGTATATTCGCTACTTTTAAAACCCCAACATTCCTAGCAGCGTTTATCCACGTTATTTCATCCAGTACACAACATTCTCGCACGTATTAAACTTTCATGAAAACCAAAAATACTCCGAACGAGGATATCAAACCAATTTCGAAAACATTTCAGGCACGCAAACTCCGGCTCTGAATGGCTGAGTCATAAAAACGACATAAAACCGGTTCAAACCGGCCACGAGCCGAGAAGACCCGAGAGGTGTCGAGGAAAGCCGAGGATTGGCGAGGGAAACCGAGGACCAAGCAGACCGATCGAGAACAGTTTACGTAGCCGACTGCATTGCAATTAAAAGTCCACCGCGCTGGCTGTGTACGTCAATTTTATTTCAATTATGGACCCTTTAGAACTGAAGTCGTTAGCGGCTAGGTTATGCGCAAATAAAATGTTCTCTGCACCAGCTCGTTGTTTGTAGTACCGGATTGGAAAGGATTTATTTAGATACATGCACTTTTTTGCAGTTAGTTCGGGTACCGAGTATTTCGGTTTTATTTAGTCGATTTTTTTTCTCGATTTCCGCGATGTAAAGCTTCTGGGGGATGATTTATTTCTGTATCAATGAGATAGAGAGATTTTATTAAAGAACACTAAATTTCATTACCTTAACTCTTTAACTATTATTTTACAAAAAATATATCGTGGAGGGGATTATTATTACGTAATTCCGCGTTTTTAAAAAAATTAACATAAAAAAAATAAAAAAGAATTAAAAATTATAAAAATCTAGAAAAAAGCGAAGATATAGAAACTTAAATTTTCGGCCGGATGAATTTCGTATACCCGTGCATTTAGTACGACAATTAGCGATTTTTCAAGTTCATTCAAGTTGTACAAACGTAGGTATGTAGAATCGGTTTTCAAGGGGTTTTTTTTAGGGGTTAAAATGTTGTGTTAAAATTATTGTGTCTTGCAAAGTATTGCTCTAAAGTATAAATAATGCCGCTTTCAAGTTAACTATTTAGTCTAAATAATATAATTTTAACGTTAGATACCTGAAATACTGTTTATACATAGTAGAACATAATGATTGCACCTTTACCTTTAGTTTCAGCCCCTAATTTACAAATATTCATGTAAACCAATTAATTCAATATAATCAAATTCAATTCTAGACTAAGTAAATCTTAGTAAACTTTCCTTGAAGCCTTATCTCCTCAAGACGTGCCTAATGGCAATATTTTACAAGTTAGATATGGCTACTTACTCCACAATATATCGCGATAACTAGTAAGTAATGCGGTTGTTGATTTTGGTATGTTATATAGAGTGAATGGTAATTAGTGAACGATACTTAAACACGTGATTGTAGTCATGATAACAAACAACTTTTACTATGGGACCAAACTTGAAATCGAGAAAAAGAACTTCCAAATTCAGTAATTTTGACCAGTTAGGCGAACATCCTCCTTCTGCGAAGCAGTAATGCTAGCAAAGGAGGAGGCCGACCGAATCAGGCAGAGGCAACGGGGCGCTCGCCCCAGCCGCCGCCGGGATTCCGATCCCGATTTCCGGCCACCGTAGGCGCGGGCTTGCGGACGGTGTGCAATGGGTAGCACGCTGTCCGATTGTCTGGTAACCGACCGGACCGAGCCCAAGTCGTCGACGGCGCGTTCTGTTCCCGCGCGCCTCAAGGAGCTGTCAGCATACCGAAGAGGCCCAGCCTGCTAACTGCAGGCAGGCAGGGTCGAAGCCTGCTGGGGTCAAGGGCCGTTTTCTGAGAGGAAGGCTCAGCCCCGGCACTATAGGCAACGAAGGAACGGGGTAGGTTTTTAGTCAGTAAGAGTCTGACACTACTTCCCGCTTCACCCAAGGGCGGGATTTGTCATTGGATGATTTTACCTACCATAAAAAAAAAAAACTAAAGCATTTAGGCGAACATACCGAACTTGGCAGATTATTTTCGCGATTTCAGGTTTGGTCTCATAGTAAAAGTTATTTATTAGGGACTACAATCACGTATTAAGTAACGTATTAAGTAACGTTCGCTAATTAACAGTCACTCTATATATTTCGTTCCGACGTCTTAGTATCAATACCATCACCGGCACACGCTGAAAACCAGCGTCGTAGACTTGTCGCATTACGCATGTGGCCACGGCATTATGCCGAGCTTTCGGTCATTTTGCGCGGACGTTGCGCATATTTTCACTATAGAATTAGTAAGCTACTCCTAAGATTGCGTCGTATCCCGTAAATAAATAATGTATGAGACTTACAATCGTCCTCGAAATTTTACGTGGATAACACCTGAAATTTTGAGTAGAACCTATTAATGCTTTCACAAATATTTGTTACAAGAAAATGGGATCTTCAATTCTATACGCCGTGGATACATTTTAGCATCATCAAGGCTTCTAAATCTAAAATTGTTTACACAAAACGAATAACACAGACGCACGTAAAATTATGTGAATATTTTTTTATACTATCCATTTTATTTAGGTGAATTAATTCTTAATGTTATTCTTATTTATTTATTTTATTAGTAATATTTTTTTCTTTATTTTAATGCTGATATATAATTACTTACTTTTAATCATCTTTAATTTGTTTAGGCTTATATTATAAAGAATTACGAAAATTTGTTGATGTATATTTTTGTTATTAATTTACGCTCGAATGACTGAACGGATTTAGATGAAATTCGACACACGGGTAGACCACGTCCTGTAATAGCACAAAAAAAAATATCTAGAATTTAAAATTAGAATTTTTCCTTTAGATAATTCTCTTCTTTCACGCGGTGGTAACCGCTTTGCAATAATTAGTAATTTTTATATAAAAATATCAGCAGGTTTAAAGTTTTAAATTGTTGATACAGAAAGTAATTGTAATAAATAAATACAAAGACATACGACACATTCAAACACTAAAAATACACAATACATCGTGAGACAAGCTCTTTGTACCCTAAGTTAACATTCCAACAGCGAACTAACTGTAAGGCCGCCCAGGAATTCCTTCGCTCACTAACTTTCTACGCAGTTTAAAAGATAATAGTTCGGTCCTTTCCTTTTATCCTGTTATAGTACCTTCATTCTTTGTTATTTATTTTTAATGAGACATTTAAATGTTTTTTTAATTGTAATTTGTCTTTTGTTTTTGTTTCTACTTTAAAAAAAAGACATTTTTATAAATAAAACAATAATCGACCATTTACGGTGGACATGGGATACCTCAAGTATCGCCATAATGAACGGCCCAGTGTGTCTCCCATCCATTTTTTCCCACGATCCTTACCAGGTCAGCGGTTCACCTTGTGGTAAGCCTTGCGCTTTGGAAACCCTAACTGATCCGCAGACGTTGTCTTGTCTTAGCATTGAACTGTCAAACGCTCAAAGGTTAAATAGTCGGACTGTTGTGTCAGTGTTCTGTAATTTTTTGCAGTTTTCTTAATTTTTCTGTCTGTAAAAACCTTCTTCTCTTAAACAAAAAAAAAAAAAAAAATTTTGAGAAATCGGTACAGCCGCAGTCAGCAGTGACGACGTGACCAACGAAAATAGGGATTCATTTTTTTATATTAGACCCGACAGATGTTGACCCGTTAGTAAACTGGACCGTCGGCAGAAAAAAAAAAATCCAATAAAATTATAGTGCCATCTACTGGTTTCAATTTTATTTTCAAACCATTCAGGGACCCTCTATAATATACCTACAAAATTTCATCCAAATCGGTCAAGTCGTTTACGAGGAGTTAGGTGACAAAAATACACGAACAGAAGAATTATATATACGAGTATATATATATATATAATTAGCGACCCGCCCCAACTTCGCACGGATGCAAACCTTCCTCTTGAATCACTCTATCTAGTAAAAAAACCACATCAAAATCTGTTGCGAAGTTTTAAAGATCTAAGCATGCATAGGGACAGACAGTGGGAAGCGACTTTGTTTTATACTATGTAGTGAAGATTTGCAAAATATGCATCATTTATTTTTTACTTTCTTGTAACAAACTCCCTCGTTCATTACACGTTGGTAATTAAACTTGCCATCCGTGTTTGACCTGCTAACGAACTGACACTGAACACTGGCGAACATACGTGGTCGCGGGAAAATTGATTATGAAGAGCTTAATTAAAAACTGCGGGTTAATTTCGATATATGAGAAGTTTGATGCAATATTCGTCAAGGACTTTGAGATGATTACTCTAGGCGCTGACCTGACTTGCTTTAGCTACATTCTGCAGAACACTGTCTCTATCTCTATCTATATGTATTGTATTAGTTAGTACACCATGAACTACCTGAGTATCTTTTTCTCCTTCTCTGTGAAATCCATCCAAAGGTTGTCTGTAAGAGATCGCTTTTAGCGATAAGACCGCCCATTGTGACACCCTATTAATTTTAAGTTCTTCATTATTAATTTTATTTTTGGTATTCAATAAAGAATACATCTATCTATCTACTATATATATCTGTCAGCGGCTTCGTCGGCGTGAACGTCTTTTCGAATTCTCCATATAAACTTCCAACCCCCGTTATACCCCTTTTGGGGTAAAGTTTCGTAAAATTTGTTCTTAGCGGATGTTTACACACTATACGGAACCTACCTGCCAAATTTTAAGTTTTTAGGTGTTATAGTTTCTGAAATTTCGTGATTAATCAGTGAGTGGTATTTCGCTTTTATATATGTATGCATATGGATATAGATACAGGAGGATGTCAAACTTTTACTGACTTGTCCACGGATGCGTAGCTTCATAGACACGAGTACCTCTTTCAGAAGTCAACCCAAGGTAATAATAGGCTTCGACCCAGCTGGCACCCGTAGGGTCCCCCATCCCTTAGAGGCACACGTTGATCACTAGGTACGCGCTTTCGACGACTCGGGCTGGGTCCGGACGATTTCCGGCCGGCCAAACGGTGAGATTGACACATTATATTTTTTGTTTTTACACTGAATCCACTTTTGACCTCTATCACGCCTGACTGCAAGTGCTGGATGAAGTCAAAGATGAAATGAAAAGCTCTGAATATGCAAGTTTACTTCTGCTTTAAAGGCCACGGTTAAAGATACAACTTAAAGTTACAAATACATAATTATATACATTATATAAAACACTAAAACTATATATACACTTAAACCTACTCCTAACTAAAAAATGGCGTCATAAAACTCGTCCGCATCATTATCGACTAAAGTAAGTGTAAGTGTGTAGTGTAGTAAGTTAGAGAATTATATTAATATTTTTAATGAGTTTAATTAAACTTCATTATCCGATAGAGAACTGCAGATTGCAAAAAATATGCGAAAACTTTAAGTTTCGTGGAAAACTTTGGATCATTTCGAAGGCAATGTGAAAGAGGAGTATCTAGGTTAGGTTCAAACTAAATACTTTGCTAAGTTAGGGACACATTAAACGAGAAAATTCAAGTCTTTTTACGCAAAAGTTTACCTATTAATCTATCCGTAGTCTTTTAGTTGGGAACCCAGTTAATGTAACCAATTAAAAAACCAGCAACCCCTACAGACTTAGAAGGCAGTGTAATCTTCAAGATCAGGTTGGAACTTCCACAATTTATTACAGTAATAAATATCCGCGAACTCTACTTGAAAACTAGACAATGGATGCGTTTTGGCTTGCATTTCTGTATGAAATGAGTGCCAAAATTAGTGGCTTTTTTGATTGCCTTACCTAAAACAGTGAACGCGTCAGCAGTTCGAATTTATTTGAATTTCAATGAACAATATTCAATCTTTTCGACTTAGGGCTGATTTCATCATTCAATATAAAAACTTAGTTCAACTAAACTGAGCTCAGAGTAATCTAGTTTAAGACCCGTGTCGTAAACATGAGCGACAACAAAAGAATTTTAACTGAGTTTAGCGTAAACTAGGTTCAATCCATAGCGGTGAAACGCAAAATAAAGCTATAATCTCGATTAGGCGCTCAAACTACTTTTTGTTTTATATAATCACTATTAGTTTATTGAATTTGGCCCTTAGGAAGGTTGGTTACAGTGTCAATCAATCAAACGATGCGATGTTAATGCGATGGTAATAATAAAATGGTTGATGTAATTTTTTTTTTTTAAATAGCTATTGCTAGGGTCTCACTAGACGGTAAGCGATGATGTGGTCGACGATGGAGCATGCTTGCCTAGAAACAACCTACTCACTCTTGAATTAAAGACATCAGGTTGTAGGTATCAGGAAACACAGACGCCGGTAGGGAATTACGCTCCTCATATGCTCGATGAATGAGGTAATCCCAAAAACGTTTGTATTTGCTTTGATAAAAGATAATGAAAAGTATAATCCATATTCCCGATTTTATTAAGGAATTAAAAATACACATTTTACTTAATAGCTACGTACTTTTTTACTATGACAAACTAACTATAGCTGTGTTATTTTTTTTCTTGAAGTGGGAAATTATCAAATAACTTCGCTCACTCTGGGTGGAAGAAGAGGGCGTGTCAGACTTTAACTGTCTCAAACTTATCTCTGTTCCTTCAGTTGTCCCTTATATTTCAGGGCCACGGTAACTCTTTAGAATAGAATAGAATAGAATAGAAATACTTTTATTCGAGATTGACACAGCACAACGGTTAGAAATATAAAGTAAAAAAAAACAAATGTAATATCTTTCGAACATTCCTGCGGCGGGCTTGTTGTTTAGGGGTGATCGACGGCAACGACATCTCGCGCGAGTACAGGCCATGGTCCGGAGCGAGGAGGAATGGCAGGCGGTCGCCTCCTTCTGCAAAGCTGTAATGCTAGCTAAGGAGGCGGCCGTACGAGTAAAGGAACGGCTCTCACGCCACAGCCGCCGGTATCCAGATCCCGATTTCAAGCCACCGTAGGCACGGGCTTGTGGACGGCGAGCAGTAGCTGATCGTCCAGCCTCCGTTAACCATCCGGATAGAGCCAAAGTCGTCGACGGCGCGTCATGTTCCACGCGCGCCTCAAGGAGATGTTAGCAAAGCGTAGGGGCCCAGCACGGGTGAAGACTACTGGGGCCAGGGTTATGTAAAAGTGAATCCCAGAGCCCTGGAACAAAGGCAAAGAAGGAACAAGAATGGGTTTTAGTCAGTAAAAGTCTGACATGACCTCCCGCTCCACCCACTTAAAAAAAGTCTTGTTGTTTCATTTAAGATATTAATTTTATTTCTGTTTTAAAAAGTTACTGATAATGGTACACTCTTTACTCTCAAACCTCAGGTATAGTAATTAAAGATATCCAGAAGTTTTATGAACGAAAATAAAATGAAGAACTCGGCCATGTTTCTGAAACCAAACCGTACTCGTAAAGTGCAGTGAGTGCTCTAATTGGAAACCGTTTAAAATTGAATCGTTAGTCGTTACGATTCAACATAAAATAGTTTTTCAAAAACCCACTGAGGAGTTACGATTCTAAATAAAATAGTCTTTTCAACAATAAAGAATACATAAATATTACACGCACTCAACAAATAATTAAACTTTTCTCATTTTATTGTTTCTTAAATAGATTAGTTATGGTTTTCATACATATTTGTAATGTATTTTTATTTTAATATATATTATTTTATGGCCAATCAATCAGAGTACTGTTCCCGACATCCACGTGGATGAATTTTTTGATGCCCTGTGAATGGTTTTTTTTTATACACGTTTGTACATACTTTTCTTTTCAGTTTCTATATATTTATTAAGTTCTTTGTATAATATCTATAATTAGTTAAACATATCATCATCATCATCATTTCAGCTGAAAGACGTCCACTGTTGGTCATAGACTTCCCCAAGAGTCGCCACAAGGACCGGTCCTGTGCGTCTCGCATCCATCGGACTCCAGCGACCCTGACCAGGTCATCGGTCAACCTTGTGGGAGGCCTTCCGACGCTACTTCTTTCAGTACGCGGTCGCCATCCCAGAACCTTTCGGCCCCGACGGCCATCTGCTCTGCGTGCAAGGTGCTCAGCTCATTGCCACTTAAGTTTGGCGATTATATATGCTAAATATTTTTAAGGGTGTAAATATAACTTTATGTCAATACAACAATTAAGATAAAGTAAGGAGACAATCCTACCTATATTTTATTTCTTACCGTGTACGAGTAATAAGTGTATATGTTCATAATTGTATAATTTAATAATGTGATAGCTTTTGGTGAAATAAATATAGTATTTTTTATTATTCATATTAACTTAATAGATACATTTTCAAATATTTCTAATAGAAATTTCTCTTTAATATATCTAGAAGATGTTAAAAACAAATGACTAGGTAAGACTTACCCTTGAATACTGGTCCAAAAAATCGTGGTAGAAGAAGTCTACCAAGTTATAACGCTACAACTTAGATGCCTTTAATCAGCAATGACCTAATATTGGACAAGTATTTCTCCTATAACGGACATTGCTGTAGTGGAAATCGACTGTCCCCAGGTAAACTATCGGAATTGAAAAAGCATAATTTACAGGAGAGCGATTTGAAGTTTATTTTATGGATAACCTTATCATTAATATCTGTATCTGTATTTAAATTTGGTTTCATATAAGGTTACGTTTAAGAATTATTAGATAAAAATATTTAAAGTTTTATTAAGCTAGTTATAAATAGAAACAAAAAATAATGCTATTTTTCAGATTCGATAGTTTACCTAGGGCCAGTCGAGATGTTCCTGGCTGTGTCCAATATTATAATATAATGTATCTTTTTATATATGTGTTCTGTTTTGTGGTTTCTGTAAGAGTATTTGTGCTTTTGGTTGACTAAAATATATTTTTTAATTTATTTATTAACAAAAGAATATAATGAATTTTACATTACACCAAAAAAGTAAAAAAAGCCCAAGTGAATGACTCGATGAACCAGAACTTAAATGTCTGGCAAAAAACGACGAGGCAAACAAAAAAAGAGTAAAAAGGAAAGGGGAAGGGATGAGATGGGAAATTTCAGAAGGTATAAAAGCAAAGGGGAAAGAGATGGAAAGGGGAAGATATGGCACCAAACATGCATTCCAAGACCACGATAACTGTTTCCGAACATTTTTTTTTTTTTCATATATAAACTAGTGCTTGACTGCAATCCCACCTGATGGTAAGTGCTGGAAAGACCTCACGGCGCTCTCAACTTCCGCACGACGCAGGTGCTTACCGAACACGAAAAGTTCGCTAAGTACCTGTTCCGGATTCGTGCGGAGGATTCGCCCGGGTGTCGCCACTGTGCGGAACACCCGGAGGACACGGTGGAGCACACTGTAGAGGTGTGCCCCGCCTGGGCGGAGCATCGCCGTGTCCTCGTGGGGGCGATCGGCGGCAGCGATCTCTCTCGCCGGGCCTTGGTTCAGGCCATGGTCCGTAGTGAGGAGGGATGGCAGGCGGTCGCCTCCTTCTGCGAAGCAGTAATGCTAGCAAAGGAGGAGGCCGACCGCATCAGGCAGAGGCAACGGGGCGCTCGCCCCAGCCGCCGCCGGGATTCCGATCCCGATTTCCGGCCACCGTAGGCGCGGGCTTGCGAACGGCGTGCAATGGGTAGCACGCTGTCCGATCGTCCGGTAACCGACCGGACCGAGCCCAAGTCGTCGACGGCGCGTTCTGTTCCCGCGCGCCTCAAGGAGCTGTCAGCACACCGAAGAGACCCAGCCTGCTAACTGCAGGCAGGCAGGGTCGAAGCCTGCTGGGGTCAAGGGCCGTTTTCTGAGAGGAAGGCTCAGCCCCGGCACTATAGGCAACGAAGGAACGGGGTAGGTTTTTAGTCAGTAAGAGTCTGACACTACTTCCCGCTCCACCCAAGGGCGGGATTTGTCATTGGATGATTTTACCTACCATAAAAAAAAAAAAAAAAAACCTGATGGTACCTAAGTGATGCAATCGTCGATGCTGAATCGCACTAGTTTATTAAGAGCCATTCACTCTAGCCTTGAAGAGACCTAAATTGTAATAGGGAGGGGACGTGCTGCTGGCAAAAATTCCTACAGCCCTAAAAATGATGCAAATAACTTTTGATTACTCTCCGTCAATCAATCATCGTCGTCTGGTAGATATCGCTATCAGCGATAAGACCACCATTGTACCCATAGATTTAAATTTAAGTACCTATAGATTGTGTTACTTCTTTGGTGTACAATAAAGTTTTATTCTATTCTATTCAATATTTATTTAGACACACAAAACTAAATGATGCGTAAAGCCAAACAAACGTTGTCTAAATCCCACAAAGGATCGCCAGCATTTAACACCATTTTCTTAAATCTGAGCCGGATTGAACCGGTTAAATCCCAAACAAACTGGATTCCTAAATTCCTGTGTTTGTGCGGTTAATCCTTTTTCAAATGTTTAAGTAGGCCGGTGAAGGTTATCCATATTCGAAGTGGCTGTCAAAGGGTTGCTATGGTAACCAGTTGATCACGTATGTGAGGTGTTTGGGTAAGAAATTATAATTTATTGAGTTACTAGCTGCTGACAGCGCCTTCACCTGTGTGGTAATAAAAAAAATCCAAGGAAATATATCTCGCGATAAAAAGTATACAATTGTATAGGGTGACTGGTAATTAGTTAACGATACTTAAACTTGTGATTGTAGTCAAGATAACAAACAACTTTTACTATGGGACCAAACCTGAAATCGCGAAAAAAATCAGCCAAGTTCAGTACATTTTTAACAATTAGGCGAACACAAATGTACTGACCAGCAGATTTTTTTTCGTGATTTCAATTTTAGTCACATATTAAAAGTTGTTTGCTATCATGACTACAATCACGTGATTAAGTATCGTTCACTAATTACCAGTCACCCTATATATTGGCTATTTCCTTATTCCAGGAAATAGCCTACCCGTGTTTCTTTCTTCATTCATATATATCAGGAACTTGGTAGCATAAATTATATTTCTAAATCAACATCATCATAATCATTTCAGGCAAAAGATGTCCACTGTTGGACATAGGCCTCCCCCAAGTGTCGTCACAACGACCGGTCCTGGGCGTCTTGCATCCATCGGATTCCCGCGACCATCAACGGGTTATCAGTCCGCCTTGTTGAGGCCTTCCAACGCTGTGTCTTCAGGTACGTGATCGCCACTCCAGAACCTTTCGTCCCCACCGATCATCTGTTTCTGCGTGAAAGGTGCCCTGCCCTTTGCCACTTAAGTTTGGCTATTCTTTGAGCTATGTTACCGACATAGCTCGAAAAATTGATCTTAGTTCTCCTGCGGATATCTTCATTTTTTATGTGATCACGCAAGGAAAATCCGAGCATAGCCGATTCCATTGCTCTTTGGGTGACTTCAAATCTTCCACCACGTTTCGGAGCAATGTCATCGCTGGCAACGCACACTGGTCATAGACTCTCGTCTTGAGAAACTGTGGTATTTTGGAAAAGTAGATACCGTGCAGCTTCCCAAACGCTGCAAAACCGAGTCAATTATATTTTTAAATATTTCAATACAAAATTTGAAATTTAATAAAATATTTTAAAAAGGTTCTTTGTTAAATCTGCTGGGCCGTAATCCACCACGCGGGCCCAGTGCGGATTGGTAATTGTCACATGTCTTCGAATTTTTGGTTCTAGGACATGCCGGTTTCCTCACGATGTTTTCCTTCACCGTTTTAAGAGCAGTGGTGATGAAATAAATTACACAAAGTATTGTGCGTGCTGGATTGAACCCGTGACCTACAACTCGTAAGTCACTCGGCCACCACTACTCTCACCACTCATATCTTTCGCTGTTTTAATTGAATATAAGGATACATGATAATATTATATACTTGAGAATCGATTACTGTTTGAGAACTCTCAATATTTTATTACATTCCATGTCGTAACCAGGAGACATAGTTGACAAGTTTAATTTACTTCAAAGGTATAGCTGTATCCTTCAAACAAGAACATACTACGCTTATTGGCAGTAGTTACTGGAGCGGTGGTTGAAGTTCCCCGAAATGTTTGAAGTACCTCTATTACACTATTTAATCACAAACTACAATATTGCTAGAATTGGGTACTTTCAGAAAAACAAGTCACTCGGAAAAGACAAATCAAAAACATTATCTGTATACAAAACCTGTACCTTTGTAGAATTCTATTACACATATAAAAGCTTGCGGTCCACTTGGTGGTTTACGGTCCATTTTTTTCCCTACAGAGGCTTGAGTCCCAGCAGTGGGAACATAACAAGATCAATTTCGATTATACTTATATTTATTTATAAAATTAAAGATACGTAAGTTTTTTTTTTTAAGATACTTGTACATTTTAACATTAATCGTACGAGTATCATCTGGCAATTGGTTATACAAAACCGCTACCTCATAATATAAAAAAAATAGCTAACTAATTCTCTCACTATTTTCCCAACCCAGATTAACCTTACATAACAAGTTGTCTATACAAAAGCAATTTTACATGCCCATACATTATTATTTGAAGATATTTATTAAATATTTGATAAGGCTCAAGGGGCAGTTCTCACCACACCTGTAGAACCCTCCAGTTGCCATGGCAACCGTAGGTAAGGTTGCTTGCCGCAATCAATACACCATAGATATTCTCACGATTTCCTACTTAAGGATGAATAGATTTTTTCACGATATGAAGGAAATATTAGAAGATTGCGAGGCTTCTTTTCATTTCATAAGTAAGTAACAAAATCTTGTTCCTTTTGTGATATAATTCTTGGAATTGTGTTGATCGTGCGAAGGCGTGAATACTTTGAATAGTATTCTGTGGCGATTTACTGGATTGTGAAAAGATTGTCACGCCATGTTAAATACTGAAACCAATGGTCGAGAATTTCTTTCAAAAAATGGACAGCAAGGATGTTGCCATATCATTCATAATAGGCTTTGATTCTTTGTGGCTAAATTTTTTCCCAGATAAAATCAGTAACAAACAGTTCTTGGGATTTAGATCGCTATTCAGTTATAATATTCATACTTCTTTGAAAAAACGAGGTATACACGTGTCATCATTATGTAGATACAGGCGCCGATTCTCTTGTGCAGAAAACTAAATTTATTTTTCAATACACTTACTCGAAAACTGGTTGATTAGGTTCAATATGACATATTCATCACCCGCGTGCTTTTTTTAATTTATCAAAACAAGAGCTTTTTTCCTATTTCCTCACGGTCAAGGGTGATTATTATTATTTTATAAAGCAAAGTGTATTAATACCAACAAATTAAAAATTATCTGTGTTCTAAATTCAAAATTTTTTATATTCTTATATTCATATGTTTATTTACGGTTAGATACCTTAGCTTCTCTTTCAACCTGCAAAGGTTATGCGCACGAAAAAAGTTCACCTAATATAAAATACTCGTAACATATACATTTGTAATAGTTGTGAAAAAAATGTTTGAATAGAATCCTTTTGATACTACGCCGCCAGATTATTTGATCAAATCAAAACTAAATTGTAAGGTAACTGTGGAAAAAATTCTTCAGTACAAAATGAACAAAAATGCGTCGTAATTTTCCGATAGAAGATAGATTATTGGTGGATTTTTCATCATATTTCTTCGTAAGTGTATTGAAAAATGTCGTTTGATACACGTGGAGATTTGTCACTGCAGCACTCGGCTCTATAACACCACGACGAAATTTGCCTCAGCTGCAATGTCAAACTTTCCTCACTTGTATCAAAATGTACTATTTAATAATCGCTCTCTCTCTTACAACATCATCATCATCATTATTTCAGCCAAAAGACGTCCACTGTTCGACATGGTTCTCCCCTAAGCGTCGCCACAATGGCCGGTCCCAAATTTACAACAGTAAAGTATAAAAAAAAATAAAAAGAATTTTACTCCTGGACTGTCAAATAATCAGAATTTCGTTTGCCATACAATTTTAGACGTGAATTCAAAACGTATTCATTAACTTTTGGGTAAAAATACAAAGAATTTGACAATTTTAAAATTATTGCTCTCTTTCTAGCTCTAACGATTGGTAAAAGAGAGATTAGTTTAAGATAAGTTTAGTTGGTATACAAGGAATCTGTGATAGTATTTATTTTACTCGGTGAGTGTGATATAGATGAATTAAATTCAATAAAAAACATTTGGCCTGAAACGTGTTTTTTTTTATGGTAGGTAAAATCATCCAATGACAAATCCCGCCCTTGGGCGGAGCGGGAAATAGTGTCAGAATCTTACTGACTAAAAACCTACCCCGTTCCTTCGTAGCCTATCGTGCCGGGGCCGGGTATACCTTTCGGAAGTTAATCCATGATCCCAGTAGTCTTCGACCCTGCCTGCCTGCAGTTAGCAGGCTGGGCCTGTTCGGTGTGCTGACAGCTCCTTGGTTCACAATGAACCTCATAAGCAGGCTAAAAATCACCCAAATAGCAATGGCCAGGGCTAAACTCGAATTTTCTAAAGTGTCCTATAACGAACGGTCCTGTGCCTCTCGCATCCGTCGGATTCTAGCGACCCTCACCGGGCAATCGGTCCACCTTATGCATGGCCTTCAAACCTGCGTTTTCCGGAATATAGTCGACACTCCGGAACCTTTCGGCTTCAACGACCATCTGTTCTGCGAGCAATGTGCCCTGCTTACTGCCACTTAAGTTTGATGATACTCCGGGCTATGTCAGTATCCTTGGTTCTCCTTCAAATATCTTTATTCTTGATTAAAAAAAAAACCATATAAAGCTTTGTTTTGTATGACCAGTTACCAAGCAATGAGTTTGCCTTCATATCTTCTTATGCGATCGTCATTTGCTTTTTAATAAGTTATAGTTAAATATAGTTAAAACCCCATTGTGTGTGTAGGTATACATTATGTATGTGACAACCGTGTTTGGGGTCACAGGATGTTGTTTTGTTCCCTCACACCCCATAAACTTTTCATTAGTACCGCGTAGAGGTCCGTCGTATATTTATACTTATTTATCACGATGTTTGTTTTAAAAACATGTGCACATACCTGCACATACCTGTAACTGTAGGTATTATATAACTATTGTGTACATAATACAGCAAAACTTTTGTCAAGTAGGTTTGTCCATTTCATTTTTTTTTTATGTGATGTTGTTTTCTCTTAACAACATTATTTTATAAAGAATCTTATTTTGTCTAAGTAATAAAGGTTTTTTTTTTATAATCTCCATCCGAAAAATTAACTGATTTTATATTATTGTGTTCAAGGTTTTTTGTTTGTAGAACCTAATAAACGAACCTAATAAAAAAGTAAAAAAAAAAAAACTGGCAGCCTTTATTTATGAATTAAGAAAATACAAATATACGAGTATTTCCTAGGTGCAATCACGGTTGTATTTATCATGTAGATGACAGATTCTCTTTTCAAATTTCAAACAATTTAGTTTCTTACTTATGTACCTGTTACCGCATGTACCTGTTGTTCTAACTTAAAAACTAAATTGATAAATATACCTAAACGCCGCTGCACTAATAAAAATAGAACACACCCTCTATTTAACAAATAGGTAGAGATTTATAGGTCGGATAACGAGGCTCCCGACTTCCTATCATTCATCATGCTATTGTGTCACAATTAATTTACGAGTCAACGTAATCCTACACCACAAACTTTGCCAAGAACGCTTCTCTTCGGTGTTTCAAAGAATCGAAGTTTCAAAAAAACAATAATCATGTTTCGAAGTACTTACCAGATCAATCAGTTGTGACAGCCTCAGCCCCAGTTTCACCAGCACAGTATTATTGTTTTTATCAACAGGACGTATCAACCTATTGTAGTTACTCAGAAGATCGTCGTAAAGGCGTTTCGCATCAGGATTACAATAACAAACGCCGAAAATAAACAAAAAGATAAGAAGAACTGTCCGGGACATTTCGCAATAACACTCAAAATTATTGTCACCATATACAACCACTGATGCTCACGAAAACTAGAGAGGTTAGGTTACAAACAAGATGCGAATTCAGAATATAATAATTTAGAATTTGGACTTGGTCACTGTTATTTAGTTAGTTCGATTATACCGATTGGCTATCGCAAATAAGTGAAAGAACAACGATTTTTTCGTAAACGTAATTTTGACAGCTACGCCCGAGAGGCTGCAGCGATCGTGGCGCCCCTACTGGCGGGAAAACCGAGTAAACATGGCCATTCTGCGCCGACTCCGAATAAAATTTTATTGGAGGAATGAAATATTCGGTATCGTCGGAACGACGGCTCATCGACGTTTAATAATAAAATTTTCCCCGTAATATCTGTTTCAAAGTTTGAATTTCTCTGTTTTTATACGTTCCATCGTTAAAGAATTCTACTTTATTTATGATCCCCTAGTCTTCTAGCTATATTATATTTTACTTGCAAACTTTTGAAGGATTTTAATCTGGAATTACATGAACTAAATTTGAGAAATATTACACGGTTCGCGAATTTTTAGTCGCGGAATAGATTATTTACAAAGTTGGTAGGTATCCCGGATCGATGCGTAGTACGCATGCGTGCTGGTCCATTCATACCTCGCACAAGTTTAGTGCCTCGCTAGTAATAATAGATGGCGCTGCGACCAATTAAATTTCAAATGTTATGGCGGCCTGCGTGTTTAGATAGCCGGGTTGACGGAAGTTACGCAGCTGTAATAAATGTAGGCCTTTCAGGGGGAAAGTACGTGGCGCTGAATGACTTAGTAGAGCTCTTGACACAAATATACGAACATTGCAAACGTATTCATGAATGTACTTCGAAGTGGGGTTAGCCCGTTGGTTAGTTTACAATTTCTGGTCAGTGAATATATAAAAGTCTTGTTATAACTTTACCGTCTTCACATCACTTCAAACTTACGTCTACTAGGCTGGCAGGCTTGAAAAGAGATCTAAAAACGAACCACTTGACCTCAAAATTAGAAATTTTATAGTTCAACCACATAAAATACGTAGTGACTGAAAGTGAGATTGGTTGAAGTACATACCGGGTTTCAAGCACCAAAAAGGTTTGTCGGTAATGTGAACATAAAACGCGGGAGTTTCCAAACTTAAACGAAAAAGTTTTCGCATTTTTCAAATGTAGAATTGTCGTTACGTTTTTGTCGCGTCGAAATTGAGTCGACACTGTCGACTTTATAGATTTGCGGGGTTTAGTGTGATTTCGAATTTCGAGATTATGTTTTGATTGCGTAGTAAAATGTAGGATTTATTTTTATTTGTTGTGGAGACCGGGATTGAGGCAATGGCTTCCCTACGAGAGCCTTTTTATTTTGTATTCGGCAGTTTATCCCAATAAATCTTGAAAAAATACGATTATAAGTAATATTTATTGTGTTTTGTCACGGAAACCACACAATACACACACTTCATCATTGTTAGATTGTCGTCGTATGTAAAATACATGTGACAGATCTACGAAGAAATACAGTTTTAGGTACTTCTAAACGTGGCGTGACTTATTACGACGTTTAAGGGCCAAATTCACCAATAAACTAATCGCGATTATTTAAAATAAAACGCAGTTTGAGCGCCTAATCGAGATTATAGCTTCATTTTGCGTTTCACCGCTATGAATTGAACGTAATTTACGCTAAACTCAGTTTCAATTCTTTTGTTGTCGCCCATGTTTACAACACGGGTCTTGAAACTAGATTACGCTGAGCTCAGTTTAGTTGAACTAAGTTTTTATATTGAATGATGAAATCAGACCTAAGTAAATTAGATAATATTTTTCTGATAACTTTCGGATTAAAAGCAAGGCTATTTTCTAAGGGCGCCTTCAAATTAGCCGGAAAGTTAAAATAAAAACGTGCAATTGCCGCGCTACAAAGCAAAGCAACGCGGCGGCAGCGCTGCAGCCGCGCTGCCGTCGCGAGGTACTTTGCGGCTAATTACATTTACAAACCGATTTATTTCTCTAATATTAGTTGCTGCCAGGGATTTCGCTCGCTTGCGTGAACATCGAAAATGGTCTCAAAGGAACATATTTTCGAGATAAAAACTATCTTACGTTCTATTCAAAGTCATGATCTACCCGTGTACCAAGTTTCATTGAAATCCCTACAGCCGTTTAACCGTGAAGAAGTAACAAACACACACAGTATCAAATTATCCACTTCAGAATATCAGTGTGATGTGATTCGCTTTAGCTCATAGCTTCAAATGTGACAATAGAGTTTTCCATACAAACTGAAGTCCTTTTCATCTTTTTATGGGTTGAATTTTGGAAAAATCTTTTCTTAGCGCTTGCCTACGACAAATAAATTACCTGCATGTCTTTCAGCGGAATTCGTTCAGTGTTTTGGGCGGTGTGTTGATTGATCAATCAGTCAGTAACGGTTGCTTTTTATATAATTCATCATCGTCATCATCATCTTCTTGCCCTTGTGTTATACTTGGGATCGTCACAAGACGTTTTTTCTACCATTCTGTCATTTCACTCGTCACGTTATCATTTACTTTTTTTCGTCTCCCTCCCTCTCCTTCTTCATGCATCATTTTGTATAATTATATATGAAAATATAAACCAAAAAAATCAACAAAAATTTAAAAATTAACAAATCATTTATTAAGTTACACTTTGAACCAAATAAAGTAACCCACTCAAAAAATAATTCATAAAAAATATTTTCCTTCTTAAAATGTGCTTGGAACTACAATCAATTACGACAATGAGCCCCGTGGGTAAGCAGCATTCTAAATTTAAGGAAAGCTGCTGCAATGCGGTATTAATTTCTGTTTCTACGTATACATTGAATGATTTGAATATGTATAACAAAAATAACATATTTTTGAGATAGGAATTGTGACAGTTGCAGCTATTTGAATTTGTAATATCTAGACTGGCAAGATAGTGCTTAGGTACTTTGGAAATCTTGTACTGTGACCTGATTTCGTGATGATAAATCGTCCTGTAGAAAGAAAAATATGAAATATTACAAGTACTGGACTGTTGGTCTAGTGGTTAATGGACCTGACTTGTCATTTGATGATTTTACCTACCATATAAAAAACCAGGACAAATGTTTGTGTGATGAGCACGATCATTTGTTCTGTGTCTGAGTGTAATTTATCTATAATATGTATGTATTAAGAAATATTTAAGCATGTTTATTAGTTGGCTAGTACTCATACCAGAAGCTCTGCTGAGTTTGGGACTAGATGGCGTTGGGGATTAAAAAAAAAAGTAGGAAGAAAATGGGATCGCATTTAAAATTACTATACAACGCAAGTTAATTTTATGTTGTAAAGTTTACATTGCCGTCATACTTATAAACTAATCAGATCGACTCGCATTAAATTTTAAATGCGTTTCTTAATTTTGTAAGTGTGGCAAATAACTGACTGGAGTATGTATGCCTGGTTTACCATAAAAAGAAAGTAGCTGAGTATCCCAAATTAGGGATAGCCTGTACATCTTGGTGACCCAGGACTGATTAGTAGTCAGTATAGGCTGATTAAAAGTTTTGTGCGACACAGCACAATATTATAATATCCAGAAAAGGTGCAGGAAATAATTCTAAAGTAACATAATACAGAAATATCTAATGATAATAAATAATATACATATAGAATAAAAATAAAAATTACGATAAATAAAATTAAAATCAAATAAAAAAAAAACGGTGAAGGAAAACATCGTTAGTTAACTGGAAAATTTCCTAGAACCAAAAATACGAAGACATGTGACATCCACCAACCCGCACTGGGCCCGCGTGGTGGATTACGGCCCAGTCCTTCTCCAAGAGAGGAAACCTGAGTCCCAGCAGTGGGAGCATTATAAGGCTGATACTGCGCTATGCTATGCTAAAAATAAAAAAAATACACTTTCTACCAGATAAATTGACCCAAACAAAAAAAAAAAAAATATTAATTATTTTTTCTCCCTAAAATCCTCTCCAAGTTACAATTGATTACAACTGCCCCGTAGCATCCAAGTTTGAAGGTAGGGGCTGCATTGCGGTACAAATGTCAGCTCCTACACACATGTACCTTGAATTATGTATAACAAGCATATGCCATTTGAGAGCCAGGAATAGAGACATTTGCAGTTGCAAATATAGTTGTTTATAATAGTAGAAAAGTTGTCTGTTCTGAATCGACTGTTCAACTGAAAAATGCTATTATAGTAAGCCCATTTATTGAAAAAGACTATAAGGTATTTTTTTTGGTAGGAAATCATCTAATGACTTTTCCGCTCTAGGGCGGAGCAAGAGGGTGTGCCAGACTTTTACTGACTAAAACCTACTCCAATGTTCCTTCGTAGCTTTCGTTCCAGGGCCCTAGGGTTCATTTTCATATAACCCGTGGAGACTTTAAGGTATGGAATATACTTTATAATGTATTTAGTAAGAGAATACTGACAGTTCTGTACAAACTTACTTATGAAAACAATTTTTTTTCCAAATCGCATTTTTTTTGAGACTTAACTAACAGTTTTCAGATTTTTTCCTATGCTATGAGACCTTGCTTCATTCCATATTTTATTTTATTGTATGCATTTCTTTTTTTTTGTCTAAGTATGGCGCGATGAACTAGACGGATTCCTCCAGAACTGGCAAGAGGAACAGAACTGGCTAATAAAAAAAAAAATAAAAAAAAATATCTACATGTGTTATTATTATTATTTTTGTTGTATTTGTATAAGTGCTTAGTTTTTATAATGTATTTGTGATTAAGTGGTTGTTTAGTATTGTGACAAATCAATGCTTTATCTCTCTATTTAAAATAAACTATATACAGGTTTATCTTCTCTCAAAAGCAAAACAACAGGTAAAGCCATGTGAGAAACTAACCGCATTTTGATTGCTTCAAACGCCTTCAATTCTAGCGAGTCTTGAGCCCTTAATAACTCAATTCGAAACATGTCCAGTGTGACGTCACAGCCTTGCCTAACAACAAGGGGTCTCACTAAAGTTTATTTTGTAAATGTAAATAGTTTAGAAATGAGCAGTGTTGCGACATTTTGCGTCAGGACCCTTGGGTCCCAGAACTCCAGACTTTGTTTGTTAATGAGCTGAATGTCTTTAAAGCAATGCGATTCGGATGGGTCGGGCTAAGAATAGGCAAGTAAGGAATTCTCAAAGGTTTTCTCTGTTTTGCATCATGCCATAATGTTTTACGTTTTGTTTAGATAGACTCTTTGGAAATTTTACTTGTGTTTATTGTAGCACTAAGAGTGGTTTCGCATTACGTCCGATCCGAATACGATCTGAACCCGCACACTCTGCACTTTACTGCACTAGTGCGGAAAACTGTCAATTGCGTGATAAGAGTGGGTTTTTGACGGATCGGATTCGAATTAGACGTAGTGCAAAACCGGTCTAACAATCCGCCCAGTTCCGCACAGATGTTAAAAATCTTTGAAATTTTTCTACTATAGCATAACATAATATAACTTAGTTACTTAGCTTTATAAATGATAAATAAATATCATTTTGCAAATATGTTTTAAAAAACACGTCAATTTATTTTTTCGCCAGTTTGAACTAGATGAAGCCGGTGTTTCCTAGCTTACTACCCTGAGAAGAAACACCGAAACAAACTCAAGGATCAAAGTCTCTTTTAAAGTACATAAATGTAAATAAGTAATGGTCAAATCACATGAGAGCAAAAGGAAATGGGCCATAAATAATCACACGGGCTTAGCGAGGTTTGATGGATGTCAACATGTCTTCGAATGTTTGTTTTAGGAGATGCCGGTTTCCTTACGACGTTTTTATGAATCAGTTTTTTTTATGAATCAGTAGTTTTTGAGTTTATCGGGAACAGACAGACATGAGTGAATAGGCTCTTAATAAGCTAGTGCGACTCACCATCAACGATTGCATGATCACTGCTTACCATCAGGTGGGATCGCAGTCAAGCTCTAGTTTATATCATTAAAAAAAAGCATGATGCGGAGCTTTGTTTTATTATAAGTAAAAAAAAATCAAGAAGAATAAATTATTATTATTTAATTTTAATTTTACTTTTATCCTGAACCACTGACTTTTAGAAGTCGTATTGTAGAAGACTCCTTAAAATCAAAATAAAATCGCCATTATAGCAATTTATTACTATCCGATCTATCTTTATCACCGGCAGCACGGTTGGCGCAGTAGTTGAGTGACAGGCTGCTGCGTTGTGTGTCACGAATTCGATTCCTGCACGGAAATTTTTTTTGTGTAGTCTACAGAAAGATGTTCTGGGTCTGGGTGTCTTGTGTATGTGAGTTTATGTGTTTGTGAACGCACCTGCGATAAATAAATAATTTCTAGTGTGGGGGAAACGCTTTTTTTTTCTCCAAAAAACAAACAGACTTTATGCTAGTTGCCTTCAAAAATCTATATATAGGGCGACTGATAATTAGTGACCGATATTTAAACACGTGATTGTAGTCATGGTTTTTTTTTTGATAGGTAAAATCATCTAATGACAAATCCCGCCCTTGGGTGGGGCGGGAAATAGTGTCAGACTCTTACTGACTAAAAACCTACCCTGTTCCTTCCCTGCCTTGGATCCAGGGCCCTGGTATGCATTTTCATACCTTCCCAGAGCCCATTGTAGTCATGGTAACATACAACTTTTACTTTGGGACCCTATCTAAAATCGCGAAGCAAGTTCAATACATTTATGTTCGCGTTTAACTGGTAAAAATGTACTGCACTTGCTGATTTTTTCACACCACTAATTGTTCCATCTGTCTGTGTCTGTGTCTTCGTTGTGGGTGGTACCTATGTCTGAAGAACTTGAGGATTCGTATATGCACAGAAAACCATAATCTCTCTCTGATATTGAGTTCTTTTAAGATCGAAAAAATTGGTTCGGTGTGCGGTCCATGGGATTGCAAGCAAGCGTAGGAGGTAACATGAAAATAAAATTAGCTAGCAACAAGTCAATTTCGGTAAGGTAAACGATCCGTTGTCCGACATAGTAACCGTGGGTAGTAGGTAAGCGATTACACATTGATGGCAAACCTGTGTATTATTCCGGTCAGTCCCAACCTTACATACCTTAATGATTGAACAGGGTCCTACCTAAAAGCATCAAAGTACAAAAATAAAGCACATTTTTATTACTATCCGTCTCCCTGACCTTAGACATAGGATAAGAAACCAAACAGAAGCGAAAATATTGTAGAACCTACATTACTTAAGCTATAGGTATTTATAATACAACACTATTTTTAGTATATGCAAAATCTGAACATAGATTGTTCAGAATCAGTCACTGAATCAATTACAATAATTTTTCCATCATGTTATATTTTTTACCAAAAATATTTAAAAAAGGTCAAAAGTGGATATCACGGACACTAAGTACGACACAGGTCACAGCAGGTCATAGCGGGCATTAAGTGCTAGCAGACGGCTGGGTGTGGTGTGGGAGAAAAACCACCCCTCAGTCTCCTAGATGGCCCGGTGATCATGTATTTTTTGCGGACAACCAGCTAACCTAAGTTCAGGCATATAACTTTGTTATTTTTCATGGTACAGTTATGAAATTTTGTGCATAGATTCTTTACATTTATTAAATGACTGGACACGTGTTTCGGGTTTCGCATACACTAAAAATAATGTTGTATAGATAAATGCATATCTAACTTGCGTTCCCGACAGACTTTGTCCTGTTCAACAGACGGCTTGTCGGTACAAAAAAATTGTGAACCCGATTGTAGCGCCACCTACCGGTTTGATTTATGGCGGAATGGTGACAGTGACTGTCGCTAACCAGTTCTGGGCTCACCACATGGCGGTAAGTCCCCTTTGGAGGAGTGCCTGGAAAGACAACACGGCGTCCTCACCTTCGGCATGACGCAGGTATATATTATCCTTTGTCGACAGAGTTTCATAGTTTTGTATAAGCTTTACGAAGGCGTGCAAAAAACATATAATGATGAATACGCGTCTATGAAGCTGCACGTCCTTTGAAAATAGACCTTTTTGACGTATCTTCCTCCCCCAAAACTGTATCCATTCAGATAGTGTTCGGATAAAGAGTTTCTTTTCTATACAATTCTTATTCTATGTCCAAGGTTTAATATTTCAGAGCGATTCGGCTCCCTGTGTGAGTATCGTGTTGTAACTTGTCCCTACACTTGCTGGATACACGATACTATCAACGAGATCGTCTTCTGATATTTTAAGTAGTACACTTTTTGAATTTCGTGGATGAAAATTTTTAGTGGACTGTATAATTTTGGTGGTGTTACTGGGCAATTTTAAGTATCTTTGAGCAGAAGGATGAAATTGATAATGTTCTAAAATAGCCTATGGAATAAAACTAGGCCTATATATGAATGTAAATAACTTGGGTATTTTTTTATATGGTATGTAATATCATCCTATGATAAATCCCGCCCTTGGGCGGAGTGGGAATTAGTGTCAGACTCTTACTGACTAAAAACCTACCCCGTTCCTTCGTTGCCTATCGTGCCGGGGCCGGGTATTCCTTGCGTAAGCTGACCCAAGCAGGTTTCGACCCCGCCTGCCTGCAGCTAGTAGGCTGGGCCTCTACGGTTTGCTGACAGCCTTGGGTATTATAAAATTGTCTATATTTTGTTCTTGATATCCTCTTTACGTTACATAAATTGTGGTTGCCGTGTGGATACTTAATAACTTTATTATAGTAAAAGATTATATATTGTTGATCCAAAACCGTCCGTAACAGGCTAGAACTCAGGCCACCCAGAACCAATTACGAGATTTTTTTTCTGTTAGTGGTGTTATATAATAAAGTGCCAGGTTTTTATTTATGAAAAATGTACAAAAATCTTTGAAACAGCTTTTTTAATATTATTTTTTATTTGGGAAAATCATCCCATGACATCTCCCGCCCTTGGGCGGAGCTCTTCATTTTGCCTTCGTTCCAGGACCCCGAGGTTCACATTTTAAAGGCTTATGTGTGTAAGTATACATTTAAGTAAAATAATTTTTTTAGAACAGCTGTTAAAATATTTTTCGCTGTTTTTTTTTTCTTTCAGTAATCGAGTCACAGATTCACGATGTATTTGGTATAGACTAACTGCATGATTTATTTAAAATTCCATATTTAAGAGATAATTATATTTTATTTAAACTTGTCACATTTCAAAGTATGTTAGAAATTACTAGGAAATAAAAGGCTTCTTTTTATTATTTTTTTTATTTAAGTGAACTATTTTTGTAAATACTTATCTTTGAACCGATTTTATTGGTATTAACGAATATCCCTTTTTACAAAACGCCACGCAACCATCTTCTGATTATTTCGACCTAGTAAAGTCCATCTTTTACAAGTCTATTTCCAGAATACACTCCACAACTCCAACGTCAGTAGTGTCAACACAGTGTCTGACTGGCACCAAATAAAACTGCACTGGAATGCTTCAAATGGAAAACGAAATTGCGTATTCCGGACTGACGGGAACTGCCACTGAAGATTCTCAAAATAGAAGCAATAATGGAGTTGTGGAAACGAAATATATTATGGATGGCGTTTATTTAATTATCTTCACTTGCATTATTTAATTCGTTAAGCTCACAGATATTTTTAATTCTGCTCGTAATGGTTATAAATTTGGAATTTGCAAATATTTCAACGTGAGTTTTTGTAGATCTTCTATCTTCTTATTCAACCACGTCAAATAACTGTACTTGTTCAATTTGGGTTTAAGTTGGTTGGTGTTGATTCTTTTTATTTTCATAACTTTTTATTTTCGCTTCGTCGTCTATACCGTGTAGATCGAAATACTGGAACAATGTGAAAGCTGCGGTTTTTATATCAAATGAAAAAAAAAAAACTAGTTGTTTTTTTTTTCATTTCATATAATCGTGATAATTGATTTAGTATTTGCTTTCAACTGTGCTCCCAAGGCGAAAATTCTGACACCGCACATGATCTACTAGTAGGTTTTTTTTATTGTAGGTAAAATCATCCAATGACAGATCAGCCCTTGGGCGGAGCGGGAAATAGTGTCACACTCTTATTGACTAAAAACCTACCTCGTTCCTTCGTTGCCTATATTGTGCCGGGGCGGAGCCTTCCTTTCAGAAGCTGACCCGTGACCCCAGTAGGCTTTGACCCTGCCTGCCTGCAGCTAGCAGGCTGGGCCTCTACGGTTTTCTGACAGCTCCTTGAGGCGCGCGGAAATCTACTAGTAGGTAAGAATCCTTTCCTATCGTGATCATCTACGAACTAATTGTACTCACACTTGCAATATAGGTAGGTGAAAGATGGGGAGTCAGCTACTGGGCTACTTTTCACTACATTTGCACGGTTTTGGAAATATTATGTTCTTTTTCTGAGGATAGGTAAAGGTATATAGCGCGAGCGTTCAAGGTTTAATTTGAGGTCTACTTATTAAATTTCTTGAGTTACAAAAGGAGGAGAGTTGGTTAGGAGACATTTTTTGCCCATCATACTCTCAAAAAAAGTTTCAGCTTCCGAATACTTTTAAATGCATTTGTATACTTAATGATAAATATTTATTTAGTCAGTGAAATAATAACGTAATTGAAAATACGATAAAAAAAAAATGAAACACTATGTTTAGGTAATAATAAACCACTGCACTGCAATGTACTGTCATACTTTATAATTAACTTTCCCACTTTCATATTTATCTGGGGTCGCCGCAACATATTTTCTTTCCACACTTTTCAATTAACTGTCAAACCGTCACACCTATAGCTTATTGACAGCCATTCAGCAAAATCCAATCTGCCCACCAGATTCCCTACGTATCCCACTTAATAAAAGTCAATATCTTAAAGGGATGACAGCACGTCAATATTTTTATTTATGTCCTCCTCAAATTCATTCACCAACGTTTCGCTATAAATTATTCAAGTTTTAATCTTCACCTACGGTAGTTTCGATGTAAACGTGGGCTAGTCGAAGAGCAACGAATATTCTAATAAGTTACTCTTGAATTTATTTTGAGAAGAAACTTTTTATTCGCCTTTAGGGAGTTAAAAAAGTGGCTTTCTTCTTCCAGTTAGTTTTTTTTTGTTACAAGAGGTTTCGAAAGCCCTGGATGTTTGTATACTAATGTAATCTGTGATCTAGGGTTCGGTACCTCAAGAGAAAAAACGAAACCCTGATAAGATCACATTGTTGTCCGTCTGTCTATCTTTATCTTGGGAACGCGTAAGGGTATCGAGTTGAAATTAAAACCATATGTTCAAGTCTGTGATCCCTAGAAGCTCTGAAAAAATCAAGTTTTTAATTAAACAGAAAGAAAAGATACGGCTGTTTATGTCGCTAAAACGTATATTTCGACACTCTCAAGGGAAAAAAACTTCATAGGGTACTTCTTGTTGATCTAGAATTCTGACATTTAGCACAAGTATAGGAAAAAATTTGAAAACTGTAACACAAAAAAAAACCTTTTTTTGCGATTCGGAAAAATCTTCGTAACACAATTCAGGGCTTGAATTGTTTTCATAGATAAGTTTGTACGCAACCCTCAGTGCGCGAGTCCGACTCATACTTGCCCGGTTTTTTTTTATTGATAGGAACAATAGTATGACCGCTTATAAAATTTGAGGGGCCATATTAAATGTCCATAAATAAAAACGATATAAATAGCTACTGTCTTAGTTTTCTACTTCAAATGAATGAATAATGGATTAATCATTTTTTTTTATCTCTGACATTACTTGATTTTCCACACCGTTTCTTATCACTTAAATTGTTGTATGTTTACTAGTTTCTAATAAAATATTCGCAGACCAGGAATTTGTAATCAAATAAAATTTCTGCTACTGAGTAGCACATTTTTTTTCTAATGAATCCCCTTTTTTACAAGCTTTCTATTAGCTTGCACTGTATGTAACTATGTATGTTCGGCTCAAATCTTGCAACTCAATTTTGAAGCAGATATCTTCAACCGATTGAGCTGAAATTTTACATCAATGTGTAAATCGGGTGACAATGCAACATTATGATAACATGGAGCTGATTTGATGATGGAGCTGGAAGGTAGCCATAGGAACTCAGCGATAAAACTATACAACCCCATCGAGTTTGGGCTCGCTTGGTTAGTATTGACGAGTACTTTGATCCTGTATGGTATCCAGGGTCTGATGATGGAGCCGGAAGGTAATCATAGGAACTCCGCAGTTAATCGATACGACCCGATCGAATTTGGGCTCTTTTTAATCATATTGACGAGTACTTTCATCCTATATGGTAACCAAGGTCTGATGATGGAGCTGGAAGGTGGTCATAGGAACTCCGCACTTAAACGACACAACCCCATCGAATTTGGGCTCGTTTAGTTTGTATTGACGAGTACTTACATTCTATATAGTAGCCAGGGTCTGATGATGGAGCCGAAAGGTGGTCATAGGAACTCCGAAGTTAAACGACACGACTCCATCGAGTTTGAGCTCGTTTGATTAGTATTGACGAGTACTTTGATCATGTATGGTAGCCAGGGTCTGATGATGGAGTCGGAAGGTGGTCATAGGAACTCCGCAGTTAAACGACACAACCCCATCGAATTTGGGCTCGTTTGATTCATATTGACGAGTACTTCCATCCTATATGGTAACCAAGGTCTGATGATGGAGCTGGAAGGTGGTCACAGGAACTCCACACTTAAACGACACAACCCCATCGAATTTGGGCTCGTTTAATTTGTATTGACGAGTACTTTCATTCTATATAGTAGCCAGGGTCTGATGTTGGAGCCGAAAGGTGGTCATAGGAACTCCGAAGTTAAACGACAGGACCCCATCGAGTTTGAGCTCGTTGGATTAGTATTGACGAGTACTTTGATTATTTAAGGTAGCCAGGGTCTGATGATGGAGCTGGAACGTGTTTATAGGAACTCCGCAGTTAAACGACACAACCCCATTGAATTTGGGCTCGTTTGATTTGTATCGACGACTGCTTAGATCCTATATGGTAACCAGGTTCTGATAATGGAGCTGGAAAGTTGCGCCTCAAGGAGTTGTCAGCAAACTGTAGGGGCCCAGCAGAGCCGAAGCCTACTGGGGCCAAAGGTAATGTGAGAATGTCACCACGGGCCCTGAAACAAAGGCAATGAATGGAAGGGTAGGTTTTTAGTCAGTAAGAGTCTGACACTATTTCCCGCCCCACCCAAGGGCGGGATTTGTCATCGAATGATTTTACCTACGATAAAAAAAAAACCATAGGAACTCCGCAATTAAACGATATAACCCCATCGACTTTAGGCTCATTTGATTTTTAATGACGAGTACTTGGATCTTATATAGTAAGCAGGGTATGATGATGTAGCTGGATCGTGGTCATTGGAACTCCGCAGTTAAACGACACAACCCCATCAAATTTGGGCTCATTTGATTTTTATTGACGAGTGCTTGGATCCTATATGGTAACCAGGTTCTGATGATGGAGCTGGAAGGTAGGAACTTCGTAAGAAATCGACACAATCCCATCGAGTTCGGGCTCATTTGATTTGTATTGATGAGTACTTGGATCCTATATGGTAACCAGGGTCTGAAGATGGAGCTGGAAGGTGGTTACAAGAACTCCGCAATGAAACGATACAACCATCTCGTCTTTGTTCTCGTTAGATTTGTAATGACGACTACTTTGATTTGTACTTTGATCAATATGGCAGTCGGGATCTGATGATGAAGCTGGCAGATGGCCATAGGAGTTCCGCAATAAAACGACACAATCCCATCGCGTTTTGGATCGAACACTTGAAAAATAAAGTAACATTACTCTAAATCCAATATTCTCTTTTTTCTCAGTTATACTCTTGGTGGAGTCGTAGTGGTCATGGATCGTCTGGTAGATTGGTTGCAACTTTTGCGAGACTTCTCCATCTCTCTCTATTCATGGCACTTCGTGTACATTCAATGAGGAAACACTTCGAAGATGAGATGATGATGATGATTTAGTGAGGTCTGTCCATTTGGTAGGTGATTGGCCGCGAGAACGTAGGCCTACTCTTCCCTATACCACTAAACGTTCCAAAGAGCTTTCATTGCGTATGATATATCCAAACATCTTAAAAATTCGCTATTGCACAATCGACGTAAGTTTTTGTTTTGATGCAAAGCTCTTTAAAAATGGAAACGTTAGTGCGTTGAGCAGTCTGTTTTATCCTCAGTAGACGCCTCCAGCGTCACATTTCAAGAGCGTCAATCTTTGCTTGAATCTTCTCCGCATTTCCCAGTATTTGTGATTGTGGATCCCAGGTATATAAACCCTGGACAACTTCGCAATTGGCTATTTCATGTAAGTTAGGTTGATTGTTAGTCTTACGATCAAGCACCATCATTTTGGTTTCATAAATTCAACCTGGTAGATTTCAGGCGGTCGCCTCCTTCTGCGAAGCAGTAATGCTAGCAAAGGAGGAGGCCGACCGCATCAGGCAACGGCGCTTACGCCGCAGCTACCACCGTAATTCCGATCCCGATTTCCTGCCACCGTAGGCGTGGGCTTGCGGACGGCGGGCAATGGGTAGCTCGCTGTCCGTCCGGTAACAGACCGAACCAAGCCCAAGGGCGGGGGATGTCATTGGACGATTTTACCTACCATAAAAAAATTAAATAAAAAATAAGCTGGCAGACTTCTAAAGATAGCAGACTGTTATATCTTATGCTTTCCTATAATATGGGTAAGAAATGAAAGGATTTGCTGAGAATGCAAATGTGATTTAAATAAGGTATAACTAAAAAGTAAAAAATAAATTACAAATAAAAAATCTTTTTTAAAAACAAGCTTTCAATTAAATGGGCTAAAAAGAAGAAAATAAACTTTTCCTTTATAACTTTTACTATCAATTTATAACGGCATTACACAATTTATATGATATAAAAGCTTGTCGCGAGATTTAACTGTGTAAATACACAGCTAAATAACTTCATTAATTAAGTAAGTTAAATAACTTCATCCATTGATTTTAATATTTTCAAAATCTCGCGACAAGCTTTTTTATCATATAAATTGTGTAATGCCGTTATAAATTGATAGTAAAAGTTATAAAGGAAAAGTTTATTTTCTTCTTTTTAGCCCATTTAATTGAAAGCTTGTTTTTAAAAAAGATTTTTTATTTGTAATTTATTTAAGTTGTAAATCATCAAATAACTCTTCCCACTCCAGCCCCCGTAGCCAAGTTACAATCGTTTCGATTAGCCTGAACGCTTGAAGTTGGCCACGCCTCTAATTCCTTTGTTCTGATGTCATCTCAAAGCTCAGTCACGTAGTCAGAATAAAGGAATCGGGGGCGTAGTCAACTTAGGTTGGCTTGGTTAGCGATAGTGTCAGATTTTTACTGATAAAAACCCATCTGTGTTTCTTGAATTGTTCTTTGAATTTCATGACTGTGGTTTTTCTACCCAGGCTGAATTGCCTGTGTTTCAAATTTTTGGCTAAATACCTTATGATATTCAATTGTAAGGTAAACTTTGTGCTCAAATTTTATTGTTATACCTTTATATTCAAAACATTACCATTCTACCGTATCCAATGCACGCGATTCGCATAACATGTACGTTTCAAGTCTGACGAGGGTTCTCTATTTATCATAATATCACGGGCCGTTGTCAAGGTGCCTACTACTCTTATTAGTTTTTGGGCTTCTGTTTTATGCATGAAAGAGCGTTGTAATAAACGCGATACTTGTATCAATATATTTACATCATGTTGAACGAAACCTTTTCCAGTATTTGGTATTAAAATGATGTGGAACAATCTTGGAAGATTGGGTGTTATGTTGCGGCTAATGGATTTTTGATTTTTTTGTAGATTAAGTTTTGAGATCGATTGTTTTCTAACCTTTTATATATTATCGTATTTGAGGAATAATATTAAATCTGGCTAAAATAAGCTCAGTGCTCAAAGGCTGGCTGTCTAAACCAGGGACCGTTTTCGGTTAAGGTATACGGTTACGCTATCGGTATTAAAATACGGTACCGCTTTATTTTAAAGGTAGACCGAAACCGGTTAAGATTTGTGGTTACGCTACCGGTATAAAATAACGATAGCGCTATTTTTTTAGGTACCGCTATACCCTTATTTAACCTTTACTCAACCGAAATAATTCCGGTACCGAAATTATTTCTCGTGCGAGTACCTACGATAAATGCGACGTTGCCAGCTATCGCGACAAGTGTATTTTGATTGGCACGACAAAAAAGCGCGGGAGTAGGGGTTTCAAAGGATACCTTAATGTTAGAGGTTTAGGTACCGTAAAAAATAACGGTACCGTTATTTTTCGGTAGTGAAAAATTTAGGTACCGTAATTTTTCGTTAGTGAAAAATAACGGTACCGTTATTTTGAGGTATTGAAATAAAAAGGTATGACGTCATACCGTTAACCCTTATAACCGATATTTTTTCGGTATGCAGTCCCTGGTCTAAACACTGCTAGCTCGATCCCCGGCTTTTTAGTATCTGCCGTACTAACCATTTTATGAAGATTATCGCCTTAGGTCATTGGACAACCCGACGTGCGGCGAATATCCACACGTTACGTTGAAACTTCTACGGTCCGGACTAAGCGTTTTGCCTCTTCGTTTATACCGCGTACATCTAAGGACTGGAACAGTTTGCTGGCTGCGGTCTTCCCGACCGATTATAATTTTTGGTGTCTTCAAGGCTTTAGCCAATTTACTCCAACTTATTCACTTTAGTGAATAGGCTCTTAATAAACTAGTGCACCTCACCATGGGCGACCGAAGGACTGGTTTTTGCCTTGAACAGTGGATAAGTTCATTTGGGCACATTAATAGAGGAGTTTTTAGTTAGTTATAATTAGTTTAGGGTTTTTATTTATATTATTTGTTATCATGGAATTGTAGTTAGTTATGTATTTTTAGTAGGTATGTACGTGTTAGTAAATAACAAATATAGCATCCGAAAAAAAAGTTTATTCATCGATTGACCATCTTTATAAATTATCGTTTTTGATGAACAATGGTAAATAATATGGCTAAACACTATTTAGCCCGATTCTCGGCTGTTCAGTACCAGCTGTACCAGCCATTTCACGAAGATTATCGCCGCTAATGGATGGTCAAAAAATATAAATTCTTCTTTACGTTTGTTTTCTTCACTCCTCCAAAACGGCTTGCCCGATTTGGATATAATTTTGTGTGTATTTTCAAACCATCCAGAAATCCACTCATATTGAGTGGGTCTCTGGATGGTCTGACAATAAAATTTGATCTAGTAGGTAGGGCTGCAATTGCTTTATACATTTTTTTATTCTGAAAAAGACAGCTTGTAGTGCTAGTCCAAATACATGAATAAAACTCTCTTTTCAATATTTCTCCATTCCGCAAAACACAATCTAAACCTTAAACAGACAAAAATACAACACGAAATTATAATGAATCCAAAATACATACAAAACAAAATATATGCTCACTTAAATACCTACAGCGAAATAACACCCGGGAACGGGCGTAAAATAAAATTAATACATACAAAAACTGTAGCATAGGAGGCACCTGGCTTGAATAACTCACAACTTTGTTAAGGAGCTAAGGACTTGTTCATATGAAGCGAGTTGGAGAAGGGGAAATAGAACGCGTTTGAAAAGATGGCGACGGTTGGGGGGGTTGGTAATTGTTTTTTAATTTCAATTTTACACTAATATGGAAAAGTATGCGAGCTCACGCAGATTTTTAGGTATTGATTTGAGGGAGAACAATAGTGGCCGAGTGGTAACGGTCCCGACTTACGAGTTGTAGGTCGCGGGTTCAAACTCAGCCAGGCGCATTACTTTGTGTAATTTATTTCATCATCACTGCTCTCAAAACGGTGTAGGACAACATCGTGAGGAAACCGGCATATCCTAGAACCAAAAATTCTAAGACATGTGACATCCACCAACCCGCACAGGGCGCGCTTGGCGGCCCTTCCCTCTCCAAGAGAAGGGCCTGTGTCCTAGCAGTGGGAATATTAAAAGGCTTATGATGATGATGATGGGTGTGGTTGGCGTTAAAGTAAGTGCAGACTGCGGGCTGTTCAAAAGAGTTACCGTAGTCCTGGAATGCAAAGGGCAAATATTTCTAGGCCCCAGCTGCCGCCGAGATTCCGATCCCGATTTCCGGCCACCGTAGGCGCGGGTTTGTGGACGGCGTGTAATGGGTAGCACGCTGTCCGATCGTCCGGTAACCGACCGAACCGAGCCCAAGTCGTCGACGGCGCGTTCTGTTCCCGCGCGCCTCAAGGAGCTGTCAGCACACCGAAGATACCCAGCCTGCTAACTGCAGGCAGGCAGGGTCGAAGCCTGCTGGGGTCAAGGGCCGTTTTCTGAGAGGAAGGCTCAGCCCCGGCACTATAGGCAACGAAGGAACGGGGTAGGTTTTTAGTCAGTAAGAGTCTGACACTACTTCCCGCTCCACCCAAGGGCGGGATTTGTCATTGGATGATTTTACCTACCATAAAAAAAGGGCAAATAAGGAACAAAGGTGAAAAAAAGTCTAACGAACCTAACATTAATCTAAATTTGAGTGTCATCATCATCAAATCACTTTTTACGCTTTAGGTGAATTGAGAGGGAGTGACAGACTTTTACTGACTAAAACCCACCTATGTACTTCTCTTTTGCTGACAGCTCTCTTTGAGGCATGCGTACGTGGAACGCCAGCTTCTTCCCTATTAGTGCTTCACAGAAGAACATCACTTCTCCCTATGCGCTCTGGCTCCGTACTAAACTAACGGCGGGCGCGTAAAACCTTCACCGCCGATCGCGGTGCTGCGCCCAAGCTGGACAGGCCTCTATTATATTCTCTTCGATTTCACGGCTTTGGAACTGTGTCGTGTGTGTGAGGTTTCCCAAAACCTCATAACAATTTTCGACATGACCACAATATTCACTGACCACTAATAGCTGGCTAGTTTCACGTTCAAATATGATAAAATAAGATCCTAAGCTCCAGATATTGACTATAACCTTCCACATACATGAACTGTATTCAGAGCTACATTTGATTGCTGTTGAAACTGTACCTCAGGCAGCGTTTAATGCATTTCATGAGTAATTAATTCGATATACAAGCAAGCCTGTAATTCAAAGTTCCCCGTTGCAGTAAAGTTTGCTACTCAAATAGCGTCAAACGCTCTGTTTGTGCCAGTCCTTAGCGTTTGCCTAATTACGGCTAAGGAGCGGTTCGATCTTCGACTTGTAGAATCGAGTTTCGCAAAATTTCCGAGTTGGTAATTGGCCCAAAACTTTTGTGCGCCAGTGTACTTAAGGATGTTTTCTGAATTCGTTTCATGTGTTACCGTTTTGGTGGCAGTTGGTGCATGTGTTTTAGTGAGTGATGTAGTTCGCTCGCTATTCATCGAGTAGTTTCTTGTTAGTTTTGCTGATCAGAACTTTTACGGCATTTGTAGTACCTACCTACATACTTTATTTATGTATGTATGTTATAAGTTATGACGTACAAAGTATAATATCCTGTTAATTATGATAATTTTGTCTAAAACAGTGTAAAAGCAGACAAATGAATGTTCTTAATCCAAGTTAGAGCGAGTGTGTGTCAGACTTTAAATGACTAAAACTCACCCTCTTCCTTCAGTTGATTTGGCGGAATTAGGCCATGCAATTCCAATGCACAGTTCCCGAAATGCAACCGGTAAAAATACCTATGTTGAAGCTTTTTGAAACACAGACACCGACAGGAAATTTCACTCCTTAGCTGTACACTGCACGCAACTGAACTATATGAAAACAGAAGACATTCATCAAGAAACATCATTTATATATTAAGAAGATAAGCACACGACATAAAAAGATAAACATACAAAAATATTAAGCAGATTATCATCTCCCATAATTCTAACGCTCGTAACAGTCACCTAACATAATTGACAGGATTAACCGTACATCGTGTAATTACATATCACATTAGGCGACCTGTCAACGAGATAAATTTGCTCGGCCCGATGAAACGCATATCAATTATTAATTGCGACAAAGATAATTAGTTATTTAACGAATAACATGTGTCTGTACTGATGTAGACCTAATTAATGTAATTGATTGTTTAGATGATTAAGTTCACCATCTGGTAATTGAGTAGAGGAACAGTAAATTAAGTAATTGCAGCTGTTGACCAAAATAAAATTATGTCTACTTTTTATCATGGGGTTGCTGATTCGTTACTGGGAAAATACCAATGTGAATTTCACAAGTCATATAAACAATTTTTTTTAAGTTTATCTAGGACATTACTGACGCTCCATACTTCGAAAAGCACGTAAAGCTGTTAGTCTCGGAGTCATTTGTAGATCTTTGACCGTCGTTACAGGTAGTCAGATGCCAGAAAGTCTGACCATCAGTCTATCCAAAGGGTGTTGCCCAGTAATGAGTTTTCTCCCAGCAAACCTTTGAGTTATAGAGAGAAAACATATTCGAGGGCAGGATTCTGTGCACAATATAAACCTACAAAATTAAGATTAATACCTATATAATTTATATTATATATAAGTCGATAGATATTTATATATTATACATACTAAAACATACTATATATATACTAATATTATGCCAATAATGAAAGGAAAAGCTCTTTAAGTCTCCTCTTGAAGACATTTAGAGAAGAGCTGTCGCGAAGAGAGTGATGCAGAGAGTTCCAAAGACGCACTGCAGTTACACAAAAGAAGCCATTATAGCGACTAGAAGTATGACGCGGAGTACAAAGGAGAAGAGAAGAGGTTGTGTGACAGAGTTTACCCCTCGGGACGAGGTACTCAAAGCGTTCACGAAGGTATTGAGGAGCATAAGGATTGTTGATACCCTTCGAAAACGGAATCCAAAAAGTTGCATTTAAATCTCTACCACAGCAGATACAAAAAATTAATCGCAATAAAAACTCCTTTGCATTACTCGCAACAACAAATATTATTAAATAAGCTGAATAAATATTATATTCCATCAAAACCATGAACGAATTCTGTGGTTAATTATAATACTATTCGAGCCTGGGTTTTGCCGCTAGAAAATGAAATTAAAAAACCGAGGGCTGTGGTGAATAATTTCAAAATGCTGTTTAAAAGTTTCTGTGACGCAAAGTTGCGATGTGCTGCTAGCTTTATAATTAAGTCAATGTTTCCTTTTTGCTTTGTAGTTTTCCTATAGAATTAGTGTTTACATTTATGGTGTATGTTGGCTCGTACGCTTCAGTAAATGGAATAATAGAATTGTAGTATCTTGCGTCCTTCTGTCTGTATATACGCAACTAACTCAAAAACTATTAAACAGATTTTCATGCAGTTTTCACCAATAAATAGAGTGATTCAAGAAAAAAATGTCAGTGCATAAACATTATTTTTAGTATAAGCGAAAACTGAATATAGTTTGAATCAGTAACTGAATCGATTCCAATAATTTTTGCACCATGTTATTTTTTTTCCACAATTGTATAATGTCGATATTTTAGGCGCCAGCAGACAGCTGAGAGCGCAAGCAAAACCACCCTTCAGTCGCCTGAATGGTCCGGTGACCATGTATTTTTGCGAACAACCAGTTAACATAACAAGGTGATAACTTTTTGATTTGTCATGATAGTTATTAAAATTTGTGCGTAAATTCTTTATATCAAAATACGCCTGTTACAGGTTTTGCATATACTAAAACTAATGTTGTTTAAACGCATATTAGGGATGGGAAGATTAAAAGGAAAGTCCAGGCCAAAATATCACGTGGATGCTCTCTAATTCGGTGGACAGACCTCATCAAATGTGTTACATACTGCAGCATTGATGACAACTCTCAAGCCGCCAAACACAGAGCTGTATGGCGTCGTATCACGAGATAGGCGGAGGTGCAGGACTCCACCAAGACATGTCCGCGACCACTCTGTTAAGAGTAAGCACGACTAAGACATATGCGTATTATAGTAAAGAAAAGCCGTGAATTTTAAAGATTTTTCACACTTATTTGACACTGGGGCGGTGCGCCAGTAAAGTTATAAATCAACTAACGTGAAAGCGCAGGGAACATCCACATTTTCAACTGCGTCAAAAAAAAAAAAATGGTTAATCAAGTTCCACCTTCTATGCTGCCCATCCTTCCCAGGTGTATGTCCCAGCAGTTAGTTGCATTCTCTTGATGATAATGTATATGCAGTGGTACTACTGACACATAATGTTTGCAATTTAAGCCGTGAGACCGCAATGCGGGTCTGCCGTACTTAAAACTCGCAATGTGAGATGTTTTCGCTGATTTATGTTTGGTACACGGATTTTTGATTATTTATAGTAGCTGGCTGGTTTGTTGTTGTCGGGGGGAGCCTGTTTGCTTGTAGACTGAGGCTGGATCTGGTTTTTGTAGTATTAAAGATTAAATATACGGTGAGTGCGGGACTGCGGATAGCGAGCAATGGGTAGCTCGTTGTCCGACCGTCCGGTAACCTTCCGGACCGGACCCAAGTCGTCGACGGCGCGTTCCACGCGCACCTCAAGAAGACGTCAGCAAACCGTAGGGGCCCAGCAGGGTCGAAGCCTACTGGCAGAAAGGCATCCTATTACTTTTTTTTTTTGTGGTAAAAATCATCCAATGACGAGGGCAAAGATGAGGGCGGAGCGGGAGATAGGATCAGACTTTTACTGACTAAAAACGCACTCCTGTTGGTTACACTTAAACCAAAACTGCGTGAAAATTTGTTTAGTAGATTGAAAGTTTGTCACATTCATACAGCCAGACAGACTGGGTGGGCGCTTTTGTTTAATATTAAGTAAGGATGTGAGACGTGTGTGATGGTGTGTGTGTGTGTCTTTCAGCTGAAATGATGATGATGATGAAGGATGTGAGAACAATTTAAATAGACATGCATATTAAAATGCGTCCGAAGATAAAAAACCTTAATATTTTTTCTTAATTTAAGCCCCTTTCAAGACCCCATTATTTTTCTTAAACTTATTTACAAGAACAAACTTTATTATGCTAAAATTTTGTATACTCTGATTTTGAAATTGATGCGATATAATTATGCTAGCAAGTTTGAAACTTCCTGAACAGTCGATAAACATTGTCAGCTGCTTATCCTAAGGAACTTGGTGAAGAAAGGGTCTAAACTATGTTCGGGGGGTAAAACTTATGTTACATAAACATTGAGACTAAAATGGAAGTAGCATAGTCAGCCTTATAAAGTTCCCATCGCTGACACACAAGCCGCCTCACTAGGAGAGAAAAAGGGTCATACATATGGCAACGCGGGGTTCTAACACGGTTGTCTTCGGACCTGAACCCATCGTGCCAATACTCTTTAGTCGGCTGCGTGTTTGGCTACGAGAGCAGATCAACGCACAAGCGGGAAGGTGGTTGTCTCTGGCACCTGGCTGCAGGCAGGCTAAAGAAGCCACGCCATCTTAAATAGAGCCCTAACCAGCAATCTTCTGCGACTGGACAGAGGCAGCCTGCGTCTGGTGGCAAGGATCATCACTAGACACTGCTCTCTGAGAAATTACTTTTTCACAGTGAATATCACGGATAGTCCTCTGTGCAGAGAACGCATGGAGTCTGAAGAAAGTGTCGCGCACCTGCTACTCGAGTTCTTACCCGTCAGCGAGATAAAAACACGAACCTTGGGAGCACCCTGAGCAAACTGAAGTGACTCATCTGCTTCTGGAGTGAGGTGGGCTAGTTGGAGTAAAGGCCGCCATGGGCCACGCACAATGGTCCGCTAAGGAATAATTGCGGAAACCAGACCACAATAGAATAGGGTCGTACATGTATGTCTTCGAAATTTTGATTCTAGGACACGCCAATTTCCTTATGATGTTTTTCTTTCACCGTTTTGAGAGCAGTGGAGATGAAACAAAAACTAATGCGCCTAGCTGGATTACCTTCCTAAACAAAAAACTTGGTCCCCTACCTCGTCTGTCTGACTGTAAGAGCGCGATGAACTCAAAAACTATTGAATGGTTTTCCATGCAATTTTCACCAATGGTCAGAGTGATTCATAAGAAAATTTAAAGCGCATAAAGAATTCCAAAGATATCTAACATGAAGAATATATGAAGCTAAGGCGGAGCTACACATTGCTCGTAGTCCGAAGTCCGCGCCTGCTGTGGCCAGGAATTACCCTGTGACTCCCGTTGTCCAGGGCGCCTCCTGAGGAAGTTATTCTATCGCATTACTGTTTCACAGATTAAGGAGTTGACCACTGGCAATTCTTCTTCAACCGGACCATGGCACAAACCAACGTCAGATGTGAGAGGTAGTAAACTCTGCCGATCGTGTACAGAAGGACATGGCGCTATTCCATATGCTTTATCATGTTCTTCAGGCAGTACAAACAATATTGACACCCAGGTGTCTCTTCCACCTGGATCTGAAACAGGGAACTTCCGAACTTGCCATATTCGGTAAGGCCCTGCTTCATGTTGAAGGTGAAGACGCCATGACACCTCTCTAACCACTCTTCAAAGAGGAGAATTACCGCTGTGATTGTAGCGTACCCACGGGACTTTGGCCTCTGAGTTTGTTTCGACCAAAAATAATGACGCGTAAACGTGTAATTTAGTTCATCATCATCATCATCATTTCAGCCAAAAGACGTCCACTGTTGGACATAGGCCTCCCCCAAGCGTCGCCACAATGGCCGGTCCTGTGCGTCTCGCATCCATTGGACTCCAGCGACCCTGACCAGGTCATCGGTCCATCTTGTGGGAGGCCTTCCAACGCTGCGTTATTTAGTTGGTTTAGTTTATTCTTCCTTTATTTTTTTTCGTATTTCCCCTACCCACCTCAAAATACAGATTTCCTTTTACTAATGTAAAATTTACCCACAGTTTCCTCAACCGAATGATACATGGAAGTAGTAGGAGGGGCGAGATAATATTATGAACCTCGGAAAAATCAACGAGTCTTACCCTTAAATTATTTTTGTGGAGATAGGTTTAAGGGCTTAAATTACTTGTAGGAATTCGAAAAGTATACGTCTGAATCATCGGACCGCCAAGCGTACGGGGTGATGCGCCAGCGGTACATGGTTTTTTTACGATAGGTGAAATCATCCAATGACAATTCCCGTCCTTGGGTGGAGCGGAAGATAGTGTCAGACTCTTACTGACTAAAAACCTACCCTATTCCTTCTGTGCTTTGGTTCCAGGGTCCTGGTATGCATTTTCATACCTCCCCAGAGCCCTAGATTAGGCTTCGACCCTACTGGGCCCCTACGGTTTGCTGATAACTCCTTGAGGCGCGAGGGATTAGTGCGCGCCGTAAACGACATGGGCTCGGTCTGGTCTGTTACCGGACGGAACCGGTGGACATTTCATCTATACGCAAAAAACGTTTTGTCAATACATTAATTATGAGTACAGCTGAGAATTGGAATTCCTTGCCGGGGTTTATGTTTCCTGATGGCTATAACCTAGGAATCTTTAAGTCAAATGTGAATAGGTTACTTCTAGGTAAGCGCGCTCCATCACCGACCGCATCAATGCTTTCCATCAGGTGAGACAGCAGTCAAGCGTGACCCTATCAAAAATTAAAAAAGAGTAACTAACTGGTATTTTTGTTACAGGCAGGGCTCTAATGATATATAAGATCTGTCAGCATACCTAATTTGCAGGCGTCGGAATATGGGATTATGGTCGATCCTCTGACGAGCCCTGTCAACGCAAGCACAGGCTGTCACACTGGTCTGGTCTGCCTACATATCATCATGGTATACGTAGACTGGCTGCTGATGCAAGTTGTTCAAACTAGGATTTGCATTCGGACTCGTACTTAGCGGGTATTGGTGAATCCCAGTCCTTACTTTGACAGGGCTCGTCAGAGCATCGGCCATAATTCTGTAATCCGATGCCTGCAAGGGTCACGGAATTATTCGAAAGAGTTAAGAGGCCATAGAACGCAAAGGGCAACGGAAGGAACAATAAATGTCCCGGGATTTCATGTGATAACACCCCAAACAAACGAACTGCGTACATAAGATTGGTCTTTTTAATCTGGATCTTGAGTATGAGTGTTCGGCCGTTTTGCGCGGATGTGACGCATATTTTTCCTTTGGAATGACTATATTTATTTATTTAAAAATCTTTATGCACTAGTGCACAAAGGCGGATATAATGCCGTAGGCATTATCTACCAGTCGACCTTAGGGTGGTGCAGAGACATAACGTAATAGGTGCAACTTAATGGTAAACAAACAAAACAAATAGAAAACTAATACAATACCTAATAAATATAAATACATACTTATATAAATACATACAAATAACCAAAATTATTTTGAGAAACGAATCCACCAAATCAACGCTGCGATGAATCTAGCAGCTTCTTGCGAATATGTTCACGTGCCATTACCTTAAAGGAGAACGGACTGGATGCCATCCTGGTGTTCAACGGGAGCACAACATTCCAAAGAGATATCGCCTGTACAAAAAAGGAAGAATGGATAAACCCAGAGCGTTGTGAGGGAGAGCGTAGTAAACGATTATTCGTAGATTGGAGATTTTTTTTTGTTTTTTTTTTCTATAATTGTAAGTTAGTCTTAAAATTCAGTCAATTCAGTCATTTATCGTGAATAAATTGTTTTTTATCTTTTGCTTTTTATTCTAAAGGATAAAAAACACAATACCTATGATTTTTATATATCGACGGGGAATTTTAGAAAAGGACATCCCTAAAACTCAAAAGGTATTTCAGATTCATTTATTGTTGTTTGTCACAGGTGGAAGTTTAGCTCTTATTATTATTACTATTACAAGTATCACTGTAACGTACCCATGGGGTGTACAATCTTTAAATTTACAATTACATGTCAAAAACAAAGAAAACCTTCATTGTACACAGAATAACTAACATAATATTAAAATAAATAAATTATACATGTCAATTGGTATTAGTCATAGTTAATGCACCATTAAAATATTAAATAAATTTTAGTTAAAACATGTTTCACTTAAGAATATATTGAGGTCAAAAAGAAAAGCAAAAGAAAAACCGACACAGCCAGCATATAAAATAATCAAGACAAAATACCTAATATTAATTACCACTACATTACAAATAAATTAATTAAACCTATCAATTGCTATAATTATTACTGCATTATTACAAAATTATTAAATAAATTTCAGTCAAAAACATTTGTCATTAAGGAATTCGTTGACTGTGTAATATACTTTCTGTGTCAGTAATTCCTTAAGTTTGTATTTAAAAGTAGCTAAAGGAAAGTTTTAATCAGTCAAAATTTTGCATACCCGCACACTCCGCCCTAGAGCGGGAGAAGTCATTAGGTGACCATTATATCCAACCTATATTCCAAAAATATTGTGTTTATTCATTGTAGCTCTCACAATAAACCTATGAAGAATAAAGAAAAGTATCATCGTACATAAAGCCAATAAACAATTTTAAAAAAAATGTTATTAGTCAAAAAGAAAAATCATAGCAACAAATATCGACAGACATCTAGGAATGAAAGTAATGCAATTGGTTATGAGCGTAGCTTGGTGTGGGCGATATGGGCCCCCGCCCGCGGCCTCGCGCCCAAAGGGGCCTCGCGCAAATTATCGCTTCTTTAAGAACGAGAGTTTTTTTTTTATAATAGGTCTTTACCTATGAAGTTACCGTTTTTTAAAACGGGTTGCTTTGAAGTGGGATATCTTTGGATTGACTTGGAATTATAAGTTCAAATAAACTTTTTATTAAAAGTATGAAATGAATGTAAGAAAACTAGCATTATTTTGTCATATGAGTTCTACTGGGTAACCTTGTGTTCGAGCGGTATGCAATATTTATAATGTATACGGACATAAAATACTAATGAATGGGAAGTCTATTTTTGTTCCAATCACTTTCACGTGGGAAATTTTATCTCACGAATAACTTTTCTTCTCAGGGACAAGACAAAATTTCCAAAACAAAAGCTATTAAACCAAAAACACAGAGTTCTTTTGTTAGAAGAAAGTCGTAGAAATAAGTCATGGATATTGCTTGCCCTTTGAAATGCATAGTATCTATCTTGAAAGTTTTAATATGAAAAAAAAAACTTTTTTTAATAGCTTCATGGTTAGTGTGATATTACAGGAAATAGAAAACACAAACAAACCAATTCATAGCTAATCTGAAAAAAAAACACGGCAATTTAATAGGTAAAAACCTATTATGATACATCGGTTCTCTTTTGACCAGTTTTTCACATGATAGAAAGCCACGATATAATCGAACGCTAGGTTGCGACCTCGGCTGTGTCGTTTTTGAATTTATTAAACAAAAAGGCCCCGCTGATGCGCCTTCGCCCACGTCTAAACTAGTCCACGTTACACCTCTGCAATTGGTTGAGGATAGGAGTCGTTGACTCGCGTAATGACACTTCCGAGGCAGCCGGGGAGCAGCGTGCACCTGCAACCTGCCCACAGTTGCGAGAAATAACTGAAATGTTTACAAAACTTCAACTTTATAAATTTTTCTTATTCCTTTTTCGAATTTTTGTTTTAGCTTCAAAGTGGTTTTGTTTTTGCATATACCGACCTAGTATATTTGTAATTGTCATTTTTATATATTACCGGCAATCTATAAAATCCGATATTCTATACAATGTATAGAATACGGTTTAAAGATAGGGTTTTTATTTTTAGGTGATGATAAAAAAAATACATCACCTCTTTTCTTGCTCTTGTCTTTTACACACATTACAGGCTGCGCATTCGGTTTTGTATAGAATACCCGAATTATACAGATTGTTACCGGCAATCTGTATATTACAGATACATAAACATAATACTTCCTGTCTCCGGAGATACCGGTTAACTACCTAGTTCAGGAGGCAAGAGGTTTTATGTAACAGTGACACTTGTTGGCATATAAATGAATCATTATTTTTATTATTAGTTTGTATTGTAATATATATTTTTAAAACCCAAAAAACCGTGAATAAAATTATAATTAAAATAATTAGGAGCTTTTTATCTACAAAGATTAATAATATAGTTCAGGCAGGGACAATAGTCATAACATAGTTCTTGGTAAATAGTCCACATCTTCCCAAAACCATAGCCCTAATTTTTTTATTTAAAAATAAATAATTTAATAAATATTTTTTTTATAATTATAATTTCTGTATTCTTTTTTGTTATCTGTATGTCGCTATAGTTATTCACCAACTGGCGGTTGTCCAAGAGTGCTCTTGCATAGTGCATACAGGGATAATAACCGTACATTGGTATCACGTTCCCTTTGTTTCTTTGTTTGTTTTTTTTTGTTCTTTTATTTGAAGGATACATAAATAAACTATATTATGGTGTATCTATATACCACAATAATATAGTTTATTTATGTATATTTTAGAATCACACAACACGACAACAGCAACACAATTATTTAATCACATTTACATTATAATACACAAAACGACATCATATTTCGGAACGCATCGATGGTGTCGAATTGAAGGACGTTGCGGATCTACGTGCGATAGTCGCGTACGCACTTTAACCTTCGTCGACCTTCAGTCTGTTCCCATCTGTCGTACGCACTTTTGTGATTTGGATACATCGTCTTGAAAAGACTATTCTTACTGTGATATTGTGCGTTCTGATCTTGTGACTATTGTGTATTGTGACTGTGTCGTCCACACTCCTTTTGTTTAAGTGTTCGTCTATGTTTTCATGATTGTGAATATTGTTTTAGCCATCGATATATATGTACTACCCACGTTTTAGCGGAGTAAACCGTGAGTACTAGCTAAGTGCCTAATATGACTTTTATTCAAACTACCCGCACTCTGAATATTAGGTACATTTCGATGAATTAAAGATATTAGATGTTAAAAAAACAAATCTTATCAAAAGAAACACTTTCTCTTGAAGTATCACAAAAATCATCACCATTAAATTTTCTATCATTCTCAGAAACAAGACACTTACTAAAAGACACCGGTCTAGCTTTTTCTACATCCCAAAGACGCCTATGATCTTTATCGAGGACTTATACGATTTTTTCCAGCTAAAACTTTTCCTGACCGTTCAAAAGCTGGGAAGAAGAATCTACTATTTCTAACTCACAATATAATATAATATATTCTACAACTATCAACACAACGCCGTCTAGTCCCAAGCTAAGCAGACTTTGTATTATAGGTACTAGACCACTGATAAGCTTACTTATATATTTCTAAATACATATATATTATAGATAAATTACACCCAGACATAGAACAAAGGATCGTGCTCACCACGCAAACATTTATCGTGAGTGGGAACCGAACCTCCGGCATAGCAGTCAGGACCACTAACTATTAGACCAACAGGCCAGTCAAATATAAACAAACCTGTATAGTTCTATTTTCACAGACAAAGCCGTTCATACCGTCGTAAGCACTGTATGTGTAACCCAACGTTTAGGAAACCAGATTAACCAAAAACTACAGCAGCTAAAACACCAACTTGATCCCCATTTATCACACTTAACAGCAACAATTAGACACCAGCCAAACACCAACGTCATAAAGAAGAATAGTGCAGAAGGCTTTTTGGTTCCAAGATATAAGAGTTGGAGAAGAAGAGTAGAAGGAGCACAAGGATTTTGTGATTAAGTAATTTCA